>JAWHQI010000281.1:2420337-3630506 GCA_033032865.1 Dactylorhiza incarnata
TTATCTTACTCTGTAAGATGTATTTCTGTTTATTTTATTTAAAAATTATAATCTTCTCTTTCTAGAACATTCCCTCTCAGCCTTTCTGATGCGGAGCAGAGACGAGGACGAGCTTTGGGCCCATTCAGGGCTGATTTGACAATTTTCCATATATGGCGTGCCCGAATTGACGATCGGACTCCGCAGATGTGTTTGGATTCGCGTTGCGAATCAATTTGATATATTAGTTTATTATTTTTGCATTTATTTTGATGTTTTGGGTGGCCCCACCTCCGGCCAATCATAGTCGTCGATAGTGGGATGCCCTAATCCTCCTTTTATTATAAATAGATGATTTGTGGGCTGATTGAGGCATTGCAGAATTTGGAGAATTGTATTCCCGGATTCCCGCGATCTCACCACGGTGCCGACTTCGTGGAACCCTACGTGACGACTCCTAGGCTTGTATCTTCCTCCCTGAGGTTTGCCCTAACCCTAGGCTCCTTCTTCCCCCTCCCACGCCCCTCTCTCAGCCTCCCCAACCCCCAAACAGCTACCGTTTGGGCTGGCCAGAAATCTCATGTTTTTTTTCCTATTCAATGTTACTATTCAAAAATGAAACTCACTGTTCTTTCCATATAGTTTCCCTCCCGTGAACCCCCCCCCCCCCCCCCCTCACTGTTGCTCTGCCGCCAACCTTCCCCTCCCTCCAGCCCGCCTCCTCAAACAGCCGCCCCTCCTGATTCTCCTCTAGAAGCCGCCGCCACTAGTTGTCGCCCGTCCCTGTTTCCAGAACCTGTGCCAGCCCTCCTTTAACCCCGTTCCCAGCCACCACCGCCCTCTCCCTGCCTCCAGAACCCGCCGCAGCCCTCCCTCCCCTTGCTCCCAGCCACCACCGCCCCTTTCCCCTACGTGGAACCACCTCCAGCCGCCCCCTTGTCTAGATCAGTCCAGATCTGGACAAATCCAGCCCGGATCCGCTCCCAAATCATTGGATCTATCCACCCCTGTCCGGATCTCTACCCACGTGGTCGGATCCATCCATTTTCGGTCCGTTTCCACCTTCCATTTCCGGTTTGTTTTCACCTTCCACCGCGAAGGATAACCACCTACGTCGCTTTCCCGCCTTCGGTTCCACCTCGGATCGTCATCCACACATCTCCGGCTCCGGATTCTTTAGTGTCTTGGTCAGCCCACTACTTTGTGAGTCTTATTTGTATTGGGATATTTTATTCAGCATTTTATATTGGATTGGACTCTTGTACTTGTTTGAATATCTTGTAGTTATTTGTTAGATTATTATTGTGATTTGCAGGGTTTATTCGCCGCGCGCTCGTGCTTTGGCCCTCCGCGCGGAGGAAATCAAAGCTTGTTTTTCCCTAATAAATTATTCTGACTTGCATGCGAATTTATTTTGCGTGGGATGTTAATGTTTATTATCTAATTTGTGACTATTCCGTCGGGCTTTGCATAGCATGTAAGGTTAGGTCGCCGATTCTCTCGCCGCCTATAAATTCGTCCTGCGTCACTTTCTAGTCTGACATTGCTCAATTCTCAATCAAGCAATGCAGGTTAGATACAGATCATGTTGGTACCATAACACTTTTTGATGCAGGGTAAAAAATAAAATGCATGTTACAAAAAAATAAGTAGGAATGAGTAGAAACCATCTAACCATGTTGGGTACCAAGTGTTGCAAAAACAACAAACATAATAAGAAAAATAAAACAGAAAAGATTTAGCAAGGTTCGACAAAATGTCTACTCACCACTCCTCTATAATCAGGATCCTCCAATATATAATCACGGAATATAGATTTTGGTTTACCATCCTGCAACTTATGTTGGCTCTCACAAAAGCCACATACCTTCCATCACTCCAAAAATTTCATATATTTGAATTTTGAAACCCTTAAAACAATAATTTCCAACAAAATGATATCCAAAGATAAAATTAGACCACCACACATTACATCTGAATAAATAAGCTTGGTCTTTCATAGTAAGTCACAAACTGATGGAGATCGTTCGCACGACATTGAAGACGATGATTGGATCACCATTTTTGATCGTCAGATGGACGATCGAAGTCCGTGATCGCGCTGAACTAATTTTTTTGTATTTTTTCAAATATTTGTTTTTTATTTTACAGACACAGAGTTTGGGAATTAGGTCAAGTAATGTGATCGGCCGATTTGAACTAACCATTAGGGCCCGTTCGTTAGGACGGAATTGGAGCATTGGAAATGGAATTCAATTGACAATTCCAATTCCAACGTTCGGCAGACCCAAAATATCATAGGAATTGAAATCCCTTTCAATTCCCATGGAAATTGAATATAGGAGGAATACGTCCCCTCCCAAGTCCGACCCACGGAGGTCAGATTTCGCGATTCGGACTCTTCTCCCGCGAGCTGAGCATCCCGACTCTTCTCTCCCGCTATGAATCTCGATGAGCGACAGATTTCTCCTGACTGGCCGCGAGCGTCCCGACATCTCTTCTCTCGCGAGCTCCCCACCTCCAATCTCGTGCTCCCCGCCTCCAATCCTTGAGCCGGCATTTGGGTGTTAGTCGAAGGAGACATTGATGTCATGATCGGAGTCTTGCAACTTCTAGCAACGGAGGGATTGCACATGACCGCTTGTTGTATCCGACAAAATCTCGAGTGATAGAGATGGATTTTAGAGAGGAGGCACGAAGGGATGGTGAATAAGAAGTGAGACAGGAGGAGCGAATGTCGGCTCCTCCACTGAAACCCGCACAGAGTTACTGGCTCCAGTTATAACTCCTTTTGAAGCAGTTTTAGCTTTCTCTAGGTATGATCATTGATTCATTTCTGATATAGAACTCATTTTGGAACCTTTGATGTCATTCTTGGCTTTATTTTTGTGATCATTGATTCATTTCTCTAGGTATGATCATTGATTCATTTCTGATATATAACTCTTTTTGGAACCTATGCTGTCTTCTTAATTTTCATCCTTGTTGGTTGCTCCAGTCAGTGTTAACCATTCTTTTTGTTATCATTATCACCCAACTCAAAAGCTAGCTCCCTGCTTCTCACTTAGGTTCTGTAGCCACACACAAACATTGCCTCTTTAAATTTTCCATATCATCAAACCAAAATCTAATAAGGGTACATGAATATGTGGACTTCACCAATGAGGAGGTAAATGTAAAGGATATTTTAATTCATCACTATTTTAAATTTAAATTTTCAATTACATCGATTGAATTCTAACATACAGTTGAACAACGAAATTACTAATTCTAATTCCTGTGACAGAATTCCTGCATTCAGCCGAACAACAGAATTGGAATTGACTTCAATTCCAATTTCTGCGGGAATCAGAATTGGGCCAATTCTAATTCCAACATCTCATTTCTTGTCAAACGAACGGATCCTTAGATCATTTAACCTAATTCCACCCTCTATATTATGCCAGTAGCCGGTTATTTACAAGTATCGAGCATTTGCAGTTTTCCCAGTGAAATGTTGCTCAATCTGCGACTCAGTACGATGTCGAGTCTCCCGTGGGGTATGAAACCGACGGGTCCTGCCTCCGGGGGTGTCGTCGCCCCCATCCACCGCCATTCCTAGCATTCAGTGTCCCAGTCGTCGTCCACGTCCACGGACTCGTCTCCTACCGTCTTCCCCGTCCACAGGAGTCCTTCCAACCGTTGTCCACATCCACGGGTCCGTCTCCTGCCACCTTCCCCGTCCACGGCAACCCTTCCAACCACCGCCAGCCCTCCCATGAGAACACTTCCAGCCATCGCCAGTCCTCCCACGGGAACCGTTCCAGTCGCCGCGAGCCCTCCCACAGTACTCTTCCACCGTCGCACCTCCTTCCAGCACCTTCTATAGCCACTGACCTGCTCACCCTTGTCTTTAGTCAGCAATTTCTTGTTGCACACCCCTGCCAAGCCCCGTATTTCCCTTCCATTTCAGTTACAGGCTTACAACCCTCTCCTAGCACCTCCCCACTGTTTCCTCCTCTGTCCAGGTCATCTGCAGGCCCATTCGATCCTCCAGCACCCTACAAACCCATGTCTGAACCTCCAAACAGCCTCCCTAACTCCTGTCCAACACCCATAACTCCCCCCCCCCCAACTCTAAACATCCCCACAACCAGTCCCCCACTGCCACAAACAGCATCATACCTAGCCCAAGATAGCCACCATCACCCTTCTGAATCGCTCCTGACGCTCATACGTCCACCGAATTTCTGCCCTTACACCGACAGTTCCTCTATTTGGTAAGATTCACATTTACTTTAAGTGTTTTACATTTGTACATATACTTTTTTATTGTCAGTAATATTTGGCTCTCATTAGTTTTGTCGGGGCACTTTATTTAGACGTGTATTATTTATTCGTCTTGTACTTAATTTCAGTGCACTCCCATATAATTGCAATTATTACATGCTTACTCAAATTGAGAAATTTATGATAAATTGACGCCTGCGCAAGATCTTAATATTAATATCGTTTAATTAGTTGTACGTCAGAAATCACTGTATGATTGAATCATTCACGGGCATCACATTAGAGTTTAGAGTTAGCTGTCAGAACTCAGAAGTTCAACGAATTGTGTGCAGGCATTCATCCGCATCTTCATTTTAGGGTTTTTTGTAGGTTCGGTGCATTCATCACGTGCTTGCTTGCATTGCATTTAGGGTTAAGATTTTCGCCTTCGGTCACCTGTAGATTCACCAAACTCAAATTGGGCTCTTCAAGCATCTGTGGGTTCACTCTCATATTTGGAAAGGGTAAATGTTTTGCTTATTGCATCTTGAATGAAATGGTTTTCTTGATTTTGTTAAAATGTGTTTACTCGTGGACACAAAAGGAGAGTTTTAAGGATATGTGCTTCACCAATGAAGAGGCAAAGGATGAATGGGGGATCTCCCATGGGAATTAGGATTGATTGAGAAGTTGAACCACTAAACCTATTTGCTCTTTCGGCTTTCTCTAGTATACACCCTCACTATATTTAAACTTTTGCATACACATTACTTCCATAATTTACTCAACATTGCCCATACACTTTCACTCCCAGAGAAAATCAATATTCATAAAACCCTATTTTAATTTTAAAATTGCTCCAGTCTTTCACTGTTACATTAACTTATATTGCAGCCTATAATTGCATATATTGTTCATAAGTTTATGCACTTGGGGTGCATTGATTTCAACATGAAAATGTTTAAATCTCAAGTTATTATAACAACACATAATCACTCCCTCTTGAGTATCCACACTACACAGACCAACATAATTCTCCTTTACATATCAACCTACAGAGATTAATTTGAGTAAAATAACTTACTATGCCAGAGGATCAAGATCAAGGTTTCATTTGGAAAAATAATGGTCTGTAACATAACTAAAACGTTTAGAAATATCGAAAACAATCCTTTTCTATGGAAAATATTACAATTGATAAAAAAAGAGTCAACATACCACTGAAGTTCACTAAAAATACAGAGGTTCCCAGATGCAGAGTGGATGATGACTTTCAATTGATCAGAAATTACAAACAAGAAAACTGACGAGAACTACAGAAGATAATGTAATACAAAAAAATAAAAGGAGCTTACCTTTAACTTATTCTGTTCAGCATCCCTTGCTTGAACAAATTCCTGACAATAATTAGCCATATCGTAGAAAATAAATAAGACCACGAATAAAGTAGCACATAATAGCATTTACAGCAATTTAATACTACCAAATCAAGTGTTTTATCAAACGCTATAAAGCATAGATATAATCATTGCCTTAAATAACAAACAAATAAAAATAAAAATAAACAGCTTCATCACCTCCATATCCAAGATGAAGCCTTCAATAGCACGATAAGGAGCATAAACAATAAGATCAAATCCCAAGCTCTAAAGGCATCAAAAAGAGCTTTCTAAGAGGTTAACACACAAAAATTCCCAAATATAATTACAACATAGCAAATGCAGCAATACCTGAAGAACAATCATTTCATTATTAAGAATCATCTGATGATCCTGCTGAATTCCCTTACCAAGCTCCTCCGCGGAAACATGATTTTCTTCAACCTTGCAGGACGCATATATGCATGTCAGCCTGCATATGCAAAGAACCTCTTAAATCAATTGCAATTCAAAATGTTGATATAGAACTGAGAAATATCATAAATGAAAGAAATAGACCTATTTTAAGAATCTTGGTAAAAACAACAACCAAGAAACATCAATAAATCTTACATTATGTGTTTTGGGTGATGTTCCATAACAGACCACTGCAAATAAAATCTCTTGAAGTATATGATGGCTGTTCCCTGTAAGGGAAATGCTTTAATTTAAGAAGAGATGTCTCTGAAGCACCACTATGACATCGAGTAACCTAAAAGCACTTTACTTGAATTTTGTGGAGAAACTTAAATGCTCCACAAACTTCTTGAATCTTCTGCTCATAGAAAACCCGCATAAGTTGTTCTTCTTCGCAGTTGAGAGGCTTTTGGGAAGAACGCTCAGCTGAATGCAGAGACAAATTAATGCAGAGGATAAATGATGGTCAATAAACAAAGAGAGAACAAATGGTTTTGATAGATGAAATAAAACATAGATATGATGAAACAGCAGCTGCTACCTTTTGGTTCTTGCAAAGGTTCAGGATATGAAATAGAGCCATCAACATCTACCTCTAATCTGGTGGACCCATACTGAAATTAAAAAAAATGCTGAATTGTCCATGGGAGACTATTAGTTATAATAAACCAAAGAAGGATTTTGATGTGCACCTGCTCGAGCATCTTTCTTGCTCTCCAATTTGCAGCTTCTCGCTTTTCAAACTGCAGTAAGCTTTAGATCATTGGTCGGGAAAATCATATATTTTTAGGACTTGCATTGGAAATCACTGACAAATGGGGCATAAATGGATAGATAGATTACCAAATCCCTTGGCGAGAAAATCCACTTCGCTTTGTGCGTGGAAGTTTGGAAATCAGCCATCACTGCTTGTTTCCTGCCTAGATTCTCTGTGGTGTAAGTTCCCTCGTCTCAAAAGACGAGCGCGTGGAGAGTGGAACGGGGCGGTGCAAGCGAGGTCTGGCGGCTGGCGAACGGAGGCTAGGACGGGTATTGTAGGTCAGCGCCGGAGCGGAGGGAGACGGACAGGATCGGTGAGGGAGTCACGTGGCCAGCCGTTGAGGGTGTCGTCGAAGTCTGGAGTCGGCTGGTCTGCGCGATTGCTGGAGTGGAGTCGTGCCGCCGCCCGCCGGAGGAGAAGGAAAAGTAAAATAATTTAGAGGTGTCCAATTCGAGTGAAATCTAGGCCCGGTTTTGGCTGTATTGACACGTGGACGTTTCAGATTAAAACTAAAAATATCAAGAGCCCGAATTTGGCAGGAGTAACGTGGGTAGAGAGGTACGTGAGGAAGAACCGTGAGCCGTCAGATTGACGATCCGACGGCACACGAAATCCGACCTTATTTACTAAAAAAATTCAATCGAAGCAAAACACGGTATTTTGGATTTCGTGAACCGTCTGATCGTATATCTGACCGCACACGGTTCTTCCCTACGTAGAGGAAGGTGCGTAACGCCTACCTAAATTTTTTTCCAAAAATCAAAGGGATGTTGTGAACCCATTCAAATCAGGCTTGATCTCCTAGGAGATTGAATTTCGATCTTCTTGGAGATCGAAATTCGATATTTCGATCTCTTAAGAGATTTACCCGGATTCGGATGAAATTCGATATTTCGATCTATATAGGTTCGGTTCCGACTTTCGGAAGTTGGAACCGGAATTGTACCAATGTACGCAACGTATAATTCAAACCAAAACTCGGTTCGGTCCTCGACTCCACTCACTCGTCGTAATATTATTATTATCAACTTGTGTATTAGTAAACATTCGAAACGATTGTATTCATTTAAATGAAATAAGAATAGTGCGTTCTTATATTTCTTATACTTAATTTCAATAACTCGGTGCTTGAATCGGTCCTGGGTACCTAAATGTAAGATCCAAGAACCGTCCAATTGGTCGGTTCTGGAAATGCTGGATCCATGACCAAACCGAGAACCTATCAGAACCGCTCAGTTCGGTTCATTCCGGTCCGATTCTCGAATGTTTTTGCACATAGACAACAAAAAAATGTTTTGTTCGCTCTCTTTGCTAGCTTGGTGATATTGATTATTCTTTTTTACTTACTTAATTTCTTTCCAAAAATATTTATATGATAGTTGGTTATTTATTTGGATAAATTGTTTGCTATATTTACAAGTTGGTTTGAGTTGATTTCGATCAGACTTGAATTTTTTCGATTTTGAGCCAACTTAATAATTTTGAGTTGGCTTGAATTTGCTATGAGAAGTGATGGGTTCCCCCTATTTATGAGAAAAATAATAACTCCCGCGCACCGGATCTCATTCCCGCACGCTAGATCCCACTACGGCGCAACGGATCCCGAAACCACCGTACACTGAATCCCACTCTCCCGCACCGGATCCCACTACCACGCGGCGGATCCAAACCACCTCGCGCGGGATCCCAACCGCCCCGCGCGGGATCGCAACCGCCGCCAACCGCCGCCGACGCCGGCCCCCACCACTGGCCGGCCTCCGCCGCCGTCACCGGCCGCCGCCGCCACCGGCCGCCGCCTCCACCGGCCGCCGCCGACGACCGCCGCCGGCAACCCCCGCCGGTCGGCCGGCCGCCGCCCCCGGCCGTCACCTCCACCGGCCGCCGACGCCGGCCACCACCACCGGCCCGCCGGCCGCCGCCGACCGGCCGCCCCTTGGCGGCCGGCCACCCATGGCCGGCCACCGCCGTCGCCGCCCTTTGCTCTCCACCGTCCGATCTCTCCAGGCCTCCGCGGCCCTCCGATCGTCTCGCTCAATCACGGCCCTCCAACCGTCATAAACGATCTCGGCCCTCCGTTCGGTGGTTATCCACAATAACCATCGTAACCACCGTAACTTCCACTCCAAAGCCCTATAAATACCCCCCTATGCCTCCTTTCAAAGGGGGCTCTCATTCTCTCTTCCACTCTCTCTCTCTTCATTTCCTCCTTTCCTCAGAGCTTCTCTCTCTACATTCCACCACTTCTCTCGCTACTACTTGACAGGTTCCTCCTGCGAGCGCCTCTCACCAGGGAAGAAGTGCAGCACCGTTCAAGGCGAGCGCCCCGAACCCAAGCAGCAAAGTCAAGGCGCTCCGCGAAGTGCTCACCTAGGAAGCGCGCAACCACACCAGACGCGCACCAAGGCGCTCAACTCCTAAGCGGTGGCATGTCACCCACGGAGTCTTCTCTCTCTCTCTCCCACAATTGTAACGAGGCGCGGCCTGTCGCCCTCGCATTCTCCAAGAAAGCACTGTAACAGCCCAATATAGTGGATTTCGGCCAGCACCGCCCTGGCCACGTGGTTTTTCACCCTTTGGAGGGTTTTCCACGCTAAAGATCTGTGTGTACGATTCTCAGCATTTACTCTCTGCAATATTCTGACTGTGTGCGCACTCGACCGCCCGGGCTAAGACGGACCGAATCTAAACCGGTCTACCGAGGGCGTTGAGAAGCCGCAACAAGAAGCAAGACTCAAGAAGTAGACGGTGAGAAAACAAAAGTGAAAATAAAGTGCTTATGAAAAAGAAATTGTGTGATAATTAAATTTGCGAACACTTCACTATAACTGATTCAAATATCAAATAAGCTGATTCCAATATCAAATAAGCTAATTCAAATATCAAATAAGCTGATTCCAATATCATTTTGAGTTCCGACTTCCGAACAATTCGGGTCCCAAACTAGAAAAAATCCTTTGAAAATAGAGGTGAAGCGTTTGGGTAGCTAACAGGCTTAGGGTCTGTTTGAGACAGCTCTGGCGTATTGAAAAGCTGCTGTCCGGATAGAGCTGTTTTAAAAGAGCTCTCTGGGGAGCGGTTTTGAAAAGCTGCAGAGTGTTTGGGTGTTCTGTGCAGAAGTGCACTTTGAAGAGCGATTTTCTAATTTAGCTGTTTGGAGAAACAGCTTTTAGAAGCTATTTTTTTAGAACTTAAAAATACATCAGTTTTTTACGTGAAAAATAATAAAAGATAACCGATAACAATAGTCTTTTACATAATTCTTTGGTAATGCTATCCACGCGCCCCGTATATTTCTTCGGCAATGCTATCTCGTACTGTAGATGTTGACGCCAGGAAAATCCTGACCTCAAGATTCGGACCGATGCAGCCGGAGGCTACTCGCCCAGCAGTCCAACGAGACGACTAAGCTGGCGACTACTGAAGAGCTAGAAGAGCAACACACAGGACCCCAGGTGCTGCGGCAGGGAGGTCCCACCACGTACCCAGAAGCTCCGAAGAGACTTCCCCTCCAAGACCAAAGAATGGCTGAGCAGGGTACGAGGAAGGCACCGACTTGGCTAATACCGGGAGTAGCGGCCAAGTGCGACAGGTTCCAGAATGCAAGAGCAGGGTTTTGAAAGCTCAAGTCCAGGTGCCAATCCAAGTACCCCTGGGGTCCTATTTATAGCTCAAGTCGAGGTGCCAATCCAAGTACCCCTGGGGTCCTATTTATAGGAAAACCAAGGGGTAGGGGGTTTTTATAGCCCAGCCCTTGCCCGACGACTAGCGACATTGAGGCGATCTCCCCGGGCAGATGGGCGAGTATCACCTATGGTCGCCCACCTTTTGGCGAGTATCCGAGTTACTCGCACGAGTGCACCCATACTCGCCTAGGGTGTCTTCTGCTCCTAGGCTTGACTGTTGTATTGACTCTTTGACTTTGACCTCTCCCTACGTGGCCTTGGGGGGGTCCACCCTCGGAGAATGAGGGTTGTACACAATCCCCGCTCTTTGCGAGTAACGTAGTTGCTCGGAAAGAACCATCCAACCCTTTTTCGACGAGCTGTCTTCTGGGCGAGTATTAGTGTGTAGTCGGCATCCCGCTGTTTTGATGCCCCGGCCCTATATATAGAGGGGGAGGGGTCTCTGATGGCAAAGCTTTTTTTTGTTCTCGCTTCAAGATGTCGCGTAGTATTGCCGAGGAAGCTGCTGCGGATTTGGCCGAGCTTGCCAGTCTGCTGCCGCCGTTGCGGAAGCCTGCTCGCGATGCCGAGCTCGAAGACTTTCTCGCTTCCAGGAAGAGGAAGCGCCTGGAGAAGAAGAAGGAGAAAAAGAACAAGAAGAAGAAGAGTGCCGACGCCTCCGAGAATGTCGCTGATTCCCAGGTCGGCACTACTCAGCAGATGCTCGCCGACTTGGGTCTCGGCCAGTCAGGTGGCTCGCCTACTCCTGATCCTCCTTCGCCGAATACTGCTCCAGAGGCGAGTACTGCGGGGATCTCGGCTCAAGATCCAGCTGAAGTTACTCCTGCGCAAAGTGAGAGATACCTACTCGCCCCTTTTATTAGTCGCCCAAGTGTCGGCTGGTCTCTGACGTTTTCTGTACTATTTCGCAGATCCGCTTCTCGCCGATGCTCGGGAGGAGTCTCTGAGCGCCATTCCTCTACGATCCTCGCATATGGTCCCGCACACGACTGGCGGAGGAACTCGCCGGGGCGGATCGGTGCGGATCCATCATAGCTCTGCGGTAGATAAGAGGCCGATGAGCGAGCAGAGGGCTCCTTCAGCGAGCAATCCTCCTCCGCCGCCACCGCCTTTGCAGCGACCTGAGGTGGCGAGTAGCTCGCAACTACCTGCGGACCAACTTCCTCCACCTCCTCCGTTTCCTCCTCCGGCCGACATGCAGGATGATCGCCGCCTCCTGTCTTCTTTGGCTCCCACCGCTCATCCGGCTGGGTCCTCGCGTCGAGGTGGGATGGCGGGATCTTCTGGTTTCTTCGCTCCCAGAGGGGGAGGGCGACCAATGGATGGTCGCGATCGGGGTGATGCGCCTTCCAGCAGGGAGCACATCGGCGGGTCGCATTTGAACCGGCGAGATGGCATTCGTCGCAGTCCGTCCCCGCATCGGGGAAGGAGCTCTCCTCGCAGACCATCTCGGAGTCCTCGCCGCGACTCGTGGAGTGATGCCTATCAGCCTGGTAAATGGAGTCGCTGCTTTTCCGAGTATCTTCCAAGAAGAGTCTTCTCGCTACTCGTCACTAAGATTTTGCTTTCATGTCTTTTTCTGCAGCTCGCGCCCATACCCCTATCGGGGCTCTGGTCGACGCCGTCGGGCTTCCTTCTCGCGAGTATCAGGAGAGGGCTACTCGCGCCATCCTGGATTTGGAGGCGAAGTTGGAGCGGCTGGCGATCAGCGAGTCTCATCGGCGTCTGACCGCGGTTGAAGCGCGAGTAGAGCTCTTGGCGGCTGCTGACTCCCAGCGTCGTCTAACCGAGCTGGAGGTGCGAGCATTACGGCTGGAAGAGTTAGATACTCGCCTGGCTAGTGTAGAATCTCGCCTTCAGTCTGTCGGCGAGCTGGAGCGCCGGGTGGGCAGGATGGAGCATCGCCAGCAGTTGCACCACGACGAGCTGGTGGGGATGCGTGCGAGCACGGGCTCCATTGGTCGCCTGGCGAGGATGGAGGAGCAGCTGCGTCAAGGCGAGGATGCGATGTCCGTGGCCTTCGAGCATTTCAAGAGGGCTCGCAGCATGGGCTGGGTTGGGCGACAACCGCAGCTTCCCGACGCTCAGCCGAACCCCTAGGATCCTGCCCTCTTTTCCTTTTGTAGTCGCTTGTAGCCTTTTGGCAAATGTTTGTAATTCTGAACTATTTGATTTCTTCAAGTAATTTGTTATTTGGCGAGTATGAATATCGCCTTTGTTGTCTTTCGTGCTTGCTGTGATGTCTTGATTTTCTTTTTTCTCTTTTGTTTCCGCGAGTATTTGTTAAATGTCGCGTTGATGTTGCGAGTAGCCTAAAAATTCGATGCAGGTGCTCGCTCGTTCTACATCAGTGATTTGACGTGCACCCTAGGTTTTGGCGACTTTTCCTCGATACGCGCCACCTCCTACTCGCGCTCGCGGTGGCGTACGCGGGAAGCCAAGCTTTGTCGAGTACTATAAATAGGGGGGGTGGATACGTATTTATTACTCTCTTGACGATCTTCCCTTTCTTCTAGCGACTATCTCTCGATTGCTCCTCTCCTCGTCACTTCGCTACTCGCTTCTTCAATCCTTCCACTCTTGGATGGCTGACGAGGCAGCTATTCGCCGTGCAAGTCACGCGAAGAACTTTGGGCAAATTCCTTCAAGAAGCCGATTACTCGGCCGAGCGACTTGAAGGAGTTCTCCGCCAAGTACTTATCGCCTGGATATGTCGCCAGGCTTCCTCGTGAGGATGAACGCCCGAATTCTTTCTCGGCGGCCGAGCTGGTCTTCCCCATCCGCCACTTTGAAGTCGGCCTGCGACTACCCTTGTGGCCGGAGGTTTGCCAGATCCTCCGTTACCACGGGATAGTCCCGACGCAGATCAATCCAAACGGAGTGGCGATGATCGTGGGGTTCCTCTGCTACCTGCGCGATCAGGGGATCGCCTTTGATCTCTCCGTCTTCCGGCGAGTATTCCACTTTGGCGCCACTGGCGAAGGCGTCGTCTTTTTGTGCAGCCATGTCTGCACCCTAGTCGGCACGGCGAACAAGAACCATCGATGGACGGAGCGCATAGTCGTCATTAAGGGCGACTTTGGCGTCGTGCCGACTTCCTCTTTCCAGCCGGCCGAGAGTGCGTTCGCCACTCCTTACCTGGAGGAAAGCCGGGAGAAGCTACTCGACAGCTTCCGAGGTCGCCGGCTGGATGTCGTCTTCTGGAGGAGGCGAATAGATGAGCTCGCGGAGGTGTTCCCTGGTGAAGGTAGTCGCCTAAACGAGCATTGGGTCATACTCGCCAATTCGTCTTCAGCCGGTGTTCTAACGTTTTTCTCTTTATGTTTTGTTGTAGCTACTCGCTCTTTGCCGAGCGAGCTTCTTCCCTTGGCGCCGAAGGCGGGGACTCCTGCCTTGGTTGATTTGTCGCCCGGCGGCGATGATCAGGAGGTCGCCGACGATGATGCTGGGCCCTCGAAGAAGAGGAAAGCCAAAGCAAAGTCCGCCGAGTCTGGGAGAAAGAAGGAGGTCGCCAAGAGGGACCTGAAAGCGAGGGCCGATCCATCGGAGGCGGGCGAGCCTAGCGGCCATCCTCTCTTCGGCGAAGGTGGGGGTAGCGAGGATGCTTATGGTCGCCCTCTGGTGTCCTGGGCTGAGCAAGCCCATGAAGTGACCTTGAGCACCAACCTCCCCGCCTGGTCGGAGGATTGGGAGGACGCGGGCGAGGCGTTCGACGTTTCGTTCGCCCTCTATGGTCGCGCGGACGCTGAATCCTTGCAAGAGGTCTCGGCCGAATATCTCGCCCATCAGAGCTCGACCTGCGGGCTGTCGAGCTTGGGCATGCGACGGCGAGGAAACTGCTCGAATATGAGCAGATGATTAAGGTGCAGGGCCCGAAGATGATCGCCATGGCGAACAGGATTAAGGAGTTCGAGGTACTCACCAATGCGACTTTACTCGCGTTTTGGGATACTCGCTACCTTGCAAACTTATTTAAACTAACCTTCTTCTTTTCGCTCGCTGCAGGCTGCCGAGCTGGAGTCGGCAAAGAGGCTGTCCCAGGCCGAGAAGGAGCTGGAGGATACTCGGCAAACCTTGGAGGCCGCCCAAGTGCGAATTGCTGAGTTGGAAACTCGGCCTGCTGAGCAACAGCCTTCGTCGGCGGGCCCCTCCAGGGTGGGCAAGCAGATCCGGATAGTCGGCGATGATATGGCGCATATCCGCCGGGAGATCGCTCGAGCAACCGGGAAGGTGGTCCTGAGCAGCTTGAAGGCCGATGGCTTCTTGAAGCCGGAGGCAATGCATTTGACGGTCATGGACATCATCCCGGCATTACTCGCCGAAGAGTCCACTTCCCCCATGCGAGATCTCCCATCCTCATCCACCGATTCTGACGACGACGATTCTGAGGACGAGGGTGATGATGTGGAAGATCTCGATCCTGACGGCGATGATGGTGGCGAGGATTCATAGTCGCCTTTCTTCCTTTTGCAAATCTGCAAAGCATTTTTTTGTATATGTATTTATGATAGTGAATGAGTATAATCATTTTGCTCGCCCTTTTCTTCGATGCTTGCTTTCTTTTTTGAATGCCGCTTAGGCTCCTAGGCTCGAGGCGAGACCGAGTACTCCGGCATGCTCGCACTTACTATGCTCGCACCTGTATACTCGCACATGTATACTCGCCTAGGTACTCGCACATACATCGAGACCGAGTACTCCGTCATGCTAGCACTTACATGCTCGCTTTCTTCAATATTTCCCTTGGTGAAGTCGAGCTGTGAAGGCTACTTGGAGGGTCTCGAGGGACACATGCTCTCAAGGCTTCGCTCTGTACCTGGTGAAGAGCCCATTAAAATTACGTAAGAGAGTTGTTTATGAGAGAGGGGGTAGGGAATGGCAGTCGGGGAGGTCCGGAGGGACACATCATCCCAAGGCCTTCATCCTACTTGGATACAAGATGTCGACGAAGAATGACGTTAAGTAGGGAATGACAGTCGGGGAGGCCCAAGGGGACACACCGTCCCGAGGTCTCCATCCTACTTGGGTGCCGGAGTGTCTCCACTCTTCGGTCGGTCGAATCGGTCTTGCCCCTTCCCAAGTTGGAATGTCAGCTTCTGGACTTTCCCCTTGTAATCTCTGCAGTCGGATGAGAAATGCGGTCGGAGGGTAACTCGACCAACCAATATGCAAGGGGGGAGCTGATCTCGGCCGTCAGTGCAGAGGCTTGGCATTAGGAGAACGCACTACCGAGGCATTGTCCCATCATCCGTTCTGAGTTTTTACGAGGGTGTGGTCGGAGGCTCGTGTTCCAACCTGCTACGGTGAATGTTGATGCAGGACGACGTCAAGCAGGGAGTGGCAGTCGGGGAGGTCTAAAGGGACATACCATCCCGAGGCCTCCATCCCACTTGGATGCTGGATGTGGATCAGACCTGCTTCATGTTGCTCAATGAATTTAGCAGGGAGTTAAGCACACTTCAGGCACACTAACTCACATGGTCCGATACAATAATTAAAAAGCGAAATGCTTTGTTGCGAACTTTTCAGTTCTCGAGGGTGCATGACGCCTTTTTTCAAGGGTCCCCTGAGCTAGTGAAATCGATCTTCTCTTCGCCGAATCGGAAGGTCGGCGTCCAGACTTCTTCCTGGTAATTCCTACAGTCGGACGAGAAGTGCAGTCGGTGGGAACCGCGGCCAACGTGCAAGGGGGGAGCTGATCTCGACCGTCAGTGCAGAGGTTTGGTC
Source organism: Dactylorhiza incarnata (assembly GCA_033032865.1). Classification (NCBI taxonomy): domain Eukaryota; kingdom Viridiplantae; phylum Streptophyta; class Magnoliopsida; order Asparagales; family Orchidaceae; genus Dactylorhiza; species Dactylorhiza incarnata. Next base: position 2,436,570 of record JAWHQI010000281.1, read on the forward strand.
TTAAGGGAACGCACACCCGAGGCACTGTCCCATCATCCGTTCTGAGTTTTTACGAGGGTTAAGTCGGAGGCTCATTTCCCAACCTAGCGTGGAGATTGACTTCACCTGGCTTCCTTATTTTGAAAACTTTGTTGATGTGAAGGAAGCTGCCTCGTCCCATGTTTCAGGGAGATGTAAATTTTATTCAAAGAAATGAATTTACAAGGATGGGATATACACATTCCCCCTTAGGGATAAAACCTTTTCAGGTCATCGCCGCTCCAGGTTCTCCCTATCAGCTCGCCTTCCTGGTTCTGCAAGCGGTATCCTCCTGTCAGGAGTGCTTCCTGGATGATGAAAGGTCCTTCCCAGTTCGGGTTGAGCTTCCCGACGGCTGCTGATCTTCCTGCCGCATCCACTTTCTTCAGGACAAGGTCCCCTGTTTGGAAGTGTTTGAGGCGGACATTTTTGTCAAAATGTTTTGTCATCCGGCGCTTGATCTCCTCTTGCCTGACTGAAGCTAAATCTCGGAGTTCCTCGATGTAGTCGAGAGATAGCTTCTGAACCTCTTCGTTCTCTAGTCGCCATTCTTCGCTTCCGTCTTCCGCGCCTACCACCCTTGGGCTTCTGACTTCAAACTCTACTGGAATGAGAGCTTCCGACCCGTGAGAGAGTTTGAACGGCGTTTCCCCCATGGCTGAGCTAGGAGTGGTCCTCAAAGCCCACAGGACTGAGGGGAGCTGGTCCGCCCAATTACCTCTTAGGTTCTCCACCTTCTTCTTCAGTAGGTTGATGATCAGTTTGTTGGCGGCCTCTACCTGGCCATTGCTCCTTGGGTGATGCACGGAAGCGAATCGAAGGTCGGTTCCTAGTTGCCTGCAAAAATCCTCTAGCTCTAAGCTGGCAAACTGGGGACCGTTTTCGGTGATGATGGCGAGAGGGATTCCGAATCTGCAGACGATCTCTCCCCAGATGAAGTTCTTCACGACTTGAGAGGTGGTCTTGGCTAGGGCTTTGGCCTCGATCCATTTGGAGAAGTAGTCGATCATGACGAGAACGAACTTCCTCTGGCTACTTGCTTGAGGGAAAGGGCCGATTAAGTCCATCCCCCAGATGGCGAACGTCCAAGAGGAGATGATCGATCGGAGCTGCTGGGCCGGCTGCAACTGAAGGGGGGCGAAGAGCTGGCACTTCTGGCACTTCTTCGAGAAGATCTCAGCATCCTTCCGGATAGTAGGCCAGAAGTAACCATGCCTCAAGACCCTCTGTTCCAAAGTGCGAGTCCCAGAATGACTTCCACACTCTCCCGAGTGGATCTCTTCCAACACTCGAGGTACTTCGTCTTCAGAAACACATCTGGCCAGGGGGGCCGAGATGGTCTTGCGGTACAGCTCCCCATCTTGCAGGAGGTAGTATGCCGCCTTGTACCGAAATCTTCTCTGATCCCCTCCGTCCGCTGGGAGCTGGCCGCTGGCCAGGAATGCCACAAAGGGATCCATCCACGAGGGGCGTTGCTCGATCTCCATCATCTCTCCCTCTTCAATGGACGGGTGGAATAGCTCGGTGATAGTTCCTCCAGCCCTCGGCCCATACTTGGCTAAGCGATCCGTTGCCGAGTTCTCCTCTCTTGGCACATGCTCGACGAAGAAGGACTGGAAGCCTCCAATCAGCCCTTTTACTTTTACCAAGTACTTCTGCAAGATGGTGTCGCGCACCTCGAACTCGCCTCGAATCTGCGACGCGACCACCATTGAATCCGTGAAAGCCCGGACATCACGGATCCCCAGCTCCTTGGCAAGGCGCAAGCCTGCCACTATGGCCTCGTACTCTGCCTGGTTGTTAGTGACGGGGAAGAGGATCTCGACTGCTTGCTCGATCCTTACTCCCTACGGACTGACGAGTACGATGCCCACCCCTACGGAACTTTTGCCCGAAGCTCCATCAACAAACATCTTCCAAGGAATCGGGTTGAGCACCTCTTCTCCTGGCTCCGCTTCCACCGAGAAGTCAGCCGGGAAGTCTGCTACTGCCTGGGCCTTGATCGCCACTCGGGGGGAGAAGGAAATGTCGAACTCGCTGAGTTCTACCGATCATTTCGCCAACCTCCCTGAGTGCTCCACTCCCTCCAGGATATTGCGGAGGGGGTGATCCGTTACCACTCGGATGGAGTGAGCCTGAAAATAAGGTCGGAGCTTCCGCGCCGACACCACCAAGGCGAAGGCAAGCTTCTCCAGGATTGGATACTTCAGCTCCGCCTTCTTCAGCACCCGGCTGACATAGTAGATGGGTAGCTGCCTCCTCCCCTCTTCCCGGACCAAGATGGAGCTAACTGCCTCCGCTCCTACTCCTAGGTAGATGAGCAGGTCTTCGCCTTCCTTCGGGCTCTGAAGGAGAGGTGTCTGAGTTAACTGTTCCTTCAGCCTTCCGAATGTTATCTCACATCCTTCGGTCCACTCGAAGCTTTCTGTTTTGCGGAGCGTTTTGAAGAATGGAGAGCACTTCTCTCCGGCCTTTGAGAGGAAGCGGCTAAGACCCGCCAGCCTGCCTGTCAACCTTTGGACTTCCTTCATCGTTTTTGGGGATGGCATCTCCAGGATCGCCTTCACCTTGTCGGGGTTAGGCTCTACTCCCCTCGGGGTAAGGAGATGTCCCAGGAACTTTCCCCTTCCTGCTCCGAAGACGCACTTCGTCGGATTGAGCCTCATCTTGAATCTCCTCAGCATTGCAAAGGTCTCCACCAGATCGGATATGTGTTCCTGGACGCTCTTGCTTTTGATCAAGAGGTCGTCCACATACACTTCCAGGTTCCTCCCCTTTTGCTCCTTGAAAATGTGATCCATCATCCGTTGATAGGTGGCTCCCGCATTCTTTAAACCGAAGGGCATCATCTTGTAGCTGTAGCAGCCATCGTCGGTGATGAAGGAGACATCGCGGCAATCAGGGGGATGCATCCGGATCTGGTGATATCCTGAAAACACATCAAGGAAACTCATCACAGAAAAACCGACGGCTGAATCAACCAGCGCGTCGATTCGAGGCAAGGGATAACAATCCTTCGGGCAGCTTTTATTCATCAAGGAAAAATCCACACACATTCTCCAGCTACCCCCTGCCTTTGTCACCATTACAATATTGGAGACCCAGCCTGGGTACTGGATCTCTGATACAAAGCCCGCATCTAGCAGTTTCTTAACTTCCTCCCGAATTGGCTTGGCAAGGATGGTGGCGGTCCTCCTCTTCTTCTGGCGGACGGGCTGGACAGCGGGATCCAGGTTGAGGCGATAACATGCAACCCCAGGGTCGACTCCTGGCATCTCGGCTGCGCTCCAAGCAAAGATGTCGACGTTCTTCTGTAGACACGTCGCCATCTCGATCTTCTCTTCGGTCTTCAGCGACCCGCCAATCTTCAGCAACCCAGGCACTCCCGCTGCGGAGAGTATCTCGATTTCTTCCACTTCTTCGGCCACCTCCAGCCTGGCCGGGCTCTCCAGCACTCTTCCGAACTCCTCCACGTCAGCCATCCAGCTGATGGTACTGACGACGCTAAGATAGCACTCCCTAGCGGCTCTTGGATCGCTCCTGATCCTCACCTGGACGTCTCCTTTACAGTACTTCAAGCACTGATGGTAGGAGGATGGGACGGCTTTGAAGGCGTTGAGAAGCGGCCTCCCAAAGATAGCCCTGTAGCAGCTCGGGGCGTCGACGATGACAAATCGACAGCTGATGGAGGTGCCACCGAGTGTTACCAGGAGATCTGCTCCTCCCTCCACTTCCTTCTTCTCTCCGAAGAAGCCGAAGAGGGGACCATCAGATGCCCAAACCCTTGCTGCTTCGACTCCCAGTCCGCCAAACGTCCCCTTGAAGATGACGTTTACAGAGCTACCGTTGTCGATCAGAATTCGATCAACGGTGAAGTCCTCCACCGCGGCTTGAATCACGAGGGCATCATGGAAGGGATTCTCATTCCCTAGCATGTCCTCCTCAGAAAAGGTGATCTCCTCCATTGGGGGCGGTGCTTGTGAGGTCGAGGCGACACTCCTGCGGTAGATCTGATGGAGGCTCCCCTTGCGGGAAGCTTCCAGCCCTGCTCCCCCATGGATTACTCCAACTCTGCCTCCCTGGCCCAGGTCTCCCCGACCTCCCAGGTCGACCCGGTCCTCGTTCCTCCTTCGAACGACGACAGCCTGCCCTGCCTGAGGCTCAGCAGGGGCCTCTATCCTCCGCTGCTCCCCTCCACCTTCTCCTGCTGCTAGCCTCCTCCGGGCTTCCCAAAAGTCTGGGCAGGCAGCCATGGCATGTCCCCCCACCTGGTGGAAGTCACAGTAGAGGGGAACCTCTTCTGCTTGCTGTCTCCTCGGCTTCTGCTTCTTCCTTCCTTGACGGCGGCCACGCCCGGCTACCGCCATCGCTTCGTCTCTCCTTCTCTCCTGACGCCTTTCTGGCTGGCGAAAGGGTCTTCTCTCCGGGGATCTCCCCCTTTGATCCCGACGCTGAGGCCGTCCAGCCGGCCTCCAAGGTGGCCGGTTGACGGGGACCTGGTAGCGCCTTCCCTCCTCCTGACGCTCAGGGGACTCGACGGGCCTTCTCTCCACGCTCCTCCTGGTTTCCTTCCTCCAAGGCTCCTCCCTCTTCTTCTCTGCTCTTCCCCTTTCTTCTTGCCGCTCCGGCCTCTTCCTTTCCTCCCTCCCGGGCTCTTCTCTCTTCCTCTTCTCAGGGATTCCATCCCTCTCTCCACGGTCGCCTCTGGTCACCTGTGCCAACCTTGCCAAGAAGTCAGGGTTGGAGGCCTCTCCCCGGACAAACTTATTGGCCCTCTGAATGAGGTTGTCGTAAGAGTAGGGGGGATTCTCACTAAGCTCCAACTTGAAGAGGCCTTGACTTATGCCGAATGTCAAGGCCAGCAACAGGATGTTGCTATCCACCTCCTGGATCTGCAGAACCTCCTCCTGAAAGCGCTCGATGTAAGGTCCCAACGCCTCATCTGGTCTTTGCACCAGATAAAACAAGGCCGTTGCCTCCTTCTTCAGCTTCCGGGCCGTGTCGAAACGGGTTGTCAGCCCACGGCACAGGTCTTCAAAGTAGTACATCGAGCCGACGGGCAACTGATGGAACCAGTCCCAGGCCTTTGCACGGAAGGTGATGGCAAACAACCTGCACTTGAAGGCGTCCGACATGGTTCGGATAGAGACTATATCCTCGAACCATTGGATGTGCCTGACGGGGTCCTCTTTCCCCGAATAGTAATTCAAGGCGGGGTCCCTGAACCCCTCTGGCACTGGCGCGGCAAGGATCTTCTCGCAGAAGGGGCTCCTCCCTCCTGCCCGGCGACGATCCTCAACCTGGCGAGTATCACCTCCATACTCGCCATATGGGCGAGTATCCTGGTATCTCCCCTGCTCGCACGGCTCGTGGAAGCGAATGCCTTGCGAGGTTGGCTGGTAGAATTGCGACCTCCTTGGTCGCTCGGTTTCATCCTCCACGTGCTCCTTTCCCGCTCGCCGAGGGGGACTCCCTCCCTCGGACGGAATTGGGCGATGCGGCGAGGTCGCCGTGACCTCGGCGCGCGACTGAAGCGCTGTTTGCAAGATCCCCTCCATGCGCTGCGCGAAGGCTCCCTCCATGCGCTGTGCGAAGGCTTCGAGAACCGCTAGTGTCACGAACTCGCCACTCGCGGTCGAGTTGCCGACTACCTCCTCATGGTCGCCACCTACGACCATCTCGGCTTCCTGCTGAACTTTCCTTCTCCGACTACGATCCACGCTCACCGCACCAAAGTGTTGACGCCAGGAAAATCCTAACCTCAAGATTCGGACCGATGCAGCCGGAGGCTACTCGCCCAGCAGTCCAACGAGACGACTAAGCTGGCGACTACTGAAGAGCTAGAAGAGCAACACACAGGACCCCAGATGCTGCGGCAGGGAGGTCCCACCACGTACCCAGAAGCTCCGAAGAGACTTCCCCTCCAAGACCAAAGAATGGCCGAGCAGGGTACGAGGAAGGCACCGACTTGGCTAGTACCGGGAGTAGCGGGCAAGTGCGACAGGTTCCAGAATGCAAGAGCAGGGTTTTGAAAGCTCAAGTCCAGGTGCCAATCCAAGTACCCCTGGGGTCCTATTTATAGCTCAAGTCCAGGTGCCAATCCAAGTACCCCTGCGGTCCTATTTATAGGAAAACCAAGAGGTAGGGGGGTTTTTATAGCCCAGCCCTTGCCCGACGACTAACGATATTGAGGCGATCTCCCCGGGCAGATGGACGAGTATCACCTATGGTCGCCCACCTTTTGGCGAGTATCCGAGTTACTTGCATGAGTGCACCTATACTCGCCTAGGGTGTCTTCTGCTCCTAGGCTTGACTGTTGTATTGACTCTTTGACTTTGACCTCTGCCTACGTGGCCTTGGGGGGGGGGGGGGGGGGGGTCCACCCTCGGAAAATGAGGGTTGTACAGTAGACATCTGTTCAGCTCCAGCAGCATCACCCATATCGCTTCCAATATTATCCTCCGCCGCAGGGTCTTCATCCTCTGAGGGAGCGAAAGAAGACTCATCAGCATCACAAACATTAAACTCAGGGTCCCAGCGAGAAGGATGTCTACGAATGAAGTTATTTAAGGCCATTGTGGCCAACACTATGGACCTCTGTTTCTTGAAGCTAATTGTGGCATTTTGCTCAGAATGTGCCACTTCTTCTTCCACACTCCAAACGTTCGCTCAATAACACTGCGAAGAGATGAATGCGCTTTATTGAAATGTTCTTGCCACACACACATACATCCACACACACATACACATATATACATCCACACACACACACACACACATATATACATCCACACACACACACACATATATACATCCACACACACATACACATATATATATCCACACACACACACACATATATACATCCACGCACACATACACATATATACATCCACACACACACATTCAAAAAAACAAACACACACACACACACACACATATACATCCACACACACACACACATTCAAAAAAAACAAACACAACACATACACATATATACATCCACACACACATACACATATATACATCCACACACACACACACATATATACATCCACACACACACACACATATATACATCCACACACACACACACATATACATCCACACACACACACATATATACATCCACACACACACACATTCAAAAAAACAAACACACACACACACACACACATTCAGAAAAACAAACACAACACACACACATATATACATACACACACATTCAAAAAACAAACACAACACACACACATATATACATACACCACTTGCACCGCATACACACACACACACAAACACAAACACAAACACAAAAACACAACATCACATTCACACACACATAGATCTGTACACACACACACATAAATCTGTACACACACACATAAATCTGTACACACACACACATAAATTTGTACAGAAATGCAGTCGGGGGAGGAAGAAACGAGAGGAGAAAGACCAATACCTGCAGTCGGTGGCGTAGGAGGGAGCGGCGAGGGGCACAGGAGCGCTGGGAGCGAGATCGGGAGCGTCGGAATGCTAGGGCACGACTGGATCTGGGAGGAAGAGGATCGGCGGCTGGATCTAGGAGGAAGAAGACCGGCGAAGGTCGGCGGCGGCGTAGGAGGGAGCGGCGAGGGGCACGGGAGCGCTGGGAGCGAGATCGGGGGTCGCGGGATGCAGAGCGGAAAGAGGGGTATCGAAAAAAAAAACGCGCTGGGAGCGATTCCTGCAGAGCGGAACGCGGGGGGGGGGGGGGGGGGGGCTTCCGGATAAGAGCGATGGGAGCGCTCTTTGAAAAGCGCTTCTTTTAGGGAGCTGACCCAAACGCGCTTAATAACAGCTCTGGCGGCTGGGAAAGAGCTTCTCCAGCCGCCAGAACTGTCCCAAACAGACCCTTAGAAGGAGGCTTCGCTGCCTTAGATGAGGATGTATTTATAGATCTATATATAAATAGTTCATTTTCCTTCAAAAAACTCAGATTTAAAATATTTATCTATATTTTATAAGAAAAAAAATCAATTTCACCTTTTGTTTATTACAAGTTTTATAATTTTTATAATTATTTTTATTTAAAAAAATATTTTTATTCTTTTAATTTTTATTTAGTTTTATAAGCTAATTTGTTTACAATCAACGGCTTTTAAAAAACTTAATTAATAGAATTATTATTTAATCATTTAAATGAAAAAAAAATCCAACCACCCGATAGGGAGCGGATGATTTTGCCAGCGTATTAAACGGATCCTAAAAAGACGCCCGATTTTCCATATTTTAATAGACGAACAGAATCGGATAAAGGCATGACAATCTTCTATTATTTAATAGAAAAAATAAACAGCTGTCCTGTGTAGCCTGCCTGTGACCGACCCGTTTATGCTCCACACGTGTATCCGGTGGACATACGTGTCATTATATTATTCGCGGCGGCAATCAATCTGGACACGTCATTCCCTCTCTCCTAAGAGACGCGCTCCAGCTTCTCTCACACGCAGGCATTCACGAAAGCGCCACACGTGCCGCATGCCGGACCCTATAAAGCTATCTCATCCGTTAATCCGAGACCGTCATCGCCGAGCAGAGCGCTGAAGAGCTAGCAGCAGAATCACAGAACAGAGGCGATTCGTTACGAGAGAAATCGAGAAATAATGGCAACGGCACATGTTCATCGGCGAAGGGGGGCTGGATTCGCGCCGGCGTGCGTGCAGTGCGGGACGAGGAGCAACCCGTGCCGGTGCAAGGTGGTTGGGCCGACGCTGGGTTTTGTGGCGTTTGCGGCGGCGGCGTTGGTGGAGTGGCCGGTGGGCGCGGTGGTGTATATCTTCCGGCACATGAAGGGCCGCCGGATCATGGGCCACCCGGCCAGGGTTGTTTATCCTAAAGTTAGTAATGCCATTCCCATTTAGATCATGATGTCTTGATGATGTCGATGATCAATTGTGGCAATTCTCTGTAATTTTCTTTTGGATTTTGGAGCTGTGTGTCGGTATCAGCTTGCATTTCTGCATTTCTGTATTTACGTATGCATGTATTTTATGTATTCCGGTTTGTGTAAAATGGTTACATGATTGATCATATCATGAAATTTTTGGATCTATTATTTATATAGTCATATATGATATATGAATTTTCATACAATTTTGATGCTTATATGTCTGCTGCCAATTGGCAATTGGTGTTGATGGAACCTGTACGGAGACATTAAATGCAGAGATATTAATGAAAACGTAATATCTATCTATTAGCAACTGATCATCTCTCGTTAAGACTTAGGGTCTGTTTGGGACAGCTCCAGCGGACCATCCGCTGGAGCTGTTTTGTTCGTGTTTGGAAGCACCACAGAGGGAAAATCGCGGATCTGATTTCCGCGTGTAGGCCAGCTCCTGAGAAGCGGAGTAGGGGTCGCGTCCAGCGCCCTAAAAATCGCGGAACATTTCTAATTCTCGCTCCTTTCTTTTCGTTCCCTGCCGAGCCCGCTTACCTGCTTCCTGCGCGCGATCCTTCTTCCCCTTCTCCGGCGACAACGACGAGCTATTCCATTTTTCCAGATATTCCTCCGGCGACACTGGCGATTTCTCCAGATATTCCTCCGGCGAGGTCGCCCCAGTCGTGGCCGGTCTCTACATAGGCTGTCCTCTCTCCGGCGAGCCCGATCCCACCCAGAAGCCACGAACTACTCCAGATCTGCTTTCTCCTCCATTTATCCGGCGGTAGAGGCGTAGAGGCGCGATTTCGCAGCCCTAGCACGAGAGCATCGTCTTCTTCTCCTCCTCACTGTAAGCATTGATTTTTTAGGTGTTTTATCTGAATTTTTTTAGTGTTTTTTCTGGATTTTTTAGGTGTTTTTTAGGTGTTATTTCTGGATTTTTTTCAGCTATATGCTTGTATGTATATATGTGTTTGTGTGTTTGAATGTGTATGTATATATGTGTTTGTGTGTGTGTATGTTTCTATATGTGTGTGTGTGTTTGAATGTGTGTGTGTTTCTATGTAGATATGTGTGTATGTGTTTGAATGTGTATATATGTGTTTGAATATACATGTGCTTGTATGTGTATATGTGCTTGTATGTATATATGTGTTTGTTTGTTTGAATAGATATGTGTGTGTGTGTTTGAATGTGTATATATGTGTTTGTGTGTGTGTATGTTTCTATGTAGGTGTGTGTGTGTGTGTGTGTGTGTGTGTGTGTTTAAATAATATGTGTTTGAATGTGTATGTAGATATGTGTTTGTGTGTGTGTTTGAATAGATATGTGTTTGTGTGTGTATGTATATGTGTTTGTGTGTGTATGTATATATGTGTTTGTATGTATATATGTGTTTGTGTGTGTGTGTATGTTTCTACGTAGATGTGTGTGTGTATGTATATATGTGGTTGTGTGTGTATGTATATATGCGCTTGTGTGTATATATGTGCTTGTATGTATATATGTGTTTGTGTGTGTATGTATATATGTGTTTGTGTGTGTATGTATATATGTGCTTGTATGTATATATGTGTTTGTGTGTTTGAATCGATATGTGTGTGTTTGAATGTGTATATATGTGCTTGTATGTATATATATGTTTGTATGTGTGTTTGAAAATGTGTGTATATGTTTGTGTTTGTGTGTATGTATGTTTGTGTATATGTTTGGTTGTGTGTGTATGTTTGAAAATGTGTGTGTTTGGATTTGTTTTGTTTTGTTTTCGATTTGTTTTGTTTTGAATGTATATGTTTGTGTATGTTTGAATGATTGTTTGTGTTTTGGGTATACAGTTTAATGGGAAACCCAAAGACCGGAGGAAGCACAGCAACATGGGAGTCCAATGATGTTTTGATCTTTTGCGATCTTTGCATTATAGAGATAGGGTTGGGAAATCGGCCTACCACCCACTTCAGCAAGGATGGTTGGAAAATTTGATTGGATCTTTTAAACAGCGGACTGGAAAAAACTACGATCGAATGCAAATGAAGAATAAGTGGGACCATCTCAAGAAAGACTGGAAGTTGTGGAAAGAACTTAAACATGGAGAGACCGGTTTGGGATGGGACCAGGAAAAGAGAACCATTGCAGCTTCTGATCAGTGGTGGGAGGATAAAATCAAGGTAACCTAAAAATCAAATAATATAAACAAAATTATATGTTTTTTTAATATTTTCTTATATTATTATAATTGTTATGTATAGGTTGTTCCTGCTGCCAAAAAATTTCGATTTGCTGGTATTGCGCCCGAGTTAGAGGAGAAACTGAATATTATGTTCAGTCAGGTTGTTGCTACAAGTGAAGATTCTTGGGCTCCATCAATTGGCAGCGTTCCACCTGATGTGGAGCACATTTCTGATGAAGAAGACAATCCAGTGGAAAACTTGGAGGTGCAACGACTTGATTCATCAACCAATATTGGCAATACCTCCACCTCCACTAGTAAACGAAGAAGAATGGGAAAGAATAAAGGAGTGGCTCTTTCCTATATGAGTGAATTACGTGCATCTGTACTAGCGGAGAAGCCACCACCAATTGTCACAATCAAGGAGGCAGTGGACTTGATATGCAAGATGCAAGAGATACGAGATGATCAGAGTTTATATTACTTTGCTTTGAACCATATCAAAGACAAAAACAATAGAGAAATTTTCATTAACATACCGGAGGAGGATAGGGTATGGTGCATCAAAAGTGCTTTTGAGAACATGATGCAGTGATCGTGTCATTTTAGGCTGTTGTGTGCTGTGTTATGTGTTTTTGGTTTTTCAAAAGACTACGTGGAGTTTTTTATCCTGTTTGTTTATTATTAAAACTATTATGTAATGAACTATTTTAGTAAGACTTTTATGTGATGTCTTTTTTATCCTGTGATGTTTTTTTGCTGTGATGTTTTTTTGCTGTGATGTTTTTTTGCTGTGATGTTTATACTGTGATGTTTATACTATGATGTTTTTATATCCTAATTGTTGACGCCAGGAAAATCCTGACCTCAAGATTCGGACCGATGCAGCCGGAGGCTACTCGCCCAGCAGTCCAACGAGACGACTAAGTTGGCGACTACTGAAGAGCTAGAAGAGCAACACACAGGACCCCAGGTGCTGCGGCAGGGAGGTCCCACCACGTACCCAGAAGCTCCGAAGAGACTTCCCCTCCAAGACCAAAGAATGGCCGAGCAGGGTACGAGGAAGGCACCGACTTGGCTAGTACCGGGAGTAGCGGCCAAGTGCGACAGGTTCCAGAATGCAAGAGCAGGGTTTTGAAAGCTCAAGTCCAGGTGCCAATCCAAGTACCCCTGGGGTCCTATTTATAGGAAAACCAAGGGGTAGGGGGGTTTTTATAGCCCAGCCCTTGCCCGACGACTAGCGACATTGAGGCGATCTCCCCGGGCAGATGGACGAGTATCACCTATGGTCGCCCACCTTTTGGCGAGTATCCGAGTTACTCGCACGAGTGCACCCATACTCGCCTAGGGTGTCTTCTGCTCCTAGGCTTGACTGTTGTATTGACTCTTTGACTTTGACCTCTGCCTACGTGGCCTTGGGGGGGTCCACCCTCGGAGAATGAGGGTTGTACACAATCCCCGCTCTTTGCGAGTAACGTAGTTGCTCGGAAAGAACCATCCAACCCTTTTTCGACGTGCTGTCTTCTGGGCGAGTATTAGTGTGTAGTCGGCATCCCGCTGTTTTGACGCCCCGGCCCTATATATAGAGGGGGAGGGGTCTCTGATGGCAAGGCTTTTTTTTGTTCTCGCTTCAAGATGTCGCGTAGTATTGCCGAGGAAGCTGCTGCGGATTTGGCCGAGCTTGCCAGTCTGCTGCCGCCGTTGCGGAAGCCTGCTCGCGATGCCGAGCTCGAAGACTTTCTCGCTTCCAGGAAGAGGAAGCGCCTGGAGAAGAAGAAGGAGAAAAAGAACAAGAAGAAGAAGAGTGCCGACGCCTCCGAGAATGTCGCTGATTCCCAGGTCGGCACTACATAGCAGATGCTCGCCGACTTGGGTCTCGGCCAGTCAGGTGGCTCGCCTGCTCCTGATCCTCCTTCGCTGAATACTGCTCCAGAGGCGAGTACTGCGGGGATCTCGGCTCAAGATCCAGCTGAAGTTACTCCTGCGCAAAGTGAGAGATACCTACTCGCCCCTTTTATTAGTCGCCCAAGTGTCGGCTGGTCTCTGACGTTTTCTATACTATTTCGCAGATCCGCTTCTCGCCGATGCTCGGGAGGAGTCTCTGAGCGCCATTCCTCTACGATCCTCGCCAATGGTCCCGCACACGACTGGCGGAGGAACTCGCCGGGGCGGATCGGTGCGGATCCTTCATAGCTCTGCGGTAGACAAGAGGCCGATGAGCGAGCAGAGGGCTCCTTCAGCGAGCAATCCTCCTCCGCCGCCACCGCCTTTGCAGCGACCTGAGGTGGCGAGTAGCTCGCAACTACCTGCGGACCAACTTCCTCCACCTCCTCCGTTTCCTACTCCGGCCGACATGCAGGATGATCGCCACCTCCTGTCTTCTTCGGCTCCCACCGCTCATCCGGCTGGGTCCTCGCGTCGAGGTGGGATGGCGGGATCTTCTGGTTTCTTCGCTCCCAGAGGGGGAGGGCGACCAATGGATGGTCGCGATCGGGGTGATGCACCTTCCAGCAGGGAGCACATCGGCGGGTCGCATTTGAACCGGCGAGATGGCATTCGTCGCAGTCCGTCCCCGCATCGGGGAAGGAGCTCTCCTCGCCGACCATCTCGGAGTCCTCGCCGCGACTCGCGGAGTGATGCCTATCGGCCTGGTAAATGGAGTCGCTGCTTTTCCGAGTATCTTCCAAGAAGAGTCTTCTCGCTACTCGTCACTAAGATTTTGCTTTCATGTCTTTTTCTGCAGCTCGCGCCCATACCCCTATCGGGGCTCTGGTCGACGCCGTCGGGCTTCCTTCTCGCGAGTATCAGGAGAGGGCTACTCGCGCCATCCTGGATTTGGAGGCGAAGTTTGAGCGGCTGGCGATCAGCGAGTCTCATCGGCGTCTGACCGTGGTTGAAGCGCGAGTAGAGCTCTTGGCGGCTGCTGACTCCCAGCGTCGTCTGACCGAGCTGGAGGTGCGAACATTACGGCTGGAAGAGTTAGATACTCGCCTGGCTAGTGTAGAATCTCGCCTTCAGTCTGTCGGCGAGCTGGAGCGCCGGGTGGGCAGGATGGAGCATCGCCAGCAGTTGCACCACGGCGAGTTGGTGGGGATGCGTGCGAGCACGGGCTCCATTGGTCGCCTGGCGAGGATGGAGGAGCAGCTGCGTCAAGGCGAGGATGCGATGTCCGTGGCCTTCGAGCATTTCAAGAGGGCTCGCAGCATGGGCTGGGTTGGGCGACAACCGCAGTTTCCCGACGCTCAGCCGAACCCCTAGGATCCTGCCCTCTTTTCCTTTTGTAGTCGCTTGTAGCCTTTTGACAAATGTTTGTAATTCTGAACTATTTGATTTCTTCAAGTAATTTGTTATTTGGCGAGTATGAATATCGCCTTTGTTGTCTTTCGTGCTTGCTGTGATGTCTTGATTTTCTATTTTGTCTTTTGTTTCCGCGAGTATTTGTTAAATGTCGCGTTGATGTTGCGAGTAGCCTAAAAATTCGATGCAGGTGCTCGCTCGTTCGACATCAGTGATTTGACGTGCACCCTAGGTTTTGGCGACTTTTCCTCGATACGCGCCACCTCCTACTCGCGCTCGCGGTGGCGTACGCGGGAAGCCAAGCTTTGTCGAGTACTATAAATAGGGGGGGTGGGGGTGGATACGTATTTATTACTCTCTTGACGATCTTCCCTTTCTTCTAGCGACTATCTCTCGATTGCTCCTCTCCTCGTCACTTCGCTACTCGCTTCTTCAATCCTTCCACTCTTGGATGGCTGACGAGGCAGCTATTCGCCGTGCAAGTCACGCGAAGAACTTTGAGGCAAATTCCTTCAAGAAGCCGATTACTCGGTCGAGCGACTTGAAGGAGTTCTCCGCCAAGTACTTATCGCCTGGATATGTCGCCAGGCTTCCTCGTGAGGATGAACGCCGGAATTCTTTCTCGGCGGCCGAGCTGGTATTCCCCATCCGCCACTTTGAAGTCGGCCTGCGACTACCCTTGTGGCCGGAGGTTTGCCAGATCCTCCGCTACCACGGGATAGTCCCGGCGCAGATCAATCCAAACGGAGTGGCGATGATCGTGGGGTTCCTCTGCTACCTGCGCGATCAGGGGATCGCCTTTGATCTCTCCGTCTTCCGGCGAGTATTCCACTTTGGCGCCACTGGCGAAGGCGTCGTCTTTTTGTGCAGCCATGTCTGCACCCTAGTCGGCACGGCGAACAAGAACCATCGCTGGACGGAGCGCATAGTCGTCATTAAGGGCGACTTTGGCGTCGTGCCGACTTCCTCTTTCCAGCCGGCCGAGAGTGCGTTCGCCACTCCTTACCTGGAGGAAAGCCGGGAGAAGCTACTCGACAGCTTCTGAGGTCGCCGGCTGGATGTCGTCTTCTGGAGGAGGTGAATAGATGAGCTCGCGGAGGTGTTCCCTGGTGAAGGTAGTCGCCTAAACGAGCATTGGGTCATACTCGCCAATTCATCTTCAGCCGGTGTTCTAACGTTTTTTATCTTTATGTTTTGTTGTAGCTACTCGCTCTTTGCCGAGCGAGCTTCTTCCCTTGGCGCCGAAGGCGGGGACTCCTGCCTTGGTTGATTTGTCGCCCGGCGGCGATGATCAGGAGGTCGCCGACAATGATGCTGGGCCCTCGAAGAAGAGGAAAGCCAAAGCAAAGTCCGCCGAGTCTGGGAGAAAGAAGGAGGTCGCCAAGAGGGACCTGAAAGCGAGGGCCGATCCATCGGAGGCGGGCGAGCCTAGCGGCCATCCTCTCTTCGGCGAAGGTGGGGGTAGCGAGGATGCTTATGGTCGCCCTCTGGTGTCCTGGGCTGAGCAAGCCCATGAAGTGACCTTGAGCACCAACCTCCCCGCCTGGTCGGAGGATTGGGAGGACGCGGGCGAGGCGTTCGACGTTTCGTTCGCCCTCTATGGTCGCGCGGACGCTGAATCCTTGCAAGAGGTCTCGGCCGAATATCTCGCCCATCAGAGCTCGACCTGCGGGCTGTCGAGCTTGGGCATGCGACGGCGAGGAAACTGCTCGAATATGAGCAGATGATCAAGGTGCAGGGCCCGAAGATGATCGCCATGGCGAACAGGATTAAGGAGTTCGAGGTACTCACCAATGCGACTTTACTCGCGTTTTGGGATACTCGCTACCTTGCAAACTTATTTAAACTAACCTTCTTCTTTTCGCTCGCTGCAGGCTGCCGAGCTGGAGTCGGCAAAGAGGCTGTCCCAGGCCGAGAAGGAGCTGGAGGATACTCGGCAAACCTTGGAGGCCGCCCAAGTGCGAATTGCTGAGTTGGAAACTCGGCCTGCTGAGCAACAGCCTTCGTCGGCGGGCCCCTCCAGGGTGGGCAAGCAGATCCGGATAGTCGGCGATGATATGGCGCATATCCGCCGGGAGATCGCTCGAGCAACCGGGAAGGTGGTCCTGAGCAGCTTGAAGGCCGATGGCTTCTTGAAGCCGGAGGCAATGCATCTGACGGTCATGGACAACATCCCGGCATTACTCGCCGAAGAGTCCACTTCCCCCATGCGAGATCTCCCATCCTCATCCACCAATTCTGACGACGACGATTCTGAGGACGAGGGTGATGATGTGGAAGATCTCGATCCTGACGGCGATGATGGTGGCGAGGATGGTGGCGAGGATTCATAGTCGCCTTTCTTCCTTTTGCAAATCTGCAAAGCATTTTTTTGTATATGTATTTATGATAGTGAATGAGTATAATCATTTTGCTCGCCCTTTTCTTCGATGCTTGCTTTCTTTTTTGAATGTCGCTTAGGCTCCTAGGCTCGGGGCGAGACCGAGTACTCTGGCATGCTCGCACTTACTATGCTCGCACCTGTATACTCGCACATGTATACTCGCCTAGGTACTCGCACATACATCGAGACCGAGTACTCCGTCATGCTCGCACTTACATGCTCGCTTTCTTCAATATTTCCCTTGGTGAAGTCGAGCTGTGAAGGCTACTTGGAGGGTCCCGAGGGACACATGCTCTCAAGGCTTCGCTCTGTACCTGGTGAAGAGCCCATTAAAATTACGTAAGAGAGTTGTTTATGAGAGAGGGGGTAGGGAATGGCAGTCGGGGAGGTCCGGAGGGACACATCATCCCAAGGCCTTCATCCTACTTGGATACCAGATGTCGAAGAAGAATGACGTTAAGTAGGGAACGACAGTCGGGGAGGCCCAAGGGGACACACCGTCCCGAGGTCTCCATCCTACTTGGGTGCCGGAGTGTCTCCACTCTTCGGTCGGTCGAATCGGTCTTGCCCCTTCCCAAGTTGGAATGTCGGCTTCTGGACTTTCCCCTTGTAATCTCTGCAGTCGGATGAGAAATGCGGTCGGAGGGTAACTCGACCAACCAATATGCAAGGGGGGAGCTGATCTCGGCCGTCAGTGCAGAGGCTTGGCATTAGGAGAACGCACTACCGAGGCACTGTCCCATCATCCGTTCTGAGTTTTTACGAGGGTGTGGTCGGAGGCTCGTGTTCCAACCTGCTACGGTGAATGTTGATGCAGGACGACGTCAAGCAGGGAGTGGCAGTCGGGGAGGTCTAAAGGGACATACCATCCTGAGGCCTCCATCCCACTTGGATGCTGGATGTGGATCGGACCTGCTTCCTGTTGCTCAATGAATTTAGCAGGGAGTTAAGCACACTTCAGGCACACTAACTCATATGGTCCGATACAATAATTAAAAAGCGAAATGCTTTGTTGCGAACTTTTCAGTTCTCGAGGGTGCATGACGCCTTTTTTCAAGGGTCCCCTGAGCTAGTGAAATCAATCTTCTCTTCACCGAATCGGAAGGTCGGCGTCCAGACTTCTTCCTGGTAATTTCTACAGTCGGACGAGAAGTGCAGTCGGTGGGAACCGCGACCAACGTGCAAGGGGGAGCTGATCTCGACCGTCAGTGCAGAGGCTTGGTCTTAAGGGAACGCACGCCCGAGGCACTGTCCCATCATCCGTTCTGAGTTTTTACGAGGGTTAAGTCGGAGGCTCATTTCCCAACCTAGCGTGGAGATTGACTTCACCTGGCTTCCTTATTTTGAAAACTTTGTTGATGTGAAGGAAGCTGCCTCGTCCCATGTTTCAGGGAGATGTAAATTTTATTCAAAGAAATGAATTTACAAGGATGGGATATACACATTCCCCCTTAGGGATAAAATCTTTTCAGGTCATCGCCGCTCCAGGTGCTCCCTAGCAGCTCGCCTTCCTGGTTCTGCAAGCGGTATCCTCCTGTCAGGAGTGCTTCCTGGATGATGAAAGGTCCTTCCCAGTTCGGGTTGAGCTTCCCGAAGGCTGCTGATCTTCCTGCCGCATCCACTTTCTTCAGGACAAGGTCCCCTGTTTGGAAGTGTTTGAGGCGGACATTTTTGTCAAAATGTTTTGCCATCCGGCGCTTGATCTCCTCTTGCCTGACTGAAGCTAAATCTCGGAGTTCCTCGATGTAGTCGAGAGATAGCTTCTGAACCTCTTCGTTCTCTAGTCGCCATTCTTCGCTTCCGTCTTCCGCGGCTACCACCCTTGGGCTTCTGACTTCAAACTCTACTGGAATGAGAGCTTCCGACCCGTGAGAGAGTTTGAACGGCGTTTCCCCCGTGGCTGAGCTAGGAGTGGTCCTCAAAGCCCACAGGACCGAGGGGAGCTGGTCCGCCCAATTACCTCTTAGGTTCTCCACCTTCTTCTTCAGTAGGTTGATGATCAGTTTGTTGGCGGCCTCTACCTGGCCATTGCTCCTTGGGTGATGCACGGAAGCGAATCGAAGGTCGGTTCCTAGTTGCCTGCAAAAATCCTCTAGCTCTAAGCTGGCAAACTGAGGACCGTTTTCGGTGATGATGGCGAGAGGGATCCCGAATCTGCAGACGATCTCTCCCCAGATGAAGTTCTTCACGACTTGAGAGGTGGTCTTGGCCAGGGCTTTGGCCTCGATCCATTTGGAGAAGTAGTCGATCATGACGAGAACGAACTTCCTCTGGCTACTTGCTTGAGGGAAAGGGCCGATTAAGTCCATCCCCCAGATGGCGAACGGCCATGGGGAGATGATCGATCGGAGCTGCTGGGCCGGCTGCAACTGAAGGGGGGCGAAGAGCTGGCACTTCTAGCACTTCTTCGAGAAGATCTCAGCATCCTTCCGGATAGTAGGCCAGAAGTAACCATGCCTCAAGACCCTCTATTCCAAAGTGCGAGTCCCAGAATGACTTCCACACTCTCCCGAGTGGATCTCTTCCAACACTCGAGGTACTTCGTCTTCAGAAACACATCTGGCCAGGGGGCCCGAGATGGTCTTGCGGTACAGCTCCCCATCTTGCAGGAGGTAGTATGCCGCCTTGTACCGAAATCTTCTCTGATCCCCTCCGTCCACTGGGAGCTGGCCGCTGGCCAGGAATGCCACAAAGGGATCCATCCACGAGGGGCGTTGCTCGATCTCCATCATCTCTCCCTCTTCAATGGACGGGTGGAATAGCTCGGTGATAGTTCCTCCAGCCCTCGGCCCATACTTGGCTAAGCGATCCGTTGCCGAGTTCTCCTCTCTTGGCACATGCTCGACGAAGAAGGACTGGAAGCCTCCAATCAGCCCTTTTACTTTTACCAAGTACTTCTGCAAGATGGTGTCGCGCACCTCGAACTCGCCTCGAATCTGCGACGCGACCACCATTGAATCCGTGAAAGCCCGGACATCACGGATCCCCAGCTCCTTGGCAAAGCGCAAGGCTGCCACTATGGCCTCGTACTCTGCCTGGTTGTTAGTGACGGGGAAGAGGATCTCGACTGCTTGCTCGATCCTTGTTCCCTACGGACTGACGAGTACGATGCCCACCCCTACGGAACTTTTGCCCGAAGCTCCATCAACAAACATATTCCAAGGAATCGGGTTGAGCACCTCTTCTCCTGGCTCCGCTTCCACCGAGAAGTCAGCCAGGAAGTCTGCTACTGCCTGGGCCTTGATCGCCACTCGGGGGGAGAAGGAAATGTCGAACTCGCTGAGTTCTACCGACCATTTCGCCAACCTCCCTGAGTGCTCCACTCCCTCCAGGATATTGCGGAGGGGGTGATCCGTTACCACTCGGATGGAGTGAGCCTGAAAATAAGGCCGGAGCTTCCGCGCCGACACCACCAAGGCGAAGGCAAGCTTCTCCAGGATTGGATACTTCAGCTCCGCCTTCTTCAGCACCCGGCTGACATAGTAGATGGGTAGCTGTCTCCTCCCCTCTTCCCGGACCAAGATGGAGCTAACTGCCTCCGCTCCTACTCCTAGGTAGATGAGCAGGTCTTCGCCTTCCTTCGGGATCTGAAGGAGAGGTGTCTGAGTCAACTGTTCCTTCAGCCTTCCGAATGCTATCTCACATCCTTCGGTCCACTCGAAGCTTTCTGTTTTGCGGAGCGTTTTGAAGAATGGAGAGCACTTCTCTCCGGCCTTTGAGAGGAAGCGGGTAAGACCCGCCAGCCTGCCTGTCAACCTTTGGACTTCCTTCATCGTTTTTGGGGATGGCATCTCCAGGATCGCCTTCACCTTGTCGGGGTTAGGCTCTACTCCCCTCGGGGTAAGGAGATGTCCCAGGAACTTTCCCCTTCCTGCTCCGAAGACGCACTTCGTCGGATTGAGCCTCATCTTGAATCTCCTCAGCGTTGCAAAGGTCTCCACCAGATCGGCTATGTGTTCCTGGACGCTCTTGCTTTTAATCAAGAGGTCGTCCACGTACACTTCCAGGTTCCTCCCCTTTTGCTCCTTGAAAATGTGGTCCATCATCCGTTGATAGGTGGCTCCCGCATTCTTTAAACCGAAGGGCATCATCTTGTAGCTGTAGCAGCCATCGTCGGTGATGAAGGAGACATCGCGGCAATCAGGGGGATGCATCCGGATCTGGTGATATCCTGAAAACGCATCAAGGAAACTCATCACAGAAAAACCGACGGCTGAATCAACCAGCGCGTCGATTCGAGGCAAGGGATAACAATCCTTCGGGCAGCTTTTATTCATCAAGGAAAAATCCACACACATTCTCCAGCTACCCCCTGCCTTTGTCACCATTACAACATTGGAGACCCAGCCTGGGTACTGGATCTCTGATACAAAGCCCGCATCTAGCAGTTTCTTAACTTCCTCCCGAATTGGCTTGGCAAGGATGGTGGCGGTCTTCCTCTTCTTCTGGCGGACGGGCTGGACAGCGGGATCCAGTTTGAGGCGATGACATGCAACCCCAGGGTCGACTCCTGGCATCTCGGCTGCGCTCCAAGCAAAGATGTCGACGTTCTTCTGCAGACACGTCGCCATCTCGATCTTCTCTTCGGTCTTCAGCGACCCGCCAATCTTCAGCAACCCAGGCACTCCCGCTGCGGAGAGTACCTCGATTTCTTCCACTTCTTCGGCCACCTCCAGCCTGGCCGGGCTCTCCAGCACTCTTCCGAACTTCTCCGCGTCAGCCATCCAGCTGATGGTACTGACGGCGCTAAGATAGCACTCCCTAGCGGCTCTTGGATCGCTCCTGATCCTCACCTGGACGTCTCCTTTACAGTACTTCAAGCACTGATGGTAGGAGGATGGGACGGCTTTGAAGGCGTTGAGAAGCGGCCTCCCAAAGATAGCCCTGTAGCAGCTCGGGGCGTCGACGATGACAAATCGACAGCTGATGGAGGTGCCACCGAGTGTTACCAGGAGATCTGCTCCTCCCTCCACTTCCTTCTTCTCTCCGGAGAAGCCGAAGAGGGGACCATCAGATGCCCAAACCCTTGCTACTTCGACTCCCAGTCCGCCAAACGTCCCCTTGAAGATGACATTTACAGATCTACCGTTGTCGATCAGAATTCGATCAACGGTGAAGTCCTCCACCGTGGCTTGAATCACGAGGGCATCATGGAAGGGATTCTCATTCCCTAGCATGTCCTCCTCAGAAAAGGTGATCTCCTCCATTGGGGGCGGTGCTTGTGAGGTCGAGGCGACACTCCTGCGGTAGATCTGATGGAGGCTCCCCTTGCGGGAAGCTTCCAGCCCTGCTCCCCCATGGATTACTCCAACTCTGCGTCCCTGGCCCAGGTCTCCCCGACCTCCCAGGTCGACCCGGTCCTCGTTCCTCCTTCGAACGACGGCATCCTGCCCTGCCTGAGGCTCGGCAGGGGCCTCTGTCCTCCGCTGCTCCCCTCCACCTTCTCTTGCTGCTAGCCTCCTCCGGGCTTCCCAATAGTCTGGGCAGGCAGCCATAGCATGTCCCCCCACCTGGTGGAAGTCACAGTAGAGGGGAACCTCTTCTGCTTGCTGTCTCCTCGGCTTCTGCTTCTTCCTTCCTTGACGGCGGCCACGCCCGGCTACCGCCATCGCTTCGTCTCTCCTTCTCTCCTGACGCTTTTCTGGCTGGCGAAAGGGCCTTCTCTCCGGGGATCTCCCCCTTTGATCCCGACGCTGAGGCCGTCCAGCCGGCCTCCAAGGTGGCCGGTTGACGGGGACCTGGTAGCGCCTTCCCTCCTCCTGACGCTCAGGGGACTCGACGGGCCTTCTCTCCACGCTCCTCCTGGTTTCCTTCCTCCAAGGCTCCTCCCTCTTCTTCTCTGCTCTTCCCCTTTCTTCTTGCCGCTCCGGCCTCTTCCTTTCCTCCCTCCGGGGCTCTTCTCTCTTCCTCTCCTCAGGGATTCCATCCCTCTCTCCATGGTCGCCTCTGGTCACCTGTGCCAACCTTGCCAAGAAGTCAGGGTTGGAGGCCTCTCCCCGGACAAACTTATTGGCCCTCTGAATGAGGTTGTCGTAAGAGTAGGGGGGATTCTCACTGAGCTCCAACTTGAAGAGTCCTTGACTTATGCCGAATGTCAAGGCCAGCAATAGGATGTTGCTATCCACCTCCTGGATCTGCAGAACCTCCTCCTGAAAGCGCTCGATGTAAGGTCCCAACGCCTCATCTGGTCTTTGCACCAGATAAAACAAGGCAGTTGCCTCCTTCTTCAGCTTCCGGGCCGTGTCGAAACGGGTTGTCAGCCCATGACACAGGTCTTCAAAGCAGTAGATCGAGCCGGCGGGCAACTGATGGAACCAGTCCCAGGCCTTTGCACGGAAGGTGATGGCAAAAAACCTGCACTTGAAGGCGTCCGACATGGTTCGGATAGAGACTATATCCTCGAACCATTGGATGTGCCTGACGGGGTCCTCCTTCCCCGAATAGTAATTCAAGGCGGGGTCCCTGAACCCCTCTGGCACTGGCGCGGCAAGGATCTCCTCGCAGAAGGGGCTCCTCCCTCCTGCCCGGCGACGATCCTCAACCTGGCGAGTATCACCTCCATACTCACCATATGAGCGAGTATCCTGGTATCTCCCCGGCTCGCACGGCTCGTGGAAGCGAATGACTTGCGAGGTTGGCTGGTAGAATTGCGACCTCCTTGGTCGCTCGGTTTCATCCTCCACGTGCTCCTTTCCTGCTCGCCGAGGGGGACTCCCTCCCTCGGACGGAATTGGGCGATGCAGCGAGGTCGCCGTGTACTCGGCGCGCGGTTGAAGTGCTGTTTGCAAGATCCCCTCCATGCGCTGCGCGAAGGCTCCCTCCATGCGCTGTGCGAAGGCTTCGAGAACCGCTAGTGTCACGAACTCGCCACTCGCGGTCGAGTTGCCGACTACCTCCTCATGGTCGCCACCTACGACCATCTCGGCTTCCTGCTGAACTTTCCTTCTCCGACTACGATCCACGCTCACCGCACCAAAGTGTTGACGCCAGGAAAATCCTGACCTCAAGATTCGGACCGATGCAGCCGGAGGCTACTCGCCCAGCAGTCCAATGAGACGACTAAGCTGGCGACTACTGAAGAGCTAGAAGAGCAACACACAGGACCCCAGGTGCTGCGGCAGGGAGGTCCCACCATGTACCCAGAAGCTCCGAAGAGACTTCCCCTCCAAGACCAAAGAATGGCCGAGCAGGGTACGAGGAAGGCACCGACTTGGCTAGTACCGGGAGTAGCGGCCAAGTGCGACAGGTTCCAGAATGCAAGAGCAGGGTTTTGAAAGCTCAAGTCCAGGTGCCAATCCAAGTACCCCTGGGGTCCTATTTATAGGAAAACCAAGGGGTAGGGGGGTTTTTATAGCCCAGCCCTTGCCCGACGACTAGCGACATTGAGGCGATCTCCCCGGGCAGATGGGCGAGTATCACCTATGGTCGCCCACCTTTTGGCGAGTATCCGAGTTACTCGCACGAGTGCACCCATACTCGCCTAGGGTGTCTTCTGCTCCTAGGCTTGACTGTTGTATTGACTCTTTGACTTTGACCTCTGCCTACGTGGCCTTGGGGGGGTCCACCCTCGGAGAATGAGGGTTGTACACTAATCTAAATTCATGTTATGTGTTGTCTCTTTTAGGTAATGGAAGCATATGACTCGAATAGTGACGATTCGGGAAATTCGCCTTGTCTTTCTCCAGAAAGGGTACAACATATTGAATATTGTAATAACGTTATCTCAGCAATAGATGAGCTAAATAATTGCATACGGGAGAAGAGACCATGCATGACGTCTAAGCAAACCGGGGAGCTTTGGTTGAAAGAGTTGCTTGAAGGGCACCCGGATAGAATTCGTGGCGCATTTAGAATGTCAAAGCGAATATTTATTGATTTGCTTAGAAAGCTAGAAAACGATCATGAATTTCATGGATCACAACGCACAACCTCAAGAGAAATCCTAGGAATTACATTGTACATCCTAGCACATGGAGGCTCTATTAGATTGACAAAAGAGCGATTTCAACACTCAACTGAAACTATAAGTAGATTTTTTTTCAAAAGGACTTAGATCATTATTGCTACTGTTAGTTGATGTTATAAAACCAATTGATCGTCAATTTAGAGAAACACCTCCAGAAATAAGATATGATGCCCGTTACATGCCATTTTTTAAGGACTGCGTTGGTGCAATTGACGAAACACATGTAGATGCGAGGATACCTGTTGATGATCAAGTTAGATATATTGGGCGTCATGGCACAACAAGGCAAAATGTGATGGTTGTTTGTGATTTCAATATGTGCTTCACATTTGCACTGGCTGGGGGGAAGGATCCGCTCATGATAGTCGTATCTTCGTGCGCGCATTGTCAGACGATAGGCTATATTTTCCGCATCCTCCTCAAGGTAATTTGTGTAATAAATGATTGTATATTCTTTAATCATTCGCTACAATATTATTATGTTTAACATAACAAGTAATTATAGGTAAATATTATTTAGTGGATGCTGGATATCCATTAAAGACGGGTTATTTAAAACCATATTCAGAAACAAGATATCATTTGGCAGATTTTGCGCATGGGGAGTCGCCCCGTCCATGGCAGACATGAGCATTTCAATAAGGCACATTCATCTCTTCGAAGTGTGATAGAGCGGACGTTTGGAGTTTGGAAGAAAAAGTGGCACATTCTTCAAAAAATGCCACAGTACAATTTCAAGAAACAACGTTCAATTGTACTAGCTACCATGACATTGCATAACTTCATTCGTAGACATCCATCTCGATGGGACCCAGAATTTAATGCTTGCGATGCTGATGACTCGTTCATACCACCAGAGGATGATGATCATACGACAGAGGATGATATTGAGACTGATATGTTTGATGACAGGGGATCTGATTATATGTCTGTTGTACGAGATAGTATTGCTGAAGAAGTGTACAACACCAGCAGGTAAAATTTCAGATCATATTTTTAACAAACCCTTGAAATCATATTAAACAAAAGTATGAGTAATATCAAATTTTTTTATTGTGCAGGTGACGAAGAATGATTGAATAAAGTGGAACGAACGCACCGGAGAACCTACCATTTGATGTTATATTTGAGAACAATATATATTTTTATTGATATGTTTTAATGTTTGAGAACAATATATATTAATATTTAAAAAAAAACAGCTCTCAATAAGCTGTTCTACCAAACAGTTTTATTTGAAAGAGCTCTGTTCAATCAGCGCTTATCCACAGACCATCCAAACAGACTGCAGCTTTTCAAAACAGCTCCTCAAAGAGCTTTGTCTAAAGAGCTCTGTTCAATCAGCAGCTTCTCAATCCGCAACAGCTCTCCCAAACAGACCCTTAATCCAGAATTTTCCTCTATAGGCTATAAAAGCCACTTTGATGTTTCAGTTAAATGCAGTAAAAAATTAAAACTCTTTCGATAATATTTCTCATTTCTTCGTAACTTTACCTATATTGGTATCAGAGCGAGTTTCTTGTGAGGACCTGATTCAACTTGTTTTTCCTCTCCAATGGGCTCACCTTATTTTATGAATTCTGGAGCGATAAAATGCAAACTTTATTGCATTCACAAGACTTGCGGGACATTGTCAACACTGACCTGAAGGAGACCAGCAAAATGACTGAAGAGACTGCTCCTACCTTCAGCAAAGAAGATAAGATGTGGGACGCTCTGGCTCTGCACATGATCCAGCAGAGTGTAGCAATTAACATCTATCACGGGATCATGGGATCAAAGTCGACTCACAAGGCTTGAAGCAGGCTTGAAAGTGAATACAAAGGGGCCAAAAAGGTAATAAAAATCAAACTTACTGGACTACGTAGAACTTTTGATGCACCGATGATGAAAGAAGGTGAAACAACACAAGAATACTTCGACAAGATAACTAGTTTAGTTAATCAAATAAGAACTCTTGGTGGAATAATTAATGAACAAGTTGTTGAGAAAATACTCTGTTCACTTCCCTAATCTCACAATCACATTGTCTCAGTAATACTGGAAGCTCACGATATTGACACGCTCACTGTTAGTGGCCTGTTAGGCTCCGTGCAATCTCATGAGGATCTCCTCTCAAGAGACCTGCAACCCCAAGACAAGGTTTTTCAGACCAAAATCAACCTCAAAATCAAAAGTGAAAGTAAGAAGAGGGTAGAAGAAAATGCAAGAAATCAATTCCAAAACAATTTCAAAAATAAAAGATTTGAAAAGAAAGGTAAGGAAAAACTAAGAGAAGGTTAACATCAAAATCGGAGCTGCCTCATATGCAAGAAACAAAATCACGAAATTAAAGACTGTTTTTTTAGATGCAAGAAATGTAAAGTCCAGAATTATTCAAAGAGTAACTGTTGGTATAAGCCAAAAGAACAAGCCAAAGTATCTGAAACACAAACTGAAGAGTACCTATTCACCCGACAGTGCTCCATACAAGACACTGACACATGACTTTGGTTTATTGATAGTGGTTGCTCTAGCCACATTGTCAATAACACAAACTTCTTTATAAAACTAAATGACTCTTATAAATCTGAAGTCATTCTTGGAGATGGAAAGAAAGAGAGGATAGAAGGGAGAGGCACCATATATGTTGAAGCCAGTGAAGGAGAACAAAAACTGATAAGCAATGCACAATATGTCCCCAATCTCACTCAGAAACTTCTAAGTGTCAGACAACTCACTCGAAAGAGGTTTAGAGTCATATTTGAGCAAAATGAATGTCACATAGTACATAATGCATCTAATATAGTGTCAGCCTCAGCTAAGTTAAACCATAATAACATCTACACTCTCATTCTTAGACCATCCAGATCATCAACTCTAGCATGCAGAGAGGATCATGAATTAAAAACCACAAAACTTTGACATCATAGATTTGGACACATAAACAACACCTCACTTCAGAAGCTGCACAAAGATGAATCTTGTTAATCTAGCCCCAATTGAGTGTACAACATTGAAATGTGATACTTGTGCACATTGCAAGTCTCATCGCCTACCTTTACCTCAAACCTCAGAGTGCAAGTTTACATGACCCTTGGATCTTCTCCATATAAATCTCTAGGGCCCTGCAAGTACTCTCACTATAGGGGAAAATAAGTATTATCTACTGATAGTTGACGACTACAGTCAATTTATGTGGATCTTCTATCTCGAAAACAAGTCAGAAACTTTCCAACACTTCAAAAGGTTTACAGCTCAAACAGAAAACCAACTTGAGAAGAAAATAAAATCAGTGAAAAGTGATAGAGGGGGTGAATTCTTGTCATCCCAGTTTTCTTTGCTCTGTCAAGATGTAGGAATCATCAGGTAGCTCGCCTCTCCAGGGACTCCTCAACAGAACAACGTTGTGGAAAGAAGAAACAAGACAGTAGTTGAGATGGGGAGAACTCTATTAACTCACACAAACTGCCCAAAATCTCTATGGGGTGAAGTTACCTCAACTGTTATCTACATCCTGAATCGGTGCATTACCAAGTCCCTCCACAATTATATACCATATTGTTGAAGCCAGGTAAATCTTAGCTTCAAATGTTCGGACCTAAGTGTAGTTGAAGGTTATTGATCCCGCGGTCGAATGCCACAACTCTAATGGCTAGAACATGAGAGAGAGAGAGAGAGAAAGAGAAATTTCTACAAGCATACCTCAAGCGCTTCAGCAGGGAGGTCCCGCCACGTACCTGTTGGAACACAGTTTTTCGCATTCCTTTGATTTGAGAATAACAAATCATACTTATATTTGATCTTGTTTGTCATTGTGTTTTTAGTATGCAAGTTTGAACAAAATTGACACTAGGATGCTGCATTGTTGGTCTGAACTTGCTCACAAGCTGAAACGATGAATGTGGTCTAACGCCAGGCGTTAGGACTTAACGCCGACATTGACTTTCGTTCCCACCAAGACGAAAATGGCATGGAGGGAAATTGTCGTGATTGCAGGAGCATTTTGGGAATGATTTGACTTAACGCAAGACGTTAGCATCAACGCCAGCGTTAAGGTTACCTAAATTGAATGTTTCCAAATGTGCATAATTTCCTTCCTGTTTTGAAGATCCGAGACATCAAATTATTTCTATACTGAGTCAACGCCTGACACTTGTAAGACCCCAATTTTTTTTCGCTACAAACCGGGTCTTATGCCCAGAACCGTCGCTTTGCGGTGACACCAACACACGAGAAGGTCGCCACTACAAAGCACTGATCCTGCCAACAATATCGATCATAGAAAAGAGAAGTATAAATGAAGATAAGTCCACAAATCACATGCTATATAGATATCATAAAAAATGTCCACAAATATTAGCTGAATAAAGAGGTAGCAATAAAAATGGCTCATGCCCATTACATCATGTCCTCACTACAAATCACTCACGGAAGCATTATCTACTGATAGACACTCACGGATCCTGAAACTGGTGCTCTCATGCTAGACTGACCCGCCTCCATCTGCACCTGCCTCTGGTGGTGATGCGTCTCCTCGGTCCCCTAAAATGATATGGTCCACCGGCCGTTAGTAAAAAAGACTAAGCCTCATTTCTCTTTATCCATCCCCCAGTGGCCCTAGGCACCGAGCGGGAGGATAAAATGGAGGATAGCAAGGGGTATAAAACAAAACAGGTGACATGTCTTAGCTACATGAGTATCTATCACTACACAAGTGTTTATATATATGAAACAGTAAATAAAGCAAGGTAAATAACAAGTAAGGTAAGCAAGTAAAGACAAGTAAGAATAGAAAAGTAACCATTGATTTATAGGAATGCCCATACAAACATATAGACCAAGGGGTCGTTTAGCAAGGCCTATCATATAAAAAGTCTCATAACCAATTTATATGATAGGTGTAGGGGTTGAAATGCAATGCGTATGCTATGACATGCATAGTTATGTTGGGTAATGTTATGATCACACAAGTGCAACTCACACACTTTGACTCTATGCGCACAGACCATTAGTTCCCCCTTTTTGGAGCTAGCAAAACTCCCAGGATACCCCCGTAGTGGAAAAGGAAAGTGGTGGGTTGAGCCTCGCCCACCTCTAGGTTGGTATTCATACTACCTAACCTAGACCTATCGTACGCCTCAACGCAAAACCGCGGAGCGCCTGCGTACTCTTATTGGCTGGACCACCAAACTTTCTAGGCTAAGTGCAAATCCACATTTGCCGAGTCAGCGTATCGACGTCGGTGTGTGAACGACTATCAATAACGAAGACCCACCACCTTTATGCACATACAATTATGATTACCATCTATCTCCAATCCATAAGCTCCCCGGGCTAACCCACCCGTCACCATAACCTTCTGAGCCACCGGCTCGCCAGACCCACCCGTTCGTGCCTACAACCACCGAGCCTACCGCTCATAAAGCCAAACCAGCTAACCACCCGTAGCAACGAGATGTGAGTGAGTGTATTATTAATTTAATCTTGCGTAACAAATTGTTCCTACAGCTTCGAGTTAATCTTGGACTTTCCGAGGTTTACCCTGTGAGGGGCTCACATCGGTACTAGGAGGTACGATGAGATGATAGCCCAAACCGCTCATTCCAAGACACTTGCTATTATTGATTGTACAACCCGTATTCGCCGAGTGGGCCCCCCCCAGCCAACTGGCGAAACCTGGGTCATCCGGATCATTCGCCGGGTCACTCGCCCAGGCCAAGGAAGGTAAAAATGCCCCCGGATTGGTGGGGGTAAGCTGTAGGAGAGAAGGCGCTAGGCGAGTGGTGCCCTCACGGACCATTCGCCCAGAAGCGTGGGCATTCGCACAGCCAGGCGGATGCCCAGCGAATGGTGCCCTCACGGACCATTCACCCAAATGGGTGTGAGGGGAAAATGACCATAATACCCCTGGTGGGCTGCAAATAGCCCTTCGGAACAGCGGAGTTAGGCTATTAGCAGACCAATTTGGGGTGCGGTTAGTAAAATTAAAAGGTGGATTCAGGCTATTTACAGACCAGCCTAGGAAAACTATAAATAGACCCTTAAGGGCACCTTGGAGGAGATCCGATTTTAGAGAATCCTCTCCTCTAGGCTAGTTTTGGTTGGCAGCCAGTGCCCTCCAAGGTGCCCGGTTGAGCTTTGGTTTGGGAGGGGAAGCTCTCTAAGATCTTCCGGGTGTGTGGCGGGACCTCCTCGCTTCAGCCTTGGGTCTATTCCGTTTCCAGCATCCACCGTCAAGAGAGTCTAGTGAGGGAGAAATAAGCATCGGCTACACCCCCAGTGGGTCCGAACTCAAGAGACCAGTTGCTGGTTTCAACATTTTTGGTGCGGTGAGCGTGGACCGTAGCCGGTGAAAGAAAATCCCAAGCTAGTTTCGATGACGGGAGATGGAGGAAATGGTTCTGACTCAGGTCACTCGCAGCCACCAGCGGCAGGGGAGTGGCTGGAGATGTTTGAGAAGTTCAAGCGAGAGGTCCTGTAGACAGTTCTCGCGGCAAGGAGCGAGTGCGAGACCCCGACGGTCCCAGCGGTCCCGCCTTTGCAGATTGGCGAGAACGCACCGGTGCAGCGGCCGGGGAAGGAGGTGCCAGCAGAAGGAAGCGCGCGAGATCTCCCCGGACGGCAGCTGTTCAGCAGTCCGGCGAGTGCTGAGGTGTGTGAGTTGGTCCCGCGAGAGAGGACCACTCGCCGAGCAGGGGAAGGGAGTCCCTTTTGCGAGATGATCCTCTCGGCCCAGTGCCAGAAGGGTTTCGTGGGCCGAAGATGTCCTACTACACCGGCAAGGAGGATCCGGTTGTGCACCTGCAGTGGTTCGAAGACATGACTTCAATCCTTCCCATGTCGGATTCATTCCAATGCCGACTCTTCGCGACCACCCTGAAGGAGAAAGCAAGGGACTGGTTCCACCAGCTTCCCACAGGTTCCATCTACGCGTTCGATGATCTGCGCCGAAGCTTCCGACTGCGGTTCTCGACTTCAAAAAAGAGGAAGAAGGATGCGGAGGCTCTCTTCAAGATCAGACAAAGGGAGGGGGAATCCCTGGCCAAGTACGTGGACAGGTTCCAGGAGGAGATACACCTAGTGCAGGAGGTGTCGGGATTCGCCCTCCAGATGGCATTCATCGTAGGGCTGCGAGAGGGGTTCTTCAAGATGGACCTGAAGAGAAGACCTCCTGTATCCTTCGAGGAGTTGATGGAGAGAGCCGCGGAGGAGATTGAAGGGGAGGCAGCCAACCCTGAATTCTACAAAAGGTTGGCAAAGATGAGCGAGCCCGAGGCGAGGCAGCCAGAGGGAAGAAGGCGAGAGGAGCCCAGGGGTCAGGGGTTCGAAAGACCACCTCGGGTTTAGAGGAACCAAGAACCCAACAACAGGTTGGGCTGGAGGAACCAGGAAGGACCAATGCGAGGTCAGGATGAAAGGTACCAAGGAAGGGAGGCAGGAGGAGTGAATCAGGGGTGGAGGCAGGGTCCCAGACCCCCTCACCCCCGAGGGAGCAAGCCATGGCGGTAGGCCGAGGGAGAAGAGGTAGAGGAGCAAGAGGAGGAAGAGGAAGAGCGGGAAGAGAGGACAGGGTGGCGTTGCCTTACTGTGACTTTCATCAGGAAGAAGGTCACGCGATCGCCACCTGCCCGGAGTTCTTGGAGATGAGGGAAAGAGGACAGCCACGACGGCAGCAGGCCAGAATTGAGGAAGTGCTCCCAGAGGCAGAAGAGGACCAGTGTGAGGTTAGGGCAGATACAGGAACCAGGGGGAATCGGGGTGATTCACGGTGGGGTTGGGATAGAGGCCTCTCGCAAGAGAAGCTTCCAGGCCATGTTCCGAAGGGACGTCGCGTCGACTTCCCAGACCCCACCCCCCTCTGAGAAGCTCACCTTCTCCTCAGAAGATATGCCAGATTACGAAGACCCATTCTGCGACGCCCTGGTGATCCAGACGGCGATAGAAAACTTCACGGTCTCCCGGATCCTGGTGGACAACGGGAGCTCGGTGAATGTGATCTTCAAAAAGGCTTTCGACGCGATGGAGGTAGAGAAGAAGAGGGTGCAGGCCTCCGACGGACCACTGTTTGGTTTCTCGGGGGAGCGGAAGGAGGTCGAGGGAGGCGTAGGTCTCCAGGTGACGCTAGGAGGAGTCCCAAGAAACTGCCGGTTCGTCATTGTGGACGCTCCGAGCAGCTATAACGCCATCTTCGGACGACCCCTCATCAGCGCCTTCCGGTGCGTTCCCTCATCGTACCATCAGTGCTTAAAGCTCCATAGTGGAGGAGTCCAGATCCGCGTCCGAGGAGATGCTAAGGTGGCGAGGCAGTGCTACGTGACTGCCGTCAATACCATTTCATGGATGGCGGATGCCGAGAAGATGGATGAAGAGATGGCGAGGCCGGAGGGGCCAGGAGAAGAGGTGGAGAAGAGAGAAGTAGGGGGAGAGGGCGATTCCCGAGAGGTCGAGTTTATGGAGGTCGCTCGTGAGGAGCAGGAGGTCGAGTTGTTGGAGGTCGCTCGTGAGGAGCAGGAGGTCGGGCCGGTGAAGGCGGAAGGAGCTGCAGAGGAAAAGGCCCAGGAAGAGAGGCGAGAAGCAAAAGGCCAGTGGGAAGAGCCAACCTGGCTCGAGGCGGCAGAAGAGGTGATAGAGATGGAGGTTACCACCCAGGCAGGAAGGGTGGAGAAGGTGCGGATCAGCGGGGGCCTCGGCCTGAAAGACCAGAGAAGGATGCTGGAGTGCATCCAGAAGAACGTGGACATCTTCACATGGAGCGCAGCGGACATGCCAGGCATCGAGGCGGACGTGGCTTGCCATCGTCTCAATCTCGATCCAGAAGCCCGCCCCATCCGGCAGAAGAGAAGGACTATAACTGACAAGCTCGAAGGACCGATCCGCGAGGAGGTGGCGAAACTCCTCGAAGCAGGTTTTGTAACGGAGATCCAGTATCCAGGCTGGGTCTCCAATGTCGTAATGGTAAAAAAGGCCGATGGCCGCTGGCGTATGTGTGTGGACTTTTCATTGTTAAATAAGGCTTGCCCTAAGGATTGTTATCCCTTGCCTCGGATTGACGCGCTGGTTGACTCAGCCGTCGGTTTTTCTGTGATGAGTTTTTTGGATGCTTTTTCAGGTTATCACCAAATAAGAATGCACCCCCCGGACGTCAGAGATGTCTCATTCATCACCAGGGAGGGATGCTACTGCTATAAGATGATGCCATTCGGGCTGAAAAATGCAGGAGCAACCTACCAGAAGATGATGGATCGGGTATTTAAGAAGCAGAAGGGAAGGAACCTGGAGGTCTACGTGGATGACCTTATGATAAAGAGCAAGTGTGTGAGCTCTCACATCCAGGACCTCGAGGAGACCTTCGCCACCCTACGCAAGTACAAGATGCGCCTGAACCCCCTGAAGTGTGTGTTCGGGGCCAGCAAAGGGAAGTTCCTGGGGCACCTTCTCACCCCCTGGGGGGTAGAACCTAACCCGGACAAGGTTAGGGCTATAATGGAGCTGGGGTCGCCACGAAACGCCAAGGAAGTTCAGCGCTTGACCGGAAGACTCGCCGGGCTGAACAGGTTTCTCTCCCGGGCCGGGGAAAGATGCTCCCCCTTCTTCAAAGCGCTACGAGGCAACCAGAAGTTTGAGTGGACAAAGGAATGCGAGGAGGCCTTTCAGGCCTTGAAGAGCCAACTCACCAAGGCTCCGCTACTACAAAGTCCCAAAGAGGGGGAGGATCTACATCTATATCTCGGGGTCGGGGCGGAGGCCGTAAGCTCCGTCCTGGTTCGGGAGGAAGGCAAGAAGCAGCTGCCAGTCTACTACGTAAGCAGGGTCCTGAGGGAAGCGGAGCTCAGGTACCCAATTTTAGAGAAGTTGGCCTTTGCCCTGGTCATCGCAGCAAGGAAGCTTAGGCCATACTTCCAGGCCCATTCGATCCAAGTAGTGACGGATCATCCTCTCCGCCAGATCTTCGAAGGAGTGGAACACTCAGGAAGACTCGCAAAATGGTCAATAGAGCTAAGTTAATTCAACATCACCTTTGTCCCGTTCCGTGGAAGCTGCTGGTGGATGGGGCTTCGGGCAAGAATTCTCTCAGAGGAGGGGTGGTGCTGGAGAGTCCCCACGGAATAAAAATAGAGCAGACGCTAGTGATACACTTCCCAATCACCAACAACCAGGCGGAGTATGAGGCTGTAATCGCCGGCCTGCGGTTGGCCCGGGAGCTCGGGGTCCATGACGTGGAGGTCCTCACCGACTCCATGATAATAGCTTCTCAGATAAGGGGAGAGTTCAAAACAAGAGAACCTGTGCTCATGAGGTACTTAGCAAAAGTCAAAGGTCTCGTGGGGACGTTCAAAACTTTCTCCATCCGGCACGTCCCTCGAGAGGAAAGCACCCCGGCAGATCGGTTGGCAAAATCTGGTCCACGAGCCGGGGGGACCCTGACGGACCTATTCCGTCCTTCGATTGAGGAGGGGGAGCTCATGGATGTCGAACAGCGGCCCTCCTGGAAGGATCCCTTCGTCACCTTCCTTGCAACGGGAAAATTTCCGGAAGAAGTTCCGGACCAGAGGCGCTTCCGGTATAAGTCCGCCTACTATGTGCTCCAGGAGGGTGACTTGTATCGGAAGACCCTCTCGGGCCTCCTGGCCCGATGTATCTCGGAGGAAGAGGTCCCAAGGATCTTGGAAGAAGTTCACTCCGGCGAGTGTGCCAGCCACTCGGGGAGCAGGATGCTGGAAGCAAGGATAATAAGGCAGGGGTACTTCTGGCCAACCCTAAATAAAGACGCGGCAGCCTTCGCCAAGAGATGCCAGAAGTGCCAAATGTTCGCCCCGCTTCAGCTCATGCCAGCTCAGAGGCTAAAGAGTATCACGGCGCCCTAGCCATTCGCCATATGGGGAATGGATCTGGTAGGACCCTTCCCCCAGGCTAGTGGACAGAGGAGATTTCTCCTAGTCATGATTGACTACTTCACAAAGTGGTTGGAGGTCAAGGCGTTGGCTAAGGTCACCTCCCAGGTAATCCGCAACTTCGTATGGGGGAGATCATTTGTCAACACGGACTTCCGCAGGCCATAGTCACGGATAATGGACCGCAGTTCGCAAGCGAGGAATTCATCGGCTTCTGTGGCCAGTTGGGGATAGACCTTAGGTTTGCGTCCGTTCACCATCCCAGGAGCAACGGGCAGGTGGAGGTGGCGAATAAGGTCATCGTGAACTTGCTCAAGAAGAAGGTGGAAAATCTCAAGGGCAATTGGGTGGAGCAGCTCCCCTCGGTCCTTTGGGCTTTAAGAACCACCCCCAACACCGCCACGGGAGAGACCCCTTTCAAGCTCTCTCACGGCTGCGAGTCCGTCATCCCCATAGAGTTCGAGGTTATGACACCATGGGTAAAGGTCGCTGCAAATGGAGAGGAAGATTGGAGAGCCGAGAACGAGGAGGAGTTGCGGCTCTCCCTCGACCTCATCGAAGAAGCCCGGGATCGAGCAGCCATCCATCAAGAAGAGGTCAAGCGGCGGATGGCCAAGTATTTCGACAGGCACGTCAGGATCAAGCAGTTCGAGAAGGGAGATCTGGTACTCAAGAAGGTCGACGCGGCTGGGAGGTCCGCCGCGGTGGGAAAACTTAACCCCAACTGGGAAGGCCCCTATGTCATGGAAGAGGCACTAAAGTCCGGGGGGTATCGCCTTCAAAATGTGGAGGGCCAACCCCTCAGCCACACATGGAGCGGCGACAACCTTAAACGTTTTTATCCTTAGTACCATGTAATAATGATGGTTTTTTGAATGAAAACATTTTGTTTAAACTATGTGTATGAAAATGATGTTACCGCTCGCAGGAGAGACCCTGGACGTTCAAGAGGTTGGCCCCGAGCAGACCCGCTGTCCAGGCTCTCATCTAGCTGGCAGGTCCGAAGGCTCACTCGGTGGCAGGTTCTATGTTCCAGAGGTTGGCCCCGAGCAGACCCGCTGTCCAGGCTCTCATCTAGCTGGCAGGTCCGAAGGCTCACTCGGTGGCAGGTTCTATGGTCCAGAGGTTGGCCCCGAGCAGACCCGCTGTCCAGGCTCTCATCTAGCTGGAAGGTCCGAAGGCTCACTCGGTGGCAGGTTCTACGTTCCAGAGGTTGGCCCCGAGCAGACCCGCTGTCCAGGCTCTCATCTAGCTGGCAGGTCCGAAGGCTCACTCGGTGGCAGGTTCTACGTTCCAGAGGTTGGCCCCGAGCAGACCCACTGTCCAGGCTCTCATCTAGCTGACAGGTCCGAAGGCTCACTCGGTGGCAGGTTCTATGTTCCAGAGGTTGGCCCCGAGCAGACCCGCTGTCCAGGCTCTCATCTAGCTGGCAGGTCCGAAGGCTCACTCGGTGGAAGGTTCTACGTTCCAGAGGTTGGCCCCGAGCAGACCCGCTGTCCAGGCTCTCATCTAGCTGGCAGGTCCGAAGGCTCACTCGGTGGCAGGTTCTATGTTCAAGAGGTTGGCCCCGAGCAGACCCGCTGTCCAGGCTCTCATCTAGCTGGCAGGTCCGAATGCTCACTCGGTGGCAGGTTCTATGTTCCAGAGGTTGGCCCCGAGCAGAACCGCTGTCCAGGCTCTCATCTAGCTGGCAGGTCCGAAGGCTCACTCGGTGGCAGGTTCTATGTTCAAGAGGTTGGCCCCGAGCAGACCCGCTGTCCAGGCTCTCATCTAGCTGGCAGGTCCAAAGGCTCACTCGGTGGCAGGTTCTATGTTCAAGAGGTTGGCCCCGAGCAGACCCGCTGTCCAGGCTCTCATCTAGCTGGCAGGTCTGAAGGCTCACTCGGTGGCAGGTTCTATGTTCAAGAGGTTGGCCCCGAGCAGACCCGCTGTCCAGGCTCTCATCTAGCTGGCAGGTCTGAAGGCTCACTCGGTGGCAGGTTCTATGTTCAAGAGGTTGGCCCCGAGCAGACCCGCTGTCCAGGCTCTCATCTAGCTGGCAGGTCCGAAGGCTCACTCGGTGACAAGTTCTATGTTCCAGAGGTTGGCCCCGAGCAGACCCGCTGTCCAGGCTCTCATCTAGCTGGCAGGTCCGAAGGCTCACTCGGTGGCAGGTTCTATGTTCAAGAGGTTGGCCCCGAGCAGACCCGCTGTCCAGGCTCTCATCTAGCTGGCAGGTCCGAAGGCTCACTCGGTGGCAGGTTCTATGTTCAAGAGGTTGGCCCCGAGCAGACCCGCTGTCCAGGCTCTCATCTAGCTGGCAGGTCCGAAGGCTCACTCGGTGGCAGGTTCTATGTTCAAGAGGTTGGCCCCGAGCAGACCCGCTGTCCAGGCTCCCATCTAGCTGGCAGGTCCGAAGGCTCACCCGGTGGCAGGTTCTAAGTTCTCAAGAGATGATCTCAGGAGCATTCGCATAGACCACGCGCCGGAGAGAGGATCACACCCCACTCTCTTGACTACCTAAGCGAAACCCCGTGATGCGCGAATGGTAAGGTTCACTTGGTAGCAAGAGGTCGAAGGGGAACGACCGACCTAAGTCGTCTTCGAGCATTCGCGGGGTGGCCAAGACAGTCGCATCACGACCTAACGTCCTAATGAGCCTAACGAGATGCGGCGGCGAATAAGAAGAATCAATGTCCTAATGAGCCTAACGAGGTGTGGCGGCGAATAAGAAGAATCAACGTCCTAGTGAGCCTAACGAGGTGTGGCGGCGAATAAGAAGAATCAACGTCCTAATGAGCCTAACGAGGTATAGCGGCGAATGAGAGGAAAGCTTAGAATAACACAAATTGTAGTCAATATATACATCTTTTAAAGACACTCGCCCGTTCAAGATTACAGTCAAAATGATAAATGCAAAGAAAGAAAATACGAGGGGCCCTTCTCAAGGATCAACAGATTTCTCGCTTGAAGATCCGTCGCTCTCGCCAGAGTCTGGGATGAGGGCGTCTTCTCGCGGCTCGACGTGGTCGTCCTCAGGAAAGGGGATTGGAATGTAAAGCTCGGGGACGACTTGGCGAGCGGAAAGGCGTTCGGCTTCCGCCTTTAGGTATCCCGCTCGCCGCAGCACCTGCAGCGCATGCTTGACGGCATTCTGCGCGTTCTCTTGCATCAACTGCTCCAACTCGTGATGGGGATAAAAATGGCCCCCGCTCCCCGGGTCGAGCGCTGACGCACCAGCCTCTCGCAATCGCTGGACTTCGGCTTTGGCCAGACGGATTTCATCCTCAAGGCCGGCCACCCGAGCGCGGAGCATCTCGGCAACCGTGGTATCCTGAAATTAATAACAAGGGTAGTAAGAATAAAGTTGTCAATCGGCAACAAGTCACTCGCGGGAAAGGAGAAAACATACCTCTGCGACAGGGCGGTTGGCGAGAAGAGTCTCCGCAGCCGCCAGCTTAGTCCTAAGCTCCATCGCCTCAGTAGAAGCAACGGATCGGGACTCCTCAACCGCCGCCAAGTCCCGCGCCAGTTTGATGCTCCGGCGCGAAGACATGTGCGCGAGCTCGAGCGCCCGCAGCATGGCCCTGGCACTCTCATGAGCGAGAACCTGGGTCGTCTCGACATCATAGACTTCGGCGTCTTCTCGGCCGTAGAGGGCATACGCGATGGCGTAAGCCTCACCGCTGGCGAGATCGCTCTCTATCCACGATGGATGGAGGGTGGAGAGCGAGACCCGGTTAGCATTCCTGTCCCACTTCACCAGGGGAGCCCCCGAGGGGTCCCTGTACTTCTCGCCGCTTGGGAAGTTGCGATGGTCCCTGGGAAGTGGGGGCGGCGGCAACGACAGTCCCGCGCGAGGGGTGGTCTCTCCTAGCGCACTCGTCCCCAGGGCTTGGATCTGAGCATCCGCCCCGAGGGTCTCGTCCAGGACCCCCTTCCCCTTGGCGGAGGGGGGGGGGGGGGGGGGGGTTGGGCTTCTTGGAAGAGGAAGAGGTCAGCACCGCTGGCTTGCGCTTCTTTCCGACAGGCTTGGAGGAAGAAGGTTCCTCCCGACAGGCGTCCGCGGCGGCCTGTGCGAGAGAGAGGGTAGACCCGGAAGGACGCGGCGGATGAAGGGGAAAGTGGCGCACACCTGCATAATATAGCCAATGGTTCTAGCGAATGATGTAAAAATCACAAAGCGAAAGCGAATGAAGTCTCGAACACTTACCCTCGCCCTGCGGAATGGGTGGAAGCGAGTTGACGTTTCGCCGGAGATGGACGAGATCCATCCCGTGCTCCAGGATGTATTGGTGAAGTTTGGCCTCGTGCCCCCCTAGGGTCGGGGGGCGGAAGGTTGACTCCTCCTCCTGCACCGGCGCGAGAAGAGTGTTCCCCAGGCTCCTGCTTACAAAAATAAAGCGGCGAACCCAGTCATGGTTCTTGTTCGGGAGCCCGTAGTGCTTTAGGGGGCTCAGTCCCGAGAAGAACGAGATACCATGGGTGCAGCGAAAGGTATAGAGCTTGCGGAAGACGGGCAGCGAGAACTCGATTCCCTCCTCTCGCAGGTAGCTCGCGTACCCAACCAACATAGCGATGGAGTTGGGGTTGAGCTGGCTAGGCACGACCCCGTAGTACCTGAAGGTCTGGCGGAGTTCCGGCCAGATCGGGAGGCGAAACCCCACCTCGAAATGCTCTAGCGGGATCGCGAGAGCACAAGGCGAGAGGGAATTCAGGCGCTCATCCGGCCTGGGCTTTCGCGCATCGAAACCCGGCGGGACGTAGTCGGCGACGGCAGTCAGGTAGGCCTCCTCAGAGAGGTCGCAGGAATCAAAGACGTGGTTGGCGAATGCGCTGGCGCACTTGGCCCGGCCTTCCGCATCGCCACCCATTTTTGCGAGTAAAGAAGGAAAGAGGGGCAACAGATAAGGAAGAAGCGCGAGTGCTAGCGCAAGGAAAGAGAGCGGATGGTTAGGTATTTAATACGGTGGTTGAAAGACCTATTTATAGAGGGACTAAACGGCGTTTGGACTTTCGAGACCTCGGGTGTGCGGATAGCCATCGCGCCCTCCCGACACCTCGAAGTCCGAGCCGGTCCCTCTCGCCCATTAATGGCAAATGCCCTATGTCTATTCATTCCGCGGCTACGCAACGAGGTTGGAAGAGCATCCGGCTATAAGTTATCACTCGGCAATACCCAAGCAAAGCTATGAGATACGAAAAACGAATAAAGAAGCATTCGCAAAGCATAGAGAAATTATTACAGAAAAATAACGTTCAACATTCGCAGCATAAAGTAAGAAAAGAAAACAATAAGAGGGGTGGACGTTGGGTAGGTCAGGTCTCCTCCCAGATCCACCGACCTCGCTTTCGCGATCCAGCTTCCATGGGCATTCGCGGGCGGTAATAAGCGAGTATATTGGTGATCTCATGGGAAGCCAGTTGGAGTTGGTCCCGGGCTCGCGCGGCGTGTGTTCCGGGAGACAACTCCTCTCCCTCACCCCCAGCCGCTCCACCTCCGCGAGAAGATGCGAGTG
The DNA here is from genome assembly GCA_033032865.1 of Dactylorhiza incarnata. Classification (NCBI taxonomy): domain Eukaryota; kingdom Viridiplantae; phylum Streptophyta; class Magnoliopsida; order Asparagales; family Orchidaceae; genus Dactylorhiza; species Dactylorhiza incarnata. The sequence continues at coordinate 2,477,696 of JAWHQI010000281.1, forward strand.
ACTTCGTCGAAGGTCCTTCAACTCACGCGCGACTCTCAGCCGCACGTCGTCCACCTGGCTGGCCATGTTTTGCTGGATGTGGATGAGCTTCCCCAGGACCTCCGAGATCCGATCCTTCAGGGTTGCGTGATCCGAGGAATCACCCAGGAAGTCAGCAAGATCCCCAGGGGAAGGGAGAGGTGAGAGCATTCCCTCTCCCCCCTCGTAGTAGGAGTCGAAGGGGGAGGCTTCTCGATAGCCTGCGGAATCACAACTAGGATTAGCGGTGATAAAGTATGCGAGTACAATAGAGGCGGGTGAGTGAACTGACCTGGGGTGGGATCCGGGCGACCCGAAGGACGAGACAAATGGGGGTGCGTCCCAAACAGCCAGGCGGGAGGTAATACCTTTCCCTTTCCTGGACGGTAAGGCTGTGAAGAAGGAGCCGGGGCATCCGCACGGTCATCAGCACGGAGAGGCTGATCCAGCTCTCGCTCAGGGGAGACCCTCCGTTCATTCGCGGTAACAGCGGGGTTCACCTGAGCAGGGGGACTGGGAGGAATGGAGTCCCGCAGCGGGACGTCAGGGTTGAGGGCTGCGAAAAGGTAATGATTAGTAGCCGACGACATAAAAGGAAAAAGCGAGAAGGTACGCAACTCACGGGTTTGGGGTACAGTCTCCCCAGAAGGAGGCGGAGGAGCAAGATCCAGATCGGGAGGAGGTACCTCGTCCGCGGGAGGTGGCACCACCGCACTGCTCAAAACGGCCCCATGGCCGTCCTCAGGTACCAAAGCCCCCTGCGAATGGTCGGAATAAGCGCAGGGTAAGGGACAGGAACTAAATGGAGACAGGAAGAATCCTCATACCAGCACCGCGGGGTCTGGAAGGGCATCCGCCAGCGCGTTCGCCGGTGGAGTATCCGCCAGAGACTCCGAGGCAGTCTCGCCTCTCTGACGATTCAGCCGAATCGTCTTGGCTCGACGCGAGACATAGGGGGCGCTCGGATCCCGTTTAGACATCAGCCAGGGAGCAAATTTGGATGCCCTGGGGGCCGTTGCAGCTTGAGCCGCAGCCAGGCGGTCGATCATCTCTCGCGAGAGGGGTTTCGCAGAAGGTTTGTGGAAAGACATTAGGAAGTGGAGAAACTCCGAGCCAAGATGAGAGAGCGGTCCAGAGAAACCTGACATGAGGGTATATATATAAGGTGGTGGTGGGACCCACGGAATCTTGTGGATCCAGTCAGCAAGCACTCACCGAATACAGGGTTGGACTGTTCTTTACGACCGTAGGAACCGCTCGTAAAGAGCGGAGATTGTGTACAACCCGTATTCGCCGAGTGGGCCCCCCAGCCAACTGGCGAAACCTGGGTCGTCCGGATCATTCGCCGGGTCACTCGCCCAGGCCAAGGAAGGTAAAAATGCCCCCGAATTGGTGGGGGTAAGATGTAGGAGAGAAGGCGCTAGGCGAGTGGTGCCCTCACGGACCGTTCGCCCAGAAGCGTGGGCATTCGCACAGCCAGGCGGATGCCCAGCGAATGGTGCCCTCACGGACCATTCGCCCAAATGGGTGTGAGGGGAAAATGACCATAATACCCCTGATGGACTGCAAATAGCCCTTCGGAACAGCGGAGTTAGGCTATTAGCAGACCAATTTGGGGTGCAGTTAGTAAAATTAAAAGGTGGATTCAGGCTATTTACAGACCAGCCTAGGAAAACTATAAATAGACCCTTAAGGGCACCTTGGAGGAGATCCGATTTTAGAGAATCCTCTCCTCTAGGCTAGTTTTGGTTGGCAGCCAGTGCCCTCCAAGGTGCTCGGTTGAGCTTTGGTTTGGGAGGGGAAGCTCTCTAAGATCTTCCGGGTGTGTGGCGGGACCTCCTCGCTTCAGCCTTGGGTCTATTCCGTTTCCAGCATCCACCGTCAAGAGAGTCTAGTGAGGGAGAAATAAGCATCGGCTACACCCCCAGTGGGTCCGAACTCAAGAGACCAGTTGCTGGTTTCAACATTGATAACTACCCATAACCATACCCCTCTCACCATTACACTTATTAACTCTAGATGTATTTTATTCCACTCCAAGAGATTGACGATCTTTCGACAATCCCAAGCACACTCTTGTCTCCTAGCCAACCAAACATCTTACCCCTACCTTCCTTTGGTGACCCCTCCCAAATCCAATCCATCTGGGTGCACCAACTTCTTTAATTCCTCATGCAAAACCTACATGTTTACCCTTATTCAGTGTTTTCACTATACACAGACTACCTAGACTATATGAGATGCATGAGAGGAGGTACTCCAAATAATCATCCAAATGACCCAAAATTATTATTGGGGGTGTGTTATGACATTTTAAGGCTAACTCCAGAAATTCATAATTTTCCTAATTTATTTAGCATTTATCATAATTTTCTCAAAATCAGGGAACCTATGACTTTGAACACCAAATATGGTTTTCTGATAAGCTATGGCAATAATAAAATTTGTAAAACTATATATCATCAAAATAACAGCCACATATGAAATTCATAATTTTCCAGAAAGGTTTTGACCTCTAATTAAAATATTGATTAATTATCACATTCATGGATTTTCAAAGGAAGTACCAAAAATCCTCGTACAAAAATTACAAGAAAATTAACAGATGTCCAAAGTGTTCAGAAAAGTTCACTGGTTGAGTTTCATAATTTTCCAGAGTCATTTGACCATATAAATCCTTTATTTAAATAAACAAATCACAGAGCACTCTGTGAATAGAACCATATAAAAACTCCTCCAAAAATTATGCTAAAATTTAAAAAATCATATTATTGCCCTAAGAAGTCCTTTAACCAAGTTCATGATTTTCCAATGAGTATTAAATCTATAATTAATTATCTTACAACTAGGGCACATATTGGGGTTATGAATGAAGTACTATATATATCAATCCAAAATTCATAACAAAAATATCAAAGAATGATATCACCCATATAAACTTACTGAAAGAATTTCATGAGAATCCAAGGTATTATGATTACGTAAACTCTTAATATAAGAAAGTCCCCTAATTGGTTCCTAACTAATTCAGAGGGGTTAAATGTTCCTAAAAATTCCAGATAAATTATCCAGGGCTTATTTCTACCCCATGAAACTCTCTACCAAGTTACAAGTCAAACCGACAAAATATGACTCTATGTCCTTCAATAGGTTCAATATACAACCCTACGGTTTGAACCGGGGTTCTAGGTCACATCCACCCCAAACCACCCCAAACCACTTGTGGGGGGTATTTTTTGTGACATCAAGTCAGTGGTCAAAGTTTCACAACATTTGGATGAGGGTTGATCTCTCAAATCCATCAAGTGCACCTTTGCTCTAATATCCCCTAGTTTGACCAATTTAGGGTTACTTAATTACTCAACCAAATCAATCCCAAATGTGATGAAATTTTTACCAGAGGCATGTCATGACCCTAAGGATCATCCACCAAAATTTGAAAGGGTTTAGAGGTTTCTAGTCCCTAAAATTAATTCATACATGAATTATTAAATTTCTACAAAAACTATAGAAAAAAGTTCTCTAAAAATTCTCATTTTTGGATATGTTGAGGTTAAGGGTAAATCTAGCCTATGCTCCAAATTTCAAAGCATTTGAATGTCCGGACTAGTGGGGGCACTCAAATCAATCTCTGGTCAACCCTATGTACAGGTTGCACCATTTTGAATGCTGGAGTCAAACCAGTGGGCCAAATCAGCTCAAATCAATTTTAAAATAAACTAGACGTAAAGATCTACAACTTTTGTATCTGGCTATTTCTCCTAAAACAACCTCTAAGGGGTTCAATTTTTAAGTTTCAAAAACGAGTATTTCCAGGAATAATTATGACGTAAATAATCACAAAATTGTATATAAAATAAAATGGAGAGCATCAGTTCATCTTCTCCAATCAGCCAATGGCCACGATTGGCCCATCCTGTAGCAACTTGGGAAGTGATTTCCCGACCACTTAGACGTTATTCTGGTCTGCCAATGCCACCACCACCTTCGTTGTGGTGGTTGTTGAAACCAGTAACCCGGTTTCGACGTTCGCAAGGGGGATGCAGCTAAACCCTTACTTGACCTGAGCGAGACCCTTGACCAGTCACTAAGAGCCGAAGAACCTTGCCCTTGGAGAACACCTAAGTCCACAAACGGACCCCTTAAGCTGCAGCGTGTAGGTCCCACCACATACCCGGAAGCTCACAAGGAACTTCCCCTCCCAAGCCAATGCTGAGCCTAGGCACCTTGGAGGGCACTAAGGATCACCTCACCGTCCACCTTCAACGACAGGGGGAGGGGAGGGATAGTGCTTGCTCACACGCGAGGGAGGGGGTAGAGACCAACCCTTCTCAAGGTGCCCATGGGGGTCTATTTATAGACTTTCCCAAAAAACGGACTGTGAATAGCCAAAATGGTCTGCCAATAGCCTAGTTCCGCTATTTGAAAATACAACCCGCACCCCAATGAGCCGAGGTCACGCTGCCCGGGCGAGTGGACATCGGTCCACTCGCTAACCTGGCCGGACGGGTAGATGGCCAGGGGGCGGGCGAGTGGGGGAATCCCCCACTCGCCTAAGGGGTGGGTGAGTGGGGGTATCCCCCACTCGGCCAAGGGGTGGGCGAGTAGGGGGTATCCCCCACTCGCCCAAGGGCGGGCGAGTGGGGGTCTCCCCCACTCGCCCAAGGGGAGGGCGAGTGGGGGTCTCCCCCACTCGCCCAAGGGCGGGCGAGTGGGGGCTTCCCCCACTCGCCCAAGGGCGGGCGAGTGGGGGAGTGGGGGAGTGGGCGAGTGGGGGTCTCCCCAACTCGCCCAAGGGCGGGCGAGTGGGCGAGTCCCCCACTCGCCCAAGGGCGGGCGAGTGGGGGTTTCCCCCACTCGCCCAAGGGCGGGCGAGTGGGGGAGTCCCCCACTCGCCCAAGGGGTGAGCGAGTGGGGGTTTCCCCCACTCGCCCAAGGGTGGGCGAGTGGGGGTTTCCCCCACTTGCCCAAGGGTGGGTGAGTGGAAAGACCCACCCCCTCTTGCCCCGCTAATCCCTTCTTCCCTTCTCCAGCCTCGACCGACTCTGGTTGCCTCTGGGCGATTACTCTACTTGCCTCGGCCACCTTTACTATCTCGACCTCATCCACGCCGGGTTACACCAACTCGGAAAATATGAGGGTTGTACACAATCCCCGCTCTTTTCGAGCTTGCCTCAAGTTCGGAAAGAAAGTCCAACCCACCTATTTGACGAGTGGGTGGGACCCTAGAGGAATCCACGAAAGGCCCTGCCAACGGGATACCCCGGCCAAGTCCTTCGGCTGAACCTGACTTGAGGCGGAAGGCGAACCTTTCTCCACTAAACATCCCTCATATGAGCCGAGCTCAACTGGAGGTGGAGAAAGCTCAACACCTTTAGGTCGAGCTAAACTCGACCGAAGGTGGAGGGTGACTCAACACCTCTAGTCGAGCTGAACTTGACATGAGGTGAGGAACGAACCCTTCTCCACTAGACACCCCTCCTGTGATCCGAGCTCAACAGGAGGTGGAGAAAGCTCAACACCTTTAGGTCGAGCTAAACTCGACCGAAGGTGGAGGGAGGCTCAACACCTCTACTCGAGCTAAACTCGACATGAGGTGGGGTACGGATCGTTCTCCACTAAACACCCCTCCTATGAGCCGAGCTTAACTGGAGGTGGAGAAAGCTCAACACCTTAGGTCGAATTGAACTTGACCTGAGGTGGAGAAAAACACAACACCCTTAGTCAAGCCGAGCTCGACCTAAGGTGGAAGGCAAACATTTCTCCACTTAACAACCCTCCTGTGAGCCAAGCTCACCTGGAGGTAAAGAAAGCTCAACACCTTTAGGTCGAGCTAAACTCGACCGAAGGTGGAGGGAGACTCAACACCTCTAGTCGAGCTGAACTTGACATGAGGTGAGGAACGGACCCTTCTCCACTAGACACCCCTCCTGTGAGCCGAGCTCAACAGGAGGTGGAGAAAGCTCAACACCTTTAGGTCGAGCTAAACTCGACCGAATGTGGAGGGAGGCTCAACACCTCTAGTCGAGCTGAACTCGACATGAGGTGGGGAACGGGTCTTTCTCCACTAAACACCCCTCCTATGAGCCGAACTCAATTGGAGGTAGAGAAAGCTCAACACCTTAGGTCGAATTGAACTCGACCTGCGGTGGAAGGCGAGAACTCCACACCTACCAGGGAGCCGAGCTCACCTAGAGGGGGAGGGAGCTCCACACTTACCAGGGAGCCGAGCTCACCTGGAGGGGGAGTGAACTCCACACCTACCAGGGAACCGAGCTCACCTGGGGGGGGGGGGACTAACAATTTCTTGAACTATCCGGGGGCGGAGAACCAGTCCACGTCCCAGGTGCTTACCTTCACCTAGAGGCGGAGGAACTCCACCATCTTATCAAAGCAACTGAGGCAGAGATCCAACCCACGTCTTAGGTGCTTACCTTCACCTAGAGGTGGAGGAACTCCACCATCTTATCAAACCAATTACGCTTTCTGAAATCTTGCCCGCAGCGAGTCGACCCAATGAGCCTCCCATCTGCCGGCATTACTGAGCCCGGTGAATGGTCTCTAGTCGGGGATCTTACCGATTGGAGGCGAAAGTACCCGTCCGCGTCCTAGGTGCTTTGCTTACCTGGAGACAGGGGAACTCACCGTCCTCCCAATCTAATGGGAGGCGGAGGTATCTACCCGCGTCCTAGGGGCTCAGCTTGCCTGGAGACAGAAGAACTCAGCGCCCTCCTAAATCAGTTGGAGGCGGGAGTACCCATCCGCGTCCTAGGTGCTTTGCTTACCTGGAGACAGGGGAACTCACCGTCCTCCCAATCTAATGGGAGGCGGAGGTATCCACCCGCGTCCTAGGGGCTCAGCTTGCCTGGAGACAGAGGAACTCAACGCCCTCCTAAATCAGTTGGAGGCGGGAGTACCCATCCGCGCCCTAGGTGCTTTGCTTACCTGGAGACAGGGGAACTCACCGTCCTCCCAATCTAATGGGAGGCGGAGGTATCCACCCGCGCCCTAGGGTCTCAGCTTGCCTGGAGACAGAGGAACTCAACGCCCTCCTAAATCAGTTGGAGGCGAGAGTACCCGTCTGCGTCCTAGGTGCTTTGCTTACCCGGAGACAGGGGAACTCACCGTCCTCACAATCTAATGGGAAGCGGATGTATCCACCCGCGTCCTAGGGGCTCAGCTTGCCTGGAGACAGAGGAACTCGGCGCCCTCCTAAATCAGTTGGAGGCGGGAGTACCCGTCCGCGTACTAGGTGCTTTGCTTACCTGGAGACAGGGGAACTCGCCGCCCTCCCAATCTAATGGGAGGCGGAGGTATCCACCCGCGTCCTAGGGGATCAGCTTGCCTGAAGACAGAGGAACTCAGTGCCCTCCTAAATCAGCTACCAAGTAGCAAGTCGACCCGATGAGTCTCCTATCTGCCGGCATAACCGAGCCCGGAGAATGGTCTCTAGTCGGGATCTTATCATAGGTGTTACGTGGAACCTTTTTCATTCATCATCGAGGAGTTACATTTTTATTACAACTCGCCTCTTTGGGCCTACTTGGTCACATGCACCTTGACCATCTCCTTCATTACTTCCTTCATCTTTTTTGTCTTCTTATTCCTTCTCTTTCTCCTGGTCCCTCCTGCTTCCCTGATCAACCTGGAGGCGGAGGACTTGTTCCTGAAACCGATCCGCGTAGCTTCCCAGCGTCTCTCCATGCTTCTGTTGAATCAAGAACAGGGACCCTGCCCCCCTCCTCCCCTTCTCTTGTCGACGTGCGCGCTCTGTCTCCGCTGGGGATGGCGAGGTAAAGATGGGTGCGGGTGGTGTCGAGCACTTGCTGTGAGGGGGGAGTGCAACCAGCAAGAGTTCCTGGATTGACTTCCTGATCTCCTCGACGTCACCTTTCTTCACGCACTCGCCGGTAGGGGGTGAGTCCACCAGCTCATCGCTTCCAGCCATGAGACTTGCTCAGAGCTTTCCGAAATAGCTGCTTCCACGCTCACCGCACCATAATGTTGAAACCAGTAACCCGGTTTCAACGTTCGCAAGGGGGATGCAGCTAACCCTTACTTGACCTGAGCAAGACCCTTGACCAGTCACTAAGAGCCGAAGAACCTTGCCCTTGGAGAACACCTAAGTCCACAAACGGACCCCTTAAGCTGCAGCGTGGAGGTCCCACCACATACCCGGAAGCTCACAAGGAACTTCCCCTCCCAAGCCAATGCTGAGCCTGGGCACCTTGGAGGGCACTAAGGATCACCTCACCGTCCACCTTCAACGACAGGGGGAGGGGAGGGGTAGTGCTTGCTCATACGCGAGGGAGGGGGTAGAGACCAACCCTTCTCAAGGTGCTCATGTGGGTCTATTTATAGACTTTCCCAAAAACGGACTGCGAATAGTCAAAATGGTCTACTAGGTCTCTTATGGTATTCTAAACCTAGGTGTGTGATCAATTTGGCATGGTGAAGGTTAATTGGTTCTAAATAGGCTACTTTGACCAATTTGGGGTTTAGGTTGACTTTGGTCAATTTGACCTCTTAGGTTGACCCCAATGGGCCCTTGGTGCCCTAAGGGGACCCCTAAAGGGTTAGGGATACAATGGTGGGGTCAAAAGGTCAAGTTGAGGCCCTAAAGTCCAACCCTAAGCTTGGTAAATGGAAATTGCTATTTGCAGACCAAGGTGGTTTCCTCCTTCTTTCCTAAGCTCTCAAGGTCAAATGGCTCTTCCTATGGTTTTGTCATGACCTAGTCATGACAAAACCAACTTAGGGGTCTAGCAGTTTGGGGGATGTTACAAATCCCAATACATAAAAAATAAAAATTTCGTCCTCGAAATTCAAACAAGCCTGTGAGGTTTCTACTAGAAGAAAATGTAACATCCCAGAAAAAGTAAATTGTACCTGTCGTAAAAAGCTGCGGATATTTTTGCTGCATCAAGTCCAGTGGCTCCCAAGTGTGCTCTTCCTGTCCATGATTCCTCCACAGGACCTTGACCAGCGGAACCTTCTTGCGCCGCAAGACTCGTAGCTCTGTGTCGTCTATCCGAACCGGCTCCAGGTGAATCGATCGATCTGTAGCTACTGGCCCCTCTGAAGTAGACACCTGCTGCTCAGGCCGAAGTAAAGCCTTCCTAAGTGAGGAGATGTGGAATACGTCATGCAGTCCCTCCAAATCCAGTGGTAGCTCCAGTCTGTAAGCCAAGGGGCCGATCCGCTCCAGGATCCTATAGGGCCCCATAAACCTCGGACTGAGCTTCTTCCGCCCGCGAACCCTCGAGACTCCGTGCATCGGACGTATCTTCAAGAAAACCTGATCTCCAACCTGGAACTCCACCATAAGATGACGCGCATCGTAATACTTGGCCTGTCTGCTCTGGGCCTCCAGCATCCTATCTCGAATCAACCTCACCTGGGCCTCCGTGTCCTCCACGAACTCTGAGCCAAGAGCCTTGGGATCCTCATCCTGAATCCAAGACAATGGTGTCCTGCACCTCCGTCCATATAATGCCTCGTATGGTGCTCTGCCTATACTAGCCTGGTGACTATTGTTGTACGAGAACTCGACTAACGACAACAGTCTCTCCCATGGCTCCCCGCGGTCTAGAATGCAAAGGCGCAAAAGATCCTCCAGGGTCCGGTTGGTGCGCTCCGTTTGCCCGTCTGTCTGGGGGTAAAAAGCTGTACTGAAGGTCAACCGGGTGCCTAGGTAGGCCTGCACCGCTCTCCACTCCCTCGACGTAAAACGTCCATCTCGGTCAGACACGATCGTCCTTGGCACACCATGATATCGAATAAACTGCTCCACAAACTTTCGTACCAAAACCCTAACCGAATCATCCTTCCTGATCGGAATGAACCTGGCCACCTTCGTCAATCTATCGACGATCACCCAAATCGAGTCATTTCCCGCACGAGATCGGGGAAGACCGTGAATAAAATCCATCGCTATATCGTCGAACTTCCATTCCGGCACCGGAAGTGGTTGCAACAATCCTGCTGGGTTCCGACACTCCGCCTTCACAAGCTGGCAGGCCTCGCAGTGGGTCACAAAGTAGACGATGCCTCTCTTCATACCCGGCCAGTACATGTTCTTCTTCAAGTCCGCCGTCATCTTGGTAATGCCCGGGTGTACTGAATACCTACTGCAGTGAGCCCCTGTCATAATATCCTCCCGAATCTGATCTCCTGCCGTTATATACACTCGACCCCTAAAACTCAACAGGTCGTCCTTCAGCGAATAATCTCCGGCTGAGCTTGCCTCCAAGGATCTGAATATCGGCTCCAGCTTGGCATCCTGCCTCTGCCCTTCCCTGATGCGGTCTCGAATGTCATAAGTGGCACCAGTCGCTGCTAAGTACTCCTCGTACAGCTCCGGATCATCCTCAGATACTAGGGAGATCTACATATCCTCGAACATCTGCACTAACTCCATGGCCATCAACTTAGGCTCCGCTCCTGACGTAGTAGCTCTTCTGCTCAACGCGTCTGCTACTACGTTCGCCTTCCCTGGGTGGTAATGCATCGTGTACTGGTAGTATGATAAGAATTCCACCCATCGCCTCTGCCGGATATTCAGCTCCTTCTGCGTATCTACATACTTCAGATTTTTGTGATCTCAGAATATGTCGCAGTGGATACCATAAAGGTAGTGTCGCCAGATCTTGAGAGCGAATACGACTGCTCCCATCTCCAAGTCATGCACTGGGTAATTCCGTTCGTGATTCTTCAACTGGCGGGAGGCGTAAGCTATCACATGCCCGTTCTGCATCAGAACAGCACCCATCCCCTGATATGACGCATCTGTATACACCTGAAATCCTTCCTTCCCCGACGGAAGGGCAAGGATGGGAGCCGAAGTAAGCCGACCCTTCAGCTCCTGGAAAGCTGTCTCGCACTGCGGCGTCCAGGTAAAAACAACATCCTTCCTTGTCAGGGAAGTAAGCGGGAGGGCTAGCTGAGAAAACCCCTGAACGAACTTCCGGTAGTAGCCGGCAAGTCCCAAGAAACTCCTCACGTCGGTGGCCGTCTTCAGCGGCGGCCAATCCCGTACTGCCCGAATCTTTGCTGGATCCACTGCTAAGCCCGCTCCACTGATGATATGGCCTAGGAAGGCCACCTCCTTCAACCAGAACTGACATTTGCTGAACTTCGCATACAACTGATGCTCCCGAAGCTTCTCCAAGGTTAGTGCCAAATGTCGTGCATGCTCCTCCTCCGTCCTCGAGTAGATGAGGATGTCGTCGATGAACACAATGACAAAGATGTCGAGGTAAGGCTCGAACACCCGGTTCATCAGGCTCATAAATGTTGATGGTGCATTTGTGAGCCCGAACGGCATCACAGTGAACTCGTACAATCCGTATCGGCTGCTGAAAGCCGTCTTCGGGATGTCCTCCTCCTGGATCCTCAGCTGATAATACCCCGACCTCAAATCCAGCTTCGAGAAGCAGTGAGCTCCCTCTAGCTGGTCGAAGAGCTCGTCTATCCTTGGCAGAGGGTACGTGTTCCGCACCGTCAGCCTATTCAGTGCTCTGTAGTCGATGCACAATCTGAGCGTCCCATCCTTCTTCTTCACGAATAACACCGGAGCTCCCCAAGGTGAGGAACTCGGCCTAACGAACCCAGCTTCCACCAGCTCCTGCAGCTGGCTCCGAAACTCTTCCAACTCCTTCGGGGCCATCCGATAAGGAGCTTTGGACACCGGCTTTGCCCCTGGCACCAGCTGAATCTGAAAATCCTTCTCGCGGTGCGGTGACAGCCCAGGAAGTTTCTCCGGAAATACATCAGCGAAATCTCGTACAACTGGGATACTTGACACTGAGTCCTTGACTTCAGTCACCTCAAAGAGCACCTGATAAACCTCGTCTCCCTGCAGATGGGCCTTGACGGCCTGAATAGACGATAAGAAGAGACGAGAGGTGGGTTGAGTACCTTCAAATGTCACATCACCGTCTCTATGCTCTAGCACGATCCGCCTTGATGGGCAGTCAATCCTTGCCTGGTTCTCATATAACCAACTCATGCCCAGGATCAGGTCGTAGTCTCTCATCTTCAGCACAGTTGTCGGGGACTCGAACAGTCTTCCTCCAATTTCCAAACTCATAATGCACGTTGCGTTTGTTAGAACCTCCGATCCGTCCGGAAACCGCACCCTCCTATAGTCGCTTTTGAAGTGCTGGACTTGGTCCAGGTCCTCGATAAACTTAGCCGAGACGAACGAGTGCGAGGCACCCGTATCGAACAGGGTAAAAGCAGGTTTGCCAAAAACGGATACTAAACCTGAAGGTTTTGATGTTTGGTTCAATGCTAAGGTAAAGCTAGAACTTAAAAGGGCATTAACATTTAAATGAAAATACATCAAAGTACCTGCGATGACCCTTGCTGGGTCCCGGGGCCTGGCCAAGTCTAGGGCATAAGCCTGCTCCCTGTACTATCTCCGATCGTCGCCTTGAAATCCATGTCCTCGACCACGTCCTCGGCCCCCGAGATGCTGACCCCGTGGTGCTGCCTGAAGTGCTGGTGGAGCATTCCTCTGGGGGCAGTTCCTCTTGATGTGGCCGACCTGGTGGCAGTGAAAACACTCCGTAGGTGGCCCACCTCCTCCAATCCTTGGCATCTCCCTCATCTGCAGAGGCTGAGGAGCCAGCACTACCGACTCCCTTTGCACCTGCCTCTCCCCCTGACGGGGTCGGACCTCCGTCCTTCCTTCTCCAGCGTCTCGGCCTCTCGGCTGATCTCTTCTGCCACTTCTTCCCTGGTCCTCCATTGGTCTCTTTCTCCCACGAACAACTTGCTGGTCTCCCTCTAGCTTCTTGGCCATCTCCAGGATCTTCGTCATACTGCCGTCGGAGACGAAGAGGATGGCCTGCCTCATCTCATCACGAAGGCCCTTATAGAACCTCTTTGCATATCCCGCGTCATCCAGCTGGTAAGATACCGCAAACCGGGACAGGTGGGTAAACTCCTAGTGGTACTCCAGCACTGACCTACTCCCCTACCGCAACTGCAGAAACCTATCCTCCAGATCATCTCTTGCCGACTGCGGCACAAAATGCTCTAGCAGCGCCGCCTTGAAATCATCCCATGCAACATCTGCTGCCTCCAATCCCGGATAAGCTGTAGCCAGGAACCTCTTCCACCATCTCTTAGCATGGGATTCCAAGCATGATACCACCAGTGGCACCTCCATATCCACCGGGCACTGGATTCCCGTCAGCATCTCTTGCATAATATCCACCCACTCCTCAGTTCTTACAGCAGTCTCCGTCCCGATGTATGCTGGTGGGGAGAGACCCCGAAAGATGCTCAGCCAGTTGGCCCTGGGGTTTTGCTGAGGAGCCGGTGCTTGCTGTGCCCTGAACGTATCCAAAATGGCAGTCAGTGTCTGCCCCAACTCCGTCTGCTAGAACGGGGTAGGAGCCGGTGGTGGGACGACGTTCGGAGTCGGTGGAACTCCATGCTGCGGTGTAGGTTCCGTTGCCGGATACATAAGAAAGATTGCACTCGTAAGGGACTTAGCTAAGGAAAATTCAGTTATAAGTGGACCTTTTCATGTGATTTCCCTTATGGGCACACCATTGCTTCTGCTGCTAGTTTGTCCGCAAACTAAGCTCGCGCGGGGTGGCCCAGGGTTTGTGGACTTCTTTTCTTTGGATCGGGGTTTTCCTCTCTGATACCACTTGTAAGACCCCTTTTTTTGCAAAAACCACCGGGTCTTAGGCCCAGAACCGCCGTTTTGCCGTGACACCCTCGCTCGGGAAGGTCGCCACTACAAAACGCCGATTCTGCCGGCCAAACTCGATCACAAAGAAAAGTAAAATTAAAATGAAATAACGAGCCAAGTCCACATCAAATATAAATCTCCATCAAAAAGATGTCCACATACATAACTGAAACAAAAGATAAGATAACAAGGGCTCCTGCCCGATACAAAATAGCCTCACTACAAAGACCACTCGCGGAAGCAAATCAACTAAAATAAACACTCACGGATCCTGTCATCTGTGCTCCTGAGCTAGACTGCCCCGCCTCCATTTGCACCGGCCTCTGGTGCCGCCTCATCGCCGCGGTCTCCTAAAATGATAAGGTCCACCGACCGTCAGTCAAAATGACTCAGCCAATTCCCCACCCCTCCCCCCAAGGCTCCTAGGCACCGTATGGGGAGGAGGAAGCGGAGGACAAACAAGGGGTAATACAAAAGCAGATAACAGGGTGAATTCTACACTACACAGGTGTTTATATATAAATGAAACATGACATAACAGCAGCATGGTAAAGAATATAAATAACAGTAAGCAGTAAGTATAGAGGCAAGTAAGCATTATACAAGTAACCATTGATTTATAGGAATGCCCATACAAACCTATAGACCAAGGGGTCGTTTAGCAGGGCCTATCGTATAAAAAGTCCCATACCAATTTATACGATAGGTGTCGGGGGTTGAATACAATGTTCATGCTATGAAATGCAAAGTATGCTGTTATGCTATGTTCATACAAGTGCAACTCACTCACTACGACTCTATGCGCATAGACCTTTAGTTCCCCCTTTTTGGAGCTAGCAACACAGGATACTCCCGTAGTGGCAAACGGAAGCGGTGGGTTGGGCCTCGCCCACCTCTAGGTTGGTATATGCACTACCTAACCTAGACCTATCGTACGCCTCCGCAAGACCCGCGGAGCGCCTGCGTACTCTTACTGACTGGACCGCCAGAATTTTTTGGCTAAGTGTAAATGCCACACTTGCCGAGCCTAAGTATCAACGTCGGTGCAACGATCGCCAACACAAAGGACCCACCACCTTATGCACATGCAACATGTCTTCCAACAACTCCGAGCCACAAGCTCCCCGGGCTAGCCCGTCCGTCACCAACCAACATCTCAGAAACACAAGGTCACCGGACTAAACCGACTAGACTCCCATAAGAAAATCCTCATAGCACATTACCTCATTTAAACCTAGGTGCTTTGAGACGCTAACGGGAAAAGACGATCTTTCGTCAATCCCGGGACGACTTACCCCAAGGGTAGCACCCCACCACCCTAGGACTCACCAAACCCTAATTACTCCAGGGATACTCACATAATTACATGATTACCACTCAATCCTCACATTTCCAAATCAGTGACCACCAGTTTGACCCTTAACCCCAAAGTTGCCAAATTGCTAAACGCAGACCACCCTCAACGTTTTGATGCTCGTGAAGGGAGGTACACTAAATAATCAACTCTATGACCCAATGGATTTATTGGGGGTCCATGCTACTTATTTAAGATCAAATCCAGAGTTTCATAATTTTTCCAACAATATTAATATTTAAAACAATTTTTTCCCAAGGGCAACTTCCTAAGGTTTGAACTACAAGTGTACTTTTCTGACTTCCAATGCCCACCCCTATTTTTACATAAATCAAGAGTACCTAATAATAAGTAGATATGAAATTTTAGGAGAATCCAGCAAGATTTACCATTATTAAAAATTCCAAAACCCATTTATTTCCAATAAATTCCAAAGGAGGTACCCTCATATGATCTCTAAACCTTATGAAAATTAATACAGAGGTGATTAATACTAAAATATTCATCCCTACAAAATTTGATCATGTTCCATAGTGGTTACATTTGTAATTTCTACAAAGGGTATATTTGCAATTATTTCCAAATTGAACTAGAGGTACCAAAAATATCAATCCATAAATTATGAGAAAACTACTGTGGGTACATATTGGTATGAAATGACATCCAGCAAAGTTTCATGCAATTACAGAAATCTAACACCCTAAAATTTATCATCCCAAAAATTGCCAATCAATATGAATAATTACAATTTGAACCCCCAAAAGTTTTCTAATGGTTCTAATAGAATCTCCAGAGATTTATAACATCAAAACTAAGTTGGTGACAGAAGATGGTTAATCACTAAGTAATATTTCTTCCTAAATCTCAAAAACCTAAATATTTACAAATCTACCCAAGGATTTATTACCTAAGATTGGCAACTCCACATCCCTCCAATTTCTCACAGTAGCATTCTCTGGTCACCATGACCATATCTCCAAAATTTCAAATCAAACCATTAAGGTTTGACCCCTCTTCCTTCATTGGCCTCTAATTGCACCCCTTTAGGGTTTAACCTAGGGTTAAGGTCCAAACTTCTCCAAATCCACCCAAACTTCTTGTGAGGGTATTATAACACTCATAGAGCCTAGAGGAGTCCATTACACACCTCTCCAAGGACAATCACTCCTATGTCCTTCACAAGCCCTAAAGGGCCTCCTAAGGTTATCCACTAGGGTTTAGGGGCACATTAAGCCCTAACTCATCCAAAATTGCTCCTTGGGGCGTCCCATACATCCCAAGTCAGTGACCAAGGTCACCCCTTCAATCAGTGGGAGGAAGCCCCTCCACACTCCAAAAATTAGCTTAAGTTCACTTTTGCCCTAAACATAACCCTTAAGCAAACAAATGTCCAAGGGAACTCCCTACTTTGCCCAAGTCCAAACTACTCACTACACTGTCCAGGGGTCAGTGAATGACCACCCAAGATCCTACCAACATTTGGTGAGGAGTGGGGTTCTATTGGGTACCTAATTGGGGTGCAAATAGCATTTAGCCCCTTTGCAAATTTCTAGGGTAAACCTCCTCCAATGGCCACCAAATTTGGACCGAAGGTTGGCATGGGGGAGGGTGATGTGCACCCCAAATATGAAGCCATTTGGCTTGGTGGAAGAGTGGGGGCACTCACCCAAATATTTGCCTAAACCTAGGGAGCCTAAGGTTGTCTTGGTGAATCAACCCACCAAATCAACTCCAAAAATTATGAGATTTTATCCAGGGACCCTACTTGCTCTCTGGGACCACCCATCCAAGTTTGGAAGGGTTTTGAGGTGTTTAGGGCACCTAATTAGGTCCCACAAGGATTATTGAACTTTTCCAAAAATTATGGGGAAAAGTTCTCCAATCAATCTGATTTTTGGACATGTCCTACATATGTATAAGACTAGACTACACCCCAAATTTCAAGTTATTTGGAGTTCTAGATTGGTGTGGGCATAAAAAATAAACTCTGGTTAGCCTTATAGACAGACCTCACCAAAATGAGTGTTGTGCCCTAACCAGGGCTCCAAATCGAGTGATCTTAATTTTGGATTAAACTAGACATCAGGGACTCCAACTTTGATGTTGGACAAATTCTCCTTAGAGGCCTCTATGTATTTTTAAAAGAATTAATTAAGCACTGCATTTTAATCACAGAAAATATGGATTATAACTAAGGGGCGCACGAATCTTGGCGCAGATCCAACAACGCCTGGTCATCGTCCCCGATAACCAACGGCTAGGATCTGCCGCGCCTGGGCCACCTTGATCGATGATTTCCCGGCCACCTGAGCTGTAACACCCTGCCAGTACAAATAATATAACAGTAGGTCTGGCCGGGACCCCACGCCATACTAACCACACTAGCTAGGAGTTAAAAGGTGATAAACAGAAAGAGACTACAACAGAGTATACTAAACACTAGCGGAAGCATAAAGATTTAACATTTCAATTAGAATTGTCCACTATCGTAGGAATGAAACCATGAAATAGAGTTATGGCCTTAAGGCCTTACATTTAACAAATGTACTAAAACTCCAAAACATACATCGGCACGCAGGCTGGCAATACATGAGAAAGCTAAAAAGGGAGGCTGGCCTTCAAGGGCCAACTCAGCAAAAGGGGCCACCGCCCGCTATTTCCCGCTAGGCTCACCTGCACCTGCATAAGAACATTCCACCAAGCGGTGGCAAACAAAGTAACGGTCAGCACAGCTGACCAAATTATAACGACCCCACCCCTTTCCCGGGGTGGCGGAGATTCTACCCTGCAAGCAAGCCATACTAGCACAAGTACTAAAATAAAAAAAGTGCAACTACACAAGGTGAGGTTTCAAGCACATTCAATCTTCTAGGTTGAGCATCAAAAAGGAGGGAACCTAGGTATGCACATGATGTTAGTTGGGTTCACCCGAAGGTTCCCCACAACCGCCTAAACACCGCATGAGGCTAACAACATCAATTCCACAAACACTCCACCGTAAGGGCCATCGCCTTAGGTGGGAAAAAGAGCTTTTGGTCGGTCTAGGTAAAACACCTTCCACGACCTCTCCCATGATCGCACGGCTTACACGAGGTAGGGACCTCTTGCCGATCTGCATGGAAACGGGTTCGGTTTAGCTTTGCCCGTGCTCTAATCGTCGCGATCTATCGCACGACGCGGGTACGGCTTCGCCTCGGCCCGTAAGGGTTTAGCACTTTCAAGTGCTACACAAATATAAGCTACGCACATAATCCCTTCACAAGGATCTAGGCTTCACAAATACTCAAATAAGGGAGGTATAATACGCTCCGCATCAATTTCGCGGTGAAGGTTTGCCTTCATCCAATCTCAAAGCATGGGGCTTTCGTTAGGATCTTCACAAGACGCCTACACTTAAATCCCGCACTACTTTAGACGATTTCACGGAGTCATTCTCCGGTACGCATTCTAGGCTTAACCTAAATGCAACGTCGCAATCCAAGCATCACCGATTCGGGCTCACGGCCACGAATAGGCTTCACACAAAATGCCTAAATCCGCACGACTACCGGATTTTCTACATGCAATATGCCGGGGACGGACACAATCGACCCAGAGTTTCGAAGAACTTGAGGGAATCCTACACTTCACCCATTTGGTGAAAGGGATCCCTCATGCAAGCATAGAGAAATGAAGGAGAGGACAAAAGACAAGTCCAAACAACGGGAGAAGGAATCGTTACCCTAGGAGCGTTCTTTTTCGCCATGGATCCGAGATTCTAGACGGAGGGAAATGACCGCACCGGGCTGCACTCTCCAGATCTGGAAACGGCTCGCGAAACGGAGCTCCGGAGCTCCGTCAATGGCGGAATCTCCCTTCTTCTTCCTTGCCTCCTTCTTCTTCCTCTAGGTTTGGAGAGAGAAAAGCCTCAAAAGAATGAGGGTTAATCTCCTCTCACAAGCCCTAAGACCCTCCAACAACTAATCCTAGCCATTGGATCGAATTCCAAAGGATTTGGACGGTCGGATCGTCTCCTCCGCTCAAAATCGCGGAGCAGATAAACAGCGCGCACGATCACAGGCGCACGATCACTGGTCGTGCGCGAAGAGGAGAATGGTCGTGCGATAAGCCGAGACAGAACTCCGATTCCTTGCGGGTTACGCATGATCATTGGCGCACGATCACTGGTCGTGCGCGAAGAGGACAATGGTCGTGCGCATTGACCTGATGTGGAATTTTTAGTCTATCCCGAGCGCAGCACTACCACTCCGCCTACCTCGCTGAACTACGATCTTTGGGGTGTTACAACTCCACCCCCCTTAAAAGAATTTCGTCCCGAAATTTCGAAAACAGCAATAGCAGGAATTTACAGTTTTTAAAGAAAATTTACCTGAGAGAAATAGCTCGGGGTACTCCGCAAGCATCGCTTGCTCTCTCTCCCAAGATAGCTCCTCTCGGCCGCAATTATCCCACCGGACTTTTACCATCCGAATGGACTTATTCCGCAACTGCTTTACCTCGGTATCCTCGATGCGTAAGGGCTTGACTTTCGTCGACAACCCACTATCAACCGGCACTTTGCCAACCGCAACGATATGAGTAGGCTCTCGCACTGCCTTCCTCAGAACTGAAATGTGAAACACGTCGTGCAGACCGCTCAGCTCTGCTGATAGTGCAAGCCGATAAGCCGCATCACCAATACGTTCCACGATCTCAAACGGTCCTAAGTACCTTGGACTGAGCTTTTTCAAGCGTCGGATCCTTGATACCCCTTTGAACGGTTTGATCTTCAAGTAAACCCGGTCACCGACGGCGAACTCTAGGTTCCTATGCTTGGCGTTGTAATATTTTGCTTGCATATCCTGGGCAATCAATAGCCTTTCACGAATAGTTCGGATCGTCGAAGTTGCTTCCTCAACATCCTTTCGCTTTAATAGCTTAGTATCGCCCGTTTCCGCCCAAGACAACAGCGTACGACACTTCTTACCATAGAGGGCTTCGAAGGGAGCCATCTTTATACTGGTTTGGTAGCTATTATTGTAGGCGAATTCGATCATATAGAGATGATCTTCCCACTTCTTTCCAAAATCTAGAGCTCACATACGGAGCATATCCTCCATAGTCCTGTTGGTCCTCTCGGTCTGTCCATCCATTTGCGGGTGGAAGGCCGTGCTGAATTTCAATTTAGTGCCTAACAGTTCATGGATAAGCCTCCAATCTTTCGATATGAAACGCCCGTCACGATCGCTGACGATGCTACGAGGGACACCGTGCAGTCGCACAATACTATCGACAT
This sequence comes from Dactylorhiza incarnata, assembly GCA_033032865.1. Classification (NCBI taxonomy): domain Eukaryota; kingdom Viridiplantae; phylum Streptophyta; class Magnoliopsida; order Asparagales; family Orchidaceae; genus Dactylorhiza; species Dactylorhiza incarnata. The sequence continues at coordinate 2,498,054 of JAWHQI010000281.1, forward strand.
AGAGCTTCACTAGCTTTTCTACAGAATCATCCTTCCGGTTCGGAATAAAATGCGATACTTTTGTCAGTCTGTCCACGATCACCCAGATGGCGTCGTTTCCATGCTGCGATCTCGGCAATCCGTGCACGAAATCCATCGAAATATCGTCAAACTTCCATTCCGGAATCGGCAAGGACTTCAAAAATCCACCGGGACGCTGACATTCCACCTTCACCAACGCGCAAGTGTTACATATGGCCACGTAGAGGGCAATGTCTTTCTTCATACCCGGCCACCAGAAAAGTTTCTTCATGTCCATGTACATTTTCGTGCTCCCCGGGTGGATAGAGTACTTGGTATGATGAGCCTCGTACATCAACTCCGCCCGTAGAGTACCAACGTTTGGGACACACAATCTGCCATCCTTCCACATAAGGCCATCTTCGAAAGAGAAATCAGCGTTTAACCCGTCAACGGTTTCCGCTTTAAAGCGTTTCATGCTCTCATCCAGCTCCAATGCCTGTCGAACTCGGTCGGCAAGGTGGTATTGAACCTCCGTCCAGTTCAAGCATGCTGAAGTAGACGCTCTTCGATCAACGCAAATGATCTCCATTTCTTCCAGCTCACGGATTAGACGCTCATCGTGCATCAAAATCCAATTTGCTTGAGCGGGAGCCCGACGACTCAACGCGTCCGCAACTACATTTCCCTTTCCAGGAGTATATTTGATGTCGAAGGTGTAGTCCCCAAGGAACTCCAACCACCTCCTTTGACGCATATTCAACTCCCTTTGATCCAGCAAGTACTTGAGGCTCTTGTGGTCGGTAAAGATGTCGATCTTCACGCCATACAAATAATGCCTCCAAAGCTTAAGAGCAAATACCACGGCCGCTAGCTCCAAATCATGGACCGGGTAATTCCTCTCATGAACCTTCAACTGTCGGGAGCCGTAGGCAATTACCTTACCGAACTGCACCAGGACACAACCCAAACCACTCCCTGAGGCGTCGCTATAAATTTCGTAGCCTTCCGTACCACATGGCGAGCATAGAATGGGCGCCGTGGTCAGACGGCTCTTCAGCTCTTCAAAAGCTCGTGCGCACTCGGGCGACCAAACGAACTTATGATCTTTCCTAGTCAATTTAGTGAGAGGAAGTGCAATCCTCGAGAAGTTTTCCACAAAGCGCCTATAATAGCTGGCAAGTCCTAAGAAACTTCGGACTTCCGCTACGTTTTTCAACAAAGGCCAGGCTCGGATCGCTTCTATCTTCGACGGATCAACCGCAATTCCATCTCCACTAACGACGTGACCAAGGAATGCTACTGACGGTAGCCAAAACTCGCACTTGGAGAACTTGGCATATAGCTGACTCCTCCTCAAGGTGCTCAGAACGGCGTGCAGATGCCCTACATGCTCCTCTTCCGATTGAGAGTATACCAAAATGTCGTCGATAAAGACGATCACAAATTGATCCAAATACTCACGGAACGTCCTATTCATTAAGTCCATGAATACCGACGGTGCATTAGACAGACCGAACGGCATCACCGTGAACTCATAGTGCCCAAAGCGGGTACTAAACGCTGTCTTTGGAATGTCACATTCCCTTATCCGCAGTTGGTAATAGCCGGACCTTAGGTCCAGTTTGGAGTATACCGTCGACCCAACCAGCTGGTCGAATAGATCATCGATTCTTGGAATCGGATATCGGTTCTTCTCGGTCAACTTGTTTAGCTCTCGATAATCGATACATAGACGCAAGCTCCCGTCCTTCTTTTTCACGAAGAGGACCGGTGCACTCCAAGGCGATGAACTTGGACGTACGTAGCCTTGCTCTAGCAGCTCTTGCAATTGGACCTTCAGCTCTGCCAATTCCTTCGGCGCTATCCGGTACGGTGAGCGGGCCACAGGTTTGGCACCTGGCACCAACTCGATACAGAAATCAATCTCCCGATGAGGCGGGGCCCCAGGGAGTTCGTTAGGAAACACGTCGGCGTACTCCGCTACGACTGGGACATCACATAACCTGGGCTTTGGCTCCGAAGTCTCCAACAAGGTGAAGAACAACTCGGCGCCTTAACCACTTGGAGAGCAGACATCAGCGTCTTGCTCGCTCCTCGCATACCGGCAAACGTGGTTTCTCCATCGGTGTTCCTTCCCAGAGTGATCTCCTTAGAATTGCAATCTATGCATGCACGCTGCTCCGAGAGCCAGTCCATGCCGAAGATCACATCGAATTCAGCTAACGGTAATAACGATGCTTCCAAATCGAAATCCTGATTTCCGATCCGCACCTTCACACGGCTCTTCCTATCCGCAGACATGCGAGATCCATTGGGTAGCATTACTTCTAATCTATCCTCTACGAAGGTAGATGGCACTCCGATTCGCACCACGAAGTCCTCGGACAGAAAAGAGTGCGATGCACCCGTATCAAATAGAGCTCTCGTCGGATAGTTGAAAATTAGGACAAAGCCTGTGACAACATCAGCTTGTCGTATGGCTTCTTGCTGGCCAAGCGAGTAGACTCTCGGCTGAGTCGGAGTAATGTGCTGGGAAGCCGAAGACTCCGCAGCTTTACCCTTTTCCGCAGCTCGAGCATGGTCCAATGCTCGATTTTCTGCCTTCGGGGGACCACTTCGACACACTGCGGCCTTGTGTCCCACCTTCCCGCAGGTGAAACACGTGATAGGACTCCGCACAGTCGTTTCTCCCGAAACATTTGAGCGGGTTTGCTCCGCCGGTTTGAACTTCCTTTTGTTCTTTCTGAACTCTGACTTGGACTGAGAGACCGGCACATGAAACTCAGGTTTCTTTGCCACAGCTTTTGCTTGTACCCTCTTCATGTCCAACTCTAGGGATCTGGCAGTTTGGACCATCACCTGGAAACCTAACGTCATAGGGCCTGCAAGGAGCAGCCTCAACTCGTCCCGAAGACCTTCATAGAACTTGTTCGTCTTTGTCTCTTCGTCTTCCATCATAGGCCCCGCATAACGACCCAGCTTAGTGAACTCGTGCAAGTACTCATCCACTGAGCTGTCGCCTTGAGTTAACTTCAGAAACTGGTTCTGCAACGCAATGCATTGGGCAGAAGGAATATACCTTTGAAGAAAAGACTTTGAGAACTCCGCTATCGTGATCTCGGTAATCTCCCTGCCTTCGAACTTGTGCACTTCCTGTTCAGCCCACCAACGCTCTGCCTCTCCGTTAAGGAGGAAGGTGGCTAAAGTGACCATCATAACTTCTTCTGTTGCTGTCGCCCTTAGAATCTTCCTAACCGTTGACAGCCAGTCCTCCGCCTCCGTTGGGGATCCGGTCCCCGAGAAAGTTGGAGGATGGAAGCTTAGAAAGTGTTGCAGCTGTTGATCACGCGCTCGCGCAACAACTACACGCTCTACAGGACGCTCCACCCTTTGCACCACCGCAGGTTCCACTGCAGCCATTGGCACAGGGGTCTCAACCCTCGGTTCCACCGCAGGTTCCACTGCAGGTTCGATCACCGGGGCCGCATCTGTATTAGGCGTAGCAGGCTGTGCAAGCCTTTGCGGTTGAGCGTTTATCATCGCGAAGACAGCTTCTGCGATTAACCTGATCATCTCAGCAGGAGGAGTGGTCGCTGGCACTTCAGCCGACCCACTACTTTCAGCAGTGTTACGGGGTTGAGACGGCCCCGCACCACTTCTAGTCGCCTATAATCGTGTAAGACACAATTTAGTGACTGAAAACATAGCAAACAACAATCATGGAACGCTCAGGTTCCGCAAACAAGTATGTTTTCCCATTCCTAAGTGGACATTCTTATTAGTTTTTGTCGTTTTAGGTGAATGCACATCCCGTGCACACCACCCCTTAAAAGGAATTCGTCCCGAATTCGCTAAACAACGGATCGACGCCATAAGTCCGATACCAAATTGTAACACCCTGCCAGTACAAATAATATAACAGTAGGTCCGGCCGGGACCCCACGCCATACTAACCACACTAGCTAGGAGTTAAAAGGTGATAAACAGAAAGAGACTACAACAGAGTATACTAAACACTAGCGGAAGCATAAAGATTTAACATTTCAATTAGAATTGTCCACTATCGTAGGAATGAAACCATGAAATAGAGTTATGGCCTTAAGGCCTTACATTTAACAAATGTACTAAAACTCCAAAACATACATCGGCACGCAGGCCGGCAATACACGAGAAAGCTAAAAAGGGAGGCTGACCTTCAAGGGCCAACTCAGCAAAAGGGACCACCGCCCGCTATTTCCCGCTAGGCTCACCTGCACCTGCATAAGAACATTCCACCAAGCGGTGGCAAACAAAGTAACGGTCAGCACAGCTGACCAAATTATAACGACCCCACCCCTTTCCCGGGGTGGCGGAGATTCTACCCTGCAAGCAAGCCATACTAGCACAAGTACTAAAATAAAGAAAGTGCAACTACACAAGGTGAGGTTTCAAGCACATTCAATCTTCTAGGTTGAGCATCAAAAAGGAGGGAACCTAGGTATGCACATGATGTTAGTTGGGTTCACCCGAAGGTTCCCCACAACCGCCTAAACAACCGCATGAGGCTAACAACATCAATTCCACAAACACTCCACCGTAAGGGCCATCGCCTTAGGTGGGAAAAAGAGCTTTTGGTCGGTCTAGGTAAAACACCTTCCACGACCTCTCCCATGATCGCACGGCTTACACGAGGTAGGGACCTCTTGCCGATCTGCATGGAAACGGGTTCGGTTTAGCTTTGCCCGTGCTCTAATCGTCGCGATCTATCGCACGACGCGGGTACGGCTTCGCCTCGGCCCGTAAGGGTTTAGCACTTTCAAGTGCTACACAAATATAAGCTACGCACATAATCCCTTCACAAGGATCTAGGCTTCACAAATACTCAAATAAGGGAGGTATAATACGCTCCGCATCAATTTCGCGGTGAAGGTTTGCCTTCATCCAATCTCAAAGCATGGGGCTTTCGTTAGGATCTTCACAAGACGCCTACACTTAAATCCCGCACTACTTTAGACGATTTCACGGAGTCATTCTCCGGTACGCATTCTAGGCTTAACCTAAATGCAACGTCGCAATCCAAGCATCACCGATTCGGGCTCACGACCACGAATAGGCTTCACACAAAATGCCTAAATCCGCACGACTACCGGATTTTCTACATGCAATATGCCGGGGACGGACACAATCGACCCGGAGTTTCGAAGAACTTGAGGGAATCCTACACTTCACCCATTTGGTGAAAGGGATCCCTCATGCAAGCATAGAGAAATGAAGGAGAGGACAAAAGACAAGTCCAAACAACGGGAGAAGGAATCGTTACCCTAGGAGCGTTCTTTTTCGCCATGGATCCGAGATTCTAGACGGAGGGAAATGACCGCACCGGGCTGCACTCTCCAGATCTGGAAACGGCTCGCGAAACGGAGCTCCGGAGCTCTGTCAATGGCGGAATCTCCCTTCTTCTTCCTTGCCTCCTTCTTCTTCCTCTAGGTTTGGAGAGAGAAAAGCCTCAAAAGAATGAGGGTTAATCTCCTCTCACAAGCTCTAAGAACTCCGATTCCTTGCGGGTTACGCACGATCATTGGCGCACGATCACTGGTCGTGCGCGAAGAGGACAATGGTCGTGCGCATTGACCTGATGTGGAATTTTTAGTCTATCCCGAGCGCAGCACTACCACTCCGCCTACCTCGCTGAACTACGATCTTTGGGGTGTTACATGAGCGCCGCCCCGGCCGACCAACGCCACCACCACCTCCGTTGAGGTGGTGGCCGGCGATGAGCGGTGTTTGCTCGGCCGGAGGTGGCCGGAATCGCGATCTGGAAGAAGAAGCCCAACCCGATCGACGGGAGGCTTGGCTGGTTTGATTCCCGGCCAATTGGCCATGAAACGAGCCGCCGGCGATTGGGATCTAATCCTCACACCATGGGAGCTCGGGGTGGTTGCTATGTCATGCCGATTCAAGCCTACAGCACACGACTTCCTCTGAAAACTTGGGGGTTTCTCTCCTCTCTGGCTTCTGAAGATGATGGGGGGGGGGGGGGGGGGGTCGAATGAAGGTGATGGTGGCTTTAACCATCAATGCCATTAATGGCCTCTTCGAATTCCTCCAAGGCTGGCCCCCATACATTCCCCCTGCCTTAATCACTCTTGGAACTTGCTGGAAACTCCTCACAATCGGCAGAGGAGATGAAAGGGAGTGTTAATGGGGGAGGCCAAGGGGTGAATCTTCTTAATGGCCATGAATGGCCTCTTTCTCTCACCTCAAAAATGGGGAAACCTCCATTTTCTCTCTCCTAATCACCATGGCCGGTTTCTCTACTCTCTCTCCTAAGTTTAATGCTAGTATACTTGGGCTGGTTGACCACCCAAAAGGTTAGCCCAAAGGGATTGGGTTAGGTTTAAGAGATTTGACCTAAATTGGGCAACTTTGACTTTTGGTCAAATTGGCCAATTGGGTGACCCTAGGATGGGGCTTTTGGGTCCATTTGGTTCCAAATTAAGTTTAGAAACTATTGGTGGGGTCAATTTGGTCATATGAGTCTTAGTCGACCCAATCTAAGCTGATTTGACCAAAACAGGCTAAATTGACTTTGGTCAAATTGAGCCCTAGGGTTGACTTGGTCATGGGGCTTTTTGGTCCACTGGGTCCCCTATGATATGATAACACTATGGGTAGGGTCAATTTAATATGGTGATGGTCAATTAGGGTACTTTGTGGAGAATTGCCATTTTGACCTAAAAAGGGCATTTTGGTCAATTTGCACCCCTGAGGGTCCCATGATGGGGCTTTTAGGTCTACTAGGTCTCTTATGGTATTCTAGACCTAGGTGTGTGATCAATTTGGCATGGTGAAGGTTAATTGGTTCTAAATAGGCTACTTTGACCAATTTGGGGTTTAGGTTGACTTTGGTCAATTTGACCTCTTAGGTTGACCCCAATGGGCCCTTGGTGCCCTAAGGGGACCCCTAAAGGGTTAGGGATACTATGGTGGGGTCAAAAGGTCAAGTTTAGGCCCTAAAGTCCAACCCTAAGCTTGGTAAATGGAAATTGCTATTTGCAGACCAAGGTGGTTTCCTCCTTCTTTCCTAAGCTCTTAAGGTCAAATGGCTCTTCCTATGGTTTTGTCGTGACCTAGTCATGACAAAACCAACTTAGGGGTCTAGGATTTTGGGGGATGTTACACCTTTCCACAAGCGAAACACGTAATAGGGCCCCGTGTAGTAGTTGCTCCCGATACGCTATAGGGAGCTAGTTCCGCGAACCTAGACTTTCTTTTATTTCTCCTGAACTCAGTCTTTGGTTGAGAGGTTGGCGCGTGAAACTCTGGCTTCTTTGCATTGAGGCCTTTCACGCGTTGTACCTTTTGCATATCTAATTCCAGTGATCTGGCCGTTTGCACCAGAATATGGAATCAAAAAGTCATTGGGCCTGCTAGAAGCAGCTTTAACTCATCTCGAAGTCCTTCGTAGAATTTATTCGTCTTCGTCTCCTCATCTTCCACCAAAGACCGCGTATAGCGACTCAGTCTAGTGAACTCATGGATGTAGTCGTCTACCAAACGATCGCCTTGAGTTAACCACAGAAGCTGATTTTGCAACTCAATGCGCTGGGAAGAGGGGATAAACCTCTGGAGGAATAGTTCTGAAAACTCTGCCATCGAGACATCAGTGATATCTCTACCTGTTGAAACCAATAAATTGGTCTCTCGAGGAGTTTGGGCCCTCAACAAGTTGAGGGGTGACTGACACTTACTCCTCCCAAGGGAGAGCTCTAGGCTAAGAGGCTAAGGAACTAGGAACAAGGCCAAGGGCTTAGCGAGGAGGTCTCACCACACACCCGGAAGATCTTAGAGCGCTTCCCCTCCCAAGCCAATGCTAAGCTTGGGCACCTTTGGAGGCTCTCTCCACCCAACAAAGGAACATAGGGGGAGAGAAGGCCAAGAGAGAAGTCCCTCCAAATGGTGCCCCTTGAGCTTATTTATAGTTTTTAGAACCGGGTCTGCGAATAACCACAATCTGGCCTATGAGATTACGAAAATACCCCCGAATTTGGCATGCGAATAGCCAAATCCCGCTGTTCTGAGGCGCTAAACGCAGTCCAGAACACCCTCCCATTGCCGGGCGAGAGGGGGCTGACCTCCTCCCTTGCTTGCCCCCCTCACTGGGATGGGGGCGAGAAGGGGGTCGGCCTCCTCCTGTCTCGCCCCCCTGCTGAGGACGGGGGCGAGAGTAGGGTTGGAGTGAGCTAAGAATGAAAATTGCACGAAATAAAGCTAAGCTAAGAATGAAAATTGCATGACTGAAATGAAATTGCATAATTGAAATTACACGAAATAAAAACTAATTTTATTTATTGCCATAATAATATATTACAAGAAATAAAATTACAAGAAATAAAAAACATTACAGCAATTAAAAAGAAAATACAAAATGAAAAACCAAGGTGGAAAAGGATTGGTGGAAGATCACCCAAAAGGGCAATCCAAGAGAGAGGATTGAAGAAGGGGTCATCATCTATTTATAGACAAAATTGGGATGCACTTAGCAAAAAAGAAATAGCAGCTGACGGTTTGACTGGAGAGGTTGGCAAGTTTGACTTGAGCACTGGTGGGGTGCGGATAGCAGCTGACTGATTCTAGAAGGAGAGCGCTGGCGGGTTGGAGTGAGCGGTTCGGGGAGAGTTCGTCGAACGCAGGGCGGGGAGAGTTCGTTGAATGCAGGGCGGCTTTCGTCGAACGAAGCTCAGAGAAAGAGATTCGTCGAACGCCTGCAAAGAAAGTTATTTATATGTTATATATAATATATATATAAGATTTATAGTTCGTTGAACGCCTGGACTGAGAGTTCGTCGAACGCAGCTCAGGGAGAGTTCGTCGAACGCAGGGTGGCTTTCGTCGAACGCAGCTCGGGGAGAGTTCGTCGAACGCAGGGCGGCTTTCGTCGAACGCAGCTCAGGGAGAATTCGTCGAACGCAGGGCGGCTTTCGCCGAACGCAGCAGACATATATATATACTATTATTATCGTTATATTATTATTATTATTATTATATTATTATTATATGTTTATATTTAATATATATACTACTTAAATAGTATATATTTACATAGTTACTTACATAAATATTTACATACTTTATTATATAGTTTTTATTTAATATATACATAAATAATTCATTTTACATATAAATATAAATATATATAAAAAAATCATTTATTCAATAATTAACAAGAAATATTACAAATTCTTAATAAAACTATACAAAAACTATATAGAAAATAAGTATATTTTACTATTTATCAGGAACCATCAGAGGGGAAAAATACTTACCCTCCCTGGGAGGTCAACCTGCCCTGCCGGCTAGAGAGAGCCCGGTCAGCGGGACCATCCGAGGGGGAAAATACTTACCCTCCCTGGGAGGTCAACCTGCCCTGCCGGCTAGAGAGAGCCCGGTCAACAGAACCATCCGAGGGGAAAATACTTACCCTCCCTGGGAGGTCAACCTGCCCTGCCGGCTAGAGAGAGCCCGGTCAGCGGAACCATCCGAGGGGAAAAATACTTTGAAAACTTTCATTACATTAGTCACCCGGTTACATGCAAGAAAAACTAAGTATGAAAATAAACCATCATACTACATGGATTTAAAGAAAAAACTAAGCACGGAGATCGAGACTCGGACTTCTACTCCCAGGCATGGTCCTCCTCGACCTCCTCTGGTTGCTGACGTTGCGGCTTCGGACCCCTCGCCTCCCTCATTTCCAAGAACTCGGGGCAGGCGGATATCGCGTGACCATCCTCATCGTGGAAGTCACAGTAAGGTAACTCCACCCGGACGCCCCCTCTTCCTCCCGTACGATTTCTTCTTCTTTTGTGGCCGATCACCATGGTTTGTTGGGGTGGTGGAGAGGGTGCCTTCGGTTCCTGCCTCCACCCTGGGAGGTCGGGCCCCTCTTCCTGGAAGTTGTCCTCCTCTTGGTCGAACTTCCTCTTGGGAGCCCCTACCCTCCCCCCTGCTGCCTTGCCTCCGGCTCACTCAGCTTGGCCAACCTTCTTGCGAACTCTGGGTTGGCTTCCTCACTCTCAACTTCTTCCGCCGCCCTTTCCATCAACTCCTCAAAAGACAAAGGAGCTCTCCTCTTAAGGTCCATCTTGAAAAATCCCCCCTGCAGCCCCACGATGAAAGCGAGCTGGAGGGTGTAGCCTGACACCTCTTGGGTGAGGAGAACCTCCTCATGGAACCAGTCAACATAGTGAGCCAGTGACTCCTATGGCTCTTGCTTGATCTTGAAAAGTGCTTCGACATCTTTCTTCCTCTTCCTTGATGTCGAGAAGCGTAGCAGGAACACTCGACGCAAGTCTTCGAAGGCATAGATGGATCCCGCAGGGAGCTGGTGGAACCAATCTCTAGCCCCCGACATGGGCCTAATGGAGACCATGTCCTCAAACCACTGCAGGTGCAGGACGGGGTCATCCTTGCCGGAGTAGTGAGACATCTCCAGCCCCCCGGACCCCTCTGGAACCGGGGCCGAGAGGATCAACTCACACAAAGGACTTCCTTTGCTCGCCCCTCTTTGGGGATGAGCGAGTGGGTGCTGGCCGCCTCCCCACTCGCCCCCTTGGGGCTGGGCGAGTGGGGGCCTGGCACATCCCCACTCGCCCCTTGGGGATGGGCGAGTGGGGGCCTGGCACCTCCCCACTCGCCCCCTTGGGGCTGGGCGAGTGGGGGCCTGCCACCTCCCCACTCGCCCCCTCCTAGGGGTCCGGGCGAGTGGGGTCGGATGCCTCCCCACTGGCACCTCCTTCCTGGGCTGCTGGCCTGAAGGGATCTCGCCCACCTGCTGAGACGGGACCTCTGGACCACTTCCTCTCCTAACTTCGCCAATCGTGGCGAAAGTTAGCTGCAAGGTCTGCAGGACCTCCTGCTTGAAATTTTCAAACATCTTCAACGTCACTCCAACCACCGAGGGCTGCGAGTGGCCTGGGTTGGATCCTCCACTTCCAGCCATGGAGCTCACCTTGAGAGTTTCTTGAGTTGGTCACTCTCCACGCTCACCGCACCATAATGTTGAAACCACTAAATTGGTCTCTCGAGGAGTTCGGGCCCTCAACAAGTTGAGGGGTGACCGACACTTACTCCTCCCAAGGGAGAGCTCTAGGCTAAGAGGCTAAGGAACTAGGAACAAGGCCAAGGGCTTAGCGAGGAGGTCCCACCACACACCCGAAAGATCTTAGAGCGCTTCCCCTCCCAAGCCAATGCTAAGCTTGGGCACCTTTGAAGTCTCTCTCCACCCAACAAAGGAACATAGGGGGAGAGAAGGCCAAGAGAGAAGTCCCTCCAAATGGTGCCCTTTGGGCTTATTTGTAGTTTTTGGAACCGGGTCTGCGGATAGCCACAATCTGGCCTACAAAATTACGAAAATACCTCCGGTTTTGGCCTGTGAATAGCCAAATCCCGCTGTTCTGAGGCGCAAAACGCAGTCCAGAACACCCTCCCAGGGCCGGGCGAGAGGGGGCTGACCTCCTCCCTTGCTTGCCCCTCACTAGGGATGGGGGCGAGAGGGGGGTCGGCCCCCTCCTGTCTCGCCCCCTGCTGGGGACGGGGGCGAGAGGAGGGTCGTCCCCCTCCTATATCGCCCCCCTGCTAGGGACGGGGGCGAGAGGGGGGTCGGCCCCCTCCTGTCTCGCCCCCCTGCTGGGGATGCGGGCGAGAGGGGGGTCGGCCCCCTCCTCCTCTCGCCCCCCTGCTGGGGACGGGGGCGAGAGGGGGGTCGACCCCTCCTGTCTCACCCCCCTGCTGGGGACGGGGGCGAGAGGAGGGTCGGCCCCCTCCTGTATCGCCCCTTGCTGGGGACGGGGGGCGAGAGGGGGGTCGGCCCCCTCCTGTCTCGCCCCCCTGCTGGGGACGGGGGGAGAGGGGGGTCGACCCCCTCCTGTCTCGCCCCACTGCTGGGGATGGGGGAGAGAGGGGGGTCGGCCCCCTCCTCCTCTCGCCCCCCTGCTTGGGATGGGGGCGAGAGGGGGTCGACCACCTCCTCCTCTCACCCCCCTGCTTGGGACGGGTGAGCGGGAGGCTCCCGCCTCCACCGCTCGTCTCCTCTCTTCCTCTCCTGAACCGTGCAGAAAAACCATGGCTTAAAAGATCCCTTGGGCCCGGGGGCCCACTCGGCGAATACAGGGTTGTACACTACCGGCCAACTTGTGCGCTTCAAGTTCTTCCCACCAAAGCACCGCCTCTCCGTTCAGATGGAAAGTGGCTAAAGTGACCATCATCGCTTCTTCGGTTGTTGTCGCCCTTAGAGTTTTCTTTACTCTTGACAGTCAGTCCTCTGCCTCTGTTGGGGATTCCATCCCCGAGAAGGTTGGAGGATTGAAGCTTAGAAAGTGTTTTAATTACTGGTCACGCGCTCGTCCCACAACATGTTCTACTCTATGTTCCACCCTGGGCTCTACTGCAGGTTCCGCTCTCGATTTCACTACAACAACAGGTGCCAGGGTCACATCAGGAGTAGGAGAAATTGGCTGTGTACCATGTCCTGACTGATTATTGATCATCGCAAAGACCGCTTCAACGACTAATCTAATCATTTCAGTAGAAGGAGTAATCGCTGGTACCTCAGTGGATGCACTACTTTCAGCAGTCTTACGTGGTCGAGACTGTCCCGCACCACTCCTAGTCACCTATAATCGTGTAATACACACTTTAGTGACCGAAAACATAGCAAAAAGCAATCAAGGAACACTCAGGTTCCGCAAACAAGCATGTTTTTCATTCATAACTGGACATTCTTATTATTTTTTAGCGTTTTGGGTGAACGCACATCACGTGCATACCTCCACTTGAAAAGGAATTCGGCCTCGAATTCGCTAAGCAACAGATCGATTTCTAAGATCTGATACCAAATTGTAACACCCAATCAGTATGAAAATATAACAATAAGTCCGGCCGGGATCCCACGCCATATTAAACACACTAGTTAGACGTTAATAAGATGATAACAGAAAAACAACTATACGAGAGTATAACAAGGCGCAAGCGAAATCATAAATTAGAATTATTTTCAGAATTGTCAACTATCCCAGGAATGAAGCATTTAAGAGTTACGGCCTTATGGCCTTACATTCATCCAATGAATCACTCATAAGCATACTTCGGCACGCAGGCCGACAATATAAGGAAAACAGTAAAAAGGAGGTTGACCATTGTACAACCCTCATATTTTCTGAGTCGGTGTGACCCGACGCGGAAGAGGTCGTGATAGAAAGGGTGACCGTGACGCAACGGACCGAACCGACGGAGGTCGTCAAGACCAGAAAGAGAAGGCCCGGGGGGGGGGGGGTAGACCTCCTTGGATGAGTGGACCTTGGGTCCACTCGCCCAAGGCCCCGGGCGAGTGGACCATTGGTCCACTCGCCCGAGTCGTGGTGGTGGTGTGGTGTGTGTGTGTGTGTGTGTGTGTGTGGGGGGGGGGGGGGGGGGGGGCGAGTGGACCATGAGCCCACTCGTCCAAGGGTAGGGGTGAGTGGACTCCATTACTCTTCCACAGAGTAGACTGTAGACCACAGTCTCCACCACGACGGGCGACGGCGACGAGCCGACTAGAAAGAAGTTTGCGACTGTGCGATAGACGACAGTGCGACCTGCCCTAAATTTTATCGACGTTTGCTCGGTTGCTCCTCTTTGATCCAGCGACGGCGTTTACTCAGTTGCTCCTCTTTGATCCAATCATCCAGCAAAAATCTTTGTTCAGGTAAACACTTTTCTCGTTTTTCTCAATTTCTCCCTCTGTCAAAGCTCTATCCGGATGAATGTATGATTTTCCATCATCCGTATGCCAAGTCTTTGAGCTAAATTTTTATGCCAAGTCTTTGAGCTATTCCAGAGCGATTGTCCATTTGTGATTTGTCCCTCTATCAAAGATTTATCAAACTCATTGCTCCTCTTTGATTTATCAAACTCATTTTTCCTCTTTTGTGCCAAGTCTTTGAGCTATTTCAGAGCGATTGTTGTCCGATAGATAATAGATTTGTTGTATGTTGGTTTATATGAGAAATCACCTATGCAGTAATTTGTTTCAGCATTCCAAATTTCAGAAATTATGCCATATGCAGTCCTGGCCATATGTGGGTCTAATTTGTTTGTTGTTTGGTAGGTCTGTTATACTGGTTTAATGGTTTAGATCATTATATGGTTTTGTACTTTTGTATACAATTTACTTCTATAGATCTGTTTGGTTTTGATGTTGTGCGGTTTTTAAACTGCAGAATTGTGGATTTTGGCCCCTATGATTGATATGCTTTATGTACTTATATCATTTTAGTTAATCATTATTAATGAAGAACAGTACAAATCAGCATATATTTAAATTTTGGTTGTTTTCGTTCATTTTAGGCAATTGAAATATTACTTTTGATAAATTTGAATTAAAAAATTATCAAAAATTTATATCTTTTACTGCCCTGATTGGACGAAAATCCTGGATAAGCCACTTCACCTAAGCATTCTCAACTTGGCAACTCCTTTTTTTGCTCACGAGGGAGCGGATGATTTTGCCAGCGTATTAAACGGATCCTAAAAAGACGCCCGATTTTCCATATTTTAATAGACGAACAGAATCGGATAAAGGCATGACAATCTTCTATTATTTAACAGAATAAATAAACAGCTGTTCTGTGTAGCCTGCCTGTGACCGACCCGTTTATGCTCCACACGTGTATCCGGTGGACATACGTGTCGTTATATTATTCGCGGCGGCAATTCAATCTGGACACGTCATTCCCTCTCTCCGAAGAGACGCGCTCCAGCTTCTCTCACACGCAGGCATTTGCGAAAGCGCCACACGTGCCGCATGCCGGACCCTATAAAGCTATCTCATCCGTTAATCCGAGACCGTCATCGGCGAGCAGAGCGCTGAAGAGCTAGCAGCAGAATCACAGAACAGAGGCGATTCGTTACGAGAGAAATCGAGAAATAATGGCGACGGCACATGTTCATCGGCGAAGGGGGGCTGGATTCGCGCCGGCGTGCGTGCAGTGCGGGACGAGGAGCAACCCGTGCCGGTGCAAGGTGGTGGGGCCGACGCTGGGTTTTGTGGCGTTTGCGGCGGCGGCGTTGGTGGAGTGGCCGGTCGGCGCGGTGGTGTATATCTTCCGGCACATGAAGGGCCGCCGGATCATGGGCCATCCGGCCAGGGTTGTTTATCCTAAAGTTAGTAATGCCATTCCCATTTAGATCATGATGTCATGATGATGTCGACGATCAATTGTGGCAATTCTCTGTAATTTTCTTCTGAATTTTGGAGCTGTGGGTCGGTATCAGCTTGGATTTCTGCATTTCTGTATTTATGTATGCATGTATTTTATGTATTCCGGTTTGTGTAAAATGGTTACATGATTGATCATATCATGAAACTTTTGGATCTATTAATTATTCATATATGATATATATGAATTTTCGTACAATTTTGATGCTTATATGTTTGCTGCCAATTGGGTCACCCAAACGACCCTAAAACTAACGTGTTCGCTGAATTTGCTGAAGAGGATTTTGCGGGCGCCAAAAATTTCAAAATTGGGTGAAGTGGCTCAACCCAGGCTGGATATATCGACCCAATTCGGGTCGAACCAGACCGATCCTGGCAAGTTCGCGCCTTGGCTCGCCCCCATAGCATCCAGGCTAGTCTACGGATCAGTGAATCGTGGAAGCAGTCCGACAATTCTTCTTCTCTCATCTTTTTCAACCAGCTGAAATAGTCAAACATTTGACGATCAGTGAAGTTTTGTCCTTGACAGCAACAAAGCATCGGGCACGTGTTTTGGTAAAAAAAAATTTACTGTAAGTTGATCATTTGCCCCTGCAGTAATTACTCCCACAGAATGTAGCACTAATCATACTCTCCTGATAGTAATATATTAAAGAGAAATAGTACGTAGTGATCAGGCTGTTGTATTCCTATGCTTAAATTTTTTCATGGCATTTAATTAACTAGTCTCTGGGCCCTCCCATCGTAGATACTGAATCTGTTTGGAGGAGTGGTCGCGTTGGGAAAAGTTTTATTCTTATTGCAACAGCTGTTTAATTTATAAAAGTGCTTGCGTCAAATGATGTTTTCAAAACTTTTTTGGAAAGCAATGAACCTTCTCATTTCCAAAAAAAAAAAGAAAATTTCATGTTTTCATGCTTCTCTTTGTGTGGGTCAACATTTTTTTCATCACAACTCAAATCTCAACACTAATTTCTTACCCTTGTTTTCTCTGGATCAGGATTCTCTCTATTTGGGGCCTCAAATGGAGGTCCATTTCATGATGCGGATGCATTCTCACCTGATCTAATAATGCATATTTTTTTATTAAAAGAAAAATATAAAAAGATGGGATTAGTGAACCCGTCGGATAAGCCAGAAATAGATATGAACCGTGAAATGAATTCTATCCATTCACTTCAAATGGAGAGGTCCTATTCTGTTTTCTCTGCAGCTACATTAACCATCCCAAATAAAATCACAGTTGATCATTCGACCCTACGCAATAAAGGATCGCATTGTGATTGTGTTTTCATGATTTCTTCTTACTGTCAGCTCTCTTCTAATACCCCTTCGTCCAGTTTCAAAGTTTTGATGGTGTGACCACTTTGTTTTTCTACAACCCTCTTAAATTCAATGAATTTGTTTAGTGCTTCAGATTTTTGGGAGATAATGTACACCCACATTATCCATGAGAAACCATCAACGAACAAGATGTATTATATGTTTCCAGAGGTAGAGGTATTTGCAGCTGGTCCCCAAATATCAGAGTGGATGAGTTCTAATGGAGTATGACTCCTCCAGGCCGAGTGTCTATGAAATGGTAACCGATGTATTTTGTGTAAGTGTATATTCGGACGAATAACGAGCTCGGGGGCTATGCGTGTGGAAACCCTAGGTATTCTACTATATATACCTAGCTGGAGGCAACGGAGAGATAGTTCCACTTAGACTTCCTCCGGATGTTTCGAGCAACCCCTCACAATCTCGAAACAGAGCCTTAGGGTTCGCTCTCGTCCCCGTCGTCCGCATCGAAGTCGCTGCTCGATCGCGCCTTCGCATCTCCCGTCGATCGCGCCATTGCTGCCGCCGCTCGCGTGCGTCGCTGCTGTTGCCGCTCGCGATCGAAGAAGGAGGTAGCTGTCGCTGCTTGGTTGCTGCTGCCGTTCGCGGAGAAGCTCGAATCCGCCGGTTGCTCGCGCGTTCTCCATCGCAACTCGCTGTCTTCTTCCCCGTCGCCGTAAGCAAGGAGGAAGCCCTCGGTCGCTGGTTCTTCACCGTCGCCGTGCGTGAAGGAGGTCGCCGCCTCCATCGCAGTCGTTCGCCGAGGAAGAAGCTCCAGATCTGCTGCTGCGCCGCCTCCGAAGTCCAGATCTGCCACTGTTGAAGGCAGATCCGTGCCCTAGAGCCGCTGCCCGTGCGCCCAGGACACGCAGAACCTCCGCTCGTGTGCCTGTCTGAAGCCGCCATTCTTTGCAAGAAAGGGAGTTCACGTACGACCGCTGATCGTGCGCTCTTCAGCAGCCAAATAGTTCCTTCGCGCACGACCGCTGATCGTGCGCTCAGCAGTTCACGCACGATCACTGCCCGTGCGCTCTTCAGAAGACAGTGCCCGTACGCCACTGTTCTCCCGTGCCTCCAGATCCCCCTCAGCCGCCTTCCGCCTCTTCCCGCCGCCACCGTCTCCAAGCACAATGATGAAGGGGAACAACTTCTCGACACCCGTTCCGATGCTAAAGCTGGAGAAGTTCACGGCGACTGAGTTCAACACCTGGAAGTTGAACACTCAGTTCGGGATGAAGTTTCTGAACGTGTACTACACAGTTTAGTCCGATGGCGCTGAGGTCGTTGGGACTGCTGATGAGGCCTAGTGGTTTTCAGATGAAGACTTCTGCAGGGACTACCTGCTCAACTGTTTGTCTCCCAGCCGGGCCCAGACCTACATGAAGATGACCACTGCAAAGGAGATCTGGGATGCGCTGCAGGAGCACTTCAGGAAGGAGGAGGACATGTCCAAGATGCACCTAGTGGACAAGTTCCACTCTTTCAGCTTCGACGAGGAGAAAGCCATTCTCCCTCAGGTATCAAAGTTTGAAATTTTAATTGATTCTTTGCATAGTGAGTCCATCAGTCTGCCCGAAAGTTTTGTTGCGGGCACGATTGTGTATAAATTGCCCTCCTCGTGGTACAATTTCAAAATGGAAATGTATCGCAAGAAGATGCAGGTTGGTTTGAACGACCTCAAGCGTTTCATACGCATTGAGGATGAGAACAGGACGAAGAATGCTTTGGAAGCTATTGGCAAGCAGAAGGCTGCTGCCAACATGATTTCAAGCTCCAAGCGGCCTCTGCCCCCTCCCAAGACCAAAACGTCTCGTAGTAGCCCCCAGGTTGCAGGCCCGAGTAAACCCTCTAAGAAATTTAAGGGTAAATGTTATAACTGCAACAAGTGGGGACACTGCGCATCTGACTGCAAGCAACCGAGGAAAGAGAGAACCCGGGCACCACAAGAAGGCAACCAAGCCCATTTGGTCTGCCAAGCTGAGCCATCCGACTTTGTTGCCATGGTCGGACACGCGCAGGCCAGCACAGAGTGGTACCTGGATTAGGGGCAATGTGTCACGTTTGCAACAATCCTAATCTTTTGACAGAGCTGAAGGATGAAAAGGAATCAGTTACTGTAGCAAATGGAGGCACAGCTGACGTGTTGAAGGTGGGGAATGCAACTCTGCTGCTCTCCTCAGGTAAGTCTTTATTTTTAAAGAATGTCAAATTTATACCTTCTCTAGCTGCTAACTTAGTGTCTATTAGTTTGTTATGTGATGCGGGTATGTCGCTTAGCTTCTGTAGCGGCAGGGTAACTTTGTCAGTTAACTCGCACTATTTTGGATGTGCTTATATCCAAAATAGGATGTACCGTCTGAGTCTAGCAAGTGAGGTAGTCCAACAAGTTCAATTGAACTTAGTTAGCCCTAGGACTCTACACGAGAGACTAGGACACATCAACTACAGGAAAATGTTCCAAGTAGCTAGAACTCACAAGATCACATTAGACACTAAGTCTCCACTTGAAAAATGCGAAGTGTGCGCTCAGACTAAGATCACTAGGAAACCTTTTGGGACGGTTACTAGGAGCACAACACCTCTTGAGCTTATACATTCCGATATTTGTGACTTTAAAAGTTTTGTCACCAGAGGTGAGAGGAAGTATACGATCACGTTCATAGATGACTGCACGAGATTCTGTCATATCTCGTTGCTTAAAACTAAAGATGAAGCGTTTGAAAAGTTTTGTCTTTTCAAAACCAGGGTAGAAAACCAACTAAGCATGAAAATAAAACGTTTTAGGAGTGATAGAGGAGGAGAATATATGTCCAGTGAGTTCAGATGCTTCCTTGCTTCACAGGGCATCATAGCAGAAACCACTGCTCCTTACTCCCCCCAATCTAACGGTATAGCCGAGCGCAAGAATAGAACGTTAACAGAGATGTTGAACTCTATGCTGCTCACTGCAGGCATGCCTTCCGCTTATTGGGGTGAAGCAGTATTGACAGCGAATCACATTCTGAATAAAGTCCCTCATGCTAAGTTAGAGGTTACTCCCTACGAGCTTTGGTTTAAGAGACCCCCGTCGTTTACTTGACTTAAGACTTGGGGTTGTATAGCCTATGTCAGGGTCCCTGACCCTAGAAGGCCTAAAGTTGGACCTAGGACCAATACTTGTGTCTACTTAGGCTGTGCTGAGGATAGTGCTGCAGATAGGTTCCTTGATATTTCTAATAATATCATAATAGAATCTAGGGATGCGGTGTTCTTCGAGGATAAGTTCCTCAAAGATAAGAACTTAACAATCCCAGGTATGCAAGTAACTATTACTGAAGAAGATCGTACTTCAGTACCGAGCACCTCCTATTCTGTTCCGGTAGATAACTCTGGCCTAGAGTCTAGGAGAACTTCTGTGAGAGAGCGAATTCCACGAACCTTCGGTAGTGACTTTGTGACCTACCACGTTGAGGCCGATCCATCCACCTATAAGGAAGCAATGAGATCCAGGGATTCACTACTCTGGAAAGAAGCTATAGATGAAGAGATGAGTTCTCTTCTTCAGAATAACACCTGGACGTTGGTTGATAAGCCAAAAGGGGCTAAAACCGTAGGGTGTAAGTGGGTTCTGAAAAAGAAATTGAATCCTAATGGTAGCGTAGCTAAGTATAAAGCACGCCTGGTGGCTAAAGGTTTCACACAAGTAAGCTGAGTAGATTACTTTGATGTCTACTCACCCGTGTGTCACTTTGCAACCATTCGGGTTCTCCTTGCTATTGCATCTATTGAGCACTTTGTTGTTCATCAGTTGGATGTTAAGACTGCGTTCTTGAGCGGAGATCTGACCGAAGAGATCTACATGAGTCAACCTGAAGGTTTCATTGTAGACGGTCACGAAACGAAAGTCTGTAAACTTCTTAAGTCTTTATACGGACTAATGTAAGCACCGAAATTATGGCATGAGAAGTTCGACTATAGTGTAAAGAACATGGGATTAATGTTGAGTCTTTCGGATAAATATCTTTACATACGTAATAGATCGGATAAAGTCGCCATAATATGCTTGTACGTGGATGATATGCTTATTCTGGGGTCTGATCAATCCGAAGTGGATGACGTTAAGTCAGATCTCATAAAAGAATTTAGCATTAAAGACCTAGGTGTAGCTAACACTATACTAGGCATGGAAGTGAGCTTTGGGAAAAATGGTATTTCCGTAAGTCAAAGCCACTACATAAAGTCTTTGTTGGACACGTGGGGATACAGTGCCAGTAGCGCATCTGAGACACCATACGACTACACTAACCGCCTAAAGCCCAATGAAGGAGCTATGGTTAGACAGTTAGATTTCTCTAAACTGCTTGGTAGCCTCATGTATGCCATGGTCTGCACTAGACCTGACATAGCCTTTAGGGTCGGCATGTTGTGCAGATTCACTAGTAATCCGGGTAAAGACCATTGAAACGCCTTGGGTAGGCTCATGCGATACTTAAAGCACACTCAAAAGTATGCTTTAGTTTACACTTGTCAGCCTTCAGTTCTTGAAGGTTATTCTGATGCATCATGGTGCTCAAAATTAAACGACAGCAAATCCACTAGTGGTTTTATGTTTACACTAGGAGGAGCAGCTGTAGCCTGGAAGTCCAAGAGGCAATCCTGTATTGCTCTCTCTTCTATGAAATCCGAACTCTACGCTCTTGCGTCAGCAGGAGAAGAAGCCGAATGGCTGAGAGATTTGGTGATGGACATTCCTTTGTCGAGCCTGAAAATGAGTTCTGTTGCAGTTTACTGCGACAATCAGGCTACTAAAACGATTGCTACGAACACTTTGTTCAATGGCAAAAGAAGGCATCTCAGGCTGAAACAATCCTGATTGACCTCTCTCACGAGTCAAGGGATTATGTCCCTTATTGATGTGAGATCGAAAGATAATGTTGCAGACCCTTTGACCAAAGGATTGAATAGAGCTCTCACAATCAAAACATCGGGGGAAATGAGATTAAAGTTCATAGAAATATGAAACTTTCCTCCGCAGTTTATGTTTTAACAGTGAGAACCTAGTCGCAACATTCAAGCATCTAAAAACAGACTGAAACCCAAATAATTTCTTGATGAAAACCCAAGATGGTCTGGTGCCGGTTATTCCACATTTGATAACCAAGCAACTTTCTCATTGTAAGTTGATTCAAGAATTATTCAACTGGAAATTGAAAGTCGTTGTAAATGTTAATCTAAACATTATTGGTCACAGCACATTATTCCACATTTGATAATGTTGCACGTGATGCGTGCCCACATGTGTTGGTGAGGCACATAGTGATCAATAATGAGCAAGATAACGGGTCTAGTCCTAGTTAGACTGGATGAGATGCTGACAGAGTTACTTCACCGTTGCTAGAAGTGCTAAGCTCATTTAGTAAGAGCTAGTTTACTTTAAACGTTACTGCATACGATTATGAATTCATAGAGTCTGACTCGTGAAATTCCTTGCAGACTACAGTGGAGATTTTGGAGGAGATGTAGACATGGACATGGATGATGATGATCTACTAGACGAGTAGAATCATCAAACGTTTTATTTCATGTTATGTTTTGTAAAAATTATTCAGACTATATTTTGGGATAAAATCTGTTGTTTTCTGACTTGCCGTTTAGGCAAAAACCTTTTCATATGTTGATTAGTATGATCTATCATAAATGCTTTGTTTAGTTTGTTTATTATTTTGTCTACTCTCCAGCACCCCGAAACATTACGTTATTTGTCACGAATATAGGAGGAGATTGTAAGTGTATATTCGGACGAATAACGAGCTCGGGGGCTATGCGTGTGGAAACCCTAGGTATTATACTATATATACCTAGCTGGAGGCAACGGAGAGATAGTTCCACTTAGACTTCCTCCGGATGTTTCGAGCAACCCCTCACATTTTGTTGATAGCGCAACACTCACACACACATGGGCTTATTGTAATGTTTGTAACCCAACACATGAGCCTTTTCATGGAGTAAATTCAAATCTTCAAAGTTTAAATGAACTTTCCTACTATGCCATAAAATAGAGGTATTTTGTATTTTAGTGTTAAGTGCCAAAATGTGTACCAGTTGGTAGCCGTGAACAAAAAGACTGTCAGTCCAGTCCGGGACCAGTCTTTAAAAAGACCGGTCTTTTTGCCGACCGGTCCCGGACCGGTCCCATGCAAACCAGTCCCGGTCCGGGACCGGTTTTTCTCGGACCGGAGGCGGACCGGTCCCGGACCGGAGGCGGACCGGTCCCGGACCGGAGGCGGACCGGTCCCGGACCGGAGGCGGACCGGTCCCGGACCGGAGGCGGACCGGTCCCGTCGGACCGGTCCCGTCGGACCGGTCACAGACCGGTCGCGGACCGGTCCCGTCGGACCGGTCCTCACCGGTCCCGGACCGGTCCTCACCGGTCCCGGACCGGTCCTCAACGGTCCCGGACCGGTCCTCACCGGTCCTCACCGGTCCCGGACCGGTCTTTTATTTAAAAAATAAAATAAAATATAAATTAAATTATTATTTTTGTGATAAGGGGGTGGGCCGGTGGGATGATAGGGGGGTTTATAAAAAAAACTTTTTTTTATTTAAAGTGAGAGAGAGAGGGAGGGGGTCCGAAGATAGGGGGGGGGGTTTATATAAAAAAAAATTTAAGTGAGAGAGAGAGGGGGCTGATAGGATAGGTGAGACTTGAGAGTGATTGAGTGAGTGAGAGAGTGTCTGAGAGAGAGAGAGAGGGGTGGGCGGGGTTTTTTTTTTAAATAAATTAATTTTTTTAATTAGCCTAGGGCCTAGGCTGTGCAGCCTAGGCCCTAGGCTGGCTGCAGCACCAGGGCTGCATGCTGCAGCCCTGGCCGGCAGCATTAATGCTGCAGCAGGCCGGCAGTATTAATGCTGTCGGCGGTACAGCTCTATTTCTAGAGCTGTTACCGGTCCCGGGACAGGACCGGTAAAAGACCGGTCAACCGATCCCAGTCCGGGACCGGACGAGCCCCTGGGACCGGTCCGGTCCTAACCGGGACCGGTCCCTAGCCGGTCCGGTCCCAACCGAACCGGTTAGGACCGGTTTTTTTTGTGCACGACTACCAATTGGCATCATCAGTTGCTTTTGGACACGGGGACTGTGATCGGCCACAATCTTATCATTGTAAGAATCTTTGATTACTAGTGCCCCATTCTCAAAATGAACCTTGTAGCCTTTCGTGAGTAATTTCACCATACTTAATAATATTTGGGATAAGCCTCATGTTGAAGGGGCGCTCAACCCCCACTCCACGGTTGACTGCAGTCCACCGATCCAACCCATCTCCACGCCCCTCTTATGGAGAAGGAGGTCGGGGGATCGAGGCCGAGCGTGCAACGCCTCGCCGACCTCAACAACCCGCCACGTGGCAGAAGAGGGTCTGCGTGGCCCGATGGCCAGTGGGCCTGGAGGAGTTCCTGCCACGTGGAGATGGGTTGGATCGGTGGACTGCAGTCAACCGTGGAGTGGGGGTTGAGCGCCCCCTTCAACAAATGGTATCTATTTGGTGTCCTTATTCTCCCGTTGGTTGACGTGTTCTTCCGACTACAAAATATTTCACACCTCAGACATGTAAAACATCAGTAGTTAGCTTAATATTGTTAGTAGAGGTGCTTACTGATATGGTGACTCTGCCAGTGATAAACTTTGTTTTTCCATTACCCAGCGTGACTTATGAGTTTGGTTAAACATCGAATTGGACAAACCATTGTTGGTTTCCTTTCATGTGGTTAGAGCAAACCACAATCTAAGTACCAAAGATCAATGGGCTCGTCATCATCATGTATATTTAAGAAAAATAACTTGGCAGGGGCTTCTTCTTCTGTATAATTGGTTGCTTCTTTTTGGAACCAGCAATCATGATAAAAATGAGTGGGTTTTTTGCACCTCTTACACTTATAGGAGTAGTCTTTAATGTCGTGGTTTGTCTTTTTGCACAGATTGCAAAATAGAGATTGGATTGGATATATCTGTCTACATTTTGTGTTCTTCATCCTCGATTCCCTCCTCTAGAATTCATCTTCTAGTTCTTCTGAGTTTTATTTTGATCATGACTCCTTTTATCACTATAATGTTTAGAAAAGAAAACCTTGGTTTGGAACACTTGTTCCAAGGGTTGATCAAAACGCTTGAGCCTAACTTCATGACCTTATAATGAGCCCATTAACTCAGTTATAGAGAGGATGGGGATATTTTTGACTTCTCCAACATGCCTGTATTTGGATAACAAACTTCAAAGTATTTTGGGGACAATTCTTCTATCTTCAATTATATCCCCTAAGCTTTATTTTGATTGACTTACCCGTGACCCGAAAGAAGAAGGAAGGAATCGTTTCATTCTCTCGCATCAGCGGGTTGTGACAATCCTTCCAGGAGGATTGTGATTTAATTGATATTATCTTTTGTGAGCCTTTAAATTCAGTAGAGAGCATGTCTCATATCTTATGGAATGTTGTTGCTGCCATAATTCTTTGAAATAGGGATTTGCTTACACCTTGTTGCAGGTATCACTACAAGAAAACAGACTTTTAGTGACGAAAATTTTGTGACGAACAAATTTTGGTCACTAATGAAGCAAAGTAAACATCTGCAGGCTGTAGTTTCCTCTGTCAGCTCTATCGATGGCGTAGGTAGCCTGTAACCGCGCCAGCGGGAGACCGGCGGGATTACGAACTAATCTTGACTAAATAAAATGAAAGTACTGATTTTATTAATTCATATCTCTATTACATGATTGTTAAATTTTTGAAGTGGAAGTGGAATGGTGTTGGGCGGTCTGATCTGGGAGACCGCTATTTGTCCTGGCGGCTTGTGCGGGTTGTTCTGGTGACTTGTTCAAGTCAGCCAGATGTTCAAGTAGGTCTGCCTTCTTGTAGTGACCGGGCGGTCTGACGTATTGTTCTAGTCGGCCTGCATTACTGGAGAAGTTCTTTGCTTATGCAATAAGACCGGGCGGTCTGTTTAGATGACCGCGGTAACCGGGCGGTTTGTACATAACTGTATGGTTCAATAAGGGAGCTGTTAGCTTTGCTGAGCTCGGGCGGTCTGTCTTGTGAGGCCGCTAGCGATCTGATGGAAGGTTATTGTATCTCGATTTGTGCGGTGACGACATCCGTCTGCTCGCCTATAAATAGGGGTGCAGGGCCCGTCATTCATAACGAAGAACTGTAAGAACCAAAGTTGGCTTGATTGTGCCTGTACAACCCTGTATTCGCCGAGTGGGACCCCAGATCCCATGAAGTATTTTTTGACATCATTTTTTAGTATGTACCTGGGCAGGGAGAGAGGAGGGCGAGCGGTGGAGGTAGAGACCTCCCGCTCACCCAGCTCGTGTAGGAGGCGAGCAAGAGGGGGGCGAGCTCCTCTCGCTCCCGCTCCCAAGGAGGGGGCGAGCTCCTCTCGCCCCCGCTCCCAAGGAGGGGGTGAGCTCCTCTCGCCCTGCTCCCAGCAAGGGGGGCGAGCTCCTCTCGGCCCCGCTCCCAAGGAGGGGTCAAGCTCCTCTCGCCCCGCTCCCAGCAAGGGGGGCGAGCTCCTCTCGCCCCCGCTCCCAAGGAGGGGAAGAGATCCTCTCGCCCCGCTCCCAGCAAGGGGGGCGAGCTCCTCTCGCCCCCGCTCCCAAGGATGGGGCGAGCTCCTCTCGCCCCCCGCCCCCATCAAGGGGGGGGGGGGGGGGGGGCGAGATCCAAGGAGGGGGCGAGCTCCTCTCGCCCCGCTCCCAGCAAGGGGGGCGAGCTCCTCTCGCCCCCGCTCCCAAGGAGGGGGCGAGCTCCTCTGCCCCGCTCCCAACAAGGGGGGTGAGCTCCTCTCGCCCCCGCTCCCAAGGAGGGGGCGAGCTCCTCTCGCCCCGCTCCCAGCAAGGGGGGCGAGCTCCTCTCGTCCCCGCTCCCAAGGAGGGGGCGAGCTCCTCTCGCCCCGCTCCCAGCAGGGGGGGGGGGGGGGCGAGCTCCTCTCGCCCCCGCTCCCAAGGAGGGGGCTAGCTCCTCTCGCCCCGCTCCCAGCAAGGGGGTGAGCTCCTCTCGCCCCCGCTCCCAAGGATGGGGCGAGCTCCTCTCGCCCCCCTCCCCCATCAAGGGAGGGGGGGGGGGGGGGGGGGGCGAGATCCCAGCAGGGGGCGAGCTCCTCTCGTCCCGCTCCCAGCAAGGGGGGCGAGCTCCTCTCGCTCCAGCTCCCAAGGATGAGGCGAGCTCCTCTCGCCCCCCGCCCCCATCAAGGCGGGGGGGGGGGGGGGGGGGGGGGGGGGGGGGGGGGAGGGGCGAGATCCCAGCAGGGGGCGAGCTCAGGAGGGAGACACCCTTCCAGCTCGCCTCGCCCCAGCCCCAAAGAGAGGGGGTGGTCTGCGTTTAACGCCTGGGAATGGCGGGATTTGGCTATTGGCAGGCCAATCTTGAGGGTATTTTGGTAATCTCGTAGGACAGATTGTGGTTATCAGCAGACCAAGCTCAAAATCCTATAAATAGGACCAAGGGGGCACCATTTGAAGGACTTCTCTACTTCTCTCTTTTGGCCTTCTCTCTCACTAAGTTCCTTTGTTGGGTGGAGAGACCCTCCAATGGTGCCCAAGCTTAGCATTGGCTTGGGAGGGGAAGCGCTCTAAGATCTTTCGGGTGTGTGGTGGGACCTCCTCGCTAAGCCCTTGGTCTCATTTCTAGTTCCTTAGCCTCTTAGCCTAAAGCTCTCCCTTGGGAGAAGTAAGTGTGAGGTCACCCCCAACTTGTTGAGGGCCCGAACTCCACAGGGACCAAGTTATTGGTTTCAACAGTGCCGGTCTCAATTTGAAGTCGCGCGGTTTGATTTTTGCCTAACCAGTTTGTGTGTTCGCAGGTTAGCGGCTTGCAGTTCGCGGTCAGCATTCTCCCTTCTTCCAGCTTTGAATAAACCAGTCCGACAGCGGTTTGTCTGGGCGGACTGTGTTTAGGTGTTCTTGGACTGTGCAGCGGACTCAGTTGATCAGGCGGTCTTAAGTGGCCAGGCGGTCTTGAGTTGCGATCTGTAGTAGGAAGCAGTTTCTTTGTTAAGTGTTTTCAGCAGTGGAATAAGCAGCAGGTCGAGCGGTCTGTGGTTGCGGGCTGACAGGTGCGGGTTGCTCTGTTCGCGCGGTCTCAGGAGTTAACCGCACGGCTTGTCTGTTCGCGCGGTCTGGCGGTCTCAAGTTGTCAAGTCGCCAACAACTTGTAATCTTTTGTATTTTTGTGCTTCTCTCCTCTGCGATTCTTATGAATCATGTCTCGCCATATATACCTCGAATTATAAAGAGATAGTTAATACCATAGCACTATTCGGTCTTCCCATTATCATTGTGTTGCTATACTTGTGGAAAGTTTTGTGAAGTATTCCGCATTTTACTTCATCTCCGAACCTCAAATTTTTTAACATGATATCAGAGCGAGGTTGTTGAGCAGTAGTTGCCGATACTTCTCTCGGGTTCCTCAAGTTGGTTAACAACCAGTGGAATAGCAATGGAAGGAGGATATGCTAGAGGTCTTGGTATTGAGCTCATTACGCAGACTAACTTCGAGAAGTGGAAGTCTTGCATGAAGAGCTATCTTCTTGGCGAGGATTTATGGGAGGTTGTAGGAGGAGAAGCAAGACAAGCTGTTATTCCTGCTGATGGGAATGCTGAGCTCATGAAGGCTTGGAAGAGAACGAATGCTAAGGCGGAGTTCACTCTCAAGAGAGCTATCATTCTGGAGTTGTTTGAGCACATCATCGGATGTAGACCAGCTGCTGAAATTTGGACAGCCTTGGATGGCTTGTTCAATAAGAAGAATGTAGCTAGGCTACAGTTTTTGGAGAATGAGTTGGCGAAAGCAACTCCGGGAGATTTGTCTATCTCAACGTTCTTCTTGAAGATGAAGAACCTTTGCGCAGAGATATCGACTTTGGACCCGAATGAGCCTATCTCAGAAGCTAAGCTGAAGAGGCACATAATCCGCCGCTTGCGGAGGGAGTATGTGGCCTTTCTTACTTCTGTTCAAGGCTGGGCCAATCAGCCATCGTTGTTGGAGCTGGAGAGCTTACTTGCTTCGCAAGAGAGTTTAGCTAAGCAAATGGCTGGGATGTCTGTCTCTGTGGGAGAAGGTGATGTTCTCTTCTCTGACAAGAAGAAGAGATGGGATAAAAAGAAGAAGACATCTGGAGATGATGGTCCGTCTACTTCATATCAGCAGGAGAGGAGCTATGCTCCTAAGCGTGATGGGAAGAAGAAGGAAGGACCTAGATGCTTCAGGTGCAACAAGCTTGGTCACTTCAAGAGAGACTGTCAAGTCAATCTTTAGTCAGGGCATGCTGCAGGAAAGGAGGAGGCTGGTTCCAATTCTGAAGGTAGTTGGGGTGGTGGAGGTGCATTCATGACGGGCATGTGTGTTCGGGCTATGACTTCCATCAACTATCAGGATGATTGGATAGTGGACTCTGGGCGTGGTCATCATCTCACCGGGGATGAGTCAAAGTTCTCCTCATTGCAGGCATATACAGGTAATGACGTTATCATTACGGTTGATGATACTATACATGCAGTTGAGAAGTAGGGTGTGGTTTCTTTGAACGATGATAGAGGTACTCTTACATTGAATAGTGTCTATCATGTTCCGGGGATGAAGAAGAACCTCTTCTCAGTGACCAATGTAGTGGATGCTGGCTATCACGTTCTGTTCGGTCCAATAGAAGTAAAATTTCTCCGAAATGTTTCAGCTGTGAAAGCTGAGGTCACTCATATAGGGAGACGGGTGAAGGACTTGTTTGTTCTTTCAATAAGTTCTTATATTGATAAGATGAGGGCTAACGACAGCGTCGCTATCTGGCATGAAAGACTTGGGCATGTTGGGATGGATAAGTTGAAAGCTATGGCGGGAAGAGGCCTGGTGAAAGGTCTGCCTAGCTTGTCATCTTTCGGGGATGGTCACGTTTGTGCAGGTTGTCAGTTTGGTAAGGCTCAACGTCTTCCATTTTACAAATCATAAAGCAGATGTAAAAGACTATTGGAATGTATACATGGTGATCTGTTTGGACCTACCAACACTGCCAGTCTTGGAGGTAGCAGGTATATGCTGATTTTGGTTGATGACTTCACCAGATATTCTTGGGTATATTTTCTGAAGGAGAAGTCAGAGGCGTTCGAGAGGTTTGTGGAGTTCAAGAAGCTGGTGGAGGGTCGGCTCAACTTGCGGGTCAAGAGGTTCAGAACTGACAACGGAGGGGAGTTCACCTCCAAGGCGTTCTTTAACTTCTGCAGGAAGCATGACATCCAAAGAGAGCTTTCTTGTGCTCACACTCCACAACAGAACAGAATTGCAGAGCGGAAGATCCGTCATCTGACGGAGACCTACAAATGTTGGCTTCATGCAAAGAGTATCCCAAAGTCCTTCTGGGCAGAGGGAATGTCTTGTGCGGCCTATGTTATCAACCGGATGCCTTTCAGTCCCATCAACATGAAGACCCCTCATGAGTTGATGTTCAAGGAGAAGCCAATCGTGGAACACTTTCGAGTGTTTGGTTCTACCTGCTACGTGCATGTTCCGGATGCCCTTCGAACGAAGCTAGATGCAAAGGCAAGGAAACTAGTCTTCGTCGGTTATGATGACTGGAAGAAAGGGTGGAGATGCATGGATCCCGAGACATGAAGATATGTGGTCTCTAGGGATGTGGTATTTGACGAGCTGACGTCATACCAAGGTAGATCTTCTGTAGAGTTACAAGGAAGCAGGGTAGATGGTGGACCAGAGGAAGCTGCAAGGGAAGTTCTGGTGGAGTTGCCTGTTTCTCTAGGTGCTCCAGGTATTTCTAGCTCTGGGTCAGGTGCTTCGGGTTCTGGAAGCAGGGAGAGCGATGCTCCATGTCTACCAGAAAGGAGAGCTAGTCCAGAAGCTGCAGTTGAAGAGGTGGTTCAGAGTCAAGCTCTGAGGAGGTCCAAAAGGACCATTATTCCACCAAATCAGTATACGGGCGGAAACTTGGTGAGCTTTGTCTCATGTTTCTTCGCAGGTCCCCTGGATGAGAGAGAGAGCCATCTTGTTATGAAAATGCCGTTGGAGTTAAGGAGTGGGAAGGAGCCATGGATGAAGAGATGGCTGCCCTCAGGAAGAATGAGACTTGAGACTTGGTGCCTAAGGTTGAGGAAGTTACTCTGGTGACTTGCAAGTGGGTTTTCAAACTGAAGAAGAAGGCTGATGGAAGTATTGAGTGGTACAAGGCTCGCCTTATGATAATGCTAAATCTAGTTAGTTTAATTAGGTTATTTTTAGGATATTTACTCTTACTTTTTGTTTATTGTTGTTTACCTAAATGCAATTTTGGTTCATTTTCCTATTTTTAGTGCTAACTTAAGTTTTCTGAATTTTCAGGTCAAAAATGCAAAATTTCCTAAGTCACGCCCTAGGTCACGCCCGTGACCTAGGGCGTGTAAGTTGCTTTTTCCAGTTAAGCTGCTGCCAACATAATTCAGAAGATCTGGTCAGACATGCCCAAAGTACACGGCCGTGACACACAAGTCACGCCCGTGACACGCAAGCCACGCCCGTGACCAGCCCGTGAACAGCTCAGATTCGACCAGCTGACCACCGAATTGGTCACGCCACTGTTACACGGGCGTGCTTCCAGTCACGCCCGTGACTGCCACGTCAGCCAGCCGCCAGCGCCCATGATCGCCGCCAGCGCCCATGACCCGACTAACCACCGAAATGGTCACGCCCTCAGTCACAGGCGTGACCTAGGGCGTGACCCATCAAATCGCGTCAGAATCGTGCGCCGAACCTGATCCAAGCCGCAGAATTGATTAAACAATGTCACGCCCCTAGTCACGGGCGTGACTGAGGGCGTGACCGAGGCAGAAAAATTTCTATAAATTGAAATGACCTCCAAGCTTTCCCCATTCAGTTTTTGGAGAGAGAACTATTGCTACTACTCTATTTTCAGTGTTTTTCATGTCATTTTATTCTCTTTCTCTCTCTCTCTCTCTCTTATTTCAATGCATTTCCTTTTCTAGTTTTCATATGAATGTTGTAATGCCTTTGTAATTTCCTTTTATAGTGTATTACTAATGCTTAGTAGGCTTTCCATGCAATTGTAATCTCAGTTGAACTTTTGTTTAATAAAAATGGTATGTTTTTGTTCTCTTAAAATCTTCATCATTTCTCTCTCCTACCCCTCCACCATGAGTAACTAAATCCTCATAGTACTCGATCTTGATGATCTGAGGATGAGTTGATCAAGTTATGATCCTTTAGTCTTCTTTCACTTTCTAAAGTGTTGGGCCTTAGATTTACTCTTAATTAAAATTTAGTGGAGCTATATTATCGATATATAATCCCCACCTTTGCTTTCATTCTTGGCTAGCCGAGAGGCCGATAGTCTGAAGTGAGAACTTAAGAGTAAAGAGAGTTACACACATTTCTCGAGAGAGAATGACGTAAATCTCCTGGATTGGAGTCAAACCCAATAGCGGGGTTCACCACTTAAAGCGAGTTTTAGGTATTCGAATACGGGACGAGAGTTCGGTCGGATTTTCCTAAACTCAGTTGGGCATATCTTCGAGAGAAGCATGTTCAAACTATAGGAACCCCCACGGTCAAGCTGCCCTTACTTTATTAAGTTTTAAGTTTGCTTTTGAATTTTGATCAACTTAGGCCGAAGTAAGTCAAGATCGAGTGCTATTTCTTAATCATCGTTTAGCCGTACTTTTATCCAGCTTTTATTTCAACTTAGCAGACAAAACCATCCAAAAAATTATTAAGATAAAATAATAGTAATTCGTTTGAGTATAAGTAATCAACGGTTCTCGGATTTTAATACGACACGTGTGTTCCTATACTACAGTTCGATAGATATACTTGCCTTCTCGGATTGCTAGTTCGGATTTTATTTCGTGCAAGCGGAATTTTACTCAACAAGTTTTTGGCGCCGTTGCCGGGGACTCGCATTTTGTTGATATTTTGAAAGAACGAATCTATTAATTTTATCACCTCGTTTTTCTCTCCTCTTTCTTGAAAAAACAAAATTAATTCAAAAAAAAAGAGAGAAATTTTTCGAATTTCTCAATCTTATTTTCCCTTCTCTCTTTCTAGTTTATGACCCGAGCGAATCCGTCAGAACTTGTAGACTTGGACCAAGAACTTGAGCGTACTCTTCGGAGAAAATCGCAAGTTCAAGATCCTACATTCCAAGAACTGGCTGAGGATTCGGAGTCGGTTGTTAATATGGGCGAACCTAACCAAAATGAAGTCCCCAACATGGTTGCGGCCCCTGAATGGACTATGTCCCATTATGCAAGGCCTAACCTGGAAGGGACGGAAACTAGTATAGTCCGCCCTGCCATAAATAATAATAATTTCGAACTAAAGCCAAGCATAATTCACATGGTGCAGCAATACGTGCAGTTCGACGGATTACAAGATGAAGATCCGAATGCACATATTGCTAGCTTCCTTGAAATCTGTGACACCTTCAAAATAAATGGTGTTACGGATGATGCAATTAGGCTAAGACTCTTCCCATTTTCTTTAAGAACAAAGGCTAAGCAGTGGTTGTCAACTCTACCTAGAGGTTCTATCACCACTTGGGCCCAGTTAACTGAAAAATTTCTAACTAAGTATTTTCCACCTGCGAAAACTGCTAAGCTTAGAAATGATATTTCTTCTTTTTGTCAAATAGATTCTGAAACGCTATATGATACCTGAGAAAGGTATAAAGAATTCTTAAGACGTTGCCCTCATCACGCTCTGCCTGTATGGTTACAAGTGCAGACGTTTTATAACGGGCTAAATCAACATACTAAGCAAATGATAGACGCCGCTTCCGGTGGTACCTTAAATAACAAAACCCCGGAAGCCGCTCTTGAACTATTTGAGGATATGGCCATGAACACCTATCAGTGGAATGTGCCAAGATCCCGCCCAAACAAACCTGCAGGTATGTACGAAGTGGATAACGTCTCCCAGCTGGCACTGCAAGTGGAAATGCTTAGCAAAAAGATATCTGAAATGAATGCTCCTTCCACACCTCAGGTTTGGGAATTCGCAAAAGCCACCTCCGAACAAGCTGATTTCATAGGCAATAGAAATGCTTATAATAATTATTCTGCTTCTAATTTTCATGCACCTGGTTTCAGTTACCGAATAATTATAATCATGCGCTGCGTAATCACCCGAACTTTTCTTGGAGTAATCCTGCAAACACAACTCGCCCGCCTCTACAAAATGAATTTACACCACCTCCACCCCCTGTTAACTTTCAAAAACCTCCATCTTTGGAGGAGATGTTTTCAAAATATATAAGTACGAACGAAGCAACCGTCCGGAACTTAGCCGGATCCGTTAAAAATCTAGAAAACCAAATTGGGCAGCTCGCCAAAATAATATCCGAGCGACCGCCCGGGACTCTTCCCGCTAACACCGAGCCCAACCCGAAAGAGCAAGCGAAAGCTGTAACTCTTCGGAGTGGAAAGCAAGTATTCGGTCCGGTTAGCGAAGAGCCCGAGGCAAGATCCGCCCCTATTTTAAAAACACCACTCACTCAAACAGATTTTATCACTCCACCTCATATTTTCAAAAACAACCCCGCCCCGCCTTATCCATCTCAACTCAACAAGGAAAAATTAGATGATCAATATCATCGCTTCCTGAAAATGTTTAAGCAAATACACATCAATTTGCCCTTCCATGAAGCGATATCACAAATGCCCAAGTACGCTAAGTACCTGAAGGATCTTCTAACTAATAAGAAAAAGCTAGAAAATCTATCACACGTAACTTTAAATGTTGAGTGTTCCGCCGTCCTAACAAATAAATTACCGAAAAAGGCTAACGATCCGGGTAGTTTTTCTATCCCGTGCCTCTTTGGTGATCTATTTGTAAAGAACGCGTTGGCCGACTTAGGAGCAAGCATCAATTTAATGCCATTCTCCTTGTTTAAAGAGTTAGGAGTGGGCACCCTTAGCCCCACACGTATGAGTATACAACTAGCAGATAGGACGATAAAATATCCGCTGGGAATTGTGGAGGACGTGCTCGTAAAAGTAGACAAATTCATCTTCCCGGTGGATTTTGTCATTTTGGACATTGAAGAGGATGTCGAGGTTCCCCTAATCCTTGGCCGCCCCTTCCTTGCCACCTCCCGTGCTATCATTGATGTGAGTAATGGTAAGCTATTCCTCCGAGTTGGAGATGATGAAGTAACCTTCTCCATAACACCCTCTATGAAAAATACCCTAGAAAATGACGATTCGTGTTTTTTCTTAGATGTGTTAAGTGAAGACCCTTCTTTTTGTATTTCTGAAAATGGTTCTTCTTCTTTTTGTTCATCTTCAAACACCTCCACTGAAATATTACAAGAAATGAAAATGGCCATTGCTCCCGCCCCCTCAAATTTTCAAATTAAATCAAAAAATTTTGAAGAAATTACATTTGAAAAAGAAAAGTCTTTCAAAACTTCATACGAGGAACCTCCCACTTTAGAACTTAAAGAACTACCCAATCATTTAAAATATGAATTTTTAGAAAAAGACTCTAAGTTACCAGTAATATTGTCGACCCATTTAAGTGGATCTGAAAATGCCAAATTGCTAAAAGTTTTACAAAAACACCGCCAAGCAATTGCTTGGCAGATTTCTGATATTAAGGGCATAAGTCCATCTTTCTGCATGCACAAAATTCTAATGGAAGATAATTCACAAAATTCTATTCAACCTCAACGCCGATTAAACCCAAACATGAAAGAAGTAGTAAAGGGTGAGGTCGTGAAATTATTAGACGCAGAAATTATCTATCCAATTTCAGATAGCAAATGGGTAAGCCCCGTTCAAGTAGTTCCTAAAAAGGGAGGTATCACGGTAGTGTTAAATGATAATAATGACTTAATCCCAACACGGACGGTGACTGGGTGGCGTATGTGTATTGATTATCGCAAATTGAACGACGCCACCCGCAAGGACCATTTCCCCTTGCCATTCATCGATCAAATCTTAGAACGATTATCCGGCCATAGCTTTTATTGTTTTCTCGATGGTCTCTCGGGCTACTTCCAAATTCCCATCTCGCCCGAGGACCAGGAGAAAACGACGTTTACTTGTCCTTTCGGCACCTTCGCCTATCGAAGAATGCCGTTTGGCTTATGTAATGCGCCGGCAACATTTCAACGGTGTATGTTGGCCATTTTCGACAAGTACGTAGAAAGTATTATGGAGGTATTTATGGATGACTTTTCCGTGTTTGGTGGTTCCTTCGATTTTTGTTTAGAAAATTTAGAAAAAGTGTTAGAACGGTGTGAGGAGACCAATCTCGCCCTGAACTGGGAAAAATATCATTTCATGGTACGGGAGGGATTGGTTTTAGGTCATAAGATATCAGCAAGAGGAATTGAGGTCGATGAAGCAAAAATAGAAGTGATCGAAAAACTGCCACCGCCAACCAACGTTAAAGCCATAAGAAGCTTTCTAGGACATGCCGGTTTTTACCGGGGTTTATAAAAGATTTTTCAAAAATTACCAAACCACTCACTCATCTTTTAGAAAAAGACACTCCATTTATTTTTGATGATACATGCTTATCTGCTTTTCAATTAATCAAAAATAAGCTAATAAATGCGCCAATTATGATAGCTCCAATCTGGGACCTTCCATTCGAAATCATGTGCGATGCAAGTAGCTTTGCGGTGGGAGCCGTTTTAGGACAACGTATATCTAAAAACTTCCACCCTATTTTCTACGCAAGTAAAACACTTACATCCGCGCAAGCGAACTATACCACAACAGAGAAAGAATTATTAGCAGTTATTTTTGCATTCGACAAATTTCGACCTTATATTACGCTTTCAAAAATTATTGTTTTTACGGACCACTCGGCTCTCAAATATTTACTTTCTAAACCGGATGCCAAACCACGCTTACTTCGCTGGGTCTTACTCCTCCAGGAGTTCGACTTGGAAATCCGAGATAAAAAGGGGGCTGAGAATTTGGCCGCGGACCATCTTTCACGATTAGATAACCCATTTATTGAAGATTTAAATGAACAAACTTTTAATGATTATTTTCCCGACGAGAAGTTATTATCAATCAACACTACTCCTTCTCCTTGGTTTGCAAACTTCGCCAACTACTTAGTAGCTCGAGTCCTCCCAAAAGAATTTTCCTATCAGCAAAAGAAGAAATTCTTCTCTGACCTGAAGAATTATTTTTGGGAGGACCCGTATCTGTTTCGAGTTTGTGCAGACCAAGTAGTAAGGAGATGTGTTTCTTTCGAAGAAGGACAAAATATTTTCAAACACTTACACGAAGGACCGACTGGTGGGCACTATCAAGCCAATCGGACCGCTCACAAAGTACTTAGTGCAGGCTTTTATTGGCCTAGCCTTTTTAAAGATGCCCAATCGTTTGTGAGACGGTGCGATAGCTGCCAATGGACCGGAAATATCTCAAATAAAAATGAAATGTTGCAAAATTATTTCCTCGAGTGCGAAGTTTTCGACCTTTGGGGAATTGATTTTGTAGGTCCTCTTCCTTCTAGCCATGGTAATAAATACATTTTAGTTGCGGTAGACTACGTGTCTCGATGGGCAGAGGCCCAAGCTCTTCCTACTAATGACTCCCGAGTCGTTATTATTTTCTTAAAAAAATTATTTTCTCGATTCGGTACTCCTAGGGCCATCGTTAGCGACAGGGGTTCGCACTTTTGTAACGCACAATTTGCAAAAACACTTTTAAAATATGGCGTTACACATAAGCTTTCAACTGCTTACCACCCCCAAACTAACGGCCAGGTCGAGGTAGTGAATAGAGAAATCAAACGTATTTTAGAAAAAACTGTTTCCACCTCACGTAAGGACTGGTCACATAAATTAGACGATGCTCTATGGGCTTACCGAACAGCGTACAAGACCGCCATCGGTTGTACACCGTATCGGTTAGTATATGGGAAATCGTGCCATTTACCGGTCGAATTAGAACATCGTGCTTTCTGGGCCCTTAAATTTTTAAATTTTGATCCCCACTCCACCGCCGATCTTCGAAAATTCCAACTCAATGAACTCGATGAGTGGCGCTCCAATGCGTATGAAAATAATAATTATATAAGGAACGAACGAAATGCTTTCACGATAAAAATTTAAGGCACCCGAAAACATTTAAACCAAGCGACCAAGTATTACTTTATAATTCTCGTCTACGTTTATTTCCTGGAAAATTAAAATCTAGATGGTCAGGTCCTTTTAATGTAAAGAAAGCTTATCCGTATGGAACTGTTTTGATATCACACCCAGATAAGGGTGATTTCAAGGTTAATGGGCATCGTCTAAAACTTTATTTTTCTGGTGACAATGTTGACATGGACAGTGAAAAACTTCTTTTGTCTGGACTGTAATAATTTGGATTAACTTTTGAACTATATTCTTTTAGTCGAGCTCAAACGACATTAAACAGAGGGCGCTCTTGGGAGGCAACCCAAGGTTTTTAAAATTTGTTGTTTTAATTTTTCTTTGGCCCTGGATGGCTCTGATACTCTCAACTTCGGAGATCGCCTGCTTCAACATTGCAGGTTTCAAGAAAAATTCAAGATGATATTTCATGAAGATTCAAAGCGCCAGCAAGGGGGAGCGGCATCACACATCCTTTCAAGCCCATAAATCCAGGGAAGTGCCTGTTTCAGTTTTTCAGTTTTAATTTCTTTTCTTAGTTACCCCTTCCTTCACTCTCCTTTTCCATTGAGGACAATGTCTATCGTAAGCTTGGGGGAGAATGTGTTCTTTTCTTTTAGTAGTCTAAATTAGATTTTGGTAAAATCAATAGTACCCCTTGCTTTATGTTTTGTTTTTCCCAAAATATTTTATATAGCCTTAGTTAATTTCAAAATTTCTAATCCTACTTTTAATTATGTTTCACAAGTAAATTGTTGACTCATGTAGTGTTCTAATTCTAGGTAGCATGTTAATCTGAAAAGTTTTTTCTAAAATCTTGTACTTTCCTTATCGTTTTCTCTTTTATCTTCTTTACTTTCGTAAAAAATTCTTCATCCACTATTTTCCTCTTCATTTTTAGATATATTTTGCAGGGTTAACTTTTGATTTGTGTAGTAAATGTGAATAATCCTAGACGCTTATTATTCTTATTTTCAGGATAAGTTCATTAGTCTTTATTTAATATCTAGGGCTTACTTTTTGAAATCCTTCAAAACTCATGCTTTAACTAAATTTAGAGAGCAATGAAAATGATTTAGGCCATTTTTGTTTTAAGTTTGAGCCTTCATGCCAACCCTTAAAAAGAAACCCTTTGTTAGCCTCTTTTGAGCCTTTTCCCATGTTTTATTGTCACCTCCACTTATCAAATTTTTCACCAAAGCCAAAATTTCCAAACCTATTTGAATCACACTAACACTTTGAGTTTTATTTAAATTTCTAAAAGAGTGTGATTGGTTTATTGCATGGAGAGCTTCAAAGAAAAGAATTTGCTCAAAAAGGAGATATTTTAAGCATATTTGTATTAATTATCTTTGCCAAAATTTCAAAAGAAAAAAGAAAAAAAATGGCTATGAAAGAGAAAGAAAGAAAATATGCTATATGCTTATAATGAAGGATTGCCTCTTATCATTCATATCGGAAATTTTATAAAACTCATGTTTATGGTTTAGTGTGATTATAGCAATCACTTTTATCTTCGATTCCAATTCCAAATCATATGCCTAAACCAAACATTTCGGTCCTAATAAAGTCCTCTTGATTCATGCTCCTAAATTTGCTTTAGCTAAGTAAAGAAGAAAAGTAGAATAGTTAAGTCTTGGGTATGAATTTAGATCCTTGTTCTTAGAATGATATAATTATAATTTGTCTCTTAGGGTTTAGTAACAATTCAATGCACTATCTCACTTGTTACTTTGCTCAATTTTATTTTAAAAACTTTTTAGTTAAAATTTTGGATGATTAATTTTTGTTAGTAAAGGGTATAAAAAATAAGCTTAAATAAAGTACTTATTTTAGGTTTCCTTTTCACTATTCTCCCTACTTGGAATTTCGCAAGGTACTCGTGTTTAGCATAATTAAATCTTTTTGATTAGTCATTTTATTTTATTAGCTAAAGCATATTTCTTTGCTTGGGGACAAGCAAAGTGTAAGCTTGGGGGAATTTGATAATGCTAAATCTAGTTAGTTTAATTAGGTTATTTTTAGGATATTTACTCATACTTTTTGCTTATTGTTGTTTACCTAAATGCAATTTTGGTTCATTTTCCTATTTTTAGTGCTAACTTAAGTTTTCTGAATTTTCAGGTCAAAAATGCAAAATTTCCTAAGTCACGCCCTAGGTCACGCCCGTGACCTAGGGCGTGTAAGTTGCTTTTTCCAGTTAAGCTGCTGCCAACATAATTCAGAAGATCTGGTCAGACACGCCCAAAGTACACGGCCGTGACACACAAGTCACGCCCGTGACACGCAAGCCACGCCCGTGACCAGCCCGTGAACAGCTCAGATTCGACCAGCTGACCACCGAATTGGTCACGCCACTGTTACACGGGCGTGCTTCCAGTCACGCCCGTGACTGCCACGTCAGCTAGCCGCCAGCGCCCATGATCGCCGCCAGCGCCCATGATCGCCGCCAGCGCCCATGACCCGACTAACCACCGAAATGGTCACGCCCTCAGTCACGGGCGTGACCTAGGGCGTGACCCATCAAATCGCGTCAGAATCGTGCGCCGAACCTGATCCAAGCCGCAGAATTGATTAAACAATGTCACTGTTGGAGCATGCTTTTCGCACTCCTCCGGTTTGATAATAACAAAGTCCCTTTTGTATTTGATTCTATTTTCATTAATGGTGTGCAGATAACAGGTATGTGATGTTCACATTGCTGCTGGAGCTAAAATTGAATGTGGGAAAAATTCACTGTCGGAAAATTCCGACAGCCACTGTCGCCCAGGCGACAGCAGAGAAGTTACAACTACTTCCCTCCACGGCAGATCGACGAAAGACAGTTTTGCGCTGTCGGAATTCCGACATCGATGTCGCCCAGGCGACAGCTCGACGGTTACACCAACTGCACACGACTTCACCCACGACAGCGACGGTTTTGCGCTGTCGGAAATTCCGACATCGATGTCACCCAGGCGACAGCTCCACGATTCTAGCAACTGCCCGCACGACGGCTCGACGACACGACAGCGGCAGTTTAGCGCTGTCGGAAAATTCCGACAGTCACTGTCGCCCAGGCGACAGTGAAATTCTATAAAATGGTTCCTTTGGTTCGTGCATTCCAAGCTTTTGAGAATTCCAGTTCCTTCCTGAGTGCATACGAACCAGAGAGCTCCAGAACCTCCTCAACTCCCATTTGTGCAAAGAAGGATTGAAGATTGAAGACGAGATCGGGCGCGCTTCTACATCAACGATCATCTCGAGGCTTCAACAATCCATTCAGAGATCTGAATTTCTAGGGAGTTGTCTTTTTTCATATTGTATTTTCATTTACTCATATTTCATTTTGTATTGGGAAAGAAATCGTTGTCTTGCGTGCGGCGTCTAGGTCCTTGCGCGGCTTAGGGGAAAATCGCTTCCTTGTGCGGAGCGTCCAAGTCCTTGCATGGCTTGGTGGGAAATCGTGGCCTTGTGTGCTACGTCTAGATCTTGGGAAGATCTAGAGGATAGGTTTGGGCTTGATCTTGGGAGAGACAAGCGATAGCCTTCCGATCCTTGGGAGAAGGATTGGTAAACCAAAATTATTGTATTTTTATCATAATTGTGCCTTGATCTTAAGCATTGTTAAGATCATTTTTATTTGTATGCAAATTTCATGATATATATAAAATTATGATCCTTTCACTAATTGCAAATGTGTGTGCTTAAATCTTTATCTTAGAAATTTGTGTTTGGTGTTATACAAAAGTTGCATTGGTTTAAAATTATTTTTAAGTAACTTTCTATTAAAGTAAATTTGTCTAAAATTATTAAGAAAAAAAATTACAAATTTAAACACACCCTTATTCACCCCCCTCTAAGGGCGTCATACGATCCAACAAGTGGTATCAGAGGAAGGTTACTCCAAAACGGTTTTACCACCGGGAGTAATGGCGCACAACGATCACGCGTTCGTTGAGGGGCAAGGAATTAGTAGGCCACCACTTTTCACGGGCACGGACTATAATTATTGGAAAACACGTATGCGTTGTTTTCTAATTGCTTTAGATATAGAAGTCTGGAATATGGTAGAAACTAGTTACACTTCTCCAACATTTGTTGTAGGAGATGTAACTATGGAAAAACCCAAAGACAAGTGGGATGATAATGATAAATTAAAATGCAAAAACAATGCAAAGGCCATGAATGCCTTATTTTGCGCACTAGATCGCACTGAGTTTAATAGAGTCTGTGCTTGTGATACTGCTTTTGATATTTGGAATCTTTTAGAAATTACTCATGAAGGTACTTCGCAGGTAAAGGATTCAAAGCTATTTCAATTGGAGTCAGAGTTCGAAAGATTCAAAATGGAGGTGGATGAAGAAATTGACACAATGTACACACGATTCACTAAAATCGTGAACGATTCAAAGGTGTTGGGTAAGGTTTTTTCAAATGGAGATTTAGTTAGAAAAATCTTAAGATCACTTCCCCCGAAGTTCAATCCAAAAGTGACTGCAATTTCTGAGTCACATGATCTTAAGACCTTACAATTGGAAAGTCTCATTGGGAATCTAAAAACCCATGAAGTGGAGTTGAAGATTCAAAGCCAAGAGTATAATTTGGAGCCCAAAAAGAAAAGCTTGGCGTTGAAATCTAAAAAGGAAATTGAGAGTGAGACTGAAGAAAGTGATGAAGATGAAGAAGGACTGTTTGTGAGAAATTTTAAGAAGTTTATGAGAAATCCGGAGAGGAGAAACTCATTTAAAAAGTTTTTCAAAAAGAAGGATTTTGCCTACCAAAAAGGCAAAGGAAAAATGGAGAATGAAGAGGAGCGTCCGTCACCGGAGTGCTATCATTGCAAGAAGATTGGTCATATCAGAAGCAAGTGCCCAAAATATCTGAAAGAGCAAAAAGCAAAGAGGCACGATAAAAGTTACAAGAAGAAAGTGTTAAAGGCAGAGACTTGGGATGATTCTTCGTCTGGTGAAGAAAGTGATCCCTCAACACAGGAGGAAGAGGAGGCTAATCTATGTTTGATGGCAAAAGGGAACATTACATCTGATGACGACTGCAGTGTCCAAAGCGACACTGAGGTAATGCCTCCATCTTATGATGAGTTATATTCTGAATTTATGAAAACATGCAAAATTTTGGATAAAAGCTTAAAGGAAATTGATTTTTTAAAATCTGAAAATAAAGGCCTTTTAAAAGCAAATAAAAAACTATCAAATGAGTTGGAATCTATTAGGAAGGAGAAGGTATTTTGTCAAGAGTGTGATCATTCTTCGACAAGGATAAAAGAACTTGAAACTACTATTTCTAAGTCCGATCAAAAATTTGATCTACTTGTAAAAGAAAAAAAGGACTTAGAAAAAGTTGTTAAAACCTCTCATTCTCAATTAGAGAATTATAAGAAAATTTTTGCAAATAGATGTGGCATGATAGTAAAAGAAAATTCAATTTTAAAATCCAAAGTAAATGAGTTGAACATGGCAATTTGGAAATTTGGTGTTGGGAAAAAATCTCTGGATATGCTTTTAGCCAACCAATGCCATGGTACAGCAAAATTTGGACTAGGATACATTTCTGGAAGCTCTGGAGGCTGTCGGAAATTTCCGACAGCTACTGTCGGAACCGGCGACAGCTCCAGGTTCAGAAAACCAATTTCTCAAAATACAAATTTTTCTAAGTCCACACATAAAGATGCTTCCACCAGCAAGAGTCCAGAGAAACCATTGAAAAATGGTTCCTCACCATTCATTGTGTGTGCTAAATGTCATCGATTTGGTCACATCACGGGCTCATGTTGGAAGAAAGGAAAAGCTAATGTTAAACAAATCTGGGTACCTAAGGCGTCCACCTATACAATGGGATTGACCACTTGGGTAACCAGATCTTTACTCTCATCATCTTTTTAGGTGTGCGTGCAGGCTAGGAACAAGGAAGACGTGTGGTATTTGGACTCTGGATGTTCAAAACACATGACGGGCGATAAATCAAAGTTCCTTAGCTTGGAGATGAAGAAAGGTGGAACAGTGACATTTGGAGATAATGGAAAGGGTAAAGTCAAGGGCATTGGAGTAGTAGGTAACACCGAATTTAAAATTTCAAATGTTTTATATGTTAAAGGTTTGAAACATAATTTAATTTCTATTAGTCAACTATGTGATAAAAATCTAAATGTTTTATTTGACTCTAGCTCAAACCTTTGCAAGATTATTGATTCTAAA
Source organism: Dactylorhiza incarnata (assembly GCA_033032865.1). Lineage (NCBI taxonomy): Eukaryota > Viridiplantae > Streptophyta > Magnoliopsida > Asparagales > Orchidaceae > Dactylorhiza > Dactylorhiza incarnata. The sequence continues at coordinate 2,541,942 of JAWHQI010000281.1, forward strand.
ACAAACGAAATCGTACTTACTGCACCAAGAATAAACAATGTCTATACGATCACTTTTCATGATTTATCTCATTCTACACTTAAATGTTTTATTTCAAAGAATGATGAACTTGAATTATGGCATAGGAGACTAGGACATTCTAGTGCTAAACGCATAGTAAAGCTTTCTAAAAATAAAATAATAAAAGGTTTACCAAATTTGAATGGAAAGCTATCCTCATTATGTTCACCATGCCAAAAGGGAAAGTTTACAAAATCATCTTTTAAAAGCAAAAATGTCATTTCTACCACTAGACCTTTACATTTATTACATATGGACTTGTTTGGTCCAATTTCTACACAAAGTCTAGGAGGTAGAAAATATACGTTTGTTATTATTGATGATTATTCTAGATTTTGTTGGACTTTGTTTTTAAATTCAAAATCTGATGCTTTTGATGAATTTGTAAAACTAATTTCACGTATTCAAAATGAACTTGATCTAAAAGTAAAATGCATTAGATCCGATCATGGAGGAGAGTTTGATAATGAAAAATTTATTTCATATTGTAATGAATTTGGGATAAAACATGAATTTTCCGCTCCACGCACACCACAGCAAAATGGTGTAGTAGAGAGGAAAAATAGAACACTTCAAGAATTAGGACGAACTATGCTGTGTGAATTTAAATTGCCAAAATATTTTTGGGCCGAAGCAGTCAGTACGGCATGCTATATTATTAATCGTGTCATGATTCGTCCCACATTACAATTAACCCCTTATGAAATTTATTTTCAAAGAAAACCAAATGTATCTTACTTTAAAGTTTTTGGTTGTAAATGCTTTATTTTGAATACAAAAGATAACTTAGGCAAATTTGATGAGAAATGTGATGAAGGAATTTTCATTGGTTATTCTTCAACTAGCAAGGCCTATAGAGTTTATAATAAGAGAACAAAAATAGTTGAAGAATCTATTCATGTTAGGTTTGATGAGTTTGCTTCATGTGTAGAAAAGAAAACTACAGGAAAAGAAGATGAACCCCTTCCATCGGTGGAGAATAATGATGAACTTGGAGAAAATGAAGAAGAAAAAGAAGAAGAAAGAGAAGAAGAAAGAGAAGAAGAAAGAGAAGAAGAAAGAGAAGAAGGAGGAGAAGAAGAAAGAGAAGAAGAAAGAGAAGAATATGTGCCTCCAAGTGAATTGAGATTCTCAAAGGATCATCCAAAGGAGCTTATCATTGGAGATCCGCAAAAAGGGGTTAGTACTCGTTCATCGCTACATGTTTTATTTTCAAACCTTTGTTTTATTTCTGAAATAGAACCAAAAGATGCTTCCACCGCTTTAAATGATGAATTTTGGTTTTTAGCTATGAATGAAGAACTTAATCAATTTGAACGTAATGAGGTTTGGAATCTTGTAGAACGACCCAAAAATCGTCCTGTAGTTGGTGTTAAATGGATTTTCAAAAATAAAATGGATAATGAATCTAGAATTGTTAGAAATAAAGCCAGATTAGTTGCAAAAGGTTATGCACAAATTGAAGGGGTAGATTTTGATGAAACTTTTGTACCTGTAGCAAGATTAGAAGCGGTTAGAATATTTCTTGCATTTGCTTGTTTTAAAAGATTTAAATTATATCAAATGGATGTCAAAACCGCATTTTTAAATGGGTATATAAAAGAAGAAGTTTATGTAGAACAACCCCCTGGCTTTATAAATGAGAAATATCCAAATTATGTTTATAAATTAGATAAAGCGCTTTATGGATTAAAACAAGCGCCTCGTGCTTGGTATGATCGATTAACTCAATATTTGTTAAAGCACGATTATAAAATAGGAAGTGCTGATTCTACACTCTTCATTAAGCAAATTAATCATGATTTAGTTATTTTGCAAATTTATGTTGATGATATTATTTTTGGAGTCACTAATGAAGAGTTGAGTAATGAAGTAATTGAAATTATGAAAAATGAATTTGAAATGAGTATGGTTGGAGAACTTTCATATTTTCTAGGTTTTCAAATTACACAAAAACATGATGGAATTTTTATATGTCAAACCAAGTATATTCATGATATGTTAAAAAGATTTGGATTTGAAAACCTTAAGCATGCAAACACTCCTATGAGTACTTCACTAAAATTAGGAAAAGATGAAAGTGGTGTTTCAATTGAACAAACCCTTTATAGAAGTATGATAGGGTCTTTATTGTATTTAACCGCATCTAGACCTGATATTATGTTTGCCGTTTGTTTATGTGCTAGATTTCAAGCTAATCCTAAAGAGTCTCATTTAAAAGCGGTGAAACGTATCTTTAGATATCTCATTGGAACATCAAAATTAGGTTTATGGTATCCTCAAAATGATTCTTTTATTTTGCATGGTTTTTCGGATTCTGATTATGCGGGATGTTCTTTAGATAGGAAAAGCACTAGTGGCACTTGTCACTTTATCGACCCTTCACTTATTTCATGGTCGAGTAGGAAACAGAATTCTGTTGCTCTCTCTACTACCGAGGCCGAATATATTGCACTAGGTAGTTGTTGTGCCCAAGCTCTTTGGATGTCACAAACTTTAGAAGATTTTGGCATACAACAAAGTAGTGTAGAATTAAAGTGTGACAATAAAAGTGCTATCGACTTAACTAACAATCCCGTATTACATTCTAGATCTAAGCATATAGATGTCCGACATCATTTTATAAGGGATCATATTAAGAAGGGTAATATAAAAATCAACTTTATAGGCACGGAAAATCAACTAGCGGATATATTCACTAAGCCGTTACCGGATTCCCGTTTTTCTATGCTTAGGCTAGAATTGGGCATTCTAGACATTTCACAATGAATATATCACAATTTAAAGCCTATAAAATAAAAAAAAAATTATTATCCCAAAACATAAACAATGTAAATACAAAAAGCCAAAATTATAAAAATCAAAACATTAAATTAAAAAAAAAAACTTAACAAAATTCAACATCATTAACATTACATGAATATTATTCAAATAAAAACAGTAGAAACAAATTAAGGATCAAGTTCATTAAACAAAAACAGAAATTTAAAGAGGTTCACTGTCGCCCAGGCGACAGTGGCTGTCGGATTTTTCCGACAGCTCCCAGCAGCAGCAGCAACATAAGACTACTCTGACTCTTCATAATCAGCCCCGCTGCTCTCTGGACAATCTTCTGGAAGTCCTCGTCTCACGGCTTTGCCACGGCGAGTCCGCCTCACCGATTGGCGCGGCGGTTCTTCGTCCGGTACTTGCCATTCGGCCTCTTCCTCCGGTGTTGGCTTCAACTTCAGACCTTTGACGAGAAACTTCATGAATTTCTGCATTCAACTACGGTCCTTCTTCACCTCCTTCTTGTGATCCTCTAGTGAATCTCGTAGATCATCAATGGACTCCCTTAGTGAACCTCCTCTAGGCAATGGCGGCTCTCGAATCTCTATTCCCGGATGGGCCTTTTTCGGCGTTTTCTTCACTTTCATCGAACCCGTATAGTATATCTCCGGATAGCAATCATCCAAATAATAAGCTTGCACTATCCATCCATATTTCTTATAGAGTACACGCTGAATTACCGCCCCCATTGGCAGCGTATGAACCTTCACCCATCTTGGATGTTTTAATCTATACGCATACCTAATCTGGGAGAGTATGAAGTCTGCCACATCGAAGAGCTCATCCTCCATAATATAGTAAGTGAAGAGAGTCAACTGAGCCGTAATGCTTCTTGTATCTCCACTCTTCAACATCACTGAATTCCTTAATATATCTTGGACTAAGAACGCATCCGGTGTAAGTGAAGTAACTTCAGTGGTAAGAGTCTTTTTTTGATTCCCATGTAAACTCATGTTCACAAGGGTCCAATCTCTATCCTTTCGATAAGTTTCCACTATATCAGGCATATTCTCACTCATCACTAGTCCAAATTCCTCTCGCAGATCAACATGTGTTATTTCCACATGTTGACCTTTGATCTTTGATCTCACACCACCATCCAATTCAGTGACATTTGGATCTTCCAAATGGTTATAAAATTCACGAATGAAAAAGGAAGAAAAGGCCTCTGGAGTGATTATTGATAATATACCTGCATTTGCAAGCCGATCATAAATATGATTGTGCCTTGGCGACTCGAATTCCACATACTTCGCTATTCCAACAATAGCTTTCTCAACTCCAGGAAATACTTGATATGAACTATGTGCGTCTTCCGAAGTACTCTTTCGAGCTTTGGAACTGGAAGCCATTCTGCAAATACCATACAAAAATTTTGATTAAAAATAATATCACATTGTGCACTGGAACACTGTCGCCCAAGCGACAGTGGCTGTCGGAAATTTCCGACAGCCCTCCAAGTGATTTTCTCTCAAAATTTTTACATATACTTCCAGATCTACTCAAAATAAATGTTATTTCAACATCAAGTTTCAAAAATTTTGATCTATGTTTTTCAAATCATCATATTCTACAAATCTTTTTACTATTCATCATCTTCCACCTTCTTCTCTAAACTAGATTTACAAACCTCCTTTAGAAAATGAACGAATGGAAACATTCCTCACCAAATCAAAGAGAAATCTAACAAAGATAAAAATTTAAGCAAAGATCCTCCAAGATCCTCTTGTTTTAAAACTAGATCTACATTTTTTTTTCAAATAAAAAAAAAATTCAAAACCTACACCATTCCTCAAAAATCAACATGAAATCTAGATTTTCCTTCTTCTATCCTATCAAAATCACAAAGCCCTAAACATTTTTGAGTTAAAAACACAAAAATCAAAAACCCATACCTTAGATCTAGGGATGTCGCCGACTTCCGACAGCTTGCTCTCGTTTTTTAACTCCAGAAAATGATGCACAATAGGGTTTGACTCGGTCCCCAGCCCTATTTATATTTTTGGCTGTCGCCCAGGCGACAGTGAGTGTCGGAAATTTCCGACAGCTCCAATTTTGTAAAAACTTCAATTTTGTGTCCCTTTGATGATTTACAATAGTTATATGTCATTATTAATGCTTCACCTCATGACTTGATGACAAACCATGTGCTATTTATTAAAAAAAATGACTTACATGTTTATATGATTTCATTTCCAAGCTATCATCGTATTGACACTTCTACTTAGTTGTTTAGACCAATGGAAATTGTTTTCGCATGCCTCTAAGTATGAGAAATTGTTTATCTATCATAATGAATAATCACGTTCACTTCTTTTGATCAATACGTATGTCTTTTTATTTAATATATACATGGATCATTTTTGCTTTCACATAATACAATAGCACTTCTTAAATACAACTTTCAACATTGATTTGTTAGCACAACAAAATATACACCATCTTTTGCGAGTCAAGTGAATTCGGAGATCCTTGGTCAATTCAAAAAAAAATTATCAATATATCAAATTAAGATATCACAACATCTGTGATCAAACAAAATTGAAATAAAGACAAGGATACTCCACCAAGCACTACTTACCCTCCTGATAAGTCTTAATGAGCATTGTGAGGTTAAGCACCTTGGAAAGAATTGTAAAGTGTCTTGTGCAAAAGAAACATGGTTTTCTATTCATCATGTGCTATATCTTCAAAGTCAAAGTTGTCTTTATATGCTTTTATTATGTTATACATTTTAATGATCATGTAATTTAAATAACTTCATATGTTTGATCTAAGTATCACATGTACACATCATTATGTTATATAAACATTCATCTCATGAGAATTGGACCGCAAATATTCCATATATCTATACATTATTGTGTCTTTCTATGATACTTTCAAATGACCTTACTCATGTTTTAAGTTATTTTTCTTTCATTACTTCATATGGCTATACCGTCACTTCATGGGCTTATTCATACTATGGCATATTCCTGTTATTTCATGGACTTCAATCATTACCAACAAATTGCTTCCGCTTACTCTACATTTCTATATCCTATATACCTTCCCTTTAGAATCATTTCTCTTATCTAATATTCACTTTTGCTAATACCAAAAGGGGGAGAATTAACAAGTATAAAAAGAAAAATCAACAATCTATTCCACCTAAATATTCCACACCTAAATATTCCACCTACACAATACATCATATATTTAAGGGGAGCATATATTTAGGGGGAGCATATATTTAGGGGGAGCATTCATTTAGGGGGAGCATTCATTTAGGGGGAGCTTTCATTTAAAGGGAGATTATTTATTTTAAGGAATATATATAATGTTAATTTTGTGCACACACCTAAGTTTAAAATCAACAATCTAAATAGACATGATTTCTTTTTATACGGATTTGTTATTATCAAAAGGGGGAGATTGTTGGAGCATGCTTTTCGCACTCCTCCGGTTTGATAATAACAAAGTCCCTTTTGTATTTGATTCTATTTTCATTAATGGTGTGCAGATAACAGGTATGTGATGTTCACATTGCTGCTGGAGCTAAAATTGAATGTGGGAAAAATTCACTGTCGGAAAATTCCGACAGCCACTGTCGCCCAGGCGACAGCAGAGAAGTTACAACTACTTCCCTCCACGGCAGATCGACGAAAGACAGTTTTGCGCTGTCGGAATTCCGACATCGATGTCGCCCAGGCGACAGCTCGACGGTTACACCAACTGCACACGACTTCACCCACGACAGCGGCGGTTTTGCGCTGTCGGAAATTCCGACATCGATGTCGCCCAGGCGACAACTCCACGATTCCAGCAACTGCCCGCACGACGGCTCGACGACACGACAGCGGCAGTTTAGCGCTGTCGGAAAATTCCGACAGTCACTGTCGCCCAGGCGACAGTGAAATTCTATAAAATGGTTCCTTTGGTTCGTGCATTCCAAGCTTTTGAGAATTCCAGTTCCTTCCTGAGTGCATACGAACCAGAGAGCTCCAGAACCTCCTCAACTCCCATTTGTGCAAAGAAGGATTGAAGATTGAAGACGAGATCGGGCGCGCTTCTACATCAACGATCATCTCGAGGCTTCAACAATCCATTCAGAGATCTGAATTTCTAGGGAGTTGTCTTTTTTCATATTGTATTTTCATTTACTCATATTTCATTTTGTATTGGGAAAGAAATCGTCGTCTTGCGTGCGGCGTCTAAGTCCTTGCGCGGCTTAGGGGAAAATCGCTTCCTTGTGCGGAGCGTCCAAGTCCTTGCGTGGCTTGGTGGGAAATCGTGGCCTTGTGTGCTACGTCTAGATCTTGGGAAGATCTAGAGGATAGGTTTGGGCTTGATCTTGGGAGAGACAAGCGATAGCCTTCCGATCCTTGGGAGAAGGATTGGTAAACCAAAATTATTGTATTTTTATCATAATTGTGCCTTGATCTTAAGCATTGTTAAGATCATTTTTATTTGTATGCAAATTTCATGATATATATAAAATTATGATCCTTTCACTAATTGCAAATGTGTGTGCTTAAATCTTTATCTTAGAAATTTGTGTTTGGTGTTATACAAAAATTGCATTGGTTTAAAATTATTTTTAAGTAACTTTCTATTAAAGTAAATTTGTCTAAAATTATTAAGAAAAAAAATTACAAATTTAAACACACCCTTATTCACCCCCCCCCCCCCTCTAAGGGCGTCATACGATCCAACAGTCACGCCCCTAGTCACGGGCGTGACTGAGGGCGTGACCGAGGCAGAAAAATTTCTATAAATTGAAATGACCTCCAAGCTTTCCCCATTCAGTTTTTGGAGAGAGAACTAGTGCTACTACTCTATTTTCAGTGTTTTTCATGTCATTTTATTCTCTTTCTCTCTCTCTCTCTCTCTTATTTCAATGCATTTTCTTTTCTAGTTTTCATATGAATGTTGTAATGCCTTTGTAATTTCCTTTTATAGTGTATTACTAATGCTTAGTAGGCTTTCCATGCAATTGTAATCTCAGTTGAACTTTTGTTTAATAAAAATGGTATGTTTTTGTTCTCTTAAAATCTTCATCATTTCTCTCTCCTACCCCTCCACCATGAGTAACTAAATCCTCATAGTACTCGATCTTGATGATCTGAGGATGAGTTGATCAAGTTATGATCCTTTAGTCTTCTTTCACTTTCTAAAGTGTTGGGCCTTAGATTTACTCTTAATTAAAATTTAGTGGAGCTATATTATCGATATATAATCCCCACCTTTGCTTTCATTCTTGGCTAGCCGAGAGGCCGATAGTCTGAAGTGAGCACTTAAGAGTAAAGAGAGTTACACACATTTCTCGAGAGAGAATGACGTAAATCTCCTGGATTGGAGTCAAACCCAATAGCGGGGTTCACCACTTAAAGCGAGTTTTAGGTATTCGAATACGGGACGAGAGTTCGGTCGGATTTTCCTAAACTCAGTTGGGCATATCTTCGAGAGAAGCATGTTCAAACTATAGGAACCCCCACGGTCAAGCTGCCCTTACTTTATTAAGTTTTAAGTTTGCTTTTGAATTTTGATCAACTTAGGCCGAAGTAAGTCAAGATCGAGTGCTATTTCTTAATCATCGTTTAGCCGTACTTTTATCCAGCTTTTATTTCAACTTAGTAGACAAAACCATCCAAAAAATTATTAAGATAAAATAATAGTAATTCGTTTGAGTATAAGTAATCAACGGTTCTCGGATTTTAATACGACACTTGTGTTCCTATACTACAGTTCGATAGGTATACTTGCCTTCTCGGATTGCTAGTTCAGATTTTATTTCGTGCAAGCGGAATTTTAATCAACACCTTGTAGCTCGAGGTTTCTCTCAGAAGTATGGGGAGGATTATGAAAAGACGTTTAGCCCTGTTGCCAAGATGACTTCTGTAAGACCCCCCCTCCCCAATCCTGAACCGGGTTCAGGGAGGGGGGATCTTACTGCCCAAAGAAGACCACCCAGCGCTTTCCGGGTGGCGACGTCCCACCTGCTTAAGCACTGAGCGGTCTCTTTGTCAGGCACAAGAATCACAACTTCACATCAGAACGCATAGCGGAAGCAATCAACAAAAAAATAGGAAACCAAAACACACTGCTTATAATTACATACTTAACGGGGCCGAAGCCTAACGTTTACAAAAGTGCCTTGAAGGCTACATCGACTGAACAAAAGGGCCTAAGCCGGTCCTATACCCTAGGACTCACGTCTCGGAAGACAGGGGGCGGGGCTGGGAAAGTCGTACGGATCATCTCCAAGGCTTCGAGATCAACCTGTGATGTGGGGGCTTCACGCTGTCCCGTCTCCTGTGATTGGTTATAAGAAATAACCGTTAGTCACAGAGCTAAGTAGAAAACACATCCCCCTCCCCGGATCCGTATCCAGGGGGCGGCTAAAAGACCGAATTTGAAATAGCCGAAGCAAGGAAAGGGTTAGCAGCAGGCAAATGTATATATTTATATATATATATATAGCGGGGCTCCTGCCCTAGTATCCACAACCGCGCCGTATAGTAAATATCTAACACTATCACGCGCATACACACACCCAGGTACTCAAGACCTGTAACCACACAAAGGACCCTGTGTCGACACAGTTTTAGACCGCTTTAGTTCAAGCAGGGGAGCTAATCCCGCGGGCCTCACCGATGTGGCCGTCGGCGACAGTGGCCAGTCCTGCCACTTCTGAATGTAGTCGTACCGTATCACTCAGGCCCTCCTGTACAACTTAGTGTACTGAGTGGATGTGAGCGACATCCGGCGAACTGATTTTTAGGCCGACCAGCGGAGGCGAAACTACAGGCTCAGAGGGTAATAACCCGTTGTGCCCATCTCCCTGTCGCCATGAGTCGTCAACCCACCCGCACCGGTACGAACGGTCTGCGAGCGTGACCGACCCGCCACTTCCAATCAATCTTCACCCGCTTTATATAAAACAAACCCTTAGGCCACGGGGCAATTTCTACTCGACCGGTCGCACGATTTTGGACCGGGTGGCTTAGCGGTAGGAGGGCTCCTTGCTTGGGACTAACCTGGGAGGAGAGACTCGACTCCGGGTTTTTCCCAACTAAGGCCTCGCCGAAGGGAGGATAAGCACCGCATTCGTGGCCACGGCAGCTCTGCGCTAGTAAATAAATTAGGCCGAAGAATGGGCCATGTAATAAACAGAAAAGTAGGCCGAAAGCAAAGGCCATGTATTAAACAGGAAAGTAGGCCGAAAGCAAAAGGCCATGTATTAAACAGGAAGGTAGGCCGAAAGCAAAGGCCATGTATTAAACAGGAAAGTAGGCCGAAAGCAAAGGCCATGTATTAAACAGGAAAGTAGGCCGAAAGCAAAGGCCATGTATTAAACAGGAAAGTAGGCCGAAAGCAAAGGCCATGTATTAAACAGGAAAGTAGGCCGAAAGCAAAGGCCATGTATTAAACAGGAAAGTAGGCCGAAAGCAAAGGCCATGTAAATAGGACCAGTACGAGACTGGATTAAAATGAAAGTGCTGAATGTAGATGCGGGGGGGGACCAGTACGAGACTGGATTTAAATGAAGGTACAGAATGTAAATGCGGGGGACCAGTACGAGACTGGATTTAAATGAAAGTACAGAATGTAATTGCATAAGATGAAATGGTTAGTAGTCCAATCACTCTATCAGAGGAGGCTTCGATCGACGACTCCGTACTTTTATCATTGTCGCGACGAGGTTACGTTTTGGCGCCGCGTCGCGATGTCGTTCCGATTTTTGCGTTGTTTTTCCGAGCTTAGTCGGTCTCTTAGCTTACTATGCATAATTTTGGGATAAGTATTTAAATATGCGTCGAGGGGACGCCGATTTATTTTAATGAATTTCGCTCTTTTCCGGGCGTCTATTTTTGTTTGAAAAGGCTTTCGAGGGGTCAAATCACAAGTCCACACTTCCTATCTTTGATAGTATTTGTAAAATACCTATATTTAGTGCCCCTAATATTTGGGGAATTTTAGAGACTCATTTGGGTATTTTATTACCTAAAATAAACTTTATATTGGGTTTTAAAAATAGTAAAACCCCTCCTAAAAATCCCAAAAAATTACAGAGGGTGCCCCTAAGGGTGAGGCACACTTTTCATTTAGAAAACTTTTTCTGAAACGGCCCCATTTTTCCTCAGAAAAATGGAGAAGCCTATAGGGTGTTTGGGGTGCAAATAGAGGCAGGGAGGGACCTGGGGGCGCCGCACCGGGCGCCGTCCTTTGTCCCCACAGCGGATCCACAGCGGATCCGCTGTGGGGGCACTCAAACCCACGCGGGGGCGGGAGTTAAGGCTACAGGAGCCGTTGATCTCCCGGGGGAGATCGAACGGCTCCCGTCAGCCCTGACGGGAGACGGCCGCTGCCGCCGCCGGCAGCGGCCGGTTGTGGCCGGCGCCGCCCCCGGTCGGTGCGCCGGGGGCGGGCGACCACTCCGGTGGTGGTCCGGCGGCCTGGCGCCGCCGGCCACCGCCGGGGCTCGTGCCGCAAGGGCACGGGGGCGGTGGCGGCCCGCACGCCTCCTGCATGCTTGCCGCCACCGCCTCCACCGGAGGGGATGGGGTGGGGGGTGCCCCCGGCCGGTGCGCCGGGGGCCGGCGACTCCTCCGGGGGTGGTCCGGCGACCTGGCACCGCCGGCCACCGCCGGGGGAGGGATTAAAAGGGGCGGGCGGCGTGGCCTGCATGGGCCATGCAGGCCGCGGTGCCGCCGCTCCTGCCGAGTGCTGCCCTCCCGGCCGCCACTGGACGGGGCGCCGGGGAGGGGGCAACCCTCCGGCGGTGGCCCGGCGGCCTGGAGCCGCCGGCCGCCGCCGGGGGGTTTGGCTATTCCTATACAGGAAAGCAGGGGAGGCGGGGAAGGCCACGGGTGCCGCCGGCCGTGCCCGCCGGCGGCCCGGCCGCCTCCCCAGCGCCGGCGCCGAGGTCCCCGACGGGGACCTGTTGACCTCCTCCCCCCCCCCCCCCCCCCCAGCGCCACCACCGGCGCTGGGGGAGAGTAGGTTTTCTGCCGGCCTCCTCCCCGAGCCTTGCCAAGGCTCGGGCGGCGGCCGGCGGCGCTCCGGCGGCAGGGGAGATGGGGGTTCTACCCTAGAGGTGGGAAGGAGGAGGAGGAGGTCTCTACCTGGGGTGGAGGGGGTGCTCGGGAGGAGGAAGGGTGGTGGTGGCCGGCCATGGAGGAGGAAGAGGAGGGTGGTGGCGGCTTGGCTTGGGGTGCTGGCAGAGGGGAGCTGAGGGAGAGAGAGAGAGAGAGAGAAAGAGAGAGAGAGAGAGAGGGAGGGGTGGTGTGTGGGGGAGGAATGGAGGGGCTGCCCCTCCTTTTATAGGAAGGAGGGGAGCCATCTCCCCCCCCCCCCCCCTCTCCCTCCCTTCCACGTGTATGAAGGGAGGGTGAGTGGGGGGGGGGGGGGAGATATTTCTCCCTCCCCCTCTTTTCCTCACGTGCATGAAAGGGTGGGGGGTGAGTGGGGGGAGATATTTTCTCCCCCCCCCCCCTCCCTTTCCTTTCTTACCCTAATAGGGGGTCGTGGTTTGACCGGGGTCTATCTAGGTTCTTCGAGGCCGATAAGAGTTGCCGGGGCCGTTGCCGGGCTCGTGTGCTTTATACCTCGTGCGTTTCACCGAGGCGATCTGCATAGTGCTAAAGTGGCATACTCTCCATATGACCTTGTATCGAGGTGCAACGAGTTCCGTGGTGCCTGTATTGTCCACACAAGTTCAACGAGTCTGACGGAAGTCGATTTGGGGTACGTACGGTCACTATAATAATGAGGTAGCGGCGTGCTACGATACCCGAAATGGTCGTTTTCTCCAAACGACTTCGGATCGAGGCGCAACGAATTCCGTTGCACTCGTATGGTTCATACGAGTTCAGCGGATCTGACGGAAGTCAAATCGGGGTTCGTTTGGTCACTGTACCCTAATGACTTAGTTGCGGCGCGCAACGCTACTAAAAGTGGTCGTTTTCTTCAAACGACTTCGGACTGAGGCGCAACGAATTCCGTTGCACTCGTATGGTTCATACGAGTTCAACGGATCTGACGGAAGTCAAATCGGGGTTCGTTTGGTCACTGTACCCCAATGACTTATTTGCGGCGCGCAACGCTACTTAAAATGGTCGTTTTCTATCGTTCGGGTCTACTTTTATTGGGCTTACTAGGGTCTAGTGGCCCAATAAAAGTCGGGATGTTACAATCCAATAAAAATAAAGGGATTTTCGTCCCCGAAAATTGGCTAAAGTAGGGGTTTTAACGGACGTACTTGGGGAAAGAGTGCCGGGTATTTTTCTCGAACGAGCGTCTCGGGTTCCCAGGTGAATTCTTCGCGCCCACAATTTGACCACAAGATTTTGACCATCGTGATGGTTTTGTTCCGCAGCTCTTTGATCTTGGAATCCACTATCTTCACAGGTTCGAGTTGGACAGATCGGTCGGATTGTACTGATGTTGGTGGTGCAGGGAGATGCTGCTCTGGTTGGCGTAGGACACGTCTTAGCGAGGAGACGTGAAATACGTCGTGGAGGTTCCCCAGTGCAGCTGGCAGAGCTAGCCTATAAGCCACCGGGCCAACTCTTTCTATGACTTGATATGGACCTAAGTAGCGTGGATCCAGCTTTTTCTGCTTCTTTATTCGAGATATTCCGTGCATAGGCTTTATCTTTAAGAAAACCATATCTCCCACTTGGAATTCCACTTGCCGGTGACGCGCGTCGTAATACTTGGCCTGCCGGCTCTGCGCTTCCAGCATGTGTTCCCGGATTAATCTTATCGCGGCGGTGGTATCGTCGATGTAGGTGACTCCCAAGGCTTCGGGGTCCTCATCCTGTGCCCAAGATAGCGGTGTCCGACATCGTCTTCCGTAAAGGGCTTCGTAAGGTGCCATTTTGATGCTTGCTTGGAAACTGTTATTGTAGGAGAACTCTACTAAGGGCAGTAACTGTTCCCAAGGCTCGCTGTGTTCCACTATGCATAATCGGAGGAGGTCCTCCATCGTCCGATTTGTCCTTTCTGTTTGCCCGTCGGTCTGGGGGTGGAAGGCGGTACTAAAAGCTAATCTGGTTCCTAGATACGCCTGTACTCGTCTCCATTCTTTTGACGTGAAGCGTCCATCGCGGTCAGAGACGATTGACTTAGGTACCCCATGGAATCGGACCACTTGCTCTATAAATAGCCGGGCTAAGATGTCGACGCCGTCGCCTTGTCGGTTTGGAATGAAACGAGCCACTTTGGTGAGTCGATCTACTACGACCCATATTGAGTCGTTTCCTGCACGGGATCGAGGTAAACCATGGACGAAATCCATGGAGATATCTTCAAATTTCCATTCTGGAATTGGCAGGGGTTGTAGTAGACCTCCTGGGCTTCGACATTCCGCCTTGACCATTTGACAGGTCTGGCAATGTGCAACATAATTGGTGACGTCCTTCTTCATTCCTGGCCAATATAACGTCCTTCGCAGATCCGTGTACATCTTTACTACTCCCGGGTGTATGGAGTACCTGGTTTGATGTGCTTCGCGGAGGATTTCTTCCCGGATTCCCTCTGCAGCGGGGATGAAGATGCGGTGTCTGTATTGTAGGATGCCATCATACAAGTTGTAGTCTTCTTGCGCGCCGTGTTGCAAGGCCTGAATGATCGAGGCCGCTTCTACGTCGACCTTCTGGGCTTCCCGTATTCTATCCCTAATGTCGCACTGTATCTCCATCCAATAGAGATGAGCCTGGTATTCCATCGGATTTCTGCGGGTGATGAGGATAATATCCATTTTTGCCAATGATTTGACCAACTCCTCCGGCACCATTTCTAACCAACTCCCGGTCCTCGGAGGTTGCCGACTCAAGGCGTCTGCGACCTTATTAGCCTTGCCGGGGTGGTACTGGAGGGCGAAGTCATAATCACAGAGGAATTCTAACCACCGACGCTGCCGGAGGTTCAGCTCCTTCTGGGTGAAGACGTATTTGAGGCTTTTATGATCGGAGAAGATTTCGCATCGTATCCCGTAGAGGTAGTGTCTCCAGACTTTTAATGCGAAAACTACCGCCCCCAGTTCCAGGTCGTGGGTGGCGTAGTTTAGCTCATGTGGCTTGAGCTGACGTGAGGCGTAGGCAATCACCTTACCATGTTGCATAAGCACGGCCCCTAATCCTTTCAGAGAGGCATCAGCATAGATTTGAAAACCCTCGGTACCGGAGGGGAGGGTTAGGATTGGGGCCGATATCAGCCGGTTCTTCAGTTCGATGAATGCTGCCTCGCATTCGGGAGACCATTGGAAGGTCACATCCTTCTTGGTGAGAGAGGTAAGTGGTAACGCGATTTTGGAGAAACCTTCGACGAACTTACGGTAGTAGCCGGCGAGGCCAAGGAAACTTCGGACGTCTGCTGCTGTCTTAAGTGGCGGCCAATCTCGTACTGCTTGCACTTTGGCCTGATCCACTGCTACTCCGTTTTTATTGATGGTGTGTCCCAGAAAGCCGACTTCTTCCATCCAGAACTCGCATTTGCTAAACTTGGCGAAGAGCGAGTGCTCTCTTAGCTTAAGTAGTACCATTTGGAGGTGCCTGGAGTGATCGGTTTTGTTCTTTGAGTAGATGAGGATATCATCTATGAAGACTATTACGAAATGGTCCAGAAAGGGTTTGAATACTGTATTCATCAAAGCCATAAAGGCGGACGGGGCATTGGTTAGCCCAAATGGCATTACCATGAACTCGTATAGTCCGTAGCGAGAGCTGAAAGCGGTCTTGGGAATGTCCTCTTCTCGCACTCTAAGTTGATAGTAGCCGGACCTTAAGTCCATCTTGGAAAAGACAGACGCGCCTTGCAGTTGATCGAACAGTTCATCTATCCGGGGTAGGGGATAGGTATTCCGGACCGTGAGTTTATTCAAACCTCTGTAGTCGATGCAGAGGCGCAGCGATCCATCCTTCTTTTTAACGAACAGTACTGGGGCTCCCCAGGGAGAGGTACTAGGACGTACGAATCCTGCGTCGACTAACTCTTGTAGCTGAATTTTGAGCTCGGCCAGTTCCCTCGGGGCCATCCGGTACGGTGCCCGGGACACTGGTCGGGCTCCTTGAGTAAGTTCGATTTGGAAGTCCACTTCCCGTTGCGGGGGTAACCCGGGGAGTGACTCTGGGAAGATATCTGGGAAGTCCCTGATCACGGGTACTTTAGAGAGTACTTGCGTCGTGTTTTCCATCTCAAAGTAGATTAGGTATATCTCGTCCTTCCGCCGCACTGCCTTGACAGTTTGTGCAGACGTTAAGATGATGCGGGTGACGGAGGGTATACCTGCTAGGGTGATAACTTGCCCATTCGGATTCTGGAGGCGGATTTCTCGAGTTGAACAATTGATTTGGGCGCTGTGCTCTGCCAACCAATCCATCCCCAGAATGATGTCGAACCCGGTTATTGTTAAGATGGTGGCGTTGACTTCGAACTCTATGCCTCCTAGCATTGCCTGGAAGGAACACTTTTCGGTGGAAGTCATATCTGATCCATCCGGGAGTCGTATTCGGATTGACATCCCGGATGATCGTACCGTGTTCTCCTTGTCTGCGATGAAGTTTTGTGCAACGAAAGAATGTGTGGCGCCGGTATCGAACAGGGTTTTAGCGGGGCGACCTTCTACCAAAAGTAAACCTGACAACATATATGTATATATATATATCATAATCAAAAGCTTTCGTACATATACATGAGTAGGGATGACATATACAAAAGTCCCAACATATAAAGCTATAACATCTCCTAGGATATCCTACTATCGGAAGTAGATACCTATCACTACGTCAGGAGCAGGACCGTGCTGGAGATCCAACGCGTATGCCTCGAGCGGTGCTGCTCTGCCCTGCCTAGCCGGCTCCCTCCTGCCTGCGGGACGTCCTCTGCGTCCACCTCGTCCTCTCTCTGTCGCTCTCTGTACTGCTCCTAAGCCGGGTCTCCCGGTAGCCTGCGGGCAAAAGGCTCGTATATGCCCAGGCTGCTGGCATAGGTAGCAGTTCCCTGCGAAGGGAACATCTCGTCGTGCGGCTGGGACGACCTGAGGTGCTGGGGCTGGGGGTGCTGGTCGGGGCTGGGGTGCTGGTCGGGGCTGGGGTGCTGGTCGGGGCTGGGGTGCCCGTCTATATGGCTGGTGACGCTGACGCTGTCTCCCATCTCGGCCCTGCCTGCGAGGACCTACCCCTCTCTCCCGGCCCTGGGTCTGGGGAACACCTACATGTCCCCTCCGCTGCTGGGCTACCATCCGCTGGTCCATCTCCAGAGCGGTGGCATGTGAGGCGATCGTGTGGAAGGATGCCTGGGAAATCATGATCAGGGCCTGACGGAGGTCGTCTCGTAATCCCCGATAAAATTTGGCCGCCCTGTCCCTATCTGTACCTGCTAAGGTCCCGGCGAAGCGGGCCAGGTGGATAAACTCTCTCTGGTAGTCTGGAACTGTCCTAGCTCCCTGCCTGATCTGCAGGAACCGCTCCTGGAGTGCCATCCGGTCTGCATCCGAAATGAAGTGCTCCAAGAAGGCCTCTGAGAACTCCCCCCAGAGAATGGTGCTGAGGGGTCGCCCTCTAAAAGCGGAGCGGCTAGCTGCCCTCCACCAGTCTCGTGCATAGCCCTCTAACATGGTCACTACTAGGGATACTGCGGATACTGCTGGGCACATCATCCCTACAAGAAGCTCCTCTACCCTCTCCACCCACTCCTCGGCCTGGATAGCTGACTCTGTACCTCGGAAGGTGGGGGGCCTTAGCCCTCGGAACGTGGTCAGCAGATCGGTGGGTACGGTGGCCTGCTGGGGTGGTCGTAGGGTGGCTGTCTGGAAAGCTGCTAACAAGGCTATCAGTGTCCGTCCTAGCTCTGTATCTCCAAATGGAGCTGCGGCTGGTGTGGCTGGGACTGGTGGTGGGGTGGTAGGGTGGTACTGATCCTCAGAGGAGGACCTTCCGTTGCTCGACTCCGGTATCTGGAGAAGTAACAACATGAATATCAGAACTTGCAAAAATAAGGGAATTTTGCAGGACTGAAACGAAAAGTAAGCGGAAAGCGTGTGGGTGTACTACCGTGCAGTCTCGAATCCTTAACTCTAAGCCTAAAGGGTCCACCAGGCTTCCGCTGCGTGGTTCGTCCCGAACCAAGGAACGGAAACGGGGACGAGAGGATCGAAAGACTGCCCATGTGGTCGGATCGTGGTAGCTCTGATCCATTTGTAAGACCCCCCCTCCCCAATCCTGAACCGGGTTCAGGGAGGGGGGATCTTACTGCCCAAAGAAGACCACCCAGCGCTTTCCGGGTGGCGACGTCCCACCTGCTTAAGCACTGAGCGGTCTCTTTGTCAGGCACAAGAATCACAACTTCACATCAGAACGCATAGCGGAAGCAATCAACAAAAAAATAGGAAACCAAAACACACTGCTTATAATTACATACTTAACGGGGCCGAAGCCTAACGTTTACAAAAGTGCCTTGAAGGCTACATCGACTGAACAAAAGGGCCTAAGCCGGTCCTATACCCTAGGACTCACGTCTCGGAAGACAGGGGGCGGGGCTGGGAAAGTCGTACGGATCATCTCCAAGGCTTCGAGATCAACCTGTGATGTGGGGGCTTCACGCTGTCCCGTCTCCTGTGATTGGTTATAAGAAATAACCGTTAGTCACAGAGCTAAGTAGAAAACACATCCCCCTCCCCGGATCCGTATCCAGGGGGCGGCTAAAAGACCGAATTTGAAATAGCCGAAGCAAGGAAAGGGTTAGCAGCAGGCAAATGTATATATATTTATATATATATATAGCGGGGCTCCTGCCCTAGTATCCACAACCGCGCCGTATAGTAAATATCTAACACTATCACGCGCATACACACACCCAGGTACTCAAGACCTGTAACCACACAAAGGACCCTGTGTCGACACAGTTTTAGACCGCTTTAGTTCAAGCAGGGGAGCTAATCCCGCGGGCCTCACCGATGTGGCCGTCGGCGACAGTGGCCAGTCCTGCCACTTCTGAATGTAGTCGTACCGTATCACTCAGGCCCTCCTGTACAACTTAGTGTACTGAGTGGATGTGAGCGACATCCGGCGAACTGATTTTTAGGCCGACCAGCGGAGGCGAAACTACAGGCTCAGAGGGTAATAACCCATTGTGCCCATCTCCCTGTCGCCATGAGTCGTCAACCCACCCGCACCGGTACGAACGGTCTGCGAGCGTGACCGACCCGCCACTTCCAATCAATCTTCACCCGCTTTATATAAAACAAACCCTTAGGCCACGGGGCAATTTCTACTCGACCGGTCGCACGATTTTGGACCGGGTGGCTTAGCGGTAGGAGGGCTCCTTGCTTGGGACTAACCTGGGAGGAGAGACTCGACTCCGGATTTTTCCCAACTAAGGCCTCGCCGAAGGGAGGATAAGCACCGCATTCGTGGCCACGGCAGCTCTGCGCTAGTAAATAAATTAGGCCGAAGAATGGGCCATGTAATAAACAGAAAAGTAGGCCGAAAGCAAAGGCCATGTATTAAACAGGAAAGTAGGCCGAAAGCAAAAGGCCATGTATTAAACAGGAAGGTAGGCCGAAAGCAAAGGCCATGTATTAAACAGGAAAGTAGGCCGAAAGCAAAGGCCATGTATTAAACAGGAAAGTAGGCCGAAAGCAAAGGCCATGTATTAAACAGGAAAGTAGGCCGAAAGCAAAGGCCATGTATTAAACAGGAAAGTAGGCCGAAAGCAAAGGCCATGTATTAAACAGGAAAGTAGGCCGAAAGCAAAGGCCATGTAAATAGGACCAGTACGAGACTGGATTAAAATGAAAGTGTTGAATGTAGATGCGGGGGGGACCAGTACGAGACTGGATTTAAATGAAGGTACAGAATGTAAATGCGGGGGACCAGTACGAGACTGGATTTAAATGAAAGTACAGAATGTAATTGCATAAGATGAAATGGTTAGTAGTCCAATCACTCTATCAGAGGAGGCTTCGATCGACGACTCCGTACTTTTATCATTGTCGCGACGAGGTTACGTTTTGGCGCCGCGTCGCGATGTCGTTCCGATTTTTGCGTTGTTTTTCCGAGCTTAGTCGGTCTCTTAGCTTACTATGCATAATTTTGGGATAAGTATTTAAATATGCGTCGAGGGGACGCCGATTTATTTTAATGAATTTCGCTCTTTTCCGGGCGTCTATTTTTGTTTGAAAAGGCTTTCGAGGGGTCAAATCACAAGTCCACACTTCCTATCTTTGATAGTATTTGTAAAATACCTATATTTAGTGCCCCTAATATTTGGGGAATTTTAGAGACTCATTTGGGTATTTTATTACCTAAAATAAACTTTATATTGGGTTTTAAAAATAGTAAAACCCCTCCTAAAAATCCCAAAAAATTACAGAGGGTGCCCCTAAGGGTGAGGCACACTTTTCATTTAGAAAACTTTTTCTGAAACGGCCCCATTTTTCCTCAGAAAAATGGAGAAGCCTATAGGGTGTTTGGGGTGCAAATAGAGGCAGGGAGGGACCTGGGGGCGCCGCACCGGGCGCCGTCCTTTGTCCCCACAGCGGATCCACAGCGGATCCGCTGTGGGGGCACTCAAACCCACGCGGGGGCGGGAGTTAAGGCTACAGGAGCCGTTGATCTCCCGGGGGAGATCGAACGGCTCCCGTCAGCCCTGACGGGAGACGGCCGCTGCCGCCGCCGGCAGCGGCCGGTTGTGGCCGGCGCCGCCCCCGGTCGGTGCGCCGGGGGCGGGCGACCACTCCGGTGGTGGTCCGGCGGCCTGGCGCCGCCGGCCACCGCCGGGGCTCGTGCCGCAAGGGCACGGGGGCGGTGGCGGCCCGCACGCCTCCTGCATGCTTGCCGCCACCGCCTCCACCGGAGGGGATGGGGTGGGGGGTGCCCCCGGCCGGTGCGCCGGGGGCCGGCGACTCCTCCGGGGGTGGTCCGGCGACCTGGCACCGCCGGCCACCGCCGGGGGAGGGATTAAAAGGGGCGGGCGGCGGCGGCGTGGCCTGCATGGGCCATGCAGGCCGCGGTGCCGCCGCTCCTGCCGAGTGCTGCCCTCCCGGCCGCCACTGGACGGGGCGCCGGGGAGGGGGCAACCCTCCGGCGGTGGCCCGGCGGCCTGGAGCCGCCGGCCGCCGCCGGGGGGTTTGGCTATTCCTATACAGGAAAGCAGGGGAGGCGGGGAAGGCCACGGGTGCCGCCGGCCGTGCCCGCCGGCGGCCCGGCCGCCTCCCCAGCGCCGGCGCCGAGGTCCCCGACGGGGACCTGTTGACCTCCTCCCCCCCCCCCCAGCGCCACCACCGGCGCTGGGGGAGAGTAGGTTTTCTGCCGGCCTCCTCCCCGAGCCTTGCCAAGGCTCGGGCGGCGGCCGGCGGCGCTCCGGCGGCAGGGGAGATGGGGGTTCTACCCTAGAGGTGGGAAGGAGGAGGAGGAGGTCTCTACCTGGGGTGGAGGGGGTGCTCGGGAGGAGGAAGGGTGGTGGTGGCCGGCCATGGAGGAGGAAGAGGAGGGTGGTGGCGGCTTGGCTTGGGGTGCTGGCAGAGGGGAGCTGAGGGAGAGAGAGAGAGAGAGAAAGAGAGAGAGAGAGAGAGAGGGAGGGGTGGTGTGTGGGGGAGGAATGGAGGGGCTGCCCCTCCTTTTATAGGAAGGAGGGGAGCCATCTCCCCCCCCCCCCCCCCTCTCCCTCCCTTCCACGTGTATGAAGGGAGGGTGAGTGGGGGGGGGGGGGGGAGATATTTCTCCCTCCCCCTCTTTTCCTCACGTGCATGAAAGGGTGGGGGGGTGAGTGGGGGGAGATATTTTCTCCCCCCCCCCTCCCTTTCCTTTCTTACCCTAATAGGGGGTCGTGGTTTGACCGGGGTCTATCTAGGTTCTTCGAGGCCGATAAGAGTTGCCGGGGCCGTTGCCGGGCTCGTGTGCTTTATACCTCGTGCGTTTCACCGAGGCGATCTGCATAGTGCTAAAGTGGCATACTCTCCATATGACCTTGTATCGAGGTGCAACGAGTTCCGTGGTGCCTGTATTGTCCACACAAGTTCAACGAGTCTGACGGAAGTCGATTTGGGGTACGTACGGTCACTATAATAATGAGGTAGCGGCGTGCTACGATACCTGAAATGGTCGTTTTCTCCAAACGACTTCGGATCGAGGCACAACGAATTCCGTTGCACTCGTATGGTTCATACGAGTTCAGCGGATCTGACGGAAGTCAAATCGGGGTTCGTTTGGTCACTGTACCCTAATGACTTAGTTGCGGCGCGCAACGCTACTAAAAGTGGTCGTTTTCTTCAAACGACTTCGGACTGAGGCGCAACGAATTCCGTTGCACTCGTATGGTTCATACGAGTTCAACGGATCTGACGGAAGTCAAATCGGGGTTCGTTTGGTCACTGTACCCCAATGACTTATTTGCGGCGCGCAACGCTACTTAAAATGGTCGTTTTCTATCGTTCGGGTCTACTTTTATTGGGCTTACTAGGGTCTAGTGGCCCAATAAAAGTCGGGATGTTACAACTTCGGTCCGGGTGGTGATCGCTTTGGCAGCTTGCCAAGGGTGGAAGATTTGGCAACTCGACGTGAAGAATGCTTTCTTATATGACGAGATTGACAAGGATATCTTCATGGATCAGCCACCTGGTTATGTATCCAAAGAGCACCCAAGATATGTTTGCAAGCTCAAGAAGGCTCTTTACGGCTTGAAGCAAGTGTCTCAGGCATGGTACAGGAAGATCGCAGAATACCTCCAGTTCTGCGGATACTTTGCTTCTGATTCAGATTCAAGCTTATTCATAAAGAAGACGGGGGAGCTTCAGGTCTTGGTGCTGCTGTACGTTGACGATATGATCGTCACGGGGAATTCTGAAATGGAGGTAGCTAGGCTTCGTGCTGAGCTAGCTATCAGATTCGAGATGAAGGATTTGGGTGAGCTCCACCATTTCCTTGGGCTCGAAGTGGAGAGGAAAGAGAGCGATATGCTTATTTCCTAAAAAGGCTATGCAGATCGAATCGTGAAGAGGTTCGACATGGAAGGGGGGAAGAACAGCTCTACTCCACTGGAGGTTGGAGTTCATCTTCGACGAGATGAAGGGAAGGTTCTTACCGATCCTTTGGTGTTCCGGGCTTTGGTTGGAAGTCTGATTTACTTGACGATCACGAGTCCAGATATTGCTTATGCAGTTGGAAGGGTGAGTCGGTTTATGACAGAGCCTCGGAAGCCTCATCTTGTGGCGGCTAGGAGTATCTTGAAGTATGTCAAATTCACCTATGATTTGGGTCTCTTCTACGAGAGAGATTCGGGCTTTTACTTGCACGAGTACATGGATGCTGATTATAGAGTAGATTCAGATGATCGAAGATCGACGTATGGATATATCTTTATGACAGGCTCTACAGCTATATCATGGTGCAGCAAGAAGCAGGATTCTGCGTCTGTCTCTACCACAGAAGTGGAGTATAAAGCTTCGGCTTTGGCGGCTCAGGAAGCCATCTGGCTTAGGAGGCTTGTGAAGGACATTCATAGGGAGGTGCGAGGTCCTACTCTGCTACGTTGTGACAATGAGAGTGCTCTCAAACTAGTGAACAATACAGTTTGTCACGCGCGTACGAAGCACATAGAGATTCATCACCATTTCATTCGTGAGAAGGTGTTGGAGGGATCTCTGACTGCGGAGCATGTGCAGAGCAAGGAGAATGTTGCTGACATATTTACTAAGCCGCTGTCGAAGGGACCATTTGGTCGGTAGCGGAGCTTGCTTGGGCTGACTTCCACTTCCCACTTCAAGGGGGAGTGTTAAATTTTTGAAGTGGAAGTGGAATGGTGCTGGGCGGTCTGCAGATTGGAGACCGCGCGGTCTGCGCTGGTGCTCTGGCCGGTTTTGTCTCAGGCGATCTGTTCTGTGCGTTCTAATCTGGGAGACCGCTATTTGTCCGGGCAGCTTGCGCGGGTTGTTCTGGCGACTTGTTCAAGTTGGCCAGATGTTCAAGTAGGTCTGCCTTCTTGCAGTGACCGGGCGGTCTGACGTGTTGTTCTAGTTCGCCTGGGTTACTGGAGAAGTTCTTTGCTTATGCAATAAGACCGGGCGGTCTGCTTAGATGACCGCGGTAACCGGGCGGTTTGTACATAACCGTATGGTTCAATAAGGGAGTTGTTAGCTTTGCTGAGCTCGGGCGGTCTGTCTTGTGAGGCCGCTAGCGATCTGATGGGCGGTTATTGTATCCCGGTTTGTGCGGTGACGACATCCGTCTGCTCACCTATAAATAGAAGTGCAGGGCCCGTCATTCATAACAAAGAACTGTAAGAACCAAAGTTGGCTTGATTGTGCCGGTCTCAATTTGAGGTCGCGCGGTTTGAGTTTTGCCTGACCGGTTTGTGTGTTCGCAGGTTAGCGGCTTACAGTTCGCGGTCAGCATTCTCCCTTCTTCCAACTTTGAATAAACCAGTCCGGCAGCGGTCTGTCTGGGCGGACCGTGTTTAGGTGTTCTTGGACTGTGCAGTGGACTCAGTTGATCAGGCGGTCTTAAGTGGACAGGCGGTCTTGAGTTGCGGTCTGTAGCAATAAGCAGTTTCTTTGTCAAGTGTTTTCAGTAGTGGAATAAGCAGCTGGTCGAGCGGTCTGTGGTTGCGGGCTGACAGGTGTGGGTTGCTCTGTTCGTGCGGTCTCAGGAGTTAACCGCACGACTTGTCTGTTCGCGCGGTCTAGCGGTCTCAAGTTGTCAAGTCGCCAGCAGCTTGTAATCTTTTGTGTTTTTGTGCTTCTCTCCTCCGTGATTCTTATGAATCATGTCTCGCCATGTATACCTCGAATTGTAAAGAGATAGTTAATACCATAGCACTATTCGGTCTTCCCATTGTCATTGTGTTGCTATACTTGTGGAAAGTTTTGTGAAGTGTTCCGCATTTTACTTCTTCTCCGGACCTCAAATTTTTTAACATTTCCTCCATATTTATATTAGTGCTTAGAAATTAGGAAATACGATAATTCGGGAAATACATAAATAGGGAAATGCATAATTATAAATAATAAATGCTGATAATGCCGTTGGCATGTCTTCCAAAGAGTCGTTGGGCTTGGCCTTGGATTGCTGAGCTGGCTTCATCTCGTCCGTTGGCTTTGTGGTTTGAGCTGTTACATCATTCCCGGGCCTCAATAACAACGTCCACGTTGCTTAAATTATGTGCGTCGTCCTTGAGTTTGTTTTGTTTGAGCTGCTCTGCTGAAGTTCGCCGCCGGAGAGAGCGAGAGCGACGTGGTATGCGGGGAAGGCGCGACAGCTGGAGTGTCTTTCGTAGGTGGAGGCATCGCGATCAGCGATGGACTAGTGTTCTGTTGTTGGGCCATATTGCTGGAGCTGCCCCCGGTCCGTAGATCACTGGAATGGTCACAGATAAGTCATCTGTTTCTTCTTGTTGTGCTTCTTCGTGGTCTCCTTGCTCTTCAAATTCGTTTTGCTGGTTTGAACGGTCTTTAGTACGGGTTTTGTTTATATTACCTGCATCAAACGGTTTTGTGTGAGTGTTTTGCTGGAAATTTAATGATTGGCGTACCTGGTTGGGAAGGGAATCCACATCTTCCCAAGAGCTGTCTTCCGATGCTAATCCTTCCCACTAGATTAGTGCTTGATGAACCTACTTGTCCTGACGCCAGATAAAGCGTTCGTCCAGCACCGCCAATATTTCGTGTATTGGAGTGTTATTGGCGTCTACTGGTGGTAAATGATGTATAATTTTTTCCTCGGATCCATAATAAGGTCTAAGTAGGGATGTAACGGCTCAAAATGTTAATTAATACAAATGGATATGAGAACTCAATTTAAATTATTATATAGATATCCCCTATGATGAAAAAGTAAATCATGATGCAAAAGGAAATCAGTGTCAACTCGGGTTTTTGAAGTTGAGTATGAGTTTTTATTGACGCTTTGAAGCATTCGCGATTTTTAGCGGAATAAGAATTTTTCTTATATGGGCAAACTATACGAGTGGCAAACTTTATAAATATATATATAGATATATGGAGGTGCACCTTGGTGTGCTGATAGAGGAGCTTGAAGTTGATTTGGTTTGCTAATAGCTGAAATGAGTGTGCTAATAGCACATTTTGGCAGCAGGTATTGGTGTGTTCGTAGAGGCTTTATGTGAGCCTATGGTATTGTGGACTAACTCTATGTGGGCTTGACTTAAGAGTGGGCTGCTAGTAATAGTGAATGGCTGGCATTCTTTAGACGGTGGAGATGAGCTTATATGCGGTTTTGTTTTCGTTCTTCTTATCAAACCGACCGACCCTCTCACTTCCTCTCCCCTTCTCGACGGGATCGCCTTAGGGCTCAGCGACGATTCTCGTCTCCAAGCTCTTCTTTCTTCAATAATCTCTCGAAGAAGTGGTGAAAGGCCGTGATCAGTTTTGAAATGATTGGTTGCTCGGCTGTGTTTGGGCAGAAACTAGGTCGGCAGTGATGGGAGCTCGTTAGGACTGTGATCTTGTTCTTTCTTCGCAGCTATTGCTGTGCTGAGCTGGTTTGGGCTTTGGCCGGCAGGTGTGGGTTGAAATCTTCTCATGGTGAGCTCCTCTTTCCTCTTCCCCTCTTCTTCTATGAAATCCCTGAGTATTCGATTGCTGGTTATGACTTTTCTATTCTTGGCTTGGGGTATTTCATGAATTGTGCCCTAATGAATCTATATCTCCTGCTGTATGTACATTAACCTTGGTCGGTTAAAGGGTATGGTAAGGGTTTTATGATGAATGTCCATTGATCTTGATATGGGCTCTCATAGGCTTGTGTTGCTATTGCTAAGATGCCTAACCCCACCTCAATGAATTATTGGAGGGGATTTCTGTCCTAGTTGGCCGACTGTTAGTGTTTTTCTTTTAGTCCTGTTTCACTGCTTCTTGGGAGAATAACAGTTGGCCAGCTACTGCTCTATGTTTTATTATGATTCTATAAATTGAATTGGGTATAAATAAATAAACTAGGACCAGCAAGGTCATTATGAAACTATTGTTAGTAAATTGGGCCAGGGAAACTTCTATTAATGTTGGCTGATTTTGCTTTTGGGCTTTACTTTGAATTCTGGCCGGCTTCAGTTAACTGCTGTAAGTATTGTTCTTGAGAGGGGATTCTCCTTACTATTTGTTTTGGGCTTGTGCCTTTTTGCTAAATTATGCTACTAGGGCTGGTGGAGTAGCTTCCAAATGATGTCATGACATACTGAATGTTGTAACTATAGCGAGGTGCAACCCCGATATAAATGACCCTATATGATATGATTCCTATACAGATATCGTGATGGATGGTATCTCATAATAGGCATGACAACTGCATGAATTGCTAAAAGAAAAGAACGACTGATGGTGAGAGCTACCTGTTTCATTTATGCTTTACGGCTTTACTTTCTTTTTACATGCGCGCTCTTTTTATACTAAATGTTACATGCATAGTTGATATCACTGATAATGATTGTCGCTTTAATGTATGGCCCCTTAAAGGCAAACAGACGAATGAATTCTGAGGGGATATGAAAATGAATAACTCACCATTATATAAACGTGTCGACACGAGGTTATATTACGGGTGCATGCACATGAATGAAATGAAATGCCAAACCAGTCGAGCCGAAAGGCATAAACGCGGGTTGTCCGTACTGGTTTTGGAAAATGATGACCCTTCGGGGTAAAATGATGACCCTTTGGGGTAATTACTGATGACCCTTCAGGGTGGGCCCAAAAGATGAAACATGATCCACGAATGTAACCATGGACATGTTTGAGGAAAAAGGAATTCAATCGCCCCTAATATTTCCTAAGAAATTCAAATAATACTGATATACAGAAATACGGATATACAGATACTCTGATATGATATACTGATATGATAAATTGATATACTGATATAGACATACTGATATGACATACTGATACGATAAACTGATATACTGATATAGACATACTGATATGATTCTTATTGCTATACTGATATAGACATACTGACATATGATTTATTACTGCTTCATTGATATGAGATACTGAATTACTGATACATTGTTTATTGCTTACACCGATATATGGATACACTACACTGCTATGATATACTGATAGATGGATTTATTGTTTATACTGATACACAATTACACTGCTTTAAAGTTATGATCCCCGTCATTAGGTTCTTTCATAGACATACTGATACATGGAATTATTGCTTACACTGATATACTGATACAAGGATTTATTGCTTATACGGATACCCTGCTTTAAGGTTATATTGTTACATGATATGATTATGATTCTATACTGCTCATACTGTTTTAGTGATACTAATATGTTCGTATAATTATATGTTTCATAAGGTCACTACTGAGACAGACAAACGGTTAGTATGAAAAACATGTTTTCAAATGCGAAAGTTTTACTTTAATTATTTATAGCAATGAAAGAGGTATATCCTCACTTAGTCATATTCGTATGACTGAGCCCGTCGTCAAATTTTGTAGGTAATGGACATGACTTTGGATACGCAAAAGAAAAAAGAACGGATATGGTAGAACAGAAAAATACAAGGTACGAAAGTAAATTCTTATTATTATGTGTCTTTATTTTGTATTCACTAGCCGCACTTCAACCAGGGACAAATGTAAACATAGCTTAGATACAGATGTATGTGGGGTCCAAATGGGGGCCTCACAAATTGGTATCAGAGCCAGGTTGCACAGAAGTTCGGTTGTAGTGAGTACTGAATAAGCACATGATAGGTAAGTGAGAAGGTCGTTCATAGCAATCTAGTAAATAAGAACTTATTGTTACATCGAAGTACGTCTAAGAGTTTTGAAAGCAATCATGAAGTGATGGGACTACATGAAATGTACACGAACTTCCATTACATCTTGCTTGTCCCTATTGCACAAACCAATTCACATGGAAAGTATTATTTATGATAGGCAAACGCGTAGAGGACGAAAGATTAAATATATATCATAATGTGGTATCCTTTTATAATGTGCATACGGAGGTATGTAAAATGGTTGAACACGTAACAAAAGGTGTACAAATGATGCATTTGTAATTTCCTACAATGATCAATTGTTTGTGTTTCTCCATGAAAAATAAGTATGTGTTATGAATCACATCGAAAGGTTTTGGAAGAATTCATGAAAGGATAGAAATGAAATGGATTTTACATGACCTTAAAGCAAAATGAAATCAAGTAGATCTTAATATCATTCTTATTGCACGGGTAAAATTAAATGTTTCTAAAAATAGATAAACAAATATGGTATATGTATGTAGAATTGGAAGAAAGACCATATGTACATAGTTGTATCTTTCGGTAATGCGAAGACAGAGGTATGTAAATATACAGTGTACAACTGATGGACTCTAATTTCCTACAAGGGTCAAATGTTTATTTTTTTCCATGAAAACCTTGCTAAACATCCATAGAAAAGATAGATAAAAGTGGAGAAAATAAGTAATAGTGAATGAGATGAATATACAGTGTAAGTTTACCTTTATCTTATATGACATACATAGTTTTGAAACAACCTGATATATATATATATGTAAATAGAAAACGAAATAAGGCTTCAAATGAAATTGTTTCCAAGGCATGTCTTTTCAATACTATGTAGTCACTTCAAGAAATGTGAAAATAAGTGCTACGTTACAATTAATAAAAGAAATCGAGATTGAGGTAAAGAATAAACGATAAAAAGGAATATGGAAACGACAGCAACGTGAAAATGAAAATCCGTTACTACAGAAAAGACAGTCTACTGACATTAAATTGAAAGAATATGTGAAGCACTTGCTAAGTTGTCTAATATGATTGAACCATAAACTGATTATGTTTAATGAAAAGTATAAGAGAGATATGATTGTGCCTCTAATTGTACCCTCAGAGTGATTGTAAGTAAGAAACAAATTCATCATACGTGAAATTGTATTCAAGCAAGGATGAAAGGAATGTTACAAAGCTACGAATAACAGATATATAACAATTGTACTTACATGACTCAAAGTGGTGGAAATGGACTGGGTAAAACGTGTCCATGAATTAGTTCTTCTGTGTAAAAGTAAGTAAATAGTCAAGTGAAGGTTAATTGTGTTACAAGGTTCCTTTTAAAAAAATGAAATCATTCGATGATGAAATCAATCGATTATGAATAGTAATGTTGTTGAAGGAAAAGCTACTAATAATTGATGTTTTCGTGACATCGTCAAAGATGTATGTATGATAGAGACAAATCACCCGACCCTAATATGGAGCTACTCATATGGTGTTTACGATACAAAGAAAACATAAGTGATGTCTAAAGGAAAATATCAAATGAACATAAAACATTATACTTTTGTTGCATCATAGTAAAGGCAAAATAAGATATGAAAGTGGACTAGCGACTAAAGAATGCACAGATAAAAGACACGATTGTTTCTCTTACATATATTCGTAGTAAATCTAAATAACGACCATATGAATTTAGCTAAGGATCATGAAATGCTTACTGCTCAAATGTTATGGTAGGTATGTAATAGTGAAGGAAATGAATAAGCAAAGTAAAGACTATAATGAACTGTAATTTTCACTTTCACTTTATATAATATATCTTGGATTTCGGCCGAATCTTTGATACGTTATATGGAGTTGAAAGAGGTATTACAAAAATAATGTTAGAAGAATGAAGGAATAGAAACAAGATAAAGAATTACAATATGGTACAAACTTTGATCCTTAGTTCACAAAAAGTTTAAGGGGTTGAAAAGTTAACTTCGAGTTACACATCTTATTTTATTGTTATGAAGACACTGTTAAATGTATGTAGAAAGATTTCATGACACTATTCATTGTCAAAGCTTTGAGATCATTTGCAAGCTATAGTTAAGGAAATGAATGTGGATTGAAGTTTATCGTCGTTTTATATGGCATATAAATGAAATAGGTCAGCAAGTACGTCGTTTCACTATTATATACGGACTCTGAGGAATGAGAAAGTAAATAATAAGTTATACACTATAATTGAAATCATGATTGTCGTTCAACGTGAATAAGAAAATACGAGGCTAAGGGAACACGCAAATCAACCGACACTCTATATGATATAGATCATTCTGCAAGAAGTGTAATAAAGAGAGAACGATGGTATACTAAGATACGAAAATAAATCAACAATTGAGAAATTTGACAACGGTATACGCCTATGAATAATAAAATCTGATAAATGTGACGAGATAAAAATCATTATGATTACACGGATATACAATGTCATATTGAAGGAAAGTTTAAAATTAATGATGAATGATGTTATGTGCCTCGGTAAACTAGTAACGCGACAGATCTTAATGTGTATACAGTGAATGAAGAAAGAGCTATGAAAATGATATGCGAAAGTGTTTTCCTAACGAATGTATTGAAATGTGTTACATGTTTCATAGAACACAAATTTTCTAGTGTGACGGTTTGTCAATCGCTTGAATTCTACGAGTTCGGAACACCGGAAAACGAATGAAAGTTTGAATGCATAGGAAAGTAAATAATGTAATATTAGAGAATGTATATCAAGTCCTATTTTCGAGGACGAAAATTTCTCTAAAAGGGGAAGAAGTTGTAACGGCCCAAAATGTTAATTAATACAAATGGATATGAGAACTCAATTTAAATTATTATATAGATATCCCCTATGATGAAAAAGTAAATCATGATGCAAAAGGAAATCAGTGTCAACTCGGGTTTTTGAAGTTGAGTATGAGTTTTTATTGACGCTTTGAAGCATTCGCGATTTTTAGCGGAATAAGAATTTTTCTTATATGGGCAAACTATACGAGTGGCAAACTTTATAAATATATATATAGATATATGGAGGTGCACCTTGGTGTGCTGATAGAGGAGCTTGAAGTTGATTTGGTTTGCTAATAGCTGAAATGAGTGTGCTAATAGCACATTTTGGCAGCAGGTATTGGTGTGTTCGTAGAGGCTTTATGTGAGCCTATGGTATTGTGGACTGACTCTATGTGGGCTTGACTTAAGAGTGGGCTGCTAGTAATAGTGAATGGCTGGCATTCTTTAGACGGTGGAGATGAGCTTATATGCGGTTTTGTTTTCGTTCTTCTTATCAAACCGACCGACCCTCTCACTTCCTCTCCCCTTCTCGACGGGATCGCCTTAGGGCTCAGCGACGATTCTCGTCTCCAAGCTCTTCTTTCTTCAATAATCTCTCGAAGAAGTGGTGAAAGGCTGTGATCAGTTTTGAAATGAATGGTTGCTCGGCTGTGGCAGAAACTAGGTCGGTAGTGATGGGAGCTCGTTAGGACTGTGATCTTGTTCTTTCTTCGCAGCTATTGCTGTGCTGAGCTGGTTTGGGCTTTGGCCGGCAGGTGTGGGTTGAAATCTTCTCATGGTGAGCTCCTCTTTCCTCTTCCCCTCTTCTTCTATGAAATCCCTGAGTATTCGATTGCTGGTTATGACTTTTCTATTCTTGGCTTGGGGTATTTCATGAATTGTGCCCTAATGAATCTATATCTCCTGTTGTATGTACATTAACCTTGGTCGGTTAAAGGGTATGGTAAGGGTTTTATGATGAATGTCCATTGATCTTGATATGGGCTCTCATAGGCTTGTGTTGCTATTGCTAAGATGCCTAACCCCACCTCAATGAATTATTGGAGGGGATTTCTGTCCTAGTTGGCCGACTGTTAGTGTTTTTCTTTTAGTCCTGTTTCACTGCTTCTTGGGAGAATAACAGTTGGCCAGCTACTGCTCTATGTTTTATTATGATTCTATAAATTGAATTGGGTATAAATAAATAAACTAGGACCAGCAAGGTCATTATGAAACTATTGTTAGTAAATTGGGCCAGGGAAACTTCTATTAATGTTGGCTGATTTTGCTTTTGGGCTTTACTTTGAATTCTGGCCGGCTTCAGTTAACTGCTGTAAGTATTGTTCTTGAGAGGGGATTCTCCTTACTGTTTGTTTTGGGCTTGTGCCTTTTTGCTAAATTATGCTAACTAGGGCTGGTGGAGTAGCTTCCAAATGATGTCATGACATACTGAATGTTGTAACTATAGCGAGGTGCAACCCCGATATAAATGACCCTATATGATATGATTCCTATACAGATATCGTGATGGATGGTATCTCATAATAGGCATGACAACTGCATGAATTGCTAAAAGAAAAGAACGACTGATGGTGAGAGCTACCTGTTTCATTTATGCTTTACGGCTTTACTTTCTTTTTACATGCGCGCTCTTTTTATACTAAATGTTACATGCATAGTTGATATCACTGATAATGATTGTCGCTTTAATGTATGGCCCCTTAAAGGCAAACAGGCGAATGAATTCTGAGGGGATATGAAAATGAATAATTCACCATTATATAAACGTGTCGACACGAGGTTATATTACGGGCGAATTGAAGTGCATGCACATGAATGAAATGAAATGCCAAACCAGTCGAGCCGAAAGGCATAAACGCGGGTTGTCCGTACTGGTTTTGGAAAATGATGACCCTTCGGGGTAAAATGATGACCCTTCGGGGTAATTACTGATGACCCTTCGGGGTGGGCCCAAAAGATGAAACATGATCCACGAATGTAACCATGGACATGTTTGAGGAAAAAGGAATTCAATCGCCCCTAATATTTCCTAAGAAATTCAAATAATACTGATATACAGAAATACGGATATACGGATACTCTGATATGATATACTGATATGATAAATTGATATACTGATATAGACATACTGATATGATACACTGATATGACATACTGATACGATAAACTGATATACTGATATAGACATACTGATATGATTTTTATTGCTATACTGATATAGACATACTGACATATGATTTATTACTGCTTCATTGATATGAGATACTGAATTACTGATACATTGTTTATTGCTTACACGGATATATGGATACACTACACTGCTATGATATACTGATAGATGGATTTATTGCTTATACTGATACACAATTACACTGCTTTAAAGTTATGATCCCCGTCATTAGGTTCTTTCATAGACATACTGATACATGGAATTATTGCTTACACTAATATACTGATACAAGGATTTATTGCTTATACGGATACCCTGCTTTAAGGTTATATTGTTACATGATATGATTATGATTCTATACTGCTCATACTATTTTAGTGATACTAATATGTTCGTATAATTATATGTTTCATAAGGTCACTACTGAGACAGACAAACGGTTAGTATGAAAAACATGTTTTCAAATGCGAAAGTTTTACTTTAATTATTTATAGCAATGAAAGAGGTATATCCTCACTTAGTCATATTCGTATGACTGAGCCCGTCGTCAAATTTTGTAGGTAATGGACATGACTTTGGATACGCAAAAGAAAAAAGAACGGATATGGTAGAACAGAAAAATACAAGGTACGAAAGTAAATTCTTATTATTATGTGTCTTTATTTTGTATTCACTAGCCGCACTTCAACCAGGGACAAATATAAACATAGCTTAGATACAGATGTATGTGGGGTCCAAATGGGGGCCTCACAAGTGAAACATGGAACACTGGGTGGATCCTTGAGTATTCTGGTAGTTGTAGTTTGTATGCGACATGGTTAATTTTCTGAAAGATTTTGAATGGTCCGTAATATTTTAAGTTGAATCGGGCTGAATTGTTTTGTTTTAGTGATAATTGTTTATATGGGTGTAGTTTCAGTAGTACTAGGTCTCCTTCCTTGAACTGAATCTGTGTTCTTTTTTTGTTTGCTGTAGCTTGGATGCGCTATTGGGCTCGTTGGAGATTTATGCGAAGCTGCTTCAACAATTTATCTCTTTCACTTAATTCTACTTGTACAGCTTGTATTGTATTATTATGGTGATAGTGCTGGACAATTGTTGGTGGTCGCCGGCCGAACATGGCTTCAAAGAGGGTCATGTCGGCCGACGAGTGATATGTGGTGTTGTAGTAAAATTCCACCCAACTCAGTAATTTGGATCAATGCTTAGGATTTTGGTGTGCGAATATCATAAGAAACTGGTTCAGGCATCTGATCACCCGCTCTGTTTGTCCATTCGTCTCGGGGTGATAGACAGAGCTGTAACTGAGTTTGGTCCCTTGTTGTGTGAACAATGCCTTCCAAAATTTGCTCAAAAATACGGGGTCTCGATCTGTGATGATTGTAGCGGGTATACCATGCAATTTTCCGATGTTACCCCAGAATACTCGAGCGACGATCGGTCCGGTTAATGTTTGTAGAGGGGCGAAGTGGGCTCCTTTTGTGAGGCGGTTTACTACTACTAGGATGTTGGTATATTCCTCAGATGGTAGTGGGTGCGTTATAAAATCCGTACACAAGTTTGTCCAGATTTGTGTAGGGATGGATAATGGTTGAAGTACGCCGAACGGGCTGTGATTCAGTCCCTTCCCTTTTTGACATAAGTCGCAAGTTTTGATATATAATTTAATGTCTGTTAACATTTTAGGCCAGTAATAGTTGGATCTTAAGCGGTAATAAGTTGGTTTAATGCCGGCGTGCTCACTTGAACGGGAGGCGTGAGCTTTCTGGAGTAGTTGATGTCGTAGTGGGCAAGCTGGAATGTATAAAACATGTTTAAAAAATAATTTCTGGTCGGCCAGGGTCCAGATGGTAGGTGTGGTCTTATCTTGTTGTAGGATACGCGTAATCTTTCTTGCTAGGCGATCTGTGTGATACCAGTCAGACAGCTGCTGAATTTTTGTACATATATTATAAGAGCAAGTTAAGTTGTTTAGTGTCTGGTCTGGTAATCTGGACAGGGCGTCTGCTTCTGAGTTTAGCCGTCCTGGTTTATATTCGATTTTAACATCAAAGCCTAAATTTTTTGAAAGGAAACGTTGTTGGGATGGGCTATTTAATATTTGGGTGGTCAAATGATGAAGTGTCTGATGATATATGCGTATTATAAAAGGGGACCCCAGAAGATATTGCCGCCATTTATCTAAAGTTGTAGAAATGGCTAATAATTCCCGGTCATATGTTGATTTATTTTGCTCACTTGCTGTTAGTTTTTTTACTAAAATAAGCCAATGAGTGTTTATTTTGAGATAATATTGCCCCGATTCCGCAGCCGGATGCGTCGGTTTCGAGAGTAAAAGTTTTTGAAAAATACGGTAGTGCTAGGACTGGGGCGGTTGTTATTTGTGTTTTAAGTTGTTCAAACGCTTTGGTTGCTTGCTCATTCCACTCAAACGCTTTGGTGCTGCTATGGTGACATAGTGTTTGATAAATCGTCTATAATACCCTGAAAGTCCAAGAAATGATTTAAGTTGTTTAGCTGTAGTTGGTCTTGGCCATTTTAAGATTGTGTTCACTTTTTCTGGGCGGGGGCTTACTCCTGCCGCGGTTATAACGTGACCTAGGAAATCTACTGTGGGTGTCATAAATTGGCACTTGGTGCGTTTGACGAAGAGGGAGTTCGCGCGCATCGTGGTCATGATGGTATTTAAATGTTGCAGGTGACTCTGTAAATCCGGACTATATATTAATATATCGTCAAAGAAGATAACGACAAATTTCCGTAGGTATGGTTGAAAGACCGTATTCATTAAGGCTTGAAATGTTGTCGGTGCGTTGGTGAGGCCAAATGGCATTACGAGGAATTCATATAATCCTTGTGGGGTACGAAATGTGGTTTTGTGTATGTCCTCTGGGTGCATGCGCACCTGATGGTATCCTGACTGTAGGTCTAGTTTGGAAAATAAGGTTGAGCCGTGTAATTCGTCAAATAGTTCATCTGCTGTTGGCATTGGAAAAACGTCCCGTATTATTACGTTGTTTAACACTCGGTAGTCCACACAGAATCGTCATGTGCCGTCTTTCTTTTTGATTAAGAGGACTGGAGAGCAAAAGGGGGAGGAACTTGGACGGATCAGTCCTTGGGCTAGCATTTCTTCTACTAAGCGATCGATTTCAATTTTTTGGTAATGCGGGTAACGATATGGTCTTACCTTGATACTTGTCCCGAGGTGTTGTAGCGGTATTTTATGGTCACAATCTCTTGGTGGGGGAAGGCCTTCAGGTTTCTAGAAAATGTCCTTAAAGTCGGTTAATAGCGTGGTAAGGTCTGGGTGTTCTGGTGCTTTAGATGGGTGGGTCTGCTCTTTTGTTTGGAGGGGAAAAAAACATAAAACTGACGCCGAAATTGAGTCCTGGGATACTAATTTATTTATTTGGTTCGGGGTTATTGGATTCGTTACGATTGGACGAATGCCCTGAAGGCATATTGTCTGATTCATATGTTGGAACGTCATTTGCTTGTCTTTATAGTTTGTGGTTTCATTGCCCAGTGATTCCAGGCAAACCATTCCGGGAAACCCGTATAAGTCGAGGACAAAGGTTTGTGAAAAAGTTGTGTTGCTGAATGGTGAGGTTGTCCTTGAGGTATATCCCGACACATGTTAGTAGTTCTCTGTTTCCTACGTGTACTTTAAATAGTTTAGTTACTGTGATGGGTACACGGAGGAAGTTCGCGACTCTTTGTGAAATAAAATTTGTGGAACTGTCGCAATCTACTAGTATTTGTACTGGGTGAGTTAATAGGGAACCCTCAAATCGAATAGATTGGCTAGAAAATGTTCCTATTAATGCATTATACACAATCTCATATCCCTGGGGTGGTGGTGGTGGTGTTTGGTCTAGGGGATCTCCGACGTCACATGTGTCTATTTTATCAATGCTATCAGTGAGTTCATCCTCCATGAACAGGCATGAGATTTTGTTTTTGCATCGGTGGCCGGGTAAATAGCGTTCGTCACAAGTGTAACATAGCCCTTTTTCTCCTTTTTGTTGTAGTTCCGCTGGTGACAGGCGTTTGTATCCTGGTTTAAAAGTATTATGCTGCCTGGTATCTTGGGGTCCAGGGTGGGCCTTTGCTGGGGCATTAAATGTATGGCGGGTTGTTCTAGTCTCTTCTAGCTAAAGCTGTCACTTAAAATCGAAAACCGTAAACCGAATCGGAACCGCAAAGAAACAAACCGAACCGTTCGCGAATTATTTGGGTTCCGGTTTGAATTTTAGAACCGTGAACAACATTGGTCCGGGTGTGGTTCTTTCATTTTATTAGGGAGTTGTTAAAAGCACCACAGTTTTGGCTATGTGCACCGCAATTTGTACGAGTTATTACGCGACTTTTAAAAATACGCTTTGTACATGCATTTTTAGGAAAAGTGTTAAACACGAAAGTTGTAGATCACGTCGAGATCTACAACTTTCGTGTTGTACACTTTTCCTAAAAATGCACGCATAAGGCGTATTGTCACCCTGATTGAAACTTGAGCGTATCTATAGCGAATTTTTGGAAATCCGTCTTGTGCATGCATTTTTAGGAAAAGTGTTCAACACTAAAGTTGTAGATCTCGACGAGAGATCTACAACTTTAGTGTTGAACACTTTTCCTAAAAATGCATGTACAAAACGTATTTTTGCAGTGTACTTTTGGTTTTTATACAGTCATATAATATATTTTCAATTTTACTCGCATATTATTCTGAATTATTTTGTTGTAAAAATATAGCAAATATACAACTAATATTTAATAGTAATCATGAAAAACAAATCTAATTATAGTTGATAAATTAGTCAAATTGAATTAACTAATATATTCTTCAAACAAAATTTTAATTGTAAATTAAGATTTCAAGAGCAACAATTCAAATTTCTTTACCCTATGTTGAGTCGTGGTCTTCGGAAATATGAACATTATTGCATCAACATTACATTATCGTGATCTTTGAATTTGTAAAATCGGCATGGTCTGTTGCAATTTTATTGTTTTGCGGTTTCTGTTTTTATCTTTCAGTCTGACTTACTATATATTATACAAAAAGTATCCCCCTTGGTGTAACGCAAAATTCATGCGTATGAGCCTCAGACTTCGAAGTCCCACTTGAAAAAAAAAAACCGAACGCGCGGGTATACTTTTCCCTCCTGTTTTTATTTTTGACCTCCCCCATTCATTCCGCTAAGTTTGGTTTTAATTCTAGTTGGAACCGATTGGAACAGGAACGAACCGCATATAACCGGACCAAACCGTTAGTGACCGGTTTGGTTTTGGTTCTTGTTGAACCAAAACCGTTAACACGACGGTTCAAAAAATTATGTTGGAATCGAAATCAAAACCGGAACCGGTCAAACCAAATATGGTTTTGGTTCTAATTTGACGAACTGTTACCTTAGTGGTTCGGTTCACGGTTTTAGTAGAACCAGAACCGAACCGGAATCATGACAGCTCCGTTTTTAGCCATTGTTCCTCAAAAAGTTTGGCGTGGTTAAAAGCTTCATCTAGTGTGTAAGGTCGTTGGGTGATCACGCTTCGTTGGATTGTTGGTTTTAACCCGACGATAAATATGGATTTTAATAATTCTGGTGGTATTCCGTTTTTTTTGTTGCTAGTTCTTCAAATTTGTCCTTGAAAGTCATAACTGTTGAAACCTGCAACAGGTCTCTTGAGTTCGGACCCACTGGGGGTGTAGCCGATGCTTATTTCTCCCTCACTAGACTCTCTTGATAGTGGATGTGAGAATAGGAATTGACCCAAGGCTGAAGCGAGGAGGTCCCGCCACACACCCGGAAGATCTTAGAGAGCTTCCCCTCCCAAACCAAAGCTCAACCGGGCACCTTGGAGGGCACTGGCTGCCAACCAAAACTTGCCTAGAGGAGAGGATTCTCTAAAATCGGATCTCCTCCAAGGTGCCCTTAAGGGTCTATTTATAGATTTTTCTAGGCTGGTCTGCAAATAGCATGAATCCGCCTTTTAGTTTTACTAACCGCACCCCAAATTGGTCTGCTAACAGCCTAACTCCGCTGCTCCGAAGGGTTATTTGCAGCCCACAAGGGGTATGGTGGTCATTTCCTCCTCAATTCATCTTGGGCGAGTGGTCCTTGAGGGCACCACTCGCTGGGCACCCACTTAGCTGGACGAATGCCCACCCTTCCGGGCGAGTGGTCCGTGAGGGCACCACTCGCCTGGGTCCTTCTCTTCCGCAGCATATCCCCACCAACCCGGGGGTACTCCCACCTCCTAGCCGGGGCGAATGATCTGACTGACCCAGGTCTCGCCAGTTGGCTTGAGGGGCCCACTCGGCGAATACGGGTTGTACACAATCCCCGCTCTTTGCGAGTGGTTACTACGCTCGGAAAGAACAGTCCAACCTTGTATTCGGTGAGTGCTTGCTGACTGGACCCACAAGATTCTGTGGGTCCCACCGTTGCCCTATATATATCTCTTCATGTCAGATTTTCCTGGAGCGCTGTCAGCCCTTGAGTCGGAGCTCCTTCCTTCCCTTAATCCTTCACCGATATCAATGTCTTCTCACAAGCCTTCCGCGAGACCCCTCTCGCGGGAGATGATCGAGCGTCTGGCCGTGGCCCAAGCTGTAACTGCCCCCAAGGCAGCCAAATTTGCTCTCTGGCTTTTGTCTAAGCGGGATCCGAGTGCCCCCTACGTCTCGCGTCGAGCCAAGGCGATTCGACTGAATCGTCAGAGAGGCGAGACTGCCTCGGAATCTCCTGCGGGTACTCCACCGGCGAACACTCCGTCGGCGGATACTCTTCCGGCGAGGAATCCTCCGGACCCTGGGATGCAGGTATGAGGATTCCTCTCGTTCCTCTGTTTAGTTCCTTCCCTTACCCTGCCTTTGCTCTGTCCATTCGCAGGGGATTTCGATGCCCGAGACCGGTCACGGGGCCGTCTCGAGCAGTGTCGTGGTGCCACCTCCCCCGGACGAGGGGCCTCCAGATCTGGACCTTGCTCCTCCACCCCCTCCGGGCGAGACCTCATTGCAGTCCGGTAAGTTGTAAACCCTTTTAAATTCACCCTTCATGCTGCTCGTTGCTGACCACTATTTTTTGCAGCCCTCGACCCCAACCTTCCGCTGCGGAACCCCTCCGTTCTTGCGGATGAGCCGAGGGTATCTCCCCAGAAGGGATCCGGTCAGCAGGGCCGCGCAGATGATCCTGCGGATGCTCCAGCTCCTACCCCACAGCCCTACCGTCCTGGAAAGGGAAAGGTCTTACCTCCTGCCGGGCTGTTTGGAACGCACCCCCATTCGTCTCGTCCTTCAGGTCATAAGGACCCCACCCCAGGTCAGTTCACTCACCTGCCCCTATCGTACTCGCATATTTTACCGCTACTGACCTAGTTGTGCTTTCGCAGGCTATCGGGAAGCCTCCCCCTTTGATTCCTACAACGAGGGGGAAGAGGGGATGCTCTCGCCTCTCCCTTCCCCTGGGGATCTCGCTGACTTTCTGGGTGACTCCTCAGATCACGCGACCCTGAAGGAGCGGATCACGGAGGTCTTGGGGAAGCTCATCCACATCCAGCGGAACGTCGCCGGCCAGGTGGATGACGTGCGGCTGGGAGTCGCGCATGAGTTAAAGGACCTCCAGCGGGACTACTCGCGCATTCTCGCAACGGTGGAGCGCCTGGGGGGTGAAGGAGGGGAGTTGTCTCCCGAAAGACACGCCGCGCGAGCCCGGGACCAACTCCAACTAGCTTCCCATGAGATCACCAACATGCTCGCATATTACCGCCCGCGAATGCCCCTGG
Organism: Dactylorhiza incarnata; assembly: GCA_033032865.1. Lineage (NCBI taxonomy): Eukaryota > Viridiplantae > Streptophyta > Magnoliopsida > Asparagales > Orchidaceae > Dactylorhiza > Dactylorhiza incarnata. The sequence goes on from JAWHQI010000281.1 coordinate 2,583,363, forward strand.
AAGCTGGGTCGCGAAAGCGAGGTCGGTGGGTCTGGGAGGAGTATTGAGCTAGTCTTCATCCGCCCTTCTTGTAATTCCTGTTTTCTGTACCGCGGATGCTGAACTTTTATTTCTGTTTGTAATAATCTTATGCCCTGTGTTTTGCGAATGCTCTATTCCTTGTTTCTTATTTCCTATATCTTGCTTGGGTATTTGTCGAATGCTTTGCTATTGCCGAATGCTTTCTTAACCTTTTTCGCGTAGTCGATGAGCGAATAGCCACAGGGCATTTGTCATTAATGGGCGAGAGGGGTCGGCCCGGGTTCCGAGGCGTCCGGAAGGTGCGACTGCTATCCGCACACCCGTTGCCTCGAAAGCCCAAACGCCGTTTAGCCCCTCTATAAATAGGCCTTTCAATCACCGTATTAAATACCTTACCATCCGCTCCCTCTCTTTCCTCGCGCTAGCACTCGCGCTTCTCTCTTCTCTGCTGCTCCCTTATCATTCGTTATTCGCGAAATGGGCGGTGATGCGGAAGGCAGGGCCAGGTGTGCCAGCGCGTTCGTCAACCACACTTTCGATTCATGCGACCTCTCCGACGAGTCTTACTTGACTGCGGTCGCGGATTACATCCCGCCTGGGTTTGAGGCGCGAAAGCCCAGGCCGGACGAGCGCCTAAACTCCATCTCGCCCTGTGCTCTCGCGATCCCGCTAGAGCACTTCGAGGTGGGGTTTCGCCTTCCCATCTGGCCGGAACTCCGCCAGACCTTCAGATACTATGGAGTCGTGCCCGGCCAGCTCAACCCCAACTCCATTGCCATGCTGGTCGGGTACGCGAGCTACCTGCGAGAAGAGGGGATCGAGTTCTCGCTGCCTGTCTTCCGCAAACTCTACACCTTCCGTTGTACCAACGGCATCTCATTCTTCTCGGGTCTGAACCCGCTCAAGCACTACGGGCTCCCGAATAAGAACCACGACTGGGTTCGTCGCTTCCTCTTCGTCAGCGGGAACCTGGGAAACACACTTCTCGCCCTAGTGCAGGAGGAGGAGTCAACCTTCCGCCCCCGACCCTAGGGGGGCACGAGGCCAAACTCCACCAATACATCTTGGAGCACGGGATGGACCTCGTCTATCTCCGGCGAAACGTCAACTCGCTCCCGCTCATTCCGCAGGGCGAGGGTAAGTTTTTGGGACTTCGTTCGTTTCGGTCTTGTGACTCTTATACCATTCGCTAAATCATTCGCAATATTATGCAGGCGTGCGCAGCCTCCCCCTTCATCCGCCGCGTCCCTCTGGGGCTTCCGTGTCCTTCGCACAGGCCGCAGCGGATGCCTGTCGGGAGGAACCCTCCTCCTCCAAGCCTAGCGGAAAGAAGCGGAAACCTGGGGCGCTGACCTCCTCTTCCTCCAAGAAATCAAAGAATCCCCCCTCCGCCAAGGGGAAGGGGGTCTTGGACGAGACCCTAGGGGCGAGTGCTCAGACTCAAACCCTGGGGGTGGGTGCGCCAGGCGAGACCACCCTTCGTGCGGGATCGTCGTTGCCGCCGCCTCCATTGCCCAGGGACCACCGGAACTTCCCAAGCGGCGAGAAGTACGTGGACCCCTCAGGGGCTCCCCTGGTAAAGTGGGACAGGAACGTCAACAGGGTCTCGCTCTCCACCCTTCACCCGTCGTGGGTAGAGAGCGACCTCGCCAGTGGTGAGGCCTATGCCATCGCGTATGCCCTCTACGGCCGGGAGGATGCTGAAGTCTATGATGCCGAGACAACTCAGGTTCTCGCCCATGAGAGCGCCAGGGTCATGCTGCGGGCGCTCGAGCTCGCGCATATGTCTTCACGCCGGAGCATCAAACTGGCGCGGAGCTTGGCGGAGGTTGAGGGGTCCAGGACCATCGTTTCTGCCGAGGCGCAGGAACTCAGGACGAAGTTGGCAGCTGCGGAAGCCCTTCTCGCCAACCGCCCCGTTGCAGAGGTATACATTTTCTCCCTCCCCGCGAGGACCTGTCGCCGATTGATGCACCTTTTTCTTACCACCCTTATTATTATTTTTAGGATACTACAGTTGCCGAGATGCTTCGTGCTCAGGTGGCCGGCCTTGAGGACGAAGTCAGGCTGGTTAAGGTCGAGGCCCAGCGGTCGCGAGAAGCCGAGGTCTCGGCACTCGCTTTGGGGAGTGGGGGGCATTTCTATCCCCACCACGAACTGGAGCAATTGATGCAGGAGAATGCCCAGAGCGCCGTGAAGCACGCGCTGCAGGTGTTGCGGCAGGCTGGGTACCTGAAGGAGGAGGTTGAATGCCTCTCTGCCCGACAGGTCATCCCCGAGCTCTTCATTCCAATCCCCTTCCCGGAAGATGAGGATGGCGAGCCGTGAGAAGACGCCCTCCTACCGGATTCGGGCGAGAGCGACGGATCTTCTGGGGAGAAGCCTGCCGACCCATGAGATGGGCCCTGTGTTTTTGCTGTCTTTCACTTTACCTTTTGAATGTAATCACGAACGGGGCGAGTGCCCTCGAAAGATATGTATATTAATCACAATTTTTGTGCTATCTCCATTTTTGTGTTCTTCACTTTTTTCTCATTTGTTGCTATGTCTCGCTAGTCTCGCTAGGACGTTAATTCTTTCTCATCCGCCGCTATATCTCGCTAGGCTCATTAGGACGTTAATTCTTTCTCATCCGCCGCTATATCTCGCTAGGCTCATTAGGACGTTAATTCTTTCTCATTCGCCGCTATATCTCGTTAGGCTCATTAGGACGTTAAGTCGTAGCGCGACTGTCCCGGCCATCCAGCGAATGCTCGAAGATGACCTAGGCGTGTCACCCCTCTTCGCCTTCCCGCTGCCTGCCCCACTCGCACCTCCTTACCATTCGCCCAAACCTGGGTTTCGCTTAGGTAGTCATGAAAGTGAAGTGAGGTCACCTCTCGGCGCGTGGTCTATGCGAGTGCTCTTGAGGTCACCCTTTGAGAATTTTGAACCTGCCACCGAGTGAGCCTTCGGACAGCGGGTTTGCTCGGGGCCACTTTCTCACCACCTTGGAACTTGTCACCGAGTGAGCCTTCGGGGCTGCCAGCTAGATGAGAGCCTGGACAGCGGGTCTGCTCGGGGCCACTTTCTCACCACCTTGGAACTTGACACCGAGTGAGCCTTCGGACCTGCCAGCTAGATGAGAGCCTGGACAGCGGGTCTGCTCGGGGCCACTTTCTCACCACCTTGGAACTTGCCACCGAGTGAGCCTTCGGACCTGCCAGCTAGATGAGAGCTTGGACAGCGGGTCTGCTCGGGGCCACTTTCTCACCACCTTGGAACTTGCCACCGAGTGAGCCTTCGGGCCTGCCAGCTAGATGAGAGCCTGGACAGCGGGTCTGCTCGGGGCCATTTTCTCACCACCTTGGAACTTGCCACGGAGTGAGCCTTTGGCCTGCCAGCTAGATGAGAGCCTGGACAGCGGGTCTGCTCGGGGCCACTTTCTCACCACCTTGGAACTTGCCACCGAGTGAGCCTTCGGACCTGCCAGCTAGATGAGAGCCTGGACAGCGGGTCTGCTCGGGGCCACTTTCTCACCACCTTGGAACTTGCCACCGAGTGAGCCTTCGGACCTGCCAGCTAGATGAGAGCGTGGACAGCGGGTCTGCTTGGGGCCTTCTTTTCTTTCACATAGAACCTGCCTCCGAGTGAGCCTTCGGACCCGCCAGCTAGATGAGAGCCTGGACAGCGGGTCTGCTCGGGGCCACTTTCTCACCACCTTGGAACCTGCCACCGAGTGAGCCTTCGGACCTGCCAGCTAGATGAGAGCCTGGACAGCGGGTCTGCTCGGGGCCACTTTTGGAGCGTTCAGGGTTTTTTCTACAAGCTGCAGTATCAATCTCAAACACATACGTTAAACAAAATATTCTTATTTCAAAACATTTTTATTAGAAAGTTTCAGGGATAGAAACGTTTAAGATCGTCACCACTCCATGTGTGGCTGAGAGGTTGGCCCTCCACATTCTGGAGGCGATACCCCCCAGACTTTAGTGCCTCTTCCACGACATAGGGGCCTTCCCAGTTGGGGTTAAGTTTTCCCACCGCGGCGGACCTTCCGGCCGCGTCGACCTTCTTGAGCACCAGATCTCCCTTCTCGAACTGCTTGACCCTGACGTGCTTATCGAAATACTTGTCCATCCGCCGCTTGACCTCTTCTTGGCGAATGGCTGCTAGGTCCCGAGCTTCTTCGATGAGGTCGAGGGAGAGCCGCAACTCCACCTCGTTTTTGGCTCTCCAATCTTCCTCTCCGCTTGCGGCGGCCTTTACCCGTGGTGTCATAACTTCGAACTCTATGGGGATGACGGCCTCGCAGCCGTGAGAGAGCTTGAAAGGGGTCTCTCCTATGGCGGTGTTGGGGGTAGTTCTTAGGGCCCACAAGACCGATGGAAGCTGTTCCACCCAATTGCCCTTCAGATTTTCCACCTTCTTCTTGAGCAGGTTCACGATGACCTTGTTTGCCGCCTCCACCTGCCCGTTGCTCCTGGGATGGTGAACGGATGCGAACCTGAGGTCTATCCCCAGCTGGCCACAGAAGCTGATGAATTCCTCGCTTGCGAACTGCGGACCATTATCCGTGACTATGGCCTGTGGAAGCCCATGTCGACAAATGATCTCCCCCCATACGAAGTTGCGGATTACCTGGGAGGTGACCTTAGCCAACGCCTTGACCTCCAACCACTTTGAGAAGTAGTCAATCATGACTAGGAGAAACCTCCTCTGCCCACTAGCCTGGGGGAAGGGTCCTACCAGGTCCATCCCCCATATGGCGAATGGTTAGGGTGCCGTAATACTCTTCAGCCTCTGAGCTGGCATGAGCTGAAGCGGGGCGAACATTTGGCACTTCTGGCACCTCTTGGCGAAGGCTGCCGCGTCTTTACTTAAGGTTGGCCAGAAGTACCCCTGCCTCATTATTCTTGCCTCCAACATCCTGCTCCCCGAGTGGCTGCCGCACTCGCCGGAGTGAACTTCTTCCAAGATCCTTGGGACCTCCTCCTCTGAAACGCATCGGGCCAGGAGGCCCGAGAGGGTCTTCCGATACAAATCCCCCTCGTGGAGCACGTAGTAGGCGGACTTATATCGGAAGCGCCTTTGGTCCGGAACCTCCTCCGGAAACTTTCCTGTTGCAAGGAAGGTGACGAAGGGATCCTTCCAGGAGGGCCGCTGCTCTACTTCCATGAGTTCTCCCTCCTCAATCAAAGGGCGGAATAGGTCCGCCAGGGTCCCCCCGGCTCGAGGACCGGATTTGGCCAACCGATCCGCCGGGGTGCTCTCCTCCTGAGGGACGTGCCGGATGGAGAAAGTTTTGAACATTCTCACGAGACCTCTCACTTTGGCCAAGTACCTTATGAGCGCAGGCTCCCTTGTCTCGAACTCTCCCCTGATCTGAGAGGCTATTACCATTGAGTCGGTGAGGACCTCCACGTCATGGACTCCGAGCTCCTGGGCCAACCGTAGACCGGCGATCACCGCCTCATACTATGCCTGATTGTTGGTGATTGGGAAGTGTACCACTAGTGTCTGCTCGATATTTACTCCTTGGGGACTCTCCAGCACCACCCCTCCTCCAAGAGAATTCTTGCCCGAAGCCCCATCCACCAGCAGCTTCCACGGAACGTGACGAGGGGCTCCATCTTCATTCATCTCGGCCACATAATCTGCCATGAAATCAGCCACCACCTGCGCCTTCATGGATAGTCGAGGGACGAAGGTAATGTTGAATTCACTTAGCTCTATCGACCATTTTGCGAGCCTTCCCGAGTATTCCACTCTTTCGAAGATCTGGCGGAGAGGGTGGTCCGTCACTACTTGAATTGAATGGGCCTGGAAGTATGGCCCGAGCTTCCTTGCTGCGACGACCAGAGCAAATGCCAACTTCTCCAAAATCGGGTATCTGAGCTCTGCTTCCCTCAGGACCCTGCTTACGTAGTAGACGGGCAGCTGCTTCTTGCCTTCCTCCCGAACCAGGACGGAGCTTATGGCTTCTATCCCGACCCCGAGATATAGATATAGATTCTCCCCCTCTTTGGGACCTTGGAGCAGTGGAGCCTTGGTGAGTTGGCTCTTCAAGGCCTGGAAGGCCTCCTCGCATTCTTTTGTCCATTCAAACTTCTGGTTACCTCGTAATGTTTTGAAAAAGGGGGAGCATTTCTCCCCGGCTCGGGAGAGAAACCTGCTCAGCCCCGCGAGTCTTCCGGTCAAGCGCTGAACTTCCTTGGCGTTCCGTGGTGACCCCAGCTCCATTATGGCCTTAACCTTGTCCGGGTTAGGTTCTAACCCCTGAGGGGTGAGAAGATGCCCCAGGAATTTCCCCTTACTGGCCCCGAACACTCACTTCAGGGGGTTCAGGCGCATCTTGTATTTGCGTAGGGTGGCGAAGGTCTCCTCGAGGTCCTGGATGTGAGAGTTCACGCACTTGCTCTTCACCATAAGGTCATCCACGTAGACCTCCAGGTTCCTTCCCCTTTGCTCCCTAAATACCCGGTCCATCATCTTCTGGTAGGTTGCTCCTGCATTTTTCAGCCCGAAGGGCATCATTTTATAGCAGTAGCATCCCTCCCTGGTGATGAACGAGACGTCTTTGACGTCGGGGTGCATCCTGATCTGGTGATAACCTGAAAAAGCATTCAAAAAACTCATCACAGAAAAATCGACGGCTGAGTCAACCAGCGCGTCGATCCGAGGCAGGGGATAACAATCCTTAGGGCAGGCCTTATTTAACAATGAAAAATCCACACACATACGCCAGCGGCCATCGGCCTTTTTTACCATTACGACGTTGGAGACCCAGTCTGGGTACTGGATCTCCGATACAAAACCTACTTTGAGGAGTTTTGCCACCTCCTCGCGGATGGGTCCTTCGAGCTTGCTGGCGAAGGTCCTTCTCTTCTGCCGGATGGGACGGGCCTCCGGATCGAGGTTGAGACGATGGCAAGCCATGTCCGCCTCGATGCCTGGCATATCAGCTGCGCTCCATGCGAATACATCCACGTTCTTCTGGATGCACTCCAGCATCTTCATCCCGTCCTCCGGGCCGAGGCCCCCGCTGATCCGCACCTCTTTCACCCTTCCCTCCTGGGTGAGGACCTCCATCTCCACCACCTCTTCTGCCGCCTCGAGTCGGGCTGGCTCTTCCCATTGGCCCTTTGCTTTTCGCCCTTCTACCCGGGCCTCTTCCTCTGCGACTCCTTCCGCCTCCACCGGCTCGACCTCCTGCTCCTCCTGAGCGACCTCCAACAACTTGACCTCCTGCTCCTCACGAGCGACCTCCAACAACTCGACCTCCTGCTCCTCACGAGCGACCTCCATATTCTCCTCTCGGGCATCGCCCTCTCCCCCTACTTCTCTCTTCTCCACTTCTTCTCCTGGCCCCTCCGGCCTCGCCATCTCCTCATCCATATTCTTAGCATCCGCCATCCAAGAGATGGTGTTGACGGCAGTCACATAGCACTGCCTCGCCACCTTAGCATCTCCTCGGACGCGGACCTGGACTCCTCCACTATGGAGCTTTAAGCACTGATGGTACGATGAGGGCACGCACCGGAAGGCGCTGATGAGGGGGCATCCGAAAATGGCGTTATAGCTGCTCGGAGCGTCCACAATGACGAACCGGCAGTTTCTTTTGACTCCTCCTAGCGTCACCTGGAGACCAACACCTCCCTCGACCTCCTTCCGCTCTCCTGAGAAACCAAACAGCGGTCCGTCGGAGGCATGCACCCTCTTCTTTTCCACCTCCATTGCGTCGAAGGCCTTCTTGAAGATCACGTTCACTGAGCTCCCGTTATCCACCAGGATCCGGGAGACCGTGAAATTTTCAATCGCCGTCTGAATCACCAGAGCATCGCAGAATGGATCCTCATAATCTGGCATGTCTTCCGAGGAGAAAGTGAGCTTCTCCGGGGGGGGGGGGGGGGGTGGGGTCTGGGAAGTCGACGCGACGTCCCTTCGGAACATCGCCTGGAAGCTCCTCTTGCGAGAGGCCTCTATCCCAACCCCTCCATGAATCACCCCGATTCCCCCTGGTCCCTGTATCCGCCCTGTCCTCGCATCGGTCTTCTTCCGCCTCCGGGAGCATTTCCTCGATCCTGACCTGCTGCCACCGTGGCTGACCTCTCTCTCTCATCTCCAAGAATTCTGGGCAGGTGGCGGTCGCGTGACCTTCTTCCTGGTGAAAGTCACAATAAGGCAACGCCACCCTGCCCCCTCTTCCTGCTCTTCCTCTACCTCCTCTTGCTCCTCTGCCTCCTCTGCCTCGGCCTACCGCCATAGCTTGTTCCCTTGGGGGGTGAGGGGGTCTGGGACCCTGCCTCCACCCCGGATTCATTCCTCCCACTTCCCTTCCTTGGTATCCTTCTTCCTGACCCCTCGCCGGTCCTTCCTGGTGCCTCCAGCCCAACCTGTTGTTGGACTCTTGATTCCTCCAATTCCGAGGCGGTCTTTCGAACCCCTGACCCCTGGGCTCATCTCGCCTTCTTCCTTCCTGCTGCCTCACCTCGGGCTCGCTCATCTTTGCCAACCTCCTGTAGAACTCCGGGTTGGCCGCCTCCCCTTCAATCTCCTCTGCTGCTCGCTCCATCAATTCCTCAAAGGATGAAGGAGGCCTTCTTTTTAGGTCCATCTTGAAGAACCCGTCTCGCAACCCTACGATGAACGCCATCTTGAGGGCGAATCCCGGCACCTCCTGCACAAGGTGTATCTCCTCCTGGAACCTATCCACGTAATGTCCCAGGGACTCTCCCTCCCTCTGCCTGATCTTGAAGAGAGCCTCCGCATCCTTCTTCCTCTTTTTTGACGTCGAGAAGCGTAACCGAAAGCCTCGGCGCAGATCATCGAACGTGTAGATGGAACCTGCGGAAAGCTGGTGGAACCAGTCCCTTGCTTTCTCCTTCAGGGTGGTCGCGAAGAGTCGGCATTGAAAAGCATCCGACATGGGAAGGATTGATGTCATGTCCTCAAACCACTGCAGGTGCACGACTGGATCCTCCTTGCCGGTGTAGTAGGACATCTCCGGCCCACGAAACCCCTCTGGCACTGGGGCCGAGAGGATCATCTCGCAAAAGGGGCTCCCTTCCCCTGCTCGGCGAATGGACTTCTCGCGCGGACCCAACTCGCACACCCCAGCACTCGCCGGACTACTGAACAGCTGCCGCCCTGGGAGATCTCGCGCACTTCCTTCTGCTGGCACCTCCTTCCCCGGCCGCTGCCCCGGTGCGTTCTCGCCGATCTGCGGGGGTGGGACCACGGGGACTGCCGGGGTCTCGCACTCGCTCCTTGCTGCGAGAACTGTCTGCAGGACCTCTCGCTTGAACTTCTCAAACATTTCCAGCCACTCCCCTGTCGCGGGTGGCTGCGAGTGACCTGAGTCAGAACTATTCCCCCCATCTCCTGTCATCGAACCTAATTCAAGATTTTCCTTCACCGGCTACGGTCCACGCTCACCGCACCAAAAATGTTGAAACCTGCAACAGGTCTCTTGAGTTCGGACCCACTGGGGGTGTAGCCGATGCTTATTTCTCCCTCACTAGACTCTCTTGATGGTGGATGTGAGAATAGGAATAGACCCAAGGCTGAAGCGAGGAGGTCCCGCCACACACCCGGAAGATCTTAGAGAGCTTCCCCTCCCAAACCAAAGCTCAACCGGGCACCTTGGAGGGCACTGGCTGCCAACCAAAACTTGCCCAGAGGAGAGGATTCTCTAAAATCGGATCTCCTCCAAGGTGCCCTTAAGGGTCTATTTATAGATTTTTCTAGGCTGGTCTGCAAATAGCATGAATCCGCCTTTTAGTTTTACTAACCGCACCCCAAATTGGTCTGCTAACAGCCTAACTCCGCTGCTCCGAAGGGCTATTTGCACCCCACAAGGGGTATGGTGGTCATTTCCTCCTCAATTCATCTTGGGCGAGTGGTCCATGAGGGCACCACTCGCTGGGCACCCGCTTAGCTGGACGAATGCCCACCCTTCCAGGCGAGTGGTCCGTGAGGGCACCACTCGCCTGGGTCCTTCTCTTCCGCAGCTTATCCCCACCAACCCGGGGGTACTCCCACCTCCTAGCCGGGGTGAATGATCTGACTGACCCAGGTCTCGCCAGTTGGCTTGAGGGGCCCACTCGGCGAATACGGGTTGTACAATAACAGTGTTTACTTGTCTTAAAAATGTAAGTTTAATCATGGGATCTTCGAATGCTGATGGGTCAAACCTTGTGAAAAGGGCGAATTTGAATTCATTCCAGTTGAAATAAGCCCCGCCAGGATTCAATGATTCATACCATCAAGATGCTGGTGGATCTAAGTGCATTGCTATAATTGGCATATATGCTGAATATGGAATGTTATAAAATCGAAAGTAATGTTCGGCTTTTGTAACCCAATCAGTTGGATCGCCGTTTTCAAACCACGGAAAATTAAATTTTACCTGACCGAATGGTGGGAATGTGGGTGTTGAAGTAGCACCTGGGAAATTTGTTGTGAACTGCTCGGTACCGTCTCTGTATGGGTTGTTGGGCGATTGTGCGTTGTGGAGATTCCAAGATTGAGGTGATAGATTTTGTCCCAAATTAAGCTGGTTGGTCGGTGGTCCCTCGAATCCGCCTGCGGTCAACTGAGGCAATCGCGGGTTGGGTGAGAACCCGACTGTGCCGATGTTGGTGGATCTTCCTTGGAACATTTGATGAGCTAATGACAATGGTCCGGGATGCATTGTATTGAATTGTCCCCGTGGTCCGATGCTAAGGTCGTGCACCATTCCTTGGAGATTTGGGAATTGGGTGCCCGGGCCTAACATTTTTCCATCGATGATGCCTTGAGATGGATTCATGATACCTGGGTTGGTGACACTCCGTGGTGCGCGTGAACGCCTGCATGAATGGTGTGGGGTTATCGATCGATGATGAGTACGAAGTTGCTAGAATTGCTTCGGCCTGAGACCGAAGAGAATCAGGTCCTCCCTCATGTGAGTGAGGTGGTGGTGTCTTCAACAAAGAACTCATCTCTTGTTGTAGCTGTACAACCCTCATTCTCTGAGGGTAGACCCATTCAAAGCCACGTAGGCTGAAGTCAAGGTCAAAAAGTCAGCACATAAGCCGGCAGTCCAAGACACAAGACAACTTAGCCAGCAGGAGTAAGGCGTGAGCTGGGCGAGCAAGGCGTGAGTATGGCGAGCAAGGGGCGAGTATGGCGAGCAAGGGGCGAGTATGGCGAGCAAGGGGCGAGTATGGCGAGCAAGAGGCGAGTATGGCGAGCAAGGGGCGAGCAGAGGCGAGCTTGGGCGAGTATCTCGCGAGTATGGGCGAGTAACCCTTGTAACTCGCGAGCAGAGGCAGTATCCTCGCATTCCCCCCTAGGATTTCTCTATAAATAGACCCCCAGGGGTACTAGAAAAGGCAAACTTTGGGAAGTGGTCGAGGTCCCCCCAAGTTGGATACTCGCCAAATCCATGCCCGTCTAGTACCTCGCCCAGCTTTTGGTTGTGGAGGGGAAGTTTCTCTCAAACTTTCGGGTATGTGGTGGGACCTCCCTGCTGGAGCACCTGGGGTGTGCTTATAGTCATTTTCTCTCTCCTATTTTAGCTATCCGAGCCGTGGAGCTGGACCGCAGGATCAGTAACCTCGGACTGCATTGATCCGATTTTTGGAGCCGGAATTTTTCTGGCTTCAACAGTAGCACTCTCAAGTCTTGAGATGATTGTTCGGTGGATTGTTGGATTGTCATGGTCAGTTTCAGCATTTTTTTCCAATCTGGTGAAATTTGATTTTTCTCCGCGTGGCGTTGGTCCATTGTTTTCCAGATTTCTTGTTGGCCTTGGGATAGTTCCTTCAATCTTGTGTTTGGTGGTGGTTCGGTGCCCGCCATGACGAGAGGTTCAACGAGAGCACCATTGTAACCGCGCCAGCGGGAGACCGGCGGGATTACAAACTAATCTTGACTAAATAAAATGAAAGTACTGATTTTATTAATTCATCTCTCTATTACATCCTCTCCTCCATATTTATATTAGTGCTTAGAAATTAGGAAATACGATAATTCGTGAAATGCAACAAATAGGGAAATGCAACAAATAGGGAAATGCATAATTATAAATAATAAATGTTGATAATGCCGTTGGCATGTCTTCCAAAGAGCCGTTAGGCTTGACCACATGTACGCCTATGGTAATTCCATCACAGGTGCCTTGGATTGCTGAGCTGGCTTCATCTCATCCGTTGGCTTTGTGCTTTGAGCTGTTACATAGCCGGAGGTAAAAGATGCAGAGAGGAGGTTGTCGGCGTTGAAGGGCTACGCAGAGAGCAGGCAAACAGAATCGATCTCTCTCGCCAGGATGCAGAGAGCTCGCCCCTAGGGTTGCGTTGCAGTAAGCAGGTTGTCGATAGGAATATAAACGCTCGAACCCGCGGCTTTTCAAATAGACATAAAGCAACTTTTTCCTAAGGATAAAACCAGAAGGACACTCAAGAGATTGCAAACAAATCGCAAATAAGTGGGCCCCATAAGGTTGCATGTGAGAAGGACATTTTTTTCTACCTAGGATAACGTGTTTGCTATCAAAAATCCCCTTCTCACAGTTTGCAATTTATTTGCGATCTCTTGAATGCCTGTAATTTCGTCCTTTTCCTAAACATTATTTAGGAGAAGTCGCAAATACAAACAGTCTAAGGCTCTGTTTGGTTGGGTTGTTGCTGATGGAAAGCTGCTGATAGAAAAATTGCTGATTCTGAAAAACAGAGTTTTGCTAAAAAACTGTTTGGATGAAAAGTTGCTGATTCTGGAAACAGCTTTTCTTCCATCCTCACAAATTTTTTCTATAGCAATAGAGAGAAGATTCAAACGAACCCCTCTTTGATGAATCAAAGGATTTAGTGCTGAAATCTCGAATCGCCTAGGGCCGAATTTCACTGGTTGTCGGCCATGGGATGTTAGATTCACAGAACAACAAAAATCGAGCTGCTCCAATTCACGAAACTTCGAATACCATCATCCATTAACCGAGAAAAAGGGGAAAAAGGTGAATTGACCTCCTCATTCTTGCCTTTCCGCGTTCAAACCCCCAAAGTTCGAAGACGCATTCAAACTTCTTCAGGACACTTCTCCTCCAGCGACGTCGCGCGATCACCGGCGGAGTACAGTTGAATGAGGCTTTAGATCACCGGCGGAGTACAGTTGAATGAGGCTTTAAAGAACGTATGCAGAGAGAGCGCGTGAGGAAGAAGAAAGATTAGTGGATCTCCATCAGATCCTGAGAGAGCTCCCGCGTGGGCCGACCATTACCAAAAAGTCCATCTCCATGAATCAAAAAGCAACACAGGAAGGAAGCGGAGGGGGAGATGAATGCCGACGGAGGAGATCTGCGCAGGGTTTAAGCAAAACAGCGGTCCTTAATAAACGAAGTTTCGGAATTAAGTCGAACCAAACCCTGCTTATGGCCGAAATCATGGTGCGTCCCAATCGCACCGCTGCCTAACAACGCCACCTAATAATAACGGTGGCGGTGGTAATACCGCTTTCTCAAGCTGCCAGAACGGTGCCAAATAGAACCTTTTACTGGTAAGTGCGAACCAGCGCTTCTATAGTTTTATGTGTTTATTAAATTGTTAATCTTGCAGTGCACGTGTCAGCGTATCATTCGCATATCAATACGCAGCGTACAGCATTTCCCCTCTTGGAGAAGATTAGCGGTTGCTCTAACACGCAGCCCAATGAAATTGCCACATGTCACGCATCACAGCCATACAGTGCAGCTCATGGAATTGGAGGCCAACACCAAGCGGCTTTTTTAACACGGCGGGGGGCCCGCTCCGACGATACGCTTGACACGGCACGGCACGCTGCAAAGTTTGGACGGCTGGATGATCGTCGGGGCGTTGACTGTGGGAAGAGGCGCAGCACATGCCGATTCCAGGCGATGGTGCCAAAAGCTGGCTTTCGTGGCAGCGGCAGCGGCAGCGGCAGGGAGGGGCGGTGGTGCGTATCGATAAACAACGCATGCTGTCGCCAACTCGCCATCAAGCTAGATGCATTCACAGTCACTATCCACAGGGCCCGTTTGGGAACCCAGTGGAACGCAAAATGGGAGACGCAACTCCGCTGGATCATTGGGCTCCAGGCCGGAACGGCGATGAGTTCCGCGATTTTGAGCGCGCGGCACGCTGCCACGCCGGAGCGCTCGTTTGGGTCGCCTCTGTCCGGCGCCGGAGCATCGCCGGACTGCCAAGCGGGCCTTAACTTTCGTTACTGTGTAATTTTTTAAAATTGAGTTGGGTTTTGGCACACGAACACGATAGACTAATCCAGTAAATTGGTTGTCTAAGCAAACCCCGCGGGTTCTCAGGGGACCGGCGACCCCGCCGGTGGGGTCCGATCAGGAAGCTGGCATCTCCGCTGCCGCCGGCGGCCTTAACCACAAGACAGGTTTTTTGTAATAGTTTATTTTCTATATTTTTTCTAGAAAAAAAATAAATAATTAAAACATTTACATAATAAAAAATGTAAAAATATAATAATTTTAAATCTTAAATAAATGATAAACATTAGATGATATAAAAATATATAAATATTAAGAACATTTGGGGGCCCGCAGATTGCACTAACATAGGGCCGGAGGCCCATATCTTTGCACTCATGTAGGGTCGGAGGCTCGTGCCGTTCGACTCGTATGTACATACACTTATAAAAATAAAACGTGGTGGCAACAAAATTGGCTGAAAAAATGAGGCATTGTGTTGATTCAAGCCCCCCGTTCAAACACGTATCAAGCATGTCCATTCGATTACACCTCACAATTTCTTATCGTTGCTTGCCTTTACTCACGAATCTTGCAGGCGCCCTACCAGAAATACTTTCCCGCACCTACTCCTTCCCAAAACCCTCGAATTCCCAGTTAGTTGCTCTTCGATCAGCTAGAATCCCTCCTCAAATCAGCACACCCAAAAACCCAAATCTCTATCGGCTACATCTCCGACCTCCGACATTCTACGTGCAACCATCACCATCTTCGTCCTCTGGAACAAAAACATTCCCTCCCTTATTTTTGCATGCAGATTTGCTCGCTCAGACGACCTATGCCGCCGCTTTGACGAACTATCCCCTCGCACCAATGACCTACCCCCCATCCCCCGCCCCCCAATTAAAAAAACCACTATCATCATGTCCATGCCTCCCCCAAATTCGACCAGACACCGACACCTTCGTGAGCTCAAACTCGGTCATTATTTCTTGCCCTCTCCACCTTCCATTCATGTTCTCATGTTCTCTTGAATTTGGTTGCAGAAATTTTCGTCGCTCTGCTCTTCAAGTATTGCCTGATTTCTCAAACTACGCCAAGATGAGTTTGAAGGTTACTTAAAAATGATTATATTTGATACTTAAGAAGGTAATCTTTTGTTTCTTCAATGTCTCACGTGTTATTAATTTGTTCAGTCAACATAAGGGCGAAGCCCCGCATCTATTCAGTCAGTATAGGCGGTGAAGCCTCGTGCCGTCACGGCCAGGGTACTGCCGCGGTTAGGGTTCCGGGAGTCTCGTGTCTATCACTCGTATCATAAAAGGAAATACTTTTGTGATCAAACTGACTTTCTAATGACCACTCCGTCGAATCCATCCGATCATCCAATGTCATGGACTGAATCTTGGCAGTCGGATTCAAAGTTCAATTTTAAATACCTCACCTTAACCCTATTCCTGATCTCCTCATTCACAATCTTCAGCTAATTTGCTGGCCTGCTCACCCCCTCGTTCACTCACCCGCACCCCGCACGGGTCTCCTTTCTTTCCCTTCTTCCCCATCGCCGCCTTCTCATACATCCCTAAACTTCAAGCAGATCGCGCGATCTTCATCGGCATCCTAATCGGCTAGGGCATCATTGGTTTTTTGAAGCTGATGGGGCAGGTTTCCAGAGACAGCATCCAGAAGAACGCCATAACGCCGGATCTCCACGAGCTTGTGCGTCGTCGACATATTCCCCGCCTTCTTCCTCATTGTTGGCGTCGCTTTCCTCTAGCTCGGACGCCTTCATGGAGTTCCTCATCTGCTACACCATCGCGGGAGCCTCACTGGATTCCTTCTACGCGACTTTTGCGACTGTATGGGCTTCGTGGTGTAGGCGCGGGAGGAGGAGGAACTGTCGGAAAAGCTGATCAAACAGTGAGGATATATAGATGGAATATGTGTTGTAAATCTGACTATAAACTTTATGCAGGAAAAGATTAACAGGGAAGAAGATGGTTCTATCAGCTTACTTCATTTGCAGGAAGGAGAAAAACAGTAAAGCCAAAAAGATTGTTCTTACAATAAACCAACAACAGATAAAGAGGGGGGGGGGGGGGAGGGAGCTGGCACACGGTTCAAAGCAGATACAAAAGATATACCACATCAGAGGTATATATCCCAGAAGGCGCAGAGCTTGAGATTGTATAATTATATATATTATCTTAAACTTAATATATATAATTATAACACGCCCCCATAATCTAGGGCTCATTTGCGTTGATAATCTCCTGGGAGCCGATGAACTCCTTCACGCTGACGACGCCCAGACCCTGTCAGAACGTCATAAACTTTTCAATTGAGAGGGCTTTAGTCATTCCATCTGCAAGCTGTTCTTTTGTGTTGCAATACTTCACATCGATCTCCTTCTCTTCTATCAGATTTCTCACAAAATGATGCCTTAACTGGATGTGCTTGGTTCGATTATGAAACACAGAATTTTTGCTCATTGAAATGGCAGAGGTGCTATCTACCATAAGAGTAGTGATTCTCTTTTCTTCTTTCCTTATTTCTCCTAACAGATGGGCAAGCCATATTGCTTCCTTTGAGGCTTCTCCCATGGCGATATACTCAGCTTCGGCCGAGGACAGAGCAATGCTCTTCTGTTTTCTGGAGTTTCAGGAGATGGTCATTTTACCTATTTGAAATACAAAACCACTGGTGCTCCTTCGATCGTCGGCTGATCCTGCCCAATCACTATCAGAATAGCCAATCAAATCCTCTTCTTTACCCTCTTCTTTGGTATACAATAGACAATACTCCTTTGTTCCCTGTAAGTAACGCAGAATACGTTTAACTGCTCTCATATGGGCAGCACTAGGCTCACTGGAAAATCTGGATACCATGCCCACAGCATGTTCGATGTCAGGCCTGCTGTTCGTTAAATAGATTAGAGCACCCACTATGCTCCGATATTTCTCTTCTTCGACTCTCTCCTCTCCATCTTCTTTTTGCAATTTTTCTCCTGTTGCCATGGGTGTTCCAGTTTGTTTACATTCTTGCATATTGAATTTGCAGAGTAGCTCTGTCAAGTACTTGTGCTGATGCAAAAACATCGCTCCTGGTACTTGATGGAGTTGCAGACCCAGGAAATACTTCATGAGACCGAGATCACTCATTTCAAACTCTTTCTTCATGATAACTTTGAAGTCGTTTACAAGGGACAAGTTTGAGCCTATGACTAATAAGTCATCAACGTATATACAAGCTATTAAGAAATTTCCATCTGGGTGATGTTTTGAATATAGTGAGGCTTCATAAGCGCTTCTTTCATACTCATTCATCTTAAGATAGGAATCAATGCGCTCGTTCCAGGCGCGTGGAGCTTGTCTCAGGCCGTAGAGAGCTTTTCTCAATTTATAAACTTTCTCCTCTTCTCCTTTTACTGAATATCCTTCTGGCTGGTACACAGACACTTCTTCATTTAATTCCCCATTCAAGAACGCTGACTTGACATCCAGTTGATGAATTTTCAGGTTCCTTTGAGTGGCAAAAGCAATCAACATTCTTATAGTCTCCATTCGAGCAACTGGTGCGAAGGTCTCCGTGAAGTCTCTGCCAGGCTTCTGTGAGTACCCTTTTGCCACCAATCTCGCTTTGTGTTTCTCTACTTCTCCTTTCTCATTCAGCTTTAGTTTGTAGATCCACTTAAGACCGATAATAGGATGGTTGAGAGGTTTGGAAACCAGTTCCCACGTGTTGTTTTTGTTAATCATGCTCATCTCATTGTCCATGGCCTTTACCCACTCAGGCAATTTTTCAGCTTCAGTGAATTTTGTTGGTTCTTTACTCATGAGGGCTACATTGCATGCTTCATATATGTCGGTTAGAGAACGAAACTTTTTGGGAGATGATGAGTCATACCTGATGTCAGAAGAGACATCACTTGAGCTTTGTGGATTGGGTGGCTGTGTCTCAACAGCATCCTCCTCAACAACATCCTCCTCAGGTAGTGAGAAAAAATGACTCTGATCCTCATTCAGTCCCCAGTCCCAGCTGCTCTGTTCGTCAAATATCACATCTCTATTGATGACTAGTTTTTTTGATGGAGGATGGAACAATCTGTAACCTTTTGATTCAACACTGTACCCCACAAAGATGTATTTCTCCCCTTTTGCTTCAAGCTTATCTCTAGCATCATTTGCAGGAAGAGCATATGCAATGCTTCCAAATGTTCTGAAATGATTTGCAGATGGTTTTTTATTATTCCAGACCTCAAATGGTGTTGAGTTTGCATGAGCACTGGTAGGTGCTCTGTTTAGGATATGAACGGCTGCGTTCATTGCCTCCCCCCAAAATTCTTTTGGTAATTTCTTTTGTTGTAGCATGCTCCTCCCCATTTCTACGACGGTATGATTCCTTCTTTCCACTACTCCATTTTGCTGCGGGCTATGTGGCACCGTAAGCTGTCTCTTGATTCCATAAAGTTCACAGAACGAAAAGAATTCATTGCTTGTAAATTCTCCTCCTCTGTCCGTGCGTAGGCTCTTGATTTTGCAATTTGCTTCATTTTCAATCATGTTTTTGAACTGGGTGAATTTTTGGAAGGCATCTGATTTCAAGTTAAGAAAGTAGATCCACATGATGCAGCTATAATCGTCCACGATTAGAAGATAGTATCGACTGCCTGACCATGTAGGTGTTGATGTTGGTCCCCAGATGTCGACATGAATGAGTTGCAGGCGTTCTGTGGCTCTCCATGTGCTCTGTTGAGGAAAAGGTGTTCGATGAATTTTGTTTAGAGCACATACCTCACAGAATTCTTTACCACTGATAGTTCCTTGAATTCCATTGACGATGCTTTTACACTTCTAAAGGTCTGCAAAATTCAAATGGCCATATCGTTCATGCCAAAGAGTTGAGTTCTCTGAACCCCTGGTAGTATTGGCTTGATGATTGTGTTGATTGTGTTCTCCTCCTCTTTCCATAGGCATGGCCAAGGGAAAGATCTTATTCTTGGACATTTGAACATTTGCAACAATTTTTTGATTCTTTTTATCTTGTATGCTACACATGTCATTATCAAACACAAGTTTGTACCCTCTCTTGATAAGTTGTCCCACGCTGAGGAGGTTCTGTGATAGATCATGCACAAATTGAACTTCATGAATATGGTTGATCTCACCTGTTTTGAGGGTTACGACCACAGTCCCTTTCCCTTCTATTATCTTAACATTTCCATCTCCCATGATGACTTCAGATTTACAAGTTTCATCAAGGTGGATGAAAGCATTTCTGTTATTGGACATATGGTTGGAACAACCACTATCCAGAAACCAAATTTCACTGTCCAATTTCTCATGTTCACGACAGGAGTAGAAAAGCGATTCAGTGTTGTTGGAGAAGTTTGCTTCTTCCTTCTGACGTGGTTGCTGATACCAGCAATCCTTTTGAAGGTGATTGTTTCTCTTGCATTTCTTACATCTGAGAAACAATCTTTGGTGGAATGGGTGTTCTTGTTGCAAAGTTTGCAAAACTGGGTGAAGTTTCTATCTTCTGCCCCCTTTTATCTTGGATTTGAGTGACACTGCTGAGAGGATTATTTTGTTTGTGACATGGAGAGTTTGCTTTGAAAAGCTTGTTCCAGTGAAGGCTCTTTAGTTTTCATTCGTTCTTCATGCCCTTGCAGTGAGCCTACAAGATCTGTAACAGTCATCTTTGTAGTGTCTCTTGCTTCGTGGATGGCAGCTATAACATGCTCATACCTTGGCAGCAGGCTCGTAAGAACTTTGGAAACAATTCTCTTTTCTGGTAAGTCGTCCCCATAGGTTCGAATCTGATTGACAATCATGGTAACTTTGGACATGTACTGTTGAATAGATTCTCCGTCTTTCATTTTTAGTAATTCAAAATCCCTCCACAGAAGGTTTAAACGAATGACTATCACTCTGTCACTCCCTCTGTATTCTGTCTTTAAGATCTCCCAGGCTTCCTGAGAGGTTTCTGCATCAATGATAAGAGGTAGAATCGATCTCCCTACTCCTTGCTGGATACAGAGGATAGCTTTGGCGTCCTTTTTCTGAGTTTCCATGAGGAGTTGGATTTTGGTCGATTCCCCTTTGTCAGCAGTTTTTTCAGAAATACTTGTGTCGGAAGAAGCTTTGTCTGATGGCAAAGAATAGCCATCTTGGACAAGATCCCACAAACCTTGAGAGACAAAGTAGATTTTCATTTGCTTGCTCCAATAGTCATAAGCATCACCTTCGAACACATGAATCCCAGTTTGAGTATACAGGAAAGTCTGGGTGCTGGAAGAAGTTGCCATATGATGAGGCCCAAAACAAAACTTTTGAGTTAACAGTAACTCAGGAACAGAAACTACACGGGATCTCTGATGGCGCGAGCCGCTTCTGCTCTGATACCAAATGTTATAAATCTGACTATAAACTTTATGCAGGAAAAGATTAACAGAGAAGAAGATGGTTCTATCAGCTTACTTCATTTGCAGGAAGGAGAAAAACAGTAAAGCCAAAAAGATTGTTCTTACATTAATAAACCAACAACAAATAAAGAGGGGGGGGGGGGGGAGTTGGCACGCGGTTCAAAGCAGATACAAAAGATATACCACATCAGAGGTATATATCCCAGAAGGCGCAGAGCTTGAGATTATATAATTATATATATATTATCTTAAACTTAATATATATAATTATAACAATATGTGCTTCTCTAGGATTAACAAATTTATATGGTTAAGACAGCATCATTGGTTTTTCGAAGCTGATGGGGCAGGTTTCCAGAGACAGCATCCAGAAGAACGCCATAACGCCGGATCTCCACGAGCTTGTGCGTCGTCGACATATTCCCCGCCTTCTTCCTCATTGTTGTCGTCGCTTTCCTCTGGGACGCCTCCGTGGAGTTCCTCATCTACCACAGCATCGCGGGAGCCTCACTGGATTCCTTCTACGCGACTTTTGTGACAATATGTACGGGCTTCGTGGTGTAGGCGCAGGAGGAGGAGGAACTGTCGGAAAAGCTGATCGGACAGTGAGGATACATAGGGCAGACGGAATATGTACGTGCTTGTCTAGGATTAAAAAAATTATCTGGTTAAGACGATACTCCACCGTTCTTGTGAATGAGATCATCTCACTTTTACTTGCAATTATTATTCTATTCATTGTGATTTGGGATTTCATGTTTGTAAAATGGCATAAATATAATTTAGCTGTTGGGTTCTTTGTTCGATTCACATTTGACTGATGTTATTTGATTGTAAACAGTACACTTATTTTCCCTCAAAGAGTGTCCATTTGCTTCGTAGTTGTATTTTCTGCGCTTTTAATTACACTGGTTAATTACAAAGTCCATCCAATGCTAAGCACTAGTTTTATTAGTTCCACAAATCGGTCACGAATTTTAGTCCATTGGAATATGCTGCAGGTACTGCATTTATCTCGGGTAGAACTATTTAATGTTATATATCTACTGTTGGGAATGAGAGCAAACAATTCTGACTAGAGCACTTGTTGCAATTATTGAGCGAGCACCTGTGCGACCGCGTTGAGCGGTATGCAAATACGCAAACAAAATACTATGCAGAAAATAATAAAGCACACACATAAATTTTAACGTGGAAAACCCAATTGGGTGAAAAACCACGGGACGATCGGAGTCCAACCCGAAAAGCCTACACTAAAAATATGATAAATCACATGCACGGAATACAAGCTTTCCCTCCACCGATCCACAAAGAATTTCCACTCCTCCACCACAAACACGATCCAAACCGGATCTACACCACAAACTTCTTCTCCAACAATTTACACAAATCACAGTTTGCAAGAAGAAAAAATACAAGAGGCGTAAGAAGTCGTTACCCGGACGGATTGAACAATCCGTCCCAACGTCTAAGATGACGTTCTCCAAAAAGCCACGAAGAAGACCGGCTATGAGTAGCCCCTTTCTCCTTCGTCTTCAAACTCCAAGTCACGAACACGAAGGCCGGCGGCAGCCCTCCAACTGTGGCAGCACTTCCTCCAAAATAGCAGCGGGCGGCAGCCCCCTTCAACAACACAGGCGGTAGCGGCTCTTCCCAAAAAAACAGACGACAAAAGCCCTTCCAAAACCCAGGCGGCAACAACCCTCCTCCACCATAGGCGGCAGCCCCTCCAAAATGAGCGGCAGCAGGCCCTCCAAAAATCCAGGCGGAAGCAGCCCTTCAAACCTGCGGCGAAGAACGAGAGAGAGAGAGAGAGAGAGAGAGAGAGAGAGAGAGAGAGAGAGAGAGAGAGAGAGAGAGAGAGAGAGAGAGAGAGAGAGAGAGAGGGGAAAACGGGGAGTTGTGAATGCCTGCTTTCAAACCTAACAGGAAGATGAATGGTTGCCTAACTACTCACGATGCCCTGCTATATCGGGCAACTGTTCACGCCCAAAACAAAACAGTCCGGTTCAGCTTGAACTGGTCCAAGAAAAAAAAATTCCTCCACGCTAAAGGACAGCAGAAAAAAGGTTTCAACCTGCCTTTTAAGAGGTTGCAACTTATTCTGCTGAAACACTATTTCACAGAATTCCTGCACGCCAATATATTTTATTTATATATGGCGGGAATATAAAGTCACGGGCTGCACCTAGCACGCCCGATGGTTTTTACCGACTCGGATGGGAACCACACCCAACAAATCTCCCCCTTCACATCGAGGCGGAGGAAACCGCCATCCCGGCGATTCTAACGCACTGCTCGAACTTCCCCTTGTCACAGTCTTGGTCAGCATGTCTGCCCCATTATCATCAGTGTGCACCTTCTGAAGATCAAGCTCCTTCTGCTCCAG
Source organism: Dactylorhiza incarnata (assembly GCA_033032865.1). NCBI lineage: Eukaryota > Viridiplantae > Streptophyta > Magnoliopsida > Asparagales > Orchidaceae > Dactylorhiza > Dactylorhiza incarnata. The sequence goes on from JAWHQI010000281.1 coordinate 2,606,388, forward strand.
GACATCTCGTATCCAATGATACTGAGTGTCAATGTGCTTCGACCTCGAGTGAAACGTGGGGTTCTTCCCCAGATGGATTGCGCTCTGACTGTCACACAGGAGTGTGTATCGGTCCTGAGTGAAACCAAGCTCTTTGATGAACCTCTTCATCCAAAGCAGCTCCTTCCCAGCCTCAGTGACCGCAATGAACTCAGCCTCCGTGGTGGACAGTGCAACGCACTTCTGCAGTCTCGACGCCCACGAGACAGCTCCCCCTACAAACAGAATCAAGTATCCGGACGTCGACTACCTGGAATCCAAATCTCCAGCCATGTTTGCATCAGTGTAACCCAACAGCTCTGGCTCACTGTCTCTAAATCTCAGTGTCAAGTCTGACGTCCCCTGCAGGTATCTCAGTATCCACTTCACTGCGCTCCAATGCTCTCTCCCAGGATTGGAGAGAAATCTACTGACGGTCCCAACGGCATGCGCAATGTCTGGACGAGTGCAAACCATCGCGTACATGAGGCTCCCAACTGCAGATGCATACGGAATCTTCTGCATCGCCTCAATCTCCTCGGGTGTGTTGGGGCACTGATCAGTGGTAAGCCTGAAGTGAGCTGCAAGAGGCGCGCTCACCTTCTTTGCATGATCCATGTCAAATCTCTGCAGCACCTTGCGGATGTACAACTCCTGTGACAACCAGAGCAATCTGGCTCCCCTGTCTATACGAATGTGCATCCCCAGAATGGTCTTCGCAGCACCCAGATCCTTCATCTTAAAGGTGGAACTCAATTGCCGCTTCAACTCAGCAATGCGCGCAGTGTTCCTCCCAACGATCAGCATATCGTCCACGTACAACAATAGCATAATGAAATCCTCTGGAACGTACTGCTTGATGAACACGCAGTGGTCAAGGGTGGTCCTCCTGAAGTCGATCTCCCCCATGAAAGAATCAAATTTCTTATACCATTGCCGCGTGGCCTGCTTCAGGCCATATAGACTCTTCTGCAAGCGGCACACCAGACCTTCCTTCCCTCTAACACTGAAACCCTCAGGCTGCTCCATGTATAGCTCCTCGTCAAGATCGCCATGCAGAAAGGCGGTCTTGACGTCCATCTGCTCAATCTCCAAATCAAGCCTCGCAGCGAGGCCAAGAACAACACGAATAGATGACATCTTCACCACTGGTGAGAAGATCTCATCGAAGTCAACGCCCTGTCGTTGTCCAAAACCCTTCACCACTAGCCTGGCCTTGTATCTGGGAGGTGTGGAGGAATCTCCCTGCTTTACCCTAAAAATCCAACGATTCTTCAAGGCCTTCTTTCCCTTAGGCAATCTCAACAAGTCATACGTGTGGTTCTTCTGCAGCGACTACATCTCCTCCTGTATAGCAGCCATCCACTGGCGCTTCTCAGCACTCTCCACAGCCTCGTCATAGCTCTCAGGCTCCCCCGCATCAGTCAGAAGAATGAACTCTGATGCAGAATATCTAGTGGAAGGATGCCTGACCCGATCTGACCTCCGTAGGACAGGCTAAGGGGCCGGTGCAGTCACATCATCAGTAATGTCCTCAGCGACTCCTGGTTCACCAACAGTGATGATATCATGATCCGAAAGGGTATCAGTACCCTGTGTTGGCTCAGGCTCAGTCGCCTCCTCAGTGTCGTCATCTCCAACCATAGGTGACTCTGCAGCAGTGCGAGAGTCAACCTCAAACTCAACAGTCCCCTCAGGATCACCAACAGTCTGATCCTCACAGAAAACAGCATCACGACTACGCACAAGCTTCTTCTCAACTGGATCAAAGAACTTGTACCCAAACTCTCCACTATAGCCGTACCCCAAGAAAATACACTGTACAAAGGCTTTGCAGCCAAATACCCGCAAGTGACTATATGAGGGGTCTTTCCCATACCAGACCCTATCGGGGACATCCTCATGTAATGCTGAACTCGGCGAGAGGTTGATGACATGCGCTGCAGTAAGAAGAGCCTCGCCCCAAAACATCCATGGCAGCTTCGACTCAGATAGCATGCATTGAATCCTCTCCATCAATGTCCGATTCATCCTCTCAGCTACGCCATTCAGCTGTGGCGTCTTCGGCGGGGTTTTCTCATGTCTGATGCCATAGTCCCTGCAGTACTCATCAAAGGGACCAATGTACTCTCCCCCGTTGTCGGACCTGATGCACTTCAGTCTCTTCCCAGATTGTCTCTCCACCTCAGCGTGAATCTCCTGAAAGTGTCGAGGACCTGATCTTTGGTCTTGATAGCATAGACCCAAAGCTTCCTCAAATGGTCGTCAATGAAAGTGACGAAGTATGATGCTCCTCCTCTAGTCTGGACCTTCAGTGGTCCGCACACATCAGTGTGAACAAGCTCCAATGGCTCCGATCTCCTGGTGGACGTGTGGCTGTGAAATGAAACCCTGTTTTGTTTCCCAGCCATACAGTGGTCGCACCTCTCCAAGTAAACATCAGACATATCACTAATCAACTTCTTCTTCGCCAGGCATCCCAATCCTTTCTGGCTAATATGTGCCAGCAATGATGCCTCATCCCTGACGGAGTTGGCCTGAGCAGCTTCAGGTCTCCCCTCCATGTAATACAGGTCAGAATCTCTATAACCCCTGGCCATCACAAGTGATCCCCTGATCAGCTTCCAGAAGTCTCCTCCAAAGACACTCAGGTGTCCTTCATCTCCAAGTCTGCCAACAGATATCGGATCGAAGCGAATATCTGGCACATGCCGCACATCCCTCAGAACCAGTAGGGCACCGGTACTCGTCTTCAAGTGCATGTCTCCGCGCCCAAGCACCTTGGATGTATCCCCATTGCCCATCCTCAACACCCCACAGTCATGAGTGGTGTAAGTGGCAAATAACTCCCTGTTGTGGGAGACATGCGCAGAGGCTCCAGAATCAACGATCCAGCATCGGTCGTCACACACAAGTGCAGCTGCGACGTCGTCGCCAACAATGATGACGTCGTCCTCCTCAGTCAAAACAGTGGCTGCCGTGTGACCCTCATCCTTGCCCTCAGTGGCAATCCCCTTCTTCCTCTGGTAGTTCTTCAAGGAATAACAGAACTTCTTTATGTGTCCCTTCTTGTGGCAGTAGTGGCATTCCACGTTCTGATAACGTGACTTCGACTTGCCCCTACTCTGACTCCTGTCCCCCTTCCTTCCTCGGCTCTTACTCATTCCTCTCCCTTTGGGCTCAGTAAATAGAACGTCGGCTCGTGAAGAAGAGCCCGAAGTCCCTTGAGACTTTCGTCTCACCTCCTCATTCAAGATCCCACTCTTGGCGATCTCCATGGAAACAATCCCCTGGGGGGGGGGGGGGGGGAGAATTGATCAGAGAAACTCTGACCATCTCCCAAGAATCAGGAAGTGACTTGAGTAGCCACAATGCGTTCACCTCATCTTCAAAAGTCACCTTCATGGTAGTCAGACGATCTATAATCCCCTGGAACTCATTGACATGATCCAAAATAGGTGAGCCCTCCCGGTATCTGAACTCTCCAAGCTTCTTCAGCAGATAAAGCTTGTTGATGCCCGTGCTCTTGGCATACAGTGTCTCGAGAGTCTTCCACAGTACCTTTGCATCAGTGATGCTAACCACATGGTTGTAGACGTCCGACTCCACGAACCGTCTGATAAACCCACACAGCTTCCGATGCTCCACCTTCCATTTCGCCGGATCCGTGTCCTTTGGCATCTCCTCAAAGACAGGAGCATGCCAACCCTTCACATATATCAAATCTTCCATCATAAGATGCCATTGGTGGTAGTTGGCACCATTCAACTTTACCATCTGCTCTGAACCTGATGTGGACACCATTCTGCTCTGCCAACTGGCCGGACCGACCACTGATCTTTGAGTCGACTATCTCAAAGTATACAACTGGAGAGGATAACCAGCGGGCCAATGGTCGTAAACTACCACTCCCAATTGCACACCCGAGATAACAATCGACTCGTCCTGAAACCCAGAAAGGTCAGCCCGGTATCTGCTCTGTCACTGAAACGACTCTGTTACTCAACCTGGCTCTGATACCACTTGTTGGGAATGTGAGCAAACAATCCCGACCAGAGCACCTATTGCAATTATTGAGCGAGCACCTGTGTGACCGCGTTGAGCGGTATGCAAATACGCAAATAAAATACTATGCAGAAAATAATAAAGCACACACAGAAATTTTAACGTGGAAAACCCAATTGGGTGAAAAAAACACGGGACGATCGGAGTCCAACCCGGAAAGCCTCCACTAAAAATGTGATAAATCACATGCACAGAATACAAGCTTTCCCTCCACCGATCCACAAAGGATTTCCACTCCTCCACCACAAACATGATCCAAACCGGATCTACACCACAAACTTCTTCTCCAACAATTTACACAAATCACAGTTTGCAAGAAGAAAAAATACAAGAGGCGTAAGGAGTCGTTACCCGGACGGATCAAACAATCCATCCCAACGTCTAAGATGACGTTCTCCAAAAAGCCACGAAGAAGACCGGCTATGAGTAGCCCCTTTCTCCTCAGTCTTCAAACTCCAAGTCACGAACACGAAGGCCGGCGGCAGCCCTCCAACAGTGGCAGCACTTCCTCCAAAACAGTAGCGGGCGGCAGTGTAAGACCCCCCTCCCCAAACTGAACCTGGTTCAGGGAGGGGGGATCTTACTGCCCAAGGATGACCACTTAGCGCTTTCCGGGTGGCAACGTCCCACCCTTTTCAAGCACCGAGCGATCTCCTTGTCAGGCACAAGAATCATAACATCACATCAGAACGCATAGGGGAAGCAATCGAAAGACATAAAAACAAGCACACAGTTTATATTCACATATTGGAACAGGGCCGAAGCCTAATGTTTACAACTACTGCCTCGGGGGCTACATCGACGAAACAAAAGATCCTAGTCTAGTCCTATAATCTAGGACTCACATCGCGGAAGATAGGGGGCGAGGCTGGGGTAATCGAATGGGCCATCTCCAAGGCTGGTATATCATCATGTGGTGCGTGAGCTCCTTGCTGTCCCATCTCCTGTGATTGGTTATAAGAAATAACCGTTAGTCACAGAGCTAAGTAGAAAATACATCCCCTCCCCGGATCCATATCCAGGGGGCGGCTAAAGGACAGAAATAAAATAGCCGAAGCAAGGAAGAGGGTTAGCAGCAGGTAAACATAAATATATATATATATATATATATATAGGGCCTTCCGCCCTAATATCCGTAATCGCGCCGTATGGTAAATACGCAACACTATTTCGTGCATACACACACCCAGATATTCAAACCTGTACGCACACAAAAAGACCCTGTGTCGACACAGTTTAGACCGCTTTTCTTCAAGCAGGGTAGCTAACCCCGCGGGCCTCACCGATGTGGCCGTCGGTGACAGTGGCCAGTCTTGCCACTTCTGAATGTAGTCGTACCGTATCACTCAGGCCCTCCTGTACAACTTGGTGTACCAACTGGATGTGAGCGACATCCGGCGAACCGTTTTGTAGGCCGGCCAGCGGAGGTAAAACTGCAGGTTCGGAGTGGTGATAACCCGCTGTGCACATCTCCCTGCCGCCATGAGTCGTCAACCCACCCGCACCGGTACGAACGGCCTGCGAGCGTGGCCAACCCGCCACTTCCAATCAATCTTCACCCGCTTAATTATAAAACAAGCGCTTAAAGTACGTGGCAGATTACTCGACCGGTCCCCCAACATCTGACCGGGAGGCTTAGCGGTATGAGGGCTCCTTGCTTGGGGCTAACCTGGGAGGAGGGACTCGACTCCGGGTTCTCCCCAACAAAGGCCTCGCAGAAGGGAGGATAAGCACCGCATTATGGCCACGACAGCGCTGCATTTAGCAAGTAAATTAGGCCGACAGCAGGGGGCCATAATACTAAGCAGAGAAGTAGGCCGAAAGCAGAGGCCATAATAGTAAGCAGAAAAGTAGGCCGAATGCAAAGGCCATAATAGTAAGCAGAAAGGTAGGCCGAAAGCAGAGGCCATAATAGTAAGTAGAAAAGTAGGCCGAAAGCAGAGGCCATAATAGTAAGCAGAAAGGTAGGCCGAAAGCAGAGGCCATAATAGTAAGTAGAAAAGTAGGCCGAAAGCAGAGGCCATAATGACAGGACCAGTGCGAGACTGGATTTAAATGAAAGTACAAAATGTAAATGCGGGGGACCAGTGCGAGACTGGATTTAAAGGAAAGTACTGAATGTAAATGCGGGGGACCAGTGCGAGGCTGGATTTAAAGGAAAGTACTGAATGTAAATGCGGGGACCAGTGCGAGACTGGATTTAAACGAAAGTACAGAAAGCAATAAGCATATAAAAAGGGTTAGTAGTCCAATCACTCCATAAGAGGAGGCTTCATTCCTCGACTCCGTTCGTAGGAGGAGATCCTGCTCTTCTCCCCGTTCATAGGGGTTCTACTCCATTTCTGGAGTTTATTTACATTTCATAAGGTTTCTACACTTATTCTTTTGTCGCGAGTTCGTTCCTTTATTATTGCCGCGGCGGTATCGAGTTCCAGCGCCGCGCCGTGATTTCATTCCAATTTTGCGTTGATATTCCGAACTTAGTCGATTCTTTAGATCGATACGCGTAATCTCTATTGAGCGTTTATAAATATGCGTCGAGGGGACGCCGATTCATTTTGATGAATTTCGCTCCTTTTCAGGCGTTTATTTTCGCTTGTAAAAGCTTTTGGAGGACCAAAATAAGGGGTCACACCTCCCAACTTTAGTAGTAGTTGAAAAATACCTTTTATTAGAACCCATAATTTTTGGGGATTTTTACGAACTCATTCGGGCATTTTATTCTTTAAAATGAACTTTATAAAGGGATTTAAAAATAGTAAATCATCTCCTAAAATTCCCAAAAAATTACTGGAGGTGCCCCTCAGAGTGGGGCACATTTTTCGTTTAGAAACATTTTTCTGAAAAGGCCCCATTTTTCCTTAGAAAAATGGGAAAGGGCAGGGGGGTTTTTGGGGTGCGGATAGGGGCAGGGAAGAGGCGCAGGGGTTTTGCACCCTGCGCCCTCCCGCGGCCCCCGCAGCGGATCTGCAGCGGATCCGCTGTGGGGGCACATATGCTGAGGCGGGGGGAAGGCGGGAAATAAGGTGCGGGAGGCCGCCCGATCTCCTGGGGGAGATCGGACGGCTCCCGCCATCCCCGCCCGAAGGCGGCCCCAGCTGCCGCTGGGCAGTGGTCGGAGGGGCCGGCGCCGCCCCCGGTCGGTGCGCTGGGGGCCGGCGACTCCTCTGGTGGTGGTCCGGCGGCCTGCTGCCGCCGGCCACCGCCGGCCACCGCCGGGGGAGGGCGAATAAGGAGACGTGAGGCGGGGGCGCGGCCTGCATGGGACATGCAGGCCCGCTGCGCCGCCGCCTCCGCTGGGAGGGCACCGGCGCCACCCCCGGTCGGTGCGCCGGGGGTCGGCGGCCACTCTGATGGTGGTCCGGCGGCCTGGCGCCGCCGGACCCCACCGGGAACTTGAGCAGGAGGGGAGGGGGAAGCGCGGCGCAGCCTGCATGGGCCATGCAGCTGGCCGCGCCGCCGTCTCCTCGGGGAGGGACCTCCCTGCCGCCCCTGGTCGGGGCGCCGGGGAGGGGGCAGACCTCCGGCGGGGGTCCGGCGGCCTGGCACCGCCGGGGGAGGTGTTTTAACCCCTACAGGAAAAAGAAGAGGGGGAGGCCACGGGTGCCGCCGGGGCTGCGTCCTCCGGCGGCCCGACCGCCTCCCCTGCGCCGGCGTCGAGGCCCCTGGGAGGGGACCTACCTCCCCCAGCGCCACCACCGGCGCTGGGGGAGAGGGCTTCCACGACCAGCTTCCTCCCCGAGCCTTGCAAGGCTCGGGGCGGCGGCGCTCCGGCGACGGGGAGAGGGGTGGCCTCCTCCGGGAGATAGGAAGGAGGAGGGGAGAGTTCTACCTGGGCTCGGGAGGGTGGTCGGCCAGCCATGAAGAAGGAGAGAGGTGGCGGCGGCTTGGTTGGGTAGGGTTCCGGCGAGGAGGTGGCTGGGCTGGCTCCGACAGGGTGGAAGGAGGAGGAGGTGGGGGCTGAGGGGGGTGTGTGGGCTTGAGAGGAGGGCTGGCCCCTCCTTTTATAGGAAGGGGGAGGTCTCCCCCCCTCTCCTCCTTTCCCCACGTGGGGTAAAGGGAGGGTGAGTGGGGGGAGATATTTTCTCCCCCTCCCCTCCATTCCCTCTCTCCTGCCCCCTTGCCCAAATAGGGGCTGCCTATTCATGGGCAGCCCCCTTCCTTGGGGGGGGGGGGGGGGGGGGCTTTCTCTCTCCTCCCCCCCTTTTCTTTTCATTTCCCAATAAATTTCAAGCCGGGGGGGGGGGGGGGGGGGGGTGACCGAGGTCAACCTAGGACGGGGTCTTCCATGACCCAGGGGTCCATTATGATTTGCCGGGGCTGATGGCGGGTTCGTGTGCATTATATTTCGTGCGTTGCACTGATGTGGTCTGCATAGCCCTAAAATGACATACTCTCCATACGACCTTGAATCGAGGCGCAACGAATTCTGTTGCGCTCGTATTACTCATACGAGTCTAACGGGACTGACGGAAGTCAATTCGGGGTTCGTACGGTCACTATTCATAATAATGAGGTAGTGGCGTGCTACGACACCCGAAATGGTCGTTTTCTCCAAACGACCTCGGATCGAAGTGCAACGAATTCCGTTGTGCTCGCATTGTTCATACGAGTCTAACGGAACCTACGGAAGTCAATTCGTGATTCGTACGGTCACTATTCATAATAATGAGGTAGTGGCGCGCTACGACACCCGAAATGGTCGTTTTCTCCAAACGACCTTGGATTGAAGTGCAACGAATTCCGTTGCGCTCGTATTGTTCATACGAGCCTAACGGAACTGACGGAAGTCAATTCGGGGTTCGTACGGTCACTATTCATAATAATGAGGTAGTGACGCGCTACGACACCCGAAATGGTCGTTTTCTCCAAACGACCTCGGATCGAAGTGCAACGAATTCCGTTGCGCTCATATTGTTCATACGAGTCTAACGGAACTGACGGAAGTCAATTCGAGATTCGTACAGTCACTATTCATAATGATGAGGTAGTGACGCGCTACGACACCCGAAATGGTCATTTTCTCCAAACGACCTCGGATCGAAGTGCAACGAATTCCGTTGCGCTCGTATTGTTTATACGAGTCTAACGGAACAGACGGAAGTCAATTCGGGGTTCGTTTGGTCACTATACCCTAATGACTTAATTGCGGCGCGCAACATTACTTAAAATGGTAGTTTTCTACCGCTCGGGCCTACTTTTATTGGGCTCACTAGGGTCTAGTGGCCCAATAAAAATCGGGATGTTACAGGCAGCCCCCTTCAACAACACAAGCGGCAACGACTCTTCCCCAAAAAACAGACGGCAAAAGCCCATCCAAAACCCAGGCGGCAACAACCCTCCTCCACCACAGGCGGCAGCCCCTCCAAAATGAGCGGCAACAGGCCCTCCAAAAATCCAGGCGGAAGCAGCCCTTCAAACCTGCGGCGAAGAACGAGAGAGAGAGAGAGAGAGAGAGAGAGGGGGGGGGGGGGGGGGGGGACGGGGAGTTGTGAATGGCTGCTTTCAAACCTAACAGGGAGATGAATGGTTGCCTAACTCCTCACGATGCCCTGCTATATCGGGCAACTGTTCACGCCCAAAACAAAACAGTCTGGTTCAGCTTGAACCGGTCCAAGAAAAAAAAAATTTCCTCCACGCCAAAGGACAGCAGAAAAAAGGTTGCAACCTGCCTTTTAAGAGGTTGCAACTTATTCTGCTGAAACACTATTTCACAGAATTCCTGCACGCCAATATATTTTATTTATATATGGCGGGAATATAAAGTCACGGGCTGCACCTAGCACGCCCGGTGATTTTTACCGACTCGGATAGAAACCACACCCAACATCTACTTGCATACACAAAATTTTGTTAAAAATAACTTTCTTTTATTTGCCCAATATTTTCCTAATATGGATAATACACTGTGATATTCATTCTCATCCGTAGCTAGGTTATACTTTTGTTAAATATTGCATTTTCAGACGTTTTTGTAAAATACTGTAGGTATAGAAGAAGCCGTTAACATTTTGGAAAATTGAAACCCTCCCCTTTCCTCGCAATTTGCACTTAAAATTACTCTTCAAATATTTCTCCCCGAAAGAGAGAGAGAGAGAGAGAGAGAGAGAGAGAGAGAGAGAGAGAGAGAGGGAGATCTAGAGAGAGGTTAACCTTGATCAAACAGACTCGGTGAAAGTTGGGTCAAGGTCAGACGTCAACGGCTCATGGAGTGGACTCGTGAGCGTGAAATGCAACTTGCGTGGCTAAAGCCAACTTTATTCGGTAGGTTGCTGACTCTTCCTGATTTTGACAATAAAAATTGCGCAAGATTTATTAGTTTTCATATATGTCGTTGACTTTTCAAGACATTTGGATGATTGGTATTTTGGTCCCCTGACCATTCGAAAAATGTTGTCGCTGGCGTTATTTTTACTCGTAGGAGTTTCAACAAAAATATCAGCGTCATGGAATGTATGTTTGCTCGAAGGAGTTTGAACTTCGACCTTTTTTATGGATGAAGTTTTTTAGGTGAGGTCGGACATTCACGAACAACAGTTCATAACCACCGCGTTCATATATGTCAGTCACCGCTGTGCCAACCAAACAGAGCCTTAGTTAACCTCTGTTTATTTTAGATCTAATTCCCAAAACAATCAAAATGTAAGATAAATAAAGTACACATGATACCATGCATGATAAATAAATAACACAAAAGATATTTGATTGCAACCGGTAATTATGCTAACTAATAGGAAAGGATTGAATAATTAATGATAATTACATACATGTCATGCACTAACTTCATTATTTATGTTGACTCAAATCTATTTCAAGTTGATTTTGAGTCGAGCTTTACTTGACCTTTGAGACAGCATCACACAAAATCAAGACTCTGAAATTAAAATTTTATACAAAATTTTAATTAAATAGTATATATGAAATATTTTATTTTATTCAAATAATAGAGGCGTGTAATTTATCTTAGTGTAGGAGACAATATCCATTGATTAGGTGGATAACACTACATTAGCCAATAAAAATATATAATAATAATAATAAAAAATAAAAGCAATAATCACACGCCTCATCCACCCATGCATTCAACAATTAATCCAAGCCATCCATATAGCAACGCGGTCAAAAGAGTCCGGTCACCTCCTTCCCCGAATCCCCTTCCCCTGCTCCGCTATAAATACTCCGCCTTGAACTACTCCGCAGCCCAATCTCCAATCCCATCTTCCCCCTTAATTCTCACTACTCCGCCGTCGCCATGGTGTTGAAGAGCCTCGTCGGAAAGGTAATGAAGTTTTATGAACGGGCGGCCGGAAAATTGAGCAGGCAACGGGCCACCAGAAGCCGGCTCCTTACCCTCCACGGCAACGGAAGCATAATTCCCTTCCTCCACAACAAGAGCCTGATGAGTGAGAAGAAGAAGGAGAGGTTCGGGAAGACGGCGGAGAGGAACGCGAGACGGGAGGAGGAGGATGCGGTGTGGCGGAGAACGATTATGATGGGAGAGAAGTGTCAGCCGCTGGAATTTTCCGGCGTTATTTGCTACGACGGCAACGGCCGGCAGGTGCCCACCACCCCCCGCACTCCAGTTCGAGTGAAGCATACGTTTATGGATTCCTCCTCCTCCTCTTTTTGATTCGCTGTTTCTTCGCCGGAAAAAATGTCTATTTTTTGCTTCCCTCTGTTTTTGATTGGAAACTCTGCTGTCTTTTGTGCAGAGTTGTTATACAGCTGGAGTACTGCTAATTGCTGTATTTATTTGTATTATATATATATATATATATATATATCTTAACTACTGTATACAATAAAGTTGTCAAATATAGTCTCATTTTTTTACTCAAAAGTTATCAAATATATTATGAAAAAAATGAAAATTCATAAAATATAATAGGTATTTGTGTAATTACTAATTACACTATTCATATAATAAAAATAACAATGAAATTTTTTTAAATTTTAAAAGTTTTTTAGTAAACCTCCTACACCTATGATAGATAATCATTAGACCTCCTACACCTATTTTAAAATGATTTTTTGTTAAAATATACATGTTTTTGAAAAATAACAATTATAAAATATTAATTAAAATTTTTGTACGGTCATTTTGAATACTCATATGTATATGTTATGGGCGCAAGTGCGCAACCGGCTTGATGTGGGCGCAACCCGGAGCGTCATGGGCGTAGCCCGCCGGGGGGGGGGGGGGGGGGTGAAGCCTGCCGTCGCAGGCCGGGTACTATCGCGTTTGGTCGGGGGCGGGCGAAGCCTGCCGTTGCTGGCCGAGTACTGTCGCGCTTGGCAGTAGGGGCGGAGCCCCGTGCCTGTCACTCGCGTGTATGTATATATATAGTTTTTTTAGAGATTTATCATCGCCGGGTTTATCTATTCATATATTTGGTCTATTTGCAGTTTTAGAGGAAGTTAAATTTATTATTCTCAAATATTTCTGTCATCCAGATTAGTAAAGAAAAAAAATTTGGTCCTCCTCTTCACGTTCCTCATCACAGGAAGAGAGTAACCCTGACTATCTAAATCTTCACAAACAAACAAAAATCGCATGAACAATGAAGAAATCGTCTTTCTTCATCAACCCGGTCTCTATTCGTGCATTCATTTTATGAATCACGATCTGTGCACACATTGAAGTGCTCAGAAGGTCCTTTGAGATATTCCTTCGTTGTCGGGCCCTGCCCAGGAGAACGAAGACATCAATTGCTTAATTTTAAAATTGATCTGCGGATAACAATTTATAAACTCAAATAAAGTGAGAGAAATTTGATTTGCGGATAGACGTTTTATGATCTGCGAATAACAATTGCCTTCATAGCCCGTTAAATTTTTTTTTTGAATCAATAATTAAAAAAAAAATTAATTATTCATCTAGGTAATATTTTTAATAAGAAAATACTAAATGTATATTTATAGTTATTGCAATTTTCACTGAGACGACAAACGGCGGGTGTGCTTTCACACCGTAGTAAAGGGTAGGGGTGCAACTCGGATCGGTTCGGTTCGGTTCCACCAAAAACTAAGAACCGACCCATATAGGTTCGGTTCCAAATTTTTGGAACCGGAACCGACCCATGGTCCTAAAGTATAGAACCAGATCCGAACTGTTTGCTTCGGTTCGGTTCCGGTTCGGTTCTCTGTTCTACCTGTCTCAAAATAATTAAAAAAAACTCTTCAAACTCATGATTTTTTGTAATACATTATCAATGTCTCAAAATAATTGAATAAGGACTATTTATAATATTGAAATTATAGAACTACATAAGTACAACAACTATTATCTTTAGCAATACGACTATATTCTCAATTATTTTCGTGTATTAAGCAGTACGACTATAACCGTTATCTCAAAATATTTTCTTTAGCATTGATAGTCGGCTCTCGGGTCGGTTCTGGGTACCCGGCCTTGGAACCAGGAACCAAACCGAATTGTTGGTTCTGGTATTATGAGAACCGGATCCGAACCGAACCTATTTGGAACCGACCCAAACCATTCTGTTCGGTTCGGTTCCGGTCCGATTCTCGGTTCTTCGGTTATTTTTGCACACCCATAGCCAGTGACGGAACTAGGATTTTAATTGGACCCGGGCACCAAGTAAAATATAAAGATTTTTTATAATATTTTAAGTCAAAAATTAAAAAAATATTATTGCAAGTGACCTAATTGATTGGAGGGAGGGGAAGAGTCCAGTGCTCCTTATTAACTGCCTAGTGTTTGGAGTCTGAGTCATATCATTTTTACTAAATAAAATGCATAAGGAATCTATAAATTATAAAGTAAGCATTTACATAAGAGACCGGTGAAAAAGTGATTTCAATACCGCTGGCCTCATTGTTGTTGTTGAGGTTTCATAAACAGTCATTTCTTTGATGTCTGGTTGCTGAGTCATATCCTTTGCTTTCAACTTGCCTCCAAGCTCATGAATTTGAGATTTAGAATTTTCGAGCTCCAACCTTAAGGCATCTACCTTTCTAGAACATGGTCTGCAATGATCATGTTAATATTAAATGTATTTTAATATTTCTTGTACATTCAGTTTAGTCCCACACCGTCTGTGGTGTTTTCAGACTCATCTCCTTCTCTATATGTATGACCCCAAGGGTCCTCCTTTATTCAATTCAATACAATTATTTGATTTCTCTCAAGTTAACATGGTATCAGAGCCAGGTTCTGCCTAGTTTTTTTTCACTCCCAAGCCTGCTCGCGCTGCCCACTACCTGCTCTGCCCGCTGCCCGCTGTCCACTGCCCGTTCTCCGCAGCAATCTGCCCGCAAAACTCTGCTCGCTTGACCTCCTGTCCGCCAGCATTTTGTTCGCCTCCTGCCCAGTCCGCCTATTCTGCTCGCGCGACCTCCAGTCCGCCAAGCGATCTACTCGCCACCTGCCCAGACCGCCAGCGAGCCTTCTTGCGTGACATATGCTCGCGAAGCCGCCCAGTCCGCCAGCGATCTCCTGTCCGCCAGCCAGTCCTGCTCGCGCGACCTGCCCAGACCGCCTGCTCGCCGATTTGCCCAGACCGCAAGCTGCCCAGTCCGCCAGTTGCTCGCGCAGCCGCCCCGACCGCCAGCGACCTGTCCGCCAGTTGCCAGCCTCACCAGCTCTGCCCAGACCGCAAACTCCAGTTCGCAAGCTCTAGATCTGCCCAGACTGCAAGCTCCAGTTCGCCGCTCTGCCCAGACCGCAAGCTGCCCAGTCACCAGCTGCTCGCGTGACATCTGCTCGCGCAGCCGCCCAGACCGCCAACAACCTCCAGTTCGCCCAGCTTGCCCAGGTCGCCTGCGACCTCCAGCCCGGCCTCTGTGTCCTGACCGCCAGTCCATCTCTCGCAAGCCTGCTCCGGTTCCATGGCAACCCCGTTGATCACGCGCACCTCTGAAGGCCACATCCTTCCAACTCGCCACTGCTAGCGATTGGTCGGACTGGGCTCTAATTGTCGAAGCTGCTCTCTCCTCCCGTGATCTCTGGGATCACATCATTGGTACTCCTCCCACCACCGTTGCAACCTCTACCGCCACTGCCAGCTCTGACAAGACCACTGCTACCGCCACGGCCAGCTCTGACAAGACCACTGCTCCTACCACCACTCCAGATGACGGTACCCTTTGGCGGCGGCGCGATCAAGCCATCCGGGCCTACCTCTTGGAGTCTGTTGTTCGTCCGCTCCTCACCTCCATCGGCTGTCTGCCCTCAGCCCGCGCCATGTGGGAATATCTTCGGGACCGGTTTGTCCCCCGCGGTGGAGCTCGGCGTCATCGGCTCATCTGTGACTCTCAGTCTGCTCGACAGGAAGGCCGATCCATTCAGGACTTTTTCACCATGATGAGCACCCTCTGACACGACTTGGACTCCATGGTCCCCCTCCCATGCAACTGTCCTCGCTCCTTAGAATTTCAGCTCCATCTCTCTGAGGGTCATCTCCATCAGTTTCTCGCTGCTCTACGTCCCGAATTTGCTCCTCTTGCAGCCCAGCTCCTTCATTGGGTTCCTCTTCCTAGCCTGGATGACGCACTGACTGCTCTGCTCGATGAAGAGACCCATCTCAGTCCTCCCGTGGTTCTCCCACCTGCTCCTGGGATCGACACTGCTCTCGCCATCCGACCACGCGACGACCCTGTTACCTGCCACTACTGTAAGAAGGCGGGGCACATGAAGTTTGAATGTCCTACTCATCCCCCACGTCCTGATGAGCACAGACAACGTGACCACCGCCGTGACGGACGTGGTCGGGGACGTGCTCGTGGCCCCGGATCACATGCCCAGCCTCCTCCTCCTCCTACAGCTGCAACTGCTGCAGATCGACTTCAACATCTCGAGGAGTTACGCCTCCGATCTCCTATGCTTCAGCTCCCCACCGCCACCAGCTCTCCTGATGCCACCATCACATCAGCCGCTTATGGTACTACTGTTGTTCGGGTTTCACCAACTGCACCTTGGTATTTTAACTTTGGGGTCTCCTGTCATCTTACCTCTGACTTCAACACCCTCACCAACTGTACCTCCACCCCAACTCACCTTCAAGTCACCACTGCTGATGGGAGTTCTGTCCCTATTTTGCAGTCCGGATCGATTACCCCGACATCTGGCCCTCCCGATCACCTTACCCTCTCAGACATTCATCATGCCCCTCACCTACACATGAATCTTATCTCTGTCAGCTCCCTTTGTGATCTTGGCCTAACTATTTCATTTTCTTCCTCTGCTTGTGTTGTGCAGGATTCACGGACGACTCAGAGGATTGGACAGGGCCGTAAGACTGGTGACCTGTATCAGATGGATCATCTTCACGTTCCACCCTCCCCATCTTCGTCCGCTTCAGCTCTCTCTGTTAACTCTGATGCCGACTTGTGGCACAGACATTTAGGTCATCTGTCTAAAGACCGACTCCAAAGTGTTATCCGTTCTGGAGCTTTGGGTCGAGTCTCCTCTTCCCCCCTCTCTGTGTGTACGGGATGTCGTTTGGCAAAACATCTTGCTCTAACATTTTCTAGCAGTGTTTCCCAAACCACAACCCCCTTTGACTTAGTTCATTCTGATGTTTGGGGTCCGGCTCTGATTGCTTCTCATTCTGGCTATTTGTATTATGTGAGCTTTATTGATGATTTCTCCGATTGCACTTGGATTTATCTTCTTCGACAACGATCTGAAATACCAACTATTTATAGCACATTCACCGCAATGCTTCACACTCAGTTCGGGTGTCGAATTAAGATTTTTCGCTCTGATTGTGCTCAGGAGTTTCTCTCCTCCACCATGCGCGACCTCACTCACTCTCATGGCACCATCCATCAGCAGTCTTGCCCGCACACCCATGAACAAAATGGGGTTGCTGAACGAAAACATCGTCACATCATCGAAACTGCTCGTGCTCTTCTCATCTCTGCCTCTGCTCCCCACTCCTTTTGGGCTGAAGCTGTGCTCACCACTGTTCACCTTATCAACATCACACCCTCCTCGGCCCTCTCTGGAGTCACTCCTTATGAACGACTATACTCACGTCCACCATCTTACGCCTCTCTCCGCACGTTTGGGTGCACCTGCTTTGTTAAATTTTTTGATTGGACCGTTTAGGAGTAAGCAGGAGTTGTATCAACAAGAGTTATAGCCAAACAACCACAATGCCAAAACAGCAACACAAGAAATCTTTATTGAAACAGAACTGCTTTACAATGCGAGGTATACATGGCGAGACATGATTCATCAGAATCACGGAGACGAGAAGAACAAAACACACCAAAAGGCAAAGCTGGCGGCTAGACAAGCTCAGACCGCACAAGCCACACCACTCCAGAACTCGCCCGGCTTGCCCTGAGATCGCACGAACAGAAACCGGACAGACTGCCAGCACTGCAAGACCGCACCTCAGACCGCACGAACTGGAGCTTATTGGAACAAAGAACTGAAGTTGTCGCCAGACCGCAACTCAGACCGCCTAACCGCTGAAGGTCGCCTGATCACTGAGCTCGCTGCGAACAGCATAAGAACACAATAAACCAGTTCGCTGACAGACCGCAGACGAACTGTTTATTCAAGCCACCGGAAATCACCAAGGAAGGAGACCGCACCCTGCTGACCGCAAACCTGCGAACACAACAAATGTTAACTCGCATCCAAGTCGCGCAAAATCAAACTTGAGACCGCAAGAAACAATCCGGGCTCTGGTTCTTACAGTTCTTGTTAGGAATGACGGGCCATGCACCCCTATTTATAGGCGGGTGGACGGATGTCGTCACCGCACAAACCGGGATACAGTCACCACCCCTCAGATCGCGAACGGTCTCAAAAGACAGACCGCGCGAACAGACCTCTTGGACGATCACCCGACCAAGACGCAGATCAGCAGACAAGATCGCGCACAGGCCGCGCGAACACGAGACCGCGCACAAGTCGTGCGGTCTCAACAATGCTCCTTCCTTAGATCACCAGGAGCAAGCTAGAACCATCTGTCCGACTTCAATCAAGTCGCCAGATCGCCAGGATAGACCGCCCGGGTAGACAGTCATATAGGAACAACCCGCCCGGTCTTCCAACAAGGAAGCCAGGCAAACTAGCAGACCTACTCGGGAATAAACCGCAGCTACCAAGAACAGACCGGAACAACCAGCAGACCGCCAGAACAACCCGGCAGAGCCAGACCGTCAGATAACCTATACAAGCCGCGCGATCACCGCGGTTCTCCCAAACCAGACCGCCCGGTCTCCTCCACACCACTTCAAAATTTCAACACTCCCCCTTGAAGTGGGAAGTGGAGACTAGCCCGAGTAAATTCCGCAACCGTGTAAACGGTCCCTTCGCCGGCGGCTTTGTGAAGATGTCTGCTACATTGTCCGCACTCTGAACATGCTCGACCATAAGAGATCCTCCCAACACCTTTTCACGAATGAAATGGTGCTCAATCTCTATATGCTTGGTCCTCGCGTGACAGACTGGATTGTTGACCAGCTTGAGAGCACTCTCATTGTCCCCGCGTAGCATAGTGGGACCTCGAACCTCCTGATGAACGTCCTCTACCAACCTCCTGAGCCAAACGGCTTCCTGAGCAGCCAAGGCCGAAGCCTTGTACTCCGCTTCCGTGGTAGATACTGACACCGAGTCTTGCTTCTTGCTGCACCAAGAAATAGCTGTGGGGCCCGTCATAAAGACATAACCAGACGTTGATCTCCGATCATCCACGTCTCCCCCATAATCAGCATCCATGAAACCATGCAACTCCAAGCTTGACCCTCTCCTATATAGGAGACCCAAATCAGAGGTCGACTTCACATACTTCAAGATGCCTTTTGCCGCCAGAAGATGAGGCTTCTGTGGTTCCACCATGTACCGACTCACCTTGCCTACTGCATAAGCAATATCTGGCCTTGTGATCGTCAAGTAGATCAAGCTCCCAACCAGAGCTCGGAAAACCAACGGTTCAAACAAAACTCTCTCCTCATCCTTCCGAAGTTTATGATGTTGTTCCAGAGGTATAGAGCTGCTCTTCCCTTCCTCCATGCCAAATCGTTGAACGATCCGCTCCGCATAGCCAGCCTGAGAAATGAGCACTCCGCTCTCCCGCCTCTGCACCTCGAGTCCAAGGAAATGGTGAAGCTCCTCCAAATCCTTCATCTCGAATCTGATAGCAAGCTCAGCTCTCAGCCTTGCTACCGCCTCCTTCGAATTCCCGGTGACAATCATGTCATCCACATACAGCAGCACAATCACCCGAAGCACCCCCTCCTTCTTGATGAACAAGCTAGAATCAGAGTCTGAAGCAACGAATCCGCAGAATAAGAGATATTCTGCAATCTTCCCGTACCACGCCCGAGGCGCTTGCTTCAACCCATACAGGGCCTTCTTCAGCTTACAAACGTAGTCCGGATACTCCTTCGAGATGAAGCCTTGCGGTTGGAGCATGAAGATATCCTTGTCAATTTCGTCGTATAAGAAACCATTCTTCACGTCGAGTTGTCAAATCTCCCAACCACTCGAAGCCGCCAAGGCAATAACAAATCGAACCGAAGTCATCTTTGCCACTGGACTAAACGTCTCATCATAATCTTCTCCGTACTGCTGTGAGAACCTGCGAGCTACAAGGAGAGCCTTGTACCGCTCGATACTGCCGTCAGCTTTCTTCTTCAGCTTGAAGACCCACTTGCAAGTGACAGGAGTGGTGCCCTTGGGCTTGGGCACAAGAGTCCAGGTCTCATTCTTCTCGAGAGCTGCCATCTCTTCTGGCATAGCAATGTCCCACTCCTTTACGCCTCTGGCTTTCTCAAAGCTCGACGGCTCCCTTTCATCCAAGGGACCAGCAAAGAAACATGAAACAAAGCTCACCATGTTTCCTCCTGTGTATCGATCTGGTGGTTGAATAGTCCTCTTCGACCTCCTAAGAGGTTGCTCCTGACTAACCACCTCCTCAGCTGCTTCTTCTGTGCAAGCTCCTCTTCCAGATGAACTTGGAGCATCGCTCCCCCTGCTTCCAGAACCTGAAGCCTCCATCTCAGAGCTTGACACAACTGGAGCTCCTGGTGAAACAGGCAACTCCACTTGAAGACTTCCCGCAGCTTTTCCTCCTTCATCAACCCTGCTCTCTGGTAGCTCAACTCCTGAACTCCCCTTGTAAGAAGTCACTTCATCGAACACCACATCCCGAGAAACAATTGACCTCCGTGTCTCATCATACCCAACAAAGACTAGCTTCCTTGCTTTCGCATCTAGCTTTGTCCGAAGAGCATCAGGAATGTGTACATAGCAAGTTGATCCAAACACCCGAATGTGTGCAACGCTCAGCTTCTCCTTGAACATTAGTTCGTGAGGGGTCTTTATGTTGATAGGACTCAGAGGCAATCTGTTGATGACATAAGATGTACAAGACATTCCCTCCGCCCAGAAGGACTTTGGGATACTCTTGGCATGAAGCCAGCATTTGCAGGTTTCCGTCAGATGACGGATCTTCCTTTCGGCAATGCCAATCTGTTGTGGAGTATGGACACAAGTGAGCTCTCTCCTGATGCCATGCTTCCTGCAAAAACTTGAGAACTCACCAGAGGTGAACTCCCCACCATTGTCAGTTATAAGTTTTTTAACCCGCAGACCAAGCCGGCCTTCAACCAGCTCCTTGAACTCCACAAATTTTGCAAACGCTTCCGACTTCTCCTTCAAGAAATACACCCAGACATATCTGGTGTAATCGTCAATCAAAACCAACATATATCTATTGCCTCCAAGGCTTGGGGTGGCAGTCGGTCCCATCAAATCACCGTGGATGCACTCCAACGGCACTTTGCACCTTGTTTGTGATTTGTCAAATGGAAGTCGATGAAACTTACCAAACTGACATCCTTCGCAGACATGACCGTTTCCATAGGAGGACAAGTTAGGCAAGCCATTGACAAGGCCCCTTACCGCCATAGCCTTCAATTTGTCCATGCCTACATGCCCCAACCTTTCATGCCAGATGGCCGCGCCATCATTGGTCCTCATCTTATCAACATAGGTACTTGTCAATAAAACGAACAAGTCCTTCACCCGCTTGCCGACATGAATAACATCTCCCTTTATCTCCGGTTGAGTTTTAAGAAACTTCACTTCTGTTGGCCCAAACAGAACGTGATAACCGGCATCGACCGCATTGGTCACAGAGAAGAGATTTTTCTTCATACCAGGCACGTGATAAATACTCCTCAACGTGAGTGGACCCTTATCACTGCTCAGAGAGATGACTCCTTCGTGCTCTACTGGATGAATAGAATTATCAGCCGTAATGATAGCATTGTTACCTGAGTAAGGCGTCAAAGAAGAGAACTTTGATCCATCCCCGGTGAGATGATGCCCACACCCTGAATCAACAATCCAGTCCTCATCATAGTTGATGGAAGCGAAGGCCTTAACAGGCATCGCCGTTATATTAGACGCAAAGGCTCCTCCCCATCCAACTTCACCAGACTTTGGCATCTCCTTCTCCACTGCATGTCCCGGCTGAAGATTCACCCGACAATCTTTCTTGAAGTGCCCGGTCTTGTTGCATCTAAAGCACCTCGGTCCCTCTCCTTTCTTCTTCCCATCAGACTTAGGAGCATAGCCCCTATCTTGCTGACCTGAAGTGGAGGGTCCATCATGACCCGACTTCTTCTTCTCCCATTTCTTCTTCTTCTTCCCAGAGAACATCACATCACTTTCCCCCCCGGAGATTGAAACCCCCGCCATCTGTCTTGCTAAACTTTCTTGCGAAGCAAGAAGGTTCTCCAGCTCCAACAACGACGGTTGATTTGCCCAACCCTGAACTGAAGTCACAAAAGCAAGATACTCCTTCCGCAACCTGCGGATGATATGCCTCTTGAGTTTTGCCTCAGAGATTGGCTCATCAGGGTCCAATGCAGAAATCTCTGCCGTGAGGTTCTTCATCTTGAGGAAGAAGGTAGAAACAGAACGATCACCTTGAGAGGCCTTCGCCAACTCATTTTCAAGATACTGTAGCCTCGCTGCATTATTCTTATTGAACAACCCATCCAAGGATGTCCAAATCTCAGCAGCAGATTTACATCCAATGATGTGATCAAACAGCTCCGGTGAGATAGCCTTCTTGAGAGTGAACTCTGCCTTAGCATTCGCCCTCCTCCAAAGTCTCACCTCTGCCATATTATCTCCTGCTAGAAACACCTCTTGGGTGTCTTCTCCTCCAACTACCTCCCATAGATCCTCGCCAAGCAAGTAACTCTCCATACACGACTTCCACTTTTTAAAGTTAGTCGATGTGAGGAGTTCAATACCAAGACCTCTTGCGTATCCACCTTCCATGGCAATCTATGTGGTCTCTTCTTCACAAAGACGATGGCAACTCTAGTTGATCACTGCTTATCCACTCCAAGAACCTCCCTCTGATACCATGTTAAAATTTTTGATTGGACCGTTTAGGAGTAAGCAGGAGTTGTATCAACAAGAGTTATAGCCAAACAACCACAATGCCAAAACAACAACACAAGAAATCTTTATTGAAACAGAACTGCTTTACAATGCGAGGTATACATGGCGAGACATGATTCATCAGAATCACGGAGACGAGAAGAACAAAACACACCAAAAGGCAAAGCTGGCGGATAGACAAGCTCAGACCGCACAAGCTGCACCACTCCAGAACTCGCCCGGCTTGCCCTGAGATCGCACGAACAGAAACCGGACAGACTGCCAACACTGCAAGACCGCACCTCAGACCGCACGAACTGGAGCTTATTGGAACAAAGAACTGAAGCTGTCGCCAAACCGCAACTCAGACCGCCTAACCGCTGAAGGTCGCCTGATCACTGAGCTCGCTGCGAACAGCATAAGAACACAATAACCCAGTTCGCTGACAGACCGCAGACGAACTATTTATTCAAGCCACCGGAAATCACCAAGGAAGGAGACCGCACCCTGCTGACCGCAAACCTGCGAACACAACAAAAGTTAACTCGCATCCAAGTCGCGCAAACTCAAACTTGAGACCGCAAGAAACAATCCGGGCTCTGGTTCTTACAGTTCTTGTTAGGAATGACAGACCATGCACCCCTATTTATAGGCGGGTGGACGGATGTCGTCACCGCACAAACCGGGATACAGTCACCACCCATCAGATCGCGAACGGTCTCAAAAGACAGACCGCGCGAACAGACCTCTTGGACGATCACCCGACCAAGACGCAGATCAGCAGACAAGATCGCGCACAGGCCGCGCGAACACGAGACCGCGCACAAGTTGTGCGGTCTCAACAATGCTCCTTCCTTAGATCACCAGGAGCAAGCTAGAACCATCTGGCCGACTTCAATCAAGTCGCCAGATCGCCAGGATAGACCGCCCGGGTAGACAGTCATATAGGAACAACCCGCCCGGTCTTCTAACAAGGAAGCCAGGCAAACTAGTAGACCTACTCGGGAACAAACCGCAGCTACCAAGAACAGACCGGAACAACCAGCAGACCGCCAGAACAACCCGGCAGAGCCAGACCGGCAGATAACCTATACAAGCCGCGCGATCACCGCGGTTCTCCCAAACCAGACCGCGCGATCACGTTTGGGTGCACCTGCTTTGTCCTCCTCCCTGTTACTGAACGCACCAAACTATCGGCTCGCTAGGCTCGATGCGTTCACTTAGGTCTCAGCGCCTACCACAAGGGCTACAGCTGTTATGAACCAGTGACTCGCCGCATCCGCATCTCTCGCCATGTCTCCTTCCTCGAAACTGAAATGTTTTTCTCCTCCACACCAACGCAACCAGCATTTCCTGTTCAAACCTCCCTCAATCCACCGCTCTCCCTTCCGCTACTTCCACTTATACCCACTCGTCCCCGGACCCCAACTGCCCCTGCTATCCCGGTACAAGATCATCCTCCGGCCGAGGGTTCTCTGTCCACTTCTGCTACTCCTCCATCTACCGAACTTCCTTCCACTACAACTCCTTCTTCCGCTCCAGCTCCTTCTGATACGGACCCGTCTGACGCTCCTTCGTCCGCCTCTCCGCACGTGGATCCCGCACCTCCTCGGCGCAAGCCTGCTCGCCCTCTCCACCCGCCTGCTCGCTACGACCACAGTTCTGACAGGTATAAGCCTTCTGCTCACCACCACCACCTCATATTCCCCTGCCTTACAGGCTTTCCTCACCGCTCTACACTCCCACCGGGATCCCCAGTCATGCCGAGAGGCAGTTGCTCATCCTGAATGCCAGGAAACCATGACCGCTGAAATACAGGCCTTCCACCGAACTCATACATGGGACCTCGTCCCCTGCCCTCCTGGTGTAACTCCTATCAGTTGCAAATGGATATTCAAGATCAAGACTCGCCCATATGGGTCTATTGACCGACACAAAGCCTGTTTGGTTGCCCGTGGGTTCCTGCAGGAGCATGGGATCGACTATGATGAGACCTTTGCACCTGTTGCTCGTATGACATCCGTCCGCACCTTACTAGCAGTTGCTGCTGCCCGCAATTGGCCTCTCCATCAGATGAATGTTACTAATGCCTTTCTCCATGGTGACCTTACAAAAGTCGTATACATGACTCCTCCCCCGGGTCTCTCCGTTCCCCCTGGCCACGTTTGTCATCTCCGTCGGGCTCTCCATGGTCTCAAACAGGCCCACCGTGCCTGGTTCGAACGCTTTCGTACTGCTGTCCTCAAGGCCGGATTTGTTGAACGCCAAACCGATCATGCTTTGTTCACACGCACACCTGCTCAGGGATGTGCCATCCTTCTTCTCTATGTGGATGACATGATCATCACTGGCGATGACCATGCAACCATTGCCTCTCTTCAACAGCACCTCCGCAGACAGTTCGAGATGAAGGACATGGGACCCCTTCGCTACTTCCTTGGGTTGGAGATTTCTCGGTCTAAGCGTGGCATCCTTGTCTCTCAACAGAAATATATCTCCGACATCCTCTCTGTTGCCGACCTCACTGACACCCAGACAGTTGATACTCCCATCGAGCTCAATCACAAACTTCTCCTAACTGATGGTGAACCTCTCCCAGATGTCTCCCGCTATCGGCGACTTGTCGGGATGCTGGTATATCTCACTATGACTAGGCCGGACATTGCCTATGCCGTCAGCTTTG
Source organism: Dactylorhiza incarnata (assembly GCA_033032865.1). NCBI lineage: Eukaryota > Viridiplantae > Streptophyta > Magnoliopsida > Asparagales > Orchidaceae > Dactylorhiza > Dactylorhiza incarnata. The sequence continues at coordinate 2,631,539 of JAWHQI010000281.1, forward strand.
TCAGTCAGTTTGTCCAAGCCCCGTGCTCGGCTCATTATGCTGTTGTTCTCCGGATTCTCCGCTATCTCCGAACATCCGTCAACCGCTCATTGTTTCTCTCCGCCACTTCTCCACTCACCCTCCGAGCATTCTCTGATGCTGATTGGGCGGGGGATGCTGCAACTCGTCGCTCTACCACTGGCTTCTGTATATTCCCGGGTGACTCTCTGATTTCCTGGCGTAGCAAGAAACAGGACTCCATTACGCGCTCCAGTACTGAAGCCGAGTATCGTGCCATGACTTCCACCACTGCTGAGATCGTTTGGCTCCGTCGACTCCTCGGAGATCTTGGTGTGACGATATCCGGGCCCTCTCCCTTATTCTGTGACAATCGAAGTGCTATACAAATTGCATCTAATCCTGTATTTCATGAACGAACGAAACACATCGAGATTGATTGCCACTTCACTTGCCCGGAGTTACGTTCCTCGCCAACACTATTTCTCTACCATTCATTGCTTCAGAAGAACAAGTGGCTGACTTCCTCACCAAACCTCTCACATCTGCAAGATTTCGATATCTCATTAGCAAACTCTCGGTTCATGATCCACCGTGAGTTTGAGGGAAGGTGTTAATATTAAATGTATTTTAATATTCCTTGTATATTCAGTTTAGTCTCACACCGCCTGTTGTGTTTTCGGACTCCTCTCATTCTCTATATGTATGACCCCAAGGGTCCTCCTTTATTCAATTCAATACAATTACTTGATTTCTCTCAAGTTAACAGATCAGCTGCAGATATTAGCCCCGTTGTAGTAACAGGTTTCAGATCTTCAAAACTCAAAAGAATAATGCTCTGATAACTTTTGTGTAATCTTTCATTGTTGCATTGCCATTTATTTGACTATAGATCCTGAATTTCAATAGTGAGACATTCAATAAAACTCTTCAGATTTTCAATTTCACGAACATGGTCTGCAATAATTTGCTGCAAATTTTTCTTAATTTCATCAGCCAATGAAACCACCTCTTGTAGAAACTCTAGAAATTTATCTTGGCCACTTGAATTTCATCTTCTACCTCTGAGAGTAAAAATAAAGGGTTAAACATGTAGAGGGGGATGCTCGAAACATCCGGAGGAAGTCAAGGTGGAACTAACTCTCCGCTGCCTCCAGCTAGGTATATATAGCAGAATACCTAGGGTTTCCACACGCATAGCCCCCGAGCTCGTTATTCGTCCAAATATACTATTACAATCTCCTCCTATATTCGTGACAAATAACGTAACGTTTCGGGGGGCTGGAGAGTAGACAAAATAATAAACAAACTAAACAAAGCATTTAGGATATATCATACTAATCAACATATGAAAAGGTTTTTGCCTAAACGGCAAGTCAGAAAACCACAGATTCTATCCCAAAAAATATAGTCTGAATAATTATTACAAAACATAACATGAAATTAAACGTTTGATGATTCTACTCGTCTAGTAGATCATCGTCATCCATGTCCAGGTCTACATCTCCTCCATAATCTCCACTGTAGCCTGCAAGGAATTTCACGAGTCAGACTCTATGAATTCATAATCATATGCAGTAACGTTTAAAGTAAACTAGCTCTTACTAAATGAGCTTAGCACTTCTAGCAACGGTGAAGTAACTATGACAACATCTCATCCAGTCTAACTAGGACTAGTCCCGTTATCTTACTCATTACTGATCACTATGTGCCTCACCAACACATGTGGGCACACATCACGTGCAACATTATCAAATGTGGAATAATGTGCTGTGACCAATAATGTTTAGATTAACATTTACAATGACTTTCAATTTCCAGTTGAATAACTCTTGAATCAACTTACAATGAGAAAGTTGCTTGGTTATCAAATGTGGAATAACCGGCACCAGACCATCTTGGGTTTTCATCAAGAAGTTATTTGGGGTTTCAGTCTGTTTTTAGATGCTTGAATGTTGCGACTATAGGTTCTCACTGTTAAAACATAAAATGCGGATGAAAGTTCCATATTTCTATGAACTTTAATCCCATTTCCCCTGATGTTTTGATTGTGAGAGCTCTATTCAATCCTTTGGTCAAAGGGTCTGCAACATTATCTTTCGATCTCACATCAATAAGGGTCATAATCCCTTGACTTGTGAGAGAGGTCAACCATGATTGTTTCAGCCTGAGATGCCTTCTTTTGCCATTGAACAAAGAGTTCATAGCAATCGTTTTAGTAGCCTGATTGTCGCAGTAAACTGCAACAGAACTCATTTTCAGGCTCGACAAAGGAATGTCCATCACCAAATCTCTCAGTCATTCGGCTTCTTCTCCTGCTGACACAAAAGCGTAGAGTTCGGATTCCATAGAAGAGAGTGCAATACAAGATTGCCTCTTGGACTTACAGGCTACAGCTGCCCCTCCTAGTGTGAACACAAAACCACTAGTGGACTTGCTGTCGTTTAATTCTGAGCACCATGATGCACCAGAATAACCTTCAACAACTGAAGGATGACCAGTGTAAACTAAAGCATACTTTTGGGTGTGCTTTAAGTATCTCATTAGCCTGTCTAAGGCATTCTAGTGGTCATTACCAGGATTACTAGTGAATCTGCACAACATGCCGACCGTAAAGGCTATGTCAGGTCTAGTGCAGACCATGACATACATGAGGCTACCAAGCAGTTTAGAATAATTTAACTGTCTAACCATAGCTCCTTCATTGAGCTTTAGGCGGTTAGTGTAGTCGTATGGTGTCTCTGATGCTTACTGGCACTGTATCCCCACGTGTCCAACATGGACTTTATGTAGTGGCTTTGACTTAGGGAAATATTATTCTTCCCAAAACTCACTTGCATGCCTAGTATAGTGTTAGCTACACCTAGGTCTTTGAAAGTGGAGGTCAGATCTTAAGTTACTCTAGAGGGGGGGGGGGGGGTGAATAGAATATTAAAATTTTTCTTAGTTTTTGTAGCGGAATTAAAATAGTGTTACATATAAGTGTAAGCAGTGTGAAAAAAAACCCAGAAAAATTAAGTAAATGTAATCACAAAACAAACAGCAGTGCCACAGGAAATAATCAAACACAGAAGACACAAGGAGCTATAGTAGTTCCCCAATAAGTCTGGGTACATCTACTCTTCTACCACCTTTGGTAGGAATCCACTAGGAGGTTGTTGATAAGGTGCCCTCACACCAGGTGAGCTGTTGATAAGGTGCTCTAACCAAACTGCAGGTTTTTGAAAAGGTGCCCTGTCACCGAGATTAACTTTTGAAGGGAGTTATAACCCTGTACAAAATGGGAAGGAAACGGTTTATAGTGTTCTTCTCTGTCAAGATGCTGAGAGAAAACTCTAGTGGATGTTGTTGTAAAGCTCCCCCTGTCAGATTGAAGTGCTTGACAGAAAATGAAGAAGCTTTCTCTTGAAAACTAGGATCTCCTGTAGCTGTTTGATCTGGAAGAACAGGTTCCTCAAATTTGCTTGTTGCTCTTTTAGAAGATCTAAATTTACAGCAGATTCTGAGTGAATGTTCTTGAGGATGATGTTCTCAGAAGTTTTTGTCTGCTTGTAGAAGAAGATGAAGAAGATGAAGAACTTTCTGAGATGTCTAACGCTATATCTCTTTCTTTTTTTTTCTTCTGAATACTATATATATATCCTTTTTATTCTGTAGTAGAACGACGTTTGAATTCTGTCGACTCAAACGATTTTGGCAGGTCCTTTTATTTTTGATTGTGAAAAGATCCCTTTTCATTAAATGTCAACGGCTATTGCTGCCTTGGAAAAAGGAAAGAAGAGAATATATTAACACAGTTTAATATCCTTCCTTATCTGTCAGAATACGTCAAAAGGATATTAAATAGATCCGTTATATTCATCGTTTTGCTGTTAGGATAGATAGAATATAGTTGATAATAAATCTGGGCTTCAATAAATGATCTGTCGAACGCTGGGAGCCATCTGTCGAGCGCTGTCCAGAATATGTCGAACACTAGCTGGAAAACTGTTGAGCGTTGTCAATAAAAACTGTCGAACGCTGGGAGCCATCTGTCGAGTACTGCTAGCCGTTCGTCGAGCACTGATCAGTGAATGTCGAGTGCTGTAACTGGCTGTAATACTTCAGTCTGCTTAGAACAATTTGTCGAACGATGCTAGACATTCGTCGAACGCTGCATGCCATTTGTCGAGCGCTGCTAGACATTCGTCGAACGCTGGGAACCTTAGATTTAATCTTAAGTTCTAGCTAATTTATCAGCCTAAAGACTTGACCCTTAAACTATACAATGGGGTCAACTGATCCTAATCAGTACATAGTGATCCTAGCCCAAAACAGTAAAAGGGTTGTTCCAACAATCTCCCCCTATTTGGGTTAGGATACTATTTGACAAGAAAAATTAATTAGATGCAGCAGAACAGAGCAATAATGAAATGAAATATATCTGACAGATAAAAATAGATCATCAGATAAAATAAGTGCTCTGAGTTCAGAAACTTTACATTCATAACCAAGCACTTTATTTAAGGCTTTTTGTCCTGAGAAGGTGGCTTGAATGTGATTTTTCTGTTGGGGTCTTCTGATTTCTTTTTGCTGATAAACAAGTCTTGAGCACCAATGATTTTCTGTTCTTTAACATGAGGAATAAATGCTTCTGGGTGCATATCAATATATTCCTCAGTATTGAATGCTTTAACTGTTTTGTATTTTTCAAGTTCTTTTCTTCTGTATTCTGACATGGTTGAGTAACTTGAGAAGTCTTTGCCTTCAGCTTTAGCCTTTTTAATCTGTGCATACCCAATTGTTTCTTTTAGTCTTGCCATCTGACAGAGTTTCTCTTCTTCTGGATCTGGAAAATAATAAATATTTTCTGAATCATTTTTGTTTTGAGTGATTTTTTGAGGTACTCTATCTCTGTGAAGAGTTCCATCAGAAATGTGAAGTTTGTATTATGAAGATATTTGAGAGGAGGAAAAGGTTTGACTTCTTTGAAGGATAGGAGCTGATTTCTTAGAGGGAGGAGCACTGACTGATCCAGAGGCTTGAGAACCACTAGAACTACCAGGTCTCCTTGAATGTTGAGAGCTTGGCCTCTGAGAGGAAAATGATACACCTGCTGATCCTGTTGCACCAGCTGCTGGAGGAGGAGGAGGAGGATGATTGTGCTTGACTGGTTTGTCAGGAATGTAGCCAGTCTTCTTGAATTTCTTCCTCCTGTTGTTCTCATTTCTGGAGAGCTTCATCCAGTGAGGAGTTTTCTCATCAAGAGGGACATTATACAAAATGTACAGAGGAATGTCATTATTTGGATTTGGAGGTTTGAGAGCAGCCTTTGACTTAGCTGTTCTTTTCTTTCTTTTCTTTGAGAGTGTATCATCAGAGTCACTGTTGTCATCATCATCTTCAGAGTCAGAAGATGAGATTGGCTTATTGTATAAATCATCAATTCTCTTGATTGCTTCCCGAGCCTTTAATCTTTCTTCTTCAGCTTTGTCAAACTCTGCATCTGCTTCTCTCCATATTTCATCAAAGCTTGGCATTGGTTCTTCATTCCATACAGAAATTGGAGGTGAAGAAATAATTTGTGGGGCTGATGTATCATCAAGGAATTCCTGCAGGATCATCTTCATATTCTGCAGAATGATCCTTTATTTGAATGTCTTGAACAGTGGATGAAGGAATAGAGGATATGTAGTTTTGTATGATGTCAGAATGAGTTTTTTGAGGAAGGCAAATCAGAGCCTTTGATAGATCCTCTATGTATGGTGATACCCTTGAAGTATATGTGACATCAAATTTTGATAATAAGCTATATAGATTACAGGATGGATGAATGCATATATTATTTATTACTTCTATAACTTGTGTATCTGTATCAAAAATTGTAACTTCTGTATCATCTTCTGGAGTTCCTTCTGTTTCTAGAGCTTCTTCATAGGACATCTCCCCCTGCCTAGCTTCAGGACAGCCTGAATCTAGGCCCCTAGTAGAAGGGACAGCAGTGGAGGAGGGAAGAGAGGCTATCTTAGAAGATAAAGTAGAAAGTGCCTGAAGAACTGGAGCAAGTTTTGCATCCAGGAGCTGGCTTATTTTAGGAAGGATAAGATCAAAAACTTGATCAGCAATAGAAGAGAGGTTGAGGGAGGGATAATCTGGTGGATGGCTAGTGAATGGTTGTGAAGTGGATGGAGATGATATTGAAGGAATGATATTGTTGATGTTGGTGGTATGTGTATGAATGTCTAGATGGATTGGACTAGGAGAATGGATGGGTGAATGATATTCATTGTGTATTGGAGAGGGAGGTGTGGTAGGTAGTGGTTCTGAAGATAGGGGTGGAGGTGGAGCATCACTGATGTGGGCGGTTAAGATTGGAATATCATTGATGGGTGATATTGCAGTTGAAGGAGGGGATGAAGAGTGAGCAGGAGAATGTGCAGGTGGAGAGAGGATATTCGAGGAAGGAGGAACTGAGGAAGGATCTTCTAGAGGGGTAGAGGGAGTGACTTAATCAGTCCTTGTGTCCTCAGAAGCTTTCCTTTTTCTGGAGGCCTCAGCTCCTGTATTCTTCTTGGGAATTATTCTATCCCATTTAGCAAAGAGTGCTGAGGTCAGCCTCTTGCTGGCATTTATTGTTACTTTTGGTGACACCAGAAGTTCTGGATGCCTTTCCTGCAGAAAGATTCCTAAGATTCTTCCAAAGCATACATTCTCTGTAGAGTTTTTCTTTTTAATTAGGTCAAAAAGGATTGATCCCCAGTTGACTTTCTTCTTCTCCATTAAGGCCACCATTAATAGAAATTGATGCCTACTGATATAGTCATGCCCAGAAGTCTTGCCCAGCAAGACTTTTCTAACAATATCTGCTAAGAACTTGTAGTCCTGAGACAGATTCTTTTTCAGAATGTGGCTAGGCTTTCCAGTCAAATGGCCCATTTTGACTAAAGCTTCATCAAATTCATTTGAGCTTATGTCTAACTCATCTTCACCATTTTCAAGACAAAAGATTTCAGAAAGGATGGTGGGAGAGAGAGAGACATGATGACCTGATATTGTTCCCGACAAACTTTCATCGACTGATTTTGCAGTGAAAACCCATTCTTTTATCTCTGCAATAGCTATCTTCTGTCTGGTGCTTAGAAATTTCCTTAGATGTTGTTCATCCAGCGTTTGAAGAATATCCTTGAAGATTTGGTCTGACTGTGCAAACGAGTCCATGTCAATGTCAAAACCTGTGTCAAACTTCATTAGGTGCAGAGAAGCCTGAGGAATCGCCATTGTTCCTGCAAAGAAAGTTGAAGATCAAGTGCAGAGAGGAACTGGAGGGAAAGACGATTTCTGTAGGCGCAAAACTTAGAATAAGATAAAATAAGTGTTATATAGTCGAGAAAATAGGGAGGAGAATTCGAGGAGCGCTGTTCGGCAAAACCTAATTAAATCTGAAGTCGAACCGACTTTAAAAAAAAATTTCGTCGACCGCCGTTCGACAAATGAGATTTTCTTTACTGACTCTTGAAGATGTAGGTTTTTGTCGACCATCGTTCGACGAATAAAAATTTGTCGTTCTTCGTTAAAAAAAAATATTTTGGATAGGATAGAAAATATAATTTTTCAACAAATTGAGTCCCCATCTATCATTCCCAGTTGATTCATAAAGAAAATATGTTTCTTTTCATCCAAGGGTTTGGTGAAAATATCTGCTCTTTGTAAGTCAGTGGAGATGAACTGTAGGCAAATTTTATTTTTATCCACATTATCTCTGATAAAGTGGTGCCTTATTTCTATGTGTTTAGTTCTACTATGGAGAACTGGATTTTGTGCTATAGATATTGCACTAGTATTGTCACAAAATATAATTGATTGATTTAAGTTGATACCATAGTCTAGAAGTTGATTTTGTATCCACAGTATCTGTGAGCAGCAACTGCCTGCAGCAATGTATTCTGCCTCAGCTGTTGATGTGGACACAGATGTCTGCTTCTTACAAAACCAAGACACAAGCCTATCACCAAGAAACTGACAAGTTCCTGATGTGCTTTTTCTGTCTACTCTGCATCCAGCATAATCTGAGTCTGAGAATCCAGTTAATTCAAATTCAGATGCTGTTGGATACCAGATACCTAGATTAGGACAACCCTTTATATATCTTAAAATTCTTTTTAGTAAAGATAAATGAGATTCTTTAGGGTTGACTTGAAACCTAGCACAAATACAAGTAGCAAACATTATATCAGGCCTAATACCTGTCAAATAGAGTAATGAGCCAACAATTGCTCTATACACCTTCTGATCAACAGGTTTCCCTGATACATCAGCATTAATGACAGCATTAGAAGCCATGGGTGTTTTCATGGGAGAGGAATCAGACATTCCAAACCTTTTTACTAATTCCTTAGCATACTTGGATTGTGAAATGAAAATTCCTGATGAGGTTTGCTTCACTTGAAGACCAAGGAAGTATGATAATTCACCCATGCTACTCATTTCAAATTTAGATTGCATAAGTTTAGAGAACTTTTTGCATAAATTTGAATCAGTAGAGCCAAAAATAATATCATCTGCATATATTTGAACTAGCAATGTTTGATTTTTATGTATTCTAAAAAATAAAGTTTTGTCTACTAGGCCTCTACAGAACTTGTTTTCCAATAGAAAATTAGCTAAGGTCTCATACCATGCCCTGGGAGCTTGTTTGAGACCATAGAGAGCTTTATTAAGCTTGAATACATAAGAAGAGTGAGTTGGAGAGATGAAACCTGGTGGTTGTTCCACATAGACTTCTTCCTTGATATCTCCATTTAGGAATGCACTTTTTACATCCATTTGATATACCTTAAATTGTTTGTATGCAGCAAATGCTAAAAATATTCTGATAGCTTCAAGTCTTGCCACAGGTGCAAATGTTTGATCATAGTCTATGCCTTCTTCCTGTGAATATCCTTGAGCTACTAGCCTTGCTTTATTTCTCACAATATTTCCTTGATCATCAAGTTTGTTCCTGAAGACCCACTTGGTGCCAATGACTGGATGGTCTCTTGGTCTTGGAATCAAATCCCAAACTTTGTTTCTTTCAAACTGGTTGAGTTCCTCCTGCATTGCAAGAATTCAATTTGGATCTTGTTCTGCATCTTTTATGGTTTGAGGTTCAACTTGTGATAGAAAGCAAGTATGCATCTGATTTTGGTGTAGTTGATGTCTTGTCTGAACACCTGCTGAAATATCACCAATCACTTGTGAAATTGGGTGATCTCTAACTGTGATGTGATCAACAGTTGGAGTTAATTCTGCAGTGGTGTTTATTTGGGGATTTTGTTCAGTAATTGTATCCTGTGGAGGATGTTCTGCTGTTTTTTGATTCTGATAATCAACAAGATCTGGATGATCTTCTTCTTCACTATCTTCAAGGTTTTGAGCTAATGGTTGCATTGAATCTTCTGACTGTAGATTTAGTTCATTAAGCTCTTCACATAGAGCTGGTACCTGCAAAGCATTCTTGGTAGAAGAGTTCTTCTCCTTGTAAGACATGTTAGCTTCATCAAAGGAAACATGCATGGATTCTTCTATTTTAAGAGTGGATTTGTTAAATACCCTATATGCTTTGCTAACTATTGAATATCCTAAGAAAATTCCTTCTTCATATTTTGGTTCAAATTTTCTAAGATATTTCTTATCATTGTTATGAACAAAACATTTACAACCAAAAGTTTTGAAATAATCAACTTTAGGTTTCTTCCCTTTAAGTAATTCATAAGGAGTTTTACCCTTAAGTTTGTGTATCAAACTTCTATTCAGAACATAGTTTGCTGTGCTAACAGCTTCTGCCCAAAAGGATAGTGGCAAATTAGCATCTGCAAGTAATGTTCTTGCTGATTCAATTAGGGTTCTATTTTTCCTTTCAACTACCCCATTCTGTTGAGGAGTTCTAGGAGCTGAGAAGCAATGTCTGATACCTTCCTTCTCACAGAATTCTTGCATAAGAAGAGACTCAAACTCAGTGCCATGATCACTTCTGATCAATGCAACTACAGTAGAGTATTCAATCTGTATGCTCTTAAGAAAGTCTGTAAGAACTTTAAAGTTATCTGACTTTTCTCTCAAAAAGAATACCCAAGTGAATCTAGAGAAGTCATCTACAATAACTAGAGTGGAAGACTTCCCTCCTAAACTCTTTATTGCTATAGGTCCAAAAAGGTCCATATGTAGCAAAAATAAGATTCTGGGTGAATCACTTTTAGATAAGGATTTAAAACTGTTTTTGGTTTGCTTTCCTAGCTGGCATGCCCTACATAAACCTTCTTTCTTATATGATCCTGATGGTAAACCTCTAACTAGATTATCTTTAGATAGTTTGGCAATTGTTCTAAGATTTACATGCCCTAATCTTGTATGTCATAGTTCACTAGGTTTGCTTAGCTCATTAAACAGGCAAATTTCTGATTTAGAGGAATTGAAATTTACTAAATATATGTTACCCTGTCTAATACCTGATAAAACACTGACATTATCAGATGACTTGATAATACATTCTGATTTATTAAAGGTTACCTGATAGCCTTCATCACATAACTGACTTATGCTGATGAGGTTGTGCTTTAAACCCTTCACATAGGTGACTTCCTTGAATGTTACTGCTCCAACCTTGATTTGACCAATGCCTTTGGTTTGACCATGATTGGAATCTCCAAAGATCACTTTGGGTCCAAGCTGTGCCTTGTAATTTTTTAGGTTGGCCTTGTTTCCTGTCATGTGCTTTGAGCAGCCACTATCCAAGTACCATTTTTGATTTAATCTTGGATGGTCATGTACCTGCAAAGACAAAAACATAAACTAGTTGTTTTTGACCCAGACTACCTTGGGTCTTTTTGTGTTACCACAAAATTCAGAAATAAATGACATTTCAGGCTGGTCCATATAGCCTTGTGGATGATATCTCCTTAGAGGTATTATCCATTCAGTGAAAGGATTTTTAGTTTGTTTGGGAGTAAGATTTCTAGTATTTCCTGTATAGTATCTGTTCGACAAATTTGGATAAATTGGTCGACTATTGTTCATCTGATAACTATACTGAAAATCTGTTTTCAGACTTCGTCGAGCTCCGTTCGACAAATTTGAACCTTTTTGTCAATCTCCGTTCGACGAATTCTTTTGAATTCTTTTATCCTTAACAGACTTGCTTGAAATATCTTTATCTCTTTTTGCAGCTTCTTTGCCTTTAGCAGAAATAAATTTTATAGGTGAGGAGAGAATATTTCTCTTAATCAGAGATGGCTCACTTGATGAGGCACCCAAGCCCAGTTTGCTATTATTAAGTCTAGCATTGACTGTGCTTGTGATGTCCATCAGTTTGATACTTCTCCCATTTAGGGATTCTTCAAATTTCTTGGCCTCAGAAAGTTTATTCTCAATGAGAACAATGTGTTCTCTGGAGGCAGCCAAATCTTTCTTAAAGTTTGCATTTTCTTCACTCATCTTTTTCATTTCAGCTAACTTACATCTGAGTGAGATTATTTCTTTCTCAGAGTTGAGTAAGTCTGAGCAAAGGACTTTGAATTTAGCTTTGAATTCATCTGAAGTAAAATCAAAACCAGACATTACCTGATCTGCATCATTTTCTTCTTCTGATTCTGAATTTTCTTCATCAGATTTGCTGGCTGAGGCATTGATTGCCATCATGCAGAAGTTCTTTTCTTCTTCATCATCACTGGAGCTTGATGAAGATTCAGATTGTGACTCACAGTCTGAGTCATAAATTGCCAGTAGACATTGGCTATTCTCTTTTGTTTCTTCTTCATCAGAAGAACCAGATGAAGATTCTGATTCAGATTCTGTTTCACTCAAGGATGTTGCTACAAATCCTCTACCTTTCTTTTTGTGTGAGTGGGAGGAGGATTTGCTAGAACCTTTCCTTTCTTCCTTTTCCCTTTTTCTCTCCTTTCTGTCCTTTTTGTTTTGATTCTCTGGACATTCAGGAGCAATATGTCCTGGCTTTCTGCAACCAAAACATATAATTTCATTAGAGTGATTTTTGTCATACCTTGGCTTGTCATAGCTTCTGGATGACTTCTTTTTGAAATCTTTCTTAGTCATATTATAGAATCTTTTGGCTATGAAACTCAACAACTCCTCTTTGGTAGGAGTTGGTCCTTCTTCTTCTGCAGCTTTGAAGGCTATGCTTTTCTCCTTCTTGAGTGCTGGGGATGAAGTGGATTCTTCAATTTCCCTACTTTTGATAAGCTGCTCATAAGATTTGAGCTTGCCCAACAAAGCTTCAGTGGTGATTTCATTTAGGCTTCTGGCTTCTTTGATTGGCCAGATTCTGGAGTCCCATGTGCTGGGAAAGCACATAAGAATTTTATCATTGATCTCTGTGAGTGAGATCACTTTGTCCAGAGATTTCAGCTCATTTATTATGAGGCTGAGCCTATTGTACATATCAGCAACATTTTCTGATTCTCCCTTCTTGAAGTTCTCATATTGAGAGATCAGGTGAGATCTTCTATCTTTCCTTTCATCTGCTAAGCCTGCCACCATGTTGTTGAGAGATTCCCAGATTTCTTTTGCTGAGGTGCACTCAACTACTTTCTGGAATATGTCATCTGACATAGTTAAGGCCAGAATGTTCATGGCCTTTGCATCTGCATTTCTTTGCTTCTTCTGAGCCTCAGTCCACTCAGGAGGTGGAACAGTAGTGTTGTCTGTTGTTGCAGTAGTGCTGGTTGTTGCTGTAGGTGCTGGAGGTCCTGTAAGAATAACATTGAAAATCTCCTCATCAATAGAGTTCATATAAAGCCTAATCCTTGCTTTCCATAGTGCAAACTTATTGAGATTGCACATAGGAGGTCTTGTGCTAGAATATTCCTTGTTTTGTGCCATGAGTTTTGAATGATATAAAATTCTTAGATAAAGGAGCTCTAGACAAATTAAGATCTGGTTGATCTTTGTGATTCAGATGTTAGTCTGTAAAGAATCAACACTCCTCTGATACCAATTGAAAGTGGAGGTCAGATCTTAAGTTACTTTAGGGGGGGGGGGGGGGGGGGTGAATAGAGTATTAAAATTTTTCTTAGTTTTTATAGCGGAATTAAAATAGTGTTACATATAAGTGTAAGCAGTGTGAAAAAAAAACAGAAAAATTAAGTAAATGTAATCACAAAACAAACAGCAGTGCCACAGGAAATAATCAAACACAGAAGACACAATGAGCTATAGTAGTTCCCCAATAAGTCTGGGTACGTCTACTCTTCTACCACCTTTGGTAGGAATCCACTAGGAGGTTGTTGATAAGGTGCCCTCACACCAGGTGAGCTGTTGATAAGGTGCTCTAACCAAACTGCAGGTTTTTGAAAAGGTGCATTGTCACCAAGATTAACTTTTGAAGGGAGTTATAACCCTGCACAAAATGGGAAGGAAAAGGTTTATAGTGTTCTTCTCTGTCAAGATGCTGAGAGAAGACTCTAGTGGATGTTGTTGTAAAGCTCCCCCTGTCAGATTGAAGTGCTTGACAGAAAATGAAGAAGCTTTCTCTTGAAAACTAGGATCTCCTGTAGCTGTTTGATCTGGAAGAACAGGTTCCTCAAATTTGCTTGTTGCTCTTTTAGAAGATCTAAATTTACAGCAGATTCTGAGTGAATGTTCTTGAGGATGATGTTCTCAGAAGTTTTTGTCTGTTTGTAGAAGAAGATGAAGAAGATGAAGAACTTTCTGAGATGTCTAACGCTATATCTCTTTTTTTTCTTCTTCTGAATACTATATATATATCCTTTTTATTCTGTAGTAGAATGACGTTTGAATTCTGTCGACTCAAACGATTTTGGCAGGTCCTTTTATTTTTGACTGTGAAAAGATCCCTTTTCATTAAATGTCAACGGCTATTGCTGCCTTGGAAAAAGGAAAGAAGAGAATATATTAACACAGTTTAATATCCTTCCTTATCTGTCAGAATACGTCAAAAGGATATTAAATAGATCCGTTATATTCGTCGTTTTGCTGTTAGGATAGATAGAATATAGTTGATAACAAATCTGGGCTTCAATAAATGATCTGTCGAACGCTGGGAGCCATCTGTCGAGCGCTGTCCAGAATATGTCGAACACTGGCTGGAAAACTGTTGAGCGTTGTCAATAAAAACTGTCGAACGCTGGGAGCCATCTGTCGAGTACTGCTAGCCGTTCGTCGAGCACTGATCAGTGAATGTCGAGTGCTGTAACTGGCTGTAATACTTCAGTCTGCTTAGAATAATTTGTCGAACGATGCTAGACATTCGTTGAACGCTGCATGCCATTTGTCGAGCGCTGCTAGACATTCGTCGAACGCTGGGAACCTTAGATTTAATCTTAAGTTCTAGCTAATTTATCAGCCTAAAGACTTGACCCTTAAACTATACAATGGGGTCAACTGATCCTAATCAGTACATAGTGATCCTAGCCCAAAACAGTAAAAGGGTTGTTCCAACAGTCTTTAATGCTAAATTCTTTTATGAGATCTGACTTAACGTCATCCACTTCAGATTGATCAGACCCCAGAATAAGCATATCATCTACGTACAAGCATATTATGACAACTTTATCCAATCTATTACGTATGTAAAGACATTTATCCGAGAGACTCGACATGAATCTCATGTTCTTTACACTATAGTCGAACTTCTCATGCCATAATTTCGGTGCTTGCTTTAGTCCGTATAAAGACTTAAGTAATTTACAGACTTTCGTTTCGTGACCGTCTACAATGAAACCTTCAGGTTGACTCATGTAGATCTCTTCGGTCAGATCTCCATTCAAGAACGCAGTCTTAACATCCATTTGATGAACAATAAAGTTCTCAATAGATGCAATAGCAAGGAGAACCTGAATGGTTGCCAAGTGACATACGGGTGAGTATACATCAAAGTAATCTACTCCGTTGACTTGTGTGAAACCTTTAGCCACCAGGCGTGCTTTATACTTAGCTACGCTACCATCAGGATTCAATTTCTTTTTCAGAACCCACTTACACCCTACGGCTTTAGCCCCTTTTGGCTTATCAACCAACGTCCAGGTGTTGGATCGGTAGGCGTCCTTAGAGGGGGGGGGGGGGGGTGAATAAGGGTTTTAAAGATTTTAAAACTATTTTGATTATTTTAGAAAAAGCTTTAAATATGATAATAAGGAAGATCAAGACTAATCAAGTAAAGTAAGAATAGAGACATGATTTTATTAACTTGAGAGACATGATTACAAAAACTTGATCTCTTATGAAAGCTAGAAATCAAAGCTAAATAGAAAAGAAACCTTTTGGTTTTCAATCCCGACTCGCTACCCCATGAACCGGTGGCCCTAGCCTTATCCACCCCGGATTCGGCCTCAAGCCGCTCTAGCCAATCCCTCCCCGGATGTGGCCTCGAGCCCCCTAGACCTAGCCTAGATCTAGTCGCCAACACGAGGCGATTTTCCCCCTAAGTCCTACACAGACCTAGTCGCCAACACGAGGCGATTTCACTAATCGTTTACAAAGTGGAATATGAAATAATAATAAAGAAATAAGAACTCCCTCAAGATGGACTTCTGAAGTTGGAGACGAAGATCCGCCGTTGAATAAGCGTTGTAGAAGCGGACTTCGATCTGATCCGGCGTGACGAGGTTCTCCTTCAGAAGTTTTGCAGAGCTTCGCTAGCACATCAACTTTCGGCCAAGATAGCCTCTGGAATTCTGGCACTCAATATATCTCTCTGATGTCTGTCTGAAACGAGAGGACTTGGGTCCTTTTTATAGACTAGCGCTAGCCACTAACGCCGGCGCTATCCCATATTAGGAGACTTTTTGCGCGGCAGAATCTTCAATCCGAGGCAACAATTCCAGCATGCCTTCTGTGCATCGAGCTAGCGCCGGCGCTATCCACTATCGCCTGCGCTAGTGATCAGTTTGGAGTTGATGGCTCAATTTCGGGGGCAACCACCATATGTAAACCTTGAGTCATTTTGACCTGTTATCCTGCACACTTAGATCACACAAGATTAAATACACACATAGGATTTGTTATTCTCAAACCTAGGAGATGCGGAAGACCGTGTTCCAACAAACTCCCCCTTTTGATAATAACAAATCCATTAATGATAAATCAGAGCATTAATCTAAATAAGCATGAAGAAACATATTTGTGTGTGTGTGAAAAGGATGACTTAGGATAAATAATGATTATAGCATTTTAGTATTGCTCCCTCTAAGTGAATGCTCTCCTAATATGTTCTTAACTGAATTAAGCATGTTAGATATGTTATCATGGTTAGTTCCCCCCCCCCCCCCCCCCCTTTTGCATTTTATCATGTTAGTTCTCCCCCTTTGTTATTAGCAAAAGCAGGTAGGGAGACACCACTTCAAACTGTAATAATACGGTTAATAGGCATGATCGAGCTTTGAGAGAAGGAAATGATAAGGAGTTGTAGAAATCTTTTTATTGAATTAGATTAGAGTTTGAGTATCTATATTGTCATAAATCAGAGTTTTGTAGCATAAGCACAAGATAAAAGCAAAGGTGCGGAAGACTGAAAAGAAAACATCATATATAAGAAATGATAATTCAAAAAATAGTGGAGTTTTCATTTCAGAAAGAAGATGTTTTGTGCATCAAAGGTTAAACAAGAGGTTAATTTCACCAATGAAGAAACCAAGCATGAATAAATATTATCACAAGAGAGATTACGACAATGTTATGGTAATTCATAATTTCAAAAACAAACTAAACATTGTAGAAATCATGCTAGGTTATCTAGTGCATTTTATAAATAAAGAGTAAGTATAGAATTAGCATTAGGATCCAATACTCATGAGAAGAAGTGTTATGGAAGATAATGATGTGCACAAGTGTATTTTGGATAAAGTGAACAAGTGTGTTAATCAAAAATACAAGATAAATATAGAGTAAAGTGCACAATAAAAACACAAATAATTTTACTTCCACACACTTTTAAGCACAAATTAAAATGTACAACAACCAAGGTGCTTTGCACACACAATGCTTATGAAGACTTATCAGGGTGCAAAGTAGTGCTTGGGGGATTACACAAGTTAATTTCTCAAGGTTGATTCTTTTTGTTGTGATCCTGTGTACTTAAGAAGAAGTGGTTTTATTTTTAAAATGAAGAGTTTGCACAAGACACTTTACTAATCTATCCAAGGTGCTCAACCCCACAATGCTTATTAAGACTTATCAGGAGGTTCAAGTAGTGCTTGGTGGAGATGACTTTGTCAAGGTTATGATGAGTTTGATTGAACACAGTTCTCCGATTACACTTGTTTTGCAAACACTTTAAAGAAGAAATTTCAACCACTCTTCTTAATATTTAATAGTGCAAATAAATGTTGTGTAGGTAAGATACTTGTGCAATTTTAATTTTATGTACAATTACAATATATTAGCAAGCATTCTTAGATTAAGAAGCACAAGTAGACTAAGCCAAAAGGTGAGTGAAATAATATCATTATCAAACATAAAACATTTACTCATACTTAGAGGCATGCTAAGCTTAGTCCTACACAAACTTTTCTAATTATTATTGATGCACATATTAATAGATAGATCAAAGCATGATAAAAACAATGTTAAAGAAGTTTGAAAAAATAAATTGTAACATTATAGAGACTCTAAAGAAAAGATTTAAATCATGCTTGATGTTCATAAAAAAAAATACAAAAATTTTGGATTTGGTTTCAAGTTTTATGTTTTAGTATTTTGATTTTAAAAAAAACTTTAGATAAAAGCAAAACATATTTTTGGTTTTTGTCTTTTGTAATTTTATATTTGATTTTGGTAAATGACAAAAGCTTTTAAACAAGAGCAAAACGTAGTTTTGAAATTTTGTCTTTTATAGTTTTGTTTTTGATTTTTCAAAATTTAAATAAAATTAGTGGTGCAAAAACAAATAGTACATATCTATTAACATAATTTTAGGAACTTTTCAAAATTTTAAAAATGCGGAAAATCAGAAAGTCACGCTAGCGCCGACGCTAGCGCTAGCGCGGAATACAGTACACGATTTTCGAGGAGTTTAAATTTTTTGATTGTTGATCCTGATTAGGTGTCCCAATAGTAGTTTAATGCTGAAATTTCAGATTTGTAGGAGGTGTTTTCGATGGTGAAAAATGCAAAAAATTGTGTTTTGTGAAAGTGTTTTAACTTGAAAGATCTAGGACACCTAACTCAAGTCGTAATAATCGAAATCTCGCATCGGGAAGAGGCTTAGTAAATATGTCAGCGAGTTGGGAGTCCGTGCCAATGAAACTTACTTTTACATGCTCTTTCTTAATGTGATCCCTAATGAAATGATGACGAACATCGATGTGTTTGGATCTAGAATGATGTACAAGATTATATGTGAGGTCTATTGCACTTTTGTTGTCACATTTAAGGTCAATGTTTTTAAGATGAAATCCAAAGTCCTCTAGTGTTTGACTCATCCATAGTGCTTGTGTACAACAACTACCAAGTGCAATATACTCGGCCTCCGTGGTGGAGAGTGCAACCGAGGATTGTTTCCTACTAGACCAAGCTACTAAGGAGGGTCCTAAGAAGTGACAAGTACCGCTAGTGCTTTTTCGATCTAGTGAACACCCGGCGTAGTCCGAATCGGAATAGCCGTGGAGTGTGAATGTATCATTGTGTGGGTACCACAAACCTAATTTAGATGATCCTAATAGATAACGAAAAATCCGTTTTACCGCTTTTAAATGAGATTCTTTTGGGTTGGCTTGAAAGCGAGCACATAAACATATATACGACAAACATTATATCTGATCTAGATGCACTTAAGTAAAGAAGAGATCCTATCATTCCTCTATATAACGTTTGATTAATTGAAATTCCGGATTCATCTTTTCCTAGTTTTAAAGAAGCACTCATAGGAGTAGAAGCTTGTTTAAGATTTTCAAATCCAAATCGTTTAAGCATATCGTGAACATATTTTGTTTGGCAAATAAATATACCATCACTTTGTTGTGAGATTTGAAAACCAAGAAAATAAGACAATTCTCCTACAAGACTCATTTCAAATTCTTTTTTCATTACTAATACTACTTCATTACACAACTCTTCATTAGTGGCTCCAAAAATGATATCATCAACATAGATTTGTAAAATAATTAGATCGTTATTATCATGCTTAATGAAGAGTGTGTTGTCGGCACTTCCCATAACATAACCGTGCTTTAACAAAAACGATGTAAGTCTATCATACCATGCACGGGGCGCTTGTTTTAATCCATAAAGCGCTTTTTCTAGTTTGTAAACATGATTAAGAAATTTTTCATTTATGAAACCGGGGGGTTGTTCTACATAGACTTTTTCTTTTATAAACCCTTTTAAAAAGGCACTTTTAACATCCATTTGAAATAATTTTATTCTTTTAAAACTCGCAAATGCCAAAAATATTCGTATAGATTCTAGGCGAGCAACGGGTGCAAAAGTTTCTTCGAAATCTACCCCCTCGATTTGAGAATATCCTTGAGTGACTAGGCGTGCTTTATTTCTTATAATTCTAGATTCACCATCTAGTTTATTTTTAAAGATCCATTTTACACCTATGATCGGATGATTAGATGGTCTTTCTACTAGATTCCAAACTTTATTTCTTTCAAATTGTCCTAACTCTTCATTCATAGCCATGAACCAAAAATCGTCATTTAGAGCGGTGGAAACGTTTTTAGGTTCTATTTCCGAAACAAAGCAAATATTTGAAAATGTTTCATGAAGGGAGGAGCGAATTCTTACCTGAGTAGAAGGTTCCCCAATGACTAGTTCTTTTGGATGATTTTTTGAGAAGTTCAAAACACTTGGAGGAACAACTTCAAATTCTTTGGTCTTCTCCTCCTCTTCGATGGATGGTTCTTCTTCGTCGTGCTCCAAGGAGGGCAAAGGTTCATTGTTTGTACCTGTAGAAAGCTTCTCTGCACATGGAGTAAACTCATCAAATTTAACATTAATAGACTCTTCAACCTTTCTTGATCTTTTGTTAAATATCCTATAAGCTTTACTGGTTGAAGAATAACCAAGAAATATTCCTTCATCACATTTCTCATCAAATTTACCTAAAGAGTCTTTTGTATTAAGAATAAAACATTTGCATCCAAATACTTTAAAATATGATACGTTATGTTTCTTTTGAAAATATAGTTCATATGGTGTGAGATTAAGTGATGGGCGAAGCATAACTCTATTCATTACGTAGCATGATGTGCTTACGGCTTCGGCCCAAAATGACTTAGGTGTTTTATATTCAGATAGCATGGTGCGTGCCAGTTCTTGAATTGTCCTATTTTTCCGTTCTACTACACCGTTTTGTTGAGGTGTGCGTGGTGCTGAGAACTCATGTTTAATTCCTAACATTTCACAAAAAGATTTAAAATTTTCATTTTCAAACTCACCTCCATGATCTGAGCGAATGCATTTTATTTTTAAATCTAGTTCATTTTGAATACGAGTGCATAATTTTGAGAATTCGCAAAATGCATCAGATTTAGAAGAGAGGAATAAAGTCCAGCAATATCTAGAGAAATCATCTATTAGAACAAAAGTGTAAATTTTACCACAAGACTTGCGGTGTTAACGGGACCAAATAAATCCATATGAATTAGCTGTAGTGGTTTAGAAGTAGAAATTTCATTTTTGCTCTTAAAGGATGAGTTTGTGAATTTTCCCTTTTGGCATGGAGAACATAATGAAGATAGATTGCCATTTAGTTTAGGTAGTCCTCTAATCAAATTTCTTTTTGCTAGTTTTAAAATAAGCTTTGTACTAGCATGACCTAAACGTCTATGCCAAAGTTCTAATTCATCATTTTTTGTTATAAAACATTTTATAGATGATTTGGAAAGATCATGAAACGAAACTATGTAAACATTATGAATTCTAGGTGCAGTGAGTAATACATCTTTTGATTTAGGATTAACAATTTTGCAAATATCAGTGGATGATTCAAATAGTACGTCTAATCCTTTATCGCACAGTTGACTTATAGATATTAAGTTATGTTTTAATCCTTTTACATAAAGAACATTTGAGATAAGAAACGATTCGTTACCCACTGTGCCTACGCCCATGATCCTTCATTTACCGTTATCTCCAAATGTTATGATCCCTCCTTTCTTCTTTTCTAGGCTAAGGAATTTAGCTTTATTGCCCGTCATGTGCTTGGAGCAACCTGAGTCCAAGTACCACACGTCCTCTGTCCTTAGCCTTCCTGCAAATCTAGAAAGAAGATGAGAGTAAAGATCCGGATACCCAAGAGTTACCACCCATAGAGTAAGTGGATTTCTTAGGTACCCAGATTTGTTTTAAAGAGCGCTGTTTTGCATTTCTACATGAGCTAGAAGTGTGTCCAAACAAAAGGCAGTTTACACAAGTAATAAAGGGGGTTGAGACCCTTCTCTGAATTTCTTTCTTGCCCTTGCTAGATGATGTTTGAATAACAGAAGATTTTTTTAGAGTTGAGCTACCGCCGGCGTTAGAGGCTAGCGCCGGGCGGTAGGGCTCACATTGAAAACCGAGCCCAGATTTTGTAGAGTCATAACATTGGTATCCCAAAAGCATATCCAGGGATTTTTGGCCTATCCCAAATTTTTTTATGGCTACATTGAGGTCGTTATTTTGTTTTTTAAGAAAGGTGTTTTCTTGAACTATCGTAACGCATTTGTTTTCAAATCCCTTCTGATTATTTTTAATTTGTAGGAGAGAGGAGTTTAGCTTTCTTTCTAATTCCCCCTTTTCTTTTGCAACAGTTTTGACTTGTAGGAGGGCTTTAGAAAGAGAGCTTTCAAGTTCTTTTGTTTTGCACAAAGAGAGCTCACACTCTTCACAGGAAATCCTTTTCTTTTCAAGAGAGATTAATTTCTTTGTTAGTTTATGATTTTCTTCCATAATTGATTCATTTTCACGATTTAAGATAATATTATCTTTTACACTTTTATTATAGGCTTTGCAGGTTTGAACAAATTCATCAAAAAGTTCTTCAAAAGAGGGAGGAGTTACCTCAGTGTCGCTAAGAACACTGGTGTCGTCATCGTTGCTCTTTGCCATTAAGCACAGGTTTGCTTCTTCCTCGTCGCTTGATTCAGATTTGCTTGATTCTCCAGAGGAAGTGTCATCCCAAGTTGCGGCTTTCAGTACTTTCTTTTTCTCTTTTGCTTTGTATTGTTCTTTTTGCTCCTTTTGATACTTTGGGCACTGGCTCCGAATGTGTCCGGTCTTTCTGCAGTGGTAGCACTCGGGTGGTGGTCTTTCTTCTTCATCTTCGCTTCCTTTTTCTTTCCTTGATGAAGAGGAAGATGCCTTTCGTCGGGTATCCTTTTGGAAGTATTTGCGGAAAGTGTTCCTTCTTTTCGGATTCCTGATGAACTTCCTGAAGTTTTTCACCAGGAGACCTTCTTCATCTTCATCATCATCTTCGACGTTCTCCTTCTTTGACTTTAGTGCAAGCGCCTTTTTCTTTGGCTCTTTATTGTATTCATCGTGTTGAATCTGGAGTTCAACCTCATGGGTTTTTAGATTCCCAATAAGGTTCTCGATCTGGAGTGTCCTCAAGTTGTGCGACTCCGAGATGTCTGTCACCTTTGGATTGAACCTTGGGGGTAAGGAACGAAGAATTTTCCTCACCAAGTCCCCGTCTGAGTAGATCTTTCCAAGTGCCTTTGAAGCGTTGACGATTTTGGTGAAGCGGGTGCACATCGAGTTGATATCCTCTTCGGTATCCATCCTGAATTTTTCATATTCAGATTCCAGTTGGAATAGCTTTGCATCTTTTACCTTCGATGTACCTTCATGAGTAACTTCAAGTTGATTCCAAATATCGTAAGCAGTTATGCATGCAGAGATTCTATTAAACTCAGTCCTATTTAAAGCGCAATACAAAGCGTTCATTGCTTTAGCATTATTTTTGCATCTTAGTTTGTCGTTATCATCCCATTTATCTTTGGGTTTTAGTAAAGTCGCATCTCCTACTACCATTGTAGGAGGAGAGTACCGAACTTCTACCATGTTCCAAACTTCTACATCCATGGTCATAAGAAAACACATCATTCGATTTTTCCAGTAGTTAAAATCTGACCCAGTAAAGAGAGGTGGTCGACTAACCCCTTGACCCTCCAAAAAAGCGAGATCATGAGACGCCATTATTCCCGGTTGTTAAGCCGATTGGAATAAAACCGCTCTGATACCACTTGTTGGATCGGTAGGCGCCCTTAGAGAGGGGGTGAATAAGGGTTTTAAAGATTTTAAAACTATTTTGATTATTTTAGAAAAAGCTTTAAATATGATAATAAAGAAGATCAAGACTAATCAAGTAAAGTAAGAATAGAGACATGATTTTATTAACTTGAGAGACATGATTACAAAAACTTGATCTCTTATGAAAGCTAGAAATCAAAGCTAAATAGAAAAGAAACCTTTTGGTTTTCTATCCCGACTCGCTACCCCACGAACCGGTGGCCCTAGCCTTATCCACCCCGGATTCGGCCTCAAGCCGCTCTAGCCAATCCCTCCCTGGATGTGGCCTCGAGCCCCCTAGACCTAGCCTAGATCTAGTCGCCAACATGAGGCGATTTTCCCCCTAAGTCCTACACAGACCTAGTCGCCAACACGAGGCGATTTCACTAATCGTTTACAAAGTGGAATATGAAATAATAATAAAGAAATAAGAACTCCCTCAAGATGGACTTCTGAAGTTGGAGACGAAGATCCGTCGTTGAATAAGCGTTGTAGAAGCGGACTTCGATCTGATCCGGCGTGACGAGATTCTCCTTCAGAAGTTTTGCAGAGCTTCGCTAGCACATCAACTTTCGGCCAAGATAGCCTCTGGAATTCTGGCACTCAATATATCTCTCTGATGTCTGTCTGAAACAAGAGGACTTGGGTCCTTTTTATAGACTAGCGCTAGCGCCTGCGCTAGCCACTAACGCCGGCGCTATCCCATATTAGGAGACTTTTTGCGCGGCAGAATCTTCAATCCGAGGCAACAATTCCAGCATGCCTTCTGTGCATCGAGCTAGCGCCGGCGATATCCACTATCGCCTGCGCTAGTGATCAGTTTGGAGTTGATGGCTCAATTTCGGGGGCAACCACCATATGTAAACCTTGAGTCATTTTGACCTGTTATCCTGCACACTTAGATCACACAAGATTAAATACACACATAGGATTTGTTATTCTCAAACCTAGGAGATGCGGAAGACCGTGTTCCAACACCAGGTGTTATTCTGAAGAAGAGAACTTATCTCTTCATCTATAGCTTCTTTCCAGAGTAGTGAATCCCTGGATCTCATCTCTTCCTTATAGGTGGATGGATCGGCCTCAACGTGGTAAGTCACAAAGTCACTACCGAAGGTTCTTGGAATTCGCTCTCTCACAGAAGTTCTCCTAGACTCTAGGCCAGAGGTATCAACCGGAACGGACTAGGAGGTGCTCGGTACTGATTCAGGATCCTCCTCAGTAATAGTTACTTGCATACCTGAGATTGTTACGTTCTTATCTTTGAGGAACTTATCCTCGAAGAACACCGCATCCCTGGATTCTATTATGATATTATAAGAAATATCAAGGAACCTATCTGCAGCACTATCCTCAGCACAACCTAAGTAGACACAGGTATTGGTCCTAGGTCCAACTTTAGGCCTTCTAGGGTCAGGAACCCTGACATAGGCTATACATCCCCAGGTCTTAAGTCGATTAAACGACGGGGGTCTCTTAAACCAAAGCTCGTAGGGAGTAAACTCTAACTTAGCATGAGGAACTTTATTCAGAATGTGATTCGCAGTCAAGACTGCTTCGCCCCAATAAGCGGAAGGTATGCCTGCAGTAAGCAGCATAGAGTTCAACATCTCTGTTAACGTTCTATTCTTGCGCTCGGCTATGCCGTTAGATTGGGGGGAGTTAGGAGCAGTGGTTTCTGCTATGATGCCCTGTGAAGCAAGGAAGCATCTGAACTCACTGGACATATATTCTCCTCATCTATCACTCCTAAAATATTTTATTTTCATGCTTAGTTGGTTTTCTACCCTGGTTTTGAAAATACAAAACTTTTCAAACGCTTCATCTTTAGTTTTAAGCAACAAGATATGACAAAATCTCGTGCAGTCATCGATAAACGTGATCATATACTTCCTCCCATCTCTAGTGACAAAACTTTTAAAGTCACAAATATCGGAATGTATAAGGTCAAGAGGTGTGGTGCTCCTAGTAACCGTCCCAAAAGGTTTCCTAGTGATCTTAGTCTGAGCGCACACTTCGCATTTTTCAAGTGGAGACTTAGTGTCTAATGTGATCTTGTGAGTTCTAGCTACTTGGAATATTTTCCTGTAGTTTACGTGTCCTAGTCTCTCGTGTAGAGTCCTAGGGCTAACTAAGTTCAATTGAACTTGTTGGACTACCTCACTTGCTAGACTCAGACAGTACATCCAATTTTGGACATAAGCACATCCAAAATAGTGCGAGTTAACTTACAAAGTCATTCTGCCGCTACAGAAGCTAAGCGACATACCCGCATCACATAACAAACTAATAGACACTAAGTTAGCAGCTAGAGAAGGAATAAATTTGACATTCTTTAAAAGTAAAGACTTACCTGAGGAGAGCAGTAGAGTTGTATTCCCCACCTTCAACACGTCAGCTGTGCCTCCATTTGCCACAGTTATTGATTCCTTTGCATCCTTCAGCTCTGTCAGAAGATTAGCATTGTTGCAAACGTGACACATTGCCCCCGAATCTAGGTACCACTCCGTGCTGGCCTGCGCTTGTCCGACCATGGCAACAAAGTCGGATGGCTCAGCTTGGCGGACCAAATGGGCTTGGTTGCCTTCTTGTGGTGCCCGGGTTCTCTCTTTCCTCGGCTGCTTGCAGTCAGATGCGTAGTGTCCACACTTATTGCAGTTATAACATTTACCCTTAAATTTCTTAGAGGGTTTACTCGGGCCTGCAACCTGGGGCTACTACGAGACGTTTTGGTCTTGTGAGGGGGAGGAGGCCGGTTGGAGCTTGAAATCATGTTGGCAGCAGGCTTCTGCTTGCCAACAGCTTCTAAAGCGTGCTTCGTCCTGTTCTCGTCCTCAATGCGTATAAAACGCTTGAGGTCGTTCAGACCAACCTGCATCTTCTTGCGGTACATTTCCGTTTTGAAATTATACCACGAGGAGGGCAACTTATACACAATCGTGCCCGCAACAAAACTATCGGGTAGACTAATAGACTCACTATGCAAGGAATCAATTAAATTTTCAAATTCGGATACCTGAGGGAGAATGACTTTCGCCTCGTCGAAGCTGAAAGAGTGGAACTTGTCCACTAGGTGCGTCTTGGACAGGTCCTCCTCCTGCCTGAAGTGCTCCTGCAGCGCATCCCAGATCTCCTTTGCGGTGCTCAACTTCATGTAGGTCTGGGCCAGGCTGGAAGACAAACAGTTGAGCAGGTAGTCCCTGCAAAAGTCTTCATCTGAAAACCACTGTGCCTCATCAGCAGTCCCAACGACCTCAGCACCATCAGACTGAACTGTGTAGAACACGTTCAGAAACTTCATCCCGAACTGAGTGTTCAACTTCCAGGCATTGAACTCAGTCGCTGTGAACTTCTCCAGCTTTATCATCGGAATGGGGGACGCCATTGAGTTCCCCTTCATCATTGTGCTTGGAGACGGCGACAGCGGGAAGAGGCGGAAGGCGGCTGAGGGGAATCTGGAGGCACTGGAGAACAGTGGCGCACGGGCACTGTTGCCGAAGAGCGCACGGTCAGTGATCGTGCGTGAACTGCTGAGCGCACGATCAGTGGTCGTGCTGAACTGGCTGCTGAAGAGCGCACATTCAGCGGTCGTGCACGAAGGGTCGAGCGCACGATCAGCGGTCGTGCGTGAACTCCTCTTTTGCTAGCAGCGGCTTCGTCTTCTTCGCACGAGCGGCGGTCCTAGGGCACGACTTCGACTCCACCTGCGGCAGATCTGGACAACGGAGGCGACGCAGCAGCAGCAGCCCTGGATCTGCGGGCTAGGGCGACGACGGCAGCGGATCTGGAGCTTCTTCCTCGGCGAACGACGGCGGCTGGAGAAGGAGATCACGTTCTTCTTCGTCCAGCGGCAGTGGCAACAGCAGAAAAGAGCCCGTCCTCGTCGATCGCGAGCGGCAACAGCGACCGGAGAAGCTTTACCTTCGACGAACGCGACGACACAGGCCTTCTCCTTCGCGAGAACGAGCAACGACAGCAGATCGCGAAGGCTTCACGTCTACAGGAACTCGCGGACGGGGAGAGCGATCGACGTCAGCAGCGGGAGCGGGGAAGACACGATCGGCAGCAGGCGAGGGCGCGATCGAGCGGCGATTTCGACACGGACGACCGGAGCGAGCCCTAAGGCTGTTTTGAGAATATAGAGGGGGCTGCTCGAAACATCCGGAGGAAGTCAAGGTGGAACTAACTCTCTGTTGCCTCCAGCTAGGTATATATAGCAGAATACCTAGGGTTTCCACACGCATAGCCCCCGAGCTCGTTATTCATCCGAATATACTCTTACAAAACAATCAGAAGCGTGATGCTGAATAAATTAAAGCTTTAAATTTTACCTAAGCTTAAAAATGACAATCTTAGTTTATTTTTTCCCCTTTTTGTTAAATATGACTTGCAGAGCATGATGCTGAATAATAAAATTCACAGCTCAAGTGCTCTCCAAGCTATGCTAAGGAATAAAAATCTAATGGGGCACAAATCAAAGATCGAGAATAGCTCAAAAATTAGAGAAGTTTCATCTATTAGGACTAAGTTATTGGGGCCCCAAAAAATAAGAAATAGAAAGGAGAAAGAGAAACTAACATAGGGTGTTGTATTTCCTGCTGTGAACCTCAAATTGCCTCCCAATTCCAATGGTGAATGGCCTGACACAGATCGAAATGCTTCAGAGACACATAATCACATTCCACATCCACTGATTATTTGATTCCAAGATCGAGATGCTCGAATACTCGAAGACTAGAATAAATCATATTATCGGAACACACTCTTTGCAGAAATCAGTGGCAGAACGCTAGAAGCTGAGGGAAGGGAGGTTGCAGAGAGGATAGAGAAGGAAGCTAGGTTTTGAGAAAATGGATGGGAGAGAGTGGCGGTGGCGGAGACGATAGAGAAGGAAGCTAGGTCGCGAAGGCGGAAAGTGATAAACGAGCGGACCTCAACGGATTTCGCGAAAATTTCAACCCGGGCACGTGCCCGGGTGTGCCTGTACGTGGGTGCCCATAGCAAGGGGTTGCTTTTGGGCGTTACATATAAAAGATTATAAATAGAGCTAGAGGGTATGTAATTGAGTATATGAAATAAATGATAAGTCTCTTATGCCTCTTAGTCCTAATCTCTACGCTTTATTTTGTTCTTCAAGATTCTTCTTCTTTTGTGGTCTCTCTCTCTCTCTCTCTCCACGACTATTTAATTGGAGTAATTCCTGCATCCGGGACCCGGATGCCAGTTGGCGTCCGGGACCAATAGAAATACAGGAAAGCCTGTTAGATTTGTGAAGTGAGTATATGCTGGGATAGTGGCGACTATCCAGGTGGCGACTATCCAGGTGACGAGTATCCGTGCCGAGTATCCGTGCCGAGTATCCGTGACGAGTATCGGTGCCGAGTATCCGTGCCGAGTATCGGCATACTCGCCCCCCTTGAGTTGCCTATAAATAGAGGGGTACCCCCCCCTAAAGAGTAACGAATCCAGACCTTCTGACAGTGCCGAGTATATACTCTGAGAGTGACGAGTATAGCCATCAGAAGTGGCGAGTATCATCAACTCTGAGCGAGTTAGAGATACCAGAGTATTACCGTGACGAGCATCACCGTGACGAGCATCACCGTGACGAGCATCACCGTGACGAGCATCACCGTGACGAGCATCACCGTGACGAGCATCGGCGTGACGAGCATCGGCGTGATGAGCATCGGGGTGACGAGCATCGGGGTGACGAGCATCGGGGTGACGAGCATCGGGGTGACGAGCATCGGGGTGACGAGCATCGGGGTGACGAGCATCGGGGTGACGAGCATCGGGGTGACGAGCATCGGGGTGACGAGTATCGGTGCCGAGTATCCGTGCCGAGTATCCGTGCCGAGTATCCGTGCCGAGTATCGAAGCGACGAGTATCACCAACGCGGTGTGCTCTAGAGGAGAAGCGGACCTTGTCCGTGACCAAGTTCTTTACTACTATTGGCTGTTGTGATTCAAGTTGGATGCAACTTGTATTCAGCCGTGTTCTGTTGTAATCTTGTTGCCAAGTATATATTACAGCTGTGTTTGTTCTGTTTTGGTATCCTTGATTGGTAGCACACAAAAATTTCAACATGGTATCAGAGCGAGGTTGCTGAAGCAGCGCCTGCTATCAAGGTTCAAGGTTGAGAATCCAAAATGGACGGCGGAGGAGGGTATGCTAGGAGACTTGGTATTGAGTTGCTCACCCAGACCAACTACAAGAAGTGGATGTCTTGTATGGAGAGCTACCTTCTTGGAGAGGATCTCTGGGAGATTGTTGGTGGTGGGGAGCAAGAGGAAGTTGTAGCTGCCGGCGATAATGGTCCAGCTGTGAGAGCTTGGAGGAAGACCAACGCCAAGGCGGAGTTCACCTTGAAGAGAGCCATATCACCTGACTTGTTCGACCACATCATTGGTTGCAAGTCAGCGTCTGCGATCTGGATAACTCTCGATGGGTTATTCAACAAGAAGAATGTGGCGCGGCTACAATTCCTGGAGAATGAGTTGGCGAAGTTGACTCAAGGCGAGATGGCGATATCCACCTTCTTCCTGAAGGTGAAGAACCTATGTGGGGAGATCTCGGCCTTGGATCCTGAAGAGCTAATCTCAGAGGCGAAGTTGAAGCGGCACATACTCCGAGGCTTAATGAGGGAGTATGTCCCCTTCGTTACTTCCGTGCAAGGATGGGCTACTCAGCCCTCCCTTCTGGAGCTAGAAAACCTGCTGTCGTCACAGGAGAGCTTGGCGAAGCAGATGGCAGGAGTATCCATCTCAGGTGGAGATGGCGAGGCGTTGTTCTCAGGCAAGAGGAAGCCTTGGGACAAGAAGAAGAAGAACTCCGGAGATGGACCTTCAACGTCATCTCAGGGAGCTAGGGAGAACTTTCTCCCTCCCTATGACCAGAGGGGGAGACCCCTCTGCTTTGCCTGTAAGAAGTACAGGCATATGGCAAAGGACTGCCGGTCTAATCTGAAGGCCGGGCATGTCGCTGAGAGAGAGGAAGACCACCGGAGAGGTGATGACCATCAGAGAGGTGGAAGAAGAGGAGGAGGAAGAGGTCGAGGTCACCAGGGTGGTGAAGGCAGAGACAACTGCTTCTTGGCTGAGATGACGGCAACGTCAGTCGATGCCTTAGCCTCGGTCAGCTTCGAGCACGACTGGATAGTGGATTCAAGTTGCGGGCACCATCTCACTGGAGATGTGTCCAAGTTTGCCTCGATGAAGGCATATGGAGGGACGGATGCCATCATCACGGCGGATGATTCGATCCATCCGGTGGAGCAAGAAGGGATGGTCACCCTTGGAACTGAAGAGAAGCCCGTGACACTGAAGAGTGTGTATCACGTGCCGGGAATGAAGAAGAACCTCTTCTCGGTGGCTAACGCCGTGGATGCTGGCTACCACGTGCTGTTTGGACCGAAGGAGGTGAAGTTCCTGAAGAACCTTTCGTCTGTCGATCCTGACGTCACACTCACCGGGAGAAGGGTGAAGGACTTGTATGTTCTGTCTGCAAGTGCCTACGTGGACAAGCTGAAGATGAACGACAGCGCTGTTATCTGGCATGAGAGGCTGGGTCATGTGGGGATGGACAAGCTGAAGATGATGGCAGCAAAGGGCCTAGTGAGTGGCCTACCTCATCTCTCTTCTTGCGGCGACGACCATGTGTGCGAAGGTTGTCAGTTTGGAAAGTCACATCGACTTCCATTTGACAAATCGGAGACCAGGTGTAGGGCACCTCTTGAGTGCGTACATGCTGATGTTATGGGGTCGTGCGCCACCCTTACTTATGGAGGAAATAAGTATGCGCTGGTTCTGGTGGATGACTACACCCGCTATACGTGGGTATACTTTCTGAGAGAGAAGTCAGAAGTATTCACGAAGTTCCAAGAGTGGAAGGAACTTGTGGAAGGGAGGCTGGATCGCAGAGTGAAGAAGCTGAGAAGCGACAATGGAGGGGAGTTCACCTCCAATGCATTTGCTTCCTTCTGCAGAAGGTTCGGAATTCGGCGGGAGCTTTCTTGCGCTCACACCCCTCAGCAGAATGGGGTGGCTGAGAGGAAGATCCGCCATCTGGTGGAGACTACCAGGAGTTGGCTACATGCCAAGAGCATTCCCAAGGCCTTATGGGCGGAGGGAATGGCGTGTGCCACCCATGTGATCAACCGGCTACCATTGAGTCCCAACATGATGGTGTCTCCGCACCAGCTCATGTTTGGAGAGAAGCCGAATGTGAGTCACATGAGGGTGTTTGGTTCTACCTGCTTCGTGCACGTTCCAGAGGCCGAGAGAACCAAGTTGGAGCCGAAAGCGAGGAAGTGTGTCTTCATCGGCTACGACGAGAGGAAGAAGGGCTGGAAGTGCATGAACCCGCAGACCCACAAGTTCGTCGTCTCGCGCGACGTAGTGTTTGACGAACTGATCTCGTATCAGGGAGTCTCTTCCGTGGTGCTGCCGGAGAGTGGAGAATCGAGCAGGAGAGAAGAAGAGTGGGTCACTGAGGACCCTACTGTGGAGTTGGAGGTTTCTCCAAGTGCCCCATCGCCATCTAGCTCAGGAGGAGCATCTGGCTCAGGGGGAGCTTCGATCTCTAGAAGCAGGGAGAGTATTGCTCCTAGAGGAGGACAGAGAGGAGCTGGAGAAGAGGATTCTACCGGAGTGGTAGATAGTGGCCAAGCCTTGAGGAGGTCGAAGAGGACCATCGTCCCGCCTGCTCGCTATAAGGAGGGGAACTTCGTGAGTCTGGTTTCCTGCTTCTTCGCAGGACCACTCGATGAGAGGGAACCTGCCTGCTTTGAGGAAGCAGCTGGCATCAAGGAGTGGGACGAGGCCATGGAGGAAGAGATGGAGGCCCTGAAGAAGAACGAGACATGAGACCTGGTTCCCATGGTGGAGGGCATCAAACCTGTCACCTGCAAGTGGGTGTACAAGGTGAAGAAGAGGGCTGATGGAGAAGTGGAGCGGTACAAGGCGAGGCTTGTCGCTCGAGGCTTCTCACAGACCTACGGAGAGGACTACGAGGAGACCTTCAGTCCCGTAGCGAAGATGACGTCGGTGAGGACGGTCATCGCTCTGGCGGCGTGCCGAGGGTGGAAGCTATGGCAGCTGGACGTGAAGAACGCATTCCTATATGAGGAGATCGACAAGGACATATTCATGGTGCAACCACCTGGATACGTGTCCAAGTCTCAGCCGCGCCACATCTGCAAGCTGAAGAAGGCCCTCTATGGGTTGAAGCAGGCGCCGAGAGCCTGGTATGGGAAGATCGCGGAGTATCTGCAGTTCTGCGGCTACGATGCCTCAGACTCAGATTCCAGCATGTTCGTGAAGAAGAGTGGAGGTCTTCACATGCTGGTACTGCTATACGTCGACGACATGATCGTGACAGGGAACAACCCTGAGGAGGTCGCGGCGCTGAGGCAGCAGCTCTCCATACGATTCGAGATGAAGGATCTTGGTGAACTGCACCATTTCCTTGGCCTCCAAGTGGAGAAGAGAAGAGGCGGGCTGGATGTTTCCCAGAGGACATATGCCGAGAGGATCGTCGAGAGATTCGGCATGAAAGAGGGGAAGAGCAGCTCCGTTCCTCTGGAGGCTGGGCTGAAGCTTCGGAAGGAAGAAGGGAGGATTCTTCCTGATCCGAAGATCTTTCGGGCACTGGTGAGGAGTCTTATCTACCTGACTATCACAAGGCCGGACATCGCCTTTGCTGTCGGCCGAGTTAGTCGGTATATGCAGGAGCCGCGGAAGCCTCATCTGGAGGCAGCCAAAGGAATTCTGAAGTACGTGAAGGGCACCCTTGAGATGGGGTTGTCCTATGAGGAGAAGTCTGACTTCAAGCTGCACGGATACACGGATGCAGACTACGGAGGTGACGCTGATGATCGCAAGTCGACATCAGGTTACGTGTTCTTGTGTGGAGCTGCTGCTATCTCGTGGTGTAGCAAGAAGCATGACTCTATTTCCCTTTCTACCACGGAGGCCGAGTACAAGGCGTCGTCCTTAGCAGCTCAGGAGTGTGTCTGGCTGAGGAGACTAGTGGAGGATGTGGATGAGGAGGTCAGCGGACCTACTGTGCTTCGCGGGGACAATGAGAGTGCATTGAAACTGGTAACCAATCCAGTGTGTCATGCGAGGACCAAGCACATAGAGATCGAGCATCACTTCATCAGAGAGAAGGTGCTGGGTGGCTTGCTCACTATGGAGCATGTGCGGAGCGAAGACAACCTTGCGGACATATTCACAAAGCCCCTATCTGCGGGGCCCTTCCGGAGGCTTCGCTCGTTGCTTGGAGTTGTTCCCGGAGCTCACTTCAAGGGGGAGTGTTAGATTTGTGAAGTGAGTATATGCTGGGATAGTGGCGACTATCCAGGTGGCGACTATCCAGGTGACGAGTATCCGTGCCGAGTATCCATGCCGAGTATCCGTGACGAGTATCGGTGCCGAGTATCCGTGCCGAGTATCGGCATACTCGCCCCCCTTGAGTTGCCTATAAATAGAGGGGTACCCCCCCCCTAAAGAGTAACGAATCCAGACCTTCTGACAGTGCCGAGTATATACTCTGAGAGTGACGAGTATAGCCATCAGAAGTGGCGAGTATCATCAACTCTGAGCGAGTTAGAGATACCAGAGCATTACCGTGACGAGCATCACCGTGACGAGCATCACCGTGACGAGCATCACCGTGACGAGCATCGGCGTGATGAGCATCGGCGTGACGAGCATCGGGGTGACGAGCATCGGGGTGACGAGCATCGGGGTGACGAGCATCGGGGTGACGAGCATCGGGGTGACGAGTATCGGTGACGAGTATCCGTGCCGAGTATCCGTGCCGAGTATCCGTGCCAAGTATCCGTGCCGAGTATCGAAGCGACGAGTATCACCAGCGCGGTGTGCTCCGGAGGAGAAGCGGACCTTGTCCGTGACCAAGTTTTTTACTACTATTGGCTGTTGTGATTCAAGTTGGATGCAACTTGTATTCAGCCGTGTTCTGTTGTAATCTTGTTGCCAAGTATATATTACAGCTGTGTTTGTTCTGTTTTGGTATCCTTGATTGGTAGCACACAAAAATTTCAACAAAGCCTGTATGTAGTGGGCCCCACGTTGCACGTTTTGGTGCGCTCATAGCAATTTTTTGTGGGGATCATTGCATACTGGCTTCCTATTGGTCTCGGAAGCAAGAAAAAAATCCTCTAATTGAGTCATGATTCTTCTCTATTAGGCTCTGTTTGGTACGATGTTTTTGCTCCGGCGAGTTTAGACAAAAACGCTACAATTATTGAATATTTGTTTGGCATGACAATGGTTATGACCACCACTAAGAAAAAAAACTTGTTTTGAATATAAAAGTGGATGATGTTCCTTAGGTGAGGTAAGACGTTTATGAATGAAAATTTATATTTCCGGCTGATCGTAGATTTCCACTCATCTTGAAAGTAACGGTAACTACTACGGAAACGGGAGTAGAAAGATCAAATAAACAGAGAATCAGAACACATAATAAAAATTTATATGGTTCACTCCAAGATGGGCGACGCCCACGAGCAACAACAAATTGTTTTTCACTAGATCAAAAACAAATGCTAATACAAAAATTGGTCTTGCATTTTCCAGATTTCTAAATTTCTAAAACCCTAGAATGACATGAAGTTTATATAAACAAAATATCCAAAATACCACTGATAACTACTCTCGAAAGTTTCGATCGGTGTCAATCGTCGTGCTATGATCATCATTGACTTATATTTTCGATATCCGGCGACTTAATGAGATATATTTGTGGGATCCGGATTAATTCCCTGGAGTTCACGCATGAAATCCAGGGCGGAGTTCCCTATGCGGGAACTCCAATAGCCTAGACGAGTGGAGCGAGAACTCCTCCATTCATGCAAGGGAGTATGCGGGAACTTCTCCATGCGAGATCTCAGCCCTTGGATTTAATCCAAGGGCTATTAATCCCGAAACTCCACATGTGAGAACTCCACCCTTGAGTTCCCAGCCCTTGGATTTAATCCAAGGGCTAATAATCCCAGAACTGCGGGAACTCCAGGGGATCCGGATACATACTTGTGAGCTTATATTATTGATTTATTTTGAAGTTGTTGTGAATTACAGTAAACATTATAAATATTAAATATATGAACATTGTACATGATGGTAGTTGTTGCCAATGATATTTTTAAAAACCTAATATCTATTTATATTTCGAGTTGGTTATTGTAAAATTTTTAGAGCTGATGTTGAGTTTGAGTAGATTTCGAGCTGAGTAGATCTCTAAAAGCTAAACTTGCTCGAACAATACTCAATATCATCCTTAAATATCAGTGGTATTAGAGCTATGATTTCAAATCAATTTGGGAATCAAGAAATTTTTTAAATATTTGTCTTGTTGAGCTGTCAATATTTGGCAATTGTTAACCGCACCCCAGTTTTGGCTATCCGCAACCCATTTTTATGAAGTATTATGCATTTTTTTGGAAATACGCCTTGTACAAGCATTTTTAGGAAAAGTGTTCAACACGAAAGTTGTAGATATCGTCTAGATCTACAACTTTCGTGTTGAACATTTTTTCTAAAAATGCATGCACAATGCGTATTTCAAAAAATTCGTTATAGTTACGCACATGTTTCAATTCGAGCGGCAATACGTCTTGTGCGTTTATTTTTAGCAAAAATGTTCAACACGAAAGTTGTAGATATCGACGATATCTACAACTTTCGTGTTGAACACTTTTCCTAAAAATGCTTGTACAAGACGTATTTCCAAATAAATGCGTAATACTTCATAAAAATGGGTTGCGGATAGCCAAAACTGGGGTGCGGTTAACAATTGCCTATTTTTAACATGAAAGCCCCTAAAAATATATATGTATATAATTACAAATTACAACATAGGACCCTACTTTCATTGATCGAACCTCTTTGAATGGTCTAATGCATGCTTTGTCCAATTTGAGTTGATGGAGCTTAATGTTAAGGAGTGACGCCTATCAACTATCCCAAAACTCTGGATCGAGTGTTAGGAAAGACGCTATCAACTCCTTTGTTATTATCAAGCAGAACCAGTCAAATTGTTCTCAGGGCTCCCTCGCACTAAACCGTACCCTTGATGTGCCTGGGTTGCCCCATCCAATAACTTGGATGGCGGGCCACACCCAACACTTAAAGACCCTAAAAATGTCTTGGCTCCC
Source organism: Dactylorhiza incarnata (assembly GCA_033032865.1). Lineage (NCBI taxonomy): Eukaryota > Viridiplantae > Streptophyta > Magnoliopsida > Asparagales > Orchidaceae > Dactylorhiza > Dactylorhiza incarnata. Next base: position 2,667,928 of record JAWHQI010000281.1, read on the forward strand.
ATCTCCTGCAGCTTGCCCAAAGGTACTTTCACGAAAGTAGGTCCCTGGGGTCGAAGCAATTTGCAGCTTCGCTTTCATTCGTCATTCGAAATCGTGTTCACCCTAGCAAAATACAAAAAGACACGATAAGCCGCCAATGGAAAAGAAAGAGCAGGGTTTTCATAAACAATTGATTGAAATTTGAAGCGAGTAGCACGAGCATAACCTAAGTGTCAATATGTCAATCTAATTAGACACTAGAACAAAATGGAATGAGAGGAAAGATCGTTTAGAATTTTATTTTTCCTCCTGTCGATTCTGAAGTTACACAAGGAGTTGTGTTGAAAGCGGCAAAGTCCAGCTACAAGCTTCACGACGCTGCGATAATCAGCCGAGTCCGGGGCCAAGCTGCAGGTTATGTTACATTTGGAAATTTCAATATACCAAGTTTAGGGCAGAGTTGTTTGCATGCTAAAGGCCAAAAATATTGTAGTGGTTGCAGTCTCCATTCTTTAGGAATTTCTGGTAATTCTAAGGCGAAGTTGTAGGTTCAGTTTACCCTAGTCTAAGGTTTAGCTACGTACTTATTACAAAATTCCTAAAGAACTTGTTGCGGGTCACTCGACGCTCTGGTAGACCGGTCGAATTGAACCACCTTAGCTCACGAGCAAGCCGAGCGCGCAAACAGTCAATGAAAGAATTACTAAATGACAAGAACACTTTTTATCGTGGAAAACTCGGATCGGAAAGGGTAAAAAACCACGCGGTTGGAGCTGTGCCGACCAAATTTCACTATCTTCTGGTTGGTTACAATTGAAAACTGAGTACCCGAGCGCGACAGGCCGCTGCTCGTTACAATGGTAGAGAAAGAAATCTTCGAGGTTGACAGGCCACCTGAAAGACTAAGTATTTTTTGGGAACGAAAGTGTGATTCTCAAGTCACCATTCGTAACTCGGAGGATTCTCAATTCGCTTAGAAGATTATCTTCCGTAGCGAAGGAAAATCTTCAAAGGCACGAAAGAGATCTTCGAAGACCGAAGCAGAACTTCAAGCGCCGAAAGAGAATTCCGAGGAAATATTCGAATGAGCTCTCTCGGGTGCAGAAGACACGGTGTCTTGAAATGAAGGTCCTGGACTCCTTTATAGCCTTAGGCAGGGGTAGCCCGGTAATTTCGCCGTCGTAACCACCTCACGGACGAATCACGTTGGTCGATTTGGAGCACATGAATCGCTATTTTTTGGATATTACCGTCTTTCCCCCTGGACAGTTCGGCCAGCTTGGGCAGTTCGGACAGCTTCGTTGACGGCGTTGAGCGAAGTGAAATAGACCTGCAATCTAGGAAATTGAGAAGGTTAACTGTCGCGTGCGTTACGAACGTGAAAGCGTTCTGAGCGCGCAACGAACACGAGAGCGTTCTGAGCATGCAACGAACATGAGAGCGTTCTGAGCGTGCTGGGCGGCGCCAGGAGGGTGTGGTGTCGGCGGCGCCAACCGCACCAAATGGGGGGTGCGGCGCCGGCCGCACCCCTGAAGGGCGCCGCACCCCTGTGGGGGGTGCGGCCGGCGCCGCGTCCCCCACAGGGGTGCGCCCCCCGCCGGGTGCGGCGCTTGACGCACGCTCCGCCGGGTGCGGCGCCGGGAGCGGCGCCGGGTGCGGCCGCACCCCACTAAGTGGGGTGTGAATTCGACGGATGATGGCGGGGCGTGTTCGCGGACTTCGCCAGTTGTGGTGGTTCATTCGCCACTCTCATTCATGGGAGTTAGCACCCTCCCCACTAACTCCACTCTAAAGGTGGAGATGCGTCTAAGCGCACGCCCAATTAATTATATAAACGGGTGCATATCACAACTAAATATTTTTGGGCAGCCTTGTGTTTTAAATCCTCAATACCCGAAACCCTATACACTTTACCAGGATCATGAACAAACTCGTATTCTTAGGCTTTGATCTGCAGTTAAAATATAAGAAGTTTTCGGACGGTTTCAAATTAAAATTAACGAAGGTTTAATACTCTTTTATAAAGTTGGTGAATAGTGGTTTGTACATATTGCCTACAATTATTGATGAGCACGACTGCTAAGAATATTTGAATGATATTAATCAGATCGTGACCAACTTTACCAAGGTGGAAGTTTCGGGCCCCGATCGCAGCAGGATATGCAGTGTGGTCGGATAACGGCGATGGCGGCCATGGTGGTGAAAAATGGAAGTTTTTCGAATGGTCTCGTGAGCCTGTTGGTGGCGGCGATTCTTCGATTGAAAGTAAGATCTATGGAAATTAGTTTCTGAAGTTCAGTTTGTACGAAAATCCCGATTGAAGATGTTAGTTATCTTGTGCCCTTCCGGGCTGCTCTTTTAGATTAGAATTTCGCGGAGAAATTGGCTCTTTAACTTTCAGTACTCGTGCGCAAAAAACTTTAATCTCTCGTCATAGAATGTTAAACTCAGGCACATGCTCGAATGTGCCTATGAATAGTTCTGGCATGAATCACTAATATGAGCTTAACATGGATCAACTTACTTCGACAAACCTCTAGAAATTAGTTTCTTGGAATAAATAATATTATGCTCCTCAATATATATTTTCGTTGATCTCTGCATTCAAAATTTGAGTTTGCATATTTTTAAGAGAGAGAAATGGAGATAATACTAATATCACTATCAAGAGCGCAAGAAATAGATTAGGGCACAAGTGGACATTTGAACTCAATTTAGGCTTGGTTTGGTGTGGTTGTGGCGGTCGTGAACGCGGTGATCATGAACCGTCGTTCTTGAACGCCCGACCTCACATAAAAAAATTCATGCATTTTGTGCTCAAAACTAGTTTATTTTCTCGGTAGAAGCCATAACCTTTGTCTGGCCAAACACAATCTATGATAATGACGTTTTTGACCCAACTCACCGAGCAAATAAACCGGGCCAAACGAAGCCTTAATCTGGCCCATGGGCCAAAAGCAGTACTCAAGTTATTGGGCTGTTTGTGTTTTTTGATGGGCAAGACTTTAATATTTGGAAAGCATTAGCAAATTGCAGCTCTAAATAACACTTCGACTTGAAAATTAGAAAAAAAAATGCAACCTCACTCTTAAAAAGTAGAATAAAATAAAAGTAGAATTTAAATCAGTAGTTTATTAAAATTTAAAATACTTTTAAATGGAAGTTTATAAAGAATGTTCTAATTGCCGGCTATTTAGGCGTCCAAACACACCCGGGCACGTGCCACGGTGTGTTTTCACGAGTCCGCCAGATATTCGTATTCAGCTCTCGCCCCGAATTAATCCCGCGGACCCGTGACCTAGTTTAGTCTCTCCTTACGCATAATGATGATGGCGAAAGTGACTAGACGACGGACGACAGCGCAGACTTGCAGGGGCTGATCTTTCTCTTTTGCATCCGACGAAGGTGGAATCCCACTCCACCGTGAACCGCTGCTTGGGCTTAGGCAGAGTGTGAATCGACTGCAAAACAATGGTGTTCTCCACTGCTTCGGTTTAAGCATCGAGGATTCCCGATTCCAGAATAAACGTGTTCCTGCTTTGTGCTTGCCCGAGTCAGCGAATCAGCCCAATACTTGGTACAGATAAACCCTGAAATTTCCTTGTAGAAGCCGCTCTGCCTTTGTTCTTGGATTACTAGCTATTGAGTTTTTCTCCCAGCCCTCTGATTTGTATTTCTATTTTCTAACTCTATTGATTTTGATTTCATCAAGAATCATTTCAAGTTCTTTTTTATCCCAAATCTAAGGTCAGTTGTGTCGAGAGTTGTAGAGGCAAGAGCCAACAGGTATCTTTTCCTGAACTCTACTCATTTTGTTTTCATTCCCGAATGGTTGTATGCTTAAAATTATTTAGTTATAATTTTGCACGAGTCATAAGCTTCGAATAGTAAAAGACATCTCGTTGAAATATTTATTTTACCGGTCTTAATGAATTTTTTTATTTATAATTAATTTTTATTAGTGCCCGGGTCATGCAAAAATTTTGGGTCCGCCACTGGCGGTAGCGATCATGAACACGGTGGTTTTGAACAGTCGCTCGTGAATTCCCTACCTCGCATATGGAACTTCATCCACTTTTATGTTCAAAAGTTATTTTCTTTTCTTGACAGCGGTTATAACCGTTTTCCTGTCAAACATACATATTATATGATGGTGTCGTTTCGATTGAAATTCATCGGAGGACAAATACTGGGCCAAACGGAGCCTTCGTAACGGCTAACACCACAAAATATAAGTCAATGAAGAGTATTATCATTTGAATTTCTAAAATTTCATACAAAAGTAACAAAGTTACAAATTTATAAGAATATATTTCTAATTGAGCTAAATTTTTGAAAAACATCCCAAAAAATAGTTTTAAACTAAGTTTCTGTTGGATAGGCGGCGGGACTCCGGTATACGAGCAGCCGCCGCCGCCGCCGCAAGGCGGGAAAACAAACGCCTCTCCTCGCGCGCGGCGGTGTTTGCTCCCACCATCCCTCTGCGGAATGGAGAAACGGCTCCGTTCTCAGCCGCAGCACTCCCCCTCTGATCCTGAACTCTGTCGGCATTTGCGCACTTTCCAGCCGCCGCCCTCCCAAAGAGAGCCTAAATAATATGTATGAAATCTTTAGTCCCGTATTGCTCAGAAATTCTCAATTTTAATTATATTGATATAGGATGATTTATAATAGCTTTGTTGAAGTATGTGTGACATAAAATTTTTGATCGCAATATGTTTTACAAAATTTGTTTTATTTTTCATTCAAAATTTTTAGTTTTATCTGCAATTTATCTGCAAATATAGAGTCAATGCGTGTCTAGAGAAATTACTTACCCTAACAAAAAATAATTTTTATTTCCAAGATGAGAAACTCCAATAATATCCATATGAGGCCAAATAAATAAAACTATTTTTTTATTAGAAAATAATATTTTAAGTTTGACGGGTTCCCCAAAAGATTTCCGAGTAAAAATAGTAAAACTGTGACTGAAGCACTTAAGCAAATCTATCCGACTGAGTGAGCCGCGCACACTCGAAGGGTTCCAAAACCGCCCAAAAGGGGACACCCGCGCAGGCCCAAGAGGAAGCCCACCAGGCACCACACGGGGCGACAGGTGCGCTCGGCACCAAGCGCGCGCACCCACGCACACGACACTGCAAGCGCACGACCTTCGCCCGCACGTACACGACCATCGCCCATGCACGGCGAGCACACGCACGCGGCCAACGCGCGCATGTACGACCATCGCGCACGCACGACCAGCTCGCGTGCGCCCGGCTGCGCGCACTCTGGGCCGGCCTCCGCCGCGCCGCCGCCGCTTCTGGCCACCACCGACGACGTGCAACTTGCAAGGGCCGATCGAAGGGCATGTTCGTCACTTTCGAAAAATTAGTGATCTAGGCAACCGAAACCGAGCAACGTCATCCGTCAATGCCAGATCCAGCCAAACACAATTACCAGCACATTCCTTCAAGAAAGCAATAAAAAAGCTCGCATGCCATCATTTGAAGATAAACAATCCAAGAGACAAGAGAAAGCTCTGAAGTTTTCCGAAGAGGACTTAACACACTGCTCGCTCCTTCGCTCCGAATCAGCTCTGCTCGCTCTCAAGTCTGCTCGCGCTCAAAACTCCAGTGGACATTCTCGCAAGCACCAATAAAAAGAACTGAAGAACGCTCTCGTGGACGCTCTGAGACTTAGTCTTTTTTACTCCTTTCTTTGTCTTTAAGGCTTGTAAACGGAGAGGTGACATGTCACCCTCCAAGGATTTCAAACTCTTATAACTGTAAGGGAACTAGTGGAATTTGCCCGACACAGATTCGACCACATGGTTTTTCACCCTTTTCAGGGTATTTCACCATTTTCGGGTTTTCCACGCTAAAACGTCTCGTGTCATTGCTGCTTAATTTTCATTTGACTGTAGACGGTCCGATTCTCCAGTCCGGAGGAAAACCGAGTGACCCGCAACAGTCAAATGAAAACAAATAATATCATGTCCGTCATAGCAAACTCTTCATTCTGGGAGCAGCCAACTCTCAGGATTTGCTCAACCGTAGAAAAATGCGCGCATCTAAACCGATGGGAGATACAAACCCCATGAACAACCCGATCACAATCGAATCAGTAACTATGATACTTTAGAAGGAGTGGAACCAAAGAATATAAATGTTTGGTCCAACTCACTAGTGGTCACACCAATATGAATGAGGGTCCAACACTGTGTTTCTACACCAACATACTTTTCACAAATTATAAATTAGACTAAACGCAATACTCTCATGCGAAAAACTTGCTCATGATTGCTTATAATCTTAGGTGTGGAATCAATGGAATGAGTGGTTGAAAAAGGGTTTGTTGATCCAACATAAGCTTGATCAAAGATGTGTATCAAAGAACTAAATAGCAAGCACAATACCTCTTGCTCTGATTCTCTTACGCTTCGAGACGACCGTTCCTCTGATCACGCCTCCATGGCATCGGCCATCCTGCCACTCGCGGACATCGCAAATAGCATCTCCAAAATAGTGAAAGTCTCTGAAATGCAGAATTACTCGGAGGACTAGTTTTAGGTCAACAAATTAAAATAAATTTTCTTTAAATAATTTTTTTAAAGCAAGATAACCTATTTTGTTGACAGGTTCCAATATGCATACATTCAGCCCCAACAACTCAATTTATACAAAAAAAAAAGTACAAGTATTTAAATTAACATAAAGTAATGTTATGTGCACATCAAATTTAGCTATGTGCAGAAAACTAACTTTTATTGGCAGTCGGAATTTATATGTGCACACAAAGTAAAAAACTTATTTTTTTTGCCTTCTCCTTCCCTCACTCTCCGCCTCCCCTTCAAATTCGTTAGTCTCTTCCCCCTAGAAATCATCTCTGAGACTGTAAAGAAGTTGACGAACGGCGGAACTCTGCCTCCTTTGTGCAGTAAATTCCAATTGATGCTCATTGTGTGAGAGTAAATAGGTTCTTCTTTCCCTGTATAAATGTTGTGTGGGTGTGCAGATAGCATAAAGATAAACATGTAAAGTCAAAGCATATCTTAAATATGTTGACTGTTAGTTTTAAACTCAAATGTTTATCAAAGCTTATCTTATAAAAGCTCAGGCTATAAAACAAGGCATGCTGTAATAAGAAAAGTAGATCAAATAAAATACAAAAACTTATGCTCAGTTACTCTGTTCTTGAATCAACTTTAATCACAATTGGTATCAGAGCTATTAGCTCTTTTTCGAGTATCATCATTGGATAATGGCCACATCTTCCAACTCAACTTCCTTTGTATATTCTCACGCAGCAATTCCAATTTTTGATGGTGAGAAATATGATCAATGGAGCATTCAAATGAAGTTTGTGTTCTTATCTCAAGGCTTATGGGAGCTGGTATCTATTGGGCCACAGTTACCTGTATATACTGAAGGTAATAAACCAACTGAAGCTTCCTTACAGAAACAATCAGATGAAATAAAATTAAAAGATGCTCGAGCAGTTTCCCTTATACATCAAGGAGTCACAGAATCAGTTTTCCAATGATTATGGGTGTTGAAACAGCAAAACAAGCCTGATACACTTTAAAAGTGGAATATAAAGGTAATGCAAAGGTAATTGAAATGAAATTGCAAAGACTATGGACAGAGTTTGAATTAATTCGTAGGCAGTCAGGAGAAAACATTGATATGTTTATAGCCCGGACCGTAAAACTAATTAATCAAATTCGTAGCTTTGGTGATACTATAGAAGATAACAAAATTGTACCAAAGATTATAAGGAGTTTAACACCCCCTTTTAATCCTGCAGTCATGCCAATTGAGGAATCAAAAGACCTCAAAACCCTAACCTTGACTGACTTATTTGGATCTCTAAAGTCACATGAAGAAAGACTAAATAGAGATTCTACCCCTTTGGAACAAGCTTTCCAAATGAATGTGAATTTGAAAAAACAACCTTTCAAAACCTTTAAAAAACCATATCAGTCTGTTGTACCAACATAGGGTAATCAAAGATTTCCAGGAGGAGGGTTTAAAGACAAAGATAAGAAGAATTTTCCTCCAAAACAAACTCAAGTCACAACTCCCAAATATCAAAAATATTGTATTATTTGTGACAAGGCAACACATGATTCAAAGGACTGCTATTCAAGATTTAAACGATGTAAAGTACCAAATCATTCAGCTAGGGACTGTTGGCATAATGCAAATGAACAAGCCAAATATATGGAGAAAGGGAAGGAGGTAGCAGATGAAAAGTAAGAAATATTTTATTCATGTTTGCAACCATCTACAGCCGAAAATACCATCTGGTATGTTGACAGTGGTTGTTCAAGCCACATGTCAAACAACAAAGCAAATTTTATAACTATATATGAGGCTTATAAATCCATAGTCCATCTGGGAGATGGAAAAACAGTCTCAATAGAAGGTAAAGGGACTGTGTCAATCTCCTCTACAGCTGGTAGAAGTAGAGAAATTCCAGATGTACACTATGTGCCCACACTAGCTCAAAATTTACTAAGTGTTGGGCAACTCTTAAATAGAGGATATGACCTTTTATTTAGAGCAAACATATGCCAAATAAAGGACATACATAGTGGTACAATCATTGCATGTGCATGCAAGACATATAACAAAGTATTTACATTGGACATGTCAAAGACCTCTCTACAAGCTCTATCCAGCCAACGTCAAATAAAATTTCCACCATATCCACTTTATGGCATGCTAGATTAGGCCACTTGCATTGGCAGGCCATACAATTGACGTCAAAGAAGAAATTAGTAAAGGGGCTTCCACAGGTTTCATGGCAAAAATATTTTTGTCATGCTTGTACTATCTTCAAGATTCATGCTCTACATTATCAGAGAATTACTTCTATACAATCAAAGCATCCTTTGGACCTCATTCAAGGGGATCTACGGGGTCCTACCTCAACTCAATAAATAGGAGGTAAGTCATATTTTATGTTTCTTGTTGACGATTACACTCGATATATGTGGATTTACTTTTTGAAGCATAAATATGAAGCTTTTGAAATATTTAAAGTCTTCAGAATGCTTAGGGTTTAGAACTGATAGAGGAGGAGAGTTCACTTCAAATCAGTTTGAAAATAATTTGTCAGATACAAGGAATAAAAAGGGAGCTAACAGCACCAAGAGCCCCTCAACAAAATAGTGTGGTGGAAAAAAGAAACCGCACTATTTAGAAATGGCTAGATGTCTACTGCATAATAAACAGGTACCCAAAGAATATTGGGCTGAAGCATGTGTAAGATCCCTTTTCTCAAAACCCGTTTGGGTACTTGAAAACTCGAACCTCTCCCGCATCGCACGGTTGAGGTGGATCTTCGCTCAGAATCGCTGCCTTGCGGTGTCACCAACACTCGGGTCGGCTAACCCCGCTCAGCACCAACCATGCCGGCTATACGATCAAAAGTAAAAAAAATATGCCAAAATGAAGTACAGAAATAAAGGCATGTCCACAATCACATCATATATATATATATATATATAATGAAACAGAAATGTCCAAAAAGAGAAGTATCAGCAAAAAGGGCTTAAGCCCGATACATATCCAAAATAGTACTCTCTCACTCTCTACAACATGCGGAATCTACAACAAAACTCTCAAAAGCTGAAATCTAACTATCTCATCATCAACCTGTGGCGTCGTGGTAGTACGCTGCATCCACTGCTTAGGTCCTGCCATCTCGTCCAGCTGCGCGCGGGACAACTCCGTCTCCTCGGACTCCTGCGGTCACACCGACCGTTAGTCATAAAGACTAAGTCGTTTTGTCCTCGCCTCCCTCCACGACTCCTAGGAACCGAGCGGGAGGAAGAAGCGGAGGAAAACAAGGGGTAAACAAAGAAGAGGTGATATGGCACTAATCTAGCAGGTATAGGTAAAGCAGTAAAAACTAGCTAGCAGTATAGTGCATATAAATGACAGTAAAGTAGAGCATGAAGTAAAGCAGTAATAGAAAGAAAATGCGGTGCAGTAAGTAAAACTAATCTACCATCACAGATTCGTACCTTAACTTATATGAACGCCCATACGACATATAAGTTAAGATGTCCAGGTAACCCATCATATAAAAGAGCTCATACTAATTTATATGATGGGGGTATGCTAATGTGTATGTTATGCTATGCTATGCTTATGATGGTTTAATATGTTTATGCAATGTGACTCACCCACACGACTCTATGTGCACAGACCTTTATAATTCCCAATTTGTTTGAAAGGAAGCCAACCTTTCGGGTACCGACCGTCGTGGCTCACGGTGGTAGTGGATCGGGCACTCCACATCCTAGGCGGGTATGGTCACTACCAAGCCTAGACCTCATGTACGCCTCAACGCTAAGAACACAACATCGGAGCTCCTGCGTACTCTTGCTGGAATCCACCAGACTTTAAGGTCGGGGTGGGTTATTAGGGATAGTCCTCCAAACCGCGGTACTCAAACTTACCGGCCCCCTTATGTAACATCCCAATTTTAAAAAGGGGTCTAGCCGGTTTAGTTGAACCCTCGGAAGAACTTAGGTCAGGTCACAGGACAACCACGGCCCGACCTTCACCACATAAATGAGCATTTAGAGAAATGACTGTTTTGAGTATCGTAGCGCGTCATGACGATGTAATTTTAGAATATGGAGCATACGTACTCCGAATCGACTTTCGTCAGTTGCGTTAGACTCGTATAGTTGATACGAGTGCAACAGAACTCGTTTCGTTTCGATCCGAGGTCATATGTAGAATATGACTATTTTGAGTATTGTAGCGCGTCACGACGATGCAATTTTAGAATATGGAGCATACGTGCTCCGAATCGACTTCCGTCAGTTGCGTTAGACTCGTATAGTTGATACGAGTGCAACGGAACTCGTTTCGTTTCGATCCGAGGTCATATGTAGAATATGACTACTTTGAGTATCGTAGCGCGTCACGACGATGCAATTTTAGAATATGGAGCATACATGCTCCGAATCGATTTCCGTCAGTTACGTTAGACTCGTATGGTCAATACCAGTGCAACGGAATTCGTTTCGTTCCGATCCGAGGTCGTTTGAAGAAAACCACTATTTTGAGTAACGTCGAGCGCCACAACAACGCCATTTTAAAATATTGGGCAAACGGACTCGGAATCAACTTCGGATGCTTTCATTAGCTTGGTATGGCAGACACGAACACAAAGACACACTTCACATGTTTTTCCCGGGCGTTTTTTTTAGGGAGTTATGAGCACATTTATATATATGTATATAAGGATGTGTGTATATATATAAATATATATATATACATATATATATAAAGATATACATGTAAAAAAAACGTGATCAAAAGGGGGGGGGATTGGGAAAACCGGCGAGAAAAACTGTGGGCGGAAAACCAGGGGCGGAATCCACAGTCTCCCTTCCTTCTTATACGCAGCGCCGGGACCTCTTAAAGCGGGGGGGGGGGGGGGGGGGGGGGGGGGGGGGGGGAGATCGAGCTGGGGAGGGGGGGGGAGCTTCACCTCTTCTTCTCTCATGGCTCACGACAAGAGCTTGACTCCTCCACTGCTCTCCTTCTTCCCTGAGTTAATGGCAAATCGAGCGGGGTGGGGCCTCGACTCATCACGGAGGGCCTGCGATCGGCAACCCATGGGGCTGAGATCCAAGTTATCCTTCTCCTTCTCGGATTACAGTAACTCTTCTTCCCCTTCTCCTTCATCTCCCTCCCTTGTTTTGTTTTGGCTTAACCGAACTTGGCCTGTTGATTGGGTTATGAAGGTTCTACCTGATGCTTATGCTAGAAGTTTCTTCCAGGTTTATGTGCTATAAGTTGCCCGATTATAGGGTGTTGCTCTACAGGTTTCTCCAAGGTTGTTATGCTAGAATTTTCTTTGGGGAATATAGACTATAAGCTACCTTATATTTGTCTATTTGAATGAGGGGGATGCTATTATATAATCTGTTTTGGGGCTACTCCTTTCCTTATTAGTTTGGGGGCTGCTCCTTGTTGATTTGGGGGCTGCTCCTTGTTGATTTGGGGGCTGCTCCTTGCTGATAATGGGGGCTGCTTTACTTTCCTGTTGTGTTAATAGGGGGCTGCCTTATGAGCTGATTTTGGGGGCTGCTCCTTGTTAAGTTGGACTGCAGGTTGTTGTTTTGGGGGCTGCTCCTTTCCTTGTTAGTTTGGGGGCTGCTCCTTATTGATTTGGGGGCTTTCCTTGTTAGTTTGGGGGGGGGGGGGGGGGGCTGCTCCTTGTTGATTTGGGGGCTGCTCCTTGTTGATTTGGGGGCTGCTCCTTGCTGATAATGGGGGCTGCTTTACTTTCCTGTTGTGTTAATAGGGGGCTGCCTTGTGAGCTGATTTTGGGGGCTGCTCCTTGTTAAGTTGGACTGCAGGTTGTTGTTTTGGGGGCTGCTCCTTTCCTTGTTAGTTTGGGGTCTGCTCCTTATTGATTTGGGGGCTTTTCTTGTTAGTTTGGGGGGGGGGGGGGGGGGGGGGGGCTGCTCCTTGTTGATTTGGGGGCTGCTCCTTGCTGATAATGGGGGCTGCCTTGTGAGCTGATTTTGGGGGCTGCTCCTTGTTAAGTTGGACTGCAGGTTGTTGTTTTGGGGGCTGCTCCTTTCCTTGTTAGTTTGGGGGCTGCTCCTTGTTGATTTGGGGGCTGCTCCTTGTTGATTTGGGGGCTGCTCCTTGCTGATAATGGGGGCTGCCTTGTGAGCTGATTTTGGGGGCTGCTCCTTGTTAAGTTGGACTGCAGGTTGTTGTTTTGGGGGCTGCTCCTTTCCTTGTTAGTTTGGGGGCTACTCCTTGTTGATTTGGGGGCTGCTCCTTATTGATTTGGGGGCTGCTCCTTACTGATAATGGGGGCTGCCTTGTGAGCTGATTTTGGGGGCTGCTCCTTGTTAAGTTGGACTGCAGGTTGTTGTTTTGGGGGCTGCTTCTTTCCTTGTTAGTTTGGGGGCTGCTCCTTGTTGATTTGGGGGCTGCTCCTTGCTGATAATGGGGGCTGCCTTGTGAACTGTTAATGGGGGCTGCTTTACTTTCCTGTTGTGTTAATAAGGGGGTTGCCCTTCATAGCTCACGACAAGGTATGGTAGCTCCACTCTCTCTTCCCCCTCCTCCTCGAAGCTTTATCACAGCGAAGGTTTCATGGCAAGGTATAGATTGGAGTGAACTACTCCAAATCAGATGGAGGTTTAATTACTCTACCTCTCACTCTATATATATGACAAGAAGGTTGACTCTCTCTCCCTCTACATATGGCAAGAAGGTTAACTCTCACTCCCCGACTAACACTTGCCTCCTCTTTAGCTTGTCTACAAATTACAGTTCCAATTAATTAAATTAGTGGGTTGGCTGTGAATAGACATGGAGAAAATTGTTGAAGAGAGGAATAGGCTCTCGGGCGGTGATGCAATACGTACCCTCCAATGGATGATTTCGTTTATGTGGTGCCTAGTAAGAGCTCGAATTAGAAGCCATAAGGAAAATATGGGAAGTTCCTGATGATGATTGTCGGCCCGCATTGGTTCGGTGCCTAGTGGCGCACTTTGATGGGTTTTGTGAAAATAATTTCTATATGAAGTGAGATTGTTGGCATGACCATGTGAGCTCCATTCTTATGCAGCAATCTCTATATGGAATGAGATTGATGGCATGACCATGTGAGCTCCATCTTATGCGGCAATCCCTATGTGGAATTAGATTGTTGACATGACCGTATGGGCTCCATTTTCATACGGCAAACGTTAAATGAATTTTCATAATTTACTCTTCCAGGAGCCTCACTATTAGAGGTTGAGTCGGTTATACATAAAAGTGGCGTTTTGGATGAGGTAACGAATTCGTGAGAGAATGGAACGACTATGGGAGTTGACCACCCATGGTCTACTACGATATACACCTCGTCAATCTTCGTCTTAGTCATGCTTTCTCTCTTACTCTTCGATGCTACTTCAGGTACCAAGGAAGGAAATAAAAGTTCACGAATATTTTGGGCTTGATCGCCAAACACCCAAGTGATTGGAGAAAGTCTACATGAATCCAGTTGTGCCTTATGGGGGCAGCTTGGGTTTGATTGCCAACCGGATTAAAATAGTGGTATCTTCTCAGATGAAGATACGGTAAGCTTATAAAGAGTTTATCTTCTCCCCTTCTACTGAGTTCTCGGGTAGATATATTGCTGATTTTAAAGAGTCTCTTTTCTCCTCTTATAAAATGTTGCCTTCGAGAAATAATTCCTACGGGAATGAAATGTTGCCTTCGAGAAATAATTCCTACGGGAATAAAATGTTGCCTTCGAGAAATAATTCCTACTGGAATGAAATGTTGCCTTCGAGAAATAATTCTTACGGGAATAAAATGTTGCCTTCGAGAAATAATTCCTACGGGAATGAAATGTTGCCTTCGAGAAATAATTCCTACGGGAATAAAATGTTGCCTTCGAGAAATAATTCCTACGGGAATGAAATGTTGCCTTCGAGAAATAATTCCTACGGGAATAAAATGTTGCCTTCGAGAAATAATTCCTATGGGAATGAAATGTTGCCTTCAAGAAATAATTCCTACGGGAATAAAATGTTGCCTTCGAGAAATAATTCCTACGGGAATGAAATGTTGCCTTCGGGAAATAATTCCTACGGGAATGAAATGTTGCCTTCGAGGAATGTGACAAGGGATAAAATCGGATGGCCTATGAGTCTTTAATCTAAGGCAACCCGCACGACGGACGGTCTGGGAGGGCAACCCGTGCGAAACTAATAGAACTACGTGGGTCTGAGGCCGTATGCAGGATGATACGTAGTACGTAGGCGGTGGTCGCGGGAAGACTGCCTCGGCCCAATAAGAATTCCAGATATCCCCTCCCTTATAAATGTTATATTATGTTTGTTTGTTAGTAAAGGTTGGATTCTCTTCGTGGTTCTAATAACTTGTCTTTAGCACAAGTGACAGGTGCAGATGAGGGACATCACCCATGTGTGGATGAAGCCACGGAGCGGGCTACGTCAGGTATACGTTTGTTAAGCCGCATCTCCTTTTTGTTGTGCCCTATCTCAGGGTATATATATGATAACAATAAATCCTTGATGGTTAGGATTTATTGCGGCAGAGATATGTGAATTATTTATACAGGTCATGAGTTTGAGGTTTCTGTGATGATTAACCTTCCGCTTTAATACTACGTCTTCCGCTAAGTGTTATAATACGCACTCTTTGATGAAATCTTCCGCTAGAATACTGCTTCCCTTCTCTGATGGTGTGTAGTGACTTTCGCTTAACACCACCCCTAGGAGTGACATCGGAGTGTTCAAGGAAAAGGGTTGGAGAAGCTAGTGCCTTCACCCTTCGGGGTCGCTTCGGCGTCGTGCTAAAGGGTGGTGTGCGATAAGATCCCCCGGTCGGACCTTCAATCTGGAGGGGGGGGGGGGGGGTCTTACAAATGGATCAGAGCGCAACCGATCTTGTCGACCTATTCGTAATCACAGAAACACCTATTGTTCCGCTAATCGCTGTGGCGTGGTTCGGGACGAACCACTGCAGCAGAAGCGGTGGTGGACCTAAAAAGTTGGCAACAAACTTAGCATATATATGAACATTTTCACTCGAACTTATCAAATTCAGTTTTAGTCGTGCAAAATATTTTTATAACTCAGATCAACACTTAAATGTCTTTTACTACATCTGATCTCGAACAATCATCTATCTTATTTCCATAAAACACTCTCTTTAAATCCTACAAACGATCATTTCAAATTTTGAACTCTGGGTTTAAGCCTCTTTGTTTTATTGGGAGTAGATGCTCGTTTTCAAAATTCCATTCAAGGTGAACTAATCAAATGGAATTTTGTGTTCAATATAAGAACTTCACTACTAGTTTCTAATCCCAGGTTTAAGCCTCTTTGTTTTATTGGGATTAAAATTCTCATTTTCAAAATTTCATTTAAGGTAAGCTAACTAAATGAAATTTTGCGTGTATATGGAGAATTGCCCTAACGATGGCAAATATGAAGTATGCTTTGACCGGATCGATTTGACGATCTGTTGAAAATAAAGTCGTGCAATCGTAAAAGAACTATGATAAAATGTTAGTCTTTTCAATAACGCTAATATTTTAGGAAATGATTACTGAGGCGACGTACTAGATTGAAGCAAACTTGTGGCAAATTTATAAAAGCTTGTATACAAACCATCCTAAAAAGTACATTGTTAGCATTCACGGGACTTGCGATGTTTGCATACTCAGCCAGCCGGGAAGCCTCGTTAGAAAGGGTAAGCCACTGAGGACCCGAATGTGATGGTTACCTATTTTTATTACTTTTATTATAAATTGCTTGTATTGGGAAAAGTGGCGGGTCGGTCATGCCCGTAGACCGTACGTACCGGTGCGGGAAGGTTGACGACTCTAGGCGACAGGGAGGTGTGCACCCCGGGAGCTCGGTTGTATCTTATATGCCCCGCTGAGTCCCTCCGCTGGTTGGCCAAATTCAGTTGTTGTCGGATGTCTCCTACGTCCGAGGGTACACGGGGTTGTACGTTGGGGACTGGGTAGTGCGGTACATCCACACCCAGAAGTGGCAGGACCGGCCACTGTCACCGACGGCCACATCGGTGAGGCCCGCGGGGTTCGCTACCCTGCAAAAAGAAGCGGTCAAAATATGACAACATAAGAGCAAACTGGTAAAATATTATATGTGATTACCGTGGCGGGTCAGTCATGCCCAAGGACCGTTCATGCAGAAATGGGAAGGTTGACAACTCATGAGGCACTAGGGAGTGTGTGAACCCCGGGAGGTTATTTATTATTTCCCCGAAGGGTCCCTCCGCGGATAGCCGAATTTTGCAATTGACGGATGTTGCTCACATCCAGGAGTACACTAGGTTGTACGTTAGGGCCTGGGTAGTGCGGTACGTCCACACCCAGAAGTGGCAGGACCGGCCACTGTCACCGACGGCCACATCGGTGAGGCCCGCGGGGGTCGCAACCCTGCTGTTAGAAAAGCGGTCAAACTGTTTCAACATTGTGTGTTGTGATTGAGTCGTGAGTACTCGTTATACATATTTGCATATGCATCATTTGCATCAAAACAAACATATCTGCATATACCATTAACATATAACCTTCGTATGGGAGTTGGTTATATGTTTATGGATCTTTACTACTTATTTGCATATTTATCTGTTCCACTAACATATAACCTTCGTATGAGAGTTGATTATATGTTTATGGATTTTTACTGCTTATTTGCAATTTTATCTGTACCATTAACATATAACCTTCGTATGAGAGTTGGTTATATGTTCATGGATTTACTCTACTTATTTACATTTTTCATCTGTTCTACCAACATATAACCTTCGTATGGGAGTCGGCCATAGGTTGATGGGTTTTACAAAAGCTTATGCAAGTTATAACTTTTATATATTCCACTGACACGTAGCCTCGTAAGAGAACTAGCTATATGTTGATGGATTTTTACTATATGCCTTTCGGACACAACTCATAAATTTTGAGTTTCAGATATGCAAACCCTGGAAAGTGTTGAGTTGCCTCCACTTCCAGTCGAGCTCGGCTCCTGGGAAGGTGTTGAGTTGCCTCCGCTTCCAGTTGAGCTCGGCTCCTGGAAGGTGTTGAGTTTCCTTCGTCTCCCGTAAAGCTCGGTTCACGGGAGGGGTATCGAGTGATGAAGGGTTTCTTGTTTCTCACGATTAGATCAATTTGAATCGCTCAAGCTACCTCGTAGCTTACTTAAGCTACTACATGACAGGAGCCATCAACACAGCTCGTTAGGTAAAACCAAACCTAGAGACCCTTAAAATTTGGGATCATTCGACACCTCTAGTGGTCTATAATACATCCCGTTTTGAATCCCCACGACCCACTCGTATTTTCAGGGACGAAAATTTTCTTTGTTTTATTGGTTTGTAACATCCCAATTTTAAAAAGGGGTCTAGCCGGTTTAGTTGAACCCTCGGAAGAACTTAGGTCAGATCACAGGACAACCACGGCCCGACCTTCACCACATAAATGAGCATTTAGAGAAATGACTGTTTTGAGTATCGTAGCGCGTCACGACGATGCAATTTTTGAATATGGAGTATACGTACTCCGAATCGACTTCCGTCAGTTGCGTTAGACTCGTATAGTTGATACGAGTGCAACGGAACTCGTTTCGTTTCGATCCGAGGTCGTATGTAGAATATGACTATTTTGAGTATCGTAGCGCGTCACGACGATGCAATTTTAGAATATGGAGCATACATGCTCTGAATCGACTTCCGTCAGTTGCGTTAGACTCGTATAGTTGATACGAGTGCAACGGAACTCGTTTCGTTTCGATCCGAGGTCATATGTAGAATATGACTATTTTGAGTATCGTAGCGCATCACGACGATGCAATTTTAGAATATGGAGCATACATGCTCCGAATCGATTTCCGTCAGTTACGTTAGACTCGTATGGTCAATACCAGTGCAACGGAATTCGTTTCGTTCCGATCCGAGGTCGTTTGAAGAAAACCACTATTTTGAATAACGTCGAGCGCCACAACAACGCCATTTTAAAATATTGGGCAAACGGACTCGGAATCAACTTCGGATGCTTTCATTAGCTTGGTATGGCAGACACGAACACAAAGACACACTTCACATGTTTTTCCCGTGCGTTTTTTTAGGGAGTTATCAGCACATTTATATATATGTATATAAGGATGTGTGTATATATATAAATATATATATACATATATATATAAAAAGATATACATGTAAAAAAAACGTGATCAAAAGGGGGGGGGGGATTGGGAAAACCGGCGAGAAAAACTGTGGGCGGAAAACCACGGGCGGAATCCACAGTCTCCCTTCCTTCTTATACGCAGCGCCGGGACCTCTTAAAGCGGGGGGGGGGGGGGGGGGGGGAGCTTCACCTCTTCTTCTCTCATGGCTCACGACAAGAGCTTGACTCCTCCACTGCTCTCCTTCTTCCCTGAGTTAATGGCAAATCGAGCGGGGTGGGGCCTCGACTCATCACGGAGGGCCTGCGATCGGCAACCCATGGGGCTGAGATCCAAGTTATCCTTCTCCTTCTCGGATTACAGTAACTCTTCTTCCCCTACTCCTTCATCTCCCTCCCTTGTTTTTTTTGGCTTAACCGAACTTGGCCTGTTGATTGGGTTATGAAGGTTCTACCTGATGCTTATGCTAGAAGTTTCTTCCAGGTTTATGTGCTATAAGTTGCCCGATTATAGGGTGTTGCTCTACAGGTTTCTCCAAGGTTGTTATGCTAGAATTTTCTTTGGGGAATATAGACTATAAGCTACCTTATATTTGTCTATTTGAATGAGGGGGATGCTATTATATAATCTGTTTTGGGGCTACTCCTTTCCTTATTAGTTTGGGGGCTGCTCCTTGTTGATTTGGGGGCTGCTCCTTGTTGATTTGGGGGCTGCTCCTTGCTGATAATGGGGGCTGCCTTGTGAGCTGATTTTGGGGGCTGCTCCTTGTTAAGTTGGACTGCAGGTTGTTGTTTTGGGGGCTGCTCCTTTCCTTGTTAGTTTGGGGGCTACTCCTTGTTGGTGGTCGCAGGAAGACTGCCTCGGCCCAATAAGAATTCCAGATATCCCCTCCCTTATAAATGTTATATTATGTTTGTTTGTTAGTAAGGGTTGGATTCTCTTCGTGGTTCTAATAACTTGTCTTTAGCACAAGTGACAGGTGCAGATGAGGGACAACACCCATGTGTGGATGAAGCCACGGAGCGGGCTACGTCAGGTATAAGTTTGTTAAGCCGCATCTCCTTTTTGTTGTGCCCTATCTCAGGGTATATATATGATAACAATAAATCCTTGATGGTTAGGATTTATTGCGGCAGAGATATGTGAATTATTTATACAGGTCATGAGTTTGAGGTTTCTGTGATGATTAACCTTCCGCTTTAATACTACGTCTTCTGCTAAGTGTTATAATACGCACTCTTTGATGAAATCTTCCGCTAGAATACTGTTTCCCTTCTCTGATGGTGTGTAGTGACTTTCGCTTAACACCACCCCTAGGCGTGACATCGGAGTGTTCAAGGAAAAGGGTTGGAGAAGCTAGTGCCTTCACCCTTCGGGGTCGCTTCGGCGTCGTGCTAAAGGGTGGTGTGCGATAAGATCCCCCGGTCGGACCGTCAATCTGGAGGGGGGGTCTTACACCTTAAACCTCACCCTCACCTGAGTCAACATACTATCGTCGGTGACACGACTAGCCTAGTACCGAAGACTCGCCACTATTTGCATAAGTAACAGGTGTTAACAAGTCCACCCGAGCTTCTGGCTCAGGGACTAACACACAAGTTGATGCAACCCATCTCCTTCCCGAAGGAGATCCATACTTGTTTGCAGACCTACTTAGTCTACTCTTGCCTACAATTTAGTTAGTGTTAGATTAGGGTGAATCTTGGACTTCCCGCGGTGTACCCTGTAAAGGGGTTCCCAACGGTACTACAGATTCAATGGGCTCAACCCCACCATCCTCCTCAAGACAATTACTTTAGTTGGTGATTAACATTTGGTTCACCCCTCATTATTTCATATATTTAAAGTGACTTAGCTCAACACCCGTCCCACCAAATTGGGTTGGACGTGTAACATCCCGATTTTAAAAAGGGGTCTAGCCGGTTCGGTTGAACCCATGGAAGAACTTAGACTGGGTCATAGGACAACCACGACTCGACCTTCACCACCTAATGGTGGTCATTTGGAGAAATAACTGTTTTGTGTAGCATTGTGCTTCGCCGCAGCGTCAAAATTATTTATTGAGCATACGTGCTCCGAATCGACTTCAGTCAGTTGCGTTAGACTCGTATAGTTGATACGAGTGCAACGGAACTCGTTTCATTTTGATCTGAGGTCATATGTAGAATATGACTATTTTGAGTATCGTAGCGCGCCACGACGACGCGATTTTTGAATATGGAGCATACGTGCTTTGAATTGAATTCCGTCAGTTGCGTTAGACTCATATGGTCAATACAAGTGCAACGGAATTCGCTTCTTTCCGATCTGAGGTCGTTTCGAGAAAATGACTATTTTGAGTAAAATCGAGCGTCTCAACAGCGCCATTTTCAAATGTTAAGCAAACGAACTCCAAATTGAATTCCGTCAGTTGCGTTAGACTCATATTGTCGATACAAGTGCAACAGAATTCGTTTCGTTCCAATCCGAGGTCGTTTGGAGAAAACGACTATTTTGAGTAATATCAAGCGTCGCAACAATGCCATTTTCAAATGTTAAGCAACCGAACTCCGAATTGAATTCCGTCAGTTGCGTTAGACTCGTATGGCCGATACGAGTGCAACAGAATTCGTTTCGTTCCAATCCGAGGTCGTTTGGAGAAAACGACTATTTTGAGTAATATCGAACGTCGCAACAACGCCATTTTAGATTATTGAGCAAACAAACTCCGAATTGAATTCTGTCAGTTGCATCAGACTTGTATAGCCGATACGAGTGCAACAAAATTCGCTTCGCTCAATTACGACGTCGTTTGGTCAATTAAATAAAAATAAACGTTCGAAAAGATATAAGAATTTCGAGATACGTAAACGCTTGACGTCAACCCCGTCACATCGATATTGACCCGACACTCGACGACTCGGACCTACTATGACTTTGACCCACCTAGGGGACCCACCCGATGGTTGACTTTGGTCAAACCTCTTTAAAATGCTATTTTGATTATTTTAAAAACCCCTCCACCACTCCCCAAACTCAACACCTACCAATGCCATCATGGGACCCCCTCATGGGCGCTGATTTTTAGCAAGGTGGTTGGGCCTTGGGCAAAGCCAAGAGGAGGCTCTGTAACACCCCCATCCGTTAAGAAGCATATGACAGAAGGTCCGGCCGGGGCCCCACGCCATATACTACCAAACAAACGTGAACGTCACTTAATTGAAATATCGAACGACTCTAAACAAAGAACCTAACTCAGAGCATTCTATGCGGAAGCAAAAGAGAGAGACGAAACATATAAACCACCAAAACCCGAACCCGGGCATGTCCACTTCTAATAATAGGAATAAAAGGTTTTGCACAACAAAAGAGGCACGACGGCCTTACAGTTTACAAACATCGGCGCGCAGGCCGGCCATACATGAAAAGCAAAAGAACATAAAAAGGCCTTCAAGGGCCGCAGCAGCACCAGGGCTTCAGCCCGCTATTAGCCCGCTATGTTCCCGCTCGGTCCAGCACCTGTACAACAAGCCCACCAAAAACGGTGGTAAAACAGGGCAACGGACCGAGCGGGAACATAGCGGGCTAATAGCGGGCTGAAGCCCTGGTGCTGCTGCGGCCCTTGAAGGCCTTTTTATGTTCTTTTGCTTTTCATGTATGGCCGGCCTGCGCGCCGATGTTGGTAAACTGTAAGGCCGTCGTGCCTCTTTTGTTGTGTAAAACCTTTTATTCCTATTATTAGAAGTGGACATGCCCGGGTTCGGGTTTTGGTGGTTTATATGTTTCGTCTCTCTCTTTTGCTTCCGCATAGAATGCTCTGAGTTAGGTTCTTTGTTTAGAGTCGTTCGATATTTCAATTAAGTGACGTTCCCGTTTGTTTGGTAGTATATGGCGTGGGGCCCCGGCCGGACCTTCTGTCATATGCTTTTTAACGGATGGGGGTGTTACAAATTGGTATCAGAGGGAGGTTGTGGCCACCAACAACCCGCCAGTGGGCGGAGAAGGGTTGGGGTGCTTGGGCTGCAGCTCGGTAGCGATGCCAGCTGAGGACAGATCGTGGACTAGGTCCCGCTCGAACGCCAAAAGCTGGGTCGTTACAATAAAAAGTGCACTTATTATTGTAACGACCCAGCATTTTGGCGTTCGAGCGGGACTCAGTCCACGATCTGTCCTCATCTGGCCTCGTTACCGGGCTGCAGCCCAAACACCCAACCCTTCTCCAGCCCACTGGCGGGTTGTTGGTGGCCTACAGCCTCCCTTTGATGAGAAATGAGCCAGTTAAGCGGCAACGCGTGGACTTCCCAGGAGGTCACCCATCCTAGTACTACTCCAGCCCGAGCACGCTTAACTATGGAGTTCTTTCACTTCTCACCAACCAATTGAGCTGCAGCTCAATTGGTGATGAGAAGTGAAAGAACTCCATAGTTAAGCGTGCTCGGGTTGGAGCAATTCTGGGATGGGTGACCTCCTAGGAAGTCCCGGTGGTGCATGCTTGACTATCGAGTTTAGCTCATCAAAAGGGAGGTTGTGGCCACCAACAACCCGCCAGTGGGCTGGAGAAGGGTTGGGTGTTTGGGTTGCAGCCGGTAACGAGGCCAGGTGAGGACAGATCGTGGACTGGGTCCCGCTCGAACGCCAAAAGCTGGGTCGTTACAATAAAAAGTGCACTTTTGGCGTTCGAGCGGGACCCAGTCCACGATCTGTCCTCATCTGGCCTCGTTACCGGCTGCAACCCAAACACCCAACCCTTCTCCAGCCCACTGGCGGGTTGTTGGTGGCCTACAGCCTCCCTTTGATGAGAAATGAGCCAGTTAAGCGGCAGCGCGTGGACTTCCCAGGAGGTCACCCATCCCAGTACTACTCCAGCCCGAGCACGCTTAACTATGGAGTTCTTTCACTTCTCACCAACCAATTGAGCTGCAGGCCACCAACAACCCGCTAGTGGTCTGGAAAAGGGTTGGGTGTTTGGGCTACAGCCCGGTAACGAGGCCAGATGAGGACAGATCGTGGACTGGGTCCCGCTCGAACGCCAAAATGCTGGGTCGTTACAGGCTCTCTCTCTCTCCTTCTCCTCTTCTCTTTCTCTCTCTTTCCCAAACCAAACTCCAAGCCTCAAGATGGTGCCACTTGGGTGTACTCTCCCCTCTAGATGACTGCCATCTGCCCTAGCTTTTTGGAATGAACCCAAGCCTTCACCTCCATGGGGGATTAGTCCCACACCATGAAGAAGAAGAGGGGAGACTCCTCCAGCCCCTATAAATGGAGCCCCCTCCCTCCAGCTCAACACACACCTCCCCCCCATCTCAATCGAGCCCATCCAAACCTCTGCCGGAGCTCCACCTCGCCGGAAAACGCGAGCTGAGCCTCCACCACCCTCCACCACCTCCCATGGCAAGTTCGTCGGAGGGCTCATGGAGGACTCCAAACTAGGTGGATCCTTCTCCTCTCCTTCCTCCCCATGTTTCGGACGCATTGCATGCGAACTCCGGAGGCCGGAGCGCCGCCGCCGCCTCCCCCCTCTCCTCCGTCCGAATCAGGAAGATGAACAGTTCCGGCGGTGGCCGACGGTGGCAGGCCACTGGACCACCGCCGGAGGGAGCGCCCGCCCCCTGGGAGTCGGCCGGTGGCCGGCCGGCGGCGGAGAAGGCCCGTAATGGGGCGGCATGGTACAGGCGGCGGGGAGAAATTTTAACAAAAAATTATGTTTTATTTTATTTTATAAGTTTTATAATATTATAATCTATATCTTGGTATTCCATTTTCTAGAGGGTGATTTATGGCCCTGATGGAAAAGTGACAAACATGAAAAATGTTTGTTTTAAGAATATCAACCCCTGATAAAAATTTGGGATTTTTCTGACACTACTTGGTATTTTATTTAAATTAAATAGAGCTATTTTTCCAGTTTTTGAATTTCCAGAGTCTGATGCAACTGACAGAATTCAATTCGGAGTTCGTTTGCTCAATATTCTAAAATGACGTTGTTGCGACGTTCGATATTACTCAAAATAGTCATTTTCTCCAAACGACCTCGGATTGGAACGAAACGAATTCTGTTGCACTCGTATCGGCCATACGAGTCTAACGCAACTGGCGGAATTCAATTCGGAGTTCGATTGCTTAACATTTGAAAATGGCATTGTTGCGACGCTCGATATTACTCAAAATAGTCGTTTTCTCCAAACGACCTCGGATTGGAACGAAACGAATTCTGTTGCACTTGTATTGGTAATATGAGTCCAACGCAACTGACGGAATTCAATTTGGAGTTTGTTTGCTTAACATTTGAAAATGGCGTTGTTGAGACGCTCGATTTTACTCAAAATAGTCATTTTCTCGAAACGACCTCAGATCGGAACGAAACGAATTCCGTTGCACTTGTATTGACCATATGAGTCTAGCGCAACTGACGGAATTTAATTCAGAGCACTTATGCTCCATATTCAAAAATCGCGTCGTCGTGACGCGCTACGATACTCAAAATAGTCATATTCTACATATGATCTCGGATCGAAACGAAACGAGTTCCGTTGCACTCGTATCAACTATACGAGTCTAACGCAATTGACGGAAGTCGATTCGGAGCACGTATGCTCAATAAATAATTTTGACGTTGCGGCGAAGCACAATGCTACCCAAAACAGTTATTTCTCCAAATGACCACCATTAGGTGGTGAAGGTTGAGTCGTGGTTGTCCTATGACCCAGCCTAAGCTCTTCCAAGGGTTCAACCGAACTGGCTAGACCCCTTTTTAAAATTGGGATGTTACAAACCAATAAAACAAAGAAAATTTTCGTCCCTGAAAATACGAGTGGGTCATGGGGATTCAAAACGGGACATACTGTAGACCACTATAGGTGTCGAACGATCCCAAATTTTAAGGGGCTCTTGGTTTGGTCTTACCTAACGAGCTGTGTTGATGTCTCCTGCCATGTATTATACAAGTAGCTTACGTGAACTACGGGGTAGCTTGAACGATTCAAATTGATCTAATCGTGAGAAACAAGAAACCCTTCATCACTCGATACCCCTCCCGTGAACCGAGCTTTACGGGAGACGAAGGCAACTCAACACCTTCCAGGAGCTGAGCTTAACTGGAAGCGGAGGCAACTCAACACCTTCCAGGGAGCCGAGCTCAGCTGGAAGTGGAGGCAACTCAACACCTTCCCAGGAGCCGAGCTCAACTGGAAGTGGAGGCAACTCAACACCTTCCAGGGTTTGCATATCTGAAACGCAAAATTTACGAGTTGTGTTCGAAAGGCACATAGTAAAAATCCATCAACATATAGTTAATTCTCTTACGGGGCTACGTGTCAGTGGAACATATAAAAGTTATAACTTGCATAAGCTTTTGTAACACCTATCAACATATGACCGACTCCCATACGAAGGTTATATATTGGTGGAATAGATGAAAATTGTAAATACGCAGAGTAAATCCATGAACATAAAACCAACTCTCATACGAAGGTTATATGTTAATGGTACAGATAAAATTGCAAATAAGCAGTAAAAATCCATAAACATATAATCAACTCTCATACGAAGGTTATATGTTAATGGTACAGATAAAATTGCAAATAAGCAGTAAAAATCCATAAACATATAACCAACTCCCATACGAAGGTTATATGTTAATGGTATATGCAGATATGTATGTTTTGATGCAAATGATGCATATGCGAATATGTATGTTTTGATGCATATGCAAGTCATGCATAACGAGTACTCACGACTCAATCACAACACACAATGTTGAAATAGTTTGACCGTTTTTCTTCCAGCATGGTTGCGACCCCCGCGGGCCTCACCGATGTGGCCGTCGGTGACAGTGGCCGGTCCTGCCACTTCTGGGTGTGGACGTACCGCATTACCCAGGCCCTAATGTACAACCCAGTGTACTCCTGGATGTGAGCAACATCCGTCGATTACAAAATTCGGCTATCCAGCGGAGGGACCCTTCGGGGAAATAATTAATAACCTCCTGGGGTTCACACTCTCCCTAGTGCCTCATGAGTTGTCAACCTTCCCATTCCTGTATGAACGGTCCTTGGGCATGACTGACCCGCCAAGGTAATCACATATAATATTTTACCAGTTTGCTCTTATGTTGCCATATTTTGACCGCTTCTTTTTGCAGGGTAGCGAACCCCGTGGGCCTTACCGATGTGGCCGTCGGTGACTGTGGCCGGTCCTGCCACTTCTGGGTGTGGATGTACCGCACTACCCAGACCCCAACGTACAACCCCGTGTACCCTCGGACGTAGGAGACATCCGGCAATAACTGAATTTGGCCAACCAGCGGAGGGACCCAGCGGGGAATATAAGATACAACCGAGCTCCCGGGGTGCACACCTCCCTGTCTCCTAGAGTCGTCAACCTTCCCACACTGGTACGTACGGTCTACGTGCATGACCGACCCGCCACTTTTCCCAATGCAAGCAAGCAATAAAATAGGTAACCATCACCTTCGGGTCCTCAGTGGCTTACCCTTTTTAATGAGGCTTCCCGGCTGGCTGAGTATGCAAAAATCGCAAGTCCCGTGAATGCTAACATTGTACTTTTAGGATGGTTTGTATACAAGCTTTTATAAATTTGCCACAAATTTACTTCAATCCAGCACGTCGCCTCAGTAATCATTTCCTGAAATATTAACGTTATTGAAAAGACTAACATTTTATCATAGTTCTTTTACGATTGCACGACTTTATTTTCACAGATCGTCAAATCGATCCAGTCAAAGCATACTTCATATTTACAATCATTAGATAAATTCTCCATATACACGCAAAATTTCATTTAGTTAGCTTACCTTAAATGAAATTTTGAAAATGAGAATTTTAATCCCAATAAAACAAAGAGGCTTAAACCTGGGATTAGAAATTAGTAATGAAGTTCTTACATTGTACACAAAATTCCATTTGATTAGTTCACCTCGAATGGAATTTTGAAAACGAGCATCTACTCCCAATAAAACAAAGAGGCTTAAACCCAGAGTTCAAAATTTGAAATGATCATTTGTAGGTTTTAAAGATAGTGTTTTATGGGAATAAGATAGATGATTGTTCGAGATCAGATGTAGTAAAAGACATTTAAGTGTCGATCTGAGTCATAAAAAAAACATTTTACATGACTAAAACTGAATTTGATAAGTTCGAGTGAAAATGTTCATATATATGCCAAGTTTGTTGCCAACTTTTACCTTTTAGGTCCACCACCGCTTCCGCTGCAGTGGTTCGTCCCGAACCACGCTACAGCGATTAGTGGAGCAATAGGTGTTTCTGTGATCACGAATAGGTCGACAAGATCGGTTGCGCTCTGATACATTTGTAAGACCCCCCTCCCAAATCGACGGTCCGACCGGGGGATCATATCGCACACCACCCTTTTAGCACGACGCCGAAGCGATCCCGAAGGGTGGAGACACTAGCTTCTCCAACCCCCTTCCTTGAACACTCCGTTGTCACGCCTAGGGGTGGTGTTAAGCGAAAGTCACTACACACCAACAGAGTAGGGAAGCAGTATTCTAGCGGAAGACATCATCAAAGAGTGCATATTATAATACTTAGCGGAAGACGTTATCAAGAGAGCAGTTTCTAGCACTTAGCGGAAGACGTAGCTATATAGCGGAAGATCAATCATCACAGAAACCTTAAACTCAAGACCTGTATGAATAACATCCATACCTCCTCCGCATAAAATCTTAACCATCAAGGATTTATTGTCATTATATATATACCCTGGGATAGGGCACCACAAAAGGAGATGCGGCTTAACAAACTTATACCTGACGTAGCCTGCTCCGTGGCTTCATCCACACACAGATGTTGTCACTCATCCGCACCTGTCACCTGTGCCAAAGACAAGTTATTAGAACCACGAACAGAATCCAACCCCTACTAACAAACAGACATAATATAACATTTATAATGGAGGGGACATCTGGACTCTTATTGGGCCGAGGCAGTCTTCCCACGACCACCGCCAACGTACTCCGTATCATCCTGCTACGGTCTCAGACCCACGTAGTTCTATTAGTTTCGCACGGGTTGCCCTCCCAGACCATCCGTCGTAAGGGTTGCCTTAGAGTAAAACTCATAATAGAATAATGAATTACGCCCTCCTTCAACATGTCTCCAAAAATTATGGGAAGCTTGGGAGGCTGGATCGCACCCTCTAAAAGTTTGGGTATTTTTAAAAGTAAAAATATCAACGCGCAGTTAAAGTCACAATCGCGAGGCGACGCCGTCAATTCAATAACCTCAAGATAATAAAAAATGTGAAATCAAGGCACACGAAAATAAGGAACCTCATAAAATATAAGTAAACTCCTATGAACGGAGAAAGAACAGAACTTTCTCCTATGAACGGAGATAGAACAGAATTTCCTCCTATGAACGGAGATGGAACAGAACTTTCCTCCTAAAAACGGAGTCGACTTTGAAGCCTCCTATTATGGAGCGATTGGACTACTAACCCTTTTATTTATTATGCTCTCCAGTCTCGCACTGGTCCTGCGTTTACTTTCTGCATTTATTTCCAGTAATCCAGTCTCGCACTGGTCCTGATATTATGGCCTCTGCTTTCGGCCTATTTTACTGTTTAATATTATGGCCCTCTGCTTCCGGCCTTTATTACTGCTTATGTTGCACCTTCATTATATATTTAGTGCCGATCTGGCCGCCGCTTGTAGAGCAGAGCGGACAGATCGATGTTTTGGATTTTCCTTCTGTATTGCCTATGAATTTAGAGTTGACGTGAAGACATGTCATACCTTCAGAGTCAACTCTAAATAGTGCCGAACTGGCCGCCGCTTGTAGAGCAGAGCGGACAGATCGATGTTTTGTCTTTTCCTTCTTTATTGCCTATAAATTTAGAGTTGACGTGAAGACGTGACATACCTTCAAAGTCAACTCTAAATAGTGCCGAACTGGCCGCCGCTTGTAGAGCAAAGCGAACAGATCGATGTTTTGGCTTTTCCTTCTGCATTGCCTATGAATTTAGAGTTGACGTGAAGACATGTCATACCTTCAGAGTCAACTCTAAATAGTGTCGAACTGACCGCCGCTTGTAGAGCAGAGCGGACAGATCGATGTTTTGGCTTTTCCTTCTTTATTGCCTATAAATTTAGAGTTGACGTGAATACGTGGCATACCTTCAGAGTCAACTCTAAATAGTGCTGAACTGGCCGCCGCTTGTAGAGCAGAGCGGACAGATCGATGTTTTGGCTTTTCCTTCTGTATTGCCTATGAATTTAGAGTTGACGTGAAGACATGACATACCTTCAGAGTCAACTATAAATAGTGCCGAACTGACCGCCGCTTGTAGAGCAGAGCGGACAGATCGATGTTTTGACCCTTCCTTCTTTATTGCCTATAAATTTAGAGTTGACGTGAAGACGTGGCATACCTTCAGAGTCAACTCTAAATAGTGTTGAACTGGCCACCGCTTGTAGAGCAGAGCGGACAGATCGATGTTTTGGCTTTTCCTTCTTTATTGCCTATAAATTTAGAGTTGACGTGAAGACGTGGCATACCTTCAGAGTCAACTCTAAATAGTGCTGAACTGGCCGCCGCTTGTAGAGCAGAGCGGACAGATCGATGTTTTGACTTTTCCTTCTTTATTGCCTATAAATTTAGAGTTGGCGTGAAGACGTGGCATACCTTCAGAGTCAACTCTAAATAGTGCCGAAATGGCCGCCGCTTGTCGAGCAGAGCGAACAGATCGATGTGTTGGTTTTTCCTTCTGTATTGCCTATAAATTTAGAGTTGACGTGAAGACGTGGCATACTTTCAGAGTCAACTCTAAATAGTGCCGAACTGGCCGCCGCTTGTACAGCAGCGTGGTCGAATCAATGTTTTGAAGTCTATTCTTGTATTAACAGTAATAAATATTCCTACGGGAATATATTGAGCCTTTGTGAAAATATTCCTACGGGAATATATTGTGCCTTCGTGGAATATTCCTACGGGAATATATTGAGCCTATGAGAAAATATTCCTACGGGAATATATTATGCCTTCGTGGAATATTCCTACGGGAATATATTGAGCCTTTGAGAAAATATTCCCACGGGAATATATTGTGCCTTCGTGGAATATTCCTACGGGAATATATTGAGCCTATGAGAAAATATTCCTACGGGAATATATTGTGCCTTCGTGGAATATTCCTACGGGAATATATTGAGCCTATGAGAAAATAT
The DNA here is from genome assembly GCA_033032865.1 of Dactylorhiza incarnata. Taxonomy (NCBI): domain Eukaryota; kingdom Viridiplantae; phylum Streptophyta; class Magnoliopsida; order Asparagales; family Orchidaceae; genus Dactylorhiza; species Dactylorhiza incarnata. The sequence goes on from JAWHQI010000281.1 coordinate 2,698,800, forward strand.
TCCTACAGGAATATATTGTGCCTTCAGGGAAGTATTCCTACGGGAATATATTGAGCTACTTTACTATATATTGTTGACATAAGAGAGTTAGAAATTCCGAGCTTAAATGGTCTCAGCGGTTGGAATAATGGTCTCAGCAGTTGAGATAATGATCGAACACAAGAATGCAATTATGCCTTATGTGGGCAGCTGGGGTTCGATTACCAGCTGGGTTAAAATAGTAGTTCATCTTCTCTCTTTCTACTAATCTACAGGTGGATATATTGCTAAGCTTTAAGAGAATTCTCTTTTCTCCTCTTATGATGAAATATACTTCGAAAAGAAATTCCTACGGGGATGAAATGTTGTCTTCGAGAAGTAATTCCCACAAGAATGAAATGTTGCCTTCGAGAAATATTCCTACGAGAATATATGGTGCCTTCGAAAATTATTCCTCCGGGAATATAAAATGTGCCTTGGGAGAATGTCGGATGGCCTATGAGTTTTACTCTAAGGCAACCCGCACGACGGACGGTCTGGGAGGGCAACCCGTGCGAAACTAATAGAACTACGTGGGCCTGAGACCGTATGCAGGATGATACGGAGTACGTAGGCGGTGGTCGTGGGAAGATTGCCTCGACCCAATAAGAGTCCAGATGTCCCCTCCCTTATAAATGTTATATTATGTATGTTTGTTAGTAGGGGTTGGATTCTGTTCGTGGTTCTAATAACATGTCTTTGGCACAGGTGACAGGTGCGGATGAGTGACAACATCTGTGTGTGGATGAAGCCACGGAGCAGGCTACGTCAGGTATAAGTTTGTTAAGCCGCATCTCTTTTTGTGGTGCCCTATCCCAGGGTATATATATATATATAATGTCAATAAATCCTTGATGGTTAGGATTTTATGCGGCGAAGGTATGGATGTTATTCATACAAGTATTGAGTTTAAGGTTTCTGTGATGATTAATCTTCCGCTATATAGCTACGTCTTCCGCTAAGTGCTATAAACTGCTCTCTTGATAACGTCTTCCGCTAAGTATTATAATATGAACTCTTTGATGATGTCTTCCGCTAGAATACTGCTTCCCTACTCTGTTGGTGTGTAGTGACTTTCGCTTAACACCACCCCTAGGCGTGACAACGGAGTGTTCAAGGAAGGGGGTTGGAGAAGCTAGTGCCTCCACCCTTCGGGATCGCTTCAGCGTCGTGCTAAAAGGGTGGTGTGCGATAAGATCCCCCGGTCGGACCGTCGATTTGGGAGGGGGGTCTTACAGGACGTACCTCCATACCTCATACACTGATCCTAGCACAAACTCACTGCTAACCCTAGGTTTGACCCTCCTTGAATCATTGTGAGTTATCACTCAAATACTGAATGGATATAAGATCTAAACACTACTTAGGGGTCTGAATAGTCTAAAATTCAAAATTCTATTTTTACTAATCGCAGACCACTAAGTTGAACTAACCTCAAACCTCATAAGGGAATACTTCTAAAAACTCATCACCAAGGTCTGGTATAATTATCCTAGGCTCCCAATATAACTTCTAAACACTACTTAGGGGTCTGAATTGTCTAAAATTCAAAATTCTATTTTTACTAATCGCAGACCACTAAGTTGAACTAACCTCAAACCTCATAAGGGAATCCTTCTAAAAACTCATCACCAAGGTCTGGTATAATTATCCTAGGCTCCCAATAACCTTAATAAGGTATTTTCCAATTTCAATAATTTTCTATATTAATTTGGTATTTATTATAATTTAAAGTAGTTCAGGCCTTAAGTCAAATTACACATGAACTACCCTCAAAATGCTTCTACATGCTACATGGAAATTATCAGTAAGGTAATATCCCATATCAAGGTAGTTCACTGAGTTCAATGACCCTAGGATGTCATTTGGCCTACTAAATCATCATAGTTGTATAATTATCAAAATGCCCCTATAATTAGGAAAAACAGTATTTCACATATGAAAATTCTACAAAAATTACCAAGTGTCCAAATGAGGATCTAGAGTCCTCTGCCAAAGGATTGTGTCATTACCATATGATTTGGCATTTTAAAATGATTTAACTTCCAAATGTTGTAAATACCAATTTCTTCATGAGGTACAAGAAATACAAATCTACAAGCATCCAAATAATTATCATGGGCATGTATCAACATAAAATTACAGATATCCAAGTATCATAATTTTACCCAATGATTTGACATTTTTCATAATTAAATTCTTCTAAGCTAGTAAGCACTTAAAAATTCCTACACAAGGTATAGTGCTTCAGTAAATCATAACAAAATTACTATAGTCCATTTTCATCCCTATTCAGCCACTGATAAAGTTTCAAAGCCATACAAGGTCATATGACTATGCACTTTATTTATGTAAGGAAAAAGTGGCAATCTCATTTATTAGGAGAAAAATACTTAAATGACACTAAAAATTCTCATTAAATTACCTAAGCCATTTTATGCTCTTAAAAAATGCTTACAAAGTTCTAAGTCAAGGCAAGGACATTTGGTCATATGTCCTTCACAAATCCCAACTTTGCAACCTTAAGGGTTTTCCTTTAGGGTTTTAGGTCACACCACCCTAATGGCTCCAAATGGCCCATTAGGGTGTGTCACAAGTATTTGAATATCAATACCTACATAATCATCAAGGTGGAGGAGGCTAACTCACTCAACTCCTCAAAATGGCCTAAACCCTAATTGACCCTTAAAGGCCCTCCTTAGGGTTTCCCATTTTCCATATCAAAATAACTCTAAATGGAGTGAAAATTTAGGCAAGTACTACACATGTACTAAATTGCATGCCACCAAAATTTGGTGTCATTTGGACATTAAATGCTCCAAATATCAACATAATTTAAAAATCCTAATTACCACAAAAACCCTAGGTAAAGATGTTCATCAAGGGCTGTCCTTTGGGAAGGGGGTGCCCCTAGGGTATATTTATCCATGGTTAAAAGCTCAGCCTCAAAGCTTGAGGTGTTTGGGCTAGGTAATTAATTTAGTGGACTGACCTAGTGTAGGACCAGTCCTAGTAAAACAGCTCCCTAGGGAGCTGTGGGTCACCAAATGACTTGAACTCAATCCCTAATAAAAGTCAAGACCAAGGCCTACAACTTTCATGTTGGGCACTTTTTCTAATTCAGCCATTAGGATGCCCTAATTAATTATAGAAGTGAACTAATTTTTTTGAGGCAGAAAATCAAGCTATTGAATTAAAATTAATTAAAGAAATGATTAACACAAATCTTAAAGCAGATCTCACGGCAGGCGCGTCGTCTTCCTCCTCCAGCCAACGGCTGCGATTCAACCGTGCTGGGCGATGTTGCGGGGGAGATTGCCGGTGATCCAGCCACCACCACAGCCGGACAACACCACCGACACCTTCGTGGTGGTCGGGGCTTCCATCCACCGGCGACAGGCGGCCGGAGGCGGCGGTTTCCGGCGATCCCAGGCGACCCAATTTGAGCAGAAATCCATGGATTTCAGGGGTAGATCCGGGCTCAATTGAGCCTGATCCTTCCTCGTTTTGTGATAGGAAGCTAGCATGGGGGGAGGGGAGGAGAAACGAACCCTGATTGGGGCGTGGCGGCGGCTCCGACGACGGTTTGCCATGGATATGCCTTGCTCCGGCGATCCCGCTCCCAAACTCAATTCTCCAGCTAAAGCTCTGCTCCAAGTGTCGTTCCCGACTGCTCTCTACCTCCTGAAGGTGATGGTGTGGCTGGAATGAAGTGAGGAGGTCTCTATAGTTGGTTTTGAATTGGAGCTTCCTCGGTTGAGCTTCCTTGCTGCCACCCTCCTACCCGGCTGGCCTCTTGATTCCCTCTGGGTCAAGCTCATACCCCCAGCAATCAGGGGAGGCCCCTAGACTGATTGGAGATGGAGTGTAGAGGAGGGGATGTTAGCTTTTTCTTTTGCCTTTTGCTTTTGCTTTTTAATCAACTTTTGGTTCCCCTTCATTTGATTAATCAAGCTTAATGCTTGGGTTCAGTCTAGGGCTGATATGGGCATGTCTTAGGTCCATGGATAATGGTTAATTGATTGGTGTTGGGGTTCCACTCAATTTAGCCCTAGAATTCCCTTTAATGGGCTATGTTGACCATGGTTGACTTTGGTCAACCAAGGTGAGTGGGTTGACCCCACTTAGGGGTCATGGGTCCCTTAACATCACCCAACATTGGTTGGTCCATGGTGGGGCTCCAATTGGTTCAATTTAATCAAAGGGGTGTAGGTTTGACCAAAATTGGGTAAAGTTTGACTTTGGTCAATTTCATGCAATTGGGTCCCACCCATGTGCAATTTCCAACCTATAGGTCTCCCTTAGTGGTTAGGGCATCATAGGTGAGGTCAATTTGGACAATTGAGGGTAGTTGAGGGGCTTAGGGTTAGGTTGGTTTTTGAGCTTTGGTGTGCACTTAGCAATTTCTACCCTAGCCTAGTGCACTTGTGGCCACTCATCTTACCACTATGCCCTAACATTTCCAAAGGGTCTAGAAGGATTGGGGATGTTACAGCATGTATGACTGATGTCTATCTCTTAAACAAATCACCTACTAAGGTTTTGGGAAATATAACACCATATGAAAAGTTATATCTCAAAAAACCTTCTATTGCTCATATTCGAGTATTTGGATGTCCCACTTATTCATTGATGCCAGCAACAAACATGGATAAATTAGATAAAAAGGGAGAATGCTACCTGTTTATTGGTTACAGTGATAAGTCCAACGCTTACAAGCTATTTCAACCCAGCACAAAGAAACTATTGATCAGTCGTAAAGTTATCTTTAATGAATACAATACTTGGAATTGGCAGTCAGAGAAAAGGGTTCATATGACGGTTGAGCCAAGTTTAAGCTCCATCCATTTCAATGGAAATTCAAGTAATGAAACTACACAGTTTCCCACCATCAACTGATCCTACTATAGGATTAATTGATCCTGGATCTGATTCAGACTCATAATCACCAATACGTACTCGTAGTCTTCAAAAAATTTATGATACGACTGAAGTTGCTCTTATAGTTACCACTCCAACCGGTGTTGAAGAAGCTAAAAAGGAAGCAGTTTGGATAAATGCAATGGAAGAGGAACTACAAACCATTAAAAGAAATAAAACATGGAAACTAGTCCAGAAACCAGAAAATAAAAAGCCAGTTGGTTTGAAATGGATTTTTAGAACAAAACTGAATGCAGATGGAACAATTGCAAAACATAAGGCTCGATTGGTTGCTACAGGGTATTCACAACAACCATGAACAGATTTCTATGAAACATATGCCCCAGTTGTAAGAATGGATGCCATCTATCTTCTGTTAGCCTATGCAGCACATCACAAATACCCATTGCTACATTCAGATGTAAAAAGCAGCATTTCTTAATGAGGAACTTTAAGAGGAAATATATGTTGATCAGCCACCTGAATTTCAGTAACCAGGAACAAAAACTACAAAGGTATATACATTGTTAAAGCATTGCACGGCCTTAAATTAGTCCCTAGAGCATGGAACCATAACATTGATGCATACGTGCTAACACAAAATTGTACTAGATGTCCAAGTGATCCATCACTGTATGTAAAACATCACACAAATCAAATTCTATTAGTAGGTCTATATGTGGATGATCTACTTGTAACAGGAAGCTGCCCTCAGATGATCAACCAGTTCAAATCAACAATGCTAGATAAATATGAAATGACTGATCTAGGATCAGTCAAGTATTTCCTTGGATTAGAAATCAGTGATCAAAAGACCCAAGGAATATACATTATGCAGCAGAAGTACATATTGGAATTACTAAACAAATTCCAAATGGATCAATGCAATCCAACCTTAACTCCCATGAAAACTGGAGTTAAACTCTCAAAATACTCAGAAGAAGAAAATGTAAATGAAGCATAATATTGATCATTGATAGGCTCATTAAGCTATCTAACTCATACCTGACCGAATATAGAAAATGCAGTGAATTTAGTTTCACGATTTTCAAGCAATCCCCTACTTTCTCATCTTATAGCAGCCAAAAGAATATTAAGATATCTTAAAGGCACATCTCACCTCGGATTATTTTATGCAAACGATAGAGAATCAAGAATAACTGGATATTCTGATTCAGATTGGGGATCCAGAATTGATGATCGTCGCAGTACCAGCGGCCATATATTCTATTATGGCTCGAAGACAATTATGTGGGCTTTACGAAAACAACCTACAGTGGCATTATCAACCACAGAGGCTGAATACTTAGCCCTTAGTAACGTCTGATGTGAAGCAATTTGGTTAAGAAACTTATTTTCTGAAATCGAAGGAAAAGAAAAGAAGGAATATGTGACTCTATTCTGTGATAACACCTACACGATACATCTCGCCAAAAATCCAGTAACACTGAAGAAAAGTAAACACATTGAAATGCGCATCCACTTTAATCGAGAGCAAGTAGAGAAGAAAAGTGTCACGGTCGAGTATTGCCCATCTGCAAAACTGATCGCAGATGTGATGACAAAGCCGCTGCCAAGAGCTCGATACCTGGAGTTGCGATCGAAAATAGGTTTAGGGTTTCAGCAAAAGCCCGGTTTAAAGGGGGAATTGTGAGAGTAAACCAGGTTCTTCTTTCCATGTATAAATGTTGTGTGGGTGTGCAGATAGTATACAGATAAACATGTAAAGTCAAAGCATATCTTAAATATGTTGACTGTTAGTTTTAAACTCAAATGTTTGTCAAAACTTATCTTATAAAAGTTCAGGCTATAAAACAAGGCATGCTGTAATAAGAAAAGTAGATCAAATAAAATACAAAAATTTATCCTCAGTTAATCTGTTCTTGAATCAACTTGAATCAACTTCAATCACACATTGATGCCCACCAATGGCCTCCTTAATTAGAGCTCTCCTCCTTAGGCACTCTTTATTTCTTATTCTGGCATCCTTCAGTTTAGTTATAATTAACCTGCATCCCCCACTTCTAACCAAGTTTATCATACTGGTTTAAGGCGGTGGCGGTGGTGGTGGAGGAAACGATTCGGCTTAGGTCGATGCCACCGATCCGCCACAACCGGTGTAATTCTCACGACCCGTGCACGACGGCGTACAACCAGTGTAAATGAATAGAGAAATAGAGCAAGCTTGGACGTTGGAATGGAGCCTAATCAAAACAAAAACACTCATAGTTGAAGACTCCAAAGACATTGTTCCTGGAACCAGATGCGTGATGCATCACGTCGAAATGGAAAGCAGAGCTCAAAATGGCAAGGAGGAAGCCCGAATTCGTGATGCATCGACGTCATTCCTCGGAGCAGGAAGAAGAGCTGGTTTTGGCGTTGTACATGTGTCAATGTGTCCTTGCTCAATCGACAGGTCGTATGAAGGAGGAGGTCGCGCAAGCAAGAAGAGGGAGTCGGCGTCCGAAATCGACGGAAGTCCTTCAGCAGACTGCCTGCGTTGAGTGATAAGGAGGAGGAAGCTATTGCTGCTGATTTAGGGCTGTCTGCGTGCATGAGGAATTTTTGATTGGAAGAATTTGACTTAATTGGCTTATTTTTATGGCGCTGCTATAAGCACTGCGCTTTTGTCTATTTGCACTCGCCGCTATTAGCAAACATTGTTTTAGGTGATTGTCTATTCGCATTCAATCTGTCTATTAGCATTGCAGTATTACTATTAGCACTTTGTTGTCCTTTTTTTAACACAATAAAAACATCACTTTCACTATTGTAAAAGAACACTTAAAAGATTACATCCGATATCAAAAGTAAATGCAAAAGTAGATTGTCAATTCGTTGCTCCGCTTTCCTTGGATCACCTATAAAGAAAAAAACAAAAATGTTATTATAGGTCATATAAATATTGTTGCATACCCAATAATTTTACAATACGTACAAGATGTTTAAATATGTATATGCTCAAGCATGTTGGACTCTTCACCATAGAGTTCCTGTAATCGCACCATCTACCAAAAAGAAAGCAAGTGTGCAAAATATGTTAAGCAAGTGTACTTTTAAAAATTGTACCATTATATAAACAAAGTGTACGAACGCATACCGTCCTCATGCAATGTCGTCCAACTCCACTAGCAAAGTGCATCACGTATTTGATTGAGAAGTTGCAATCCTCGATTTGTAATTTGTCTCACAACCTTTGGCTAGTGCTTCGTGAAACCTCATCCAAGTTGAAATGATGTGTGGTATTGGCGCGCACTCATTTAATGTCACACCTCTAGCCCACTCTATCAACTCATCCTTCGAACCAAATGCTTTGTCAACATAAAAATGCATGCTTAAATCAACTTCAAATTTGGGAACCTCTTCAACATATGGAACATTTGGATCTTCATGTAATAATAAAAAAATGTCAACAAGAACAAAAGTCTCACAAATTATTTTGACAAAAAACTAAGTAAAGCACATACCAATTAGAGGAAGAAATGAGGTGTCTTCCTCTTCAAGTCTCATTCTCCCAATCAACAAAATATAAACCTAGAAATAACAAAAAAATCATGAACAATCTAAGAAATACCAACATAACCTAAACATAACATTGAATCCACAAGATCACACTATAAACCCTCCAAAAAATTTTAGAGGAAGAAGAACAAAGGTTTTTCAAAAAATAAAAAAACCAAAGAATCACGGAGAAATTACCCTAGCTTTAGCATTGTATAAACAAGATTTATAAACACTCCAAAAATTTCAAAGAAATATAAACAAGAAATTACCAAGAAGAAAACGCTCAATTAGGGCAGAAAAACACCGGACGAGCGGGATGCTTCACGCGACCACCGAGTAGGAGTAGGGAAAGCGGCCACCACCAAGATAGAGGGGGTTTCGCCGGAGTTGGGGCGGTTCGCCGGCGTGCAGGAGAGGGTTCGGGAGCGGGTGTCGGGGTGTTTCCGCGAGAGGAGGTGGGGGCGTGCGTGCGTCAAGAGAAAGGAAGGTTGCTTGCGGCTAATAAAAAACCCTAAAATTTTTAAACTTATGAGTGATAATAGACAAAATCGCGGTGCTAATAGCAGCACCCTATTTTTATTTATTAAATGGGTGCAGATAGCCAAAATAGGCCTACCTATTGTCACGATGCTAAGGTTAGCTAACTCGTCTCGTGACCATTGTTCAAGATTACTCTAGATATGTTGAGAATATTCTAGAATATTGGAGAAAGATCACATTTGGGAAATATGGAAGAGTATGGAAGAGTGTGGAAGAATCTAGTCACTTCCATGTGTGGAGAAATTTAGATTCTTCTTGAGTTTAGAAGGAAAAGGGGGAGGAGGCCTATATAAGGGGAGGAACTCTCCTCATTTGGGGGCATCCAAGGTTTTGGAGTGTGTTGTGATAGCGAGACTCCTATTGTGAGGGTTGAGTGCTTTTGAGGTTTGAGTGTTGAACATTATTGTATGTCTTGATCCTTTTGTATGTCACGTTCAACTGTCTTTCGAACTATCTTGTAATTTCATTCAGAAGTATAATCAAAGGTTTCCTCTTTACTCCGGTGCTTTATTGAAGTTAGGCTTACTTGGTTAGCTTAAGTTGGTGGAAATACTAGTCAAGTGCCGCACGCACTTAGTGTTGAAATATTAATTCAGTGACAGTTGGTGTCAGAGCGAGGTCCTACATATCGTGCTGCAACAAAGAAGAATATGGCAGGAGATGAGGACTACCATATTGAGGAGGAACGAGGTAGAGATACTACCCAAAAAATAAGCAAGAAGAAGAGGGAACAAAGTCGGGTTCGAGAAGAGATCCACTTGGTGCTAGCTATGGAGGACTGGGAGAAACGCATGGAAGTTATGGAAATCAATAACCGTACGATGCGTAAAGAGTGGGAAGCCATTCATGTGGAGCTAGAGAAGAAACTCCAATATGCATTTGATGACAATGCCACATTACACACACGTATCGACGAGTTGGAGGAGGAACTAGTCATATGCAAGAAGGCTATCGCCAATGGAAGTGTCAGCACCACCACTGCCATTCCTAGAGTGGACATCCCAAGACCAGATTCATTCTTGGGCAAGCGGGATGCCAAAGAAGTTGAGAACTTCTTATGGAAGATGGAGAACTATTTTGAAGGTTGTCATCTATGCGATGATGCAACCAAGGTACGTATTGCTTCACAATTTCTTGATGACAATGTTGCACTATGGTGGGAAGGAGGCAGGCAGATGTTGCGAAAGGATTATGTCGATTGGACACATGGGAGGAGTTCAAGAGGGAGCTTAAACGCCACTTATACCCGGAGAATGTTGCATATCTTGCACGAAAGTGGCTAAGGGAGTTGAGACAAAAGCGAACAATGGCGGAATATGTGAGCGAGTTCACAACACTTATGTTGCAAATCCCTGACGTGTCAGAGGGTGATCGACAATTTTATTTCGTGGATGAGCTACAATTATGGGCAAAACAAGAAGTGCAGAGGCGCGACCCTCGAAGTGTCGATAAAGCAATTGCAGCAGCCGAATCACTCAACGAGTTCCACCAAGAAGAAGAGAAGAGCCATCTTGAGAATGTTGAGGATGCTGAAGTAGTATCCAAGAACTATATACACCGCCAAAGAAGATTCGAGGAAAGAAGAAGGCCACCCACCCGCTTTGTATGCAAGGGACCCCATCACATGAAGAAATGCCCGAAGCTTGGGACCTTGACGACAATGATGAAGAAAGAAGAGTCAATAAGTGGGGGCGTAGAGGAGTCACAAGAAATGGCAAGGCTAAGTATCATGCAACGCCTTAATGCCATGTCTACCCAAGGTTCCTACATAAGACGCTCACTTATGTAGTGTTTCTTCTGTAAAGGACCGCATAAAGTGAATGGTTGCCCGACTTTGGAGACGATAAAAGTCACTGTTGATCAAGAGGGGAGAAGGGACAACTACAAGTCAGGATGGACAAACCAAACCCATACTAGGGGAAGGATGGTAAGTAAAGGACAAATGATGGTGGATGTGGAGATCGAGGGCACGAAGATGAGAGCCTTAGTGGACATAGGAGAAACTGACTTCTTTATGTCCAAATCTGCTGCCAAGAGAATTGGATTACCGATCAAATTTGGACCAACTCGGCTCAAATTTGTCAACTCTCAGGAAGTGCGAACTATTGGTCTTGCTCCAGATGTGAGTGTTTGTCTTGGAGATTGGAAGGGTAAGGTGCACATTGAAATTATCCCCTTTGACGATTATGACATTGTCATTAGGATGAATTTTCTTGATCAGTTTGAAGGTCTTCTCATTTTCCCAACATATGAGATATACCTTATTGATGGTCTGACTTCCTACCCGGTGCCGATAAGGAGAGTACATGGACAAGAAGTGAAGACCCTCTCCTCGATAAGGTCTGCACAAAGATGGTGAAGGAAGGATGCGTCGAGGACGACACATGGTTTCAGTGGGGGAGAATGTCACGATGCTAAGGTTAGCTAACTCGTCTCGTGACCATTGTTCAAGATTACTCTAGATATGTTGAGAATATGTTGAGAATATTCTAGAATATTAGAGAAAGATCACACTTGGGAAATATGGAAGAGTATGGAAGAGTGTGGAAGAATCTAGTCACTTCCATGTGTGGAGAAATCTAGATTCTTCTTGAGTTTGGAGGGAAAAAGAGGAGGAGGCCAATATAAGGGGAGGGCATTTCCCCATTTGGGGGCATCCAAGGTTTTGAAGTGTGTTGTGATAGTGAGACTCCTCTTGTGAGAGTTGAGTGCTTGTGAGGTTTGAGTGTTGAGCATTGTTGTATGTCTTGATCCTTTTGTATGACCCGTTCAACTGTCTTTCAAACTGTCTTGTAATTTCATTCAGAAGTATAATCAAATGTTTCATCTTTACTCCGGTGCTTTATTGAAGCTATGCTTACTTGATTATCTTAAGTTGATGAAAATACTAGTCAAGTGCCGCACACACTTAGTGTTGAAATACTAAATCCGCGATACTATGCTCTTAACGTATTAGAGCCCCGCATCAACATCTATGATCCTCTTTCCTAACAGTAGCAACCATCTGTCACAGCGAGGACCAACCATACATTATTCCTTTGGTCCCACCATAGTTTCCACGAAAATGGATAGTCATTGACCGACTTTGTTGACTTTTGGGTCATGCTGCGCAGCCTAGCTACTTACTATATGAACTATACAGTCATGCCAAGAGGGCAATCTCTCTCTCTCGCTCTCCCGTCAAATTTTAAGGGAGAAAAAAAGATCAATGGAGGGATTCGCGTTTCAGTTTTGCAGAGCAGTTCAATCCTACTGGCGCCGCCGGCGGTATCAGCGGCTGGAAACCAGCAAGAAAGCCTATGTTAAGGAGGTCCGACTCGGCGGCGGCGGCTGCCCGACCTCAGCCGGCGCCAGCCTGCGCCGCTCCTTCAGACTGCGGCGCACAACCTTCCGGATCCGGTCGAGGATGTTGTCGCCGGTCCGCCTACTCTCCCGGCTCAGGGACATGTACGTGGACTCCATGCTCGGGCTCGGAGGGAAGGGATCGGGTCTGTCGGCAGCGGTCGGTTCGGAGGGCCTCTCGAACCGGCGGATTCCCAAGCGCAGACCGGCCAAGCTCAAACTGAGCGAATTAGAGCGCCGGCTGCAGCTGGAGATCTGCCGGTCTATTCGCTCCCCCGGCGAGATTACCGTTTGCTGAATGTGCCTGTTTGTTGGGGGCGTCTGCGGGCGGAGCTGGGACCAAACTGTGCCGCTGACGGCGTTGCAGTTCCGCCTGAAAAACGCCGTTCCAAGTTTGTGCCTTCACGACAATAATTACTCGTAGAAATGTAAATTTTTAGTCTTTGCGAGAAGTTTGTGTTTTACCCTAGGTAAATTTGGTGAGGGGAATTGAGTGTTTTCGCTACAGGGCCCGCTACGCAACGAGGTCAGAAGAGTGGTGAGCTGGTGATGGCCACATAATAACTCTTGTAGTCTATGAAGAGTGAGAAATACTTTTATACGGGTAGGGTTTCATGCTCTAGGTACTGGACTGTATTTTTCCAATTAACTACAGTTGCGCTGAAAATATAGTTTCAAAAAATTGTGTTTTCAGATCTTTTTTGCAGGCAAAAATACAGTTTTATTTAGCACTAACAAAAACATCTTTTCTACAGTAATATTTTTACAACTCTTATCGAAAACATATGCATATGAGATCTTAAAATGATCATAAAAAAATATGAGTCGATATTACGATTTTTATTTTGTAAGAAAATATACATCTTAGCATACAAAATTAATTTCACACATTCTTATAAGAGTAGATGATTCATGAAACCCGAATGTATGCATATGATACTTAATGATGTTTCAATCATTTTACTCTCTTCCTAATAATTTTTTCCTTCTTCTTCTCTCTCTCTCTCTCTCTTGTGAGGCACCCTCAGAGAGAATCTCTTTCGTGTAGGTGTCGAACTCCCATCAAAAGGATCGGCTACCTAATTCTCAATTCATATGCACCATGCAAAGATAGAGGCCATGAGCCTCTCTTTGTCTGGTGATCTCCAAAATCACCGAAGGAGACGTCTACGTTTTGGACTAGCTAGGATCCTCTCCATATGAGTTCAGTATCAATTTCGCGGGCCAGATTTATTCGTGGCTGATCCAACGGATTGACTAATCCATCCGTTTTTTTCCTTTAATTAAAAATGTGTGCACCTATAGATAAAGTGAGAATAAATCGTAGCCATGAAATGAACCTCCATTTAGGGTTCCAAATGATCCTTAGGTATTCTTCTTCCTTTTTTCCTCTCTCGAGAAGGCGTGGTCGCTGCCAGAGTGAAGTCAGAAAATGCATGATCGAGGATTTTTACTTTAAAAATTATGTATTTTTGGTTTTTCATCTTCTTCTTCTTCTTCTCTCAATCGAAGAAGAAATTAATGGCTGCATATGCAATGTGCCCGAAGACCTTGAAGTGACCCATTACTAAATTTCGCCCGACTCCAAGTTTCTTAGAGTGCACTTTTTAAACGCCTATTAATGTAGAACTGCAATTTCAAATTAAATATGGACAATGCTCATGTTTACCAACATGCTTCTCATTAAACCGTTATTTGTGAATGCCTGGACTCCCGACTCACCTAAGTAAAAACGAAGTGCCACACAGACCATATGTATTAAATATAGGGGATTGTTATCTGCAGATCGAATATGACTATTCCCAGATTATTACTATTCGCAGCTACAAAAAGAGTTAAATTTGTTATTCACAGAGATTATTGTTATTCAGAGACCAACGTAAAAATTAAAAAAATTAAAAAAGCATGAACTCATGCACTCGAGCAAATCTGATAAATGAAAATAGTAGAAAGAAGATCCTTTTAAAATTTTCACTCAAGCTAATCTGACATTGCAACCTGGGAATTAATGCAAACAATTTCACTGAATTGACATCATTTTCAGTGATGGGAAGCTGAAATTAGAAAGGACTCTTACTGCGGCAAAACAACAAACACTAGAAGATAACCCCAGAAGAGAAATGGAAATAGCAGAAAGAATCGGGTCTGTTGAAATAAATACCTGGTCTCTCGTGGAGTTCGGGGTCTCCAACAAAGGGGATGACCTCACACCTACTTCTCTCAAGGGAGAGCGCTAGACCGAAGACTTAAGGAACTAGGAACATGACCGAGGGCTCAGCGAGGAGGTCCCACCACACACCCGGAAGATCTTAGACCGATTCCCCTCCCAAGCCAATGCTGAGCTTGGGGCACCTTTGGAGGCTCGCTTCCCCCACCAAAGAAACCTAGGGGGAGAGTAGCCCAAAGAGAGTGATCTGCCTTCAAAGGTGCCCCATTGGTCCTATTTATAGTTTTCTGAGCCTTGTCTGCCAATAGCCAGATTCTTGCCTAAGAGATTACGAAAATACCCCCCAGGTTTGGCCCGCCAACAGCCAAATCTCGTCATTCCGAGACGCTAAAAGCAGACCGCCTCCCCAGCTCGCCCCCTCCTGGACTGGGCGAGCGGGAGGCCGCCCGCCTCCCCAGCTCGCCCGCCTCCCCAGCTCGCCCCCCTCACCGGGGCTGGGCGAGCGGGAGGCCGCCCGCCTCCCCAGCTCGCCGCCCTCACCAGGGCTGGGCGGGAGGGAAGCCGCCCGCCTCCCCAGCTCGCACCCCTCACTAGGGCTGGGCAAGCGGGAGGCTGCCCGCCTCCCCAGCTCGCCCCCCTCCCCAGGGCTGGGTGAGCGGGTGGTCGTCCGCCTCCCTAGCTCGCCCCCTCACTAGGGCTGGGCGAGCGGGAGGCCATCCGCCTCCTCTGCTCTCCCCCCTCCTCAGGGCTGGGCGAGCGGGAGGCCGCCCGCCTCCCCAGCTCGCCCCCTCACCAGGGCTGGGCGAGCGGGAGGCCGCCCGCCTCCCCAGCTCGCCCCCCTCCTCAGGTTGGGCGAGCGGGAGGCCGCCCGCCTCCCCAGCTCGCCCCCTCACTAGGGCTGGGCGAGCGGGAGGCCGCCCGCCTCCCCAGCTCGCCCCCTCACTAGGGCTGGGCGAGCGGGAGGCTTCCCCCCTCCCCTGCTCTCCCTCCTCCTCACTAGGTCCGCCTAGAAATTCCCCCGTTCCCCTCCTTGCCTGGGGTGGTGCTAAAAAATGTCGGGCCTAAGGACACCCTGGACCCCAGGGACCCACTCAGCGAATACAGGGTCGTACACAATCCCCGCTCTTTTCGAGCGGGTTACACGCTTGGAAAGAAAAGTCCAACCCTGCATATTCGGCGAGTGGCACTGAGTGACATTGAGAAGACTCCACATCGCCCAGGGAAAAAATTTACTTAAGCCTCCCAGAGACGCCAATCCTGCCCTGCCGGCTAGTGAGAGCCCAGTCAGCATAACCATCTCGAAGGTAAAAACTACTTAGCCTCCCCGAGAGGTCATCCTGCCCTGCCGGCTAGTGAGAGCCCGACTAGTAGAGCCATCTCGGTGAAAAACTACTTAGCCTCCCCGAGAGGTCATCCTGCCCTGCCGACTAGTCAGAGTTCGGCTAGCGGAGCCATATCGAGGGAAAAACTACTTAGCCTCCCCGAGAGGTCATCCTGCCCTGCCGGCTACTGAGAGCCCGGCTAGCGGAGCCATCTCGGGGGAAAAAACTAATTAGCCTCCCTGAGAGGTCATCCTGCCCTGCCGGCTAGTGAGAGCCCGGTCAGCGGAACCATCTCGAGGGTAAAAACTACTTAGCCTCCCCGATAGGTCATCCTGCCCTGCCGGCTAGTGAAAGACCGGCTAGCGGAGCCATCTCGGGGAAAAACTACTTAGCCTCCCCGAGAGGTCATCCTGCCCTGCCGGCTAGTGAGAGCTCGGCTAGCAGAGCCATCTCGGGGCTAAGTGCTTTGAAAACCTCCTGCCTCCGAGCGATCCTCGGCCCTGCCAGCTTGGTGGGAGTCTGGTCAGCGGGCCAACATCGGGGCTAAGTACTTTGAGAAACATCCAGCCATCGAGCGATCCTCGGCTAAGCCAGCTTGGTGGGAGCCTGGTCAGTGGGCCAGGATCGGGGCTAAGTACCTTGAAAACCTCCGACCTCCGAGCGGTCTCTAACCCTGCCAGCTTGGTGGGAGTCTAGTCAGCGTGCCAGTATCGGGGCTAAGTACCTTGAAAACCTCCGACCTCCGAGCGGTCCCCGACCCTGCCAGCTTGGTGGGAGCCTGGTCAGCGGGCCAGCATCGGGGCTAAGTACTTTGAGAACTTCCGGCCACCGTGCGATCCTCGGCCCTGCCAGCTTGGTGGGAACCTGGTCAGCGGGTCAGCATCGGGGCTAAGTACTTTGAAAACCTCCGGCCACCGAGCGGTCCCCGACCCTACCAGCTTGGTGGGAGCCTGGTCAGCGGGCCAGCATCAGGGCTAAGTACTTTGAGAACTTCCAGCCACCGAGCGATCCTCGGCCCTGCCTGCTTGGTGGGAGCCTGGTCAGCGGGCCAGGATCGGGGCTAAGTACCTTGAAAACCTCCGACCTCCGAGCGGTCCCCGGCTCTGCCAGCTTGGTGTGAGCCTGGTCAGCGGGCCATCATCAGGGCTAAGTACTTTGAGAAACATCCGATCATCGAGCGATCCTCATCCCTGCTAGCTTGGTGGGAGCCTGGTCAGTGGGCCAGCATCGGGGCTAAGTACCTTGAAAACCTCCGACCTTCGAGCGGTCCCCGGCCCAGCCAGCTTGGTGGGAGCCTGGTCAGCGGGCCAGCATCGGGGCTAAGTACTTTGAGAACTTCCGGCCACCGAGCGATCCTCGACGCTGTCAGCTTGGTGGGAGCCTGGTCAGTGGGACAGTATCAGGGCTAAGAACTTTGAAAACCTCCGACCACCGAGCGGTCCCCGGCCCTGCCAACTTGGTGGGAGCCTGGTCAGCGGGCCAGCACCGGGGCTAAGTTGTAACACCCCAAAACCCTAACAGAGAAATGTGCTACTGGGAGCTAGCGCTGGCGCTAGCGTTAGCGCCGACGGTAGGTCTTTTCGTCGAGTCTGTGAGGCAACCGTCGAGACCGTGAGACAACTGTCGAGATAGTGAGGCAACCGTCGAGAGCTTGCGCTGGCGCTAGTGCTAGTGCCGATGGTAGCTTACGATACAGATCCGTGATTTGAGATCGTGGCCGTCAAATCCAAAGGGTTTTAGATCCGATGGTTGGGATTTATTCCGGGAATCCTTAGACCTTGACCAGAGGAGGGTTTATCATTATTATTCTAAGTCTTATCTCTCTTCAAGCTTGAGAAAGAGGAAAGCCAAGGAGGAAGAAGAAGGCATCTTTCGCCATTGATGGAGCTCCGAAGCTCCGAATCGCGAGCCGTTTACAGATCCGCGGATAGCAGCCCGGTGTGGTCCTTTCCATCCGACTGGAATCTTGGATTCTCGTGATGCCGAAGAAAATGATAAGAGTAATGATCTTCTTCTTGGACAAGTGAAGTCCTCCTTTTTATTGGCATGATTGCATGGAAAAACCCCCACCGATTGGTGGAGAAAGGGAAGTTTTCTAGTGGGTGGATCATTTCGATCTCCTTTGGTTACTTGCATTTAGCATCCGGAATCGTAGTACGGACATAAGCATTGTGTGTGAAACCCATCCAGACAGGTTGGTCTGGATTGGTGATGGCTATATTGTCGATTGTGCCGGAGAAGACTTCATGGTCTTATATGCGCTATTTTCAGGTTCTGTGTATTGTAGGGTACTGCAGGGAGTCCTGGAGTTAACCTCCAGGAAATACCCAAAGTTGTAGGCAGATTTGATGATCTGTCACTACCGCCCGACGTTAGGGCTAGCGCCAGCGGTAGCTCCCAGAGAGCTGTTGTTGAGGTGTGAAACCTCCTTTCGTTGCTCGGGCTGAGGTGAAGCCGTACCCGCGTCGGACGATTGATGTCGACGAGTTGAGCACGGGCAAAGCTGATCCAAACCCGCCCCCATACCAGATCGGTGAAGAGGTAGCCCCTCGGTGCACCGTAAGATGTTGGGAAGGGTCCGTAAGACAAGGTAGTCTTGACAGCCAAAGCTCATGCGAACTTTTTGTTTAAGGAGTTGTTAGGTGTGGCTCGGGGAGTACACCGTGAGAGTGCCTTGAGAGCATGAAACGTGTGGTCGTGCGTGCCAACGTTGGTGTTGATTACTCACACATGTGGTGCTTGAACGCACCTTGACAATCTATGCATATACTGTCTGCCTGCAGGGAAGGAGTACCGCCACCCCGACCATAGGGGTGGGGTCGTTATAATATTGGTCAGCTTTAGCTGACCGGTTACTTGTTTCCACATTTTGGTGGATCGTTGTTGCAGGTGCAGGTGAGCCAAGCGGGAAATAGCTTGCTGGAGCTTATGCTGTGTTGGCCCTCGAAGAACAACCTCCCCTCTTTTGCTTTCCTTAAATTGTCGGCCTGCGTGCCGATGTATGTTTTGGAGTTTTGAGACTTTATTTTAATGTAAAGCTTTAAGGCCATAACTCTATTGTTTCATTCCTGGGATAGTAGACAGTTCTAAAAGATGTTTTAATCAAATACTTCCGCTTACGTTTCATTTACTCTGGTGTAGTTGTAGTTCTTTTCTGTTTATCACCTTATGATGCCTAACTAGTATGCATAGTATGGTGTGGGGTCCCGGCCGGACCTACTGTTATATTATTTGTACTGGCAGGGTGTTACATAAGTACTTTGAGAACTTCCGGCCACCGAGCGATCCTCGGCACTGCCAGCTTGGTGGGAGCTTGGTCAGCGGGCCAGTATCGAGGCTAAGTACTTTGAGAACTTCCGGCCACCGAGCGATCCTTGGCCCTGCCATCTTGGTGGGAGCCTGGTCAGCGGGCCAGCATCTGGGCTAAGTACCTTGAAAACCTCCGGCCACCGAGCGGTCCCCGACCCTGCCAGCTTGGTGGGAGCCTGGTCAGCGGGCCAGCATCGGGGCTGAGCACTTTGAAACTTTCATCACATTAGTCATCATATTACATGTGAGAAAAAACTAAGTATGAAAGTAAAACATCATACTACATGGACTTGAGGGTAAAAACAACTAAATATGGAAACCAGAACTTGGTCTCCTACTCCCAGGCATGGTCTTCCTCGATCCCCTCTGGTTGTTGCTGTTTCCGCATCGGACCCCTTGCCTCCCTTATTTCCAAAAACTCGGGGCAGGCGGATGTCGCGTGACCTTCCTCCTGGTGGAAGTCATAGTAGGGTAACACCACCCTATCCCCTCCTCTTCCTCTTCTTTCTGCTTTCTTGTCTTTCCTCCTTCTTCCCCAACCAATCGTCATGGCTTGCTGAGGTGGTGGAGGGGGTGCCCTCGGTCCTTGCCTCCACCTTGGGGGGTCGGGTCTCTCCCCTTGGAAGTTGCCCTCTCCTTGGTAAAATTTTCTTTCGGGATCTTCCAAGCCACCTCCCTGCTGTCTTGCCTCCGACTCACTCAGCTTGGCCAACCTTTTTGCGAACTCCGGGTTGGCCTCCTTACCCTCAATTTCTTCTGCCGCCCTTTTCATCAATTCTTCGAAACATAGGGGGTCTTCTGCTTTAAGCTCATTTTGAAGAACCCCTCCCGCAACCCCACTATGAAGGCGAGCTGGAAGGTGAACCCGGGCACTTCCTGGGTGAGTAGGACCTCTTCCTGGAACTTGTCAACGTAGCGAGTCAGCGACTCCCTTGGCTCTTGCTTGATCTTTAAGAGTGCTTCGACATCCTTCTTTTTCTTCCTCGACGTCGAGAAGCGCAGTAGGAAACCTCGACGCAAATCCTCGAAGGCCTAGATAGATCCCACGGGGAGCTGGTGGAACCAGTCTCTTGCCTTCTCCTTCAGGGTGGTGGTAAAAAGCCGACACTGGAAGGCATCTGACATAGGCCTGATAGAGACCATGTCCTCGAACCACTGCAGGTGCAGGACTGGGTCATCCTTGCCAGAGTAGTAAGACATATTCGCCCCCATGAACCCCTTTGGAACCAGAGTCGAGAGGATCAACTCACAAAAGGGACCCCCCCCCCCCCCCCCCGACTCGCCCACCTGCATCTGCTCGACCTCTTCTGGGGTGGGGTGAGTGGGGGCCGAATGCCTCCCCGCTCGCCCCCTTTGGGGATGGGCGAGTGGGGGTCGGATGTAACATCCCGACTTTGAAAAGGGGTCTAGCCGGTTCAGTTGAACCCTTGGAGGAATCTAGGCCAGGTCATAAGGCAATCACGAACCGACCTTCACCACATAGAGGTGGTCATTTAGAGAAATGACTGTTTTAGGTAGCATTGTGCTTCGCCATAACACTGAAGTAGTATAGTGAACATACGTGCTCCAAATCGACTTCCGTCAGTTACGTTAGACTCGTATAGTTGACACGAGTGCAACGGAACTCGTTTCGTTTCGATCAGAAGTCATTTGGTAAAAGTGACCGTTTTGAGTATCGCAGCGCGTCACGACGACGCAGTTTTAGAATATGGAGCATACGTGCTCTGAATCGACTTCCGTCAGTTACGTTAGACTCGTATAGTTGACACGAGTGCAACGGAACTCGTTTCGTTTCGATCAGAAGTCATTTGGTAAAAGTGACCGTTTTGAGTATCGCAGCGCGTCACGACGACGCAGTTTTAGAATATGGAGCATACGTGCTCTGAATCGACTTCCGTCAGTTACGTTAGACTCGTATAGTTGACACGAGTGCAACGGAACTCGTTTCGTTTCGATCAGAAGTCATTTGGTAAAAGTGACCGTTTTGAGTATCGCAGCGCGTCACGACGACGCAGTTTTAGAATATGGAGCATACGTGCCCCGAATCGATTTCCGTCAGTTGCATTAAACTCGTATGATCGATACGAGCGCAACGCATTCCGTTTCGTTCAAATTCGATGAGATTTGAGAAGTTAGCCGAAATAACCTATTTTGAGCTGCGCACTAATTCAAACAAATAATTATGAGTAAACGGACCAAAAATCAACTTCGAATGAGTTTGTTAGCTTCGTATGGTTGACACAAACACAACGATACCCTCTGCGCATTTTTCCTAAGCTTATCCGAAGAGTTATTAGCCTATAATATATATATATGTATATAAAGATATGTGTGTATATACATATGTATAAAATGTTATGTGTATATATGTATATACGTGCACAAAAAACTGCTAATCAAAAACCATCGAGAGACCAAAACCGGGAGGAGCGATCAAAGCACTGGAGCAATACCATGGGCGAGCTCGTGGGGGCACGGGATTGGGCATCGTCGGCTACATAGGGAGGCTTCTCCTCTTCCAGGGCAAAGGTGGACGGTAAGAACGCCCTCCTCTCTCCCTCTTCTTCCTCCTCGAAGCTCTGTCATGGTAAGGGTTTCACGGCAAGGTCTCCTCGCCCTCATCTCTCCTTCTTCCTCTCTCCCTCTTCTTCCTCCTCGAAGCTCTGTCATGGTAAGGGTTTCACGGCAAGGTCTCCTCGCCCTCATCTCTCCTTCTTCCTCTCTCCCTCTTCCTCCTCCTCGAAGCTCTGTCATGGTAAGGGTTTCACGGCAAGGTCTCCTCGCCCTCATCTCTCCTTCTTCCTCTCTCCCTCTTCTTCCTCCTCGAAGCTCTGTCATGGTAAGGGTTTCACGGCAAGGTCTCCTCGCCCTCATCTCTCCTTCTTCCTCTCTCCCTCTTCCTCCTCCTCGAAGCTCTGTCATGGTAAGGGTTTCACGGCAAGGTATGGCAAGGAAACACTTCCTCCTTCTCACACTCTTAATTTCTTCACTGCCTTTGGTCTTGATAAAGTGGGTGTGCTGCTTCTCCTGTTGCATGGTATGTGTTGGCCCTCTCGTATCAGCTAGCTGGGTATGGTTTGATGAATTTTTTTTGGTGCTTTCATGGAGAAATCTCCTCTTTGGTTATTATGGCAGCTATTGATTTAATTTACTGCTTGGGGTACCCTTCCCGGAGCTAATTTTTCCTTTAATTCAGTTGGGATGCTGCTATTCTTTTCTATTTATTAGAGGGGGGGCTGCCTTATCACACTCTAATGGGGGCTGCTGCTATGTGAACTTTAATTTGGGGTGGTTGCTATGTAGTTCTTTTGGGGGCTGCTCCATTGCATTCGGGGGCTGCCTTTTAGTATTGCTTGGGGGCTGCTCCATTGCATTTGGGGGGCTGCCTTTTTGTGAGTTGCAATTGGGTGCTGCTCCTTGTTGAGTTGAGTTGCTGGGGGGGGGGGGGGGGGGGGGGGGGGGGCTGCACCTGTTGTCGTGGTCTGCATGCTGTTATGCTTGCTGTCTGGTTGGGGCTGCCTCTTTTACTTGCTGATGTTGGGGGCTGCTCCTTGTTAAAGTGGGGGCTGCCTTATGTACTTGTGCCTATAATCTAGTTAGGGCTGCTGTGTGCCAACCAGTGGGGATTCTTTTTAGAGGGCTGCTCCTATAATACCTATTATTTGGGGCTGCAATATATATATATATATATTTCTTCTTGTCCATTGGGGGCTGCCCTATATGCATGTGCTTATACTCAAGTGGGGGGCTGTTCTTCTTCTCTTTCTCAGTTTAGGATGACCTTGAGGATAGGGGAATCATGTCTGAACTCGAAGTGGTAGTGGTGTTGCACATCAGGAATGGCACAGATAATTGGGCAATATGTGCGAAACTCTCTCCCCCTCTTACTCTTTCTCTTCTTCTCTTCTTCACAACAAAGTGAGAGGAAATGCGAGAGGGGAGAGCAAACCCAAGGCTAAGAGTTTCTCGACGGGCCCCTTTAGAAAGTCTATAACTCATCTCCTCTCCTCCCTACTCTTACTCCTCCCTGGACTCCTGAAACACTAATTACAACCCTCTAATTAATGGTTTGCCCTAAACCCCATCTCTCTCCCTCACTCTTTTTCCCCATCTGTGCAAGATTTAAATATATATATACATATATATTTTCATGTATTCCTACACATACATGCACATAAGACACTATCATGGGGATTCACTTGAGAAAGTTGGTGTGCCAAATGAGTGACTTTTTCCTGCATGGGAGATATCAAGTGTTATCTATTTGAGCCTCTCCCTTCTCTGATAGCGATGAATAGGCTGAATATATAAGAGCTGTAACTAATTCGGGTGGCTATATTCACTTCAAAAATGCTTTACACATTTCTTTCTCTCTCCCACTCCCTCCCTCTCTTGGTCTTTGGAAAAGAAATAAAGATCATCTCTCCCTCGCTCGCCTTTCTCTGTCCATGCAAACTTTGATACATAAATATATAGTTACATATAGTGGATGTACTAATATCTTTCTCTCTCTCTCTCTCTTTCTCTCCCTATGTCTATGCAAGCTCTTATATCTTTCTATATAGGAGTTGTAAGCTTGCTCAGGAAGAGGCCTATCTTGGGCTTCATTTGAAAAGGTTGGGGGGGGGCTGCTCCTCGTGGAGTTGGACTGCAGGGTTTGTTGAAATGGGGCTGCCCCTTTCCTTGTTGTTTTGGGGCTGCTCCTCTCTTTGTTGAAAAGGAGGATGGCTGTTGGTTTACTCTTCCAGGAGCTTCACTATTAGAGGTTGAGTCGGTCATACATAAAAGTGGCATTTTGGATGCGGTAACGAATTCGTGAGAGAATGGAATAACTATGGGAGTTGATCACCCATGGTTTACGATGATACACACCTCATCTCTCTTCATCTTATTTCTCTCTTTCACACTACAGTGCTACTTCTTGTGCCTATGAATGAACATAAAGCTTGTGGATGGCTTGGGTTTGATTGCCAGTCGAGTTAACTTAGTGGTACTTCTCGGATAGCGATATGCTAAGCTTATAAAGAGTTCGTCTTCTCTTCTTCAACAAACTATGGGTGGATATATTGTTAAGCTTTAAAGGAGTTTTCTTTTCTCCTCTTATGAATGAAATGTTGCCTTCAAGAAAGTAATTCCTACGGGAATGAAATGTTGCCTTCGAGAAAGTAATTCCTACGGGAATGAAATGTTGCCTTCGAGAAAGTAATTCCTACGGGAATGAAATGTTGCCTTCGAGAAAGTAATTCCTACGGGAATGAAATGTTGCCTTCGAGAAAGTAATTCCTACGGGAATGAAATGTTGCCTTCGAGAAAGTAATTCCTACGGGAATGAAATGTTGCCTTCGAGAAAGTAATTCCTACGGGAATGAAATGTTGCCTTCGAGAAAGTAATTCCTACGGGAATGAAATGTTGCCTTCGAGAAAGTAATTCCTACGGGAATGAAATGTTGCCTTCGAGAAAGTAATTCCTACGGGAATGAAATGTTGCCTTCGAGAAAGTAATTCCTACGGGAATGAAATGTTGCCTTCGAGAAAGTAATTCCTACGGGAATGAAATGTTGCCTTCGAGAAAGTAATTCCTACGGGAGTGAAATGTTGCCTTCGAGAAAGTAATTCCTACGGGAATGAAATGTTGCCTTCGAGAAAGTAATTCCTACGGGAATGAAATGTTGCCTTCGAGAAAGTAATTCCTACGGAATGAAATGTTGCCTTCGAGAAAGTGATTCCTACGGGAATGATATGTTGCCTTCGGGAAAGTGACAAGGGATAAAATCGGATGGCCTATGAGTTTTGCTCTAAGGCAACCCGCACGATGGACGGTCTGGGAGGGCAACCCGTGCGAAACTAATAGAACTACGTGGGTCTGAGGCCGTATGCAGGATGATACGGAGTACGTAGGCGGTGGTCGTGGGAAGACCGCCTCGGCCCAATAAGAGTCCGGATATCCCCTTCCTTATAATTGTTATATTAGGTTTGGGGGTCAGTAGGAGTTGGATTCTGTTTATAGTTCTAATGACTTGTCTGTGGTACAGGTGACAGGTGCGGATGAGTGACAACGACTGTGTGTGGATAAGGCCACAGAGCAGGCTACATCAGGTATACGTTATTAAGTCGCACCTCCTTTTGATTGTGCCCTATCTCAGGGTATGTATATTTAATGCAATGAAGCCATGATGCTTAGGATTCATTGCGGCGGCGAAATCGATATTACCTCTACAGGTTTTGAAATTTTGGTTTCTGTGATAATTAGTCTTCCGCTAAGGGTAACAAGCGTACTCTTTAATATTGTCTTCCGCTAAGGGTAATAAAGCGCACTCTTTAATATTGTCTTCCGCTAAGGGTAACAAAGCGCACTCTTTAATATTGTCTTCCGCTAAAATACTGTTTCCTTACTCTGTTGGTGTGTAGTGACTTTCGCTTAACACCACCCCTAGGCGTGACAACGGAGTGTCCAAGGAAAAAGGGTTGGAGAAACTAGTGCATTCACCCTTCGGGGTCGCTTCGGCGTCATGCTAAAGGGTGGTGTGCGATAAGATCCCCCGGTCGGACCGTTGATTCTGGAGGGGGGGGTCTTACAAATGGATCAGAGCGTAACCGATCTTTCGACCTATTCATGATCACAGAAACACTTATTGCTACGCTAATCACTGTAGCGTGGTTCGGGACGAACCACTGCAGCGGAAGCGGTGGTGGACCTAGAAGGTAAAAGTTGGCAACAAACTTAGCATATATATGAACATTTTCACTCGAACTTATCAAATTCAGTTTTGGTCATGCAAAATACTTTTATATAACTCAGATCGACACTTAAATGTCTTTTACTACATCTGATCTCGAACAATCATCTATCTTATTTCCATAAAACACTTTCTTTAAACTCTACAAACGATCATTTTAAATTTTGAACTCTGGGTTTAAGCCTCTTTGTTTTATTGGGAGTAGATGCTCGTTTTCAAAATTCCATTCAAGGTGAACTAATCAAATGGAATTTTATGTACAAATGTAAGAACTTCACTAATAATTTTAATCCCGGGTGTAAGCGTCTTTGTTTTATTGGGATTAAATACTCGTTTTCAAAATTTCATTTGAGGTAAACCAATCAAATTTTGTGTACAATATGAGGTTTTGATTACTAATTTTAATCCCAGGTTTAAGCCTCTTTGTTTTATTGGGATTAAAATTCTTACTTTCCAAAATTTCATTTGAGATAAGCTAATCAAATGAAATTTTGTGTGAATATGGAAAATTGCTCTAACGATTGCAAATATGAAGTATGCTTTGACTTGATCAATTTGACGATCTGTTTAAAAATAAATTCGTGCAATCGTAAAAGAACTATGATAAAATGTTAGTCTTCATCAGGAAATGATTACTGAGGCGACGTGCTGGAATGAGGTAAATTGGTGGCAAATTTATAAAATCTTGTCTACAAACCATCATAAAAGTACATTGTTAACATTCGCGGGATTTGCGATGTTTGCATACTCAGCCAGCCGGGAAGCCTTGTTGAAAAGGGTAAGCCACTGAGGACCCGAAGGTGATGGTTACCTATTTTATTGCTTGCTTGCATTAGGAAAAGTGGCGGGTCGGTCATGCCCGTAGACCGTACGTACCGGTGCGGGAAGGTTGACGACTCGAGGCAACAGGGAGGTGTGCACCCCGGGAGCTCGGTTGTATCTTATATGCCCCGCTGGGTCCCTCCGCTGGTTGGCCAAATCCAGTTATTGCCGGATGTCTCCTACGTCCGAGGGTACACGGGGTTGTACGATGGGGCCTGGGTAGTGCGGTACATCCACACCCAGAAATGGCAGGACCGGCCACTGTCACCGACGGCCACATCGGTGAGGCCCGCGGGGTTCGCTACCCTGCAAAAAGAAGCGGTCAAAATATGTCAACATAAAGAGCAAACTGGTAAAACATTATATGTGAGTACCGTGGCAGGACAATCATGCCTAAGGACCATTCATACACGAGTGGGAAGGTTGACGACTCATGAGGCACTAGGGAGTGTGTGAACCCCGGGAGATTATTTCCCCGCAGGGTCCCTCCGCTGGATAGCCGAATTTTGTAATTGACGGATGTTGCTCACATCCAGGAGTACACTGGGTTGTACATTAGGGCCTGGGTAGTGCGGTACGTCCACACCCAGAAGTGGCAGGACCGGCCACTGTCACCGACGGCCACATCGGTGAGGCCCGCGGGGGTCGCAACCCTGCTGGAAGAAAAGCGGTCAAACTGTTTCAACATTGTGCGTTGTGATTGAGTCATGAGTACTCGTTATGCATGGCTTGCATGTGCATCAAAATATACATATTCGCATATGCATCATTTGCATCAAAACATACATATCTGCATATACCATTAACATATAACCTTCGTATGGGAGTTGGTTATATGTTCATGGATTTACTCTACTTATTTACAATTTTCATCTGTTCCGTCAACATTTAACCTTCGTATGGGAGTCGGTTATATGTTGATGGATTTTACAAAAGCTTATGCAAGTTATAACTTTTATATGTTCCACTGACACGTGACCCCGTAAAAGAATTAGCTATATATTGATGGATTTTACAAAAGCTTATGCAAGTTATAACTTTTATATGTTCCACTGACACGTGACCCCGTAAAAGAATTAGCTATATATTGATGGATTTTTTTACTTTTAAACACAACTCATAAATTTCGCGTTTCAGATATGCAAACCTTGGAAGGTGTTGAGTTGCCTTCGTCTCCCGTTAAGCTCGGTTCACGAGAGGGGTATCGAGTGATGAAGGGTTTCTTGTTTCTCACGATTAGATCAATCTTAATCGTTCCAGCTACCCCGTAGTTCACGTAAAAGCTACTTGTATATTACATGGCAGGATCCATCAACATAGCTCGTTAGGTAAAACCAAACCTAGAAATCCTTAAAAGTTGGGATCGTGCGACACGTCTAGTGGTCTGCAATATGTCCCGTTTTGAATCCCCATGACCCACTCGTATTTTCAGGGACGAAAATTTTCTTTGTTTTATTGGATTGTAACATCCCGACTTTGAAAATGGGTCTAGCCGGTTCAGTTGAACCCTTGGAGGAATCTAGGCCAGGTCATAAGGCAATCACGAACCGACCTTCACCACATAGAGGTGGTCATTTAGAGAAATGACTGTTTTAGGTAGCATTGTGCTTCGCCATAACACTGAAGTAGTATAGTGAACATACGTGCTCCAAATCGACTTCCGTCAGTTACGTTAGACTCGTATAGTTGACACGAGTGCAACGGAACTCGTTTCGTTTCGATCAGAAGTCATTTGGTAAAAGTGACCGTTTTGAGTATCGCAGCGCGTCACGACGACGCAGTTTTAGAATATGGAGCATACGTGCTCTGAATCGACTTCCGTCAGTTACGTTAGACTCGTATAGTTGACACGAGTGCAACGGAACTCGTTTCGTTTCGATCAGAAGTCATTTGGTAAAAGTGACCGTTTTGAGTATCGCAGCGCGTCACGACGACGCAGTTTTAGAATATGGAGCATACGTGCTCTGAATCGACTTCCGTCAGTTACGTTAGACTCGTATAGTTGACACGAGTGCAACGGAACTCGTTTCGTTTCGATCAGAAGTCATTTGGTAAAAGTGACCGTTTTGAGTATCGCAGCGCGTCACGACGACGCAGTTTTAGAATATGGAGCATACGTGCCCCGAATCGATTTCCGTCAGTTGCATTAAACTCGTATGATCGATACGAGCGCAACGCATTCCGTTTCGTTCAAATTCGATGAGATTTGAGAAGTTAGCCGAAATAACCTATTTTGAGCTGCGCACTAATTCAAACAAATAATTATGAGTAAACGGACCAAAAATCAACTTCGAATGAGTTTGTTAGCTTCGTATGGTTGACACAAACACAACGATACCCTCTGCGCATTTTTCCTAAGCTTATCCGAAGAGTTATTAGCCTATAATATATATATATGTATATAAAGATATGTGTGTATATACATATGTATAAAATGTTATGTGTATATATGTATATACGTGCACAAAAAACTGCTAATCAAAAACCATCGAGAGACCAAAACCGGGAGGAGCGATCAAAGCACTGGAGCAATACCATGGGCGAGCTCGTGGGGGCACGGGATTGGGCATCGTCGGCTACATAGGGAGGCTTCTCCTCTTCCAGGGCAAAGGTGGACGGTAAGAACGCCCTCCTCTCTCCCTCTTCTTCCTCCTCGAAGCTCTGTCATGGTAAGGGTTTCACGGCAAGGTCTCCTCGCCCTCATCTCTCCTTCTTCCTCTCTCCCTCTTCTTCCTCCTCGAAGCTCTGTCATGGTAAGGGATTCACGGCAAGGTCTCCTCGCCCTCATCTCTCCTTCTTCCTCTCTCCCTCTTCCTCCTCCTCGAAGCTCTGTCATGGTAAGGGTTTCACGGCAAGGTCTCCTCGCCCTCATCTCTCCTTCTTCCTCTCTCCCTCTTCTTCCTCCTCGAAGCTCTGTCATGGTAAGGGTTTCACGGCAAGGTCTCCTCGCCCTCATCTCTCCTTCTTCCTCTCTCCCTCTTCCTCCTCCTCGAAGCTCTGTCATGGTAAGGGTTTCACGGCAAGGTATGGCAAGGAAACACTTCCTCCTTCTCACACTCTTAATTTCTTCACTGCCTTTGGTCTTGATAAAGTGGGTGTGCTGCTTCTCCTGTTGCATGGTATGTGTTGGCCCTCTCGTATCAGCTAGCTGGGTATGGTTTGATGAATTTTTTTGGTGCTTTCATGGAGAAATCTCCTCTTTGGTTATTATGGCAGCTATTGATTTAATTTACTGCTTCTTGGTTTTTGTCTAGTGAGGGGGGGGGGGGGGGGGGGCTGATGCCTTTTGGTTTTCTATTTATTAGACGGGGGCTGCTTGGGGTACCCTTCCCGGAGCTAATTTTTCCTTTAATTCAGTTGGGATGCTGCTATTCTTTTCTATTTATTAGAGGGGGGCTGCCTTATCACACTCTAATGGGGGCTGCTGCTATGTGAACTTTAATTTGGGGTGGTTGCTATGTAGTTCTTTTGGGGGATGCTCCATTGCATTCGGGGGCTGCCTTTTAGTATTGCTTGGGGGCTGCTCCATTGCATTTGGGGGGCTGCCTTTTTGTGAGTTGCAATTGGGTGCTGCTCCTTGTTGAGTTGAGTTGCTGGGGGGGGGGGGGGGGGGGGGGGCTGCACCTGTTGTCGTGGTCTGCATGCTGTTATGCTTGCTGTCTGGTTGGGGCTGCCTCTTTTACTTGCTGATGTTGGGGGCTGCTCCTTGTTAAAGTGGGGGCTGCCTTATGTACTTGTGCCTATAATCTAGTTAGGGCTGCTGTGTGCCAACCAGTGGGGATTCTTTTTAGAGGGCTGCTCCTATAATACCTATTATTTGGGGCTGCAATATATATATATATATATTTCTTCTTGTCCATTGGGGGCTGCCCTATATGCATGTGCTTATACTCAAGTGGGGGGCTGTTCTTCTTCTCTTTCTCAGTTTAGGATGACCTTGAGGATAGGGGAATCATGTCTGAACTCGAAGTGGTAGTGGTGTTGCACATCAGGAATGGCACAGATAATTGGGCAATATGTGCGAAACTCTCTCCCCCTCTTACTCTTTCTCTTCTTCTCTTCTTCACAACAAAGTGAGAGGAAATGCGAGAGGGGAGAGCAAACCCAAGGCTAAGAGTTTCTCGACGGGCCCCTTTAGAAAGTCTATAACTCATCTCCTCTCCTCCCTACTCTTACTCCTCCCTGGACTCCTGAAACACTAATTACAACCCTCTAATTAATGGTTTGCCCTAAACCCCATCTCTCTCCCTCACTCTTTTTCCCCATCTGTGCAAGATTTAAATATATATATACATATATATTTTCATGTATTCCTACACATACATGCACATAAGACACTATCATGGGGATTCACTTGAGAAAGTTGGTGTGCCAAATGAGTGACTTTTTCCTGCATGGGAGATATCAAGTGTTATCTATTTGAGCCTCTCCCTTCTCTGATAGCGATGAATAGGCTGAATATATAAGAGCTGTAACTAATTCGGGTGGCTATATTCACTTCAAAAATGCTTTACACATTTCTTTCTCTCTCCCACTCCCTCCCTCTCTTGGTCTTTGGAAAAGAAATAAAGATCATCTCTCCCTCGCTCGCCTTTCTCTGTCCATGCAAACTTTGATACATAAATATATAGTTACATATAGTGGATGTACTAATATCTTTCTCTCTCTCTCTTTCTCTCCCTATGTCTATGCAAGCTCTTATATCTTTCTATATAGGAGTTGTAAGCTTGCTCAGGAAGAGGCCTATCTTGGGCTTCATTTGAAAAGGTTGGGGGGGGGGGCTGCTCCTCGTGGAGTTGGACTGCAGGGTTTGTTGAAATGGGGCTGCCCCTTTCCTTGTTGTTTTGGGGCTGCTCCTCTCTTTGTTGAAAAGGAGGATGGCTGTTGGTTTACTCTTCCAGGAGCTTCACTATTAGAGGTTGAGTCGGTCATACATAAAAGTGGCATTTTGGATGCGGTAACGAATTCGTGAGAGAATGGAATAACTATGGGAGTTGATCACCCATGGTTTACGATGATACACACCTCATCTCTCTTCATCTTATTTCTCTCTTTCACACTACAGTGCTACTTCTTGTGCCTATGAATGAACATAAAGCTTGTGGATGGCTTGGGTTTGATTGCCAGTCGAGTTAACTTAGTGGTACTTCTCGGATAGCGATATGCTAAGCTTATAAAGAGTTCGTCTTCTCTTCTTCAACAAACTATGGGTGGATATATTGTTAAGCTTTAAAGGAGTTTTCTTTTCTCCTCTTATGAATGAAATGTTGCCTTCAAGAAAGTAAT
Organism: Dactylorhiza incarnata; assembly: GCA_033032865.1. NCBI lineage: Eukaryota > Viridiplantae > Streptophyta > Magnoliopsida > Asparagales > Orchidaceae > Dactylorhiza > Dactylorhiza incarnata. The sequence goes on from JAWHQI010000281.1 coordinate 2,730,767, forward strand.
TCCTACGGGAATGAAATGTTGCCTTCGAGAAAGTAATTCCTACGGGAATGAAATGTTGCCTTCGAGAAAGTAATTCCTACGGGAATGAAATGTTGCCTTCGAGAAAGTAATTCCTACGGGAATGAAATGTTGCCTTCGAGAAAGTAATTCCTACGGGAATGAAATGTTGCCTTCGAGAAAGTAATTCCTACGGGAATGAAATGTTGCCTTCGAGAAAGTAATTCCTACGGGAATGAAATGTTGCCTTCGAGAAAGTAATTCCTACGGGAATGAAATGTTGCCTTCGAGAAAGTAATTCCTACGGGAATGAAATGTTGCCTTCGAGAAAGTAATTCCTACGGGAATGAAATGTTGCCTTCGAGAAAGTAATTCCTACGGGAATGAAATGTTGCCTTCGAGAAAGTAATTCCTACGGGAATGAAATGTTGCCTTCGAGAAAGTAATTCCTACGGGAGTGAAATGTTGCCTTCGAGAAAGTAATTCCTACGGGAATGAAATGTTGCCTTCGAGAAAGTAATTCCTACGGGAATGAAATGTTGCCTTCGAGAAAGTAATTCCTACGGAATGAAATGTTGCCTTCGAGAAAGTGATTCCTACGGGAATGATATGTTGCCTTCGGGAAAGTGACAAGGGATAAAATCGGATGGCCTATGAGTTTTGCTCTAAGGCAACCCGCACGATGGACGGTCTGGGAGGGCAACCCGTGCGAAACTAATAGAACTACGTGGGTCTGAGGCCGTATGCAGGATGATACGGAGTACGTAGGCGGTGGTCGTGGGAAGACCGCCTCGGCCCAATAAGAGTCCGGATATCCCCTTCCTTATAATTGTTATATTAGGTTTGGGGGTCAGTAGGAGTTGGATTCTGTTTATAGTTCTAATGACTTGTCTGTGGTACAGGTGATAGGTGCGGATGAGTGACAACGACTGTGTGTGGATAAGGCCACAGAGCAGGCTACATCAGGTATACGTTATTAAGTCGCACCTCCTTTTGATTGTGCCCTATCTCAGGGTATGTATATTTAATGCAATGAAGCCATGATGCTTAGGATTCATTGCGGCGGCGAAATCGATATTACCTCTACAGGTTTTGAAATTTTGGTTTCTGTGATAATTAGTCTTCCGCTAAGGGTAACAAGCGTACTCTTTAATATTGTCTTCCGCTAAGGGTAATAAAGCGCACTCTTTAATATTGTCTTCCGCTAAGGGTAACAAAGCGCACTCTTTAATATTGTCTTCCGCTAAAATACTGTTTCCTTACTCTGTTGGTGTGTAGTGACTTTCGCTTAACACCACCCCTAGGCGTGACAACGGAGTGTCCAAGGAAAAAGGGTTGGAGAAACTAGTGCATTCACCCTTCGGGGTCGCTTCGGCGTCATGCTAAAGGGTGGTGTGCGATAAGATCCCCCGGTCGGACCGTTGATTCTGGAGGGGGGGGGGTCTTACAAATGGATCAGAGCGTAACCGATCTTTCGACCTATTCATGATCACAGAAACACTTATTGCTACGCTAATCACTGTAGCGTGGTTCGGGACGAACCACTGCAGCGGAAGCGGTGGTGGACCTAGAAGGTAAAAGTTGGCAACAAACTTAGCATATATATGAACATTTTCACTCGAACTTATCAAATTCAGTTTTGGTCATGCAAAATACTTTTATATAACTCAGATCGACACTTAAATGTCTTTTACTACATCTGATCTCGAACAATCATCTATCTTATTTCCATAAAACACTTTCTTTAAACTCTACAAACGATCATTTTAAATTTTGAACTCTGGGTTTAAGCCTCTTTGTTTTATTGGGAGTAGATGCTCGTTTTCAAAATTCCATTCAAGGTGAACTAATCAAATGGAATTTTATGTACAAATGTAAGAACTTCACTAATAATTTTAATCCCGGGTGTAAGCGTCTTTGTTTTATTGGGATTAAATACTCGTTTTCAAAATTTCATTTGAGGTAAACCAATCAAATTTTGTGTACAATATGAGGTTTTGATTACTAATTTTAATCCCAGGTTTAAGCCTCTTTGTTTTATTGGGATTAAAATTCTTACTTTCCAAAATTTCATTTGAGATAAGCTAATCAAATGAAATTTTGTGTGAATATGGAAAATTGCTCTAACGATTGCAAATATGAAGTATGCTTTGACTTGATCAATTTGACGATCTGTTTAAAAATAAATTCGTGCAATCGTAAAAGAACTATGATAAAATGTTAGTCTTCATCAGGAAATGATTACTGAGGCGACGTGCTGGAATGAGGTAAATTGGTGGCAAATTTATAAAATCTTGTCTACAAACCATCATAAAAGTACATTGTTAACATTCGCGGGATTTGCGATGTTTGCATACTCAGCCAGCCGGGAAGCCTTGTTGAAAAGGGTAAGCCACTGAGGACCCGAAGGTGATGGTTACCTATTTTATTGCTTGCTTGCATTAGGAAAAGTGGCGGGTCGGTCATGCCCGTAGACTGTACGTACCGGTGCGGGAAGGTTGACGACTCGAGGCAACAGGGAGGTGTGCACCCCGGGAGCTCGGTTGTATCTTATATGCCCCGCTGGGTCCCTCCGCTGGTTGGCCAAATCCAGTTATTGCCGGATGTCTCCTACGTCCGAGGGTACACGGGGTTGTACGATGGGGCCTGGGTAGTGCGGTACATCCACACCCAGAAATGGCAGGACCGGCCACTGTCACCGACGGCCACATCGGTGAGGCCCGCGGGGTTCGCTACCCTGCAAAAAGAAGCGGTCAAAATATGTCAACATAAAGAGCAAACTGGTAAAACATTATATGTGAGTACCGTGGCAGGACAATCATGCCTAAGGACCATTCATACACGAGTGGGAAGGTTGACGACTCATGAGGCCGCCCATCTCCCCTGCTCGCCCCCCTCCTCACTGGGTCCGCCTAGAAATTCCCCCGTTCCCCTCCTTGCCTGGGGTGGTGCTAAAAAATGTCGGGCCTAAGGACACCCTGGACCCCGGGGACCCACTCGGCGAATACAATGTTGTATAGGGTCCTGCTGAGCAAAACAACTGCAGGACAAGGTTCTTCCTCCCCTCCGGCTGCCATAAGAAGCCTCTGAGGGGTAGCTCCGTCGAACATGGTAGCTCGTCGCAGACTGAAGAAAGGAACGAAATAGAGGTCGCCGGATTGGTTGAGGGCTCCTTCTTTGCCGGCGACCTGGTGGGCGACGTCGTAGCTTGCCAACGAGATGTGTGCGATCGGGAGTTGGGTGAACGAGAGATGTGCAAGCGGAAGAAGCGAAGAGCCAGATCGGGTAGGCGGCTGGGAAGGGGAAAAGGTATTAGTGTTTTGGTTTGTGAATAAAGATTTTGAAAAATTGATGTGAATACTAAACCACTAAGAAAATGCTAGTTTTGGTCTCCGAATAGCCATATTCGATTTGCGGATAACAATCTCCTAAATCTAATGTGCATCTCTTGTATTCCTGTTACGGTCCACGCATGGAACACTGCGTGGACTGTAACAATTCCAATTTGTTCGAAAATGTGAGTTTGTTTAACCTCAGTTGTCTCTGAATATCATGCTTATCTATGAAATTTTTTAATGGCACGCAGCTTCATTTTCAAAAACTATGTTGAAGCTTATGAATGCACACAAAACTTGTGGATTTTTTAATAGAAAAAACACTCAATTCAATATTATTGATCGAAGTTCCATTTAAGTGATGTATCCAGGGCCTAATTTGTTAGCTCCGCTCAAGATAGTCCACTAAGACTCATCGGTGTGGAATGGCCTTATGTAGTATCTCTAGCGTAGAGCCTAACCCTAGTGACACGTAACCCGTCGGGTCGTTCCGAGTCGGTCCTGACATGCGCGGACATATTAATAATATAACTAACAATCTTCTCCTATGTCCGCGGTAAACCCAACGTCGAAAAGGGGTTGGTGTGTGTAGTGTTCAACCAATTCGACTCATTACACAACCGTGTCCAAAATCACCTGTTATAACATATCAGACTGAAAGGAACAGAAGTATGTATGCACGCATAAGAATAATACATAAACTAAGCAGCATCACATCAAAGTCAAAAGTACAATCAGAAAAATAGGTACTAGAAGACATAATGTCTCATGACCAACAAAAAAGCAAGAAATAGTCCAAACAAAATTAGGTAAAGAGTACTAAAGCAGTGATCTAAGCCGAAGAAAGAAAAACCAAACAAATACTCTAGAAACCATCGTCCAGCAAATCATCCTTGTCAGGATCCCAATATGCATGTGCTCCTCCTACAGCAGCAGCTCCTGTAATTTCCAACAGAGAACTTCATTCTGAATGAATTCAACTATGGAAAATGTACATGTATTTAGTTCTACAAAAAGAACGTAGTACTTTAATTAAGCTAAGAGGACATTATGTAGAGTATTTCAGGTTCAACCACAGAATCTATTAACTGTTTCCAACCGAAACGATTTTAGACTTCTGGACAACACAGTTATATCTGTGTTCATACATGTGATGTCATGGTTACTATTCTTCTAGGGTTAATTGGAACTCATCAAATGTGGAATAACACTCTCCTCCAAGTTAAGGAAGATGAAGCCGGGTGAGGTTGTTAACATCAAATGTGGAATGAAACAACTTACCAGATTCGTACTCAACAACCCAAACACCAACGGAGCACAACATGCTAGATTTGACAAAGGAAGAAATCAAAACATTCAGACTAAGGTTGATCTCAAACCGCCTTGAGTCCCATTTCCCCCATTGTTTTGATTGAACGGTCTCAGGGCATTCCTTTCGTCAATGGATCAGCTAGATTATCCTTTGATCGCACATCGACCAAAGTAATAATGTCTTGTTCTTTAAGATAATTCAAAAGAGCGTGTCTCAGTCGTACATGTCGTCTCTTAGTGTTAAAGAGCATATTCTTAACAACTTGGACTGCTGCCTGATTATCACAGTACATGCTTAAAGAATTGGCTTGAAGTCTAGACAATGGAATGTCTAAAATCAAATTCCTGATCCAATCTGTCTCTTCACCAGCTGAAGCTAAGGCAAACAACTCGGCTTCCATAGACGAGAGGGTTATACACGCCTGTCTTTTCGACTTCCAAGTAACTGCGGCGCCACCCAAGATGAATATGAATCCACTTGTGGACTTGCTGTTTCCAACTTCTGAACACCAGGAGCCATCAGAGTACCCTTCCAAAGTAGGAGGGTGACCAGTGTAGCACAGAGCGTGATCCTTAGTACCTTTGAGGTACCTCATCAGCCGGTCTAAGGCATCCCAATGCTCTTTGCCTGGACTACTGGTAAAGCGACTCAGCATGCCTACGGAGAAGGCAATGTCTGGTGTAGTGCAGCTTGTGGCATATATGAGACTTCCAATGATCTTTGAGTACTTGACTTGATCAACGCATATCCCTTCATTCGGACGCAGCTTGACATTCGGATTGATTGGTGTTTCAACAGGCCTACAATCTTTATAACCCCGGGTATTAAGAATCTGCTCAATGTAGTGAGCTTGACTTAAAGTGACACATCCCTTGTCTACTCTAACTTTCATACTTAGTAGGGTATCAACAGGACCAAGGTCCTTCATATCAAATGCTTTTGTGAGAGCGGATTTAGTATCCCTCACGACAACAAGGTCTGACCCTATGATCAACATGTCATCCACATAAAGGCATATGATGACTGTTTGGTTTGACATCGAGCGGTAATAGAGACACTTGTCTGAGAGACTGGACTGAAATCCAATGCTCTTTACCACTTGATCAACCTTCATGTGCCACATCTTAGGCGTCTGTTTAAGCCCATAGATGGATTTATCGAGTTTGCACACTTTATCCTTTAGATCTGTATGGAAATAACCTTCAGGTTGTGCCATATAGATCTCTTCATTTAGCTCTCAATTTAAGAAGGTTGTTTTCACGTCAATCTGATGAACTATAAAGTTCTAGACAGAGGCTAAGGCTAGAAGAATCCTTATAGTGTATATGTGACAGACAAGTGAATAGACATCAAAGTAGTCAATTCCCCCTGTTGTTTATAAACCTTAGCGACTAGCCGTGCTTTGTATCTGTCCATAGACCCATCACTATGCAACTTCTTCTTTAATACCCACTTGCATCCCAGGACTTTAGCTCCTTTCGGTAGGTCCACTAGATGTCAGGTATTGTTTTGTAGCAGCGAGTTCATCTCATCATCGATAGCTTCTGCCCACATTAACGCATCTCTAGATCGCATTGCTTTCTGATAGGAGAATGAATCATCCTCTAAGTGGTAGGTGACGAAATTCTCACCAAAATTCTTAGGGATTCTATCTCTTGTAGATACTCTAAGAGGAACAGGTTCCACCTCTATAGGTTGGGGAGCAGTGCCAGAGGGGTCAGCTTTAGGTTCTATAGTAGATTCTGAGATCATGTCAGTAGATCCAGAGACGGTTATGCCATGATCTTTGATAAATTTATGTTCAAAGAAGATATCATCTCTAGACTCTATCACTGAATTAGTGAATTGATCTAGAAACCGATCAGCTGCACTGTCTTCTGCACTACCTAAATAGACACAGGTTGTCATTCTAGGTCCCACCTTAGGTCTTTTAAGGTCTTGTATGTGCACATAGAGGGTACAACCCCAAGTCTTAAGAGTGTCATATCTACAAGAATGGTCGTGTCACAGCTCATACGGAGTAGAACTGAGCTTTGAGTGAGGCACTCTATTCAGAATGTGATTCGCAGTAAGGACTGCTTCCCCCAGAAGGAATTAGGCATGCCAGCGGTCAGGAGCATAGAATTCAACATCTCTGTCAAAGTTCTATTCTTACGCTCAACAACGCCATTCGATTGAGGTGAGTAAGGAGCTGTAGATTCTAGGATTATGCCCTCAGAGGCACAAAACTCCCTAAACTCAGTTGCAGTGTATTCTCCTCCTCGATCACTTCTAAGTCACTTAATCTTTAAATTTAACTGGTTTTCTACCCGAGATTTGAAGATTTTAAAGGTCTCGAATGTCTCGTCTTTCGATTTCAATAGGTAGACATGACAAAATCTGGAGAAATCGTCGATGAAGGTAATTAGATACTTTCATCCCCCTCTAGTGGCATGAATACGAAAGTCACAGAGGTCGGAATGAATCAATTCCAAAAGTTGTGTGCTCCTAGAAACGGTCTTGTAAGGGTTTCTAGTAATTTTTGTCTGGGCAAAAACCTCGCACCTATCAAATCGAATAGAAAAATCTAACGGAATGTTGTGACTCTTAGCTAGATCGCGCATCTTCTTATAGTGAACGTGTCCAAGTCTATTGTGAAGTAGCTTTGGATCTATCAGAGACGAACTCACTTGATTTATGCACTCATTTTCTAGGCTAAGTCTATACATTCCATTGATTAGGCAAACGCAACCAAAGTAATGTGAATTAACCATTAGTGTTATTCTACCGCTTATGGTTGTGAAGAACATTCCGGACTTATCTAGCAAACTCATTGAAATTAAATTTTTAGTTAAATTTGGGACTAATTTAACATTTTGTAAAATTAAAATTTTACCTGAAGAGAGGACGAGCTTTGTCGTCCCAGCATGAATAACGGATGTCTCTCCTCCATTGCAGTTCTCAACTCGGTCTCGAACTGCTCTGACGTCTGTGAGAAGACCTCTATCATTCGTAACATGACAAGTGGCACCGCTGTCCAGCCACCATTCAGAAGACGCACTGCGGTGACTACTCCCAATCATTGTCACGAAGGACTTGGGATCAGAGTTATCGACCACCATGTTCGCCAACTGTTGTGGAGCTTCATCCTTCTGCTTCTTCGGACCCTTACATTCAGCGGCCTAGTGACCCCACTTTCCGCAGTTGTGACATTTACTCTTCTTCCTTTTGAGAGAAGGTTTCTTGACCGCCAACTGGGCAGGGGTGTCACCCTTAGGTGTCGGGGGCTTCCGAGAAGGCTTATTAGGTCGAGAAACAAAGTTGACATCCTGTGGGGGCTGAACAACCTGCTCCGCGCTTTTTCCAGCGATGTTCTGGTCCTCGATGTGAATGAACTTTTTGAGTTCATCCAGAGTGATCTTCTCCTTCCGTTTGTGCATCTCGGTCTTGAAGGTCAGCCACTCCGTAGGTAGCTTGCTCAGAATCAGATACACGAAAAGGTTTTCGTCCATCTTCGACTGATCGTCCTCCAGCTTGTTGCGCAAGTTCTCCAGCTCTATGATCTGGGAGGTGATCGGCAGGTTCGCTTTGAGGCGGAAGTTGAAGAACTTCTCCCCAATGAGTGATTTGGACAATACCTCCTCCTTCTGGAAGTGCGCGTTGAGACTATCCCAGATCTCCTTTGCGGCCTTGTAGGCGTGGTAGGTCAGTGCGAGACGAGGATTGAGGGAATTCAACAGGTAGTCCCTGCAGAAATCTTCATCCTTGTTCCACTGATATTCGTTTACGCCCTCGCCAGAAGACGCAAAGTCGCTCTGAACAGTGTAGAATATGTCGCGTTCCTTCATTCCGAGCTGGACTTGTATTTTCCAACTGACGAAATCGGAGGCGTCGAACGACTGCAGTTTGGCGACGTCGAGCGCACTTTTCTTCGACATTGCAGCAGAATTCTAGAACAAAAAACTGAAACAAATCACCTGATTCGCACGAAGACGACCGGGAAACTTTAGATCCAATCCAGGTATAAGAAATTTGAATGTACTCGGTCCCCTTGAATAAGTTGTACAGAGAAACTCCTCCAAATCCAAGTTCTGGCTAGGTTTTGACGCCTAGATCTGGAAGATGATTCAACCTGGGTTGCCTTTACCAAGAGAAACAAAATTTGAGAAGGCAACTCCTTCTTGCGGCTAAGCCAAAATAAATCCCAGATCAAGATCTTTCTCCTTTGGATCGAAACTTTGCTTGCAGAGAAGCAACTCCTTCAAAACAGATCCGCATGGAATAGCAACGATCGGAAACAGCGCGCTTCAAAACTGAAGACAACAATCGGCAAGAAGCAGTCCAGATCTGCGAATCCTCCGGCGACTGGATCTGGGAAGGGCGGAGACCTCGCGACAAGCGACGACGATCTCCCACGACAACTCTTCCTCAAGAAATCGGCGCTGGAACAGGAACTCCTATTCCTCCTTGCGATCAGCGACGAGAACGAGGGCCTTCTCTCGATCTAGGCGCCGACGGGAGAGCTATTTGCGATCGGGAGAACTAGCGCAAGAAATCGGCGCTGCAGGCAAATGGCGAGAGCAGTGATCTCGCAGGGATTTGCTTCACGATCAACAAATCGCAGAAGAAATCGTGAACTCAGAAGCGCGAGAGGCCGCGATCGGCGACGAGAAGAACTTTGGAAAATCGCGAACAAGGAGGAGAGCGCCGACCGAACGAAAATTTTGAGCGAAAGAAAACCTAATTTTCTATATTGAGAATGTTAGCTCCGCTCAAGATTGTCCACTAAGACTCATCGGTGTGGAATGACCTTATGTAGTATCTCCAACGTAGAGCCTAACCCTAGTGACACGTAACCCGTCGGGTCGTTCCGAGTCGGTCCTGACACGCGCGGACATATTAATAATATAACTAACATAAGTAACATGTTCGGTTTCAAGCTTATTCTCATGATCATAATCATCACGCTTTCTTCTACGTTCTTGCTGCAAATTTTACTTTTTCACCTTTTTTTAAAAAAAAATCGGTCAGCTTGGTTTAACCTTCTAAACGGTAAAATTCAAGTGATCAAAACTCGAGAACTCGGAGAATGGCAAAAGGGACTCTACGGTGAAAGGAGAGTGGACTTTACAAATCAATCCCTTCTTCACTAGAGAAGGTCGTTCCCTATTCTTCTTCACAGATCAATTACTGTTCTTCTTTACTGATCAATCCATGATCGTCTTCACTGGAGAAGGTTGACGGAAGTCGTCGAGATCGAGCTTTGAAATACCTTCCTTCTTCGCCTTCGTTGCAGAGGGGAGAGACAAAACGCGTTGGACTGGAGGTTGGGGTGAGCGGCTGCGAATGGCGACATTTACTTCAATACCTTAAACGCTTGAGTTCGGAGAAGAATGCAGGAAATCAAACGCCTCACGCGACAGCGTTGCGTTCTGCTTGAACTGAACGGAGATCGATCGGCTTTCCAAATGGGGCCTTATTGTCACTTGATAACATTATGACTTGCTAGCTCCTCTTTGTCTTCCTCCACCCATTTTCATTGACAATCAGCATTCCTTGCAATCTGTCAATTGGAAAGTTCATCAAGATCTTTCGATGCTCTGCGATTATAGTGAAAACTATATTAAAGCTTGATTTTACTTGAGAATTGATGCGCACTCATACAAGACTCCCATTTATTTATATGCATAAGAAGGGGTGGTTACTCCCCAAGGCCACTACCATGATGAGAGGAGAGTGGGGAAGCGGGCAAGCCCACTCCCTCCGTTACCAGCCGCCCTCGTCGGACCGCCCGCAACCGCGCGGTAACGCTACCGCGCGGCGCTACCGCATGGTAGCGCGCGCGGTAGCGTGCAGGCCGCCCCTCCACGGGGGCGCGGCCTAACCGCACCCCTACTGGGGTACGACCAAGCCGCACCCCCTTGGGGTGCGGCCAAGCCGCACCCTTAGTGGGGTGCGGCCGGGTCGTATCCCCTTGGGGTGCGGCCAAGCCGCACCCCTAGTGGGGTGCGGCCAAACCGCATCCCTTGGGGTGCGGTCAAACCCCCTTCCCATGAAGGGGTTCGGGGGTGTCCACCCACTCCAGGCTCGCTGTGCGCCCTTTGGGATTCGGATTTCGCCCGGAGCGCTCTCACGCTCGTAACGTGCTCAGAATGTCTCTAAGCGCGTTCGGAGCACTTCCGTGTTCGTTGCACACTCAGAACACTTCTGAGCGCGTTTGCGCGCTCAGAGCACTTTCACATTTCAGGCACGCTCACTTTTTGTCTTTCTAGCATGCTCACATTTTGTCTTTTTAGTTTCTCAGATTGCAGGAACGTCTTGTCGCCTTTTTCGCCTTCAACAAAGCTGCCCGAACTGCCCAGGGGCGAAACGGTCATTTATGAAAAATGGCGATCCGTGTGCTCCAAACCGGAAAACGTGATTCGTTCGCCAGGTGGTTACGGTGGTTACAACAGCGAAATTACTGGGCTACCCCCGACCAAAGCTATAAAAGGAGCCCAGAGCCTTCATTTGAGGGGACCTTGCCTTCTGCACCCGGGAGAGCTCCTTGAAGATTTTCACGTAATTCTCCTTCGGCGTTTGAAGATCTCTGTGGACTTGAAGATTTCCTTCATCCCGAAAGGCGACTCAGCATTCTCACTTTTGTTCTCCGGAGCATCTCACTTTTGTTCTCCCGAAAGGCGACTCAGCATTCTCACTTTTGTTCTCCAATATTCTTAGAAGGAAAAAGACTTAGTTTGTCTTGAGGTGGCATGTCACCTTCGGAACTCTCTCTCTCTCTCTCTCTATTATTGTAACGAGCAGCGGCCTGTCGCGCTCGAGTTCTAAGTCTCTAATTGTAACCCCCAGAAGATAGTGGAAGTTGGTCGGCACAGCTCCGACTGCGTGGTTTTTTACCTTTTCCGGGTTTTCCACGTTAAAAAGTCTCAGTGTACTCAACGAATCTCTAATTGACTGTTTGCGCGCTCGGTCCGCTTCCGAGCTAAGGTGGTTCAATTCGACCGGTCTACCAAAGCACCCGAGCGACCCGCAACAAAAATATTTGTATTATTATAGTATTCCACTACTACTCACAATGAACATGCATATATATAGTTCATGGATGTCATTATTTGTAAGAAATAATACGTATCCGACTCACTATATGTGTTTAGATCGAAATGTATCGAACTTTGCACAAAGTGTTTGAAGCCACGCCCTCCTTCAACTTGTTGTTCCTTGGCACTTCTTCTTCGCACTCTTATATTTCCTTGATCTCCTCCCAAAAGATGGTTTGAGCAATAAATTCCTCTTTAATTCTTGACCTTAAGATACTTCAACTATTGCCCCTCAATCTTTGTTCTATAAGCACCCCTTATTGGCATATATACTGCAGTTTTCCACCAACATGCTCCAATGAACATAACAATCATCAAAACATGAAATTATTTGTTTCATAGGCGACCGTTTATCTAAACGTGGTTATTGTTTAGCGAGATTTGCTTGTTCTAGGTCTACATGTGGCCGCCTCTTTATCTTCACTGAAGCAATTGTCGGGTTGACGGTGAACTCTCCTTTCTTGAACTTCATTACACTGATCTGTTTATTCCCGCCACGATGTATAGGTTCTTTGCTCATAGATTAAAATGATTCGGAATTTTCTTTCGTTTCAGGGCGGAGATTTGCATCCATTCAATTAAGGCTGGCCTAGATTTCACTCTCAGCAACATAATCATATGTTTCAGGGCGGTTATTTGCTTTCATTTGATCACAGCGGGGCCAGCTGAGTCCAAATAGAAATGCTCCAATTGTGTTTAGGGATAAACAATGTCAACCAATTGACTTTCACCCCATGTCAAAATGATACTATATAGTTGATAGAGTGTAAAATATATAGTCAAAAATACCATTGGGGGATATAATGTGTAAAATAGAGGAAAACAACTTCAATGAGTCTATTCATTCAAGAAAAGATCACCATGATTTATGTTTTGTTTGAGGCACCGGCGGGGTTTCATTCCGCTGGCAAGTAGAACCCGGCTCTACCGAAAAAAAATTCCATCTTTCACCTCTCGATGACAAATGGAGCCGCACCGGTGCCCCAGACACACGCTTAATTAACTCATCATCAGACCGACCACAAAAGAACCGGCGGCCAGTTATTTTTTATTATTGATCCATTGTTTCCTGAAGTGCGAAGTCAGCAGAGTTTGGATTTTGGATTGAATGTGCAGGCGGTTCTTCTCCTCCGCACCGAGCGCGCTTCGAAGAAGATAGAATATTCTTCTGACAAGTGTCCATAACTTGTGGGAGTCAACTGAGTTACAAAGATTCTATTTATTTTAATATGGGTGTTGTTATTAGCAAATCCTCTATGAATGCTAGCAATCCAAGAAATATTCTAAAAAATAGCTACCAGCAAACCAACTCCTTCCCCTCCTCCCTCCTATACCGCATTCTAACCCGCAACCGCTCCCATCTTGCCGTATCCCTTCTCTTCTTCCTCTTCGTCCGCTCTCAATCCTTGTCATTCCAGGCCACCTATAGACGCAGTTCTGCATCACAACCGTGGATATTTATCCCCGGCCGCAACTGATGAAATACCGAAATATGCCCGCTCGAACTGCGACAAATATCGAGGCCGGCCATGTGCTAACTAGGGATGCAATCCGGTTTGGTTCGGATCAGTTTCACCCAAAGCCAATAATCGATCCATATAGGCTCGCTTCCGACTTTCTCGATTCTTTTCACACGTCTTAATATGTTTCATATAAACTGATCGATGTGTCGGTAAACATTCATTTATATTCATTTAAGCAAATAGCAAATACAAAATATTCTTTATAAATGAAATAATTTGATCAAACAATTGTCTCTTTAAAAAAAATCATAAATAATATTCTTCAATTTGCGCTAACATATTCTTAGAAGAGCAAAAAAAACTCGTGCAATAAAGTGAACTAGTTTTTGAATACAACAATATCAGGCTCATATTGAAAAATTGTGGATCTTTTGAGAACGGGTAAACTTTTAGATTTGATTTTAACCTAGACTACTTCAGAAGACACATATTGAATGAAATAAGAATCAGACATATTTCGGATGCTTAATTTCAATAACTCGATTTTCAGATCGATTCATAATACCCAAATATAAGAACCGAGAATCAAACCGAGTGGTCAAATTTGTAAATTTTGGACCGAGAACGTCGAGGCCGGCCATGTGCTGACCATTTCGGTGTATAATAAATTATAATAATCGAAATCTTCCTTATAATTATTATAATTAATTATTCTGAAGGGATTTCTAAGCTCTTTCATAATTAATTATATTTAAATAATCCTGAAGAATTATTTCTACACGATCGTCCCACTTAATTTTGAATGAAAAATCCCTCAAAAAAAGTATTTATTCGAGAAAAATAATAATAAATTATTATTAAAATTTCATTTTGGTTATACTGTAACATCCACAAGATAACAATGCAGCAAACAACAATCCTAATCAGATCATGCATTGCCTACACGCTCGTCAGCATCAACGACATAATTTATGTCTTATATTATGACAATATTATTAATATTGATTTTGTCAAATATTACTGATGACGGATTCAATGATGAAATTATTATTAAATAAATGCATCTCAGTTTTAAGAAATCACTGTAGAAAATTACTGCAGCGGGATTCATTTGTAAAGGAGACGGAGCGGGAGCAACCGGAGGTGGGTTGGAGACGGGACGATTCGAGGGCTTTTGCAAGATTAGCGGGAGAAAACGCCGCCGCGTGCACGAGGGTGTATGTTTGGCATGACAACGATCATGACTGCCACCAAAAAAATAAAATTAATTTTTTCGGTGAGGTCGGACGTCCACAAACGAACGGTTCATAACTATTACGTTCATGACTGAAACTACAGCGCAAAAGTGAGCCATAGTCCTATTTAAAAAAGGGGATTGTTAAAATGCATGTAAAGACGTATATCCAAAAGGCGCATAATAACTCATACAAAAAGAGTGCGAATAGCCAAAACTGTAGTGCGGATAACAAACACCTTAAAAAACAAAAGCATTCATTCTTTTTAATATAGCATAGAAAAAATTAATAAAAAAACAATTAAATAAAAAATTGTTCGGAGTAAAAAAAAATTCAACCAAATGATTAAAATAATAATTTCCCGTTGGAATATTAAAACAACGAAAAAGTATTAACTCTGTTTTTAGTCAGTAATTATAGATTATGATAAATTTAGGGCGCTGCTATTAGCACCGTAGTTTTGGCTAGGCGCACCGCAATTTCTTCTAATTTTTTGCGTCTTTTGGAAATACGTCTTGTACACGTATTTTTAGGAAAATTGTCAAACACGAAAGTTGTAGATTTCAATGAGATCTATAACTTTCGTGTTGAACACTTTTCTTAAAAATGCATGTACAAGGCGTATTTCCAAAAGGCGCGAAACCTGAACGTATTTCCAAAGCACGTCTTATACATGCATTTTTAGGAAAATTGTTAACACGGAAGTTGTAGATCTCGACGAGATCTACAATTTTCGTGTTGAACACTTTTCCTAAAAATGCATGTACAAAACGTATTTTCTAAAGGCGCGTAAAAACACATAAAAATTGATTTACGAATAGCCAATTCTGATTTGCCTCTAACAATTCCCTTTAATGCATATAGCATAGAAAAAATCAATAAAAAACAATTAAATAAAAAAATGTTCAGAGTAAAATAAAATTTCAACCAAATGATTAAAATAATAATTTCCCGTTGGAATATTAAAACAACGAAAAAGTATTAACTCTGTTTTTAGTCGGTAATTATAGATTATGATAAATTTATAGTAGTTATCGAAAGACAAGAGACTAAAAGCCGTTATTCACCAACCACCACGTGGCGGCGTGGCGCGCCATCTGCTATATCTACTTCGCAGTTCATAAAGCTCAGGCAGGCAGTTCAAAAGCATTTCCAGAATTCCAGGCCCAGCTTCTCTCTCTCTACCTCGACAACCTGGTTTTAGAGAGAGAACGTCAATGGCGGCATTGCCGGTTCGATTTTGCGCAGCGGTGAGGTCTTACTGGCCTCGGTGGGGGTATCAGCGGCTGAAGAATAGTGATACCGATAAGAATTTGAGGGTGGCCGGCAGACCGGCTCGCGGCGGGCGCCTTCAACGGCCCATCAGGCTCCGGCGGGTCTCTCGCATACGAACGATCATGTCATCGCCGATCCGTCTGCTGGCGCGGCTCAGAAACGCTTACGTCGGCTCCGTGATCAGGCTTCTTGGGAAGGGATCGGGCCTGTCCGCGCCGATCGGACCGTCGGAGTCTCTCTTGAATCGGCGGATTCCGAAGGCCCGGCCGGCGAAGTTCGAACCGATGTATTTTGAGCGCCGGCTGATGCTTGAGGTCAGCCACTCCATGCGCGCCTCCGGCGAGATTGACGTGGCGGTGAAGTGTAGGAAAGACCAAAGTGCCCCCCTCTAGTATGTATGGAACTGATTATTCAGATTCGGTCGGGTATGTAATATTTAAAGAGCAATGTTATAAGCAGGTCAATTATGATTATTCATCCCCAAATTATATGTACAGTTAATTTTCTTATATTTTTGCACGCGGAAGTTGATAGTATTTGTTAATTTACTGTTATTTTATGAGCTTTTTGGTACTTTACTCATTTTATTTCACTCTTGTATATGAATGGGTTTTCCCATTAATGAAAATAAGAAAAGAGGTTTTCACGGGAATGAACCTTCCGCTCAACATGGTATCAGAGCGATCCTCAAAACTCAAGCCGTTGCAGCTCGAGGTCCTCGCTTGCCGACATCGTCATGATCTACCTTCGCCGGCCGTTTCGTCCTCGTTCCCAGTGGTGCGAGCATGTCGTCGTGATAGATCTACCTTCGCCAGCGTCCCCTCTCCCTCCTCGCCGTTTCGTCCTAGTTCCTTGTGGTGCAAGTACGCCCCTGCAGATTTCTTGGCCAGGAGCAGCTTTCTTGGTTAGTGCTTCCTTGTTACTGTTGATTATATTAAAACAGTTACAACTACTCAAACGCCATGGCTCTACCACTGATTCCAAGGAAGGGTATTGAAGTTTCATCCCCATTTTTTCTTTCATCATCTGATAACCCGGGCGTGACCATCAGTGGATGTTAATTTGCCCACCGGCGACAACTTTGACATTTGGGCAAAGCTATGGTGAAAGCTCTCAATGCGAAAAACAAGCTTGGCTTCGTCAATGGTCTTGGAGTGCTCGAAGCATCACGTGTGGCCGTTTAATTTGGAATGGTCTACACGTTGCCCCCAGCAAAGGTATTTATAGGACGAAATCCTAAATCCCCGACGACCCGTTATGGACTCAATATCATATATAAATATATACCTTAATATTCCCCTCCTATATTTATATAAAAGGTATCACATAACAGATTAAACTTAAATAAGTAGATAACGACAAAATTGAATTTTTCAGAAACATTAATATGAGTTTTAGAAAAATCTAAACTCAAACCAGAGTTCCAAACATGAAAGAAAAGAACTGAAAAACTCAAAAAACATATAATTGACTTTCAGTTTATTCAAACATCAGATCGTTATTGTTTGAGTCGTAATCAACTTTCTCTCCTCCATACTCATTTTGTTCTGCAAGTAATTTCAATAAAAATGTCATGAGATTAAAATCTATGAATTCAGACATTTGTTATCAGAGTAAAGTGATTAGTTCTAGCAAAAAAAGAACGTTAATAGGGGCTCGTATTATAGGCTCTCATTTATGAGAAAAACCGCAACACGGTTACTCCCATAAACCACTCTCCCCATTACTTTAGTGGGGGAGAGTGGGAGATCAAAGTCGGAACCGCCATTCCTGCCGCCAACCGCCAATCCGAAAATACGCGCTAAGCACGCCAACCGCAACGTGCACGGCGACGCCGTCCCCTCCCGCCGGTAAGCGGGCCGCGACAAACCGCACTCCCCGTGGGGTGCGGCCGAACCGCACCCCTAATGGGGTACGGCCGAACCACACCCCTAGTGGGGTGCGGCCAAGTCGCACCCCACATGGGGTGCGGCCGAACCACACCCCTAATGGGGTGCGGCCAAGCCGCACCCACGGGGTGCGGCCGCGCCGCAAGAGGTGCGGCCGGCCGGACCGCAAGAGGTGCGGCCGGCCGGACCGCACCCACTTGGGGGTGCGGCCGGGCCGCACCCCCCTTGGCCGGGGTGCGGCCAAGCCCCCCCCCCGCCCCCTTTTGCGGTGTGCGGCCAAGTCGCACCCCCCTTTGTGGGGTGCACCCACGTCGCGCCCCTCCCCGAGGCGGGGTACGACCGAGCCTCCTCCTCCTTCCGCTTTCCTCACCCCGGGGCTTGCAAGGGCCCTCCCATATTCGCGCCCTCGTCAGAACGCTCCTGAGCGCGCTTAGAACGCCTCCGCGCTCACGCGCGCTTAGAACGCCTCTAAGCGCTTCCATGTTCGACGCGCGCTCAGAACGCTTCTGAGCGCGCTCGGAGCATTCTCACATTTCCGACTCGCTCACATTTTCGACTCGCTCACATTTTCGACTCGCTCACATTTCCGACTCGCTCACTTTTTCGACTCGGCTCGCTCACTTTTTGTCTTTTCAGGAACAGCTTGTCGCCTTTCCTCGAAGGGCAGGATGGTCATTTACGAAAAATGGTGATCCGTGGGCTCTGAACCAGAAAATATGATTCATCCTCCCAGGTGGTTATGGTGGTTACAACGGCAAAATTACCGGGCTACCCCCGACCAAAGCTATAAAAGGACCCCTAGGCTTCATTTGAGAAAGCAGGCCTTGAGGACGAGAGAGAGCTCCTTGAAGATTTCCACGGATTTCTTCTTCGGCGCTTGAAGATCTCCTTCGTGGACTTGAAGTTTTCCTTCGTCCCGAAAGGCGACTCGGCAGTCTCACTTTCGTTCTCACGAAAGCGGACACAGCTCTCTCACTTTCGTCTTCACGAAAGCGGATAAGGCATTCTCACTTTCGTTCTCTACCGTTCTCCGAAGGAAAAGACTTAGTTTTTTCCGAGTGGTGGCCTATCACCCTCAGAACGTTCTCTCTCTCTCTCTCTCTCCCTAATATTGTAACAAGCGGCGGCCTGTCGCGCTCGAATTCTAAACACCGGATTGTAACCTCTCAGAAGATAGTGAAGTTTGGTCGGCACAGCCCCGACCGCGTGGTTTTTTTACCCTTTCCGGGTTTTTTCACGTTAAAACGTCCTAGTGTACTCAACGAATTTCTCTGTGACTGCTTGCGCGCTTGGTTCGCTCCCGATCTAAGGTGGTTCAATTCGACTGGTCTACCAAGAGCCCTAAGCGACCCGCAACAGTTTGGCGCCGTCTGTGGGAACGATTCCCAAAACTCTTGAAAGGCCAACTGCAATGGTAAGAAAGAGTGCTCGCACTACCGAAGGATCAATGCCGGAGGGACGCGTCGACCCAGCTCCCTCCCACTCGCTTATCAATGCGCCTCCTGGAGAAGAGGCAGTACCTGCGCTCGCAGCAGGGGTGGAAGGGCGCATGCAGCAGATTGAAGAGCAGCAAGCCGAGATGTTGGCTCTCGTAAGGAATCTCGGGGCCCCTCAAGTTCCAATTCAGCCGCCGACATTGAACGTGCCGCCGCCCCCAGCTCTGAGTCATGCCCCGAACGAAGAGGCCATTCGGGAGGAAGAAGCTACAGAAGGATCCTTCAGCGCAGCAGGCTCTGCTCACCCTACCCCGCCACCTAGAAACCAAGAAGCTGACCACCGTCACCATCACCCAGGAAGAGCTGCCCCTGATCGAGCAGTCGAAAGAACTGCGCGAGAAGAAATATGCAACATGATAGAAGAAGAGTATATCCAAGCAGGGCGACGCGCAGCTCTCGCCCGTCGTCCCGCACACCATGGCTCCCCGTTATCGCCTCAAGTCCTGGCCTATCCAATTCCGAATGGACTTAAGCTTCCCAACATTGAGACATTCGACGGGACGGACGATCCATTGGAACATGTCAATCACTTCACCACCGTCATGAGGATTTACAGCGCCCCTGATCAGCTCCTCTGTCAAGTGTTCCCGGCAACCTTGAAAGGGCAAGCGCGAACTTGGTTCCACTCCCTGCGGAATGGGGCTATCAACAACTTCGCGGAAATGGCGCAGCAGTTCGTGGACCAATTCATCGCCAACCGCAGAATTGTCCGAGATCCCTCCCATCTCTCAGGGATCCGCCAAAACGACGGAGAAACACTCAAATATTTCTTCCGACGCTTCACTACGGAGGCTCGACAGATCCCAGGAGTCGATCCCGAGCTCTTGCGGGGGAGTCTTCCTTGGAGGACTCCGCCCGAGTGGCTTTTACTCAGCTCTTATGAGAGAAACCATACCAAGTTACCCCGACCTCGTTCACCGAGTTGAAGCTCAGATAGCCGCCGATGAGGCCATCGAAGCACACCGCCGGCAGTTCGAGGGGAGCTCGAAGAGGGAGAAAGAGGAGTCATCGCCGCAGACAGTTCCCAACATGAACAACAAGCATCACGACAACCCCAGCCGAGACCGAAAATCTCGCCAGCATCAGGACTACACTCCCTTGAACACTACTAGGACTAACGTTCTCCTCTCCATCCGCGATAGCAATGCGCTCCGCAGGCCCGAACCGCTTACGTCGAGCGGAAGAAACCAGTCGCAATATTGCGACTTCCATCGCGGGCATGGACACAGTACAGAAAGCTGCAAGCGGTTGAAGGAAGAAATCGAGCGTCTTGTCCAACAAGGCCTTCTCGGAAGGTTTTTACTAAACCAGATCCCGAACCAGCACGGACCGCAGGCTGACAATCCAGTAGAGGACAACGTCGTACCCTGACGCGGATAAGCGAGCGGTACTGGGCAGGGGAACTTCCCCCTAGTAGAGCGCGCACAGCCCGCGTCTCATCTATCATCAATTTCTGTTTTTATTTCCTCCAGTTTTCGCTTTTAAACGGTAAGCCACAAGATTGTACTTGTGCACATATATTCGTTGTGTATCTAAAATTACTATGGCTATTCTCTGGCTCTATCAGCAATGCGAATCATCCAAAATAAGGCTACGAAAGTTAAGCCCACGATCTTCGATACTAACACATAGCAGCAAATTCGCCAACATGGTGAAAAGAAGAGGCCTCTCGCGAGTGGAGGATAAGCGTCAAGTACAACAATTTCAACTGGGTCTGCCCAAAAGACCACCTTGCCTCGGCGCTGCTTGGGCGCATTGCCTCGGCGCTGCTTGGGCGCATTGCCTCGGCGCTGCTTGGGCGCATTGCCTCGGCGCTGCTTGGGCGCATTGCCTCAGCGCTGCTGGGGCGCATTGCCTCGGCACTGCTGGGGCGCATTGCCTCGGCGCTGCTTGGGCGCATTGCCTCGGCGCTGCTTGGGCGCATTGCCTCGGCGCTGCTTGGGCACATTGCCTCGGCGCTGCTTGGGCGCATTGCCTCGGCGCTGCTTGGGCACCTTGCCTCGGCGCTGCTTGGGCGCATTACCTCGGCGCTACTTGGGGACCTCACCTCAGCACACCTTGAGCACCTCGCCTTAATGCTGCTTCATCGCATCACCCCAAAGCTCCTCAGGTTTCAACGCTAAACGACAAGCTCGTCACGATCTCTAGAACAATCGATGGGCGGCAAGCTCGCAACCGAACAAGACGAGATGTAGGTTTCTCCCACAACTGAAGCCAAGTGACGACTTCCGGAAAGTTCGCAAGTCGACAGACTCATGGTTGCGCAAATCGCAACAGCTTACCATCGGCATGGTACGACGCATCACACGGAGATGGTGATGGTCAGAATTGCCGCGAAGGAAAATCAAAACCTCTGAACTCCTCCGCGCAGTAATTCGGACTCCGAAGGTTTGGGGGGCTTATGATAGGGGCTCGTATTATAGGCTCTCATTTATGAGAAAAACCGCAACACGGTTACTCCCATAAACCACTCTCCCCATTACTTTAGTGGGGGAGAGTGGGAGATCAAAGCTGGAACCGCCATTCCTGCCGCCAACCGCCAATCCGAAAATACGCGCTAAGCACGCCAACCGCAACGTGCACGGCGACGCCGTCCCCTCCCGCTGGTAAGCGGGCCGCGCCAAACCGCACTCCCCGTGGGGTGTGGCCGAACCGCACCCCTAATGGGGTGTGGCCGAACCACACCCCTAGTGGGGTGCGGCCAAGCCGCACCCCACATAGGGTGCGGCCAAGCCGCACCCACATGGTGCGGCCAAGCCGCACCAACGGGGTGCGGCCAATCCGCATCCACGGGGTGCGTCCGCGCCGCAAGGGGTGCAGCCGGGCCGCACCCCCCTTAGGGTGCGGCCAAGCCGCACCCCCCCCCCCCCCCCCTTTTGCACGCCGCGCCCCTCCCCGAGGCGGGGTACGGCCGAGCCTCCTCCTCCTTCCGCTTTCCTCACCGGGGGAGCTTGCAAGGGGCCCTCCTGTTGAAACCGATTTCTCGATCTCTTGTGGAGCTCGGGGCCCTCACCGAAATGAGAGGCAGCTAGCCCTTACCGGTCCCTCGGGAGAGGTAAGGCCGACGATTTGAGCAAAGGACAAAGACCCTAGTCTCAGTGAGGAGGTCCCTCCACTAACCCGGAAGATCGTTGAGCGCTTCCCCTCCCAAGCCAAAGCTAAGACTCGGGCACCTTGGAGAGCTAGAGAGCCCAAACCAAAGCGACCTAGGAAGAGAAGAGCTCAAAGATGATGAACCGGCCTCTTCCAAGGTGCCCTTTGAGGTCTACTTATAGATTTTAGTTTTGTGGTCTGTCAATAACCAAATCCCGCTGTCCATTCTTACTATCCGCACACCGGATTGGCCTGCCAACAGCCAAACTCCGCTGTTTGGAGCGGCTAGGTGCAGACCACCGGGGGCCTCTTGGTAAAAATCCCTTCCTGGACCTTTACTGGGCGAGCCAGCCCGCTTCGCGACCTCCCTCGCGAGTGGAGCTCGCGAGCCTCTGGGTCGGTGAACTCTAGAGGTATTATCAACTCTCACTCGAGGCGGGCTCGCCTAGCGGACCCCTTCCTCGGATGGTTGGGCTCGCTCCTAGCGACCCGGCCAAGCCGACTGCCCTCGCGAGCGGAGCTCGCGAACCCCCGGGTCGGCGAACCCCAGGATGGCTAACTGCACCCCAAAATGGCTAACTGTACCCCAAGAGGTTCCGGGCTCGCCTGGCGAGCTCCCTCCTCAACCGGTCGGGCTCGCATGCACTGCCCTCGCGAGCCTCTGGGTCGGCGAACCCCAGGATGGCTATCCGCACCCCAAAATGGCTAACTGTACCCCAAGAGGTTCCGGGCTCGCCTGGCGAGCTCCCTCCTCAACCGGTCGGGCTCGCATGCACTGCCCTCGCGAGCCTCTGGGTCGGCGAACCCCAGGATGGCTATCCGCACCCCAAAATGGCTAACTGTACCCCAAGAGTGGCTAACTGTACCCCACGAGGTTCCGGGCTCGCCTGACGAGCTCCCTCCTCAACCGGTCGGGCTCGCATGCGCTGCCCTCGCCGAGCTTCGAAGGAGCCGGTTACCTTCCCTTCGCTGGGCTCGCTCGCCTGCGCAGTCTCTTGCTCTTCCTTGGCCTACCTCGCCGGAGATCAGGGTTCGCCCCTCTGGGCTCGCCTCCTTGAGCGCGAGCTTTGGTTACTCCCTGGCGAACATCGGGGTTGTACACAATCCCCGCTCTTCGCGAGGTTGTCCTAAGCTCGCGAAGATACGTCCAACCCCTGGTGTTCGCCGACTCTGCTGACGTGGCGGGAATCTTTTTGTGGGTCCCCTGCCCGAAGCTATAAATACCGCCCATCGAGGGTGGTGATCAAGCCTTCCCTTTTGTTCCTTTCTCGCCGAAATCGTTCTTCCTTCAGGATGTCCACCAAGCAGAGCGCGTTGGAGCGACTGAAGGCTTCTAGGGAGATGGCGAAAGCCCGGGCCGCCGAGCGCAACGCTTGGATGTTCAACCCTGCCACCTCTCCCCAGACCAAGGGAGCCATGACGATTAGGAGGTCGCCGGGGGAGGACATGACATTGCCTCCTGATTCCCCACCCCCGCCGAATACCGTGCTCGCACAACAGGTATCCTCAGTATAAATTCTTTACTTCGGCCCCTTGCTCACTCTCTTCCTTCTCGCAGAATCCTCCTCCGGAGGACCGCCTGGCAAGCCTTACGCTGACGACTTTCGGCGCTCCGTCCCCCGCGAGGCTGGGGTTGATAGACGTTGGGGTCGGGACTTCGTCCCAACAGGAACCTCTCTCGCAACCTCGTAAGTCACTCGCATCCTACTTTATCTCCGCCTAAGTCCGTGATACCCACACGTCGGTGGCCTATGAGGATACCCCATCGTCGAACCCCAAGGAGAAAGTCTCCACCCCGGCGAGCTCGCCGGCCCCGCCTAAGGTTACCGTGGCGACCCCAGGCTTCGGTCTGATGGGCAAGCGAAGTCCGGGCGGCTCGCTTCTCGACGGCGCCCAAGTCGCGGAGAGAGTGGTATACCCTCCTGGATTGGGGAAACCCCACGTCTCGGGATTCCGCGAAAACTTCCAGGGTCGGCCGGAGTCATCGCGCAAGCCCCGCCGTGAATCCCCCTCCTCGCCAGGTCAGCATATTTTCGCGAGCTCCCATCTCTTGCCCGTCCTCAGGCCCTTCTGACCCTTCGTTGAAATTCCAGGAGCCACCCCTGAGTCAGAGCACGGGAGGATGGAGATGTCGCCACCGCCTTCGCCTAGCCAGATCGAAGACTTCTTGGGTGACCCTGGCGACCCCGTGCGGATGAAGAGTCGGGTATCCGAGGTGCTTCAGAAGCACGGCATGATGTTACGCGAGTTGGAGGAGCGGTATGACGCGGACCGGGCTGCCTTTGACGAGAGATTCGCCGTGTTGGAAGACGCGAATGCGCGCTTAATCGCCGAGGCGGAGCCGGTGCCTCGCGCAGATCTTACCTCGCCCGGCGTGCACATCTCGCGGGGCGAGGACCAAGCGCACTTAATCCTGCGCGAGTTTAAAGCGCTTCGCGAATACCATTATCCGAGAGTGCCGCCGCGTGCGGGCAAGCGGGGTCGGGGTCGCTGGAAATGGCTTCCCTACCCCTGAGGCTCCGGTGGGTTTTTAATTCTGCTACTCTTTGGCTTGTATCTTTTATGACGTCTGTTGAACAATAACCGGTATGGCAATATTCGCGAGTCTGTCGTGACTCGCCTTTTATCGCTTTCCATTTTTAACTTTTCCCTTTATTTCTGTGGCGTGCATGTGATTTATTCGGCTCGTCAGCTGTGTTTGATATGATCGCCCTCGCAAAGCGCTTGCGAGTTTCTGTGCCACGCTATGCCCGGACCCCTTTTTCTCGCGGGCCGGCCTTGGGTGGGACTCAATTATCGCGCGATGGCGAGCCCTGGCTCGCAAGACCGCAGTCCCTTTGGGCAGAAAACTACTTTAACATAGTTATCCGCACTCCTGACGCTTCGATTCCCGTGCCCACCCGAATTTCTTATAAATAGCTCAGATTCATTCTCCTACCCGTCGCATTTATTTCTCCCGTCTTCTCGCGTCTACGCTCATCTCCGTCCTCGCAAGATCGTGTTCGCGCTCGCTGCTTGTAGGTTGCCTCTTCCTGACTTGATGCGGACGAATCAGCAACTGGGAGCGGATGGCGAGAGCGAGGGGCGGTCCAAGTGCGCCTCAGCGTTTCAGGCCCACGAGTTTTATTGTGCGAACATCACAGCCGAGGAGTATAAACTCGCTGTGGACCGCTATCTCCCAGAGGGCTATTCAGCCCGCTGCCCAAGCGAGAATTCTACTTTAAACGAGACCGAGGCTGACGAGCTCGCGATCCCCGTCGCGCACTTCGAGAATGGGTTGCGACTCCCTCTGTGGCCTGAAATTCGTCAGGTACTTCGCCTGGCCTTCTCGCCGCTTCACGTTCGCTATCGCGACTTTCTCATCATTCTTTGTAGGTGTTGCGATATTACGGAGTGTTACCGAGCCAGTTGACCCCAAATGCGATCGCGGATATTGTCGCGTTCGCCTGTTACTTGCGGGAGGAGAAGATCGAATTCAGCCTCCTCGTCTTCCGCAAGGTATTCTCCTTCCGCGCCTTCCGAGACGGGACTACTTATTTCGCGAGTCAGCACGTCACGGTCTGCGAGGCGGTGAATAAGAGTCACTATTGGACTCAGAAGTTCCTTCTAGTGAAGGGACCCTTCGGCAATCTCCACTTCACCCCCCTCCAGCGGGATGACGCCACTTACCGCCCTCCGAGCTCGCTGAGCGGCGCCGACGCTAAACTCCTCCAGTACCTCTCCGGCAAAAACTTCGAAGTCGCCTATCTGCGGCGCAACGTTGATTCGTTACTCGCCGTTCCTCAAGGGGAAGGTAGGGCTCGATCTCGCCCCACTCTCCTTTCCTTTCTTCGCCGCATAACACTTATTTTACAGGTGAGCGCGAGGTCCCTGTCAACCCCCCGCACGCGCAAGGTGCCACTCTCACGGCGGACACTCTCGCGACCGCGGCGGCAGAGGCTTGCCGCGACCTTCCCGCCGTCGGGTCCGGCAAGAAGCGGCCTCCTTCTGCGAGTCAACCGGGTTCGCGGCCCTCCAAGAAGTTGAAGGGAAAGACCATCGCTACCAAGGATAGGAGCGCAGTCGTTTATCTAAGCGAGACCGACGGCTCGCCTCCTTCTCCTGCGAAAAAACCTGACCCTCCGGCTGACCAGGGTGTTGGGAGTTCTTCTGTGACCCCCCAACCCAAAGGCCACAGAAACTTCGGTCTTGGCGAGAAAGTTTCCGACGTCCTCGGCGAACCCCTGCTCGCTTGGGACCCCGCTGCCAACCGGATTTCCTGCTCCACTCTTCACCCCTCCTGGGTGGAGCTCGGCAAGGCCGGGGAGGAGGCGTTCTCTCTCTCCTTCGGCTTATATGGCCGCGAGGACGCCATTGCCTACAAGGACATGGGACCACGGCAGCTGGTTTATGAAGAAATGCGAGCCCAGTTCCGTTCGACGGAACTCGCGCACATGGCGGGGCGCCGCTATCTGCAGGCGGATAGAGATATCCGCGCGTACCGGGAGGAGCTCAAGAGAGCTCGCGAAGAGATCAAAGGTCTTAAAGAGAAGGAGGAGGTGACGGAAAGTCTTCTCGCTGGGATGCAGGGCAAGATGGTAAGTGATCCTTGGGTCTCTTTTCCTTGCCGTTCGCGACCTCTAGCTTTCTCCTAACTCGTTTGACGCTTAGGATGCCGACGTTGCCACCAAGCTTCTCGCTCGCAACGGCGAGCTGGAGTTGGAGAATACGATGTTGAAGGCTCGAGTGGATGAGCTGGTTCGCAGCGTGCTACCCCCCTCTCCTGGGCGAGTTGGCCCCCAACAGAAGGCTGCCGAAAGTGAGGAGCAGAGGCGGCGAGACGCACAGGAGGTCGCCAACCTTGTCTTCACGACCCTTAAGGATGCGAGCCTGCTGGCCGAAGACGCGATGGAGTTCACAGCGGAAGACGTCTGCCCGGACCTCTTCGCCTTGGCCCCCTGGTTGGGGGCTCGCAAAGACGGCGAGGACCTTCCAGAATGACTTCCCTTTTTCCTTCCCTCCTTGTGAATGTATATTATTCTTTTTGGGCTGGCGAGATCGCCGCCGAACATTGAAGGATCTCGTGATAGTTTTTCTTTTGTTAACATTTATGATCATGCTTGTGTTCATTTCTTTCCTCGCATTGGGTTTCCTTTCAACCTCTCTTGGCTAATTGTTACGCGGTAGTGTTCTCGGAGGGCTCGCGAACAGGCATGTCTGGGCTCGCCTCGCCAAGGTTCCCTTTTCGCGGATTACGCGAACTCGGGTTATCGCTGCCCGCGGTTGCTACCCGGCGAACCTAACCTTGGCGAGCATGGACACAGGCATCCCGCGAGCTGAACTTCTTTGGTTATGGCGTTTCAACCTGTTACCTTAGGCTTCACCTGCCTCGACTCAAGCCCTTCTGGCTCTAACACCTCAACCAATCAGCATAGCCCTTGACCCTTGTTAGTAGCTCCTCCCGAGATCGACCAAAAACCCCCCGTCTAGGTGAGAGCCCGGGAGTGGAATCGATCTAGGGCCATTCAACACCCATATTTCCAACCTTGCCAGCCTCTCCAGAGATCAACCAGAACCCCCCGTCTAGGTGAGAGCCCGGGAGCGGAATCGATCTGGGGCAATCCAGCACCAATATTTCCAACCTTGCCAGCCTCTCCAGAGATCAACCAGAACCCCCCGTCTAGGTGAGAGCCCGGGAGCGGAATCGATCTGGGGCAATCCAGCACCAATATTTCCAACCTTGCCAGCCTCTCCAGAGATCAACCAGAACCCCCCGTCTAGGTGAGAGCCCGGGAGCGGAATCGATCTGGGGCAATCCAGCACCAATATTTCCAGCCTTGCCAGCCTCTCCAGAGATCAACCAGAACCCCCCGTCTAGGTGAGAGCCCGGGAGCGGAATCGATCTGGGGCAATCCAGCACCAATATTTCCAACCTTGCCAGCCTCTCCAGAGATCAACCAGAACCCCCCGTCTAGGTGAGAGCCCGGGAGCGGAATCGATCTGGGGCAATCCAGCACCAATATTTCCAGCCTTGCCAGCCTCTCCAGAGATCAACCAGAACCCCCCGTCTAGGTGAGAGCCCGGGAGCGGAATCGATCTGGGGCAATCCAGCACCAATATTTCCAACCTTAGTACCGCAGCAGTTGAAAGCATAACGAATGAGAGTGAGATGTTGATTGGATAACAAAATAAAGTTTTTAAGGGTAGAATCGTTTCAAATCATCCCCGCTCCGAGCCCGGTCAAGGGGCATCCCTTCCACATCCTGGAGGTGATACCCCCCCCCCCCCCCGACTTGAGCACCTCGCTTACAATATACGGGCCTTCCCAGTTGGGGTTAAGCTTACCCACTGTGGCCCCCCTGCCGGCCGCATCGACCTTTTTCAGGACCAGGTCCCCTTTCTGGAAGTGTTTGATCCGGATATGTTTGTCAAAATATCGAGCCATCCGCCTCTTGACCTCTTCCTGCCTGATGGTGGCCAGGTCCCGGAGCTCTTCCACCAGGTCCAAGGATAGCCTCTGCTCGGCATTGTTACCTTCTAGCCACCCTTCATCCCCCTCGCATGCAGCGGTCACCCGGGGGGTCTTTACCTCGAACTCTATGGGGAGAACGGCCTCGGACCCGTGGGAGAGCTTGAATGGAGTCTCCCCGGTGGCGGTGTTCGGAGTAGTCCTCATGGCCCAGAGGACGGAGGGTAGTTGTTCCACCCAACTTCCTCGTAGGTTTTCCACTTTCTTTTTTAGCAGGTTGACGATTATCTTGTTTGCCGCCTCCACTTGCCCATTGCTCCTCGGGTGGTGGACTGAGGCAAACCTGAGGTCAATGCCGAGCTGAGTGCAAAAGCCGACAAACTCTTCACTCGCAAACTGTGGCCCATTGTCCGTTACTATGGCTAGAGGGAGTCCATGTCTACAGATTATTTCCCCCCACACAAAATTCCTTACAACCTGAGAGGTTACCTTGGCTAGTGCCTTCACCTCTACCCACTTGGAGAAGTAGTCTATCATGACCAGCAGGAACTTCCTCTGGCCGCTGGCTTGGGGAAAGGGGCCGACCAGGTCCAACCCCCATATGGCGAAGGGCCAGGGGGCCATGATGGTCCGGAGCCGTTGAGCGGGGAGGAGTTGGAGTGGAGCATAGAGTTGGCACTTCTGACACTTTCTTGTGAACTCTGCTGCATCCTTGCCGAGAGTGGGCCAGAAGTAGCCTTGTCTTAACACCCTCCCTTCCAGGGTCCGACTCCCGGAGTGACTGCCGCACTCCCCGGAGTGGATTTCTTCCAGCACCCTCGGGACCTCTTTCTCGGAGACACAACGAGCCAGGAGTCCTGAGAGAGTCTTTCTATATAGCCCCCCTGCATGCAAAGAGTAATAGGCGGACTTATACCTGAAGCGCCTCTTGTCCACATCCTCTCCAGGGAACTGTCCGGAGGATAGGAAGGTGATGAATGGATCCATCCACGAGGCCTGCTGATCCACTTCCATCGACTCTCCCTCCTCGATGGAGGGCCGGAAGAGTTCCGAAGTCGTTCCCCCCGCTCGAGGACCGAACTTGGCTAGGAGGTCCGCCTGGGTGCTCTCCTCCCTCGGCACATGTTTGATTGAGAAGGTGCGGAACTGCCCAATGACTCCCTTAACCTTCTCCAGGTATAGTAGGAGGGTTGGATCCTTTGCTTCAAACTCTCCTTTGATCTGGCATGCCACCACCATGGAGTCTGTGGAGACCTCCACGTCCTGCACACCCAGTTCCTGGGCCAGCCGAAGGCCCGCTATTACTGCTTCGTACTCCGCCTGGTTGTTGGTGATCGGGAAACGGATGTTTAAGGCTTGCTCAATCCGAGTCCCCTGAGGACTCACCAGGACTATTCCCCCCCCCCCCCCCCCCGAAGGAGTATTTTCCCGACGCTCCATCCACCAACATCTTCCATGCTTCCGGGGGAGGTGGCTCGTGCTCCCCTACTTCGGCCGCGTAGTCGGCCATGAAATCTGCCACTGCTTGAGCCCTGATGGATGTCCTGGGTACGAAGGTGATATTGAACTCGCTTAACTCCACGGACCACTTCGCCAACCTTCCTGAGTGTTCTACCCCTTCCATGATTTTGCGGAGCGGATGGTCGGTCACTACTTTAATTGAATGGGCTTGAAAGTAAGGTCGGAGCCTACGGGCCGATACCACCAAGGCGAAGGCTAACTTTTCTAGGATTGGGTATCGGAGTTCCGCCTTCTTCAGCACTCGGCTAACATAGTAGATTGGGAACTGTTTCTTCCCCTCCTCCCGGATTAGCACGGAACTTACTGCCTCGGATCCTACCCCTAGGTATAGAGATAGGTCCTCTCCTGGTTTCGGTCCCTGGAGCAGAGGGGTTTGTGTGAGCTGTTCTTTCAGGGCTTGGAAGGCCCTCTCGCATTCCGGGGTCCATTCGAACTTCTTGTTTCCCCGCAGTACTTTGAAAAAAGGTGCACATTTTTCTCCCGCCTTGGAGAGGAATCTACTGAGCCCAGCCAATTTCCCTGTGAGGCTCTGGACCTCCTTCGGGCTCCTCGGCGACTCTAATTCCATCACCGCTTTAACTTTGTCCGGGTTGGGCTCCACTCCCGTGGGGGTGAGCAAATGGCCCAAGAACTTCCCTCGGCTTGCCCCGAAGACACACTTCAAGGGATTGAGCTTCATCTTGTACCGCCGCAGGGTCCCAAATGTCTCTTCGAGGTCTCGGAGGTGGGTCCCGAGATCTCGGCTCTTAACCATGAGGTCATCGACATAGACCTCTAAATTTCTCCCTTTCTGTTCGCGGAAGACCCTATCCATCATCCTTTGGTACGTTGCCCCTGCGTTCTTGAGCCCGAAGGGCATCATCTTATAGTAATAACATCCATCCCCCGTGATGAAGGAAACGTCCTTAATGTCCGGGGGATGCATGCGGATTTGATGGTAACCTGAAAAAGCATCTAAGAAGGACATTACAGTAAAACCGACGGCTGAGTCAACCAGCGCGTCGATTCTGGGCAAGGGGTAGCAATCTTTCGGGCATGCTTTATTAAGAAGTGAAAAATCGATACACATACACCACTTACCTCCACCCTTCTTCACCATAACGACATTGGAGACCCAGCCTGGATACTGGATCTCCGATACAAATCCGGCCTGCAGGAGTTTGCCCACCTCCTCGCGGATGGGCCCTTCTAGCTTGTCTGCGACGGCCCTCCTCTTCTGGCGGATGGGGCGGGCACCAGGGTCGAGGTTGAGGTGATGGCACGCCACATCCGCGTCGATCCCGGGCATTTCTGCGGCGCTCCAAGCGAAGACGTCCACGTTCTGCTGCACGCAAGCCAGAATCTCCGCTTGATCTCCTGGGCTGAGTCCTCCGCTGACCCGGACTTTTTCCACCACCCCCAGCCGGGTGATGACCTCGAGCTCCACGACCTCGTCCACGGCCTCCAACCGGGACTGCTCCCCCCCAGCCTTTTCTTCCTCGGCACAAGCGGGAGCCGGTATCTCTTCCTCGACTCCCTCTCCTAACACCATCAGCTCTTCCGCCCTTTCCTCCTGGGCCTTCTCCTCTTCTTCCTTTCTCTCCGCCCGGGGTATCTCAGCCACCCCTTCCTGGGCATGAACTTCACCTCCCTTCTTCTCTTCAGCCACCCCCAGACCTCCGGCTTCGGTTACCTCCTCCATCACCTTATCCCACTCTTCGGCTTCTCCCATCCAGGAGATGGTGTTGACGGCCGTCACGTAGCACTGTCTCGCTACCTTGGGATCCCCCCTGACCCGCACCTGAACCCCTCCGTCGTTGAACTTGAGGCACTGATGAAAAGTGGAGGGGACGCAACGGAACGCGCTGATGAGTGGCCGTCCGAAGATGGCGCTGTAACTGCTCAGGGCGTCCACTATGACAAAGCGACAGTTCCGCGACTGCCCACCCAGGGTCACATGGAGCCCTACCCCTCCTTCTACTTCCTTCCTCTCTCCCGAAAATCCGAACAGAGGGCCATCCGAGGCCAACACCCTTCTGGGCTCCACCTCCATCTTGTCGAATGCCTTCTTGAAGATGACATTGACCGAACTCCCATTGTCCACTAGGATTCGGGAGACGGTGAAGTTCTCGATCGCCGTCTGGATGACCAGCGCGTCGCAGAACGGATCTTCGTAGCTCGGCATGTCCTTTTGGGTGAAAATAATTTTTTCGGCCGGGGGTGGAGCGGTGGATGTTGACGCTACGCTCCGGCGGTAGATGGTATGGAGACTAGCCTTGCGGGTCGCCTCCACCCCTACCCCCCCATGGATCACTCCGATCCCTCCTCTATTCCCCAGATCTGCTCTATCCTCACATCTTTCCTCCTCCTCCTCCCGAGGTTCCACCTCCACGATCCTTAATGGCTGCTGCGGTGGTGGCGCGGGTGCTCGGCCCCTCTTCACCTCCAGGAACTCCGGACAGGTGTCTGTGGAGTGGCCTTCCACGTCATGGAAGATGCAATAGGGCACCGCCGCTTCCCTTGCCCCGGTCTCTGCTATCCTGTTCCTTCTTCTCCTAGCGGCCGCCGCCTCCGCTTCTCCTCCTCTTCCCCTTCCTCTTCCCCGGCCAATTGCCATGGCCTGTTGAGGTGGGGGAGGCAACTACATCGGGCCTTGTCTCCACCCCACCTGGGGGGGTCTCCATTGTCCCTCGAAACGGTTACCCCTTCCTGGGCCATAACCCCTTCCTTGCCCCTGCACTCCTCCACCCGGCGGCCTCCATCCCCCCTCCGGGGCCCGGGGCTCTTCTCTTCTTCTGACCTCTTGCTGCCTCACCTCCGGCTCACTGAGTTTGGCCAGCCTCTTGGTGAGCTCTGGGTTGGCCTCTTCGCTTGCTACTTCCTCCGCCACCCTCTCCATCAGCTCCTCATAGGAGACGGGGGCCTTCCTTTTCAATGCCATCTTGAAGAAACTTTCCTTCAACCCGACCGTGAAGGCGAGTTGA
Organism: Dactylorhiza incarnata; assembly: GCA_033032865.1. NCBI lineage: Eukaryota > Viridiplantae > Streptophyta > Magnoliopsida > Asparagales > Orchidaceae > Dactylorhiza > Dactylorhiza incarnata. The sequence continues at coordinate 2,763,870 of JAWHQI010000281.1, forward strand.
AGTGCAAACCCGGGCACCTCCTGAGTGAGCTGCACTTCCTCCTGGAACCGATCCGCGTACTGAGCAAACGTCTCCCTGGACTCCTGCTTCACCGCGAAGAGGGAATCAGCGTCCTTCTTCCTCCTCTTTGAAGTTGAAAATCTCAACAAGAAACTTCGGCGCAGGTCCTCGAACGCGTAGATGGAGCCTGCCGGAAGTGAATGAAACCAGTCCCTGGCCTTCTCCTTGAGAGTGACGGCGAAGAGCCGACACTTGAAGGCATCGGACATCGGCCTGATGGAGACCGAGTCCTCGAAAGACTGCAGATGCTGAACTGGGTCATCTCTGCCATTGTAGTACACTCTATCCCATTCTCCGAATCCCGCTGGAACGGGTGCAGACAACACTAATTCGCAGAAGGGGCTTCCCCCTCCTACCATCTTCTCTCGCTCGGCTCGCGGACCCAGCTCGCTCGCCAAGCTTGGGATCGCACTCGCGAGGGCGACGCTCGCCTGGACCACCCCGACTGTCGTCGCATCTTCCTGGCGCGCGCTCGCCTGTGCCGCGCTCGCTGGGGCAGAGCTCGTCGGCACCGAATTCGCCGGCGCGGAGCTTGCTAACACCGGGCTCGCCGGACTGGCGAACAGCACTCGCCCTTCCCTGTCATGTCCTGGTTCAATGGCAACTTCTTTTCCAGCCCTTCCTCCTGGTGCCCTCTCGCCGACTGCTGTTGGGGGAGTGGTCGCCTGAGGTGTCGGGGTCGCGAACTCACTTCGCAGAGCCGTGACCGTGAACCCCAAGGTGTCGAGCACCTCCTTCCTGAAATCCGCGAACATCCTAGCCATTGCTTCCTGAGGGGTCTCGCCGAACTCCTCGCCCTGCTCTTCATCCCCAGCCATAACTCTTCCTTGGGACTTTCTTGAACCAGCCGCGCTCCACGCTCAACGCACCAAAATGTTGAAACCGATTTCTCGATCTCTTGTGGAGCTCGGGGCCCTCACCGAAATGAGAGGCAGCTAGCCCTTACCGGTCCCTCGGGAGAGGTAAGGCCGACGATTTGAGCAAAGGACAAAGACCCTAGTCTCAGCGAGGAGGTCCCTCCACTAACCCGGAAGATCGTTGAGCGCTTCCCCTCCCAAGCCAAAGCTAAGACTCGGGCACCTTGGAGAGCTAGAGAGCCCAAACCAAAGCGACCTAGGAAGAGAAGAGCTCAAAGATGATGAACCGGCCTCTTCCAAGGTGCCCTTTGAGGTCTACTTATAGATTTTAGTTTTGTGGTCTGTCAATAACCAAATCCCGCTGTCCATTCTTACTATCCGCACACCGGATTGGCCTGCCAACAGCCAAACTCCGCTGTTTGGAGCGGCTAGGTGCAGACCACCGGGGGCCTCTTGGTAAAAATCCCTTCCTGGACCTTTACTGGGCGAGCCAGCCCGCTTCGCGACCTCCCTCGCGAGTGGAGCTCGCGAGCCTCTGGGTCGGTGAACTCCAGAGGTATTATCAACTCTCACTCAAGGCGGGCTCGCCTAGCGGACCCCTTCCTCGGATGGTTGGGCTCGCTCCTAGCGACCCGGCCAAGCCGACTGCCCTCGCGAGCGGAGCTCGCGAACCCCCGGGTCGGCGAACCCCAGGATGGCTAACTGCACCCCAAAATGGCTAACTGTACCCCAAGAGTTTCCGGGCTCGCCTGGCGAGCTCCCTCCTCAACCGGTCGGGCTCGCATGCACTGCCCTCGCGAGCCTCTGGGTCGGCGAACCCCAGGATGGCTATCCGCACCCCAAAATGGCTAACTGTACCCCAAGAGGTTCCGGGCTCGCCTGGCGAGCTCCCTCCTCAACCGGTCGGGCTCGCATGCACTGCCCTCGCGATCCTCTGGGTCGGCGAACCCCAGGATGGCTATCCGCACCCCAAAATGGCTAACTGTACCCCAAGAGTGGCTAACTGTACCCCACGAGGTTCCGGGCTCGCCTGGCGAGCTCCCTCCTCAACCGATCGGGCTCGCATGCGCTGCCCTCGCCGAGCTTCGAAGGAGCCGGTTACCTTCCCTTCGCTGGGCTCGCTCGCCTGCGCAGTCTCTTGCTCTTCCTTGGCCTACCTCGCCGGAGATCAGGGTTCGCCCCTCTGGGCTCGCCTCCTTGAGCGCGAGCTTTGGTTACTCCCTGGCGAACATCGGGGTTGTACACCTCCCATATTCGCACCCTCGTCAGAACGCTCCTGAGCGCGCTTAGAACGCCTCCGTGCTCACACGCACTCAGAACGCCTCTAAGCGCGTTCAAAGCGCTTCCATGTTCGTCGCGCGCTCAGAACGCTTCTGAGCGCGCTCGGAGCATTCTCACATTTCCGACTTGCTCACATTTCCGACTCGCTCACATTTCCGACTCGCTCACTTTTCTGACTCGGCTCGCTCACTTTGTCTTTTCAGTTTCTCATTTTTCAGGAACAGCTTGTCGCCTTTCCTCGAAGGGCAGGATGGTCATTTACGAAAAATGGTGATCCGTAGGCTCTGAACCGGAAAATATGATTCGTCCTCCCAGGTGGTTATGGTGGTTACAACGGCAAAATTACCGGGCTACCCCCGACCAAAGCTATAAAAGGACCCCCTAGGCTTCATTTGAGAAAGCGGGCCTTGAGGACGAGAGAGAGCTCCTTGAAGATTTCCACGGATTTCTCCTTCGGCGCTTGAAGATCTCCTTCGTGGACTTGAAGTTTTCCTTCGTCCTGAAAGGCGACTCGGCAATCTCACTTTCGTTCTCACGAAAGCAGACACATCGCTCACACTTTCGTCTTCATGAAATTGGATAATGCATTCTCACTTTCGTTCTCTACCGTTCTCAGAAGGAAAAGACTTAGTTTTTTCCGAGAGGTGGCCTGTCACCCTCGGAACTTTCTCTCTCTCTCTCTCCCTAATATTGTAACGAGCGGCGGCCTGTCGCGCTCGAATTCTAAACACCAGATTGTAACCTCTCCGAAGATATTGAAGTTTGGTCGGCACAGCCCCGACCGCGTGGTTTTTTTACCCTTTCCGGGTTTTTCCACGTTAAAACGTCCCAGTGTACTCAACAAATTTCTCTGTGACTGCTTGCGCACTTGGTTCGCTCCCAAGCTAAGGTGGTTCAATTCGACCGGTCTACCAAGAGCCCTAAGCGATCCGCAACAAACGTAATACTCTAACCAGAAAGAGAGATTCATAAATCAGCATCTCTATCTAATTTACACAAAATTAGAATATTTGATTTTATAAAATCAAAATTATGTTCCTTCGATTATTAGAATTATAATTAACCATTTCACAATTGTATTATATCATCGAGTTTGAAATGATACAACATGTTGTTACCACTACATCATCAAGTTTGAAATGATATGATTAATAATCCTAATATCAAGACACAAACTAGTAACTTCAGTATTCCTTTTTGAAATGATACTGATCAATTCAACCTTTGAATAGAAATAATTGTATAAATCATCAATTTTGGAATGATTGACAATTATTCAATCTTAGGCTTTCATCAAGTAGCATCTGAAATACTTTAGTGTACTCAATCTAGATGCTTGAATATATGCATATTTCGATTCTAAAATCTTAAACATAAAATAGTTATTAAGTCATACTAAATAGACTTTAATCTCATCTCCCCCGATGTTTTAGATGTAAGAACCTTACATAAGCCCTTAGTAAAGGCATCTGCTATATTATTTTTTGATCTCACGTCTAGTAGAGATATGATCCCCTAACTAGTGTGATAGGCCAATCAGGTGTGTTTTATCCGTAGTTGTCTCTGCTTTCCACTGTGTAACACCCCAGTTTTCCCAACTGAAGAAAGCAAAGCAATCTGGTAGCAGAACCTACCGCCAGGTGTTAGTGCTAACGCTAACGGTAGGGATGTCGACTTGATGACTTTACCTTGTCGACGTGAAGGTCCTGCTGTTGTCGAGAGGTCTCGACGATTGTCAAGCTAACACTAAGCGGTAGCTGTGTCGACGTGATGAGTCTTGTATTGCTGAGATCATCTCTATGTCGACTAGACGCTAACGCCACGCGTTAGAGTTAACGCTGGCGGTAGCTGTATCGACGGGATGAGTCATGTATCGTCGAGATGAATTAAGCGGTGAGCGGATAAGCTCCACTGTCTAAGCCACTACCGCATGGCGGTAGCAGCCGGGATCAGACTTCTTAAAGTAAATCATGGTCATCCATGACATTTGGATTTGAGGTCCTGTGGCTGAGAATCAGCATGAATCCTATAAGGGCTGAGAGGCTTTTTTTGAGAAGTAATTTCTAATTTCTCATTCTCTCTCTTCAAGTTAAGGAAAGGTTAAGAGACAGGAAGAAAGAGAAAGGAGAAGGCTGAATTAAAATCAGCTATTGGACTTGTGAGAGCTATTGAAGGCTTGTGCCAAGGTTGGATCCGCGAAGAGGAAGGTACTTCAAATGCTTCCATCCAATTTAACTATGATACGATGATACTGAAATGAGCTTCAAGGGTAACGACTCTCCTCGTGAATATCTGGACATGCTAGTCCTTTGATTGGCATCATAGTAGGAAGATTTCCACTAATTAGTGGATAGGATTATTCTGATGGGTCGATATGGAATATACCATATAGAGATTGCATATAAAGTCTGGATCATTGTATAGACATAGACATGATGTGTGAAACCCACCCAGACAAGTTGGTCTGGAGGGTGATGCATATATTGTTTATTACATTCGAGAGAAGACTCCGTGTATATATGTTGTGTTTTGGGTTCTGGGTACTGTGGTGTACTGCAAGGAGTTCTGGAGGCAAACTCCAGAAAATACTCGAAAAAGGGGATAGAATCCTTGCTTTGTCTTCTACCACCCATCGATAGTGATACTACTGGCGGTAGCTCCTAGTCGAAACTAGTGAGCCATTTGTGGTGGGTGTGAAGCTTAGTTCCTGGGGACTCGGTGCGTAACGCCAAAAAGCTATAGGCATGCAATTGTAGAGCATAACTGAGGGCAAATGTGTGTTATGTCGATAACATCATATGGTAGTACTACCGCTGGCGATAGCTCTAGTGAGCAGATTATGAAGCAGAAGGGCCTGATGTGCCTAACTTCGTTGGCCTTGTGTGCCAATAACGGGAACAAGGTGAAGCCATACCTACGTCGGGCAGAGTTGATCCCAATGATTTAAGCATGGGCAAAGCTGAACCGAACCCATCCCATAGCTGGTCAGTGAAGAGGTCACCCCTCGGTGCACTAAAGGAATTTTGGGAAAGGAAGCGTAAGGTATGATGACCTTGACGATAAAGCTCATAGTCATCTATGTTAAGCAGGGCTTAGGATGGTGGTGTAACTCGGGGAGTACACCAAAAGAGTGTCATGAGTGCACAAAACATGTGGTCATGAGTGCCTACGCTGATGATGATTGCAGTGCTTAGACGCACTTTTGAGATATATATAATGCTAATGTGTGCTTGCAGGGAAGGAGTACCACCTCCCAAGAATGGGGTGATGTCGTTATAAATCTTGGTCAACTAAAGCTGGCCGGTTACTTGTTTGCCACATTTTGGTGGAATGTGCTTCTACAGGTGTTGGCGAGCTGAGCGAGACATAGCGGGTTGGAGCCCCAGTTGCTGTGCTATGCTGGCCCTCGAAGGCCCAAGTGTGTGTTTACTTGTTTTCATATGTGGTCGGCCTGCATGCTGATCTTAGTAAACCACATGTTATTGTAAATATTTCAAATAAAGAACTCTTGATGTACTTTCATTCCTGTTGTAGTAAAGTGGACATATGTAATATGGTTTGATTTAAATAAATAAATGCTTCAATTGTATAACTCTGTGAATGCTGAGATGTTTTGCTTAAAACTGTTTAAAAACTAATGCGTAACTTCCTCTCATGTTTGTTTAATATGGCGTGGTGTCCCGACTGGACCTACTATTATATTCTATGTAACAAGGAGGGTGCTACATATTGAACAGAGTATTAGTTGCAATAGTTTTGTGGCTTGATTATCACAAAATATTGATATAGAGTTCATTTTTAGACTCGTCATTGGAATGTTCATTATCAGATCCCCAATCCACTTTGCTTCTGCTGCTGCTGAAGATAGAGCATAAAGTTCTAATTTCACAGAGGATAGTGTAATGCACGTCTGCGTCTTAGACTTCCAAGCTACGTCAGCTCCTCCTAGTGTAAACCCAAAACCACTAATGGATCTACTATCACCAATATCTGAGCACCAGGAGGCGTCAGAATATCCTTCAAGCATAGGAGGATGTCCACTGTAACATAAAATATATTTTTCAGTGTACTTTAGGTATCTGATTAGCCTTTCTAAGGCGTCCCAGTGGTCATTTCTAGGGTTACTAGTAAATCTACTAAACATATCGACCGTAAAAACTTTGTCAGGTCTAGTGCAGGCAGTAGCATATATGAGACTTCCTATAAGTTTGGAGTAATCCAACTGTTTGATAGGTGAACCATCATTAGGTTTCAGTTCATTATTATAATCGTATGGAGTCTCAATCTTGTTTGTTTTTATCATAACTCCACTTTTTCAGTACATTTCTAATATAGTGACTCTGACTTAGGGTAATACCCTTCACAGTGAAGTCTACTTCCATTCCTAGGATGGTTTTCACCACGCCTAAGTCTGTCATGCTAAATTGTTCCTTCAAGATAACTTTTACGACTTCCATCTCAGATTGATCAGTACTCAGAATTAACATGTCATCAACGTACAAACATATAATGGATTAACCCAAATCCTTCACCACTGCATTTGAACTCGTTCTAATATACAAATGATAACTCCTTAAAAAGGAGTTATCATCATATATTGAATTATTAAATACCTCTTTATTTCTTGAAAATGTGTTAAAAATGTATTAAATAGTTTAAAATACTTTGTTAATGATTTTGGAATGGATATATGTGTCACTTTGTTATATTTTCATTGTAGAAATGCCAAAAAAGTTGAGGAGAAGAAGCCCAGAAAAACTAGTTTTTGCCTAAGTAAAAGTTGTTGCAACAACTTTTTCAGTTGTTGCAACAAATCTGCAGTCCGAAAATTCCATTTTTAATTTCAAAATTAAAAAGGAGGTGGTTATCAAACATGGGAGTGACACACTAATCAGGGGGAGTTACGCAAATTAAAAAAAAAGATAAAAAGAAGTTATGACATGAAAGGAATTTATTATTGACATTTTGGAGAGAAGAAGAAGGAGGCGGTTCACCACTTTTGGAAGGAGGGAGACAAGAAAATTTCGGCCAGCATTTTGCTTGGAGAGGAACTTGGCGGCCATTGCTTGGAGATCAAATTCCTGCACTTTTTCATCTTCTCTAATCACGTTTAGTAAGATCTTTCTAATTGCGTGTGATATTTCCATCGTCATGAACTAATTTCCTTTGCTTGTATGTTGAAAGTACTTTGCTTGTTGTGATGTTTTGATTTTAATTTTCTTGTGGATGTTTAAAATAATATCTTTATCAAATTTATGATTTTGTTCTTAGTAAGTTTGGCTTAAGTTTCATCTTTAAATTTGCTTAGCAAGATTCGAGAGAGGAGTCAGGCTAGATGAATGTTTCATACTGCGCGACGAGATTCGAGAGAGTAGTCGTGTAAGTGTTTAACCAAAATTTCTGTTTGTATACTGCGCTGCAAGATTCGAGAGAGGAGCGGTGAAAGTATATCATAAATTTAGTATAGCTTGGCAGGGAGAAAGAGATTTCGTCTTCTCGTTAGCAACATCGATTTGTGTGCTTCATGTTATTCTTTATTGTTGCATAAGTTAGAGATAACTAGGGGATAAAGAGTAAATGAATTTCAAAGATCGAGAGACAATAATTTTCATTTTCAAATCATTGCAGGATAGTTGATTAAACTCTTCACCAAGACCCACATTTAAACTCATCACAATAGACATAGAAAATAAATATGCAAGACCATTTCTCCAAACCGTTTAAAAAGCAATTTTAAGTAATCTTAGTTTTAATTTGTGTAGTTTTATTTACGTTCAAAAAATCACCTTAATCATTTTACTTGAATTTAAAGAAAAGGTTAAACTAGTAATTATGAGTATTAGATTAATCGCGTCCTCGTGGGAATGAACTTTACTTACACATTATAGTACTTGATTCGGCACGTTCACTTGCGTATATATATCCGCCAAAGGGCGTATCAAGTTTTTTGGCGCTGTTGCCGGGGACGTATTAAGTTTTTTGCGCCTTTGTCGGGGACTGTGCGATCTAATAATTTATTCCTTGCAATATTAGTAAATCCTAAGTATTTAGAGGTCAAGTATTTACTTTAGTAATATTAAATATAATTCTGTTAGTTTATGTCCAGATTTCGAAAAACTAAAGTACTGTCGATAAATATTGAAATTGAGTGCAGTTATAAACAAAACAAGAAAAATCGTAAGGCTAAAGAAGTAATTCACCCTGCAATGAATAACAATAGACAAGATAATTTGAATGAAAATAAGGGTCAAGAGAACCCTAATGGTCAAGTCGATCAAGGATGCCAAAATGGCCAAAATGGTCAAAATGCACATGTCGAACCACGACTGACTTGTCGTGATTACAATGCACCATTGAGAGGAGGGATGCACTTTAACATCGCTAGGCCTCTAATCGAGGCTAACAATTTTAAAATGGACTATACAGTCATGCAACTAATACACCATAGTAAATTTGGAGAGTTAAATCATGAAGACGCAACTGCCCACTTAAGAACCTTCTTACAAATCTGTGATATGTTTAAATGCAATGGAGCATCTGATGATGCAATCCTATTAAGATTATTTCTATTTTCATTAAAAGGGAGAGCGAGTGACTGGCTAGCGTCATTACCACCTGATTCCATTACCACATGGGATCACGTGGTTGAAATTTTTTTGAACAAATATTTTCCACCTTCAAAGACTGCTAAGTTGATTAGAGATATCACTACCTTTACGCAAGGTCCAGGGGAAACTCTTTATGATGCTTGGAAGCGTTTTAAAGATTTATTGAGAAAATGCCCACATCACGATTTGCAACAACACCAACAAGTTTCCACTTTCTATAATGGGTTACAAACTACAACTATGATTTTAGTTGAGGTGTTGCGGGAGGATCACCAATGAAAAGATACCCCGAAGACGCTATTACCAAGCTTTTGAAAGACAAGGAAGCGTCAATCTGGTAGTAGTCCACCAAGTAGACCAAATCACATCCTTAACTGCTCAAATGACATCACAGTTTAACTTAATTAACAAAAGGTTAGATTCTTTATCGCCATCGTCATCTAATGCACCACTCACTGTAGAGCAACTGAATCAAATTACTGAAGAAGCAAATTACATTGGTGGTCATCCAATTTGCTATGATTGATTATCCTTGCTAGGGACCAACAAATAGCTAAGTGTGGGGGTGTGATAACTCCTTAAAAAGGTGTTATCTTCATATATTGATTTGATTAAATACCCCTTTATTTCTTGAAAAAATGTTAAAAATGTATTAAATAGTTTAAAATATTTTGTTAATAATTTTGGAATGGATATATGTGTCATTTTGTTATATTTGCATTGTATAAATGCCAAAAAAGTTGAGGAGAAGAAATCCAGAAAAAACAGTTTTTGCCTAAGTAAAAATTGTTGCAACAACTTTTTCAGTTGTTGCAACAAATTTGCAGATCGAAAATTCTGTTTTTAATTTCGAAATTAAAAAAGGAGATGGTTATCAAACATGAGAGTGGCTCACTAATCAGGAGTTACGCAAATTAAAAAAAATTAAAAAAAGTTATGGCATGAAAGAAATTTATTATTGACATTTGGAGAGAAGAAGAAGGAGGCGGTTCACCATTTTTGGAAGGAGGGAGACAAGATAATTTCGGCCAGCATTTTTCTTGGAGAGAAACTTAGCGGTCATTGCTTGGAGATCAAATTCCTGCACTTTTTCATCTTCTCTAATCATGCTTAGTAAGATCTTTCTAATTGCGTGTGATATTTCCATCGCCGTGAACTAATTTCATTTGTCTTGTATGTTGAAAGTACTTTGTTTGTTGTGATGTTTTGATTTTAATTTTCTCGTGGATGTTTAAAATACTATCTTTATTGAATTTATGATTTTGTTCTTGGTAATTTTGGCTTAAGTTTCATCTTTAAATTTGCTTGGCAAGATTCGGGAGATGAGTCAGGCTAGATGAATGTTTAATACTGCGATGCGAGTTTCAAGAGAGCAGTCGTGTAAGTGTTTAACCAAAATTTCTATTTTTATATTGCGTTGCAAGATTCGAGAGAGGAGCGGTGAAAGTATATCATAAATTTAGTATAGCGAAGAAGGGAGAAAGAGATTTCGTCTTCTCGTTAGCAACATAGATTTGTGTGTTTTATGTTATTCTTTATTGTTGTCTAAGTTAGAGATAACTAGGGGATAAAAAGTAAATGAATTTCAGAGATCGAGAGATAATGATTTTCATTTTCAAATCATTGCAGGATAGTTGATTAAACTCTTCACTAAGACCCACATTTAAACTCATCACAATAGACATAGGAAATCAATATGCAAGACCATTTCTCCAAATCGTTTAAAAAGCAATTTTAAGTAATCTTAGTTTTAATTTGTGTAGTTTTATTTACGTTCAAAAAATCACCTTAATCATTTTACTTGAATTTAAAGAAAAAATTAAACTAGTAATTGCGAGTATTAGATTAATCACGTCCTCGTGGGAACGAACTTTACTTACACATTATATTACTTGATTCGGCATGTGCACTTGCGTATATATATCCGCCAAAGGGTGCATCAAGTTTTTTGATCATATAATATATATATATATATAATACAAAAATATTTAATACAAACATTTATCTGATAAGCTTGATTTAAAACCAATGTCTTTAACACAACTGTCAAATTTCTCGTGTCACAACGTTGGTGCTTGTTTCAATCCATAGAGTGACTTAATCAACTTACAGACCTTCTATGAAAAACCCTTTAGGTTGGTGCATGCAGATCTCCTCAGTCAGATCTCCATTTAGAAATGCAGTCTTGGCATCCATCTGATGAACAGTATGATGTTCAATAGATGTTATAGCGAGAAGAACCCTAATCATCATAATGTGACAAACAGGTGAGTATATATCAAAGTAGTTTATACCACTCACTTGAGTGTAGCCTTTGACAACTAGACATGCTTTCTATTTGGCAATACTCCCATCGGGATTTAGTTTCTTCTTTAGAACTCACTTGTTCTCTATGGTTCTAGCCCCTTTGGGCAGGTCAACTAAAGTCCAAGCGTGGTTTTGCATGAGAGAGTTCATCTCATCATCGATGACTTTTTCTGTAATAGAGAATCCCTAGATCGTATCGCTTCCTTATAGGTAGATGGATCAACTTCAACTTGGTAAGTCACAAAGTCTGTACCGAAGCTTTTAGGTACTTTTTCTCTATTAGATAACCTTGTTGGCTCCAAAACCCTAGTATTTATCGGCTCAGTGTCAGAGATACTTGGTTCAGTCTTAACAAAAGTTTTAGGACTGGTAGCTGGCAGACTTGGAAGAGTCAGGTTTTTATCTTAAAGGAGTTTATCCAAAAAAAATTGCATCTCTAGATTCTATGATTGTATTAGTTGAGAGATCTAGAAATCTGTCTGCAGTACTATCCTCTGCATATCCTAGATAGACACAAGTGTTTATCCTAGGTCCAATCTTAGATCTCTTAGGTTTAGGTATCCTCACATAGGTGATACACCACAAGCTTTAAGATTATCAAATCTAGGAGGTCTCTTAAACTATTGAAGCCAGGAAATTCCCGTCTCCAAAATTCGGATCAATGCAGCCGGAGGCTACTCACCCAGTAGTCCAACTAGACGGCTTGACTGGCAACGATGAGAAGACTAGAATAATGACCACAAGACCCTAGATGCTGCGACAAGGAGGTCCCACCACGCACCTGAAAGCTCAAAAGAGTCTTCCCCTCCAAAACCAAAGGATGACCGAGCTTACTACTAGGAAGGCACTGAATGGGTAAGGATCTCGCCTATGGGGGGGATACGGGAGACAATGCATGGCCCCTGCAAGGTAGGATAGTTGAATCTGATGAGCAGGCAATTAGGTAAGGACGTCAGCAATGCCTGGCGAGTTGTAGTTGATAGTCGCCCCTATGCGAGTAAGTATGAGGGTTGCCTGATAATCGCCGGCTTATGCGAGTAACTTTGAGGCCTTCTTCTAGTCACCACTTTGAGGCGAGTAACCTTGATACACTACAATAAAGTTAAGTTTTAGTTACACTTCTTTTAGCTACGGAACAAAAGTCATGGCTAATAATAGTGCATTAGCCACGACAAAAAAATCGCGGCTAATAACAATATTACTCACACCTAGCAATTCATACCTTTGGCGAACTTCTTGTTGTCTTTGATTTGACCATTGACTTTGACTTCTGCTCTCGTGGCCTGGATGGGCCATACCCTTGAAGAATAAGGGTTGTACATAATCCCCGCCCTTTGCGAGCGACGAAGCGGCTCGGAAAGAAACATCCAACTCTTATTCGACTAGAGTCTTCTGGAAAGTATGCCGCCTACTCGAAAGTTGGGGGGCCATCGACCTCTACAAATAGGAGGGCAGGGGCCTTCCCTGGCACTCCAATTTTCAATCGCCGACGAGATGCTGACTCCCGAGGAGATAATCCCGAAGGCTCATATATTGAGGATGTAAGACACCCCCCTCCCTAAAACTGAACCTGGCTCGGTGAGGGAGGATCTTACTGCCCAAGGATGGCCACTAGTGCTTCCCGGATGGCAACGACCCACCCTCTCAAGCACTGAGTGGTCGCCTTGTCAGGCACAAGAATCACAACAACACATCAGAATCACAAAGCGGAACTAATAGAATAAGAAAACTAAGCACACAACTTATATATACATAAAGAGAAAAGGCTGAAGCATATTGTTTACTACATCTGTCTCGGGGGCTACACATGACTTTAACAAAATGCTCTTAAGCTAGTCCTATACTCTAGGACTCACGTCGCGGAAGACAGGGGGCGAGGCTGGAGTATCCGATCGGGCCATCTCTAAGGCCGGTAACACGTCCTGCGGTGCGGGGGCTTCACGCTGTCCTATCTCCTGTGATTGGTAATAAAAATAACCATTAGTCACAGAGCTAAGTAGAAAACACATTCCCTCCCCAGATCCATATCCTGGGGGAGGGCTAAAGTACAGGAATAAATAGCCGAAGCAAGGTAGATGGTTAGCACCAGGCAAATGTATATATATCTATATGGCCTACCAACCATAATATCCACGAGGTGACATAGACGCGCAGTACGTAATAAAAGCAATACTATCTTGCGCACACCCGCACCCAGGTATTCAAACCCGCACACACAAAAACTAAGTGTCGACACAGCTTAGACCGCTTTGCTCAAGCGGGGTTGCGAACCCCGCGGGCCTCACCGATGTGGCCGCCGGTGACATTGGCCAATCCTGCCACTTCTGAATGTAGTCGTACCGTATCACTCAGGTCCTCTCGTACAACTTGGTGTAATAACTGGATGTGAGCGACATCCGGCAGTTCCGAGATTTAGGCCGGCCAGCGGAGGCAAAACTGCGGGTTCGGAGTGGTGATAACCCGCTGCGCACATCTCCCTGTCGCCATGAGTCGTCAACCCTCCCGCACCGGTACGAACGGTCTGCGGGCGTGACCGACCCGCCAATTTTACAACAAACAATCTTCAAATAGATTAAGTAGAGAATAAGCGCTTTAAGTCTTGACGCGTCATTCTTAACTCGACCGGTCACTCGACTTTTGACCGGGAGGCTCGGCGATAGGAGGGCTCCTTATTTGGGGCTAACTCGGGAGGAGGGACTCAACTCTGGGTTTTCCCCAATTAAGGCCTCACAGAAAGGAGGAGACGCTTGCCTGCGTAGGACTGTGGTTAGTACTAAAATATATATAAAGTGCAACATAAGCTGTAAGAAAGGCCGAAAGTAGGGGCCGAAATATCAGGACCAGTACGAAACTGGAGAATTGAAAGTACAGAAAGCAGTAAATAAAGGACCAGTGCGAGACTGGATAACTGAAAGCACAACAAGCAGTAAATAAAGGACCAGTGAGAGACTGGATTACTGAAAATGAACCGAACAAAAATATAATTAAGGGGACCAGTGCGTGAGTGGATTACTAAAAGCATAAACAGAAAGCAAAAGTAGGGGGACCAGTGTGAGACTGGATTTACAGAATAAATGGCGAAAGTAAATGCAGGACCAGTACGAGACTGGAGAGCATAATAAATAAAATGGTTAGTATTCCAATCACTCCATAACAGGAGGCTTCAATGTCGACTCTGTTCTTAGGAGGAAGTTCCGTTCGATCCCCGTTCATAGGGGTCTTTTCTCCGTTCATCGGAGCTTACTTAGTGGTACGCCCGCAAAAGGTGTATATAAATACGCAAGTGCACGTGTCGTACAAGTAATAAAATGATGAGAAAGTGATCGTTCCCATGAGGAAGTGCTTAACTTAGCGCTCACAAATATTAATTCTGTCTTTTCTCTAAATTCAAGGAAGTAATAATGATTGGTAGAGAAAACTTAATAATTCAAAAGCAACAATTACAATTCTAACTACGGTTACTTGAAATAAATTGCGGTTACTTAAAATACTTTTTACTTTACTTGGAAAGATAGTCTCACATGTGATTTTCCCTTGTTATGATGACAACCAACAAAAGTGATAATTTATGAAGTGTTAATGATTCTCTTGCAACGATTCTAAAATGGATAACTTTATCTCTCGATCTCCATTATCCGCTTATTCCAAAATCCTCTAGTCGTCTCCAACTTAGATGAGATTAAAATAACATGAAGTGCTAGAATCACGGTTGCTAATTCAAGAGGAGATCTCTCTCTCTTGGAATTATATTAAGATTTATGATACACTTTCAACGCTCCTCTCTCGAATCTCGCGATGAAGTATAAATACGGAAGTTTGGTTAAAAACTACACGACTCCTCTCTCGAATATCGCCGTGCAAAACAAACGTTCATCTAGCCCGACTTATCTCTCAAATTTTTGCCAAGCACTTTAAAGAAGAAACTTAAACCAAAATCCCAATGATAGATCATAAATTTAATAAAGATCAACATCAACACATTCACAAATTATAAATGAAAATCAAGTCATCATCACAACTAAGGTACTTCACACATGCAAGAATTAGAAGATTAGTTCATGAAGGAAGAGAGAAATCGCAAACCAAAGTAGATCTTACAAGACATGATCCAGGAAATTAAAATGATGTAGAAGTGTTTTTCCCTTTCTCCAAGCCCTAGCCGAAAAATCTCCTCCAAGAAAGAGACCACCCAGTTCTCCCCTTTTTTTTCACCTATTCCCAAGAATAATCCTCCTTTAGTGCTGTAATTTCGTGCTCTTAACTTCCATTCCAAATCTCAAGGGGTGCCTCCTTTGGAAATACACGTAGGCGCCTCTTTTTAAAATTCAAAATCTGAATTTCGCCGCCACGTTACAACCTGCTAATTTTAGGCGTTGCAACATAATTTCTGCATCAGCAATAAATGATCCTTTGCTTCCCCAACTTGAATCCTTTGACCAATCTTAGATAGAAAATCATGGAAAATGTCTGAAATCAGTCCAACATTGATTAATAAGATATTTAAACATATTTTCTATAATTGGGGATTATTCTCCTCTTTTTAATGAAAATTAGAATAAAATAAGTAGTGAAATAACTTCCTTTTGGCAAGTTATCACACCCCCACACTAAGAGATTTGCTAGTCCCTAGCAAATATAATCAATTCTAAGCTTGAATAAAGAATTAATGAAATTGTGCAAACTCAACTAATCACACATCCTTAACAATAAATTAACTAAGACATATTAATGAAATCCGCTTTACTCAACTGATAAGTCAATAAATCAACACGAATTCAATCATTCACAAATCCATTAGCTCGAATGAAAGGTAAAGCTCAAATAAAGTCATAAGTGTTGTGTGTGCTTTTCCTTAAAATTAGTTACTCCTAAACATCTTTTAACATTGGATCTCCGCAACATAGGGAAAGATAAGAATAGCTAAATTATTGATTGAGCCTACACAAAGATCAGTAGTTCAAATGAGAGTAGAATTGACTTGGATAAGCGTTCAAGGATGATGTTGATAGCAGAAAGACATTCCCTTAGTTCGTAATCTTAATAATTCACCAAATCATGGGGTTTATTGACATTTTCACTCTTTTTTTTATATTCATAGTAGGGATCATTCCAAGTATAAGTGTACATACCTAGGCCACATATCACTATGATGCATTTTATATATATATATATATATATATATATATATTTTTAATTGACTAGCATAGTAGGGATCATTCCAGGTATGTATACATATACTTAGGCCCATATCACTATGAATCTCAACCTTTTTTTTTTGAAATTAAACACCCATAAAGTGGCTAATATACTAAGACGTAACTAGTAAGAATATTGGGAAGGTAAGCGTGGAATATACGTATCAACATGAAAAGTGTTCAAGCGCAAAGATTGTAGTGGAGGGTCAAAATGATTTAACTACATAAACCCATGTTTCAGCCAACATCGCTAACTCAGTTCTTGCTTACCCATCCCCATTATATTTTAGAAACCATATCAAAAGCTAGGTTTTGAAGTAAAATCTTTCAAGGAAAATTGTGCTTAAATCAGACTTAAGAGCGCTTTACCAAAAAAATTCTCACTAATTTCAAATTCTGTGACTGAAATCGTTTGATTAACCGGCCATACCACTCGATTATCATTGGATAACAAGAATGTCCTATAGGTTAAATTGTAAAAAACAAGGACGGAGTTATTGAGTTCGCATATATAAATAAATAAGTCCTTATCCAAGCAGTAGGGGCTGAACTCTACCCACCCCCACACTTAAAATATTGCTAGTCCCTAGCAACTATATTAATGAAAATATAAAAGAGGAAAATAATTGACAATTTTACGATGAAAGAAATAGAAATAATGTAAAACAATTACTCCCCTCATATTTTTCTGCATGTTGCATTGCCACCTTCCAAAGAATTCATAGTCCATGAGTGATTCGAACGAATCATAGCCCAGTAGTTCAGAGGATCTGCAAATAACATCACAAAACCAAACACAAGCATAACCCTAATAAAGTAGCTTTTAATTTAGATATTCTAACGTTAGCAATGGATATTGGATGGAGCCATATCTTAGCAAAACCTTTAAAGTAACTAAAGTAATGGAATGCAAGGTAATGGGCAATAAAATTAAAAAATGAAAACATCATAGCACTAATTTCACAGAAATATTGTCCAAAAATAAGAAAAAATTATGCGTTGTAACGCGCAAAATTTATGCGTTGCAACGCGGAATTCAAAATTTATGCGTTACAACGCGCAAATTTATGCGTTGCAACGCGGAAAAATAAGAAAAATTTATGCGTTGTCCCACCGAGGCTAGCAAGTTGTAACGCGCAAAATTTATGCGTTGCAACGCGGAATCAAAACTGCCAGAATTTAAAGCTGCCACCGAGGCTAGCACGTTGTAACGTGCAAAATTTTTGCGTTGCAACCTGAAATCTGGAAAATTTATTTCTAAAATTATTTACTACCAAGATCCACTTTGCAATCTCTTCCATCACCTATTTTCCTCCAATTGATAAAAACAAACATAAAACAAACAAAACAAACTAAAAACGATAGAAAAATAACAGAGATGGTGGGTTGCCTTCCACCCAGCGCCTCGTTTAAAACGTCCCGGCCGGACGCTTTCCCTATTTCATTTTCAACTGAAAGTTAACAACATCTCCTCGCGCTGGTCACTACCTTCATAATATTCCTTCAACCTCTGTCCATTTACTTTAAACTTGGATCCGTCTCTCTCATTACAAATCGTGATAACTCCAAACGGATGTACCTCCTCCACCCGAAAAGGTCCAGACCATCGTGACTTCAATTTTCCGGGGAATAATCTCAGTCGTGAGTTATACAAGAGGACGAGCTGCCCTTTTTTGAACTCCTTTCTTCGCAACCTCAAATCATGCCATTTCTTCGTCCTTTCCTTGTACAACCTAGCATTTTCATACGCGTTAGATCTGATTTCTTCCAATTCGTTCAAATGAAAAAGTCTGTTCTTGCCTGCTTCTTGGAGATCGAAATTCAACCTTTTTATTGCCCAATATGCTTTGTGCTCCAATTCGACGGGAAGATGGCATGATTTGCTATAGATCATTTTATATGGGGTTAGGCCTATCGATGTTTTAAATGCCGTCCTATATGCCCATAATGCCTCGTTTAGTTTTTGTGACCAATCCTTACGAGTTGTGCTTACCGTTTTTTCTAGGATTGATTTTATCTCTCTATTAGAAACTTCAGCCAAACCATTTGTTTGAGGATGGTACGCAAGGGCGACTTTGTGAGTGACTCCATATTTTCGTAGGAGCGATTTAAATTGAGTATTACAAAAGTGTGCTCCATCGTCACTTATTATGGCTCTGGGTGTACCGAATCTAGAAAAAATATTAGCCTTAAGAAATTTTAGTACAACCTTAGCATCATTTTTCGGTGTGGCTATAGCTTCTATCCACTTCGAGATGTAATCCACAGCTAAGAGTATATACAGATTTCCATTTGAGTTTACAAATGGGCCCATGAAATCTATTCCCCACACATCGAAGATCTCCACCTCTAGAATATTAGTCATTGGCATGTTATCCCCTCGATTGATGTTTCCCGTTCTTTGACATCTATCGCAACATTTTGCGAACCTATGAGCATCCTTAAATAGTGTTAGCCAATAGAAACCAGCCTCTAAGACTTTTATTGCTAATCTCTCTCCCATAAAGTGTCCACCATAAGGTGAAGCATGACATTTCGCTAGGATACCTTGTACTTCTACCTCGGGGATGCATCTGCGAATCACTTGGTCAGCACAAATCTTAAACAGATACGGATCATCCCAAATGTAAGATTTCACCTGGTGGAGAAACCTTTTTGTTCGTTGATAGTCCATGTCTGGGGGAAATACATTGCTCACTATGTAGTTCACAATGTCTGCATACCATGACATACTCGCCTCAGATATTGCCAGCAACCTCTCATCAGGAAAATTCTCTCTAATCTCTATGTCCACATCTTTCTCACACTCATACTCCAAACGTGATAGGTGGTCCGCTACCAGATTCTCCGCTCCCTTACGATCTTTAATCTCTAAGTCGAACTCTTGCAAGAGGAGAACCCACCTAATCAGTCTAGGTTTAGCGTCTTTTTTCTCCACTAAAAATCGAATTGCTGCATGGTCCGTATAAACAATCACCAAGTAGGATCGAAATTTGTCAAAAGCGAAAACGACTGCTAATAACTCCTTCTCGGTAGTTGTGTAGTTTACTTGTGCATCAATCAGTGTCTTGCTAGCATAGTAGATTGTGTGAAAGACCTTGTCACGCACTTGTCCTAAAACCGCGCCCACATCAAAGTTGCTAGCATCGCACATAATGGTGAATGGTAAAGACCAATCGGGTGAAATAATAATGGGTGAAGAAATAAGACTTTGCTTCAAAGAATGAAAGGCGGCTAGACATTCCTCATCAAAGTTAAAATGTGAATCTTTTTCTAATAAATGACTTAGTGGTTTAGAGATTTTAGAAAAATCCTTAATGAAACGACGGTAGAAGCCGGCGTGTCCTAAAAAACTTCGCACTCCCTTAACATTAGTTGGTGGAGGCAATTTCTCTATAACCTCTGTCTTTGCCCGATCTACTTCCAATCCCTTCTTTGACACCTTGTGTCCTAAAACAATTCCCTCTTTGACCATGAAGTGACATTTTTCCCAATTTAAGATCAAATTGGTTTGAATGCACTTATCCAAAGCTTTCTTCAACACTTTCAGACATTCATCAAATGATCTCCCTAATACTGAAAAATCATCCATAAAGATCTCGATCCCCTCATCAATCAGATCAGTAAAAATAGCGATCATGCAGCGCTGGAATGTGCCAGGAGCATTACATAATCCAAAGGGCATTTTCCTAAATGCAAATGTCCCAAAAGGACAGGTGAAGGTAGTCTTCTCCTGATCCTCGGGAGCTACCATGATTTGATTATACCCCGAGTAACCATCTAAGAAACAGAAATACTCATTTCCTGCTAACCTATCAAGAACCTGATCGAGGAATGGAAGTGGGAAATGATCTTTCCTAGTCACTTTATTCAACTTTCGATAATCCATACAAATTCGCCATCCAGTTACCGTTCTAGTGGGGATCAACTCGTTGCTCTCATTCTTAACTACCGTAATGCCCCCCTTCTTTGGCACACATTGAACAGGACTTACCCACCGGCTGTCGGAGATAGGATAAATAATACCCGCATCCAACCATTTGATTATCTCCATCTTGACCACTTCTTTCATTGGTGTGCTAAGTCTTCGTTGGTGTTCAACTGACTCTTTTGCTTCTTCTTCCAAAAGAAATTTGTGCATACAAATTGAGGGACTTATCCCTCTAATATCTGCAATGGTCCAACTCATTGCTCCTTTATACTCACGAAGAACCTCAAGCAATTTCTTTTCATTTTCCTTCACTAAAGATGCATCAATATAATCGGTAGTGTGTTATCCTTACCGAGAAAAACATACTTTAAGTTTTCGGGTAGCGGTTTCAATTCAAGTGTAGGTGGCTCTAAGATAGAAGGCTTCATGACCTTAGACTCACTTGGTCTATTTATTAACTCAAACATATTAGCATTTGGTATATGATCATAAATACTTAAAGCTTCTACAGTTTCCGTTAAGTCTGGGTCCTCTTCTATTTCTTCATTTGTTAACACATTCAGGATTTTACGCTCCCAATCATTCTCATCATACATCATACGTGTAGGTGCATTCACTTCCTCAATAGAGAAACTCTCCTCCTTATCATCCGGAAATTTCATAGCTTTGAGGATGTTGAATGTCACATTCTCATCATTAACTCTCATCGTAAGCTCACACTTCTGGACGTCAATGAGTGTTCGTCTGGTGGCCAAGAATGGTCTACCAAGAATGATGGGGACATCCTTGTCCTCATCCATATTAAGTACTACAAAATCGGCGGGGAAGATGAATTTATCCACCTTAACCAAAACGTCCTCTACAATTCCCTTGGGAAATGCTAGAGACCTATCGGCCAACTGTAGAGTCAGAGATGTAGGTGTGATCTCCCCTAAACCAAACTTCTTATAGATAGATAATGGCATCAGGTTAATGCTCGCCCCAAGGTCACATAGAGCTCTCCCAACAAAGTTTAAACCGATAGAACAAGGAATTGTGAAGCTACCGGGGTCCTTAAGCTTGGGTGGCAACTTCTTCTGCAATATAGCACTACACTCCTCAGTCAACGCCACTATCTCTTTATCAACAAACTTTCTTTTCTTTGCCAAGATATCCTTCATAAACTTGGCATAACTTGGCATTTGCTCAAGATCCTCAGCAAATGGGATATTTATAGTTAACTTTTTGAAAATCTCCATAAACTTTTGGAATTGTGTGTCAAGTTTGGATTTAACAAGTCTAGCCGGGAATGGGGGTGGTGGATAGACTACTTCTTTCTTTTGATTTAGTTTCTCTTTTTGTTTATCTCCCACCTCATTTTTCTCACCCAACTCGTCCTTCTCTAATATGCTCGACTCACTTGGCTTCTTACTCGTCTCTTCTTCCCTAACTTTCTCAAGCAACCCCTCCCCACTTGGGATCTCTACACCACTCCTTAGTGCAATAGCTTTGCAATGATTATTATGATTATCTTTTGTTGGATTGGGTGTGGTATCAGAAGGTAGAGTTCCAATGAGCCTTTGACTTAATGAATTTGCAAGTTGACCCATAGTAGTTTCTAGTGATCTTAACGTTGATTCTATTCCTACCATTTTTGAGTCATACTTTTGGAACATGCCTAAAATAAACTCATCAGTCACCTTCCTTTGGTTTACTTATTGGGGTTGAGAGTTGTTATTGATAGGTAGTTGATTCATATTTTGATTAAAACCTTGTGGTTGACTCATCCCTTGATTATTCTTCCAGGAAAAATTTGGATGATTTCGCCACTCGGGGTGATAATGATTGGCAAATCTTGGCGGAATTTGTCTTGGTTGCCCTCCCACATAATTTGCTTCTTCAGTTATTTGATTTAGTTGTTCAACTGTGAGCGGAGCACTAGTTGTAGGGGTTGAGAGTGAATCTAATCTTTTGTTAATTAAATTGAACCGTGACGCCATCTGAGCGGCCAAAGAAGTGATTTGGTCCACCTGATGGACTCCCGATGGATTACTATTAGTTTGTCTCTCGTATGCTTGATAATTATTAGATGTTAAGTCTTCTAAAATAGCAAACGCGTCTTCAGGATACTTCTTCATTAAAGATCCCCCAGCAGCTCCATCGACTAAAATCATGGTTGCAGTTTGCAGCCCATTGTAAAATGTGGACACTTGCTGGTGTTGGTGCAACCCATGATGAGGACATTTTCTCAACAACTCTTTAAAACGTTCCCATGCGTCGTAAAGAGTTTCCCCGTTACCTTGTAAAAATGTTGTAATATCCCTTTTCAGTTTTGCAGTCTTAGAGGGTGGAAAATATTTGTTCAGGAACCTATCGACTAGTTCGTCCCATGTGGTGATACACTCATGTGGTAACGAGTCTAACCAATCCTTAGCTCTACCCTCTAAGGAGAACGAAAATGCTCTCAACAGAATTGCATCTTTCGATGCTCCATAGAACTTAAACATATCGCAAATTGCTAAGAAGGTTCGTAAGTGGGAATTTGCATCTTCATGACCTAAACCCCCAAACTTATTGTTTTGCACTTATTGCATAATTAGTGGGTCCATTTTAAATTTGTTAGCAGCAATTGCTGGTCGAGCAATGCTGAAGTGCAAACCTCCCCTTAGTGGTGTGTTATATCGTGACAAGTCATTCGTGGTGGTGCTGGCGGTTGGGCATTTTGCTCAACTTGACCATCATTATTATTAACATTATTTGGCTCAGGATCATTCATCGCAGGATGAATAATGTTAACGGTCCTAAAGTCTCTCCTGTTTCGTGTACAGGTACGCTCAATTTCAGAATTCAACGGCAATAATTCTACTTGCCTATATCTGGACATACACCGACCAGTATTCAAATAGACGGATAAATTAAAACAAATAATACGAACAAACAAATGCTTGATCTCTAAGTACTAAGGTTTCACAAATATTGTGAGAAATAAAACACTAAATTAGCGCAGTTCCCCGGCAACGGCGCCAAAAACTTGGTACGCCCTCAAAAGGTGTATATAAATACGCAAGTGCACGTGTCGTACAAGTAATAAAATGATGAGAAAGTGATCGTTCCCACGAGGAAGTGCTTAACTTAGCGCTCACAAATATTAATTCTGTCTTTTCTCTAAATTCAAGCAAGTAATAATGATTGGTAGAGAAAACTTAATAATTCAAAAGCAACAATTACAATTCTAACTACGGTTACTTGAAATAAATTACGGTTACTTAAAATACTTTTTACTTTACTTGGAAAAATAGTCTCACATGTGATTTTCCCTTGTTATGATGACAACCAACAAAAGTGATAATTTATGAAGTGTTAATGATTCTCTTGCAACGATTCTAAAATGGATAACTTTATCTCTCGATCTCCATTATCCGCTTATTCCTAAATCCTCTAGTCGTCTCCAACTTAGATGAGATTAAAATAACATGAAGTGCTAGAATCACGGTTGCTAATTCAAGAGGAGATCTCTCTCTCTCTTGGAATTATATTAAGATTTATGATACACTTTCAACGCTCCTCTCTCGAATCTCGCGATAAAGTATAAATACGGAAGTTTGGTTAAAAACTACACGACTCCTCTCTCGAATATCGCCGTGCAAAACAAACGTTCATCTAGCCCGACTCATCTCTCAAATTTTTGCCAAGCACTTTAAAGATGAAACTTAAACCAAAATCCCAACGATAGATCATAAATTTAATAAAGATCAACATCAACACATTCACAAATTATAAATGAAAATCAAGTCATCATCACAACTAAGGTACTTCACACATGCAAGACTTAGAAGATTAGTTCATGAAGGAAGAGAGAAATCGCAAACCAAAGTAGATCTTACAAGACATGATCCAGGAAATTAAAACGATGTAGAAGTGTTTTTCCCTTTCTCCAAGCCCTAGCCGAAAAATCTCCTCCAAGAAAGAGACCACCCAGTTCTCCCCTTTTTTTCACCTATTCCCAAGAATAATCCTCCTTTAGTGCTGTAATTTCGTGCTCTTAACTTCCATTCCAAATCTGAAGGGGTGCCTCCTTTGGAAATACACGTAGGCGCCTCTTTTTAAAATTCAAAATCTGAATTTCACCGCCACGTTACAACCTGCTAATTTTAGGCGTTGCAACATAATTTCTGCATCAGCAATAAATGATCCTTTGCTTCCCCAACTTGAATCCTTTGACCAATCTTAGATAGAAAACCATGGAAAATGACCGAAATCAGTCCAACATTGATTAATAAGATATTTAAACATATTTTCTATAATTGGGGATTATTCTCCTCTTTTTAATGAAAATTAGAATAAAATAAGTAGTGAAATAACTTCCTTTTGGGAAGTTATCACTTAGATTCTATGAGATTACTTATATTTCGCGTGCCTTGGGTTCACATCTTAAATATCTTGACGTTGTTGAATTTGCGGTGTCGCCTCGCGATTGCGACCCAAATTTCGTGTCGATACTTTTAACTTAGTCGATTCCTTAGATCGATACGCATAATTTTTACTACATAACTAAAAATATGCGTCGCGAGTCCGCCAATTTATCTTAATTAATTTTGCTCACTTTCGGGCATTTATTTTGCTCATAAAAGACCTTTAAAGGACCAAAAGAAAATGTCATACCTTCAAACTTTGATAGTAATTGCAAAATACCCTAACTTAGAGCCTATAATTTTTGGGGAATTTTCCAAACTCATTTGGGCTTTTAATTCCTTTAAATAAACCTTGCATAAAGGTTTACAAACACCAACACTTCTCCAAAAATCCCAAAACATTACAGGAGGTGCCCCTCTTAGTGGGGAACATTTTTTGTGTTGGGAGTTTTTTCCACAAATGCCCAGTTTACCCTCAGAAAAATCAGAAAGAAAAAGGGGCAAGTGGGGTGCGGTTAGAGGAAAGGAAAGAGGCGGGAGGGCGTTGTACCGCGCGCCCTCCCCTCTTCCCCACAGTGGATCTGGGCTGATCCGCTGTGGGGGCACTCATGCCCACGCGGCAGGCGGGAAATGAGGATATAGGGGCCGCCCGATCTCCTCATGGAGATCGGACGGCCCCCGCTAATCCTGCGGGGCTGCCGCGGGAGGCGGCCGCTGCCGCTGCCGGCGCCACCCCTGGCCAGTGCGTTGGGGGCCGACGACCTCTCTGGTGGTGGTCCGGCGGCCTGGCGCCGCCGTCCACCGCCAGATTTTAATAAGACGAGGGGGCAGGGCGGTAGCTCAGCCTGCATGCGCCATGCAGGTTTGCTGCGCCACCTCCCCTGCCGCCCCTGACTGGGGCGTCGGGGAGGGGGCAGTCCTCCGGCGGTGGTCCGGCGGTGGTCCGGCGGCCTGGCACCACCGGCCGCCGTCGGGGGGGGCTTTTACCCCGTACAGGAAGCGGAGAGGGAGGGGGGAAGGGCGCGGGTGCCGCCGGTGGCGCTTCCTCCGGCGGCCCTGCCGCCTCCTCCCGTCGGAGCTCAGGTCCCCGGGTGAGGACGTGCTCCCCCAGCACCACCACCGGCGCTGGGGGTGCAGGTTCATGGCCAGCATCTCCCCTACCCAAACCTGGGCGAGGTTTGGGGTAGGGCTGGCGGCGCTCCGGCGACGGGGGGGAGGGGGGACCGGCTGCCTTAGGGGAGTAGGAAGGAGGAGGGAGATGGTTCTACCTGTGAGTGGTTAGCTCTGGAGTTTGGTGGTGCGGCCATAGAGGAGAGAGCAGCGGTGGCTGCTCGAATAGGCTGCTCCGGCGGTGGCTGCTCGGCTAGGGAGGGGAAAAGTCGGCCGGTAGGGGAGGAGGAGGAAAAGGCTGAGGGGGGGGGGGGGGGGGGGGGGTGCGACCAGGGAAGGGGTTGGGCCCCTCCTTTTATAGGGGAGGAGGAGGCTTCCCCTCTCCCTCCCTTTATCTCCGCGTGGGGTTAAGGGAGGGATGGGTGGGGGGAGATATTTTCTCCCCCCCCCCCCCCCCCCCCCCCCCCCCCCCCCCCCCCCCCCCCCTCCCCTCTTCTTCCCCTGCCTGAATAGGGCTGCCTGTTCATGGGCAGCCCCATCCCTTGAGGGAGGAGCCTCTCTCTCCTCCCCCCTTTCTTTTCTTTTCCCAAAAAATTTCATGCTTGGGGGGTGACCAAGGTCAACTTAGGGTGGGGCCCTCCATGGTCCTGGGGGTCCACCAAGACTTACTGGGGCTGGTTCCGAGTTCGTGCGCTCCGTATTTCGTGCGTTGTGTCGAGGCGGTCTACATAATCCAAAATGGGCATATTCTCTGTATGACCTCAGATCGAAATGGAACGAGTTCCATTACACTCGTATCGGTTATACGAGTCTAACGGAACTGACGGAAGTCAAATCGGAGTACATTTGGCCACTGTACCCCAACGACTTAGTTGCGGCGCACAATAATTCCCAAAACGGTCGTTTTCTCCAAACGACCTCGGATTGGAATGGAACGAGCTCCATTACACTTGTATCAATTATATGAGTCTAACGGAGCTGACATAAGTCAGATCGGAGTACATTTGGTCACTGTACCCCCAACGACTTAGTTGCGGCACACAATAATACCCAAAACGATCATTTTCTCCAAACGACCTCGGATTGGAATGAAACGAGCTCCATTACACTCGTATCAATTACACGAGTCTAACGGAGCTGACGGAAGTCAGATGGGAGTACATTTGGTCATTATACCCCAACGACTTAGTTGTGGCGCACAATAATACCCAAAATGGTCGTTTCCTCCAAACGACCTCGAATTGGAATGGAACGAGCTCCATTATACTTGTATCGATTATATGAGTCTAACGGAACTGATGGAGGTCAAACCGTAGTCCCTTGGTACACAATCCTATATCGGGTCATTTCTATCGCTCGGGCCTACTTTTTTGGGCTCACTAGGGTCTAGTGACCCAATAAAGTCGGGATGTTACAATCCAATAAAAATAAAGGGATTTTCGTCCTCGAAAATTTCCTAAAGTAGGGGGTTAAGAAGACATACCTGGGGAAAGAGTGTCGGGTATTTCTCCCGAACAAGCGCCTCTGGTTCCCAGGTAAACTCCTCGCGTCCACAGTTTGACCATAAAATCTTGACCATTGTGATGGTTTTGTTCCACAGTTCTTTGATCTTGGAATCCATTATCTTTACTGGTTCGAGTTGGACAGATCGGTCAGATTGCACTAAAGCTGGTGGTGCAGAAAGATGTTGCTCCGGTTGACGAAGGACACATCTTAGTGAGGAGACGTGAAATACGTCGTGAAGATTCCCCAGTTCAACTGGCAGGGCTAGCCTATAAGCAACAGGGCCTATCCTTTCAATGACTTGATATGGGCCTAGGTAGCGGGGATCCAGCTTTTTCTGCATCTTTATTTGGGATATCCCATGCATCGGTTTAGTCTTCATGAATACCATGTCTCCTACGTTGAATTCCACCAGCCGATGATGTGCATTGTAGTATTTGGCTTGACAACTCTAGGCCTCCAACATTCGCTCTCGAATTAACCTTATAGCTGCGGTAGTATCATCTATGTAGGTGACTCCCAAAGCTTATGGGTCTTCATCTTGTGCCCAGGATAACGGTGTTCGACAGCATCTTCCGTAGAGGGCCTCGTATGGTGCCATCTTGATGCTTGCCTGGAAGCTGTTATTGTATGAGAATTCTACCAAGGGTAGTACCTATTCCCAAGGTTCATTGTGTTCCACTATGCATAGTCAGAGGAGGTCTTCCATGGTCTGGTTCGTCCTTTCAGTTTGCCCATCGGTTTGGGGATGGAAAGCGGTGCTAAAAGCCAGTCTGGTTCCCAGATAAGCTTGCACTCTCCTCCATTCCTTTGATGTGAAGCGCCCGTCGCGGTCGGATACGATTGACTTGGGTACTCCATGAAATTGGACCACTTGCTCTATAAATAGCCGGGCTAAAATGTCGACGTCGTCGCCTTGTCGATTTGGGATAAAATGGTCCACTTTGGTGAGGCGGTCTACTACGACCCATATTAAGTCGTTTCCTGCACGAGATCGGGGTAAGCCATGAAAGAAGTCCATGGAGATATCTTCGAACTTCCATTCTGGTATGGGCAGGGGATGTAGCAAACCTCCTGGGCTATGACATTCTGCTTTGACCATTTGACAGGTCTGGCAGTGCACCACATAATCGGTGAAGTCCTGCTTCATTCCTGGCCAGTACAACGTTCTTCATAGATCGGTATACATCTTTACTACTCCCGGGTGTATTGAATACCTTGATTGATGTGCTTCGTAGAGTATTTCTTCCCGGATTCCTTCGGCAGAGGGAATGAATATGCGGTGTTTGTACTGCAGGATGCCATCATATAGATTGTAGTCTTCCTGAGCGACGTGTTGTAGGGTCTGAATGATTGGGGCCGCTTCTACATCGATCTTTTGTGCCTCTCGTATTCTGTCTCTGATGTCACACTGCATCTCCATCCAGTAAAGTTGGGCCTGGTAATCCATCGGGTTTCTGCGGGTGATGAGGATGATATCCAAGTCTGCCAAGGACTTGACTAATTCTTCTGGTATCATCTCTAGCCAATTTCCGGCCATCGGAGGTTGCCGACTTAGGGCATCTGCAACCTTATTGGCTTTGTCGGGGTGGTATTGAAGGGCGAAGTCGTAATCGCACAGGAACTCCAACCACCGGTGCTGTCAGAGATTTAGCTCTTTTTGGGTGAAGATGTATTTGAGGCTCTTGTGGTCGGAGAAGATCTCGCATCTTACTCCGTAGAGATAATGCCTCCAGACTTTCAGTGCGAACACTACCGCACCCAGTTCCAGGTCATGGGTGGCGTAGTTTAGTTCGTGAGGCTTTAGCTGACGTGAGGCGTAGGCGACTACCCTGCCGTGCTGCATTAGTACGACTCCCAACCCTTTCAGCGTTGCATCGGCGTAGATTTGGAAGCCCTCAGTGCCTGAGGGGAGTGTCAGAATCGAAGCCGATATTAGTCGGTTCTTTAGTTCCGCGAACGCTGCCTCGCATTCGGGAGTCCATTGGAATGTTGTATCCTTTTTGGTGAGGGAGGTGAGGGGTAAGGCTATTTTAGAGAAACCTTCTACAAACTTGCGGTAGTAGCCGACGAGGCCAAGGAAGCTCCTGATATCTACTGCTGACTTAAGTGGCGGCAATCTCGTACTGCTTGTACTTTGGCTTGGTCTACCGCCACCCCGTTCTTGTTGACCGTATGCCCAAGGAAACTGACTTCCTCCATCCAGAACTCACACTTGCTAAACTTTGCGAAGAGCGAGTCTTCCCTTAACTTGAGCAAAACCATTTGGAGATGCCTGGAATGATCGATTTTACTCTTTGAGTAGATGAGTATATCGTCTATAAAAACGATCACAAAGTGGTCTAGGAAGGGTTCAAACACTTTATTCATTAGAGCCATGAAGGCGGACGAGGCATTGGTCAGCCCAAACGGCATTACCATAAATTCGTAAAGCCCGTAACGGGAGCTGAAGGCTGTTTTGGGAATGTCCTCCTCTCGTACTCAGAGCTGATAGTAACCGGATCTTAAGTCCATTTTGGAGAAGACGGACGCGCCTTGTAATTGATTGAATAATTCATCTATCCTAGGTAGTGGATAGGAAATTCGGATGGTGAGTTTGTTTAGTTCCCTGTAATCAATACACAGACGCAGGGATCCATCCTTCTTTTTGACGAATAGCACTGGAGCTCCCCAGGGCGAGGTACTCGGACGAATGAAACTTGCATCAATTAACTCTTGTAATTGTATCTTGAGCTCGGCTAGTTCCCTTGGGGCCATTCGGTAAGGTGCTCGGGTCACTAGTCGAGCTTCATGAGCAAGTTCAATCTGGAAGTCCACTTCTCATTGCAGGGGCAACCCGAGAAGGGATTCTGGAAAGACGTCTGGGAAGTCTCGAATTACGGGTACTCTAGAGAGCACTTGCATCTTATCCTCCATCTCGAAGTAGATCAAGTATACCTCATCCTTTCGTCGGATTGCTTTGACTGTTTGAGCGGATGTTAAGATGATGCGAGTGACAGAGGGTATACCTGCTAGTGTGATAGACTGCCCATTTCAGTTCCGGAGGTGGATCTCTTGAGTCGAACAATTGATTTGGGCGTTGTGCTCGGCCAACCAATCCATTCCTAAAATGATGTCGAATCCGGTTATCGCTAGAATGGTTGCGTTGATTTCGAATTCTACACCTCCTAGCATTGCTTGGAAGGAGCACTTCTCTGTGGATGTCGTGTCTGATCCATCTGGGAGTCGTATTCAAATCGACATTCCAGATGATCGTACGATATTTCCTTTGTCTGCGATGAAATTCTGAGCGACGAAGGAATGCGTGGCACCGATATCGAATAGCGTTTTAGCGGGATGACCTTCTACCAAAAGTAAACCTGGTGATATATATATACTATGATCATATGATTTTTACAGATATACAGAAGGAGTAATCACATAGTCGAAACAGAAGCTACATCACATATTTCTACTATATCATATCATCCTAGTATACCGTGGCTAATGAAAATATAAACATATAACTACATCCGGTGCAGGACCATACTGGAGATCTAAAGCGTATGCCTCGAGCGGTGCTGCTCTGCCCTGTCTGGCCTGGCCCCTCCTGCCTGCAGGTCATCCTTTGTGACCTCCTCGTCCTCGTCCTCTCTCTGCGGCTCCCTACACTGCTCCTAAGACGGGCCTACCTATAGCCTGAGGGCAGAAAGCTCGTATGTGCCCGGGCTGCTGGCAAAGGTAGCAATTCCCTGCAAAGGGAACATCTAGTCGTGCAGCTGGGGAGGCTTGAGGTGCTGGGGCTGGATGTGTCGGTCGGGGCTGGGGTGCCTGCCTATATGGCTGGTGGCGCTGACGATGTCTCCTATCCCGGTCATGCATGCGAGGGCCTACTCCTCTCTCTCTCTCTCGGTCCTGAGCCTGGGGAACATCCATGGGTCCCCTTCACTGCTGGGCCACCATCCTCTGATCCATCTCTAAAGTTGCGGCGTGTGAGGCGATCGTGTGGAAGGTTGACTGAGAGATCATGATCAAAGCCTGACGGAGATCATCTCGTAATCCTCGATAGAATCTAGTCGCTCTGTCTCTGTCTGTAACTGCCAAAGTCCCAGTGAAATGGGCCAAGTGGATGAACTCTCGCTGGTACTCTGGTACCGTCATCTCTTCTTGCCGGATCTGCAGGAACCGCTCCTAGAGTGCAATCCTATCAGCATCTGAGATGAAGTGCTCTAGGAAGGCCTCTGAAAACTCTCCCCAGAGGATCGTGCTGAGTGGTTGCCCTCTAAATGTAGAGCGGCTGGCTGCCCTCCACCAGTCTCGGGCATAGCCCTCCAGTAAGGTCACTACTAGAGACACTGCGGCCACATCGGGGCACATCATCCCAACCAGGAGCTCCTCTACCCTCTCTACCCACTCTTCTGCCTGTATGGAGAACTCGGTGCCTCGGAAGGTGGGGGGCCTTAGCTCCCGGAATGTTGTCAGAAGGTCGGTAGGCACAGTGGTTTACTGGGGTGGTCGTAGGATGGCCGTCTTAAAGGTGGCTAGCAGAGCTGTCAGTGTCCGTCCTAGATCTGTATCAACAAACGGGACTGCAGCTGGGGCGGCCAGGGCTGGTGGTGGAGTGGTAGGATGACACTGATCCCTAGAGGAGGACCCTCCGTTACTGGACTCTGGTATCTGGAGAAGTAATAGGCAAACATCAGTATTTGCAAAGATAAGGGAATTTTGCATAACTGACTGAAAGGAAGCGAAAAAATGTGTGGGTGTACTACTGTGCAGTCTAGGATCCTTAAACCTTAAACCTAAGTGTCCACCAGGCTTCCGCTGCGTGGTTCATCCCGAACCAAGGAACGGAAACTGGGAAGGGAGGATTTAAAGACTGCCCCATGTGGTCAGATCGTGGTAGCTCTGATCCATTTGTAAGACCCCCCTCCCCTCCCCAAAACTGAACCCGGCTCAGGGAGGGGGATCTTACTGCCCAAGGATGGCCACTAGTGCTTCCCAGATGGCAACGACCCACCCTCTCAAGCACTGAGTGGTCGCCTTGTCAGGCGCAAGAATCACAACAACACATCAGAATCACATGGCGGAAGTAATAGAATAAAAAAACTAAGCACGCAGCTTATATTTACATAAAGAGAAAAGGCTGAAGCCTATTGTTTACTACATCTGCCTCGGGGGCTACACATGACTATAACAAAATGCTCTTAATCTAGTCCTATACTCTATGACTCACATCGCGGAAGACAGGGGGCGAGGCTGGAGTATCCGATCGGGCCGTCTCTAAGGCCGGTAACTCATCATGTGGTGCGGGGCCTTCGCGCTGTCCCTTCTCCTGTGATTGGTTATAAGAATAACCATTAGTCACAGAGGTAAGTAGAAAACACATTCCCTCCTCGGATCCATATCCTGGGGGCGGGCTAAAGTACAGGAATAAATAGCCGAAGCAAGGTAGATGGTTAGCAGCAGGCAAATGTATATATATCTATAAGGCCTACCAATCATAATATCCACGTGGTGACATAGACGCGCAGTACGTAATAAAAGCAATACTATCTTGCGCACACTCGCACCCAGGTATTCAAACCCGCACACACAAAAACCCTGTGTTGACACAGCTTGGACCGCTTTGCTTCAAGCGGGGTTGCGAAACCTGCGGGCCTCACCGATGTGGCCGTCAGTGACAGTGGTCAGACCTGCCACTTTTGAATGTAGTCGTATCGTATCACTCAGGCCCTCTCATACAACTTGGTGTACTAACTGGATGTGAGCGACATCCGACGGTTCTGAGATTTAGGCTGACCAGCGGAGGCAAAACTGCGGGTTTGGAGTGGTGATAACCTGCAGTGCACATCTCCCTGTCTCCATGAGTCGTCAACCCTCCCGCACCGGTACGAACGGTCTGCGGGCGTGACCGACCCGCCACTTTTACAACAAACAATCTTCAAATAGCTTAAGCAGAGAATAAGCGCTTTAAGTCTTGACGCGACATTCTTAACTCGGTCGGTCACTCGACTTTTGACCGGGAGGCTTGGCGGTAGGAGGGCTCCTTATTTGGGGCTAACTCGGGTGGAGGGACTCAACTCTAGGTTTTCCCCAAATAAGGCCTCACAGAAAGGAGGAGAAGCACCGCTTGCCCGCGTAGGACCGTGGTTAGCACTAAAATATATATAAAGTGCAACATAAGCTGTAAGAAAGACCAGAAGCAGGGGCCGAAAAATCAGGACCAGTACGAGACTGGAGAATTGAAAGTATAGAAAGCAGTAAATAAAGGACCAGTGCGAGACTGGATAACTGAAAGTACAGCAAGCAGTAAATAAAGGACCAGTGCGAGACTGGATTACTGGAAATGAACCGAACAAAAATATAATTAAGGGGACCAGTGCGTGACTGGATTACTAAAAGCATAAACAGAAAGCAAAAGTAGGGGGACCAGTGTGAGACTGGATTTACAGAATAATTGGCGAAAGTAAATGCAGGACCAGTACGAGACTGGAGAGCATAATAAATAAAAGGATTAGTTGTCCAATCACTCCATAACAGGAGGCTTCAATGTCGACTCCATTCTTAGGAGGCTTCAATGTCGACTCCATACTTAGATTTTATGAGATTACTTATATTTCGTGTGCCTTGGGTTCACATCTTAAATATCTTGACGTTGTTGAATTTGCAGTGTCGCCTCACGATTGCGACCCAAATTTCGCGTCGATACTTTTAACTTAGTCGATTCCTTAGATCGATACGCATAATTTTTACTACGTAACTAAAAATATGCATCACGAGTCCGCCAATTTATCTCAATTAATTTCGCTCACTTTCTGGCATTTATTTTGCTCGTAAAAGACCTTTAAAGGACCAAAAAAAAGGTCATACCTTCAAACTTTGATAATAATTGCAAAATACCCTAACTTAGAGCCTATAATTTTTGGGGAATTTTCCAAACTCATTTGGGCTTTTAATTCCTTTAAATAAACCTTGCATATGGGTTTAAAAATAGCAACACTTCTCCTATAAATCCCAAAAAATTATAGGATTTGCCCCTCTGAGTGGGGAACATTTTTTGTGTTGGGAGTTTTTTCCACAGATGCCCAGTTTACCCTCAGAAAAATTAGAAAGGGAAAGGGGCAAGTGGGGTGCGGTTAGAGGAAAGGAAAGAGGCGGGAGGGCGATGTACCGCGCACCCTCCCCTATTCCCCACAGCGGATCTGGGCCGATCCGCTGTGGGGGCACTCATGCCTACGCGACAGGCAGGAAACGAGGATATGGGGGACGCCCGATCTCCTCGTGGAGAACGGACGACCTGTAACACCCTCATCCGTTCGGGAGCATATAACATAGGGTCCGGCCGGGGCCCCACGCCATATACTACAAAATAAACGGGAACGTCACTTAATTGAAATATCGAACGACGCTATACAGCGAAGCCTAACTCAGAGCATTCTATGCGGAAGCTGAAAAGAGACAAGATAAACCCCAAAACCCGAACCCGGGTATGTCCACTTCTATTACTTGGAATGAAATGTTTTATACAACAAAATTTAGGCACGACGGCCTTATAAATTACCAACATCGGCGCGCAGGCCGGCCATACATGAAAAACAAGAGGACATCAAAAAGGCCTTCAAGGGCCGCAACAGCGCAGGGGCTTCAGCCCGCTATGTTCCCGCTCGGTCCAGCACCTGTACAACAAGCCCACCAAAAACGGTGGCAAAACAGGGCAACGGTCAGCTACGGCTGACCAAATTATAACGACTCTACCCCTTCGAGGGGGTGGCAGTTTCCTGTCCCTGCAAGAGCATAACGGCATATATATATAACAGAATGAAGCGGCTGACACGGACCACAACAACTCATACATATGCATCAATCACAAACGTGGGAATGGCCTCCACGTCTCGTGCTCTCAGGCACTCTTTGGTGTACTCCGCCTTCCACCACCATCCACTCTTGATGGCTTTGCCCTTCGAGGCTAAAGTCGGTGGCCCGAATACCAGGGCTCTCCCGTGCTTTAATTGTGAACATCCCGTAGTCCGAAGACTCTTTCCTATTGCTTCCCGACATGCTGTACGAGCCTTACTAATCAGGTGCTGCAATGGTGCGGTTTCAGGTTCGCCAAATGACCGTTGTTCACAGCTCTCGTTGTACAACACGAAAAGCGGGTATGACGTCCCCTCAGCCCAGGTATTCTCAATTAGCCGGCTCTACGGGCCGCTAAGTCATCCACCAGGACACCCTCACAGGTCGGGCACACAGGCCTCAGGTCCTCTCAATAGGTGGGCACAACAACATCACCAGAACTCAGTCTGGGAGCTGTCGTCGGCGTTAACGCTAACGCCTGGCGATAGCGCACAGAAACCTCATTTTGGCTTCTAGCTGTGGGTGCTTCCCGGGGCACACCCCCAGGCATTGCTGCACATGAAGTAGCACTCCCACTGCCTCAGAACGCACAAAATCACCAGAACCAAGTCTGGGAGCTACCGCCCGGCGATAACGCTAACGCCAGGCGACAGTGAACAGAACCTCCATTTCTGCTTCTAACTTCGGGTGCTCCCCGGGGCACACCCCCAGGCGTTGCTGCGCATGCAGTAGCACCCTCTAGTCCTACGAAGCAGGATATCAACACGGAGTCTTCCCCGGCACGCATAATATCAAAAAGCATCACCAACCTGGACGAACCGTCTCGGATGGGCTTCACACAGCGCGCCTACGTCCATTCCACGCATGGACTCTACATGTATGCAAGATTTGACGGGGATAACACGAATCCACCCGCCGGAGGTCATGACCTCACCCTTTTGGGTAGGGACCTCAAATATGCACGGAAATGGACTAACACATGTCCAAAAGAGGGTAGAAAAGATCATTACCCTTAGACGTCGCTTCGAGGCCATGGCTTGACTTTTGGCACGGATGGAAAGGAGCGTCTAGCCCTCCTCTACGCGTAGCCACCAACGTTGAGGGATTCTGATGAGTGTAGCTCCACCAAATCCAAGCCTTGGGGTTGAGAAACCCTATTCATCATCACTTTGGAGCTCTCCCTCTCTCCCAAAACAAAACCCTTAATGAATAATGGGTTTCAAGTGAGTTTCGGCCACCCTATGCCAGCTCCCGAGCCAATCAACCCAAATCCAGCCCCAAAAGTCCAAGTGCCATCAATGCCCACGATTTCGGCCGCAAAGTACATTTTGGAGCTGTCGCCAGGCGGTAGCGCTATCGCCTGGTGATAGCTCTAAAGAACTGACTCCGACCAGTCAACGTCGCTACTTTGAACAGTGCATGACACGTGTCACGGTGTCGCCGGCGTTAGACTTACCGCTGCGCGACAGCCTTTCGACAGAAACCTTCTCAACAGAACGCTATCGCCGGGCGATAGCGCTGGATTCCAGAAATCCAACTTTCTGATTTGAGGTCTTACAACCCTCCCCTCCTTATAAAAAATTTCGTCCCGAAATTTGTAAAAACAGGCATATATATATCCAAAAAGGTCTTTACATAAAGGGGAAAAAGAGAGATAAACGTCACCGAAACAGCTCGGGGAACTCCTCCATCATGGTCCGCTCACGCTCCCATGAGAGTTCCTCGCGACCGCAGTTGTCCTAACGGACCTTTACCATACGGATCGCCCTGTTCCGCAACTGACGCACCTCAGCATCCTCGATGCTAACGGGCCTGACCGCTGTCTTAAGCCCACTATCCACGGGCACCTGATCCGCCGCGACCACCTACGCAGGCTCTTGCACTGCCTTCTGCAACACGGAGATGTGGAATACATCGTGTAGCCCGCTCAGTTCCACCGATAGTGCAATCCTATAAGCCGCCTCGCCGACGCGCTCGATGATCTCAAACGGTCCAAGGTATCTCGGACTCAGCATTTTCAAGCGTTGAATCCTGGATACACCCTTGAACGGCCTGATCTTCAAGTAAACCCAATCGCCAACGGCGAACTGGACGTCGCGGTGCTTCACATTATAGTACTTCGCCTGCCTATTCCGCGCAACCAAAAGCCTCTCCCGGATCATACGTACCGTCGAAGTCGCCTCTTCGACGTCTTTCCTCTTGAATAGCTTTGTCTCGCCCGTTTCCGCCCAAGCTAAGGGAGTGCGGCACTTCCTGCCATAGAGGGCCTCGAAAGGCGCCATCTGAATACTCGCCTGGTAGCTGTTGTTGTACGCGAACTCAACAAGAAAGAGGTGATCTTCCCAACCCTTGCCGAAATCCAGGACGCACATCCGGAGCATGTCCTCCATCGTCCTATTGGTACGCTCAGTTTGGCCATCCGTCTGAGGATGAAAGGTCGTGCTAAACTGCAGCTTCGTACCCAATAGACGGTTGACTATCCTCCAGTCGCTCGAAGTAAAGCGTCCATCTCGATCACTGACGATGCTACGGGGCACACCGTGCAGTCGTACTACTGTATCAACATACAGCTTCGCCAACTTCTCCACCGAGTCATCCCTCCGGTTGGGGATAAAGTGCGCCACCTTCGTCAGCCGGTCTACGACTACCCAGATGGCATCGTTCACGCGCTGCGATCTCGGCAGCCCATGCACGAAATCCATGGAAACGTCATCGAATTTCCACTCCGGAACCGGTAATGACTTCAAAAAGCCACCGGGCTTCTGACATTCCGCCTTCACTAGCGCACAAGTGTGGCACTTGGCCACGTAGTGAGCGATGCCCCTCTTCATACCCGGCCACCAGAAAAGGACCTTCATGTCCTTGTACATCTTCGTGCTCCCCGGATGAACTGAATACCTGGTACGATGCGCCTCGTACATCAACTCATCGCGCAGCTCACCCACCTTGGGGACGCACAAACGGTCGCCTCTCCACAGCAACCCGTCACGCACCTGAAACTGGGCATCCAGCCCACCACCAGCCTCCTCCGCGTAGCGCTTTAAACTCGGATCGAGTTCTAAAGCCTGGCGGACTCTAACTGCGAGGTCGTACGGCACCTCAGTCCAACTCAAACAGGCACGGCACTGCTCCGCTTCTCCACGCAAGAAATATCCAAGGCCTCCAGATCACGTATCAGGTGCTCATCATGCATCTGAATCCAGTTGGTCTACGCTGGAGCCCTGCGACTGAGTGCATCTGCGACAACATTCCCCTTCCCGGGAGTGTAATGAATTTCGAAGGTGTAGTCCCCAAGGAACTCCATCCACCTCTGTTGTCGCATATTCAGCCCCTTCTGCGTCGGAAGGTACTTCAGGCTCTTATGGTCCGTGAAGATGTCGATCTTCATGACATACACATAATGCCGCCAAAGCTTCAGGGCAAATATCACGGCCGCCAACTCTAAGTCGTGGACCGGATAGTTCCGCTCGTGCACCTTCAGCTGGCGAGAGCCGTACGCTACTACCTTGCCATGCTGCTGCAGAACACAGCCAAGGCCGCTCCCAGAAGCGTCGGTGAAGATCTCATAGCCCTCCGTGCCGCAAGGCAAACATAAGATCGGAGTCGTGGTAAGCCGCCACTTCAACTCCTCGAAAGCATGCGCACACGCGGGCGTCCAAATAAACTCCTACATCTTCCGTGTCAGCGTCGTAAGAGGCAGCGCGATCCGTGAGAAGTTCTCCACGAAGCGCCTGTAATAGCCGGCCAGCCCGAGAAAGCTACGGACCTCCGCTACAGTAGAAAGAACAGGCCACTCCATGATGGCCGCAACCTTCACCGGATCTACCGCCACACCCGCACCACTAACCATAAGGCCTAAGAACGCCATGGAAGGTAGCCAGAACTCGCACTTCGAGAACTTGGCATACAGTTGGTTCCTCCTCAGAACCTCCAAGACTACTCGCAGGTGATCACCGTGCTCCTCCTCGGACTGAGAGTAGACCAGTATGTCGTCAAGGAAGACGATCACAAACCGGTCGAGGTACTCTCGGAAAGTCTGGTGCATCAAGTCCATGAACACCGAAGGCGCATTAGACAGCCCAAACGGCATTACGGTGAACTCATACTGCCCGTACCTTGTACTGAAGGCAGTCTTCGGGATGTCGCACTCCCTGATCCGCACCTGATAATAGCCGGACTTCAAGTCCAGCTTCGAGTATACTGTCGAACCAACGAGCTGGTCGAACAAGTCATCTATCCTCGGAAGAGGATACTTGTTCTTCTCGGTCAGCTTGTTCAGCTTCCGATAATCGATGCAAAGCCGCAGGCTACCGTCCTTCTTTTTGACAAAGAGAACCGGTGCACTCCAAGGTGAGGAACTCGGACGCACGTAGCCCTGCTCAAGCAGCTCCTGCAACTGCAGCTTCAACTCCGCCAACTCCTTCGGAGCCATATGATACGACGAGGGGGCCACAGGCTTAGCGCCTGGCACCAACTCAATCGTGAAATCTATCTCCCGCTGCGGTGGAGTCGGGAACACATCGGGGAACTCTGAAACTACCGGAACATCCACTAGGCTGGGTCTCGGCGTTGAAGCCTCCACTAGAGCAAAGAATAACTCTGCTCCCTGACGCACTGCCTTGGACACCTAGAGAGCAGACATCAGCATCTTGCTCGATCCACGCATGCCCGCAAAGACCGTCTCACGATCGGCACACAGCCCAAACCTCACTTCCTTGGTGGTGCAATCGATGCACGCACGCTGCTCCGACAGCCAATCCATGCCGAAGATTACATCGAACTCAACCAGGGGGAGTAATGACGCTTTCAGGTCATACTCCTAGCTTCCAACTAGAACCTTCACGCAGCAACTCCTCTCCACATGCATCGAATATCCATTCGGCAGTAGGACCTCTAGTCCACCTGCAGAAGCAATCGATGGCGCACCAATACGTTGGACGAAGTCCGACGATAAGAAGGAGTGCGAAGCTCCAGTATCGAAAAGCGCTCTCGCAGGAACGCATAAAACATTTACAAAGCCTATGCCGCCAAACAAGGTTAGCATGAACACTAAAACAGGTATATAAAACAGTAAGGACTGTATCTTAAACTATAGCTGTCACGAAGTCCTTGGCTTTGATAGCCTCCTGCTGACCAAGATTGAAGACTCTGGGCTGCAGGGGAGCCATACGGGAGGCAGTGGACTCAACCGCCTTCCACTTCTCAGAATAAGATGGCTCCGTCTTCTTCTCTGACCTTGGAAGCCCACTGCGGCAATCCCGAGAGAAATGGCCAGGCTTGCCACAAGTAAAACAAATAAGAGGGCCACGTCCAGACGACGCGCCCGAAGCAGAGGGAGCTGGCCCAGATAATCGAGCCTTCTTCCAGCGATTCAACCTCCGCAACTTCGCCGCACTCGGCGCCTTGCCCTCCGGCACTGCCTCGACCACAGCCACCTTGCCCTTCTCCCTGAGCATGTCCTGCTCAAGCGCTCGGGCTGAACTAATGAGGGTCGTGAAACCCTGCGTCAACGGCCCTGTCAGAAGGTACCGCAACTCACTACGCAAGCCTCCGTAGAACCTGTTCACCCCTCTCCCCTCGTCATCGAAAGAAGTTCCAGCGTAACACCCGAGGCGGGTGAACTCATACAGGTAGTCATCAACCAGTCTATCACCCTGCGTCAGAGCCAGGAACTGGTTCTCCATCGCGATCTGCTGCGACGGAGGCACATACCTTGTCAGGAAGATTCTTGAGAACACTCCCATCGGCACATCAACCAGTCGCCTTCCCACAAACTGGCGCTTCTCTACCTCATCCCACCACCGCTTGGCTTCCTTTTCCAACAAAAAAGTAGCGAAGGTCACTTTCTGCGCTTCATCCGACTGTGTCGCTGTCAGAATTCGCTCCATATACGGCAGCCAGTCCTCGGCCTCAGCTAGGGATTCAACCCCGGTAAACGGAGGAGGTCGAAATCCCAGGAAGTGCTTCAGCTGTTGCTCAGCAGCACGCCTCATGGGGACTTGCTCCACTCTTAGTGGCTCTGGGGCCACTTCCTGCACCGGCGGTTGACCTTGCCTTCTAGGCTGGCCATTCAACGCAGCTAGAACGGCTTCTGTAACTCGCCGAACCATCTCAGCAGATGGAGGTGTAGGAGCCTCAGCAGACCCGCTACTCTCAACCACGTCACGGGGACGCGACGGTCCCGCTGCACTTTGAGTGCCCTACACGAGTGCATCACACAGTTAGGCGACAGCACAGTCGCAACTAACAACAAAAGGAACACTCAGGTTCCAAAATCATGCAATAATTGTTGGTTTGTTGTTACATTTCATTCCTAAGTGGACATTTTTGGGTTTATTTTACGTCTCGACGGTAGCGCACACACGTGCTCACCACCCCTTAAAAGAATTTGTCCACGAATTCCTTAGAAGGACACGGAACCCTAGAAGCTGATACCAATTTGTAACACCCCCATCCGTTCAGGAGCATATAACAGAGGGTCCGGCCGGGGCCCCACGCCATATACTACAAAACAAACGGGAACGTCACTTAATTGAAATATCGAACGACGCTATACAACGAAGCCTAACTCAGAGCATTCTATGCGAAAGCTGAAAAGAGACAAGATAAACCCCAAAACCCGAACCCGGGTATGTCCACTTCTATTACTTGGAATGAAATGTTTTATACAACAAAATTTAGGCAGGACGGCCTTACAAATTACCAACATCGGCGCGCAGGCCGGCCATACATGAAAAACAAGAGGACATCAAAAATGCCTTCAAGGGTCGCAGCAGCGCAGGGGCTTCAGCCCGCTATGTTCCCGCTCGGTCCAGCACCTGTACAATAAGCCCACCAAAAATGGTGGCAAAATAGGGCAACGGTCAGCTACGGCTGACCAAATTATAACGACTCCACCCCTTCGAGGGGGTGGCAGTTTCCTGTCCCTGCAAGAGCATCACAACATATATATATATAACAGAATGAAGCGGCTGACACGGACCACAACAACTCATACATATGCATCAATCACAAACGTGGGAATGGCCTCCACGTCTCATGCTCTCAGGCACTCTTTGGTGTACTCCGCCTTCCACCACCATCCACTCTTGATGGCTTTGCCCTTCGAGGCTAAAGTCAGTGGCCCGAATACCAGGGCTCTCCCGTGCTTTAATTGTGAACATCCCGTAGTCCGAAGACTCTTTCCCATTGCTTCCGGACATGCTGTACGAGCCTTACTAATCAGGTGCTGCAATGGTACGGTTTCAGGTTCGCCAAATGCCCGTTGTTCACAGCTCTCGTTGTACAACATGAAAAGCGGGTATGGCGTCCCCTCAGCCCAGGTATTCTCAATTAGCCGACTCTACGAGCCGCTAAGTCATCCACCAGGACACCCTCACAGGTCGGGCACACAGGCCTCAGGTCCTCTCAACAGGTTGGCACAACAACATCACCAGAAGTCAGTCTGGGAGCTGTCGTCGGCGTTAATGCTAACGCCTGGCGATAGCGCACAGAAACCCCATTTTGGCTTCTAGCTGTGGGTGCTTCCCGGGGCACACCCACAGGCATTGCTGCACATGCAGTAGCACTCCCACTGCCTCAGAACGCACAAAATCACCAGAACCAAGTCTGGGAGCTACCGCCCGGCGATAACGCTAACGTCAGGCGACAGTGAACAGAACCTCCATTTCTGCTTCTAACTTCGGGTGCTCCCCGGGGCATACCACCAGGCGTTGCTGCGCATGCAGTAGCACCCTCTAGTCCTACGAAGCAGGATATCAACACAGAGTCTTCCCCGGCACGCATAATATCAAAAAGCATCA
Source organism: Dactylorhiza incarnata (assembly GCA_033032865.1). Classification (NCBI taxonomy): domain Eukaryota; kingdom Viridiplantae; phylum Streptophyta; class Magnoliopsida; order Asparagales; family Orchidaceae; genus Dactylorhiza; species Dactylorhiza incarnata. The sequence goes on from JAWHQI010000281.1 coordinate 2,806,751, forward strand.
CCAACCCGGACGAACCGTCTCGGATGGGCTTCACACAGCGCGCCTACGTCCATTCCACGCATGGACTCTACATGTATGCAAGATTTGACGGGGCCGTGAAAGGTGTATATAAATACGCAAGTGCACGTGTCGTACAAGTAATAAAATGATGAGAAAGTGATCGTTCCCACGAGGAAGTGCTTAGCTTAGCGCTCACAAATATTAATTCTGCATTTTCTCTAAATTCAAGCAAGTAATAATGATTGGTAGAGAAACCTAAATAGTGCAAAATTAAACAACTACAATTCTAGTTACGGTTACTTAAATTACTTTTTTTTACTCGCTTGGGAAGATAGTCTCACATGTGATTTTCCCTTGCTATGACGATAACCCATAAAAGTGATAATTCATGAAGTATTAATGATTCTCTTGCAACGATTCTAAATTGGATAACTTTATCTCTCGATCTCCATTATCCGTTTATCCCAAATCCTCTAGTCATCTCCAACTTAGATGAAATTAGAATAACATAAAGTACTAGAATCACGGTTGCTAACTCAAGAGGAGATCTCTCTCTCTCTCTCTTGGAATTATATTAAGATTTATGATACACTTTCAACGCTCCTCTCTCGAATCTCGCGATGAAGTATAAATACGGAAGTTTGGTTAAAAACTACACGACTCCTCTCTCGAATATCGCTGTGCAAAACAAACGTTCATCTAGCCCGACTCATCTCTCGAATTTTTGCCAAGCACTTTAAAGATGAAACTTAAACCAAAATCCCAAGAATAGATCATAAATTTAATAAAGATCAACATCAACACATTCACAAATTATAAATGAAAATCAAGTCATCATCACAACTAAGGTACTCCACACATGCAAGACTTAGGAATTTAGTTCATGAAGGAAGAGAGAAACCACAAATCAAAGTAGATCTTACTAGACATGATTCCAGAAATCAAAACGATGTAGGAACGTTTTTAGGTTCAGATCTATCTCCTTAGTGCTGGATCGAGTCCCCTTCTCCAAGCCCTAGCCGAAATTCTCCAAGAGGAAGAAGATCTCCAAGTTCTCTCCTTTTTCTTTTCCCTCTCTTTCTCCCCCAGAATAAATCGCCCTCTCTCCAGTAATTTCGTGCTCTTAACTTCCATTCCAAATCTGAAGGGATGCCTCCTTTGGAAATACACGTAGGCGCCTCTTTTTAAAATTCAAAATCTGAATTTCGTCGCCACGTTGCAACCTGCTAATTTTTGGCGTTGCAACCTATTTTCTGCATCAGCAATAAATGATCTATTGCTTCCCCAACTTGAATCCTTGACCAATCTTTGATAGAAACCATGGAAAATGACCGAAATCAGTCCAATATTGATTAATAAGATATTTAAACATATTTTCTATAATTGGGAATTATAGTCCTCTTTTTAATGAAAATTAGAATAAAATAAGTAGTGAAATAACTTCATTTTGGGAAGTTATCACCCCACCACACTTAGTCAGTTGCTAGTCCTTAGCAACAAAATAATAAATAAAATAATACAAAACTTGAATAAAAACTGATGAAATTGTGCAAACTCAGATAATCACACATCCTTAACAACAAATTAACTAAGGCATATTAATGAAATCCGCTTTACTCAACTGATAAGCCAATAAATCAACACGAAATCAATCATTCACAAATCCATTAGCTCGAATGAAAGGTAAAGCTCAAATAAAGTCATAAGTGTTGTGTGTGCTTTTCCTTAAAATTAGTTACTCCTAAACATCTTTTAACATTGGATCTCCACAACATAGGGAAAGATAAGAATAGCTAAATTATTGATTGAGCCTACACAAAGATCAGTAGTTCAAATGAGAGTAGAATTGACTTGGATAAGCGTTCAAGGCTAATGATGATGGCAGAACGACATTCCCTTAGTTCGTAATCTTAATAATTCACCAAATCATGGGGTTTATTGACATTTTCACTTTTTTTTTAAATTCGTAGTAGGGATCATTCCAAGTATAAGTGTACATACCTAGGCCACATATCACTATGATGCATTTTTTTTATATATATATTTTTTAATTGACTAGCATAGTAGGGATCATTCCAGGTATGTTTACATATACTTAGGCCCATATCACTGTGAATCTCAACCATTTTTTTTTTGAAATTAAACACCCATAAAGTGGCTAATATACTAAGACGTAACTAATAAGAATATTGGGAAGGTAAGCGTGGAATAACACGTATCAACATGAAAAGAGTTCAAGTACAAAGATTGTAGTGGAGGGTCAAAATGGTTTAACAACATAAACCCAAGCTTCAGCCAACATCGCTAACTCAGTTCTTACTCACCCATTCCCATAATATTTTAGAAAGCCATATCAAAAGCTAGGTTTTGAAGTAAAATCTTTCAAGGAAAATTGTGCTTAAATCAGACATAAGAGCGCTTTACCAAAAAAATTCTCACTAATTTCAAATTATGTGACTGAAATCGTTTGATTAACCAGCCATACCACTCGATTATCATTGGATAACAAGAATGTCCTATAGGTTAAATTGCAAAAACAAAGACGGAGTTATTGAGTTCGCATATATAAATAAATAAGTCCTTATCCAAGCAGTAGGGGTTGCACTCTAACCACCCCCACACTTAAACATTGCTAGTCCCTAGCAATGAACTCAATGATAATATAAAAGAGGAAATAATTGACAATTTTACGATGAAAGAAATAGGAATAATGTAAAACAAATACTCCCCTCATATTTTTCTGCATGTTGCATTGCCACCTTCCAAAGAATTCATAGTCCATGAGTGCTTCGGTCGAATCATAGCCCAGTAGTTCAGAGGATCTGCAAATAACATCACAAAATCAAACACAAGCATAACCCTAATAAAGTAGCTTTTAATTTAAAGATTCTAACGTTAGCAATGGATATTGGATGGAGCCATATCTTAGCAAAATATTTCAAGTAACTAAAGTAAGGGAATGCAAGGTAATGGGCAATAAAAGTAAAATATGCAAACATCACAGCACTAATTTCACAGAAATATTGTCCAAAAATAAGAAAACAAAAGGAAGCATAATATTATCCATACAGCATTCAAAAACGAAGCAGAAGATCCAAAACTATGAAAACTGGACAGCTCCCGCCTACTCGCTTTCATCTTCGTCCATCTCTTCCTCATCCTCAGCGGGCTCGTCGTCCTCGTCCTCGTCATCAGCATCATCATCCTCATCATCATCAGCATCACTGTCATCTTCATCATAGGCAGTATCCAACCTTTCCCGACCTTTAGTCATCAGATATCCTCTCTTGTCAAAATTATTGGAGTAAGGATAACTTGGGATCGGCATCGGGAGTTTCGCCTTGTACATGAGCTGAGCAAGCACATTACACACGTAGTCCTGTCGGGCATCAAAATAACAATGCTCAAGGCGTTGGTACGTCTTCATGTACTCCGTATCCTGCAAACATAGCATGCTAGCCTGAGCTGGGTTTCCTTCATTTAGAGTAACTGACTCCGGTGATCCGGGAGGTGGCCTTGTGTATTGCCCCCGGAGAACTGATTTCATTCTTTCATTTGTCTTCTTCGGGGACTCCTCCGCAACCTTGATATTCTTCTCTATCACCGTCACCGTGATATGATGACCTATCTGTGTAACTGTGTCTCCTCTCCTTATCTCCACACCAGCATTCTTGCAGAGCTCTGTAATCAAAGTGGGGAACCAAAGGTGTTTTGCTTTTTCTTCTCCCACTTTCTTCCGGATGCTACTATGTACTAAATGGCCAACATTAAACTTTATGCCCTTTAGGATACCATATATGAGGGCAATACGCTTGAAAGATACAACGTTTGCGTGCCTTGTTGGCACGATACCTGCATTAATAAATAGTAGCCACACTTTTGCCTCTCGAGATAAACACTGGGACCTCAATGCCTTTTTTTATTTTAAAACCCAATCCGGCTTCGTACCACCACAAACTACTGCAGCGATGTCTTCCAATGGGGCTGTGGTCGGTAATACTTCATAAGGAGTAATCTCATTGTCTTCCAACTCGAACATTTCATTTATTGCCTTTGGGGAAAAGTTGATCATGCGGCCACGAACTAAAACGTTGTCCCCCTCAGTGAACCTAGCGTTAGCATAGAACTCATAAACCCACTGATAAACTGCCTCTACTCTCGGGTGGCATAACATTTCCCAACCTAACTGATGAATTAGGTCCTCATAAGCTATTCTCCAACCTCTGAACTCCATTTTGAAACCCCGTTCATGTATAAATGGTATTGATTGTAGGGCATCACAGAGCTTATGTGCCTCATCGTTTACAAACCGGACATCACCCTTGTGAGCACATTCTTTCCCCCTTCCTCGTTTCCCTTTTTCCTTTTGATGACATTTCTTCACCCACAAGAGAAGAACGAAAATAAATACAAGCCCTAAATCGCAAACACCATAGCAAAAACAAAGAAAAATGGTTTCGGTACAGGAAACGGAAGGGGCACCATGCGTTACCTAATGTTTCGCAGTCGAGACGCTGGAATGAGAGGACAAGCGCAGCCCTCGTGGTCGCTGGAGAAAGTCGACGCCGATACGTCGTCGATCGTCGATCGTCGGGATGGCCGCTCGCGACGACGCCCTCCGCGTGCAGTGCTCGCTTCCGCCAAACCCCTCCGCTGTGCAATGTTCACGTGCCCTAAATGAAGTATCGGGGCTGGGGTTTTATTATAGTGCAGCATTTGGTGGCCGGTTCAACTGGACCGGCGCCCGTCGTTCATGTTTAACTGAGACAATCGACCGGTTCAACTGAACCGGCCGCCTTTTCATTTCTTATGCTCCCACCGAGGCTAGCCGGTTGCAACGCGCGAAATTTATGCGTTGCAACGCGGAAACAAAACTGCCAGAATTTAAAGCTGCCACCGAGGCTAGCACGTTGTAACGCGCGAAATTTTTGCGTTGCAACGCGGAAAATCAAACTGCCAGAAATTAAAGCTACCACCGAGCCTAGCACGTTGTAACGCGCAAAATTTTTGCGTTGCAACCTAAATTCTGGAAAATTTCTTTCTAAAATTATTTACTACCACGATCCACAATGCATTCTCATACCATTTTTCATTTTGATTTCCGGTGCAGATGTGCTCTCTTCCATCACCAATTTTCCTCAAATTGAAAAAGAAAAACATAAATCAAACAAACCGAACGAAAAATGATAGAAAAATAACAGAGATGGTGGGTTGCCTTCCACCTAGCGCCTCGTTTAGAACGTCCCGGTCGGACGCCTTCCCTATTGCATTTTCATCTGAAAGTTAATACCATCGCCTCGCGCTGGTCACTACCTTCATAATACTCTTTCAACCTTTGTCCATTTACTTTAAACTTGGATCCGTCTCTCTCATTACAAATCGTGATTACTCCAAACGGATGTACCTCCTCCACCCGAAAAGGTCCAGACCATCGTGACTTTAATTTTCCCGGGAATAATCTTAGTCGTGAGTTATACAGGAGGACGAGCTGCCCTTTTTGAACTCCTTTCTTCGCAACCTCAAATCATGTCATTTCTTCGTCCTTTCCTTGTACAACCGAGCATTTTCATACGCGTTAGATCTGATTTCCTCCAATTCGTTCAAATGAAAAAGTCGGTTCTTGCCCGCTTCTTGGAGATCGAAATTCAACCTTTTTATTGCCCAATATGCTTTGTGCTCCAATTCGACTGGAAGATGGCATGATTTGCCATAGATCATTTTATATGGGGTTAGGCCTATCGAGGTTTTAATTGTCGTCCTATATGCCCATAATGCCTCGTTTAGTTTTTGTGACCAATCCTTACGAGTTGTGCTTACCGTTTTTTTCTAGGATTGATTTTATCTCTCTATTAGAAACTTCAGCCAAACTATTTGTTTGAGGATGGTACGCAAGGGCGACTTTGTGAGTGACTCCATATTTTCGTAGGAGCGATTTAAATTGAGTATTACAAAAGTGTGCTCCACTGTCACTTATTATGGCTCTGGGTGTACCGAATCTAGAAAAAATATTAGCCTTAAGAAATTTTAGTACAACCTTAGCATCATTCTTCGGTGTGGCTATAGCTTCTATCCACTTCGAGACGTAATCCACAGCTAAAAGTGTATAAAGATTTCCATTTGAGTTTACAAATGGGCCCATGAAATCTATTCCCCACACATCGAAGACCTCCACCTCTAGAATATTAGTCATTGGCATGCTATCCCCTCGATTGATGTTTCCCGTTCTTTGACATCTATCACAACATTTTGCGAACTTATGAGCATCCTTAAATAGTGTTGGCCAATAGAAGCCAGCCTCTAGGACTTTTATTGCCGATCTCTCTCCCATAAAATGTCCACCATAAGGGGAAGTGTGACATTTTGCTAGAATACCTTGTACTTCTACCTCCGGGATGCATCTGCGGATCACTTGGTCAGCACAAATCTTAAATAGATACGGATCATCTCATATGTAAGATTTCACCTGGTGGAGAAACCTTTTTCTTCGTTGATAGTCCGTGTCTGGGGGAAATACATTGCTCACTATGTAGTTCACAATGTCTGCATACCATGGCATACTCGCCTCAGATATTGCCAGCAACCTCTCATCAGGAAAATTCTCTCTAATCTCTATGTCCACGTCTTTCTCACACTCATACTCCAGACGTGATAGGTGGTCCGCTACCGGATTCTCCGCTCCCTTACGATCTTTAATCTCTAAGTCAAACTCTTGTAAGAGGAGAACCCACCTAATCAGTCTAGGTTTAGCGTCTTTTTTCTCCACTAAAAATTGAATCGCTGCATGGTCCGTATAAACAATCACCTTAGAAGCTACCAAGTAGGATCGAAATTTGTCAAAAGCAAAAACGACTGCTAATAACTCCTTCTCGGTAGTTGTGTAATTGACTTGTGCATCAATTAGCGTCTTGCTAGCATAATAGATTGTGTGAAAGACTTTGTCACGCACTTGTCCTAAAACCGCGCCCACAGCAAAGTTGCTAGCATCGCACATAATGGTGAATGGTAAAGACCACTCGGGTGAAATAATAATGGGTGAAGAAATCAGACTTTGCTTCAAAGAATGAAAGGTGGCTAGACATTCCTCATCAAAGTTAAAATGTGAATCTTTTTCTAATAAATAACTTAGTGGCTTGGAGATTTTAGAAAAATCCTTAATGAAACGACGGTAGAAGCCGGTGTGTCCTAAAAAACTTCGCACTCCCTTAACATTAGTTGGTGGGGGCAATTTCTCTATAACCTGTCTTTGCCTGATCTACTTCCAATCCCTTCTTTGACACCTTGTGTCCTAAAACAATTCCTTCTTTGACCATAAAGTGACATTTTTCCCAATTTAGGATCAAATTGGTTTGAATGCACTTATCCAAAGCTTTCTTCAACACTTTCAGACATTCATCAAATGATCTCCCAAATACTGAAAAATCATCCATAAAGACCTCGATCCCCTCATCAATCAGATCAGTAAAAATAGCGATCATGCAGCGCTGGAATGTGCCAGGAGCGTTACACAATCCAAAGGGCATTTTCCTAAATGCAAATGTCCCAAAAGGACAGGTGAAGGTAGTCTTCTCCTGATCCTCGGGAGCTACCATGATTTGATTATACCCCGAGTAACCATCTAAGAAACAGAAATACTCATTTCCTGCTAACCTATCAAGAACCTGATCGAGGAATGGAAGTGGGAAATGATCTTTCCTAGTCGTTTTATTCAACTTTCGATAATCCATACAAATCCGCCATCCAGTTACCGTTCTAGTGGGGATCAACTCGTTGCTCTCATTCTTAACTACCGTAATGCCCCCCTTCTTTGGCACACATTGAACAGGACTTACCCACCGGCTGTCGGAGATAGGATAAATAATACCCGCATCCAACCATTTGATTATCTCCTTCTTGACCACTTCTTTCATCGGTGGGCTAAGTCTTCGTTGGTGTTCAACTGACTCTTTTGCTTCTTCTTCCAAAAGAATTTTGTGCATACAAATTGAGGGACTTATCCCTCTAATATCTGCAATGGTCCAACCCATTGCTCCTTTATACTCACGAAGAACCTCAAGCAATTTCTCTTCATTTTTCTTAACTAAAGATGCATCAATAATAATCGGTAGTGTGTTATCCTTACCTAGAAAAACATACTTTAAGTTTTCGGGTAGCGGTTTCAATTCAAGTGTAGGTGGCTCTAAGATAGAAGGCTTCATGACCTTAGACTCACTTGGTCTACTTATTAACTCAAACATATTAGCATTTGGTATATGCTCATAAATACTTAAAGCTTCTACAGTTTCCGTTAAGTCTGGTTCCTCTTCTATTTCTTCATTTGTTGATACACTCAGGATTTTATGCTCCCAATCATTCTCATCATACATCATACATGTAGGTGCATTCACTTCCTCAATGGAGAAACACTCCTCTTTATCATCCGGAAATTTCATAGCCTTGAGGATGTTGAATGTCACATTCTCATCATTAACTCTCATCGTTAGCTCACCCTTTTGGACGTCAATGAGTGTTCGTCCGGTGGCCAAGAATGTTCTACCATGAATGATGGGGACATCCTTGTCCTCATCCATATCAAGTACCACAAAATCGGCGGGGAAAATGAATTTATCCACCTTAACCAATACGTCCTCTACAATTCCCTTGGGAAATGCTAGAGACCTATCGGCCAACTGTAGAGTCAGAGATGTAGGTGTGATCTCCCCTAAACCAAACTTCTTATAGATAGATAGTGGCATCAGGTTAATGCTCGCCCCAAGGTCACATAGAGCTCTCCCAACAAAGTTTAAGCCGATAGAACAAGGAATTGTGAAGCTACCGGGGTCCTTAAGCTTGGGTGGCAACTTCTTCTGTAATATAGCACTACACTCCTCAGTCAACGCCACTATCTCTTTATCAACAAACTTTCTTTTCTTTGCCAAGATATCCTTCATAAACTTGGCATAACTTGGCATTTGCTCAAGAGCCTCAGCAAATGGGATATTTATAGTTAACTTTTTGAAAATCTCCATAAACTTTTGGAATTGTGTGTCAAACTTGGATTTAACAAGTCTAGCCGGAAATGGGGGTGGTGGATAGACTACTTCTTTCTTTTGATTTAGTTTCTCTTTTTGTTTATCTCCCACCTCATTTTTCTCACCCAACTCGTCCTTCTCTAATATGCTCGACTCACTTGGCTTCTTAATCGTCTCTTCTTCCCTAACTTTCTCAAGCAACCCCTCCCCACTTGGGATCTCTACACCACTCCTTAGTGCAATAGCTTTGCAATGATTATTATGATTATCTTTTGTTGGATTGGGTGTGGTATCAGAAGGTAGAGTTCCAATGGGCCTTTGACTTAATGAATTTGCAAGTTGCCCCATAGTAGTTTCTAGTGATCTTAACGATGATTCTATTCCTACCATTTTTGAGTCATACTTTTGGAACATGCCTAAGATAAACTCATCAGTCATCTTCCTTTGGTTTACTTGTTGGGGTTGAGAGTTGTTATTGATAGGTAGTTGATTCATATTTTGATTAAAACCTTGTGTTTGACTCATCCCTTGATTATTCTTCCAGGAAAAATTTGGATGATTTCGCTACTCGGGGTGATAATGATTGGCAAATCCTGGCGGAATTTGTCTTGGTTGCCCTCCCACATAATTTGCTTCTTCAGTTATTTGATTTAGTTGTTCAACTGTGAGCGGATCACTAGTTGTAGGGGTTGAGAGTGAATCTAATCTTTTGTTAATTAAATTGAACTGCGATGCCATCTGAGCGGCCAAAGAAGTGATTTGGTCCACCTGATGGACTCCCGCTGGATTACTATTAGTTTGTCTCTCGTATGCTTGATAGTTATTGGATGTTAAGTCTTCTAAAATAGCATATGCGTCTTCAAGATACTTCTTCATTAATGAGCCCCCAGCGGCTCCATCGACTAAAATCATGGTTGCAGTTTGCAGCCCATTGTAAAATGTGGACACTTGCTGGTGCTGGTGCAACCCATGATGAGGACATTTTCTCAACAGCTCTTTAAAACGCTCCCATGCGTCGTAAAGAGTTTCCCCGTTACCTTGTAAAAATGTTGTAATATCTCTTTTCAGTTTTGCAGTCTTAGAGGGTGGAAAATATTTGTTCAGGAACCTATCGACTAGTTCATCCCATGTGGTGATACACTCATGCGGTAACGAGTCTAACCAATCCTTAGCTCTACCCTCTAAGGAGAACGGAAATGCTCTCAACAGGATTGCATCTTCCGATGCTCCATTGAACTTAAACATATCACAAATTGCTAAGAAGGTTCGTAAGTGGGAATTTGCATCTTCATGACCTAGGCCCCCAAACTTATTATTTTGCACTTGTTGCATAATTAGTGGGTCCATTTTAAAATTGTTAGCAGCAATTGCTGGTCGAGCAATGCTGAAATGCAAACCTCCCCTTAGAGGTGTGTTATACTCGTGACAAGTCATACGTGGTGGTGCTGGTGGTTGGGCATTTTGATCCACCTGACCATCATTATTATTAGCATTATTTGGCTCAGGATCATTCATCGCAGGATGAATAATGTTAACGGTCCTAAAGTCTCTCCTGTTTCGTCTACAGGTACGCTCAATTTCAAAATTCAACGGCAATAGTTCTACTTGCCTATATCTGGACATACACCGAATAGTACTCAAATAGACAAATAAATTAAAACAAATAACACGAACAAACAAATGCTTGATCTCTAAGTACTAAGGTTTCACAAATATTGTGAGAAATAAAACACTAAATTAGCGCTCTTCCCCGGCAACGGCGCCAAAAACTTGATACGCCCGTGAAAGGTGTATATAAATACGCAAGTGCACGTGTCGTACAAGTAATAAAATGATGAGAAAGTGATCATTCCCACGAGGAAGTGCTTAACTTAGCGCTCACAAATATTAATTCTGCCTTTTCTCTAAATTCAAGCAAGTAATAATGATTGGTAGAGAAACATAAATAGTGCAAAATAAAACAACTACAATTCTAGTTACGGTTACTTAAATTACTTTTTTTTACTCTCTTGGAAAGATAGTCTCACATGTGATTTTCCCTTGCTATGATGATAACCCATAAAAGTGATAATTCATGAAGTATTAATGATTCTCTTGCAACGATTCTAAATTGGATAACTTTATCTCTCGATCTCCATTATCCATTTATCCCAAATCCTCTAGTCGTCTCCAACTTAGATGAAATTAGAATAACATAAAGTACTTGAATCACGGTTGCTAACTCAAGAGGAGATCTCTCTCTCTTGGAATTATATTAGGATTTATGATACACTTTCAACGCTCCTCTCTCGAATCTCGCGATGAAGTATAAATACGGAAGTTTGGTTAAAAACTACACGACTCCTCTCTCGAATATCGTCGTACAAAACAAACGTTCATCTAGCCCGACTCATCTCTCGAATTTTTGCCAAGCACTTTAAAGATGAAACTTAAACCAAAATCCCAAGAATAGATCATAAATTTAATAAAGATCAACATCAACACATTCACAAATTATAAATGAAAATCAAGTCATCATCACAACTAAGGTACTCCACACATGCAAGACTTAGGAATTTAGTTCATGAAGGAAGAGAGAAACCACAAATCAAAGTAGATCTTACTAGACATGATTCCGGAAATCAAAACGATGTAGGAACGTTTTTAGGTTCAGATCTATCTCCTTAGTGCTGGTTCGAGTCCCCTTCTCCAAGCCCTAGCCGAAATTCTCCAAGAGGAAGAAGACCTCCAAGTTCTCTCCTTTTTCTTTTCCCTCTCTTTCTCCCCCAGAATAAATCGCCCTCTCTCCAGTAATTTCGTGCTCTTAACGTCTATTCCAAATCTGAAGGGATGCCTCCTTTGGAAATACACGTAGACGCCTCTTTTTAAAATTCAAAATCTGAATTTCGTCGCCACGTTGCAACCTGCTAATTTTTGGCATTGCAACCTATTTTCTACATCAGCAATAAATGATCCATTGCTTCCCCAACTTGAATCCTTGACCAATCTTTGATAGAAAACCATGGAAAATGACCGAAATCAGTCCAATATTGATTAATAAGATATTTAAACATATTTTCTATAATTGGGGATTATAGTCCTCTTTTTAATGAAAATTAGAATAAAATAAGTAGTGAAATAACTTCCTTTTGGGAAGTTATCAGATAACACGAATCCACCCGTCGGAGGTCACGACCTCACCCTTTTGGGTAGGGACCTCAAATTTGCACGGAAATGGACTAACACATGTCCAAAAGAGGGTAGAAAAGATCGTTACCCTTTGACGTCGCTTCGAGGCCATGGCTTGACTTTTGGCACGGATGGAAAGGAGCGTCTAGCCCTCCTCTACGCGTAGCCACCAACGTTGAGGGATTCTGATTAGTGTAGCTCCACCAAATCCAAGACCTAGGGTTGAGAAACCCTATTCATCGTCACTTTGGAGCTCTCCCTCTCTCCCAAAACAAAACCCTTAATGAATAATGGGTTTCAAGTGAGTTTCGGCCACCCTATGCCAGCTCCCGAGCCAATCAACCCAAATCCAGCCCCAAAAGTCCAAGTGCCATCAATGCCCACGATTTCGGCCGCAAAGTACATTTTGGAGCTGTCGTCGGGCGGTAGCGCTATCGCCTGGCGATAGCTCTAAAGAACCGACTCTGACCAGTCAACGCCACTGCTTTGAACAGTGCATGGCACGTGTCACGGTGTCGTCGGCGTTAGACTTACCGCCGCGCGACAACCTCTCGATAGAAACCTTCTCAACAGAACGCTATCGTCGGGCGATAGCCGCTATCGCCGGCGATAGCGCTGGATTCCAGAAATCCAACTTTCTAATTTGAGGTCTTACACGGCCCCCGCTAATCCTGCGGGGCTGCCGCGGGAGGCGGCCGCTGCCGCCGCTGGGCAGCGGCTGGCTGGCGCCGGCGCCGCCCCTGGACGGTGCGTCGGGGGCCGGCGACCTCTGTGGTGGTGGTTCGGCTGCCTGGCACCACCGGCCACCGTTGAATTTTAATAAGACGAGGAGCTGGGCGGTGGCGCAGCCTGCATGCGCCATGCAGGTTTGTTGCGCCACCTCCCCTGCCGGGGGAGCCTCCCCTGTCGCCCCTGGCTGGGGCGCCAGGGAGGGGGCAGTCCTCCGGCGGGGGTCTGGCGGCCTGGCACAGCCGGCCGCCGTCGGGGGGGGGGGGGGAGGGGGCTTTTACTCCGTACAGGAAGTGGAGAGGGAGGGGGGAGGGTGAGGGTACCACTGGTGGCGCGTCCTCCGGCGGCCCTGCCGCCTCCTCCTGTCGGAGCTCAGGTCTCCGGGTGGGGACCTGCTCCCCCAGCGCCACCACCGGCATTGGGGGTGCAGGTTCACGGCCAGCCCCTCCCCTACCCGAACATGGGCGAGGTTTGGGGTAGGGCTGGCGGGGCTCCGGCGAGGGGGGGGGGGGGGGGGGGCGGCTGCCTTAGGGGAGTAGGAAGGAGGAGGGAGAGGGTTATACTTGTGAGGGGTGAGCTTTGGAGTTTGGTGGTGCGGCCATGGAGGGGGAGCGGCGGTGGCTGCTCGGCTAGGCTGCTCCAGCGGTGGCTGCTCGGCTAGGGAAGGGAAAAGTTGGTCGGTAGGGGAGGAGGAGAAGGCTGGGGGGGTGCGCGACCAGGGAAGGGGCTGGGCCCCTCCTTTTATAGGGGAGGAGGAGGCTTCCCCTCTCCCTCCCTTTATCCCCACGTGGGGTTAAGGGAGGGATGGGTGGGGGGAGATATTTTCTCCCCCCCCCCCTCTCTTCTTCCCCTGCCCGAATAGGGCTGCCTGTTCATGGGCAGCCCCCTCCCTTGAGGGAGGAGCCTCTCTCTCCTCCCCCCTTCCTTTTCTTTTCCCAAAAATTTCCATGCTTGGGGGGGGGGGGTTGACCAAGGTCAACTTAGGGTGGGGTCCTCCATGGTCCCGAAGGTCCACCAAAACTTACTGGGGCCGGTTCCGAGTTCGTGTGCTCCGTATTTCGTGTGTTGTGTCGAGGCGGTCTGTATAATCCAAAACGAGCATATTATCCGTATGACCTCGGATCGAAATGGAACGAGTTCCATTACACTCATATCGTTTATATGAGTAACGGAACTGACGGAAGTCAAATCAGAGTACATTTGGCCACTGTACCCCAACGACTTAGTTGTGGCGCACAATAATACCCAAAACGGTCGTTTTCTCCAAACGACCTCGGAGTGGAATGGAAGGAGCTCCATTACACTTGTATCGATTATATGAGTCTAACGGAGCTGACGGAAGTCAGATCGGAGTACATTGGTCACTCTACCCCAACGACTTAGTTGCGATGCACAATAATACCCAAAACAGTCGTTTTCTCCAAACGACCTCGGATTGGAATGAAATGAGCTCCATTACACTCATATCGATTATACGAGTCTAACGGAGCTGACGGAAGTCAGATGAAAGTACATTGGGTCACTGTACCCTAACGACTTAGTTGCGGCGCACAATAATACCCAAAATAGTCGTTTCCTCCAAACGACCTCGGATTGGAATGGAACGAGCTCCATTATACTTGTATCGATTATATGAGTCTAACGGAACTGATGGAGGTCAAACCATAGTCCCTTGGTACACAATCCTATATCGGGTCATTTCTATAGCTCGAGCCTACTTTTATTGGGCTCACTAAGGTCTAGTGACCCAATAAAAGTCGGGATGTTACAGAGGAAGTTGTTGAATAAGTCTCAAGTCGGGGCTGCACGTAAGAGAAAGAGGGGTGATGTTGATCGTCCCGCCGAAAGGACTCCCTACGAGGATGTTCCGCGGGTTGATCCCGCGACATACGTTCCCGATTCAACTCCAACCTGACCGAGCGAGGAGGGTTTGGTAGAGGGCGAGCAATGGGCCGTCGAGAACGAGTCTTCAACCGCTCCCTTGATACTATAACAAATAATCGTCGCCTTGCTGTCGACTTTGCTGATTCTCAGTATTGGCGCTTTACTGATGCCAACATCTCTAACCAAAGAGCCTACGAGGGCTGAGGATCTGCCACCTCCACTGACTATTCCACCTGTTGTTATCCCTCAGCGGGAAGCTTCTCGCCAACCTCCCTTCTCGACAGAGCGCGGTGAGAGCAGTTCCCATGTCGGTCGGATGACTTTGAAGAAGTCGAAGGTCACCATCTTGCATCCGCCTTTGCCTCCCTCGATCGGAGTTCCTCGCCCATTGGTGGCAACTACATAGGGTCCTCCGACATCCGGAGAAAGGAGAGATGGAATGCCCTCTCACGCTGTCACGCACCTCCACCGCCGATGTCTGGGAGGGTGGATGTTCGCGGGAAGGCGCTCGTAGATCCGCCACATGCGCCTCTTTCTTGGCATTCTGAGATGCTGTCGTCGCACCTCCATTCCGCTAGTGGGAATGGTCGTGGTGGCCGATCAGGGGGTCGGAGGGCTTCTCCTCGTCACACACCGTCGCCTCGACGTCCTTCTCCGCCTCACCGCCGAGATACTCCTCGGCGAACGCCATCCCCACGCCGCTCTTCTCCGCCGCGTTACCGAGATTCTCATCGACGAACGTCGTCTCCTCGCCAGCAGCCTAGGGTAGCGCTTGTGCGCGCAGGTAATTCTCATATTTGGAGCTATGTGTTGAACTGTCTTATTGGGTATTATGCTGACCTCTGTCTTCTTCAGGTCGCGCGACATCTCCGAGGTCGGCCTTTATCGACGCCTTAGGCCTGCCCACGCGTGAGTTCCGAACGAAGATGGTCTCCGCCTACCTTGACCTTGAACTCAAGGTCGATAGGTTGATGATGTATGAGGTGCATCTGTGTCTATCTCAGCTGGAAGGCCGCGTGGCGAATATCGAGGGGTTCGAGCACCGGATGGAGGCCTCAGAGGGCAAGCACTTCACCATCAACAAGCTGGAGTGGCGGATGGAGGATGTGGAGCATCGGCAGGAACTGCTGAAGGCCGACATTCGCGGGATTCGAGTGAGTATGTGCTCCCTCAGGACCCTTACTCACATGGAAGAGCACATCCGCCTTAGCGAGCAACTCATGGAGAGGGCTAGGGAGCAGATGGGCTTCGCGCGTCAGCTAGGATTCACCAGGCAACACGCCCCTACTCAGACAGGATCGACGATCCTCCAACGATGTAATCGTGAAGTCGGCGGGTGACTTTTGTACCTTTTTTGTCATCTTGGATATTTGTTTAAGCTGTTTGTAATAACTTTAACTCGATTATGACGAGATTTGTTTGTTAGGCGCATGTGCTTTTCAATATCGTTTCTGGTTTTTCGCAAAATCATTATCTTTATTTTTGCTTATCGTTGTGAGTTTCACTGGGTTGTCGCACTCTGCGAGCGACCTGTGACCTCGACGTCTTGGAAAAGTCTTTTGCGAGGAAGTTAACTCGGCATGTAGTTTGAGCGAGTTAAGAAAATGCTTGGCACACATCGAACCTCGCGATCCTCCCCTATGACGTCTATAAATACAGGGGGTCCAAAAACAACACGCTTTTTCGACCTTCCCGGGCATTCAGCTATTTGAGTGAGATTCTCTCCTTTCTCGATGACGCCTTCTAACGATGCTGAAGCTCGCCGCCTGACCTACGCCCAGACCTTCTCCGCGACGAAGTTCAAGAAACCCATAACTTGCGCGGACGATTTGGAGAGGTTTGATCACTGCTTCCTCCCCAGGGGCTTCTGCGCCTGCTTGCCGACGAAGGGGAATGAATCAATTCATTCGCGAAGGGTAGGCTCGCCTTCCCATTACTCATTTTGAGGTAGGTTTGCAACTTCCCCTCTAGCCGGAGGTCTGCCAGATCCTTCAGTATATTGGGTTGGTCCCGGCGCAGATCAACTCGAACAGAATCGCCATCATCACGGGGTTCTTGTGCTTCTTGCGATCGGAGAGGATTGCGTTCGATCTCGCCGTCTTCCTGAGGCTCTTCTATATGGGTGCGATGAAGGATGGGGTGGTCTCCTGTGGTATCCATCACTGCTCGCTAAGCGGAACCTCGAACAAGGTTCATCGCTGGAACGAACGATTCGTCTTCGTCTCTGGCAACTTTCGGGAATCCCTACTCACCACCAGCAACCACCGACGGGGTTGTTCCTTGCCCCCATATTGCAAGGTGCTCGCGAGGAATTCTGCCTCGCAATGAAGGGCAAGAAGTTTGATGTCGTCTTCTGGCGAAAGAACGTCGATCGACTCGCATATGTCGAGTCTGGCGAATGAAACATCACTATTTGTTGTGCGAGTAACATTTGAGCCGGTTGGTTGCCGTTGTGGCTAACGATTTTCTTGCAGGTGCTCACCGTGTGTCTGCGACCAATCTTCCTCCAGCAGGCGAATCTCCTCCTACCACATCTCCATCTAGGCGAGCGAGGATCAGGGATGATGAAGAGGCTGTCGAGGTGGAGTCCCCTCTTCCGGGAGAGCTTGTTGGGCGTGGCGATTCGGCCGAGATCCTTCATTTGGCGTGCTTGGAAGAGGGCGAACCCCCGACCAAGAAGAGGAAGAGGAAGGAGATCATTCAGAAGCTGCAGGATAATCGGCAAAGGGAGCAGGAGGATAACATTCCCGAGAACCATCCCAACTTCGAGCAGGGTTCGTTGAACACCGTCCTGGATGGCTAGCCACTCCTCGCATGGAGCAGGAAAAGGAGTGAGGCCCGCCTCAGTTCTCGCCTCTCTTCTTGGAGCGAGGATGAGGTGTCGAATTATGGCGCTTTCTGAATCACGTTCAGGATTTACGGGTGCGATGAAGCCAAGGTCTTGAGGGAGGAGTCCCCTCGGACCTCGCCGATCAGGGATCGCGAGCGATGCTGCGAGCAACAGAACTCGCTCATCAGACTGCTCACAACCTCCTCGTTGCCGAGGAGGAGAATGAAGTCTTCAAGAAGCTGCTCAAGGAGGAAGAGACGCGCAAGGCCTGGGCCGAGGCGAGGTCCCTCGCGGTCGAGGACAAGGCTTCTCTGAGCAAGGACTTTGTGGTGATCTTGGTAGTTTGCTAAGATTCTTGTGTAACTAGCCCGTCGCCTGTTGTTTTTCGGTTTTGTAACCCGCGACCTTTCCCTTCTGAAGGAGGAGCAGCTTGCAGCAGCCGAGGCCATCTCCAAGCTTGAGAGCGACCTGCGAGCTAGCCAAGCCTCACTGGAGGTGGCGTAGGTTCGCATTGTGGCGCTGGAGTCAAGGACGGTTGCGCAACCATCCTCGGAGGCCGGGCCTTCTCACCTAGCGGGGGAAATCCCAAGTCCTCGGAGGAATGGTCCGCCCTTCGGCATGCGATCGCGACCACCATCGGCGACCTGGTCTTCGCCAAGCTTCAGAACAGAGACTTCCTGACGCTGGATGGCGAGACCTTGACGACGTAGGACATACTCTCTGACATCCTGAATGCAAGCGATGAGGAGGAGCAGGATGACGGGGAGGCCAGCGGGTCGTCGAATTATTTGGATTACGCTCCTTCGCCGAGCTAATCTTTTTGTACTTGGACAATTTCTGTAGCTCTTGCGAGAGCGATATGTAATTTTCTTGAATGATATAGTAATACTGTTTTGGAAATGTGACCATCTACTCGCCTTGCTTACGATGTTGTGTCGATACTCGCTAGACTCATAGGCTCATCCGCGCTTGAATATTCGCTTGCTAGGCTCATAGGCTCGCCCGCACTTGAGTACTCGTTCGCTAGGCTCATAGGCTTGCCCGCACTTGAATGCTCGCTCACTAGGCTCATAGGCTTGCCCATATATGCTCGCACCCATCTACTCGCATTGTTGATACTCGCCTGTTTCCAAGGAGTATGTCAACTATGGGCACTCGGGGGTCCCTTAAGATGCATAATCTCGAGGCTTCCACTCCACCAGTAGGGAATGACAGTCGAGGTTCCAAGGGGATACACAATCTCGAGGTCTCCATCCTACTGCGATGTTGAATACTGACCAGTAGAGAATGACAGTTATGGGGTCCAAGGAGACGCAGAGTCCCGAGGTCTCCATCCTACTGCGATGCTGAGTGCTGGCCAGTAAGGAATGACAGTCGGGGGGTCCAAGGAGATGCACAGTCCTGAGGTCTCCATCCTACTATGATGCTGAGTGCTGACCAGTAGGGAATAACAGTCGGGGAGTCTAAGGAGATGCGCAGTCTCGAGGTCTCCATCCTACCGCGATGTTGAATGTTGACCAGTAGGGAATGATAGTCGGGGAGGTCCAAGGGGACGTACAGTCTCGAGGTCTCCATCCTACCGCAATGCTGAATGCTGACCAGTAGGGAATGACAGTCGGGGAGATTCAAGGGGACACACCATCCCGAGGTCTCCATCCTACTGCAATGTCGAATGCTGATGAAGATCTTTCTCCTGCTACTCAACAACCAGTGGGGGTTAAGCACAACAACTCATAAGATTGGACGGAACAAAAAAACATCATGCCTTGCTACGAGCTTCTAGCTCTTTGAGGGTACACAACGCCTTTATTCAAGGGTCCCCTAGTCAGTTAAATCAATCATCTTTTCATCGAGTTGGGAGGTCGGCGTCCAAACTTTATCCTGATAATATCTCCATTCGGATGAGAAATGCAATCGGGGGGGGTTACACGGTCAACATACAAGGGGGGAGATAATCTCGACCGTCAATGCAGAGGCTTGGTCGTAGGAGAACTCACACCTGAGGCGTTGTCCCATCATCCGCTCTGAGTTTTATGAGAATCAAGTCGGAGGCTTGTTTCCCAACCTGTCATGGAGATCGGTTTCACCTACTGTCTTCCCTTTTTTGAAAACTCTTGCTAGAAGAGACAAAAGACTCACACCATCCCATGTTTTAGGGGGTGGGGAATTTATTGAAGCGAAATAATTTTACATAAGAGGGACATACACTTTCCTGCTAGGGGTAGAACCTTTTCAAGTCATTACCGCTCTAGGTATTCCCGAGCAGCTCTCCTTCATGATTCTGCATATGATATCCATCATCCACTAGTGACTCGTAGACGATGAAGGGACCTTCCAAATTTGGGTTAAGCTTCCAAACAACGGCTTATCTTCCTGCCGCATCCACCTATTTCAGGATGAGGTCAACTGCTTGGAAGTGCTTGAGGAGGATGTGTTTGTCAAAGTACTTCATCATTCGTCTCTTGATCTCTTCCTGTCGAGGCCAGACTAGGTCTTGGAGCTCTTCGATGTAATTGAGGGAGAGATTTTGATCCTCTTCATTCTTCAGCCGCCATTCTTCATCTCCCTCTTCCGCTGCAACCACTCTAGGACTTCTGACTTTGAACTCCACAGGGATGAGAGCTTCGGACGCATGAGAGAGTTTGAAAGGAGTTTCTCACGTGGATGGATTAGGAGTGGTCCTCAGATCCCATAGGACCGAAGTGAGTTGTTCCGCCAAGTTCTCTCTTAGGTTCTTGACCATATTCTTCAGACGAACGGGCTTGACCGCGGGGTCTAGATCGAGGCGATGGCAAGTACCCTCTGCATTAATCTCTGGCTCGACAGCACTCCAGGCGAAGATGTCAACATTCTCTTGAAGACATGCCGTCATATCGATCTTCTCTTCGGTCTTCAGAGACCCTCCTATCTTCAGCAATCCAGGTACTCTGGACTCGAAGAGTACCTCAATCTCTTACACCTCCTCGGCTGCTTCCAGCCTTGCTGCGCTCATCAGCACTTTCTCCAGCTCCTTCGTGTCTGCCATCCAGCTGATAGTGCTGACCGCGCTGAGGTAGCACTCGCGGGAAGCTCTTGGATTGCTCCTGATCCTCACATGGACATCCCCATGGTAGTACTTGTAACACCCCAGGGCAGGCCACAACCTCTTCCTGTGTGTTAGGGCTGCAGCCCGAGTGACACCCCAACCAACTCTGCGCGCCTGTTTCTCAGCAGCGCCAGGTTGTTGAGGCCAGGTCTCGAACCTGCAACCTCCTGGATAAGAACTCCTTCAACCGAGTCTCATCACCAACTGAGCTGCAGCTCAGTTGGTGATGAGACTCGGTTGAAGGAGTTCTTATCCAGGAGGTTGCAGGTTCGAGACCTGGCCTCAACAACCTGGCGCTGCTGAGAAACAGGCGCGCAGAGTTGGTTGGGGTGTCACTCGGGCTGCAGCCCTAACACACAGGAAGAGGTTGTGGCCTGCCCTGGGGTGTTACAAAAAAGTGCACTTTTTTTGTAACACCCCAGGGCAGGCCACAACCTCTTCCTGTGTGTTAGGGCTGCAGCCCGAGTGACACCCCAACCAACTCTGCGCGCCTGTTTCTCAGCAGCGCCAGGTTGTTGAGGCCAGGTCTCGAACCTGCAACCTCCTGGATAAGAACTCCTTCAACCGAGTCTCATCACCAACTGAGCTGCAGCTCAGTTGGTGATGAGACTCGGTTGAAGGAGTTCTTATCCAGGAGGTTGCAGGTTCGAGACCTGGCCTCAACAACCTGGCGCTGCTGAGAAACAGGCGCGCAGAGTTGGTTGGGGTGTCACTCGGGCTGCAGCCCTAACACACAGGAAGAGGTTGTGGCCTGCCCTGGGGTGTTACAAAAAAGTGCACTTTTTTGTAACACCCCAGGGCAGGCCACAACCTCTTCCTGTGTGTTAGGGCTGCAGCCCGAGTGACACCCCAACCAACTCTGCGCGCCTGTTTCTCAGCAGCGCCAGGTTGTTGAGGCCAGGTCTCGAACCCGCAACCTCCTGGATAAGAACTCCTTCAACCGAGTCTCATCACCAACTGAGCTGCAGCTCAGTTGGTGATGAGACTCGGTTGAAGGAGTTCTTATCCAGGAGGTTGCAGGTTCGAGACCTGGCCTCAACAACCTGGCGCTGCTGAGAAACAGGCGCGCAGAGTTGGTTGGGGTGTCACTCGGGCTGCAGCCCTAACACACAGGAAGAGGTTGTGGCCTGCCCTGGGGTGTTACAGTACTTCAAGCATTTGTGATAGGAGGATGGGACGGCCTTGAAGAAGTTGATCAGCAGCCTCCCGAAGATTGCCTTGTAGCAGCTCGGGGCGTCGATGATGATGAATCGACACTTTAGCGAGGTGCCTCCGAGGGTTACTGAAAGAACTTAGGGGTTTAGATTAAATCACCTAGAGGGGGGTGAATAGGTTTTTCTTATTTCTTTTAAACTTAGAGATGTTAGTAGCCTAATGAGCCTACACAACCAATTAACTCAAGCTCATAAAATCATAGCCACAACACAAAGAATTTTATAGTGGTTCCCCAAGTGATGGGTAGTCCACTGTCCCCATACACCCCTCTAACTCCAATGTTAGATAGGGTCAAAGATACTCCTCCAAGTTATCTTCTCAGCTTTTTGAGCTTACACAACAAGTTCCTCAGAACTTCTCAGATCACAGATGATCCTACCTCAGGACAATAGTCCCTACAGCTCAGAGTTATCACCAGCTCCTACCTCAGGCACATCATCCCTACAACTCAGAGGAATCCACCTCCTACAACTCAGACCACCTCCTGGTCCTACTTCAGGCAACAACCTATTACAATCTTCTCAGAGCTGAATAGCTCTTACAAAATAAATTAATGATAGAACAATAAACTATACTACTGATTCAATCTGATTGGAAGCTTTGGATTAAGGTATCAGTAGAATATCTCAGCAGATGCTGATCTTGAGCTGTTCCTGGACTGGTTGGTTCAGAGCAGCTCCACTGTCTTCTTCTTCATAAGGAAGAAAGAAGACTCTTGTCTCTCTTGTGAATGAAAGCTTGAATCACTGGAAGAGAGAACCACTGATGTTCACGGCAAGAGGGCTGTTGCAGCTTCAGGAAGATGCAGCCGGCTTTATTTTACAGCTTGAACAACTTTTCAATTATGAAGGAGAGCTCTCTTTGTTGCCCTAACTTTAGCTTTTATAGCACTGTACATCTTCAACGGCAGTCTGCACGACCACCCTTGCCCATGTCGATAAAGGCATTGTTTTATTACTTTTTGCGCCTTTATCAAACTCTGGGCGGCGCCAGTCAATGGATAACATGCTTGATTCTGCCTCAGCGGATCCGCTGAGATGGCTCCTTGTCTCAGCGGATTAACAGCTGAGACATTCTTCTTCTCAGTAGTTGGCGCAAGCTGAGACAGCTACTCCTTTTCAGCGGTTCTGCTGAGACGGTTCCTCGTCTCAGCGGTTCAGCTGAGACAAATCTCCATCTCTTAGGAGTTGATTTCTCCCGATCTTAGGTCATGATTGGCCCTTTCTCTTTGAGTCACCTAAGCATGTATATCTTACAAAAACATGGCTTTATCAAATACATCTTGTACTTAGCATTGCATAGTGACCCCTCTTCAAATCAAGGGAATTTGAGGGAAAATTCCCAACAATCTCCCCCTATTTGAAGAGGGCAAAACAACTGTCAATGCTAAGTAGCTTCTTAATCAGAAATATGTCATTTTACTGAAATTGATTAAATAAGTGGAGTTATGACATTTCATGACACATATAGCTTGAGTAAATTTCTGTTGACATTAACAGTTTCTTATTTACACCAAGCATCATTAGATACACATATCAACAACTCATGAAGACACATCACATATATGTCTATTATATAATGACTCAGCATTTCTTCATTACTATATGTACTGTGCACAAGATATTTAGTAACTATTAAGGTAAAGCATAGATATTCAAATGCAACATACATCAATAAACAACAAATGACACAAAATAATTTTCAGGGAATAAATGATCATTTCATTCAAATGTCCAAAACAGATATACACTATCAGTTCAAATCACATTGTTACATCAAACATCCTAAGGAACTCCTAAGTATAGAATTTTCTTGGATGATCCCTGGGTTGATGAGGAGCTTTCTCCTGTTTCCATGGACTTCCTCTTCCTTGCTTCAGCAGCAACCCTCATATTTTCCTTCCTTTTGAAGTACAGGAATGGCTTTGGAAGATATCTTGGGGGTATCCTCACAGGGGTTTCCCTTCTCACCAGATTTTCTTTGTAGATTCTTT
The DNA here is from genome assembly GCA_033032865.1 of Dactylorhiza incarnata. Lineage (NCBI taxonomy): Eukaryota > Viridiplantae > Streptophyta > Magnoliopsida > Asparagales > Orchidaceae > Dactylorhiza > Dactylorhiza incarnata. The sequence continues at coordinate 2,830,663 of JAWHQI010000281.1, forward strand.
CCCTTAGTGGCTCCCTCTCAAGATGCTTGATCCATTCAGCGGATGAGTAGACATGGTCAATATCCTTGAGTGGATTGCCATGGCTAACCCAGGTGTTGACTATTATAGTATCCAGTTCCAGATTATCTTCCTCAGACAATGGAGCATCCTCCCTTTCCATCCTCTTCCGGGCCATGTACTCTTCTACAGTCTGAATGTCTTCTCTCCTTCTCCTCTTTGCTTCCCACTCATCTTGAATCTGTTCAGATTGACTTTGAAAATAAAAATCTTCAGGTCTGTCTGGGTTCAGCACAGGAATATTTAAGGCAATTCTAGTTCCTTGTAGCACCTTCAGACTTGTGGCCCTATGATCATCATTTACCATCTTAACAACTCTTAGAAGTTTATCTTAAATTTCATTTGAGGCATTGTTGACTTCTTCCACCACTTTCTTGTAGGCTGCTTCCTGGTTAGTGTGTAGCTGCTGGTGGGCATTCTCCAGGTTGGTGTCCAACCTCATGTGAGCCTCCTCCAGGTTTGTACTTAGCTTGGCAACTTTTTCCTTCCCCTTTTTGCTCTCTTCATATATCCTCTTTTCAATTTCAGAGTGTTGGTCAAGTATAGATTGGGAGAGAGTTTGGAAAGTACTGTCCACATCATCCAGTATGTTTTCCTTGGCCTTGTCAATGTGGGACATGACATGGCTGCTGGTTGTATTGGTCACTTGTACCATTCTGGCCACTGCCTTCTCCTAGACATTTTCATTCTTATAGACTTGATGTTTTACCTAGGCAATGTCCCTTGTGGAGTCCCCTTGTTTGTCTGCAATTTGCTTCAATATGGTGTGTTGGGCAGCAACAGTGTTTTAGCCATCTCAAACCATTTGATCATCTGCTGGAGGATATGAGCAGATGCTGTTTTGACACCTTGGACCTGAGTATTCAGCTCAGTCCTTACTGCAGCCACCCTGGATTCCATTCTCTGTTCACTGGCTTGGATCTCCTGAGTCAATGCTGCCCTTGTAGCATTTAGCTCATCTTTGAGTTGGGCAGTGGCACCATGAACTTTTTCTTCAATGTGCTCCTTGACAGACAACATTTGACCCTCAATAATGGATTTTATTGAGTTTAGCAGGTCAGATGTGTCCAGCACATCTGCTGGCCATTCCTGGGCAATTTACTTCTCCACTACCTCTTCAGCCTTATTCTTTTCCTTCTCCACTGCAGGTTCAGGTCTTGACAGTTCATCAGAGGGGAGTAGAGAGTCTGGCTGTAACTCAACTTCCATGTTGTCAACTATCTTGTTGACCTCTTCCTCAATCTGAACTTTATCTCTGCCAGCATCTGGGTTGTGCTCCCCCTCACTAGCACCCCCACCTTCTTCTTCACAGTGTGAGCTTTGCTCCCCCTTACTTCTTGTAGAATCATCTTCTGCTCCAGACCTGGAATCATGCTCCCCCTCACTTGGAGCATCCATGTGTGGAGGACTTTGTCTTGGGGAACCTAAAAAGAAAGTGATGTGTTAGTTAGACTCCTAGTCTCATCTATAGTCTGAGGAGTGTAGATTAACTGTGATCCTAGTTTACCATGGAGAGGTGAATTCCTTGGTTCATCCTCAGCTTGTGGGACAGCTGGATCAATATTAATTTGAGTTGGCTCAAAGTGAGATTCAACTCTTCCTTGGGGATCATCATCCACATTTGTCCTGGGGACATCTTCACCTTCCACTCCTTCCATGTGGTCTTGTTGTTCATCATCCTTCCTGTATTTCTCAGCACCTTCTGCTTCAGTCTTCTTTGCCTTTTTCTTTTCCTTCAGATCAGCCACCACAGAGGGTTGGCTCATGGGGAGGACTCTAGTTGACCTGTCCAATGTCCTGATATCCAATCTTTTTAAGTAGTGGATATTGACACCTTTGATGGAGGAGAAATGGCTTGGGTATGCCTTCAGTAGGTAGAGTGACAGGATCCTTCCTAAGTTAGGGGCCTGCAGACATTCCTTCAATCTTAGATAAAGAACATTCCCCCACCTAGTCCTTTTATTCAAGATGATTCTTGTAACCAGCTCAAACATTGGTTGAGAAATGGTGTCATGAGAGCCTGGTTTACATAGAAGAGCTTTCCCTACTATATCACATAGCAGCTTGCCCTTCTGATTGAAGAACTTCTTTTTCAGAGATGAGGTCTTGGGGTCACTGTATTCACACCAGCTCAGGGCTTGCTCCTTGTCAGTATCTGACACCTCCTCTTCTGCCAATCTAGATAATTGCAGTACCTTTTCTAGTCTCTTAGGAGTCAACTTCACCCGTATCTCTCCGATTTTAGACGACAGACCATCCTTAGAGAATGGCTGCTTGGCATTGGTATAAAACTCCAGCACTTCATTTTTGAATATCTGAGAAGGTTCAAATAGTAGGAACTCCAGACCAGCTTCAGTGACGAGGGTGATAACACTGAGAATCTCTGGTGAGGAATGGAGAAAACCATCCCTCACCAACTCATATCCCTCAAGAAACTCCTTCACGGTCTTGGGCGCCATTTGTCGAAGAGAAGTGCGCTAGGATGATGGGTGTGGGGAGTCGTTCCGTCGATTTGAGTGGCGCAAGTGAATGTGAAGAGTCTTTTATCACAGTCGGCTAGTTATATAGGACTAGGAGTAGGTGAGTATGGAAATGTTTCAGCAATTCTGAGTGTTAACCTAGACGTCTCAGCGGATCCGCTGAGACGGCGGGAGAACCCGCTGGGATGATATGTTACCGTTCATTGAGACGGGGAACTACTTATCCGCTGAGATGGGGTTTGGTCTCAGCGGTTCCGCTGAGATAGTATTGTCGTCTCAGCGGATCAGCTGAGAAGGTTCTCAGCTGAGGCCTTATACTATTCTAGTCTATTTTGAGGAAACTTATCCGCTGAGACAGTGTGGCTGTCTCAGCTGATAAGATTTTCAAAGCATTTAACATTTTAGGGAGGTTATCTACCCTATCATGTGGACTATTCCTACTATTTAAATAAAGTTGATCAATTCAGATTTCAATTTTCATAACATTACATATTGTGAGAATTGTACAGTTGAAATCATAAGCAATTTAACAGTGGGTATAGAATCATAAGTGAACTCATTCTAAATTCAACATTCCTAAGTCAATTTTGAAGGAATTGAACTTGGCCTCATCTAGTGGCTTGGTGAAGATATCAGCTACTTGATTGTCTGTGGGGAAATATTCAAGTTTGATATCTTCACACTCTAGATGCTCTCTAATAAAATGGTACCTAATTTCTATATGCTTGGTCCTGCTATGGGAGACAGGATTTTTGGCAATAGAAATTGCACTGGATGAGTCTCACAGCAAGGGAGATTGACTAACCTTGATGTTGTAATCCTCCAATTGATGTTGGATCCACAGAAGTTAAGCACAACAGCTGCCTGCAGCAATGTACTCTGACTCGGCTGTGGATATGGCCACACTGATTTGCTTTTTGCTGCTCCAAGAGATCGGCCTCCTCCCTAGGAATTGACAAGTGTTACTTGTGCTTTCCCTGTCTTTTTTGCACTCTGCAAAATCTGCATCTGAGTAGCCTATCAGCTCAAAGTCATTGTTCCTAGGGTACCAAAGGCCAAGATTTAGGCTGCCCTTGAGGTATCTCAAGATCCTCTTCACAGAGGTGTAGTGAGATTCCTTAGGACAAGCCTGATACCTAGCACAAACACATGTAGAATACATAATGTCTGGCCTGCTAGCAGACAAATACAACAAGGATTCAATGATACACATGTACATAGATTCATCAAAGGTCTTCCCCTTTTCATCTTTGTCTAGTGATACATTAGATCCCATGGGTGTTCTCATGGTGGAGGCTAACTCCATCCCAAATTTCTTGATGAGCTCCTTGGTGTATTTAGTCTGGGAAATAAAAATTCCATTATCAGACTATTTTACTTGGAGCCCAAGGAAATATTTGAGCTCACTCATACTGCTCATCTCAAACTCCCCCTGCATTAGATTAGCAAATCTCTTGCAGAGGTTGTCATCAGTAGACCCAAATATTATATCATCAACATAGATTTGGACTAAGAGACACTTGCCCCTTGTTTCCCTAAGAAACAATGTGTTATCTATCTTTCCCCTCAAGAATTTGTTCTTGATGAGAAAGCTAGACAAGGTCTCGTACCAAGCTCTTGGAGCTTGTTTGAGACCATAAAGAGCTTTCCTAAGGAAGTAAACATGAGATGTGAGAGTTGGATGAACAAAACCTGATGGCTGCTCTACATATACTTCCTCTTTCAGATTTCTATTTAGGAATACTGATTTGACATCCATCTGGTACACTTTGAAGCCTTTGTGGGCTGCATAGGCAAGGAATAATCTTATGGCCTCCAACCTTGCAACTTGGGCAAAGGTTTAGTCAAAGTCTATTCCCTCCTCTTGCCTACACCCCTTTGCAACAAGTCTTGCCTTGTTCTTGATGACTGTCCCATTTTCATCCATCTTGTTCCTGAAGATCCATTTGGTGCCTATGATATTGTGTCCTTGTGGTCTTGGCACCAACTTCCATACTTTGCATCTCTTGAATTGTAAGAGTTCTTCCTGCATTGCCTGAATCCAGAATGGATCCATGTTGGCCTCTTCAAACTTCTTGGGCTCTACCTGTGACAGGAAACTGAGGAACAAGGCCTCATTGTGAGCCATGCTCCTAGTTGTCATACCTTGTTGAACATCCACAATGATCTGCTCCAAGGGATGATTTCTGTCAACCCTTAGAGCAGGAGGCAATCTGGCAGCTACTATTTGATGTTCATTCACTGCATCCTGCTGAACTTCTTCCAAAGCAGCAGTTTCTTCATGCAGCTGAGGATCATCATCTTGTGCAATTTCTTCATGGTCAGTTCCAGTTAAAGTTGGAGGCTGACTTGTGCTTGGTCTGTCCCGAAGGCTCAATTCTTGCAATTTCTCTGAAATTCCTGCACTTGGAGGTTGGCTAGACCATTCCTTATGAACAAGGTCAAATTCATCAAAGACTACATGCATGGTTTCTTCAACAATATGTGTTGTGCTATTGAAGACCCAATAGGCTCTACTATTAGAGATGTATCCAACAAGGATACCCACCTTGCACTTCTCAGCAAACTTGGTGAGGGGTTGTTTCCCATTGATCAGGATGTAGCATTTGCAACCAAAGATTCTAAAGTAAGAGATGGTTGGTTGTTTGCCCTTGAGAATTTCATATGGGGTGATACCAAAAGCCTTATTGATGGAGGCCCTATTGAGGACATGGAAAGCTGAGCTGACAGCCTCAGCCCAGAAATATTCTAGGAGAGAGGAGTCACTCAGCAGCGTTCTGCCAGCCTCAATCAAAGTTTTGTTCCTTCTCTCAGCCACTCCATTTTTTATGGAGTTCTGTGAGAGGAGAACTCTTGGGTGATACCAAGATCTTGGCAGAAATTTGTCATGGCTTCAGACTGGAATTATGTGTCATGGTCTAATCTTATTCTGACCACTGAGCACAGCAATTCATTCTGAATAGCCTTGACAAATGTCTTGAAGAAATCCAAGGTATCAGACTTCTTCTTTAAGAAGTGCTCTCATGTATACTTTGAGTGATCATCAACAATCACCAAGGTATACCTCTTCCCATTTAAGCTCTCAATTGACAAAGGACCAAACAAGTCCATGTGCAATAGGTAAAGACACCTTTCAGTATCTTTGGAGCCAATACTTTTAAAAGCGGCCCTTGTTTGCTTCCCCATTTGGCAAGCATGACAATAGCATCTTTTAATACACTTGATCTTGGGACAGTCCCTCACAAATTTTTTAGAAAAGAGCTTGTTCATTGTCTTGTAGTTTATGTGAGCAAGCCTCTTATGTCATTGGACACAAAGAGACTCATTCTCATTAGCTACAAGGCAAACAGGCATAGAGGAATCTATATTAACGAAGTCTAAACTATAGACATTACCATACCTAGTGCCTGTGAGAATGACTTGGTTGTCACTCTTCCCCTTTATCAGACACTTCTCACTAGTGAATTCTACTACATGACCTAAGTCACATAATTGGCTTATGCTCAACAGGTTGTGTTTCAACCCATCAACATGAGCTATATTGGTGATAGAGATTATGTCATTAGAAATCATACCAAAACCTTTTATTCTTCCCTGTTCAGAGCCTCCAAAAGTGACCTTTCTTCCTTTGGGTTCTGGAATGAAGTCCTTAAGGAACTTCCCTTTTCCAGTCATATGCCTGGAACACCCACTGTCCAAGTACCAAATCATGTTGGCACTTGAACTATCCTGCAACCACAAAGTTAGTAAGCCTTAGGACCCCAATAAGGATTGGGTCCTAGGAAACAGTTAGTCATTGGGTAGTTGTATTTAATGGTTGCACCTCTAGGAGGAAAGCTACTCCTAGCACTTGGGGCACTTGAGTTGTGCCAACAATCTATGGCAAAGTGGTCCACCTTACCACAGCACCAACACTCATGAATGTTGTATCTCCTTTTCTGAACCTTCCTGGAAGGACTAGAAGTCTGCCTAGGTTCAGAGAAGGAGACAACCTTCTTCTTAGGCTTTGCAGCTGGAGGTGTGGCAGCTATTTGGGGCTTGTGCACAAGAGAGGATTTCTTCATGTCACCAACAGATTTCAGCTTTTCAGCTCTCATACTGTTGATAGCATCAGAAATACTCTGATGTGGGTTTGCCCCACTACAACAGCCAGCATTTTTCTCAGCTGGGCCAGTCTTGGAAGAGCTGGCTTCCTTTCCCTTGAGTGAGAGTGCTGAGTTACCAAAGACAAATGGTCCAGGTTGGACCATCTGAATTTCCTCATGGGAAGCTTTCATTGCACTCAACCCAAGTCCCTTTCTCCTTGCAATGCTTGAATCATTTAGATTGCAAGGAGCCTTTTCATTTTGCCTCTGACCATATATGATTGCTTGGTCATACTGGTTAGAGGGCAGCCACACCTTTTGAAAGGTAGTTTTAAGACTAGCTGAAGCCTTGCCCATTTTATCATTCCCAGCCTTGGCTGCCTTATTATTGTGACCTAATCCCCTCTTACTAGATTGGGAGGAGAAGGTCCCAATAATGGGTAGCACAGATTTGGGTTTGGAGAATTGGGCTACTAAGTTTTGTTCCTTGAGAAGCTGATTGTTAAGCTTCTTGATATACACCCACATTTTTTATTTCTCATCAAGAAGATTATCAATCACCTTCTGGAGCTCTATGGACTTCTGTTCATTTTGATGGAAGATGTCCATCTTGCATTGTAGCTCAGCCTTAAGTGGCCTTAGCTCTTTGAGCTCTTTAGCTTGTTCTTTAACAAGCTTTTTCTTCCTGCCCAAGGCATCAATGAGGTCCCCATATCTGTCAATCAGATGATCAACATATATATTCGATCTTGATCCATCCTCACCTCCAGCCCTTGTGTATCAGAACCTGGGCTGGTGTCATACTCAGAATTTGAATGGGATAGGTTGAAAACTGGTACCTCATCAACATTAGATATTCTGCTTGAGGAGCCTTCAGATATGGCCATCAGACCATTGTACTCCTCTTCTTCATCCACCTCATCATCACTTTCAGAGTGAGATAGAGGGGCCCTGATTGCAATCCTGCCAGCAGCAGGTTCTTCAACAGCAACCAGCCCAATGAGGGCTTCTTCCTTTTCAGATTCTGATGAGCTGGAGTCTGATTCACTCCAGCTCCTCTCCTTCTTAGCTAGAAAGGATTTTTCTCCTTTCTTGCCTCTTGGCTGATGAGCTTTCTTCTCATCCCTCTCTCTTCTCTTGACTGGGCAGTTAGCAATGACATGCCCAGGCTTGCTGCAGCAATAACAAACAACTTTAGAGGAATTAAATTTAGAGTTGGAGCCATACCTGTCACTTTTGGAGTGATGCTTTGACTCCTTGTTGTCCTCCTTATTGTGATATGAGGAGGAAGGCTTGTTCTTCCATTGCTTCCTCCTCAACAGCTTTTTGAAATGCCTTGTGAAGGCAGCAATTTCCTCATCAGAAGAGGAGCAACCTGATGAGCTGGGCTCAGAAATTTCTGGTTCAGCAGATCTTCTGGGAGGTGAGTGACCCTTCTCCTTCCCTCTTCTTGAGCTTTCAGCCTTGAAGGGCAGGGATTTCTCCCTGGTATTGCTTCTTGCATTCTGCTCTTCTTCCTTCCTGGCAGTCAGCTGCATCTCATAGGAGAGCAGCTTCCCATAGAGAGTATAGGGAGGAGTTTCAGCCAACTTAGCCATTTCCCTTATAGCACATATTTTGTTGTCCCACTCTCTAGTAAGAGATCTCAGGAACTTGTCATTCAGTTCATAATTGTTGAACACTCTCTGATAGGTTCTTAACCCATTGACTATCCTAAAGAACCTTTCATAGCACACAGCTATTCCCTCCATGTTCAGCTGCCTAAAGGCTTCATACTCCTGGTTAAGGAGTGGCTTCCTGTCATCCCTAACTTCTTCAGTGCCCTCCATATAGACAATGAGGGTGTCCCACATCTCCTTGGCAGTTTGGCAATGGATAATATTCTGGAAGGTGGAATCATCAATAGCACTAACAATAATGTTTTGTGCCCTCTTGTCCATGCCAGCCAGGACAATCTCATCCTTGGTCAGTTCAGCATATGGCTTTGGCACCTTCACCACTGGCTCAGTAGTGGTAGTCTTAGTGAAGGTAAAAGGACCTTCCACTACTGTCACAAAAATCCTAGGGTCAGTTGCTTCCATATACAACCTGACCCTTTGCTTCCACATGCCAAAGGACTCTTTCCTACATATTGGCAACTTCATTGAACTTATCTCCTTTTGGTAGCCAGCCATGGAAATAAACTTTTAATCTAACCCTTGGGATCTTGCTTGGCTGTTAAGTATTTTTAAGCAACCTCGCTTTGATACCACTTGAAAGAACTTAGGGGCTTAGATTAAATCACCTAGAGGGGGGGGGGGGTGAATAGGTTTTTCTCATTTCTTTTAAACTTAGAGCTGTTAGTAGCCTAATGAGCCTACACAACCAATTAACTCAAGATCATGAAATCACAGCCACAACACAAAGGATGTTATAGTGGTTCCCCAAGTGATGGGTAGTCCACTGTCCCCCTGCACCCCTCTAACTCCAATGTTAGATAGGGTCAAAGATAATCCTTCAAGTTATCTTCTCAACTTTTTGAGCTTACACCACAAGTTCCTCAGAACTTCTCAGATCACATATGATCCTACCTCAGGACAATAGTCCCCACAACTCAGAGCTATCACCAGCTCCTACCTCAGGCATAGCAGCCCTACAACTCATAGGAATCCACCTCCTTTAACTCAGACCACCTCCTGGTCCTACTTCAGGCAACAACCTATTACAATCTTCTCAGAGCTGAATAACTCTTACAAAATAAATTAATGATAGAACAATAACCTCTACTACTGATTCAATATGATTGGAAGCTTTGGATTAAGGTATCAGTAGAATATCTCAGCAGATGCTGATCTTGAGCTATTCCTGGACTGGTTGGTTCAGAGAAGCTCCACTGTCTTCTTCTTCAGAAGGAAGAAAGAAGACTCCTGTCTCTCTTGTGAATGAAAGCTTGAATCACTGAAAGAGAGAACCATTGCTCTTCAAGGAAAGAGGGTTGTTGCAGCTTCAGGAAGATGCAACCGGCTTTCTTTTACAGCTTGAACAACTTTTCAATTATGAAGGAGAGCTCTCTTTGTTTCCCTAACTTTAGCTTTATAGCACTGTACATCTTCAACGGCTATCTGCACGACCACCCTTGCCCATGCCGATAAAGGCATTACTTTATTACTTTTTGCGCCTTTATCAAACTCTGGGCGGCGCCAGTCAATGGATAACATGCTTGATTCTATCCCAGCGGATCCACTGAGACGACTCCTTGTCTCAGCGGATTAACAACTGAGACATTCTTCTTCTCTGTGGTTGGCGCAAGCTGAGACAGCTACTCCTTTTCAGCGGTTCCGCTGAGATGGCTCCTCATCTCAGCGGATCTGACCCTTCGTCTCAGCGGTTCAGCTGAGACAAATCTCCATCTCTTAGGAGTTGATTTCTCCTGATCTTAGGTCATGTTTGGCCCTTTCTCTTTGAGTCACATAAGCGTGTATATCTTACAAAAACATAGCTTTATCAAATACATCTTGTACATAGCATTGCATAGTGACCCCTCTTCAAATCAAGGGAATTTGAGGGCAAATTCCCAACAGTTACCAACAGATCCACCCCGCCTTCCACCTCTTTCTTCTCTCCCGAGAAGCCAAAGAGGAGACCATCCGTCGCCATCACTCTTCCGGCCTCGACACCTAACCTGTCAAACATTTTCTTGAAGATAATGTTCACGGAGCTCCCGTTATCCACCAGGATCCTATCGACCGTGAAATTCTCCATGACGGGTTGAATCACGAGGTCATCATGGAAGGGATTCTCATTCCCTAACATGTCCTCCTCCGAGAAAGTGATCACCTCCAATGGAGGAGGTGCCTACGAGGTCGAGGCGATGCTCTTCCGATAAATCTGATGGAGACTTCCCTTGCGGGAAGCTCCTAGCCCGACTCCCCCGTTGATCACTCCCACTCCTCTTCCTCCTTGGGCAACTCTTCCTTGACCTCCTTGGTCAATCCTATCCTCATTCATCCTTCGAGCACCGCCAGCAGCTCGATAGGGGCTTCCAGCCTTCGCGGCTCTCCTCCCACTTCTCCGGCAGCTAGCCTTCTCCTGACTTCCCAAAATTCCGGGCAGGCCATCGTCCTATGTGTTGGAACTGAGAATCGGCCCAACGAGGAGTTCAGACCCCAAAGATGGGGCAACTGGTACTTACTTGGCCCATGGAAGAACTTGACCGGAAACTCTGAACTAAGCACTGACCCTTGGCTGCAGTGCGGTGGTCTCATCACACACCCAAAAGATTTAAGAGCGCTTCCCCTCCCAAGTCGAAGCTCAAGGTGGGCACCTTGGAGAACCTTGACACTATCCAGAGTTGTCCGGAGTTGGAAGAAGCCCCAGAATTGGATGCCCTCCAAAGGTGCCCATCAGGGTCTATATAGTTTTCTCAACTGGGTCTGCCAATAACGTAATTCTGTATTTTGGTTTTGCTAAGCGCACCCCAAAATGGTTTGCCAACAACCAAACTCCGATGTTTGGGGTGGCTATTGGCAGACAGACCTGAAATAAAAATAAATAACATATTGCACCAAAATGCTGGGGGCTGGCGAAACCGGTGCTCATCTCCTCTCTTGCGACCTACCTAGGCGAGCGCGAGCCTACTCCTGATCCGCTCATCACAAGGTGGCGAGCCCCCGGTCGCCTCGCCCTCGCGACCCGCTCGTCGCAAGGCGGCGAGCCCCCACTAGCCCAGCCCTCGCGATCCGCTCACCGCGAGGTGGTGACCCCTGCTCTCCTCGCCCTCGCTCGTCGCACGTCGCAAGATGGCGAGCCCCTGCTCGATTCGCCTATATCCGAGTCAATTTGCCCTCCTTTGATGAACACGGGGTTGTACATAATCCCCGCTCTTTGCGAGATTATCTTATGCTCGTAAAGAAAACTCCAACCCATGGTGTACGCCAGTCGGCTGCTGACCTGGCAGGATTCTTTTGGTGGGTCCCATCCCCAGCGCTATAAATACCACCAATCACAGACGATGGAGAACTTCTCAGCCCCTTCACTTTCTTTCATCGTTGACTACTGCATCCACAAAATTCCTCTTTCGGAAGAAGTCCAAGCTCGCCTAGATGTTGCGAGGGCGAATAGACGATCGTTCACCATCGAGCTCGCTCTGTGGATCAGTCTGCGGGACTCTGTTGCTTCCCAAAAGCCCAAGAAAGCGAAGATGGTCAGACGCCACCCGGGGAGGGTGGATCCTCTCTTCTGTATCCACCACCCAACACCGGGCTCGCCCAGCAGGTATACGAACTGATGATCTTGATCTCCCCTGAAACAGGTTAAAATCACATTTTCTTGCTCGCAGAATGCGCTTCTCGCGGAAGTAGCCGCGGGAGAGGACCTGACGAGTGCTCACCATCAATCCCCCTGGAGGGCTGGTACTGCGGCCATGGACACGGACCTCGCAGCCCTGCACAACTCCTCTTTGCGTCCTGGTGAGCTACTCGCCTTCCTCCTAGCAAAATGGATTCCCTTGGACATTGACTTCCCCCCGCTGTCGCCTCTTGCAGTCACCCTCCTCGCGGCGTTCGGAAGAGGTGCCTCTCTACCAGGGTCGCCGACCCCACTTTATGCGGACACCACGATCCCATGCTCTCGCCTTTTAGGCGAGAAGGGCCCTGACAGCTCGCTACCCTCCACCCTCCAGATCACCAGTAACACGTCGCACCCCCTTGTCCTGGGGAAGTCTGTTACGTTCACTTACACTGACGCCTTCCACGCAGTCGAGCTCCTCCCGCTAGTCCCTCGGCAAGGGATTATACCCTCTCCAGGTTGGTTAGCATTTTAGCGATTACTTATACTTCAACTTTGCTAGTCTGATATACTGGCTTGTAGGTACCCGCGAGATCTCCCCTGTCAACCCTGGCCTTGGGGAGGAAGATCTCTCACCCCCACCTTCACCGGACAAGATTGCCGACTTCTTGGGCGATCCCCGAGATCCCGAGGTGCTGAAGAGGCGGACAACCAAGGTGATCCGGAAGTAAGGCCTCATGCTGCAGGATCTCTACAACCAGGCGTTGGAGGACAGGACGTTCTCCGAGGACCGGCTCGCCGCCCTCGAGGATGAATACGCGCTACTTCTTGCTGAGTTGCGGCTGTAAACTCGCAGCGAAGTCACCTCCCCGGGGGTGCACCTTTCGCGGGCGGAGGATCAGGTGCGCTTGCTGCAGCGCGAGCTCCGTGCCGTCTACACTTAACACTATCCTCGCATGCCGCCAAGCTCGGGAGTGCGAGGCCGAGACCGATGGAGGTGGATCCAATACTGATCCCGCTCACGCTCGCACCAGCTTGGCGACTTCTAAAAATGTATTTTTCATTTATTTAAATACTTTCATTAAACAACCCTATGAGCAAACTTGCAATTATTAGTTTGGTATTTCATGCCACGATGGGGCCTTCCGCCTGTATTTATTCGCGCTGTGATATTATTGCTTGTGCCGTATTCGCTAGTTTTTAACGTTCTCGCACGCAATTTGTAATAGGCTCACCTTGCCTGTCACGCGCTCGCTTCGCCTATTGATAAGTAATAAAATATATGTATTTTTGGTATAAGTATTAGTATAGTTTTAATTAATATTGTGAATTTTCTATGTAAATTAATGAATAAATTGCTTCTTTATTATTTCTGGTTTCTAACTTAGTTTTATTTTTGTTTTTGCAATTTTTTGCAAAATTTTCACAGGTCACGCCCTCAGACACGCCCGTGACCAAGGGCGTGTAATTTTAAAAGCCAAATTTCCAGCTGGCAGCCGTTTTCAGGTGAAATCTCGAAGAGTTGATCAAGTCACGCCCGTGACTCTACAAGTCACGCCCGTGTTCCAGCAGAGTCACGCCCGTGAGCCGCCAGCGCGTCACGTCTCGAAGCCGCACCCATGCTGCTGACATCAGCCACCCATAGTCACGCCCGTGACTCACCAAGTCACGCCCGTGACATACCAAGTCACGCCCGTGTGCAGCCATGTTTGACGGCCAGACCTTCCAGAAGGCGGCGAATACAGCCGAGCAAATGTCACGCCCTAAGTCACGGCCGTGACATTCAAGTCACGCCCGTGACCTAGGGCGTGTAAAACTCAAATTTTCCCTATAAATAGAGGGGCTCGGCTGAAGTAATTTTCATCCAAATTTTGAGTGGTTTTTGTTGTATTGTGAGTTCTTTTGAGTGATTGTGAGCTTCTCTTCTGCAATTCAGTTTAAGTTCGTTTGTAGTTTTTTTCGTCTTCCTAGTCTAGTTGTAATGCTGATTTCAGAAATAAAATGATGTTTTTCTCATTTGGATCATCTTCTTTTTATTAATGTTAGTGTGTGTGCGTGTATGAGTTTAGCTTTATTGCTTTCATAATTTAGTTTTATTGCTTTTATAGTTAGTTTTATTGCTTTCATAATCTAGGTTTACTGTTTTCATAGCTTAGATTTACAAGCTTTCATAAAATAGTTTTATCGTTTTCTTTTTCGCCTTATTTTATCGCTTTCATTTTAAACGCTTTCTTTTTCAGTTTCTTTTAGAGTGTGTGCGTGTATGAGATAGTATTTTCCTTTTTTGTAGCTTAGTTTTTATTTCAGTCTTTATATAACTGCTATATACCACCCCCTTCTCAAATAAGAGGCTAATTTACTTTAGCACTTATTTAAGTCGGTTGGGACGGATATTATTTCTGCACCTTTATAAGTCTTTTCATTTCTATACCACCCCCTTCTTAAATAAGAGGCTAAGAACTTTTTAGCACTTGTTTAAGGTGGTTGGGACGGATATTATTACTGTTTTTATATAAGTCTTTTTATTTCCTTTTTATCCGCTTATATCCGCTTTAATTATCAAACATGTATTTTTCAACCGATAATGCCGTCTCCATTCCGATGAGTGGCTAATTTCCTTTAGCGCACGACGTCGAAGAGCATTGGGACACAAAAATAGTTTTTCTATAAAAATTAAAACATCTCTTTCTAAAATAATTAACGCTTAAGGTTTACCCGAGAATCACGTTGAGTGGAGCCACATAATCGATGTGTGGTTTTCATTTCCGTTTTCGTACCTAGTTAGCCAAGAGGCTCGTGTGTACGGACTGATCACTCACGGGTAAAGAGAAGTGCGCTCTACCCTCGAGAGAGGACGAGGTAACTCTTCCGAATTGGAAATAAAAACCCAATAGCGGGGTTCGTAACATAAAGCGAGTATTAAGAACATTCGATTGTAGAACGAGAGTTCGGTCGAATATTCATAATCTCAGGTGGGCGTACCCTCGAGAGAGGAGCGTTCATAATTATGGAACCTCCACGGCCAAGTCATCTTAATATTTTGAAAAGTCATCACTTTTAATTCTACGAAAAATCTATTTTCGTCTCAAGGTAATTCGACGTCGCGCGCTATATTTCTCATCACTTAGAACTCTAGTAAATCGCTTAAATCATCTTTCGCATTTTATCATTTAGAACTCTAGTAAATCGCTTAAATCATCTTTCGCATTTTATCATTTAGAACTCTAGTTAAATCAACTAAAAATATTATTCCGATAAAATAATAGTTCGTCCCTCGAAGTAGCATAATCAACACGACCCGCGGAAATATACGATCCCGATATTTTCTAAAAATATCCTGTATTACTTGCGATAAGGTATACTTGCCTTTATCAAATGATTAATTTGGACTAAAAATTCAAACACAGCTTTTCAAACTCATTTAGTGCAAAACTCTCCTTTTCTACTATTCAATTCAATAGAATTCGGCATTGTAGCCGAAGCGTAATTGTCAATATTCCGAAAGAAGAAAAAGATCGCTACTTCTATCCTTCGATAGGATAACGGTTAATTTCTCAAAGTAGGAGTACTTGCGAGACTCTTCGAAAATATCCGCCAATTATAAACTCTTAATATAAAGGTTATCTTTTATTTATAAAACAAAAAGAAGAAGCCCAAGTAATCATCACCTATAGTGTGCTCTCTTTGCTGCATTGCTGCGAGCAGGTGAGGAGGAGGGGCCGGATCGAGGATCGAGGTGTATCAAAATGAAATTCTGCTAACCGCACATTCGCCGCTTTGATTCTTTCCCGCAATTTCTATATTTTTATAAATTGGCCCCATCCCCACCCCCAACTACCGTATTTATCGCTTTAGCCTTCTGCTTCTTCCGCTTTCGAGACCTCACACCTCTCTTCTTGCACTCGCGTTCGCTTCTTCAACTCTCGCTCAATGCTTATTAGATGGGTGGTGACGGTGGTGATGTCGAAGGCCGAGCCAAGTGCGCTTGGACTTTTTCAGATCATGCTTTCTTCTACTGCACGCTCTCCGAAAGTGAATTCCATGCGGTGGTCGCTCAATATATCTCACCCGGATACACCGCTCACCAACCGATGAAGACGGAGGCCATCAATGACCTCTCGCCTGACGAGCTCGCTATCTCCACAGCCCACTTTGATGTCGGCTGTGGCTGCCCCTGTGGACGGAGGTTCACCAGGTACTTAAGTACTTCGGTGTGATACCAGGCCAGCTGACCCCCAACTCCATCTCCGTCATAGTCGCCTTTGCCTGCTACCTTAGGAAAAAGCAAATCGAGACAAGTCTATCAGTCTTCTGCAAGCTGGTCTCCTTCAGGGTGTACAAGGACGGGACCGCCTACTTCGCGAGCCAGCACGCCAAGGTTAGCGAGACGGTCAACAAGAGTCATCATTGGCTCCATAAGTTCGTCTTCGTCAAGGGGCACTTCAGCAATATCCCCTTCTCGCCTATCCAGCACGACGAGGCGACCTACCGCCCTCCTACCCTCAACGGTCATGATGTCGAACTATTCAAGTTCTTTGCGGGGAAGAACTTCAAGGCCGCATACTTTCGGCGCAACGTCGACTCGCTACTCCCCGTGCTACCCGGGGCAAGTACTACTAGTGCTCTCCCCCGCCTTTATATTTTGTCCTCTCCGCTAACTAACCCCTAATTGTTATGGGTCATTCGCAAGAGAGCGGGACCTTCCACTCCACCACCCTTACACGAGTGCCATGTCCGTCCCTCCTGGCCTTGCACTTGCCAACACGACCGCAATCGCTTGTCGGGACTTTCCCAGCACTTTCGTGGCCTCCGACAAGAAGCAGCCCAAACCTGCGAGTCGTGAGACGCCTTCCTCGCAATCGGCGCCCAAGAAGAAGAAGCTTTCAGCCCTTGGTAAGGGAAAATGGGTCCTTGGGGACCTGTCGGGAGCGAGCTTGTCAGCGAGCCTGCTCGCAGATAAAGGGACTGGCGAGGACGCCAGAGAGATCGTCGATACATTAGGCTTGCTCGCGCCGACGAGCCATCAAAACTTCGGCCTCATAGAGAAGCACTAAGACGAGGCCGACGAGCCTCTACTGAGCTTGGATCAGAAGGCCAACAGGACCTCTGTGTCAACCCTCCTCCCCTCTTAGCTGGAGCAGGAGACTATCGACAGCCAAGCCTTTGCCTTCTCTTTTGGGCTCTATGGCTGGGAGGATGTCGCGGACTTCGACGACTTGTAGACCCGGTTGCTCGCCCATGAGAGCGCGTGAGCCTAACTCCGCATCATGGAGATCACACATATGATGGATCGGCGATGCTTTCAGCTGGAATGACATTCTGAAGAGCTCAAATGCGAGTTAGAGGCTGCCACGGACGAGGTCACGATCCTCAAGGAGAAGCTGAATATTTTTGACGACCTCCTTGCCAGTATTCAGCGTGGGATGGTAAGTTGTTGAAGAACTCGCCTCCCTTCATCGCTACTCCTTCTTTTGACTAACTAGCCTTCTCCCTTGCAGGATGCTGAGGCCGCCAATCAGCTCCTCGCCCACACCTCTGACTTGGAGAAGGAAAACCTCGGGCTGAAGGCCCAGAATGGCGAGCTGACCCAGGATGTCCTTCCTCCGCCTCCTCGCAGTGGCAAGACCGAGTCATACTCGCAGCGCGAGCTGGACGAGATGATGCAGCAGAACGTGAATGCGGCGGCGAAGAACATCTTTCAAATCCTGCAGGAGGTAGGCCTTTTGACTGACGACGTCGCGCGGCTCACCGTCAAGGAGGTGGTTCCGGAGATGTTCGAACCGCTGCCTGAATCTAATGATGATGTCTCTCCTAGTGGCGAGAGCGAGTGATCCAAGGACCACCCCTAGGGCTTACATATTTTAACACTGTTGTATTTTTTATTTTTGGCTGGCGCGAGATCGCCGCGACCTTTGTAATAGAATATATTTTGATGAAATGAAACTCTTACTTAGCTCTTTTTTGTGTTGTTTGTCATTTATATTCGCCTCGTCATAGCGCACTCGCGCACCTTTCACACATTGGTACTCGCGCACCTTTTATATGTTGGTACTCGCTATGCGTGCGCTCCGGGCTCGTGTACGCTTTTTGACTTCTTATTCACCTCCGCGAACCCCGAGCTAGCCTATCCTGAGATGTTGCGAGAGGCGCTTCACGTACACCACCTCGCGTGCGTTCTTTGACTTGGACCCCTTCTCTCGATTACTCTGGTTGTGCATTTGGATCTGTGGACACCGGGCTCACCCATCTGTATATGCCGTCAGGACGCGTTATCTAGGCCTTGCGAGCGGAACCCTGCCCTGCGGGGGACCTCGCGTCCCATAGTTCTGCGAGCATATGTGGGGCGAAACCTATGTCGTCTTGCCGCTCTAAGTGATCCGCCGACCCTAGTGGCTAGGAGGGTCCTGGTAGTGGGACCTCCCTGAGGTTAACGTCTTGCGTTTTGCCTTGTCAGCTTCTCTGTGAGATCAACCTGATCTACCGGCTAATGAGAGCCCGACATCGAAATCATCAGGGGCAATCCAGCATAACCTTTCCCTTGCCAGTCTCTCCGTGAGATCAACCTAACCCACCGGCTAATGAGAGCCCGACAGCAGAATCATCCTGGGCAATCCAGCATAACCTTTCCCTTGCCAGTCTCTCTGTGAGATCAACCTAACCCACCGGCTAATGAGAACCCGACATCAGAATCATCCGGGAGAATCCAGCATAACCTTTCTCTTGCCAGCCTTTCTGTGAGATCAACATGACCTACCGGCTAATGAGAGTCCGACAACAGAATCATCTGGGACAATACAACATAACCTTTCACTTGTCAGCCTCTCCGTGAGATCAACCTGACTCACCGGCTAATGAGAGCCCGACAGTGGAATCATCCGGGGCAATCCAGCATAACCTTTCCCTTGTCAGCCTCTCTGTGAGATCAAGCTGACCCACCGGCTAATGAGAGTCCGGCAGAAGAATCACCCGGGGCAATCCAGCATAACCCTCCCCTTGCCAGCCTCTCTGTGAGATCAACCTGACTCACCGGCTAATGAGAGCCCGACAGCAGAATCATTCGGAGCAATCCAGCATAACTTTTCCCTTACCAGTCTCTCCGTGAGATCAACATGACCCACCGACTAAAAAGAGCCCGACAGCGGAATCATCCGGGGCAATCCAGCATAACCTTTCCCTTGCCAGCCTCTCTGTGAGATCAGCCTGACACACCGGCTAATGAGAGCCCGACAGCAGAATCATCCGATGCAATCTAGCATCCATGCATACCACATGGACCTATAACAAAAGAGTCGTGAGTTATTATATCAATATGTTACAAAACAACAGTTCATGGGTAGAAACATTTCAAATCGTCCCCGCTCTAAGCTTGGTCGAGGGGTACCCCTTCCACATCCCGGAGGTGATACCCCCCCCCCCCCCCCCCCCCCCCCCCCCCCGACTTGAATGTTTGCTCTACAATGTAAGGACCTTCCCAGTTGGGATTAAGTTTTCCAACTGCGGCTCCCCTCCCAACCGCATCAACCTTCGTTATGACTAAATCCCCCTTTTCGAACTGCTTCACTTGGATGTGCTTGTCAAAGTACCGAGTTATCCGTCGCTTGACCTCTTATTGTCAAACGGATGCTAGGTCCCGGAGCTCTTCCACTGGGTGCAACGATAGCCTTTGCTCTTCCTCATTCTCCACTAAGGCTGAGCATATTATTCGAAACTCGAAAGTTGCTCGAAAATTGCTCGAATATTGAGCCGAATCAGAATCGGTTACAATTGATTCGACTCAATTTGAGTCGATTCAATTTGACTCGAATCTGATTTCGAGTCGATTTCGAGCCAGCTCCGAATCGCTCGAAATATGATTTGAATCAACTCGAATTGATTAAAAATATTATGTATTTATTAATATGTTATTATTTTAAAATTAAAAACACTAAATTTTAAACCTAAATAAAAATATTGAAGGCTTTAAGTGTTTCATTTGCTAAATTTGGATGTTTTCCAATTTAATTCCGAGCCAATTACGAATAAAGAGAAAAATTGCTCAATTTCGAGTCAGCTTGATTCAATTTTGAATCAGCTTAATTCGATTTCGAGCCAGCTCGATTCGATTTCGAGCCAGCTCGGAATCGAGCCATTTCGAGTCGACTCGAAATCAATTTCGATTTCGAGCTGAGTTCGACTCGAAAATTTCGATTTCAAGCTGAGCAAAAATCGCTTGAACTCGACTCGATATCAGCCTTATTCTCCACTCGTCATTCCTTATTTCCTTCACCTGTTGCGACCACCCGGGGTGACTTTACCTCGAACTCGATCTGGAGTACGACTTCAGATCTGTGGGAGAGCTTGAATGGGGTTTCTCCTGTGGCTATGTTCGGCGTAGTTCTCAAGGCCCATAGGACCGAGGGGAGCTGTTTTACCCAGTTACCCCTCAGGTTTTTGACTTTCTTTTTACCAAGTTTACAATTATTTTATTTGCTGTCTTCACATGTCCATTGCTCCTAGGATGGTGCACCGATGCAAAGCGAAGATCTATGCTCAGTTGGTCGCAGAAGCTGACGAACTCGTCGCTGGCAAACTACGACCCATTATGTGTGACGATGGCTAATGGGAGCCCATGTTAACATATTATTTCCCCCCATATAAATTTCTTACAACTTGAGATGTTACCTTAGCCAACGCTTTCACCTCTAGCCACTTGGAGAAGTAATCGATCTTTACCAGCAGGAACTTTCTTTGGCCACTAGCTTGGGGAAAAGGGCCCACCAAGTCCAGCCCCCATATCGTGAATGACCATGGAGCTGTGATGGTCCGGAGCCTCTGGGCAGGTAGGAGTTGGAGAGGAGCATAAAGCTGGCACTTGGAGAACTTCTTCACGAATTATGTCGCATCCTTGCTGATGGTAGGCCAGAAGTGGCCTTGCCTCAGCACCCTTCCCTCCAGGGTCCTGCTCCCAGAATGGCTGTCACGTTCTCCAGAGTGAATCTCCTCCAGGACCCTCGGGGCCTCCTCCTCTGACACACAATGGGTTAGGAGTCCCGAGAGGGTCTTTCTGTACAATCCTCCTGCAAGCAAAGAATAATATGATGACATGTCCCTAAGTCACCGCTTGTCCACGCCCCCTTATGGGAGCTGCCCCGATGTCAGGAAGGTGATGAAGGGGTCCATCCATGATGCTCGCTGGTCTACCTCCATCAACTCACCTTCCTCGATAGATGGTCGGAAAAGTTCTGACACCATCCCTCCCGCTCTGGGCCTGAACTTGGCCAGGAGGTCTGCCGAGGTGCTCTCCTCCCTTGGCACATGCTGAATTGAGAAGGTACAGAACTGTCCGATGAGCCCTTTGACCTTCTCTAGATATCGCTAGAGAGTCGTCTCCCTTGCCTCGAACTTTCCTTCGACTTGGCAAGCCATCACCATGGAGTCCGTTGAGACTTCCACGTCCTACACCAACAACTCCCTGGCTAGGCGGATCCCCGCGATCACGACCTTGCATTCGGCCTGGTTGTCGGTGAGTGGGAAGTGAATGCTGATTTCCTGCTCGATCCTCGTTCCCTGGGGCTCACCAGGATCACCCCCCCCCCCCCCAAAGGAATGTTTTTCTGATGCTCCGTCAACCAACATCTTTCATGCTACTGAGTGGGGCGGCTCGAGCTCCTCCACTTCGATTACATAATCAGCCAAGAAGTCTGCCACTGCTTGCGCCTTTATGGATAGTCTTGGAACGAACAAGATGTCAAACTCGCTTAACTCCACCGACTATTTGGCCAACCTTCCTGAGTGCTCTATGTAACACCCTGCCAGTACAAATAATATAACAGTAGGTCCGGCCGGGACCCCACGCCATACGATACACACTAGCTAGGCATTATAAGGTGATAAACAGAAAAGAACAACTACTACATGAGATTATAAAAAGTGTAAGCGGAAGCATTTGGATTAAACATCTTTTAGAATTGTCCACTATCCCAGGAATGAAGCAAATAGAGTTACGGCCTTAAGGCCTTACATTTAACAAATGTGTAGAAACTCAAAACATACATCATCACGCAGGCCGGCAATACATGAAAAGCAGAAAAGAGGCTGGCCTTCGAGGGCCAACACACCAAAAGGGCCACCGCCCGCTAATTCCCGCTAAGCTCACCTGCACCTGCAACCAACATCCAATAAGAGGTAAACGAGGGTCAGCTATGAGCTGACCACAAACCGCGTAACGATCCCACCCCCGGCCATCTAACCGGCTTAGGGGCGTGTCACCGCTAACCTGCAAGCAAGCCGTACATGCAACATGTAAGAATATAAAGAAAGTGCAAACTACACTACACAAGGTGAGGTTTCAAACAAAATCAATCTTCTAGGTTGAGCATCAAGTAAAAGGGAACCTAGGTATGCACATGATGTTGGTTGGGTTCACCCGAAGGTTCCCCACAACCGCCTAAGCAACCGCATGAGGCTAACATAACATCAATTCAACACAAACACTCCACCCTAAGGACATAGCCTTAGGTGGGGAAAAAGAGCTGTTGGTCGGTCTAGGTAAGACACCTTCCACGACCTCTCCCATGATCACACGACTTTACAAGAGGTACTTCCTCCTACCGATCTGCATGGAAACGGGTTCGGTTCAGCTTTGCCCGTGCTCTAACCGTCGCTATCTATCGCATGACACGGGTACGGCTTCACCTCGGCCCGTAAGGGTTTAGCACATCAAGTGCCCACATAATTAAGCTACGCATCTAATCCTTTCACGCGGACTTAGACTTCGCAAATTACAACCAAGAAGGAGGTACAAGACCACTCCTCTTCAAATCTAGTGGTGAAGGTTTGCATTCAACCACCCAAGCAAGGGGCTTCTGTTAGGCTCTCAAAAGGCACCTAAAACTCAAGTCCCGCAACACAATAGAAGAACCCATGGAGACATTCTCCGGCACGCATTCTAGGCTTAACCCAAATGCAACGTCGCAATCCAAGCATCACCGATCCGGGCTCACGGCCACGAATAGGCTTCACACAAAATGCCTAAATCTGCACGACTACTGGATTTCTAAATGCAATATGCCGGGGACGGACACAATCGACCCGGAGTTCCGAAGAACTAGAGGAAATCCTACACTTCACCCATTTGGTGAAAGGGATTCCTCATGCAAGCATAGAAAAAGGAATGAGAGGACTAAACATGTCCTAAGACCGGGAGGAAGGATCGTTACCCTTGGAGCTTTCTTCCCTGCCATAGATCTGAGATTTCACTCAGATAGAAAGAACCACAACGGGCTGCTCTTTTCAGATCCGAAAACAACGCGCGATTCGGAGCTCCGAAGCTCCGACAATGGCAGAAAACGTCTCCTTCTTCTTCCTCGCAGTCGCTGTTTTTCCTCGGCTTCCGTCTTTTTTACGCTTGAAGAAGATAGGATTTATTAGTAAAAGAGGATATATAAATATCCCTCTGGACAAATCCTAAGAATAACCCAGAAGTAAATCCCATTCCTTGGATTTAAAGATCTGGATCAGACGGCCGCAAAACAGAGTCAAGGGTCTGAAATTTCTAAAATCGATGATTATGTCTGCGTTCGACGAATAGCTTTAAGACTGCGTTCGACGAATGGCAGTAAAGCCGCGTTCGACGAACAGCTACCTGTGTTCGACGAACGGCTAACCAACCTGCGTTCGACGAACGGCTAACAAACCTGCGTTCGACGAATGGCTAACAAACCTGCGTTCGACGAACGGCTAACAAACCTGCGTTCGACGAACGGTTAACAAACCTTCGTTCGACGAATGGCTAACAAACCTGCATTCGACGAACGGCTGAAATGTTGCGTTCGACGAAAGACGGCCTGCGTTTGACGAACGGCTGCTAAACCTGCGTTCGACGAATGCTAAAGCAGATTCGGCTATATACCAGAGAAATTTGTCTATATCATATAGCCGAATTAGCCTATAGCCTTTAGCCGAATTTTCAACAGTATATAGCCGAATTTTCAAGCCTTTAGCCGAATTAGCATATAGCCTTTAGCCGAATTAGCCTATAGCCTTTAGTCAAATTTTCAACTGCCTATAGCCGAATTTTCAAGCCTTTAGCCGAATTAGCCTATAGCTCGCAGCACACCAAGTTTTGGGGTGTTACAACTCCACCTCCCTTAAAAGAATTTCGTCCCAAAATTACGAAAATAGTAGCAGCAGATTTAAAGATAAATTACCTGAGAGAAATAGCTCGGGGTACTCCACAAGCATTGTTTGCTCTCTTTCCCAAGAGAGTTCCTCTCTTCCGCAATTATTCCAACGGACCTTTACCATCCGAATGGATTTGTTCTGCAACTGCTTTACTTCTGTGTCTTCGATGCGAATGGGCTTGACTTCCGTCGTTAGCCCACCATCTACCGACACTTCATTTACCGCATCTACAAGACTAGGCTCTTTGACAGCCTTCTGCAACACAGATATATGAAATACGTCATGCAGCCCGCTCAGCTCCGAAGATAGAGCAAGCCGGTAGGAAACTTCACCAATGCGCTCCAAGATCTCGAACGGTCCTAAGTATCTCGGACTTAGCTTTTTCAAGCGTCGGATCCGCGATACTCCTTTGAACGGTTTGATCTTTAGGTAAACTCAATCACCAACGGTGAACTCGACGTTCCAGTGATTTGCATTGTAATACTTTGCATGGCTATCCTGGGCAATGAACAACCGCTCTCGTATTGCCCGGATTGATGTATTTGCTTCATCCACGTCATTGCATTTCAACAACTTCGTGTCGCCCGTTTCAGCCCAAGCCAACGGTGTACGACATTTTCTACCATAAAGAGCCTCGAAAGGTGCCATCTTTACACTAGCTTGGTAGCTGTTGTTGTAGGCAAACTCAATCATATAGAGATGATCTTCCCATTTCTTTCCGAAGTCCAGGGCGCACATCCTTAGCATGTCTTCCATCGTCCTATTGGTCCTTTCGGTCTGTCCATCCATTTGCGGGTGGAAGGCCGTGCTAAATTTTAGCTTTGTACCCAATAATTGATGAATCAGCCTCCAATCGTTTGATGTGAACTGCCCATCACGATCGCTCACGATGCTACGGGGAACCCCGTGCAACCGCACGATATTATGACCGTATAACTTTGCTAGCTTTTCCTCGGAGTCGTCTTTCCGGTTCGGAATAAAGTGCAAAACTTTCGTCAATCGATCTACGATCACCCAAATGGCATCGTTTCCATGTTGCGATTTCAGCAATCCGTGCATGAAATCCATCGAAATATTGTCGAACTTCCATTCCGGGATCGGTAAAGACTTTAGAAACCCACCAGCTCTTTAACATTCAGCCTTCACCAACACGCAAGTGTGACACTTGGCCACGTAGAGTGCAAGGTCTTTCTTCATTCCTGGCCACCAAAAGAGTTTCTTCATATCCATGCATCTTTGTGCTCCCAGGGTGGATCGAGTACTAAGTAAAGTGAGCCTCGTACATCAATTCCGCCCGCAATGTACCAACATTTGGGACGCACAATCTGCCATTTTTCCATATAAGATCATCTTTGAAGGAGAAATCAGCGTTTGACCCATCCACGGTCTCCGCTTTATATCGCTTCATGCTCGAATCCAGCACCAAAGCTTGTCGAACTCGGTCGGCCAGGTCGTATTGAACCTCTGTCCAGTTCAAACATGCTGAAGGAGACGCTCTTCTATCGACACATATGATCTTCAAGGCTTCTAGCTCCCGGATTAGACGCTCATCATGCATCAAAATCCAGTTTGCCTGTGCAGGAGCCCGACGACTCAACGCGTCCGCAACCACATTTCCTTTCCCAGGAGTGTATGAATGTCGAAGGTGTAGTCCCTAAGGAACTCCATCCACCTCCTTTGTCGCATATTCAACTCCTTCTGATCAAGCAGGTACTTGAGGCTTTTGTGGTCTGTAAAGATGTCGATCTTCACGCCATACAAGTAGTGCCTCCAAAGTTTAAGAGCAAATACCATGGCCGCTAGCTCCAAATCATGGACCGGGTAGTTTCTCTCATGTACCTTTAACTAACGGGAGCCATAGGCAATTACATTTCCGAACTGCACTAGAATGCAACCCAAGCCACTCCCCGAGGCGTCGCTATATATTTCGTAACCTTCTGTTCCACATGGCGAGCATAGAATGGGCGCCGTGGTCAGACGGCTCTTCAGTTCCTCAAAAGCTTGTGCGCACTCTGGCGACCAAACGAACTTATGATCTTTCCTAGTCAGTTTAGTGAGAGGAAGTGCAATCCTCGAGAAGTTTTCCACAAAGCGCCTGTAATAGCCGGCAAGTCCTAAGAAACTTCGGATTTCTGCTACATTTTTCAACAATGCTTGGATCGCCTCTATCTTCGAAGGATCTACTGCTATTCCTTCTCCACTAACAACATGACAAAGGAATGCTACTGACTATAGCCAAAACTCGCACTTGGAGAACCTGGCATATAGATGATTCCTCCTCATGGTGCTCAAAACTGCGCGCAGATGCTCTGCATGCCCCTCTTCCGACTGAGAGTATACCAAAATGTCGTCGATGAAGACGATCACAAATTGATCCAAATACTCTCGGAACTTTCTGTTCATTAAGTCCATGAATACCGACGGTGCATTAGACAGACTGAACGACATAACCGTGAACTCATAGTGCCCAAAGTGGGTACTGAACGCTGTCTTTGAGATGTCACACTCCCGAATACGAAGTTGATAATAGCCAGACCTTAAGTCTAGCTTAGAGTATACCGTCGGCCCAACCAGCTGGTCGAATAAGTCGTTTATTCTCAGAATCGGATAACGGTTCTTCTCTATCAGCTTATTCAGCTCTCGATAATCAATACATAGACGCAAGCTCCCGTCCTTCTTTTTCACAAAGAGGACCGGTGCACTCCAAGGTGAAGAACTTGGACGTACATAGCCTTGCTCTAGTAGCTCTTGCAACTGAACCTTCAGTTCTGCCTATTCCTTCGGCGCTATTCGATACGGTGAGCGTGCTACAGGCTTGGCACCTGACACCAGCTCAATACAGAAATCAATCTCTTGTTGAGGCAGAGCCCCAGGGAGTTCGTTAGGAAACACATCGGCATACTCTGCTATAACTGGGACATCACTCAAACTGCGCTTTGGCTCCGAAGCCTCCAACAAAGTGAAGAACAACTCCGCGCCCTTTCTCGCCGCCTTAACCACCTGGAGAGCAGACATCAGCGTCTTGCTCGCTCCTCGCATACCCGCGAACGTGGTTTCGTCTCCGGTGTTCTTTCCCAGAGTGATCTCCTTTGAATTGCAATCAATGCATGCTCGCTACTCCGAGAGCCAGTCCATGCCTAAGATCACATCAAATTCAGCTAGCGGTAATAACGATGCTTCCAAGTCAAAGTCTTGATTTCCAATCCGCACCTTCACACGACTCTTCCTATCCGCACCCATGCGAGATCCATTGGGTAGCACTACTTCCAATCTATCCTCTACTAAGGTAGACGACACTCATATTCGCACCATGAAGTCCTCAGACAGAAAAGAGTGCGATGCACCCGTATCAAATAGAGCTCTCGCCGGATAATTGAAAATTAGGACGAAACCTAATTGCACACAAATCAAACATAAAGTCGCACAACAGTATCAATCATAAATAGCTGTAAAAGCTAACTTCTAATCCATACCAGTGACGACATCAGTTTGTAGTATGGCTTCTTGCTGGCCAAGCGAGTAAACTCTCGGTTGGGTCGGAGTATGCTGGGAAGCAGCAGACTCCGCAGCTTTGCCCTTTTCTGCATGACCCGCAGCACGAGCATAGTCCATCGCTCGGTTTTCTGGTCTTGGGGGACCACTGCGACACACACGTGCTTTGTGTCCCACCTTTCCGCAAGTGAAACATGTAATTAGACCACGTGCAGTCGTAGATCCCGACACATTTGAGCGAGTTGGTTCCGCAGACTTGAACTTTATTTTGTTCCTCCTGAACTCAGATTTGGATTGAGAGGTCGGCGCATGAAATTCAGGTTTCTTTGCCACGCCCTTTGCTTGCACTCTCTTCATGTCCAACTCCAGAGATCTGGCGCTTTGCACCATCACATGGAAGCCAAACGTCATTGGGCCTGCAAGGAGCAGCCTCAACTCATCTCGAAGACCTTCATAAAACTTGTTCGTCTTCATTTCCTCATCTTCCACCAAAGACCCCGCATAGCGGCCCAGTCTAGTGAACTCGTGCAAGTACTCGTCCACCGAGCTATCACCTTGAGTTAACTTCAAGAACTGGTTCTGCAACGCAACGCGTTGGGCATAGGGAATATATCTCTGAAGAAACGACTTTGAGAACTCCGCCAAAGTGATCTCGGTAATATCCTTACCTCCAAACTTATGCGCTTCCTGTTCGGCCCACCAAAGCTCTGCTTCTCCGTTAAGGAGGAAGGTGGCTAGGGTGACCATCATAGCTTCTTCCGTTGCTGTCGCCTTTAGAGTTTTTCTAACTGTTGACAGCCAGTCCTCCGCCTCCGTTGGGGATCCTGTCCCCGAAAAGGTTGGAGGGTGGAAGCTTAGAAAGTGCTGAAGTTGCTGATCACGCGCTCGCGCAACAGCTACTCGCTCAACTCGATGTTCCACCCTTGGCTCCACCGCAGGTTCCACTGCAGCCACTGGTACAGTGATCTCCACCCTCGGTTCCACTGCAGGTTCCACTGCGGCAGCTGCCACCGGGGCCACATCTAGAGTAGGCGCAGCAGGCTGTGCAAGCCTTTGATGTTGAGTGTTGATCATCGCGAGGACCGCTTCAGCGATTACTCTGATCATCTCAACCGAAGGAGTGGTCACTGGCACCTCAGCAGACGCACTACTTTCAGTAGTGTTATGGGGTCTAGATTGTCCTGCACCACTCCTAGTCACCTATAATTGTGCAATACACAATTTAGTGACCGAAAACATGACAAACAATAATCATGGAACGCTCAGGTTCTGCAAACAAGTATGTTTTTCCATTCCTAAGTGGACATTCTTATTAGTTTTTTGACGTTTTAGGTGAATGCACATCCCGTGCACACCACCCCTTAAAAGGAATTCGTCCCGAATTCGCTAAACTACGGATCGACGCCCTAAGTCCGATACCAAATTGTAACACCATGGCAGTACAAATAATATAACAGTAGGTCCGGTCGGGACCCCACGCCATACTATACACACTAGCTAGACATTATAAGGTGATAAACAGAAAAGAACAACTACTACACGAGAGTATAAAAAGCGTAAGCGGAAGCATTTGGATTAAACATCTTTTAGAATTGTCCACTATCCCAGGAATGAAGCAAATAGAGTTACGGCCTTAAGGCCTTACATTTAACAAATGTGTAGAAACTCAAAACATACATCGGCACGCAGGCCGGCAATACATGAAAAGCAGAAAAGAGGTTGGCCTTCAAGGGCCAACACACCAAAAGGGCCACCGCCCGCTAATTCCTGCTAGGCTCACCTGCACCTGCAACCAACATCCAATAAGAGGTAAACGAGGATCAGCTATGAGCTGACCACAAACCGCATAACGATCCCACCCCCCGGCCATCTAGCCGGCTCAGGGGCGTGTCACCGCTAACCTGCAAGCAAGCCGTACATGCAATATGTAATAATATAAAGAAAGTGCAAACTACACTACACAAGGTGAGGTTTCAAGCACAATCAATCTTCTTGGTTGAGCATCAAGTAAAAGGGAACCTAGGTATGCACATGATATTGGTTGGCTTCACCCGAGGGTTCCCCACAACCGCCTAAGCAACCGCATGAGGCTAACATAACATCAATTCAACACAAACACTCCACCCTAAGGACATAGCCTTAGGTGGGGAAAAAGAGCTTTTGGTCGGTCTAGGTGAGACACCTTCCATGACCTCTCCCATGATCACACGGCTTTACAAGAGGTACTTCCTCCTACCGATCTGCATAGAAACGAGTTCGGTTCAGCTTTGCCCGTGCTCTAACCATCGCGATCTATCGCACGACGCGGGTACGGCTTCACCTCGGCCCGTAAGGATTTAGCACATCAAGTGCCCACATAATTAAGCTACGCATCTAATCCTTTCACGCGGACTTAGACTGCGCAAATAACAACCAAGAAGGAGGTACAAGACCACTCCGCTTCAAATCTAGTGGTGAAGGTATGCATTCAACCACCCAAGCAAGGGGCTTCCGTTAGGCTCTCAAAAGGCACCTAAAACTAAAGTCCCGCAACACAATAGAAGATCCCACGGAGACATTCTCCGGCACGCATTCTAGGCTTAACCTAAATGCAACGTCGCAATCCAAGCATCACCGATCCGGGCTCACGGCCACGAATAGGCTTCACACAAAATGCCTAAATCCGCACGACTACCGGATTTCTAAATGCAATATGCTGGGGACGGACACAATCGACCCGGAGTTCCAAAGAACTAGAGGAAATCCTACACTTCACCCATTTGGTGAAAGGGATTCCTCATGCAAGCATAGAAAAAGGAATGAGAGGACAAAACACGTCCTAAGACCGGGAGGAAGGATCGTTACCCTTGGAGCTTCCTTCCCCGCCATAGATCTGAGATTTCACTCGGATAGAAAGAACCACAACGGGCTGCTCTTTTCAGATCTGAAAACGGCACGCGATTCAGAGCTCCGAAGCTCCGGCAATGGCAGAAAACGTCTCCTTCTTCTTCCTCGATGTCGCTGTTTTTCCTCGGCTTCCATCTTTTTCACGCTTGAAGAAGATAGGATTTATTAATAAAAGAGGATATATAAATATCCCTCTGGACAAACCCTAAGAATAACCCAGAAGTAAATACCATTCCTTGGATTTAAAGATCTGGATCAGACGGCTGCAAAACAGAGTCACGGGTCTGAAATTTCTAAAATCGATGATTCTGTCTGCGTTCGACGAATAGCTTTAAGACTGCATTCGACAAATGGCAGTAAAGCTGCGTTCGACGAATGCCAGTAAAGCTGCGTTCGACGAACAGCTACCTGCGTTCGACGAACGGCTAACCAACCTGCGTTCGACGAACGGCTAACAAACCTGCGTTCGACGAACGACTAACAAACCTGTGTTCGACGAATGACTAACAGACCTGCGTTCGACGAACGGCTAACAAACCTGCGTTCGACTAACGGCTAACAAACCTGCGTTCGACGAACGGCTGAAATGTTGCGTTCGACGAACGACGGCCTGCGTTTGACGAACGGCTGCTAAACCTGCGTTCGACGAATGCTAAAGCAGATTCAGCTATATACCAGAGAAATTCGTCTATATCATATAGCCGAATTAGCCTATAGCCTTTAGCCGAATTTTCAACAGCCTATAGCCGAATTTCCAAGCCTTTAGCCGAATTAGCCTATAGCCTTTAGCCGAATTAGCCTATAGCCTTTAGTCGAATTTTCAACTGCCTATAGCCGAATTTTCAAGCCTTTAGCTGAATTAGCCTATAGCTCGCAGCACACCAAGTTTTGGGGTGTTACACTCTACCCCATCCATAATGTTGTGAAGGGGATGATCAGTCACCACCTTAATGGAGCGTGCCTGGAAGTAAGGTCAGAGCTTCTGGGCCGATACCACCAGGGCGAAGGTCAGCTTCTCTAGGATGGGATATCTGAGTTCCGCCTTCCTCAGCACCCTGCTAACGTAGTAAATTGGGAGTTGTCTTTTCCCCTCCTCTCAAACCAGAACCGAACTCACCACCTCGACACCTACCCCAGGTATAGGGACAGTTCTTACCCCTTCCTTGGTCCCTGGAGCAGCGTGGCTCGGAGTAGTTGTCCCTTCAGTGCCTGGAATGCCTCCTCGCACTCGGGGGGTCCACTCAAACTTTTTATTTCCTCGTAGCACCTTGAAGAAAGGTGATCACTTCTCCCCCTCCCTTGAGAGAAATCTGCTTAACCTAACCAATTTCCCTGTGAGGCGCTGGACCTCCTTTGCATTCTTCGGCGATCCCAGCTCCAAGATCGCTTTTACTTTGTCAGAGCTAGGCTCTACCCTGGCCGGGGTGAGCAAGTGGCCCAAGAACTTTCCTCTGCTAGCCCCGAAAACACATTTCTGGGGGTTGAGCCTCATCTTGTATTTCCTCGAGGTACCGAAGGTTTCCTCCAGGTCCTGGAGGTGGGACTCGAGGTCCCGACTCTTGAGCATGAGGTCATCCACGTAGACCTCTAGGTTTTTCCCCTTTTGCTCACGGAAGACCCTATCCATCATCCGCAGGTATGTTACACATGTATTTTTCAGCTCAAAGGACATCATCTTATAGCAATAGCACCAGCCCCCTGTGATGAAGGAGACATCTTTGACGTTAGGAGGGTGCATGCAGATTTGATGGTAACATGAAAAGGCATCTAGAAAACTCATTAGAGAAAAATCGACGGCTGAGTCAACCAGCGCGTCGATTTGAGGCAAGTGATAGCAATCCTTAGGACTTGATTCATTCAATAAAAAATATCTACACACATCCTCCATCGTCCGTCGCCCTTTTTCACCATTACCACATTGGAGACCTAGCCTGGATACTAAATATCTGATACACACCCGGCTTTGAGAAGCTTGTCCAACTCATCCCGGATGAGCTCCTCCAGCTTGTCGGTGATGGACATCTTCTTTTGCCGGATGGGGCGAGTGCTTGGGTCAAGGTTGAGGCGGTGGCAAGCCACATCCGCATCAATCCCCGACATCTCTGTCGTGCTCTAGGAGAAGATGTCCACGTTCTTCTGGACGCTGGCTAGGATCCTTCCCTGATCCTCGGGGATGAGCTCCCCACTGATCTTCACCTTCTCTATCACTCCTGCCCGGGAAACGACCTCCAGCTCTACCACCTCTTCTACGGCCTCCAGCCGAGACTGCTCACCCCAGTCACCTTTTATCCTTCCTCCACGAGTGAGTGTTTCGACTTCTTCTTCGTCCACCATCCCCTCCTTTCGAGCTTCTCGCAACTCGCCTGTCCCTTCTCTCTGGGCTCGAACCTCTTCTCCCTTTTCCTCCTCCCTTTCCTTCGCTCCAGGCTCTTACACGACTCCTTCTAGCACCTCCCGCTTCTTCATTTCCTTGTCCATCTCCTTTGTCTCTGCCTGCCAGGTGATGGTGTTGACTGCGGTAACGTAGCATTGTCTTGCCACCTTTGGATCTCCCCTCACCCGGACCTGGAATCCTCCCACGCTGTACTTGAGGCATTGGTGGAATAAGGAGGGAACACAGCGAAATGCATTGATGAGGGGCTGTCTGAAGATGGCGTTGTAGATGCTCGGAGCGTCAACGATGATGAATCGACAGTTGCGGGACTGTCCCCCCAAAGTCACATGGAGCCCTACTCCTCCTTCCACCTCCTTTCTCTCTCTTGAGAACCCAAACAATGGTCCGTCAGAGGCCAGCACCCTCCTCGCCTCCACCTTCATCTCGTCAAACGTCTTCTTGAAAATGCCATTGACCGAGCTCCCGTTGTCTGCGAGGATCCGGGAAACGGTGAAGTTCTCGATGGCCACCTGGATCACCAGCGCATCGTAGAACGAATCCTCGTGGTCCAACATATCCTTCCGAAAGAAGGTAATCTTCTCCTCCGGGGGCGGGGTTTGAGAAGTCGAAGCTACGCTCTGACGATACATGGTGTGGAGGCTCGCCTTCCGGGTTGCCTCGATCCCCCTCCCCCATGGATCACTCTGATCCCTCCTCGATTTCCCACGACGGCTCTGTCCATGCACTTGTCCTCCTCTTCCGCCACTCCGATCACCTCTTCTATCCTCACCAGGTGCTATTGTTCCCCTGGACTTCTCGCCCTCCTGACTTCCAAGAACTCCGGGCAGGTGGTCGTTGCATGACCCTTCTCCTGATGGAAGTCACAATATGACAACGCCACCCCCCCCCCCCACTTTCGACTTCTGCAACTCAGTTTCTTCTCATAGCTCCTACCCCTCCAACTCCTCTCGCTTCTCCTCCTGCTCTCCTCCCTCTTCCCTGGCCGATTTCCATGGATTGTTGAGGTGGGGGAGGGAGTGGCCTCGGGCCCTGCCTCTATCCTAGGTGGTTGAGTCTTCCTTGTCCTCCTTGGAAGTTCCCCCATCCTTAGACAAATCCTCTTCCTGGGCCCTGCATGTCCCCTCCCCGCTGCCTCCATCCTAGCTTCGGATCCCTCGGCTCGTCTCTCCTCCTGATTTCCTGTTGTCTCGCCTCCGGCTCACTCATCTTTGCCAACCTCCTTGTGAACTCCGGATTGGTTGCCTCTCCTTCGACTTCCTCCGCCGCCCTTTCCATCAGCTCTTCAAAGGACAGGTGGGCCTTCCGCTTCAGATTCATCTTGGAAGAATCCCTCTCGTAGACCCACCGTGAAGGCAAGCTGGAGGGTGAAACCGGGTACCTCCAGGATGAGCAGGACCTCCTCCTGAAATCTGTCCACGTAGTGGGCCAGCAACTCCCCTGGCTCTTGCTTGATCTTGAAGAGCACCTCAACACTCTTCTTCCTCTTGTTTGATATCGAGAAGCGCAGCTGGAAACTTCGACGCAAGTCCTCGAATCCATAGATCAACCCCACAAGGATCTGGTGAAACCAGTCTCGCGCCTTCTCCTTCAAGGTGATGGCGAAGAGACGACATTTGAAAGCATTCGACATGGGCCAGATGGAGACCATGTCCTCAAACCATTGCAGGTGTTGGACTGGGTCATCTTTGCCGGTGTAGTAGATCATCTTCGGCTCCCTGAACCCTTTCGGGAGTGGTGCGGAAATCACCAGCTCACAGAACGGGCTTCCTCCGTTCTCTGCTCTTGCCTGCTCCACTCGCCCCACGAGCTCGCTGACCAGGCCCGCATTCGCCAGGCTGGGGAAAAGCTTTTGGCCAGAGAGGTCTCACCTCGGCGCCTCGCCAGCCTTTTCCTTGTCGGCCTCTGTCCCGGGGCATTCTCGTCTACCCAGTGGCGGGGTGACATGAGCCGCGTGGTCGAGAATTTGCCTCGCGCCATGGTGAAGACGAGGTTGATTGTCTCTATCACTTCCCTCTTGAAGTCTGCCAGCATCCCAATCGTTGTCGGCGAGTTAGTTGGTTACGAGCCGCCGTAGCCGACACCTCGCTCATCCTCTCCAACCATGTTACTTTTCTGGGATTTTCTTGTACAAGCCGCGTTCCACGCTCACCACACCAAAAATGTTAGAACCGAGAATCGACCCAACGAGAAGTTCGGACCTTAAAGAGGGGGCAGCTGGTACTTACTTGGCCCGTAGAATAACTTGACCAGAAACTCTGAATTAAGCACTGACCCTTAGCTGCAGCGTAGAGGTCCCACCACACACCAGGAAGATTTAACAGCGCTTCCCCTCCCAAGCCAAAGCTCAAGCTGGGCACCTTGGAGAACCTTGGACACTATCCAGAGTTGTCCGGAGGAGGAAGAAGCCCAAAATTGGGTGCCCTCCAAAGGTGCCCTTCAGGGTCTATATATAGTTTTCTCAACTGGGTCTGTCAATAACGTAATTCTGTCTTTTAGTTTTGCTAAGTGCACCCAAAAATGGCCTGCTAACAACCAAACTCCGCTGTTTGGGGTGGCTATTGGCAGACAAACCTAAAATAAAAATAAACAACATATTGCACCAAAATCTTGGGGGCTGGCGAAACCGGTACTCGTCTCCTTCCTTACGACCTACCTATGCGAGCGCGAGCCTACTCCTGATCCGCTCATCGCAAGGTGGCAAGCCCCCGCTCGCCTCGCGACCCGCTCGTCGTAAGGCAACGAGCCCCCACTAGCCCAGCCCTCACGATCCACTCACTGCGAGGTGGTGACCCCTGCTCGCCTTGCCCTCATGACTCGCTCGTCGCAAAGAGGCGAGCCCATGCTCGCTTCACCTATATCCGAGTCAATTTGCCCCCTTCGGCGAACACGGGGTTGTACACCATGCCCTTCCACTTGATGCAGCTCGCAGTAAAGGAGGATTTCCTTCGCCTGTGGCCTTCTTCGTTGATTCCTTTTAAACAGTCTGTTACCCTATCGGGCAACAATCATCGCCTCCTCTATTCCTCTCTGTTCACGGCTTTCCGGTCAGTTGAAGTTCCTTCTCTCTGGGGAGAATCTTCTTCTCGGATCCTGACGCTGGGGCTGGCCCGCTGGCCTCCACATCGACCTATTAACAGGGACTGGTAGCGCCTTTCTTCCTCCAGACACTCCAGGGCCGCTACAGTCCTCCTCTCCTCCTGCCACCTTGGCTCCTCCCTCCGAGGATCTTCTCTCCTCCTCTCTTCTGGCTTCTTCCTCTCCTGCCTTCGAGGCTCCTCCTTCTCCTCTTCTTCCTCCTCCCTGGTCAGCTTGGTGAGCTTGGCCAGGAAGCCGTGATTAGAGGCCTCCCCCTGAACGAACTTATTGGCCCTCTTAATAAGCCCCTCATAGGACATGGGAGGATCCCTGCTGATTTCCAACTTGAAGAGGCCTTCCCGCAGGCCGGACGTTAGGGCAAGCTGCAGGGTGAAGCCATCCACCTCCTGGATGTCCAACACTTCTTCCTAGAAGCGGACGATGTAGTTCCCTATCGTCTCTCGCACTCCTTGCACCAGATAGAAGAGGGTCGTTGCCTCCTTCCTCTTCTTGGCTGTGGCGAATCACATCGTCACTCCTCGGCGCAGGTCTTCGAAGTAGTAGATCGAACTGGCCGCCAGCTGGTGGAACCA
Organism: Dactylorhiza incarnata; assembly: GCA_033032865.1. NCBI lineage: Eukaryota > Viridiplantae > Streptophyta > Magnoliopsida > Asparagales > Orchidaceae > Dactylorhiza > Dactylorhiza incarnata. The sequence continues at coordinate 2,867,153 of JAWHQI010000281.1, forward strand.
GTCCCTGGCCTTTCCCTGAAAAGTGATGGCAAAGTGCCTACACTTGAAGGCGTCTGACATGGTTCAGATGGAGACTACATCCTCAAACTACTGGAGATGATGGACGGGATCATCTGTCCCAGAATAGTAAGCCATCACGGGCTTACTGAATCCCCCATGCAAGAGAGCAGCAAGGATCTCCTCACAGAATGGGCTCCTCCCACCTGACTGGCGACGATCCTCGACCTGGAGAGCAGCCCTTGCATACTCGCCGTATGGGCGAGTATCATGGGATCTCGCCTGGTCATCCACCTCGCGGAATCAAATTCCCTATGAGCTCTACTGATAGAACTGCGACCTTCTTGTTCGCTCCAGCTCTTCCTCCACTGGGTCCTTCCCCTGCTAGCCGAGGGGGACCACCATCCTTGGACGGAGTCACGTGATGAGGCGAGGTCGCCGTGCACTCTGTGCGAGGAAGAAGCACTCCTCGCATAGTCTCCTCCAAACGTCGCGCGAACTCCTCAAAATTAGCTCGCATCACGAACTCGCTTCCCACTGTTGAGTTACCAACAGCTCCCTCATGGTCGCCAACTTCGACCATCTCACATTCCTACTAGACTTTCTTCATCTGGCTACGATCCACGCTCACTGCACTAAAATGTTGAAGACAGGAAATTCCTATCTCCAAAATTCGGATCAATTTTGTCGGAGGCTACTCACCCACTAGTCCAACTAGACAGCTTGATTGGCAACGATGAGAAGACTAGAACAGTGACAACAAGACCCCAGATGCTGCGACAGGGAGGCCCCACCACGTACCCGGAAGCTCAGAAGAGTATTCCCCTATAAAACCAAAGGATGACCGAGCTTGGTACTAGGAAGGCACTGAATTGGTAAGGATCACATCTATGTGTGTGTGGGGGGGGGGGGGGGGGGGGGGCTCTGATTTTTCAAGTGTCATTCCTGGTACCCCTGGGGATCTATTTATAGACAAATCCTGGGGGAGGGGATACAGACGACTATGCATGGCCCCTGCAAGGTAGGATAGTTAAACCTGGTGAGCAGGCGACTAGGTAAGAACATCGACAATGCATGGTGAGTTGTAGTTGATAGTCGCTCCAATGTGAGTAAGTCTAAGGGTTGCCTGATAATCGTCAGCTTGTGCGAGTAACTTCAAGGTCTTCTTCTAGTCGCCACTTTGGGGAGAGTAACCTTGATTCTCGTGCCTAGCTATTCATACCACTGACGAACTGATTGCTGTCTTCAATATGACCATTGACTTTGACTTTTGCCCCCGTGGTCTAGATGAGCCTTACCCTCAAAGAATATGGGTTGTACATAAACTAAAGCTCATAAGGAGTTTGTTTCATCTTTGCATGAGAAACTTTATTAAGAATGTGATTTGAGGTGAAGACATCTTCACCCCAATAAGCCACAAGCATGTCAGCAGTCAACAACATGGAATTCAATATTTCTGTTAAAGTCCTATTTTTCCGCTCAGCGATACCGTTGGATTGAGGTGAATACAGGGCAGTAGTTTTAGGGATAATGTCATTGCTGATGTGAAAATCTCTAAATTCAATTAATAAATATTCTCCTCCTCTATCACTTCTTAGCCTTTTAATTTTCATGTCAAGTTGATTTTCTATCCTATTTTTGAAATACGAAATTTTTCAAAAGCTTCATCTTTGGATTTAAGGAGATAAATATGACTAAATCTAGAGTAATCATCGATAAAAGTTATCAGATACTTACGACCTCCTCTTGTAACAAAACTTTTGTAATCACAAATATTGGAATGTATTAACTCTAGTAATTATGTGCTCCCAGAAACTTGACTAAAAGGTACTCTAGTTATCTTGGTTTGAGCATAAATCTCACATTTGTCAAACTTGATTATTGTGTCTAAGGGAATATTATGAGTTTTAGCTAACAAGAGTAGTTTTATATAGTTCACATGTCCTAGTATTGCATGTAAAGTCTTAAGATCTATCATATTTGAACTAACATCATGAACTACTTCGTTTGTTAGACTCAATCTATATATACATCTCGTTTAAGACATGCATAACCAAAGTAATGAGAGTTAACCATTAAAGTTATTATACCTCCACTAATATTAAAAGACATACAACATCGCATAACATGCTAATTGAAACTAAATTCGCAGCTAATGTAGTATAAATTTAACATTCCTCAAAATTAAATGTGTACCTGAAGAGAGTATCAAATCTGCAGTCCCAGTCTGGAGTACCTGAGCAGTGGCTCCATTTGCAACAATCACGATTTCATTCGCTGTAGTAGGATCCTTCAGAAGAGCCGAATTGTTGCAGACATGACATGTAACACCTGAATCTAGCCACAACTCTGTACTGGCTTGACCTTTTCCCATTATGAAAACAAAGTGGGTAAGCGTAGTTTGATGAAGCATATTTGCTTTGTTATCATTCCTGGGTGTGCTGGATTCTCCTTTCTTAGGTTATCTGCACTCGGAAGCACAGTGACCCCACTTGTTGCAGTTGTAGCACTTGTCTTTGAATTTTTTGATCTCTTTACTGGTGTCCATAACTGCGAGTGCACTAGTCTGTGGTTTAGGCTTCTCAATCTTAGGCTTGCTCTTAGGATGCGTGACCATGTTAGTAACATAGTTCTGATTACTAACTGTCTTTAAGGCATGACTAGTCCGGTTCTCGTCCTCAATGCAAATAAACCGCTTCAGGTCTTTGAGATTAACCTAAGACTTCTTCCGATACATCTCAGTCTTGAATGAATACCACGCCGAGGGGAGCTTGAAAATAATGGCTCCGACAATGAACTCATCTGCCAGAGGGACGTTATCACTGTTGAGATTTGCCACCAGATTCTCAAGATCTGCAGCCTGTGGCAGAATCTCCTTTTTCTTCAGAGAAGGTGAATGCCATGAATTTGTCCACCAGGTGCGTCTTGGACACGTTCTCTTCTTCCTTGAACCATTCTTCCAAAGCGACCCATATCTCCTTTGCAGTCTTCAGTTTGCCATAGGGCTCTGCCAGTGTGTTGGAGAGACAGTTGAGGAGATAATCACGACAAAAACCTTCGTCGCTGATCCACTGAGCCTCATCTTCTCTTCCTTCAAAATCTGCATAATCAGACTGCAGTGTATAGAAAATATTCAAATATTTTATACCGAACTAGGTGTTCCGCTTCCAGGCGCTGAACTCTGAATTGGAGAATTTTTCCAGTTTGATCATCGACACACGGGGAGAGAGACTGTTTCTCTTCGACATTATGTAACGCCTTTCCAGATCCTTTGTAAAAAATGGCTTCTTTTCATGAGTCGGATAATAATGCATTCATGAAGCTTATTTTTTAGCCAATGCACAAATTGTTGGAAATCCTTTACTCTTGAATGTGTATATAAAAATCCACATGTATACTTTCACTACGCCCTTTTTTCGGCTATGCCTTCGAGCTACACAACATACTTAGCCCATCTCCAACGACAAACTGTCCTTTGAAGAGAGTAAACGATGAATTATAAAATTGGACTGCGAATAAGTTTTGGAACCATAAATATCAATGGAGTGCGAATAAGGAATTTGAGAGTTTGAAACTAGGGGTCGAATTGTAATTGGTGTCCCCAAATTTCGCCCAATCGAACGGGCAGTTTCTGAGGTCAAAGATTGTCCGTTGAATAATCTTCTTCTTGGCGTTGGCGTTGGCCAGAGCTTACCTCACGGCTCCTCTTTTCTTAAAATCATTTCTTCTCCTTCCTCCTTCACCATTGTTCCATCACAAAACGATCAGGATGGTCGAAAACACCTCTCGAGCTGCTAATGACGGAGGTTCAGTAGATTCCGGCCACGCCCGACTCCATGAACTCGGCTACAAGCAAGAGCTCAAGCGCGATCTCTCGTAACGATCCCTCTGTTATAATTTCATCGGCCCCCGCCCCCATTTTTTCTTAGGAGTTCGATGCGGTTATTGCAGGGTTTTGTCCAATTTCGCTTTCTCCTTCTCGGTTATATCGGTGCTTACGGGGATCACAACGCTGTACAATACCGGGCTCAGATATGGTGGACCTCTTTCCATGACCTACGGGTGGTTGGTTGCCGGGTTTTTTACAACAATGGTGGGGCTCTCCATGGCCGAGATTTGCTCTTGTTACCCGACTTCCGGCGGGCTCTATTATTGGAGTGCCAGGCTCTCGGGAAGAGAATGGGCGCCGTTTGCTTCATGGTTAACTGGATGGTATGCCGATTTCCATTCTTTTAAGATTATACTTCTTTTTTAATCTTTTATTTATTTATTTTGATATGTGATTTGTTAGTGATTGAACGTAGGAAAAGTACAACATGGTTTGATTCTTGAAAATGCTGAGTGGTTTTCTGTGATTGTGTTCAGATGAATTGTTTATCATGAATCTTAATACAAAATATATCAGGGGAAGGTGACATTTATGCAAAATAAAAAGGAAAAAATTGCACTTCAACCAAGTATTAGATTGCTCAGTCTCATACTCCATGTTAGGATTTAATACCATTTGTGGGAAAATCTTCAGTATTTTTTACTCCCAGCTAAGCCAAAGCACTCTGAATTCCCTTTTTTTAATCATCATCAGCCATCCACAGCGAACAGAGATTCAGTTTCGATGAAAAATCAATGAAATCATAGAATTTTGCTGTTGAATTCACTTTGAATTTTCTTTATGCATTACTTGTGAAGCATGTTCTCATGTATTTTCATAGACCATGCTGTATATTTGAAAAAGGTATTAGGACAAAACAATTGCTTCATTGAAGTATTAAGATTTTGGGTCTTTATATTTAGTGGTAACTGTTTCGGGTGATATAAGCTCCATCTATTGCAAACCCCTGTTTCTTGGTGTTTTAGGAGGTGATTATTATGCCTAAATCTTGTTCAATTTTAACTTAGAGCTTTCTAAACAAACAAAGATTTTTGAAGATCTTTTACTATTGACCCTATTCAAATATTAAAAAAGAATGTGCTATGAACCTTTGTAGGCTCTAGTTACAGGGCGAGGATCAATGAAAGAAAGGAAGGTACTTTAATTCTTCTTATTATTCCTATACCCACAGTGAGAACTAATGGTAGAAATGGTGGAGCCTTGACCTAGGTTGCCAATAGGGGGTTTTGGAAGTAGGGAATTATAGTTCAATGGAGTAAGGAGGGGACTAGGAGGAGGGTCCAACTAGTAAAATAGAGGAGGGAGCGATTAGCGAGTGGAACCGGAGGAGAAATAATAGGCGTTAGCTAGTGGGTTGACCAAGCATACCTTGAAAGGCTTTCAATGGGGCGTCAACTCGAGTGTATTTTGTGGTTGCACATTCATGAGAAAGAAGAAAGGCATAGGGGCCAAGGAAGTTTTATTTTAATGTTTGTATTTTATTTCTTTCTATTTCAAAGTTAATTTCACAATTTTATTTTATAAAAAAATTCCTATACAAAGTGCCATGAGTACTTACACTCATCCGAATGAAACAAGAAAGGAGTTAACCCAATTTTCTCCCCCTCCTCTTGTACGACGGTCGATCCTCACTCTCTCTTCTCACACTCCCTCTCTGGTTTATCCACCATAAACAATCTCAAGAATCACCAAGGAAGGAGGGGAAATGGAAGAGCTATTTCCTTGAATCTAAGCCTCCACCGACCCATCATGACATCCATTTCTAGGGCGCATATTAACGTAGTATCAATGCTGGTGGTCATCGACAACGAGCCAGATCAACTCACTGAACTCAATTAGATGCTATTCAAGGTTTTGGATGATTCCTCCATAGTGAAGCTCAGTATGCTTTCGCCTTGGCTACTATCCACGTGCGGTTGAACACACTCACAATAACCTTTGCTTTTCTGTCAGAAGCTCCTAGCGTGTTGGCCCGCTTTCTGTCTGACAAGAGCAACCCCAACGAATCGCGCTATATTTCGCGACTGGAACGACAGTACCCCGCACACGCGAGTGATATCATATTCTCCAGTGTGCTTCAACTCATAATCCACCGCCCATTACCTCACTTCGGACCCACGATTGCTCAGCTGACACGTCGTACTAGCTCTATCACAGAACCAACTTGACTCATTGGGAATGACCAATAACTTCTGAAACTTAGGAATCTAGCATCCAAGATGATCCAATTCTAACTCGAGTGGAATGGGGAAGCTTGCCACACTATATTTGAAATAAATTCTTCTTTAATAATCTACAATATATACTAAATTCAGTATCATTCAATCATGAAAATATTAGAATTAAATTAAGTACATTATTTTTTGGATGTTACAGAACATACCATCACCACTTAGTACATTGTCGGGTCGATGTTGTGGATTTCCAGAATCTCCTCTTGGAACCGATGCACATAGTTGATGAGGGTGTCGTCTTCCCCTTGTTGGATATTGAAGAAGGTTTGAGGTCCACTCTTTCTTTTCTTTGAGGTCGCAAACCTAGCAAAAGCTCCTATTGCCGGTCGCTGAAGCAGGTGATTGAATTCAGTGGGAGCTTGTAAAACCAGTCGCACGTTTTATCTTCCAAGATCATAGCAAACAACATGCAACACAAGAATCAGTCGGATTGCGAAGGGACGCAGTGGATTCAAACCATTGGAGGTGGTGCATCGAGTCTCCTCTCCCTGAAAAAGGGAGAGATAGGGCTCTCGGCACCTGAAAGGGACGAGTTCCATTTTGATCCCATTGGTGAAGGGGGTCGCCTCTCATCATAGGGATTCACTCGATCATCAGTGGGAGCTTGTAAAACCAGTCGCATGTTTTGACGCTCCCTCAGGAGGGTCTTGTCCTCCTCATGCCTGACTACCAACCGGTTGGTTATGGAAGGAAGGCGGTTAGCGGGAGTATTCACTTTGGCCCCTGTGAATACCTCTTTCAACTCCAAAAAATACCGGTGAGTGGCATATTCCCCGAGTTCTCTGTCGTCGGCGTCTCCTGAGGAATTGCCGCCACTGTCTCACCTGTTATTTCAGTTTTTTTTTTCACTTGTGCTTCACCAATGCTCTGGATGCTGAATGAAGAAAGCATGGTTATGTGCACATAAATCAAAATGGATTCTTGGGTCTGCCCTCTCTGATGTCTTTGACTTTGATTTGAGGGCATGATTCCGCAACAAACACGACGGTATAGGGGGCCACTATTTCAGTGGTACTCTGTAAGCAACCACTTTGTGCATTTATTGTCAAAGGTTAGGTCTTTCTCCTCTGAGAGAAGCCACTTTGTGCATAGTGCCAAATGTTAGGGCTGTTTCCAATCTTCCCCCGCCCATACCCCCAATGATTGGGGACTATATGGGTTCTGTTGTTGTTGTTGTATTCGCCGTGACTTGAAGTTCACTTGTCGTTTTGTTGGCGCCAAATTTTCAACCAACTATCCTCTCCCAAAAGAAACTTCTTCAGTGTAAGCTACTCAATCCACGACTGACCGAAGAGAGATCGCAGAGATAGAAATGACTATGATAGTATTTTATTAACTAGAGAAAGCCATTACAAATGGAAGTCCCTCCGTTCACTTAGAAGTGTAAAAGAACTCCCCCTTTAGAAGTGTAAAAGAACTCCCCCTCCAAAAACCATCGGAAGACTATGCTAGAGGGTAAATTTTATGGAGAGAACTCTGTCAAGTTCCTTTATCCTCTCTTATTTTGTTCTATTTATAAGATTTGGAGGCCTACCCCGTAGGCACCCCATAGAGGTTCCCTGGTAGGCTAAAAATAAGTCCCGGACAGGTTTACAATCCGCCTCAAAATTTCCCCCTTACATCACCGGTGCACTGTTTTCGTGCTTAACGCATTGTTTATTAATGTGACACGCGTGCATCGAGAATTTGACTTGGGCAAGTACGCCAGGGCTTCAACGAGTACGCTGGGGTTTCAACCAGTTCTCGCTGTCCATTAGCCTCAGCTTCCTGCCTTGTCCTTTCTACTTCTGATACCTCTCTCATAATCAACAACCTTCGCTCACAAATCGAGTGTCCCTATCCTTGGACAGACATAGATACACAAAATTTTGAACTCAAATAAATAAACAAAATTACAACCATAATAAACTAACTTTAAAAAATTGAAATTATTGAAAGCATGCCAATTGTTGTTCAAAATAAACCAAAGCGATAATTAAAAGTAAGGAGATAAAATAAACATAATTCAATTGCCGTGCTTCTTTTGGTATGACTTTCCCCAAAGTGCGCCCCCTAATAATATACTATTTCCATCTGTTTTAATTTTTTTATTATCTGTCAAACTTATTGAGTGAAAACAAATAGAGAATTGAGTAGAGACCATTTTGTGAAAGTTTTGAAAAATTGAAAAAACTTCATTTTTATTTTAAATCAAATAAACCCACGTCGTGCGGGAGAAACACTCAATAAAAGTAATAAAACAATAACATCCAGAAATTGAAGCAACCGGGCAGGGCCCCCAAACATCAGTATGAACGATATGAAATGGGATAGAACTTGATAAAAGAACAGGATTAACAGGATTACGACGATGTTTAACAACAACACATACATCACAAGCAAAATTTTTAAAAACACACAGAAGAAAAAACCATGAAATAAACGTTGCATTGTAGCAATAGAGGGGTGGCTAAGACCACGATGCCAGGTGAGCAGGTCGGAAGTCTGCGACGCATGCAGAGTTTGCGGAGGAGGACACCCAGTGGAGGAGTCAAACACATACAGACCATCCTGCTTGCTACCAGAGCCAATCACTTGCCCCGTCTCGGTGTAACCCATGCAAAAAATTCGAATACCCGATTACGTTCCACGTGAGTTTGTAGTGAGAGTTCATCCGCATTACAGACCATGACGAGAGAATCAAAGTGGTCGTACTCCTGATAGAGTTGAGTAAACTCAAGATAGTAAGCCGAAGGGGGGCGATCTCCTTGGCGAAGAAGAAAGTACTTGCGACGTAATTGGTAGATCTGGGCTGCATTCCCCTTCCTGGAATAGGTTGCCTCAACGCGTTTCCAAATATCAGCAGCAGTGTCTAAAAACAGGTAGTTGTGGGCAATGGATTCCTGCATGGAATTTATAAGCCAAGACATAACAAGGGAGTTTTCCGACTCCTATTGAGACAAAGTTGTAGAGTCCTTGGCCGGAGCACTGGTGACGTCTTTGATATAGCCAAAGAGACGACGACTCTTTAAGGCTAAAGTGATGGAGCGAGACCATGATAGGTAATTAGTATCGTCCAGTATGATCGTAGTAATCGGCGAGAAATTGTGATCCAAGCCTGCCCGGGTAGATCCAGCGGGGGTCATGGAAGCACCCGAATCCGTCACTTCCGACATATGAGAGGAACGCCTCCAAAGACACGATGGAGGGGAAAGGAGAACATTTCTTCAAAGACCGGAATGGAAGGAGGGCTTCATTTGAGAGCTAGAAGCATTTCTCCTCTTAGATCAAAAAACACGAGATCTGAGTCTGGGGAACATCCAACCGTTGAAATTTCTCAAGAAATCAGTAGATCGATAAGCAAGCGAAAGCGAAACTTTTTCCAAAGTTTCAGGTCAATCGGACCAGCGGAGCTCCGGCGAGGGAAGCATCCCGTCGGCCAGTGCCGACTGGCCGACGCAGAGATCACGCGGGACCGCTGCGGAGAGGAGAGGGAAGAAGCGGCGGCGGCGAGCTCCGACGGCTGGGAGAGAAGCGGGGGCGGCGGCGAGCGGCGGCGAGTGGTGAGCGGCAACAAGCGGAAGAGTGAAAGACGTCGCTAGGTTACGGCGAGGCCGAGCTCTGATACCATGTTACGAATAAAACGATTATTATTTTACGAGTGAATAGTTCCTCTTATATAAGAGGTTACAAAATAAAGCTAATAAATAAGCTAACAATTTTAGGCCGCGACTTTCTGAGGCAGGGTAGGGTGGCGCATGTACGACTTTAGTTTATGAAAACCCTAAGGTGCGGTGCCGAGGAAAACCTAACTACAGCCCTAGGATGATGAAATCATGCAAAAACAATTCTTACAAAAGATTTGCAAGCTTTGGATGGCGTGCCTGAGAACGTTAGAATTTTAATGTACAGTAAAATAAGCCAAGCAGGTCAAGTGAAATTACCAAGAACTATAATAACCACAAAATTTGCATCACAATAATATAGTATTGTATTTGTTCTGTACAAATGATGAGAAAAGAAACCAGATAGTAAACTCACATGAGTGTAGGAGTCTGTAGGCGATGGTGAAAGGAGATTTGATGTCCTTGGAGTGGTGAAGGTTGTCAGGGAGGCAATTAGGGGCCGTGGAGTAATTGTTTGGAGGTGCTATAACTTGTAGGTGGATGAAGGGGCTGGATGAGGCTGGAATGGATTTAGGAAAGCTAATGGGAATTCGGCTAGGGTTGGAGTGGAGAGGGCAAGATTCTCCAGGGTATGGAATGCTGGATTTATCAAGACCAAAACAGCAACTTGAAGGTTCGACCAGGCCATGGATAGGGCCTGAGAGGGGAAATATGGTTGGGATGGCTCGGCCAAGGTAGTGCTTGGGTGTTGGCCAGGCCTAGGGAAGGCAAGGGGGTTCAGTTGGGGTAGGATTTGGCTGTTATGGGCCTACTCGGTGATTGTCGGTGGAGTTGCTGGAGGTGGAGATGACAGTGGCGGAGATACTACGGAGTCATGACCGCGACTACTTAAGCGTGGCGTGCTCAAGAGAGAGAGAGAGCTTCCAAGATCTCTTTTAGGGTTTGGGAAAATAGACTTTCTTCATTGATACCAATACACGACCCAATGAGTCATTTAAATAGACTTACAACCAATTTTAATGGAAATACAAGCGACGGACTTGGAATGCAAATAAAAGGGAAATCAACGACAGACTTGGAATGCGACTAAAAGGGCACCACATAAAGACACGACATAAATAATGACGTCATATAATGAAACGACTTTTAAGACAGAATAAATGCATATTAAGAAATAAATAGTAATAAATAATGTCATAATAAAACCCATAACATCTCTCCCGGCCTTCAAATCGAGCTTGTCCTCAAGCTCGAACTTTGCGTGGATGGACGAGTCTTCTGGCATCTTCATCTCCCGCCAGAACAATGCCTGATAGCGCGTAGCGGTGGTTGGGATGTCAGCGAGTAGTGGCAGCGCCGTCGGAAAAATGGGCGACGAAAGGAATGTCTTCGGCGGGGATGGTGGAGCGGTGTTCATCAACAACGGTAAGAGGACAGAAGGAGTGACGATCGACAGAAGGAACAGATTTGGTGGCGAGGTGGCCGGAGGTACCGATGGAACATGGGCCCGCAAAGGAAGATGTGGAACGACGACGCAGTGATTGATGAAGGCGGCCCAAGGTGGGGCGACACCACCACAGAAGGTGATGGCAGAGGGGCAATCATCGCGGAGAGCGGTGGTACGTCGTCGGCTGGCGAAGAAGGCGATTGCACAAGGAGCGGCAGCGGCAACGACGAAGGAAGAAACTGTGGCGGGAAGAGGGCCATCAAATCATCAAGTTTGTGGAGGAGCGTGGTCATGGCGTCCTGACGACGAGCTTACAGACTCAAAGTAGAAGACTGGTCAGGCGAGCGTTTCTTAAACTCAGCAGGTTAATTAGGGGACTATGATAATTAATTAATCAAGAAATAATTAATTAATCAAAAAAATGATTAATCAATAATAAATTAATGTCATAAATGATATGCCGCTGCACCGGGCTCAAGGAGGAAATGCGAGCGTTTCTTTTCTTGGCAATCAATAGAGGGTTGGGCTCGATGCGGCTCGAGATTGAAAGTTGCAGCAGGTGGAAAGGGGAACGATTTCCAAACTAGGCAGTAGAGCTTAATTGGGAAGAAAAATGGCGCCGCAGATGGGAGGTCTCTGATGCGTGTGGATGGTTAGGTGGGAATGGAGTAGTAATTTTAATATTTTGGGGAGGGTATTTTTGTCCTGTATTGCCAAGTTTATAAGACAAGGGTAGGTGACGCATGACGAATCTATAGGCGGCGGATAAACCGTGACCTAACCCTACATGCTATGCAAAGCCCGACGGATCAATCACAAATTAGATAATAAATTTAAATATCCCACGCAAATATAAATTCACAGCAAAGCAAAATAATTTATTAAGCGAACAGGCTTAGGTTTTCCTCCGCGTGGAGGGCCAAAGCACGAGCGCGCGGCGAATAATTCCTTCCTGCAGTTAGAGATTAATCCAGGCGCAAATAATTATAACAAAAGGAACATCCACACAAGCATGTAATAATCCAGACGATAACAATGTCTTACAACCAAAATCCGATACAAAATACGACACAAATCTGAAAATAAAAATAGGGCTGCAGCAATTTTAAACAAATCTGAACTTTAGAGAAGAGAGGGGGTTTTCCGGGCGGTGGTGGACTAGATCGGGTAAGGGGGAGGTGGCTCCACGGGAGGAGGGATGTAGGCAACAAATCCGGAAGGTGCGGGGGCTGGATATGAGAGGTGCAGGAGTGGGATCGGGGCTGTCCTGGATCTGGGCTGTGCTGCCCAGATCTGGGATCTGCAGAATGGACAGGGGGCAGGCGAGGCTAGGGCTGTGGAGGGGGCTGTTGCTGGGAGGGTTCTTGGCAGGGAGTTATTGAGGGGGAGGGGCGTGCGGCTGTTGGGGAACAGAAGGGGCGGTGGGGGGCTGTAAGGTGGCCGACGGCTGGTTGTAAATAGACTGGCGGCTGGCTGGTTGCAAGGGTTGGCGGCCGGCTGTTGCAAGGGGGCTGGCGGCTGCCTGTTGGGAGGACAGGGAGGGTGGCGACAAGTGGCTGTAAGGGCTGGCGTGGTTGTTTGAGAGGGGGAGCTGGCGTGGTTGTTTGGTGGAGGAGAGGGCGGCTGCTGGCTGCAGGCTGGTTGCAGGAAAACAGGGAGATGGGCGGCTAGGGTTTGGAGGGTGGCTGTGGGGAAGGAGGGAGGAGGGGCTAACAAAAGCAAAAGATACTTACCCAAGGAGTTGTCACCAAGGGGTTCCACGGAGTCGACACCGCGGAAGGGATCACCGGAATGAAGGAAGAAGCTCTCCAAATCATTCAGCAATAAGAATTCCTGCAGCCCTAAAGACCTATTTATAATAAAACAATATTAGGGCAACCGAAATCGACGGCTATGATTGGCCGGCGGTTCCGATGCCATGACTACATGACATAAAACTCAAAATACATAATGCTATATATGAAAATGATTCGCAACACGCATCCGGACGCATCCACGGAGTCGGATCGTCGATCCGGGCACGCCATATATGGTAAGTCGCCAAATCAGCCCGAATGGGCCCCAAAACTCGTCCATCACTGCTCCGCATCAATCTCCCCGGCTTGAAAGAATTCATCTCCCGATGAATAGGGGTCAGAATTCTCTCGCCGCGTGCCAGGTAAAACTCGAAGAGGTCCGCCAGAGGTCGTCCAAGTGTCGACGCAGAAAAGTGGCCTCGTCAATCAACTCCTCCGGACTGAAAAATTTCCATCCCCGATGAGTGGAGACGGACGTACTGAAGTCGAAGTCCGGGGGCGAATCGATCAAGCTCATCTCTCAACACACTAGTAGAAGGATCCGGTGGAATCTGAGGTGCCAATGGTGAAACCGTTGGGGACAAATTCCCGGGTAAATAAGGGTCAGACGTGGGCTGAGAACGGGGCAATGAATGTGGTGGCAAGGGCTCGGGGGTAGACTGAATGGTGGGTGGTAACAACAGTGGTAAAGGCTCGGGAGGGCCGCCAAGATGTGGGCCTGAATACTCGTGAAGTGCAAAGTATGGCGTCAGGTCCTCGACATTGAACACAGTATGGGTACCCATGCTCGCGGGGATGTCCAACTCATAAGCATTTGTCCCGATGCATCTCAGGACTGAGTAGGGACCCATTCGCCTAACGCTCAAGCTTTTAGCAAGCCTAGCACGGAGCCTCACAACGCAGATTCTTACCATCACCTGCTCGCCTTCACGAAGTACCTGCACTTGCCAATGAACATCCGCATGTGATTTACAAAATTTATTATCATTATAAATTCTTCGTCGGACCGACTCATGGCACACATGCAAACGATGAATCGACAACACAACAAACTTATGCCAATGATGACAAAACGACACGACAGACTCATGCAAATGATGACAAAATGACTCAACAGACGCATACAAATGATGTAAATGAAACATGATTGACACAACATGCTCTCTATGGGAAAATCTAATAATGACCTGCAAATCTATCGCGGTAGGTGGCCTATCAGGAGGCTCTCTGGGAGGAGTGTAGCAAAACTCATCTCGTGTGAGACGAGTGCCCAGATGATCGAGAGAGACAACTATACTCAAATACGAGCTCGTAAAGCGCGAAATGTCTCTCAGGGAACGTGACACGTCAGAGGGCTCACCAGGAGGTGTGTAAGAAAAGTCTTCGCGAATGCGTCGACCGCCTAAGTGAAAATCGTGTGCACCGACTAGGAAACGCGGCGCTATAGTGTGGTGAGTGTCCCCGACAACAAAGAACTCATCGGGTGGGTCAGCGGGTGGTGTGTCCCAAAACTCATCACGAGTGTGATGTGTCAGCAGGTGGTGCCCTAAATATTGGATGTTCCTCACAATATCCATTCTCTGGAGCGGGGTCAGGGACGATAATGGAAGAGGCTTCCATAAATCGATACTCATACAAGCAGGGCTCACCTGAATCCCATGCTCATCAGGATGTGATGGATCATCAGGAGGCTCAACTGGGGGCTCGTCATGGAACTCGTCACTAGGTTCAAGGTCCTCCAGATGAGTACCAACAAAAGGGGTAGTGTCCCCGTGAATGGAAGACATGGCCACTACGAGATCAACACTAGGCTCTGGTCTCTCGGTCGTGATGTGACTCAGGGTAACGACAATGAGAGAGCGACATAGATATACGCTCAAGAATGGGTCTGTGGGTGCGGTGTCAAGATGTGAGTCAAGGGTAGGGGTGCTAACCAACCCATGACATGCCAGAGGTGGTGGTGTGGGTGAAGGACACAACACTACAGACTCAATAGGCCGCTCAGGTTCGCCCTCAGTCGGGGTCACAAGAGACGGGTCAGAAACTAGAGATAAGTCACTCACTGGGCTAAGCACCTCACTGGGGTGTGAGCAATCTGCATCAGGTATTACTTCAGTCATGTCTGATGGACCAATGATAGGCAAAGTGGTGTCCTCGGTGTGGGAGGGGCTCGTACTGCGGAGGTCAAAGTGAGGATCCAACCGACCAGCTCTTGCGGATCTCAAAGACTGTTCGTAACGAAGGGCAAGATGATACGTCTGCTCGAGGGACTTCGAGCTATGATAAACCACCTCAGTACGAATGTCTGATCGAAGGCCAGACCGAAATCTGCAAGAGGTCATGGCTGGGTCATCTCGGATATCGCTCCTCACAACTAACTCATCAAAACGATCCCTGTACTCAGCGACGGACATGGATCCTTGCTGAAGGGAAAATAATTGGTCGAGCAAGCGACTCCGATATGACGAAGGAAGGTACCTCTGACACAATGTACGCTTCATGTCCACCCAACTAGTGACGCGATGTAGACGGTCTTGCTCGCGTGTCCTCTCAATGCTAGCCCAATATGCTCTCGCCTGATCTAAAAGTCTAAGTTTTGCAAACTTGACGCGACGCTCACCGAATACCTCAAAATAGTCAAAATAATACTCCATATCCACGAGCCAATAACTGAAAGACTCGGGACTCGATGAGCCGTCAAAGGAAGGGGCAGCAGTTCGAAACTGACTCTCAAGATCTCTCTCGGAACGACGATCCTCATAATAATCATTCCTAAGGTAACCGAGTCGTGTCGAAGGATCAACACGATCCGTTCGCGTGTACGGATAAGAACGATGACAATCATCACGAGAATAAGCGTCGTAGTAACGTGGAGATCTCCCTGACGGGGCTCTGTGAGAGCGGGTGCTAGTGGACTCGAGACCTCCAAAGTGAGGGGAGGAATAATCGTGATAATCGTGACACCTAGACATAATGAAAACCTATAGACTCTACGACTGCGTATCAAAAAGAGCGCGTAACCTACCTCTGATACCAATTGACGCAGGACGAATCTATAGGCGGCGGATAAACCGTGACCTAACCCTACATGCTATGCAAAGCCCGACGGATCAATCACAAATTAGATAATAAATTTAAATATCCCACACAGATAAAAATTCACAGCAAAGCAAAATAATTTATTAAGCGAACAGGCTTAGGTTTTCCTCCGCGTGGAGGGCCAAAGCATGAGCGCGCGTCGAATAATTCCTTCCTGCAGTTAGAGATTAATCCAGGCGCAAATAATTATAACAAAAGAAACATCCACACAAGCATGTAATAATCCAGACGATAACAATGTCTTACAACCAAAATCCGATACAAAATACGACACAAATCTGAAAATAAAAATAGGGCTGCAGCAATTTTAAACAAATCTGAACTTTAGAGAAGAGAGGGGGTTTTCCGGGCGGTGGTGGATTAGATCGGGTAAGGGGGAGGTGGCTCCACGGGAGGAGGGATGTAGGCAGCAAATCCGGAAGGTGCGGGGGCTGGATATGAGAGGTGCAGGAGTGGGATCGGGGCTGTCCTGGATTTGGGCTGTGCTGCCCAGATCTGGACAGATCTGGGATCTGCAGAATGGACAGGGGGCAGGCGAGGCTAGGGCTGTGGAGGGGGCTGTTGCTGGAGGGTTCTTGGCAGGGAGTTATTGAGGGGGAGGGGCGTGCGGCTGTTGGGGAACAGAAGGGGCGGTGGGGGGCTGTAAGGTGGCCGGCGGCTGGTTGTAAACAGACTGGCGGCTGGCTGGTTGCAAGGGTTGGCGGCCGGCTGTTGCAAGGGGGCTGGCGGCTGCCTGTTGGGAGGACAGGGAGGGTGGCGGCAAGTGGCTTTAAGGGCTGGCGTGGTTGTTTGAGAGGGGGAGCTGGCGTGGTTGTTTGGTGGAGGAGAGGGCGGCTGCTGGCTGCAGGCTGGTTGCAGGAAAACAGGGAGATGGGCGGCTAGGGTTTGGAGGGTGGCTGTGGGGAAGGAGGGAGGAGGGGCTAACAAAAGCAAAAGATACTTACCCAAGGAGTCGTCACCAAGGGGTTCCACGGAGTCGGCACCGCGGAGGGGATCACCGGAATGAAGGAAGAAGCTCTCCAAATCATTCAGCAATAAGAATTCCTGCAGCCCTAAAGACCTATTTATAATAAAACAATATTAGGGCAACCGAAATCGACGGCTATGATTGGCCGGCGGTTCCGATGCCATGACTACATGACATAAAACTCAAAATACATAATGCTATATATGAAAATGATTCGCAACACGCATCCGGACGCATCCACGGAGTCGGATCGTCGATCCGGGCACGCCATATATGGTAAGTCGCCAAATCAGCCCGAATGGGCCCCAAAACTCGTCCATCACTGCTCCGCATCAGTAGGGTTATTTCTTCTTTATGTTCTCTGGTTGTATGTCTTGTGTGGTTCTTCTTAATCCCTAGTGAACATTGCCTTCCTGTTCTGTTGCAATACATCGGGTAAGAATCGCTGCTACTGTTCCATTGCATTTTTTTTGATCATATCACTGGTATCAGAGCTAGGTGCGGGTAGGAAACACGATGTCAGTTTCCGACGGTACCCGTTCGAAGGAGAGCCCCGGATCTGGAGCTGCTGCGGCAGGAGCAGGTGACCATGGCGCAGTCCATCCAATCGCTCACGGCACAATCGGACCAGCAGCGCCGGACTTTGGAAAAAATGAGGGAGATGTTGGCTAATCTCGTCGGTCCTCGGGTAGACAAAATGGTGGACTTGAGCGGATGCAATTCAGCCGCCGATGGACGCCTTTATACAGCCCATGACAACCACCTGAATACTCGATTTACACACTTCGAGTTCTCTCGTTTTTTTGGCGACGCCCTGCAGGAATGTGTCTACAAAGCTGAGCAATTCTTCGAACTCGGCGACACCCCGGACGATTGGAAGGTAAAAATTGTGTCGGCTCATGTGGAGGGGAAGGTGTTATACTGACATCAAGCTTACATGAAGTCTAGGCTCACACGACATTGCCGAAATGGGAAGAAGACACCCAAGCGCTGGCAACACGTTTTGGCTCGGCCCTCTTCGACGATCCAATGACGAAATTGAAAAATCTGAAGCAGAAGGGCACGGTTCAAGCATTCTTGGACGAGTTCGACATTCTCCTACATCGGGTGAATGTCACTGAAGAATATGCCATGAGTTTCTGCATTGCCGGACTTAAGGACGAAATCGGGTATGCCATCCGCATGTTCCAACTGAAGCCCCTCCAAGAAGTTTTTGCTTTGGCCCGGATGGAGGAGCGCCGGACAGCATCCTCGCAACGACGAAATTTTTTCAGCGTGGCTGAGACCAGTGTAGTGTCAGAGCGAAGGGTATCAACACACAAACCACTTTCGACCCGAATACCGGTTCACTCCCACGGAAGCCAAGGCAACAACCGACGACTGACATCGGCATAAATGGAGGAAGCGTACTAAAGGTCTTTGCTTTTGGTGTGATAGCAAGTACACACCGGACCACCGTTGTTTGGCGAAGGGGAGGTCTTACGCCTTGGAGTTGCTTTCCGGCGATGAAGACACCGATCCGGATCCACCTGGCAAGGACAATACAGAAGCAGTACAGGAAGACGACGACATGGAGGCGGTTCCACACCTATCGGTGCATGCTCTTATGGGCATCACACAATACCACACCATGAAGGTAACAACCTCGTATCAAGGGCACACCATTCAAGTTTTGATTGATTCTGGAAGCACGCATAATTTCGTGGACTACGGCGCGGCTCACCGGTTACAATGTCACGATACTCTGATACCCTCCTTCAACGTAGACATAGTGGATGGGAGGCGGGTATCCAGTTCTAACAAAGTGGTGGGATTCACTTGGCGGATGCAAGGTGTATTTTTCACAACCGACTTGTTGATGCTGCCACTTGGTTGGTGTGAAGTGGTTTTAGGGGTGCAGTGGTTGAGTACGTTGGGGGTGATACATTGAGATTTTGTCAACCTTCGCATGGACTTCATGAGCCATGGACGGAAGATCTCTCTGAGAGGGACAAAAACGGTGACCGGGACATGGATGAAGCAACATAGTTTGGAGAAAATGATAGCAAAAGGGGGGCACTTAAACATGCTGTCCTTATGCGCAGTCCGCATGGTTCAAGACCGGTTATCAGGTGAGAACACAGGAGAGCTTCAGGCTACGCACTTGGAGTTGGATCAGGGTGCGGAAACTGGGGATGTCCTGCCACCGGAAGAGGCCATACATTTGGAAGAAGTGCTGGCTGTTTTTGCCGACACTTTCAAGGAACCCTCCGGGTTACCACCGCATCGAGAACATGTACATCACATTCCCCTAACCGAAGGGTATGGGAACATCAATCTGAGACCCTATCGCTACCCGCCGCTACAAAAGGATGAGATAGAGAAGATAGTGGGGGAGATGCTACATGCGGGAATCATCAAACCGAGTTGCATCCTGTTGGAACCTTAGTTTTGATTTGAGTTAGGATCCACCTTTAATGTCTAAGTTTCTATCATAACATATCTTATAACTTAGATCAAATCCCATTAAGATAATAGGCTGAAAATATATATAATAGGCTGAGAAAATAAGAGAAGAATAAAAATAACACATGTTCTCTGCGTTCGACGAACGGCTATCTGCGTTTGACGAACGGCGCTCTGCGCTCGACGAATGATATTCATTCCGCGCTCGACGAAATCCAGCGGTTCAGCGTTCGACGATCCCGTTTCAGCGGTTCAGCGTTCGACGATCCCGTCTCAGCGGTTCAGCGGTCGACGAACAGATTGTCTCAGCGGTCGTCGAACAGAGCCCATCTCAGCGGTCGACGAAAAGTTACGTTCGACGAACTCAAGTCTGCGTTTGACGAACAACTCAATATTTCAGCGGTCGACGAAATCATCCAGGCTCAGCGGTCGACGAATCCTTCCGTTCGACGAACTCAAGTCTGCGTTCGACGAATCTTCAGCAGATGCTCAGAACGGCGAATTAAATGTTCAGGTCGACGAATCAAATGATGAGGTCGACGAACTTGAAGCTGAGCTCGACGAAATATCTTCAGCATTATTTTAATATCATTCTCAGCTCGACTAAAATATGTTATCAGATTTATTAAAACAATATTTTAGCATTTCTATTTATATATTGCTATATATATTGCTGCCTTAACAATACAGCCGTTGCAAGCATTAAATGTTATAGCCGTTGCAGCAAAGCCAAAGACGGCAATTTATGTTCTCGAGGATCCAGGAAATTAAAGAGATATTATTTCTTTCCTTTCTGGTCGGCAAGAATTCAAACTAGCCGAACAGATCTCCAGATTATATATTCAGAGAGAAGAACATAGGAGAAATTAAGAGATAGAAAGAAAAAGAGAAAAAGGAAACAAGAAGAACCAGGAAGAGAAAAACAGAGGGCAAAAAGAATAAGCAGATCTAAATATATTATATCTTTTTTTTGCTAAACTCTTCTTTGCAGATCATCTATATCCTGAGACACCAATCAATATCAATTGCTCAGGATCAAAACTGCAGAAGAAGAAGAAAAGAAAAGTTATTGCAATCAAGTGAAGAAGTCTCCACAAGCTGTCATCTAATCTAAATCAGACAGGGGGAGCTCTCTTCAACATCATCATCAAGATCCAAACTCAACAACCCATCAGGATCATCAAGAGTCTTCTTAGAAAGAGAAGAACAATATATCTTTTCCCCTTCTCCTTCCCATCTTGTAAAGGGTTATAACTCCCTTCAAAAGTTAACTCCCGGTGACAGGGCACCTTAGCAAAAACCTGCATCTTGGTTTTGAGCACCTGATCAAAAGCTCTGTGGTGTGTGGACACCTGAACAAAAACACCTTGGTGTGAGGGCACCTGA
This sequence comes from Dactylorhiza incarnata, assembly GCA_033032865.1. Classification (NCBI taxonomy): domain Eukaryota; kingdom Viridiplantae; phylum Streptophyta; class Magnoliopsida; order Asparagales; family Orchidaceae; genus Dactylorhiza; species Dactylorhiza incarnata. The sequence goes on from JAWHQI010000281.1 coordinate 2,888,018, forward strand.
TCAACAACCTCCTAGTGGATTCCTACCAGTGGGTAGAAGAGTAGATGTACCCAGGTTGATTGGGGAACTACTATATATCTTGTGTCATCTGGTTGTTTGCTTTGTTTTATTTCTTTATTGTTGTGCTGTGATTATTATGCCCTCTTAGTGTTTGTTGTTATTACTCACTCAACACATATATTTATATATATCATTATTTTGAAATAAACTTAAACAAGAGCTTTAATATTAAGAACTAAAACTCACTTTCACATCCCCTATGCATCCCCGGTGGTGCTCGTACAAAAAGGTGACGAAATGTGGAGGCTATGCATTGATTACCGTCAACTCAACTTACAGACAGTAAAAGACAAGCATCTGATTCCCATTATCGAGGGGCTCATTGATGAGTTACACGGGGCTCTTTTCTTCTCCAAATTGGATATGCGGGCGGGCTATCATCAGGTCCGGATGACGAAAGAGGACATTTACAAGACGGCGTTCCGAACACACCATGGACACTACGAATTTTTAGTCATGCCCTTCGGCCTGACCAACGCACCATCAACATTCCAGAGTCTAATGAACAAGATCTTTCAGGACCAACTTCGGAAATTCATCTTAGCCTTTTTCGACGATATATTGATTTTTAGTAAATCTTGGCAGGAGCACATGGAGCATCTCACTTTTACATTGGAGACGTTACGCCAACACAACTTATTCCTCAAGCGGAGTAAGTGTAGCTTCGGGCAACGGAAGGTACACTATCTGGGCCATATCATCTCACACGAAGGAGTGGCCACGGATCCGAGAAAGATTCGGGCTACGTTGGAATGGCCGACCCCTAAGATAGCGAAGCATGTGCGGGGCTTCTTAGGCCTCACCAGATACTACCGGAGGTTTAGAGTGCGTTTGGTTGGGCTGTTGCTGATGAAAAGCTGCTGATCAGAAATGGAGTTTTGAAAAAGAGCTGTTTCTGAGAAATGGAGTTTTGTCAAAAAAACTATTTGGGTCAAATTGAGTTTTCACTGCTTATTGAAATGGAGTTTTGAAAAATTTGTTTGGTAACCAAATGAAGTTTTTGATGAATTTTTTTCTTAATATGATACTCAATACACATAAAATATATAATCTTGATAATAGTTACTACAATAGATAAAAATAACAACATTTCTTCCCACCATCTACGATCTAGAAGCGTACAACTGTTGCGCTATACTTTCACGCAACGTGATCATCTCTTCTACACCGCCAGCAGTATCAGGACAAATTTCTCGGTGCCCTTGTGTGCTCACCCCCTCATCCCCACATCCCTGCTCGCAGTCACTGAAATCAATATCCCTTCGCGAAGGGTGTCGTCTTGTAACTTGCACCACCGCCATCACCACAGAGAAGTCGTCGTGGAATAATGGCCAGCTTGCATGCAATCTTACTACTCACTGCGCCGCCTACTCACCGCGACCTCGCCGCACTATGTCCGACATGTCCGACATGTCTCCCGACATGTCATTTTTCAAGGCAAAACGATGTGTTTTGCTAAAAAAAATAGATATGTCCTTTTGTAAAATATAGGCCGACATGTCCGATTTTTTCCGATATATCGGCCGACACGACTTTTAAATATATCGCCCGCTATTTTATTTTATGTTATATTAACAGACTAGCAGCATATGTTTAAATCGCTCATGAATATTATATTATGTATGTTTAAATCGATTAGACTTATTGTTTCGATTTTTTTAACGTATTATTCTTACAACCAATTTTGTATAATTGTTTCACAATTTTTTAATTTCATATTACAAAAAATCTGAAAATATTTAATACATTTATTACAAAAAATATAAAAATATTTAAATCTTCTTTATTTGCAATAAACTTATCGTTATGAAAATAAAATTATTGTATACTATTAAATATATTTTACAATGTATCATTTTGTATTTGTTAATAATATTTTATCTTAAATACAATTCGATTTTCTTTTGTAATATAAATGACTCATTTTTTATCTATTTGTTATATTATTTTTCTATTTTTATAACATATAATTATAGTTAATATACATAAAAATAAAAATTTTATTCATAAAACATGAAAATCCGATATTTTAAAATATCTCCGACATGTCTCCGACTTCCGACATCCGACATTTAAAAACTCAATCTGATATGTCGCCGACATCCGATATTTAAAATATTGGCCATCACAATATCGCCTTGTTTAACGAAGTTGTAGCTCAGCATACCCCGTAATATAACCCACTTCTTCCAAATGCCGAACAATCTTTCAACCACACTTCTAAGTGATGAGTGCGCATGATTGAATATCTCTCGGCGTCCTTCTGGTGCACGACCGCCACGAGCAAAGTCTGGAAGATGATACCGTGTCTCTTGATATGGTTTCAAGTATCCCCTTTGTAGTGGATAACCAGGATCCACCAAGTAATATTTTTTTGAAAAACATGAGCTCAGTTGTTATTCTCCCAGAGTGAGAGTATAAAAAAAGGAACAGAAATCATTAATTATTACCTCGTGGTGGATGCAGAAATTTGTAACGGGGATCCCTAAGCGCATAGTTGAAAATGCGGCTATCATGCGCAAAGCCTTCCCAACCTGCCATAACGAACGTGAAACACATGTTGAAATCACAAGAAGTCATCACATTTTGTGTTGGCATGCCATGTCTCCCAATGTACGAAACTTGATCACGAACAGGTACGCATGCATGAACATGTGTTCCATCATTTGCATCGACACAATCTTTAAAGAAGGGCATGTAACGCGAGTCGTACCGAATCTCTGGCGGTGTGTTACTGAAAGATCTATTTAATGGTTGAATCACTTCATCCGCCAGTAGTAGCAATACGCGAATGCCTTCTCCAAAAAACCTGCTAGCAGTCTCCGTCGAGTGCTGAAAGCGCTCACATGTCTTTCTCATGACCTCATTATGAGACAATATGTCCAAGGTCAGTGCCAAAATATCTCTAGATGCAGTCCGTCTCGTTCCGTGAAATCCGTACTTCTCCTCCAGGACATGCAATAGATCCATAAAAATTTCTTGGGACATACGATAAGAATTGTGAAATCTGACTGTCGAAGATCGAAGCATTTCTCTAACCAATTTATCACCTGTTTGCTTCGATGTCATGCATGGTACTGGTTGGTTGAAAAGAGAACTACTTTCAGCCAAAATACTAATTGTTGATACAACATTTTGATGATGTGCGATCGCATAACTTTTAATAGCGCCAAAGTTATCTTCCGAATCATCAGAGTCAGCGGTAGACATTTTCTGATAAACAAAACACATGATATAAATAAGAATGGTGTCTAACTACAACAACAGAAATAATATGATAATACTAATAATACTAATAGAAATACTAATAATGTCCAACCACAACAACAGAAATAACAATAACAGTCTAGCAGTACACGAACATAATATGATAATCCTACTCCCCACCATTTTAGCGGTTATGAATCCACTTTATGTTCGTACCCTCGGGTAGGAACATAAATGCCTCTCTATGACCTTTGTCCAACAAAAAAGTGATGACAAAGTCATAGAATTTCTCGTCCGCTACAACGTCGGGGTATCCACTTAACCGCTCTAATGCCTGAGTAATAGTATATGGATTGCTCTTCGGATGTCCCTGAATGCATCGACTGATGGTCCTTGAAGATTCTGCCAAATCTTCTAAGACGGAGCTGGTGACACTTTTCTTTCCTTTTTTCCTCTTCCTCGCCGATGTGACCTCGGGGGGACATGGTGCAACATTATCCTCCTGGATGTCATGCTCCTCAACGGACAACTCTCTCTCGTCGATGGACTCGTGTGGATTATTCCTTATGCTAGGAATGATAGCATGACGTCCTCCGACAACTACTGAATCGAACATCGTCCTCAATCGTTCCTCTAACTCGGGGGGATGTCTGCATATCTGAACTTTCTGGCCGCTGGGACAACCCACAATATTGTAACAAAAATTAAGAAGGGCAAAATGTAGAACATAAAGTGAATCATCATTATTAAAAAAATGAATACCTTCAATCTCTCGGTCCACCACTCGTCCGAAGCATCTATAGTCTTTGTAGTAGGATTCCAACCCAAACCAGTCTTATCACGTTTCAGCTAACTCCAAATTTTCCACTCCTTCAAATGATCCCATTTGTTCTTCATTTGAACCTTATCGTACTGTTTTCCAGTTTGAAGGTGGAATTTCGTAGTCACATTTACCCAACCCTCTTTGCTAAAATGGGTTGTCGGTCGGTTACCAAGCTCTATTTCTTGTATGCATATGTCACAAAAAATCAGGACATCATTTGCATCCCATATAGCAGAGACACCACCGTCTTTCGGCTTACCCATCTTAAAAAAAATTCAATTCTTAACTAAACAAACAAAATATTAAATTCAAAACACATACAAACATACACACACACATACAAATACACACACACACATATAACACACACATCCACACACACACATACATAAACACCCACACAAACACATATAACACACATACAAAAACACACACACACACACACACACACATATACACACATATAACACACACACATATAACACATACATAAACACACACACACACACATATAACACACATACACAAAAACACACACACACATACATAAACACATACATACACACACATACATACATAACTACACACAAACACACACACACACATATACATAACCACACACAAAAACACACACACATACATAACCAAACACATACAAATACACACACACATCCACACACACATCCACACACATATACACACACACACACACACATACACACACATCCACACACACAACATACACACACACACACATATACACACACACATACACACAAACACATATATACAAATAAACACACACACATACACACACATCCACACACATCCACACACAGATATACACACAGATATACACACATACAACACACACACATACACACACACATACACACATACACACACATAACACATACATAAACACACACACATATAACACATATAACACACAAAAAACACACACACATACATAAACACACACACACACATACACAAACACATATATACAAATACACAAACACATATATACAAATACACAAACACACACACATACAAAAAAAAACACACACACATGCACACACACATATACACACAAACACACAAAAAACACACATACACATACACATACATAACCACACATACAAATACACACACACATACACACACAAACACATATATACAAATACACAAACACACACACACACATCCACACACACATACACACACACACATCCACACACACATATACACACACACAACACACACACACACACACACACATATATACACACACACACATACACACACACATACACACACAAACACATATACAAATACACACACACACACACAAACACACACACACATACACACACACAAACACAAAAACACACACATACACACACACATACATAACCACACACACACACACATATACACATTCACCACATCACACCACACACATATACACATTCACCACATCACACACACACACACACACACACATGTACACATTCACCACATCACACCACACACATATAAACATTCACCACATCACACACACACACACATACATGATAACTTCCCAAAAGGAAGTTACTTCACTACTTATTTTATTCTAATTTTCATTAAAAAGAGGAGAATAATCCCCAATTATAGAAAATATGTTTAAATATCTTATTAATCAATGTTGGACTGATTTCGGTCATTTTCCATGGTTTTCTATCTAAGATTGGTCAAAGGATTCAAGTTGGGGAAGCAAATGATCATTTATTGCTGATGCAGAAATTATGTTGCAACGCCTAAAATTAGCAGGTTGTAACGTGGCGGCGAAATTCAGATTTTGAATTTTAAAAAGAGGCGCCTACGTGTATTTCCAAAGGAGGCACCCCTTCAGATTTGGAATGGAAGTTAAGAGCACGAAATTACAGCACTAAAGGAGGATTATTCTTGGGGAGAAAGGTGGGAATAGGTGGAAAGAAAAGGAGAGAACTTTTGAGGTCTTCTTCCTCTTAAGGATTTCGGCTAGGGCTTGGAGAAAGGAGAGGGTGGATCATCACGAAGGAGAAGGATCTGAGTCTAGCAACCTTCCTACAGCGTTTTTTAATTTCCTTAATCATGTCTAGTAAGATCTACTTTGATTTGCTACTCCTCTCTTCCTTCATGAACTAATTTTCTAAGTCTTGCATGTGTGAAGTACCTTAGTTGTGATGATGACTTGATTTTCATTTATAATTTATGAATGTATTGACGTTGATCTTTATTAAATTTATGATCTTTTCTTGGGATTTTGGTTTAAGTTTCATCTTTAAAGTGCTTGACAAAAATTCGAGAGATGAGTCGGGCTAGATGAACGTTTATTCGCACGGCGATATTCGAGAGAGGAGTCGTGTAGTTTTTAACCAAACTTCCGTATTTATACTTCATCGCGAGATTCGAGAGAGGAGCGTTGAAAGTGCATCATAAATCTTAATATAATTCCAAGAGAGAGAGAGATCTCCTCTTGAATTAGCAACCGTGATTCTAGCACTTCATGTTATTTTAATTTCATCTAAGTTGGAGACGACTAGAGGATTTGAAATAAACGGATAATGGAGATCGAGAGATAAAGTTATCCAATTTAGAATCGTTGCAAGAGAATCGTTAATACTTCATGAATTATCATTTTTATTAGTTATCTTCATAGCAAGGGAAAATCACATGTGAGACTATCTTTCCAAGTGAAGTAAAAGTAATTTAAGTAACCGTAACTAGAATTGTAGTTGTTTTATTTTGCACTATTTAAGTTTCTCTATCAATCATTATTACTTGCTTGAATTTAGAGAAAAAGACAGAATTAATATTTGTGAGCGCTAAGTTAAGCACTTCCTCGTGGGAACGATCACTTTCTCATCATTTTATTACTTGTACGACACGTGCACTTGCGTATTTATATACACCTTTTGCGGGCGTACCAAGTTTTTGGCGCCGTTGCCGGGGAACTGCGCTAATTTAGTGTTTTATTTCTCACAATATTTGTGAAACCTTAGTACTTAGAGATCAAACATTTGTTTGTTCGTATTATTTGTTTTAATTTATTCGTCTATTTGAATACTGGTCGGTGTATGTCCAGATATAGGCAAGTAGAATTATTGCCGTTGAATTCTGAAATTGAGCGTACCTGTAGACGAAACAGGAGAGACTTTAGGACCGTTAACATTATTCATCCTGCGATGAATGATCCTGAGCCAAATAATGTTAATAATAATGATGGTCAGGTTGAGCAAAATGCCCAACCGCCAGCACCACCACGTATGACTTGTCACGATTATAACACACCTCTAAGGGGAGGTTTGCACTTCAGCATTGCTCGACCAGCAATTGCTGCTAACAATTTTAAAATGGACCCACTAATTATGCAACAAGTGCAAAACAATAAGTTTGGGGGTCTAGGTCATGAAGATGCAAATTCCCACTTACGAACCTTCTTAGCAATTTGCGATATGTTTAAGTTCAATGGAGCATCGGAAGATGCAATTCTGTTGAGAGCATTTCCGTTCTCCTTAGAGGGTAGAGCTAAGGATTGGTTAGACTCGTTACCACATGAGTGTATCACAACATGGGACGAACTAGTCGATAGGTTCCTGAACAAATATTTTCCACCCTCTAAGACTGCAAAACTGAAAAGGGATATTACAACATTTTTACAAGGTAACGGGGAAACTCTTTACGACGCATGAGAACGTTTTAAAGAGCTGTTGAGAGAATGTCCTCATCATGGGTTGCACCAACACCAGCAGGTGTCCACATTTTACAATGGGCTGCAAACTGCAACCATGATTTTAGTCGATGGAGCTGCTGGGGGCTCTTTAATGAAGAAGTATCCTGAAGACGCGTATGCTATTTTAGAAGACTTAACATCTAATAATTATCAAGCATACGAGAGACAAACTAATAGTAATCCAGCGGGAGTCCATCAGGTGGACCAAATCACTTCTTTGGCCGCTCAGATGGCGTCGCAGTTCAATTTAATTAACAAAAGATTAGATTCACTCTCAACCCCTACAACTAGTGCCCCGCTCACAGTTGAACAACTAAATCAAATAACTGAAGAAGCAAATTATGTGGGAGGGCAACCAAGACAAATTCCGCCAGGATTTGCCAATCATTATCACCCCGAGTGGCGAAATCATCCAAATTTTTCCTGGAAGAATAATCAAGGGATGAGTCAACCACACGGTTTTAATCAAAATATGAATCAACTACCTATCAATAACAACTCTCAACCCCAACAAGTAAACCAAAGGAAGATGACTGATGAGTTTATCTTAGGCATGTTCCAAAAGTATGACTCAAAAATGGTAGGAATAGAATCATCGTTAAGATCACTAGAAACTACTATGGGGCAACTTGCAAATTCATTAAGTCAAAGGCTCATTGGAACTCTACCTTCTGATACCACACCCAATCCAACAAAAGATAATCATAATAATCATTGCAAGGCTATTGCACTAAGGAGTGGTCTAGAGATCCCAAGTGGGGAGGGGTTGCTTGAGAAAGTTAGGGAAGAAGAAACGAGTAAGAAGCCAAGTGAGTCGAGCATATTAGAGAAGGACGAGTTGGGTGAGAAAAATGAGGTGGGAGAGAAACAAAAAGAGAAACTAAATCAAAATAAAGAAGTAGTCTATCTATCACCCCCATTTCCGGCTAGACTTGTTAAATCCAAACTTGACACACAATTCCAAAAGTTTATGGAGATTTTCAAAAAGTTAACTATAAATATCTCATTTGCTGAGGCTCTTGAGCAAATGCCAAGTTATGCCAAGTTTATGAAGGATATCTTGGCAAAGAAAAGAAAGTTTGTTGATAAAGAGATAGTGACGTTGACTGAGGAATGTAGTGCTATATTGCAGAAGAAGTTGCCACCCAAGCTTAAGGACCCCGGTAGCTTCACAATTCCTTGTTCTATCGGTTTAAACTTTGTTGGGAGAGCTCTATGTGACCTTGGGGCGAGCATTAATCTGATGCCTTTATCTATCTATAAGAAGTTTGGTTTAGGGGAGATCACACCTACATCTCTGACTCTACAGTTGGCCGATAGGTCTCTAGCATTTCCCAAGGGAATTGTAGAGGACGTATTGGTTAAGGTGGATAAATTTATCTTCCCCGCCGATTTTGTGGTACTTGATATGGATGAGGACAAGGATGTCCCCATCATTCTGGGTAGACCATTCTTGGCCACCGGACGAACACTCATTGACGTCCAGAAGGGTGAGCTTACCGTGAGAGTTAATGATGAGAATGTGACATTCAACATCCTCAAAGCTATGAAATTTCCGGATGATAAGGAGGAGAGTTTCTCTATTGAGGAAGTGAATGCACCTACACGTATGATGTATGATGAGAATGATTGGGAGCGTAAAATCCTGAATGTGTTAACAAATGAAGAAATAGAAGAGGACCCAGACTTAACGGAAACTGTAGAAGTTTTAAGTATTTATGATCATATACCAAATGCTAATATGTTTGAGTTAATAAGTAGACCAAGTGAGTCTAAGGTCATGAAGTCTTCTATCTTAGAGCCACCTACACTTGAATTGAAACCGCTACCCGAAAACTTAAAGTATGTTTTTCTCGGTAAGGATAACACACTACCGGTTATTATTGATGCATCTTTAGTTAAGGAAAATGAAGAGAAATTGCTTGAGGTTCTTCGTGAGTATAAAGGAGCAATGGGTTGGACCATTGCAGATATTAGAGGGATAAGTCCCTCAATTTGTATGCACAAAATTCTTTTGGAAGAAGAAGCAAAAGAGTCAGTTGAACACCAACGAAGACTTAGCCCACCAATGAAAGAAGTGGTCAAGAAGGAGATAATCAAATGGTTGGATGCGGGTATTATTTATCCTATCTCCGACAGCCGGTGAGTAAGTCCCGTTCAATGTGTGCCAAAGAAGGGGAGCATTACGGTAGTTAAGAATGAGAGCAACGAGTTGATCCCCACTAGAACGGTAACTGGGTGGCGGATTTGTATGGATTATAGAAAGTTGAATAAAGCGACTAGGAAAGATCATTTTCCACTTCCATTCCTCGATCAGGTTCTTGATAGGTTAGCAGGAAATGAGTATTTCTGTTTCTTAGATGGTTACTCGGGGTATAATCAAATCATGGTAGCTCCCGAGGATCAGGAGAAGACTACCTTCACCTGTCCTTTTGGGACATTTGCATTTAGGAAAATGCCCTTTGGATTATGTAATGCTCCTGGCACATTCCAGCGCTGCATGATCGCTATTTTTACTGATCTGATTGATGAGGGGATCGAGATCTTTATGGATGATTTTTCAGTATTTGGGAGATCATTTGATGAATGTCTGAAAGTGTTGAAGAAAGCTTTGGATAAGTGCATTCAAACCAATTTGATCCTAAATTGGGAAAAATGTCACTTTATGGTCAAAGAAGGAATTGTTTTAGGACACAAGGTGTCAAAGAAGGGATTGGAAGTAGATCGTGCAAAGACAGAGGTTATAGAGAAATTGCCTCCACCAACTAATGTTAAGGGAGTGCGAAGTTTTTTAGGACACGCCGGCTTTTACCGTTGTTTCATTAAGGATTTTTCTAAAATCTCTAAACCACTAAGTCATTTATTAGAAAAAGATTCACATTTTAACTTTGATGAGGAATGTCTAGCTGCCTTTCATTCTTTGAAGCAAAGGCTGATTTCTTCACCCATTATTATTTCACCCGATTGGTCTTTACCATTCACCATTATGTGCGATGCTAGCAACTTTGCTATGGGCGCGGTTTTAGGACAAGTGTGTGACAAGGTCTTTCACACAATCTACTATGCTAGCAAGACACTGATTGATGCACAAATAAACTATACAACTACCGAGAAGGAGTTATTAGCAGTCGTTTTCGCTTTCGACAAATTTCGATCCTACTTGGTAGCTTCTAAGGTGATTGTTTATACGGACCATGCAGCAATTCGATTTTTAGTGGAGAAAAAAGACGCTAAACCTAGACTGATTAGGTGGGTTCTCCTCTTGCAAGAGTTCGACTTAGAGATTAAAGATCGTAAGGGAGCGGAGAATCCGGTAGCGGACCACCTATCACGTCTGGAGTATGAGTTTGAGAAAGATGTAGACATAGAGATTAGAGAGAATTTTCCTGATGAGAGGTTACTGGCAATATCTGAGGCGAGTATTCCATGGTATGCGGACATTGTGAACTACATAGTGAGCAATGTATTTCCCCCAGACATGGACTATCAACGAAGAAAAAGGTTTCTCCACCAGGTGAAATCTTACATCTGGGATGATCCGTATCTGTTTAAGATTTGTGCTGACCAAGTGATTCGCAGATGCATCCCCGAGGTAGAAGTACAAGGTATCCTAGCGAAATGTCATGCTTCACCTTATGGTGGACATTTTATGGGAGAGAGATCGGCAATAAAAGTCCTAGAGGCTGGCTTCTATTGGCCAACTCTATTTAAGGATGCTCATAGGTTCGCAAAATGTTGCGATAGATGTCAAAGAACGGGAAACATCAATCGAGGGGATAGCATGCCACTGACTAATATTCTAGAGGTGGAGATCTTCGATGTGTGGGGAATAGATTTCATGGGCCCATTTGTAAACTCAAATGGAAATCTTTATATACTTTTAGCTGTGGATTACGTCTCGGAGTGGATAGAAGCTATAGCCACACCTAAGAATGATGTTAAGGTTGTATTAAAATATCTTAAGGCTAATATTTTTTCTAGATTCGGTACACCCAGAGCCATAATAAGTGACGGTGGAGCACACTTTTGTAATACTCAATTTAAATCGCTCCTACGAAAATATGGAGTCACTCACAAAGTCGCCAAGTTTCTAATAGAGAGATAAAATCAATCCTAGAAAAAACGGTAAGCGCAACTCGTAAGGATTGGTCACAAAAACTAAACGAGGCATTATGCGGCATATAGGACGGCATTTAAAACCTCGATAGGCCTAACCCCATATAAAATGATCTATGGCAAATCATGTCATCTTCCAGTCGAATTGGAGCACAAAGCATATTGGGCAATAAAAAGGTTGAATTTTGATCTCCAAGAAGCGGGCAAGAACAGACTTTTTCATTTGAACGAATTGGAAGAAATTAGATCTAACGCGTATGAAAATGCTAGGTTGTACAAGGAAAGGACGAAGAAATGGCATGATTTGAGGTTGCGAAGAAAGGAGTTCAAAAAAGGGCAGCTCGTCCTCCTGTATAACTCACGACTGAGATTATTCCCGGGAAAATTGAAGTTACGATGGTCTGGGCCTTTTCGGGTGGAGGAGGTACATCCGTTTGGAGTTATCACGATTTGTAATGAGAGAGACGGATCCAAGTTTAAAGTAAATGGACAGAGGTTGAAGGAATATTATGAAGGCAGTGACCAGCGCGAGGCGATGGTGTTAACTTTCAGTTGAAAATGAAATAGGGAAAGCGTCCGGCCGGGACGTTTTAAACGAGGCGCTAGGTGGAAGGCAACCCACCATCTCTGTTATTTTTCTATCGTTTTTAGTTTGTTTTGTTTGTTTTATGTTTGTTTTTATCAATTGGAGGAAAATAGGTGATGGAAGAGATTGCAAAGTGGATCTTGGTAGTAAATAATTTTAGAAATAAATTTTCCAGATTTCAGGTTGCAACGCAAAAATTTTGCACGTTACAACGTGCTAGCCTCGGTGGCAGCTTTAAATTCTGGCAGTTTTGATTCCGCGTTGCAACGCATAAATTTTGCGCGTTACAACTTGCTAGCCTCGGTGGGACAACGCATAATTTTTTCTTATTTTTCCGCGTTGCAACGCATAATTTTTGCGCGTTGTAACGCATAAATTTTGAATTCCGCGTTGCAACGCATAAATTTTGCGCGTTACAACGCATAAATTTTTCTTATTTTTGGACAATATTTCTGTGAAATTAGTGCTGTGATGTTTGCATATTTTAATTTTATTGCCCATTACCTTGCATTCCATTACTTTAGTTACTTGAAAGGTTTTGCTAAGATATGGCTCCATCCAATATCCATTGCTAACGTTAGAATCTTTAAATTATAAGCTACTTTATTAGGGTTATGCTTGTGTTTGGTTTTGTGATGTTATTTGCAGATCCTCTGAACTACTGGGCTATGATTCGATCGAATCACTCATGGACTATGAATTCTTTGGAAGGTGGCAATGCAACATGCAGAAAAATATGAGGGGAGTAATTGTTTTACATTATTCCTATTTCTTTTATCGTAAAATTGTCAATTATTTTCCTCTTTTATATTTTTCATTAATATAGTTGCTAGGGACTAGCAATATTTTAAGTGTGGGGGTGGGTAGAGTTCAGCCCCTACTGCTTGGATAAGGACTTATTTATTTATATATGCGAACTCAATAACTCCGTCCTTGTTTTTGCAATTTAACCTATAGGACATTCTTGTTATCCAATGATAATCGAGTGGTATGGCCGGTTAATCAAACGATTTCAGTCACAGAATTTGAAATTAGTGAGAATTTTTTTGGTAAAGCGCTCTTAAGTCTGATTTAAGCACAATTTTCCTTGAAAGATTTTACTTCAAAACCTAGCTTTTGATATGTTTTCTGAAATATAATGGGGATGGGTAAGCAAGAACTGAGTTAACGATGTTGGCTGAAACATGGGTTTATGTAGTTAAATCATTTTGACCCTCCACTACAATCTTTGCGCTTGAACACTTTTCATGTTGATACGTATATTCCACGCTTACCTTCCCAATATTCTTACTAGTTATGTCTTAGTATATTAGCCATTTTATGGGTGTTTAATTAAAAAAAATGATTGAGATTCATAGTGATATGGGCCTAAGTATATGTATACATACCTGGAATGATCCCTACTATGCTAGCAAATTATAAAAAAAAAATATAAATAAAAAATGCATCATAGTGATTATGTGGCCTGGGTATGTACACTTATACTTGGAATGATCCCTACTACGAATAAAAAGATTAAAAAAAGAGAAAGAAGGTCAATAAACCCCATAATTTGGTGAATTATTAAGATTACTAACTAAGAGAATGTCTTTCCACTTTCAACATTAGCCCTGAACGCGTAACCAAGTAAATTCTACTTTCATTTGAACTACTAATCTTTGAGTAGGCTCAATCAATAACTTAGCTTATTCTTATCACCCTTATGTTGCGGAGATCCAATGTTAAAAGATGTTTGCGAGTAACTAATTTTAAGGAAAAGCACACACAACACATATGTCTTTATTGAGCTTTACCTTTCATTCAAGCTAATGGATTTGTGAATGATTGAATTCGTGTTGATTTATTGGCTTATCAGTTGAGTAAAGCGGATTTCATTAATATGCCTTAGTTAATTTGTTGTTAAGGATGTGTGATTATCTGAGTTTGCACAATTTCATCAGTTCTTTATTCAAGTTTTGAATTTATTATTTTGTTGCTAGGGACTAGCAACTGACTAAGTGTGGTGGGGTGATAACTTCCCAAAAGGAAGTTATTTCATTACTTATTTTATTCTAATTTTCATTAAAAAGAGGAGAATAATCCCCAATTATAGAAAATATGTTTAAATATCTTATTAATCAATGTTGGACTGATTTCGGTCATTTTCCATGGTTTTCTATCTAAGATTGGTCAAAGGATTCAAGTTGGGGAAGCAAAGGATCATTTATTGCTGATGCAGAAATTATGTTGCAACGCCTAAAATTAGCAGGTTGTAACGTGACGGCGAAATTCAGATTTTGAATTTTAAAAAGAGACGCCTACGTGTATTTCCAAAGGAGGCACCCCTTCAGATTTGGAATGGAAGTTAAGAGCACGAAATTACAGCACTAAAGGAGGATTATTCTTGGGGAGAAAGGTGGGAATAGGTGGAAAGAAAAGGAGAGAACTTTTGAGGTCTTCTTCCTCTTAAGGATTTCGGCTAGGGCTTGGAGAAAGGAGAGGGTGGATCATCACGAAGGAGAAGGATCTGAGTCTAGCAACCTTCCTACAACGTTTTTTAATTTCCTTAATCATGTCTAGTAAGATCTACTTTGATTTGCTACTCCTCTCTTCCTTCATGAACTAATTTTCTAAGTCTTGCATGTGTGAAGTACCTTAGTTGTGATGATGACTTGATTTTCATTTATAATTTGTGAATGTATTGACGTTGATCTTTATTAAATTTATGATCTTTTCTTGGGATTTTGGTTTAAGTTTCATCTTTAAAGTGCTTGGCAAAAATTCGAGAGATGAGTCGGGCTAGATGAACGTTTATTCGCACGGCGATATTCGAGAGAGGAGTCGTGTAGTTTTTAACCAAACTTCCGTATTTATACTTCATCGCGAGATTCGAGAGAGGAGCGTTGAAAGTGCATCATAAATCTTAATATAATTCCAAGAGAGAGAGAGATCTCCTCTTGAATTAGCAACCGTGATTCTAGCACTTCATGTTATTTTAATTTCATCTAAGTTGGAGACGACTAGAGGATTTGAAATAAACGGATAATGGAGATCGAGAGATAAAGTTATCCAATTTAGAATCGTTGCAAGAGAATCGTTAATACTTCATGAATTATCATTTTTATTAGTTATCTTCATAGCAAGGGAAAATCACATGTGAGACTATCTTTCCAAGTGAAGTAAAAATAATTTAAGTAACCGTAACTAGAATTGTAGTTGTTTTATTTTGCACTATTTAAGTTTCTCTATCAATCATTATTACTTGCTTGAATTTAGAGAAAAAGGCAGAATTAATATTTGTGAGCGCTAAGTTAAGCACTTCCTCGTGGGAACGATCACTTTCTCATCATTTTATTACTTGTACGACACATGCACTTGCGTATTTATATACACCTTTTGCGGGCGTACCAATACACATTCACCACATCACACCACACACACATTCACCACACAAAAAAATTGACAAAATCAAACACACACTTTCACCACAATCATCACAAAAACAAAAAACACATACACACATTCATCAAAAAAAATTCAAGATCCACCATAAAATCGGGAGAAGATCAACCATAAAACTATCATTCCACCGTAAATAAATACAAAATTGAAAAAGGGAGGATTTTTACCTAAAATCCGGAGAAGGGAACGAACTAGCCGGCGAGGAGAACTTGAGGCGACGAGAGGCGTGCAATCCGGCGACGTGACAAGCCTTTGTTGACGACGAGAGGCGGCGTGACTAGCCTTCGTTGGCGACGAGAGGCGGCGTGACACCGGCGGCGGGAAATACCGGCGAGACCGTCGTCGACGTGGGCGCGAGAAGACGATGCAGGGGAGAGGGAACCCTAGCTGTGGGATCGCCGCGTCTGGACTGGAGAGATTTATCGCGTCTGGCATATAGGAAGAAACGGGGGTTATTAATAACCTCCGTTTCGGTCCATCAGCAGTGCCAAACACTGCTTTTGCCTATATTTGCGTTCCGTTCCTGCCGCACCGGAGCATATAAGCTCAACCAAACGGGCCCTTATTCTAGGCTACGGCGGCATCGCTGAGCCGTTAACGGAATTGCTCAAATCAGCCCAGCTACATTGGACAGAGGAAGCAGAGCAAGCATTCATCCAACTCAAGAAGGTCGTCTCCCATCCACCAGTGCTATGCTTACCCGATTTCACCAAGCCCTTTGTGGTTGAATCGGACGACTCCGACAAGGGGATAGGAGCGGTTCTCTTACAGCAGGGTCGGCCAGTGGCCTACTTTAGTAAGGCGTTGGGCAAGAAGAATTCAATGCTCTTGGTCTATGAGAAGGAACTACTTGCGGTGTTGTTAGCGATACAACAGTGGCGACATTATTTAATTACCGGATTGTTCATCATCCGCACGGACCAACAAAGTCTGAAGTTTTTGTTGAATCAAAAGTTGGCTACACCGGCGCAACAAAAATACTTGTCCAAGTTGTTGGGATACGACTACACCATCCAATACAAGCAAGGGAAAGAAAATTTGTGCGCCGACACGCTATCCAGAAGGGAGGGGATGGAGGAGGCCGAGTTATGCGCCGTGGTCACGGTTACCTCAGATTTCCTACGACAGCTTAAAGACTCTTGGCAAAGGGACCCCAAAATTCAGCACATTATCGCATAAAAAACAGTGGACAACACCAGTCATCCGAAATATCAATGGGAGAGAGGATTGTTGAAGCGGAAAGTCCGGTTGGTGGTTAGGGACGATGCTGCCATTAAGCTGAAATTGCTGCAAATGTATCATGACAGTGCCTGGGGCGGACCGTCAGGTATAATTTCAACGTATCATCGCCTACGCAAGCTGGTTTTTTGGAAGAGAATGAAGGTTGCTGTTTACGAATACGTCCAACGCTGTGTCGTATGCCAGCAATGCAAGCCGGATAATCGGAAAGCGATGGGGTTACTCCAGCCCCTACCGATAATGGAGGGGATTTGGCAAGAAATATTGCTGGATTTTGTGGAGGGGCTCCCTAAAAGTAATGGTAAAACAACGATATTGGTGGTCGTTGCTCGCCTTAGTAAGCAAGCGCACTTCATGTCCATATCCCACCAATATACGACCGAAAGTGTTGCTCAAGTATTCTTGGACTCCATTTTCAGATTGCAAGGGATGCTCGAGTCCATCGTCAGTGATCGGGACACCACCTTTGTGAGCCAGTTCTGGCAAGAGCTTTTTCGGGTGCTACAAGTCAAGCTGAAATTATCTACCGACGGAATGGTGCTACAAGTCAAGCTGAAATTATCCCCAATCCGACGGCCGGACCGAAGTGGTGAATCGGTGCTTGGAAAATTAGCACCTAAATTATCCCCAACCGACGGCCAGACCCGATGAGGGTAACCGAAGTGGTGATCGAGGTCTGGCCGTCGGATTGGGGATAATTTCACCTAAATAATTTCAGCTTGACTTGTAGCACCATTCCGACGGCCAGACCTGAAATTATCCCCAACCCTATAAGCAGACCTCGATTCGACCTAGAGGCTGCCACAAACTAGCACCTAAATTCTTCGGTCCGTTTCAAGTGGTGGAGAAAATAGGACCTGTTTCTTATCGGCTAGACTTCCCGAGGAAGCGAAGATCCATCATACTTTTCATGTATCGCAACTACGGGAGCACCATGGAGATCCGCCAGCTCAGACCATTCCACTTTCGTCAGCGGTTAACCGTGAGGGTAACCTGATGATTGAGCCGGTTGCGGTGCTAAATCACCGCATCGTCCCCCGGGACGGCAAGGTGGTGACACAATTGCTGATTCAATGGGCACAGGGTACGACTGAGGATGCGACATGGGAGGATCTTGGGATGATTCAAAGGCGTTTCCGACATTTCCATCCTTTAGAACAAGGATGTTGTCGGGGAGAGGGTAGTTGATGCGTGCCGATGGTTAGGCGGGAATGGAGTAGTAATTTTAATATTTTGGGGAGGGTATTTTTGTCCTGTATTGCCAAGTATATAAGGCAAGGGTGGGGTTATTTCTTCTTTATGTTATCTGGTGTGTGATTTCTCTGGAGTCCGACGGCAGTGGGAGGAGTTCCCCAGCTGCGGTAGTGCCACCTATTTAGGGCTTGCCCCTTAGGGTTGGTTGTATGTCTTGTGTGGTTGTTCTTCTTGATCCCTAGTGAACATTGCCTTCCTGTTCTGTTGCAATACATCGGGTAAGAATCGCTGTTACTGTTCCATTGCATTTTTTGATCATATCACAGTCTCGTCTAATCAGAGCGGCATTATGCTTGTGCGTGTGATAGGAAGTCGCTGCAGCCGCGTGGGATAAAGACGCACATGACTGCTGAGATGGAGATATGTGCGCACAGTATGGGGATCGTCAGAAGCGTCTATCAGAACGATGGAGACGCCCACTGCGGCTGTAGGCGAGCGTCACACGTGACAACGATGTCGATCAAGCGTGCCGACGGAAAACGAAGATGATAACATGCACGCTTGTGGTTCCTGCCAGCTTCGACGCTGGAAGGAACGTCGACATGGTTTCGGGACGAGGTCGTTGATGCTGCAAGGTTTCTTCTTCGGCTGTTGTGACTGAAGCGATGGAGCGGCGGTCTGGCTTCGACTGTGGCAGACAGTGAGGGCGGCTGGTGCGGTGTTGTCATGGACCGCGACGGGGGGCTGTCGGCGGAAGAAGAGTGAGGAAAGATAAACTCTGATACCAAGTTGTTATGGGCCTACTCGGTGATTGCCAGAGGAGTGACCGGAGGTGGAGATGACGGTGGCGGAGATATTACAGAGCCATGACCGCGACTGCCTAAGCGGGGCGTGCAAGAGAGAGAGAGAGAGAGAAAGAGAGAGAGAGAGAGAGAGAGAGCTTCAAAGATCTCTTTTAGGGTTTGGGAAAATAGACTTTCTTCATTGATACCAATACACTACCCAATGAGTCCTTTAAATAGACTTACGACCGACTCTAATGAAAATACAAGCGACGGACTTGGAATGCAAATAATAAAAGGAAAATCAACGACAGACTTGGAGTGCGACTAAAAAGGACACCACATAAAGACACGACATAAATAATGACGTCATATAAGGACGCGATTTTAAGACAGAATACATGCATATTAAGAAATAAGTAATAATAAATAATGCCATAATAAGACTCATAACATTGGACTACTTTGGAGGAGAGGTGCAGGAAGGGAGATTGTAAGTGGGCATATGATATTACCCAGGAGTCGATACCTAGAGTTGGATGACCTATTGATCAAGGATGAAGTTTCCAAAATCTGCGTTGAGCTTCAAACCTGCCCCTAGAGTCATCATATAAATAGACAAAGGAAACTAGAGCAACCATCATGAGCGGCCCGGATTGTGCGATCATGATGATTGTCAAATCTTACTAAATAAAAATAAAAATGCATAAAATATGTTGTCGTCGCTCCGGACTCGACTACAATCTTCGATCGTCCATCCGACTACACTCTTCGATCGTCCATCCAATGATGCCAAATATGGAAGATGACAAATCAGCTTGAAGGGCCCAAAAACTCATGCTACGAAAAGTCTAACTGATCCCCATCATTTTTCCGGGCTTGAAAAACTTTCTCCTGGTGAATAATATAATCGAATCATGTCAGAAGGTCCACAAGATCTCTATGAACAAATGCGCGGGACGAGGATGATCCATATAATAGTATAAACGGGGTCCAAATCCTCAATTCGAGGAGAGGGGTAACGACAATGATCTAAATGATGTTCATCCTAATCATAATCCGATCATGCTCAAAGATGAATATGTTTCGTCATGATGAACCTATATACTCTACCATTGTGTGCCAGATCTAAGACCTAAACTGAACTCTGATAACAAAATTGACGTATGGTAGGGTGGTGAAAACCCTAAGGTGCGGTGCTGAGGCAAACCTAACTACAACCCTAGAGTGACACAAGCATGCAAAAACATTTCTGACAAGATATTGTAAGCTATAATAGTTCAAACAAAAGCCTAGGTAAAATATCATGGTTAAACACAAATTTAAAGGAAACCTGCTAGCTTTGGATCGCATGCGTGAGAGCGCTAGAATTTTAATGGTCAGTAAAATAAGCTCTGCAAGTTGAGCAAGATCACAGTGAACAATAATAACCATAAAATCAGCATCCAAAATAATATAGTGTTTGTCTCTTACAAATGATGAGAAAAGAAACCAAATAGTAAACTCACATGCGTGTAGGAGTCCGCATGCTTCGGAGAAAGGAGATATGGTGTACGTGGAGTATTGGAGGTTGTTGAGTAGTGGAGGCCGTTGAGGAGGCATTTAGGGACTGCGGAATGGTTGTTTGGCTGTGTTGTAGGTGGATGAAGGGTCTGGATGGGGTTGGAATGGGTGGAGGAAGGCTGGTGGAATTCAGCTAGGGTTGGAGTTGAGTGAGCAAAACAGGCTAGGGTAGGGAAGGACTAGATTGGAGTTGTCCAAGCCCAAAACAGGTCCTGAAAGGTTCGCCCATACCCTAGACATGGCATGGGATGGGAGAATAGAGTGGAAATGGGACTGGGGTGGTTTGGCTAAGGTCGGGATGCTGGGGTGTCCTCCAAGCCTAGGGAAGGCCGATGGGTTAAGTTGTGGCAGGATTTGGGCTAGTTTTAGAGGAGAGGTGTAAGGAGGGGATTGTAAGGGGATGGATGTTGTTTTCGGGGGGCTATTAGAGTGGCGATTGAGCTTGTTTAGGGTTGGGAGGGGGAGATAACATAAGACAAGCAAATGGAAACTAATATGAATGATATTACCTAGGAGTCGACACCTAGGGTTACTGATGGGGATCCATCAGATCATGCACCAGGAGGGGTTCGCCGCAAGATGGGACCCACGTTCGTGTACTCGCGCAGGAGGACTTGATCGGATTGCCGATCCGACTCCGCGGATGCGTCCGGATCTGCGTCGCGAATTGTTTTGATATATTATTTTAGTACTTTTGGGTTTTTATTTATTGTATTTGAGTGGCCCCACCTCTGACCAATCATAGTCGTCGATGGTGGGCTGCCCTAATCCTTCTTTTATTATAAATATGTGGTTAGTGGGCTAGCATAGACCATTGCAGAATTTTGAGAAAGAATTCCCAGATTCCCGCGATCTTGCCACGGTGCTGACTCCGTGGAACCCTAGGTGACTACTCCTAGGTGTGTATATTCCCCACCAAGGTTTGCCCTAACCCTGAGCCTCTTCTTCCCCCTCCCAACCCTCTTCCCGCAGCCGCCCCTACAACCCCAAACAACCGCCCCCTCATTGCATATAGATTTGAGTTTGGGTGTCAAGTCTATTTTCATCCCTAGAAGTCTTGGTTTTGTACACCCTGTAGCCTACCTTACATCAGTTACTGAGTAGGATAAAGTGAAGGTTGTGGAGCGAGTGATGATCTAAAATGATGCAATGATTATACAAAGTCCGCACGTGCAATTGTAATAAATTTTGAAATTAAGTTAGGCTACGCTAGCATGCACGATCGAAATTAGGCTTTAATGCAATGAACAAGTTCTAATGAAACTTAAAGTGAGATTGCTTTAACTAGATACTTAGCGAATAAATCCTTCAAGTTCGAGTAATTGAGCAAACTCTTACAAATTTATATTCCCAAATCATTTGATTCCCAACAAGCAAGCAACACAAAGGAAATAAACTTCCAAAATTTAGAACTTATACGAGTATTTGAAACCAAATGAGTTGATTTACTGCAGTTTCAAGCTTGGACAGCGGTTTCGAAGGGGTTATGTTATAGATTCTGGACTTGGACAGCAGAATTTGTGAGGTTTCTACATTGATTTCAGGTTCCGTCACTGTTTCCTGTAGTGGGGATGTGGTGTAAATGGAGTATTGGACTCCTATAGAGGCAGAACACTGTTCAGTTACAACATTTTGTTCGGCTCTGGACAGGGGTTGGGTGGTCGAAATGACTGTTGTATGGCTGCTGGAAGATGATTCCGAACAGTCAAATGTTGTTGAGGCTGGAAAATGAAACAAGACTTTTCGTTCCGTCCAAGAAAGGATCGACAATCCTCAACGAGCCCTGAAATCAACAAGAGAGCCTTCTTTCTCGTCAAGGAGGGAGGCGCAGGTCCTCATCGAGCACCAGATTTTATCCAGCGGCCGCCGTTCCCATACAAGAAGGGGAAATGAGGGCGATGGTCTCTGCTTGCATTGATTCTTCCTTAAACCAGGGTTCAAGCTCTCGCTCAATGGCTGGGCTGGTACCTGGGAGGCGGATTCCCACGTCTAGAGAAATTTTCTAGATTGGAAAACAAGGAAGTAGACGCTCGCAACTCTTTTCCCTCGATAAAGACGCACGATCTGCTTATTCTGCCTGGTAAGTGGTAACTGCCTGGTAACTGTCGGGGTTGGTAGTTAATTGACAAAATGGAGTGATGGAGTGGAGTGACCAAAACAAAGGAATATGAATAGTTCTAGGATTCGGTACTCAAAACTCCACGGATTCGGCACCGTGATGATCACAAAACTCGGATTATTCTTGAAATTCTGTGATGCCCACAAATGAACTCCACAAAATATACTTATAGGCTAGGAATACACAACATATAAATGTGATTGACCGTCACGACATACACAAAAACTTACATAAATAATGTGCGAAAAATATAAAGTGAACACCTATAAAATATCTCGTCGATGCTCCGAACCTGACAACAGTCTCGGATCGTCCGTACAACGACTCTAACCCCTCCTACGATTGTAAACCTGAATGGGCTCCGATATGAGTCGGCCTACCCGTGAACTATGATCCCCATCAATTCCCCCCGGCTTGAAATCATTCATCTCCGCAGAATGAAGATGGTCGTACTCCTACCGAAGCCCAGGGGAAAGTGACTCCAGCTCTCCAGTTGACATCCACGTGTCATCAATGGTCGAACACCCTCTCCAATGGGCTAAGTATCACGCAATGTGTCAGTCTAGTGTAGAAGTAAAGTCATGACCAACAATGTGATCGATTGTCTTAGGTGCAGTAGGAGATATTGACTCTGTAGGTAATTAATTGGGTGGGGGGCTGAGGCTCAGTGTTAGAGTCGGGGAACGGGTTCATATATTCGTGAGTTTCATAATATGAATTATGAAGTCAAATCCTCAATGCTGAATATAGACTGGACTCTCACACTCTTAAGAATATTTAATTCGTTAGCATTCAACCAAATCTTTTGTACTACTGTATACAGACCCATTTGCCTGACATTTAATTTTTTTGTTATTCCCTGTAGGTAACCTCTCTGTTCTAATTCTCACCATTATTTGCTCACTTTCTCTAAAGTTCTGCTCTCTCTTATGCACTATTTTAAATGTCCCCGACATGTCCGACATGTCGTTTTTTACAGCAAAATGACTTTTTTTCTAAAAAAATAAATTGTCCTTTTGTAAAATATAGGCCGACATATCCGATTTTTTTCGATATATCGGCTCACACGACTTTTAAACATATTGTTCGTTACTTTATTTTCTATTATGTTAATCGTGCATGTTTAAATAATCTATATTTATTATATATACTTAAATCGATTGGACTTATTGTTTCATTCTCTTTAATATGTGTTCTTCTTATGATCAATTTCTTAAATTATTTCTCACTATATCTTTCTTATTTCGTATTACAAAAAAATTAAAACTTTCAACTTATTTATTAGTAGATTATTTTTATATTTTAACATAAATTTGTTAAACATGAAAATACCTATCATCAATGAAAAAATATTTAGCTTATAAATTTTTTAATTTACTATAAATTTTAATACCGTCTAAATAAAAATAAGATATAATATTAAAATTATTTTACAATGTATCTATTTGTACTTGTTAATTATAGTTGTGGTGTGTTGTTAATATTTTATTTTAGATACTCTTTAAATTTATTTTGGAATATACATAACTCAGTACTCGTAAACTTGTTATTCTAATTTTTTTAATTTTAGAACATATTATTTAATTTATTATACTTAATATACATAAAATTATTATTTGTTTTGGAGAGATGAAATTCCGATATTTTAAAATATCCCTGACATGTCTCCGAGTTTTGATATCCGACATTTAAAATCTCAATCTGACATGTCGCCGACATCCGATATTGACAACCTTGTGCCTATGAATGTCGTCACAAATCTTATAATTATCATTACTTTTTGCAATTTTACGTCGGACAGTTTTATGTAGTTCGTGCAGATGAACTGTTAATGACTTGACAGACTCACTAGGCCGGGATGTAAGTGGGAGTGCAAGAACTCAATTCGCTTCCTAGGCTTGTATCCTAATGCTATATGAAATGGACTAAAACCCGTAGACCTATTGACATAACTGTTATATGCGAACTCCGCTACAGACAGTGCAGAATCCCAACTAGAAGGATGGTCACCCACTAAACAACGTAAGAGGTTTCGTAAACTTTGGCTGACTACTTCAACTTGCCCATCCGTCTGTGGGTGGTTGGCGGTGGAGAATTGAAGGGTAGTACCAGTTAAACGCCATAACATCTTCTAGAAATAACTCACGAAATGGACATCACGGTCAAATATAATTGTCCTAGGTAGCCCGTGTAGTCAAAAAACATCCTTGACAAATAGGGCTGCAACGCGGGATGCATCGACAATCCTGTTGTAAGGGATAAAATGAGCCATCTTCGAAAAGCGATCCACTAGCACAAATATAGAATCATGCTTCCTTCGTGGAAGTCCAAGCACGAAATCCATACTAATATTCACCCAAGATTGATGGGGAATGGGTAGGGGGTATATAGATCCGTGATCTGTCGTGCGTCTTTAGTTGTATGGCATATGCTACAATGACGGATAACACATGCAACATCTTTCTTCAGGCTAGGCCAGAAGAAACGATCCTCTACTAAGCCAATTATCTTATCTCTCCCAAAATGGCCTAACATAGACACAATGTATCCTAGAAAATGTACATACATGAATAAAAAGGCGCACTTCTTTATATTGATATAAAGTGCTTCTTTCGGAGGACTTATCACATAAGTCTAATATGAAGAAGATGATCAACATGCGTCTGACTGTAGATGAAAATATCATCGAAATAAACCACCTAGAATTTGCCCACGTAGGGCCGCAGGACAAGGGTCATAACCCTCATAAAGTGGTAGGAGCATTCGATAATCCAAATTACATTACTAGTTATTCATACAAGCCATCTTTTTGTTTTGAAGGCCACTTTCCACTAATCTCCCTCAAGTACTCTAATCTGGTGGTACCTGCTACGTAAATCAATTTTAGTGAAGACTTGGACACTAGCCATAGTTTTTAATAGATCATCTAGTCGAGGAATGAGAAAACAATACTTGGCTGTAATTTTATGGATGACGTGGCTATCAATGCACATACGCCAACTCCCGTTCTTCTTAGTAGTAAGAAGGGCTAGGACGATACAGGAACTTAAGCTCTCTCGTATGAAATTTTTCTGGAGAAGGTCATCGACTTGCCGCTTCGGCTCTCCATATGCTCGATTGG
The DNA here is from genome assembly GCA_033032865.1 of Dactylorhiza incarnata. Lineage (NCBI taxonomy): Eukaryota > Viridiplantae > Streptophyta > Magnoliopsida > Asparagales > Orchidaceae > Dactylorhiza > Dactylorhiza incarnata. The sequence goes on from JAWHQI010000281.1 coordinate 2,914,029, forward strand.
GTTCAGTAACAGGGTAGATTGGGCAGTGATGCCCTAGTTACTAAGTTTATGACATGTTGAATGCTCTTAGAGGAGACAACTCATCTAGAAGTTCATCTAGTGTAATATTTGAGAACTCATCTAGAATGCGTCAAACATCTGGGTGGACCTCTATAGTCTCAGTAGGGCTCTCAGATGTCTACGTGGCGGCCACTACTAATATGATACCAAACTCGCCATTCTCTCGTAGGAAGTCACATTTTCTCATGATATGTAAAGGCTTCGTGGTGGAGACCAGCCCAGATCAGGTCGACGCAAAAGTGCCCGACGCCGCACCCGTCCGGACCTCTACCGACCCTGAGTTATTGCATGTTAATTTTATTATTTTGCAATTTATTTTAGTTTGCGTTTTAATTTTGTACGCCTGCGTGCGTAATCATATTTGGAGCTTCTATTGTATTCTCCTTATATATATACATATATATATATAATATACATATATATATATAATATGCATATATATATATAGATACACGCTACTTTCCAGACGGTTCAGCCCTCGTTCAGCCCTCTCCAAGCCGATCGACTGTTCATCTTCCCGACTTCGACGGCTGCACGCATCGACCCCCACGTCAGCATTTCCAACCGCCGCCACGCCACGATTCGCCTCTCCGACGTCGGCGCTCCTTCCCCACCATCCACGCATCCCGTGGCAGTTGCTTGGGCGGCTTCAGTTTTGCTGATTCGAAGGGTTATATGAGGAGATGATACTGGTTGAGAGGGGGAAGCTTTTGGTTGGAATTCCGTATGTTTATTTTGTTGTTTCCATTAAAGTTAAATCACTGATTTCTCCTTCCGCTGTTTTTGTTTTCGATTGTTGAGGAACATTACTGAAATTCATTGTTGTTTGTGTGAGTTCCTTTTTGAGAAGGCTTGCTGTAGCTTTTCTTAGGGATCGAAAGTTGAAAGGAGTGATTAATTGCTGATGAATGGTAGGGGTTTTGCTGCCTAGCGTGAGATTCCTGTTAGGGAAGATGATGAATAGTACTTTAATGTTACTATTTGAACATTTGATTTAGAGAAAGTAGAATATTGTTTGATTTCCTGTGTAAGGATTTGACTATTAGACAGTGGAGTTAGGTTGCTGTAGAAAGTGGTGTTGCTGCCGTGAGTTTGGATGAGAGGAGTTATTTTCTTGTGTTTGAGATGTCGTTGAGCCACTAGTATGAACATCGAGTGACTTTTAGCTCTTGTGCTCTTGTGTTAGAGATTACGTGGAACCACTTTTGTGTGAGATAGTGAGTTTTAGGTTGTTTAGTTTGTGGCCTCCTTACACTAGTGAGTGTTTGAGAATTCGTGGAACCACTTCGATTGTGAGTGAGCGAAATATCTCCGTGGTGCCCTTGTGCGATAGCGGCTGATCTCGGAGCGGGAGATCGGAGGTGATGTGGGATTCCTCGCGGGATCGCCGTTGACTTCGATTGCGGAAAGACGTCTCTTTCCGTGGGTAATTTGTCCTTTCTCGTCCTTTGTGTGCATCTAAATTTTCTCTATAGGATATTAGATTCATTGTTGGGTTTTCACCCGGATTTTGTCAGTGAACGCTACGTCGAAAACTCCAAACGGAAACGTATTTGGAGTTCACGATTTCCGTTTGCTACAACAAGGGGGAACGGAACGAAAGTTGCGAGCTTCCTTCCCCGGATCTAGAATTGAACCAAATTTCAAGAAAATTCATTTTTTTAAAACAAAATAGTAACTTTGTGCTTTATAAAATCTAGTTGCTTATTTTCTTAACGTTCGTGCACACCCGCTCAAAGTTCAATTTCTAAATTGCATACATTTAGGGTTTCCTAGAAATAGCCGACAGGCGCGCAAACCCTACGCGCCGTCCTGTATCAATTTGGTATCAGAGGCAGGTTCCGAAATTTTTCTAAGTTTCGAAATCCGCCCTGCGTAGAATAGGAACCCCGTATAACATTTAATTTTTCCATAAAAAAAAAAAGAGTTTTCATTTTATTTTTCTTTATATAGCATAATCATCAATTTTAATTGTGTGTTTGCATGCATCTGCGTAGTGGTAGATTAGTGAGCATGAGTTCGCCACATCACACTCCACCTGAACACCCTCAAGAGGTAAATTCTGAGATGCGTCGAGCTGAACGTGGCCAAGCGAGTCGTGTGAACGAAGGGACGGAACCACCCCCGTGGTTTCTACCTTTCGCCCACCAAATGGCAGCGTTAACCGAGAGTGTTTATCAAGTGAGAGAAGGGTTTGAAAACCTTAGTGTTAGGATGAATAGTTTAGAAGTACCTCCTCGAGTTTCAATGCCGCCTCCAATTCGAGATGAGCATTCTGTTCGTCCACATTACGAAGCCCCTCCACACTATGGAGAGAGGTCTACACTTAGGAGAAATCCTCTATTTGAGGAAGAGGGTCGAAATCCCATAGACAGGTTCGAGTTTGCGCGAGATCAGGGTGGGAATTTCCCAAGGAATTTTTCTGAACCCCAACGAGGGCCTATTTTAGGCATGCGAGAAAATTATCAGGAGAGGCCACATTATGACGTAGCGAGAGAGGAGCGTCCCCGAGACCATCATCGGCCTATACCAGCCATGCATCGTGATGATCGCCCTAGAGATTGGCATCGACCGCCGCCCCCACGGCGTCGAGACTATCGTGATCCTTACGATGATGATTACGACTATCCTCCCCGGGATAGGCGACCGGATCTCACACGAGTGGTGAAACTTGATCCACCACTTTATGATGGTTCTATGGATCCCAAAGTCTTTTCAGATTGGGTTATTGATATTGAGACTTATTTTGACTGGTATCGTATGACGGAGGACCAAAAGGTTCAGTTCGCCAAAATGAGATTGACTGAGCGAGCGAAGATCTTTTGGATAGGCGAAGAGCGTAGTCTAGAGAGGAATGGACGCCCTCCCATTACAGTTTGGCCCCACATGAAGGCCATATTAGAGGAGCAGTACATTCCCCAGCATTATCAGTCCCGTCTACGAGACGAGCTGACGTCTTTACGTCAAGGGTCCAAATCAGTTTCTGATTATTTAGCTGAGATGAAGGATCTTATGATTAGGTGCAATGTAGTAGAACACCCACGTGACACATTATCCAAATTTAAGTGTGGGTTACGATCTGAGATCCGAGATGAGTTGATTCGATATGGCCATTATTCTCTCCCTGAGATCATATCTATTGCCATCGATATCGAAGAGCACCAGAAGAGAACCTCCCGGTTCAAATCTCAACCTAAAACGAACACTTCTTACAAAAAAGAAGAACATAAAGGTAAGGAGAGTGCACCGAAGCCTACCTCGACCTACACCCGAGATCAGAATAGGAAGTCCCCCATGGGAACTGTGACCCCTTCACAGATCCGATGTTATGAGTGCCAGCAGATGGGCCACATTTCGAGGGATTGTCCCAAGAGGAAAGGCACGTTAGTGATTTATGAGGTGACTGAGGAGGATGAGCATGTAGAGGAAGCTGGAGTCGAGAGGGACTCACATGTTTTGAATGACGAAGTGTACGGTACGCCTAGTGATGAGGAGATAGATCCCGGCGTTCTAGTGGTGAGATGCATGTTATCTACACCGCAAGAATCAGCCGATTATTGGCGGACGAACATCTTCCAGGCTTACTTTAAGGCTGGGGAGAAAGTGTGTCGTTTAGTAGTGGATAGCGGGAGTTGTATGAATGTGATAGCTGAGACAGCTTTAGCCCGCATGGGACTCACTGCTGAGCCGCACCCATCCCCATTTCAGGTAGCTTGGGTTACCAAGACTACACTATCGGTGACTAGGAGATGTTTAGTGCCCATCACTATCGGAACGTACTCCGATAAGATATGGTGTGATGTTATGCCTATGGATGCGTGCCACGTACTACTTGGGCGACCTTGGTTATACGACCGAGATGTCACCCTACATGGCAGGTCCAACACTTGCTCCTTTCTACTGGACGGAAAGAGAGTAGTGTTGACCCCGGTGCGACCCAAAGCACCGCCATTCCGCGCTAGTAGTAGTGCGAAAGAATCTCTTCCTCCCACTGAAAGGAAGAAGACTCTTAGCATTATACGAGGTACTGAGTTCCATCGAGAGAGTTTTGACGGTGGATTTATGTATGCCTTAGTGGTTTTACAGGCATCTGATTTATCCGAGGTATATGAGTCGACTCCTATACCTGCTAGGAGACTCTTGGAGGAGTTCCAGGACCTACACCCTGATGAGCTTCCGGCTGAGTTACCTCCCATGAGGTGTATTCAGCATGCGATAGACCTTGTTCCTGGAGCTTCTCTCCCTCATCTACCGCATTATCGATTGAATCCTGCCGCCCACGAGGAGCTGCAGAAGCAGATTGGAGAGTTATTAGATAGAGGCTTTATTCGCCATAGCCTTAGCCCTTGTGCGGTGCCTGCCCTCCTTGCCTCGAAAAAGGATGGTACTTGGCGTATGTGCGTTGACAGTCGTGCTGTCAACAAGATCACAGTGAAATATCGATTTCCGATACCCCGACTGGATGACATGTTGGATATGTTGACTGGGGCTACGATCTTCTCTAAGATCGACCTTCGTAGTGGTTATCATCAGATCCGTATACGCGAAGGAGACGAGTGGAAGACTGCCTTCAAGTCGAAGGATGGACTTTATGAGTGGCTTGTGATGCCCTTTGGGTTGTCCAATGCCCCTAGTACTTTCGCTCGGATGATGACCCATGTCTTCAGGCCTTACATTGGGAAGTTCGTAGTAGTTTATTTCGACGACATTTTGATATATAGTCAGACTGAGAGTGAGCATTTGACTCACCTACGTACTATTTTCGAGCTCCTGCAAGTCGAGCGACTATACATCAATTTGAAGAAATGCGTTTTTATGGCTGAGTCTGTTATTTTTTTGGGATATATAGTGAGCTCCGCTGGCATCACTATGGACCCCGAAAAAGTTCGAGCGATTCGTGAGTGGCCTACACCCCAGAACATTCACGATGTCCGTAGTTTTCATGGGCTAGCCACCTTTTATCGTCGATTCATAAAGAACTTCAGTTCTATTATGGCACCAGTCACTGAGTGCACGAAGAAGGGAAATTTCAAGTGGACGTCATCGGCAGCTAGAGCCTTTGAGATCATCAAAGATAAGATGTCCACTACACCTATTTTGAGACTCCCTGATTTTAGTCACGTGTTTGAGGTATCCTGCGATGCCTCTGGGGTTGGGATAGGAGGTGTACTTAGTCAAGAGGGTCACCCCGTTGGATTTTTTAGTGAAAAGCTCTCAGGCCCGAAGCTGAATTATTCCAACTACGAGCGCGAATTCTATGCGATTGTGCAGACGTTGCGTCACTGGAGGCACTATTTGTTGCCCAAGGAGTTTGTCCTCCACTCCGATCATCAGGCGTTGCGTTATATCAATTCGCAGCAAAAGTTGAACCCTCGACAGGCTAAGTGGGTATCATATTTGCAGGAGTACACCTTCGTTCTCAAGCACTGTAAGGGAACGGAGAATCGGGTTGCCGACGCCCTTAGTCGAGTCACCCTTGTATTATCACAGATGCGCACTCAGGTGATTGGATTTGAGCGTATCAAAGATGACTATTCTAGTTGTCCTGATTTTAGCGGAATTTATGACGCGATACGCTCTGATCCTTTTCACGATGAGACAGATTACCTCATCCGAGACGGATATTTGTTTCGTGGAACCCGTCTGTGTATTCCCGCACCTCGTTGCGAAATTTCATTGTATGGGAATTACATGGCGGATGTTTAGGTGGACACTTTGGACGAGATAAGACGGTAGCCTTAGTAGAGGAGCGATTCTATTGGCCCGGGATGAAGCGGGTTATCGCACAGATTGTCAGTAGCTGCCGCACTTGTCAGGTAGCGAAGGGCAATAAACAACCCGCTGGATTATATACACCTTTACCGGTGCCCAGTATTCCTTGGGATGATGTCAGCATGGATTTTGTGCTTGGATTGCCGCGCACTTTTAGGAAGCACGATTCCATTCTTGTAGTGGTCGATCGGTTTTCCAAAATGGCATATTTCATTCCCTGCAACAAAACCGACGACGCCTCTCATGTTGCCAGAATTTATTATAAAGAGGTTGTCGCGCACCGAGGGATACCCAAGACTATCGTTACCGATCGAGATGTCAAGTTCACCAGTTACTTTTGGAAGTCACTCTGGAGACTATTAGGCACTAAACTTCTATTTTCGACCGCCTATCATCCACAGACCGACGGTCAAACTGAGGTTGTTAATAGGAGTTTAGGAAATTTACTGCGCTGTTTGGTAGGAGATCACCAGGGGAATTGGGATCTAATTCTTCCCCACGCTCAATTGGCCTATAATAATTCGAAGAATAGATCTACGGGTTTATCTCCCAATGAGGTTGTTCATGGTCACACTGCACGAGTGTCGCTAGATTTAGCCCCACTACCACCCACTTTTAGGACTAGCCAGTTTGCACACGACTATGCATTGCATTTGCATGATTTGCATAAAGAAATTGAGCGGAAATTGCATAGTACTTATGATTTATACGCAACTCAAGCTAACAAGCATAAAAGAGCTATTAGTTTCAAAGTGGATGACTTGGTGATGGTTCGGCTAAATCCGGAACGGTTACCTTCTGGTACCGTAAAGAAGTTAGCTGACCGTAGAACTGGACCCTTTAGAGTGGTCAAGCGGATTGGGCAAAATGCGTATGAACTTGAGATGCCTTCTGATTGGGGTGCAAATCCAGTTTTCAACGTAGCCGATCTGACTTTATTCCACGACTACCTGCATGAATCTTTAGATTTTCCATTGCCTTCTCCTCCATTTGTTGCTTCTGGGTTGGGGAGTGCTAGTAGGGAGCCACATTCCGGACATACCGACACTCATTCAGTTACTGACACACCATCTGCAGTTCTACCCTTTTCCACTGACAGTTTTCAGGATGAGTATGAGACGCCAGGTGATTCTTTCATACCAGTTCCCAGAGCCGCTGATAGACTTCCGCGACAGATATTGGTTCCCGAGCAGATATTGGATGACGAGACAGTGACCACTACTGATGGTGGTTTTCAGAGATATTTGGTTCGTTGGCATGGCAGACCAGCGACCGAGACCAGCTGGGTCTTGGCCGAGGAGTTACAACGTATGGATGCCGATCTTCTGCAACACTACCGGTCGGAACACTCACCAGAGATGAGTGATTTCGAGAGGGGGAGAGTTGGTGGAGACCAACCCAGATCAGGTCGACGCAAAAGTGCCCGACGCCGCACCCGTCCGGACCTCTACCGACCCTGAGTTATTGCATGTTAATTTTATTATTTTGCAATTTATTTTAGTTTGCGTTTTAATTTTGTACGCCTGCGTGCGTAATCATATTTGGAGCTTCTATTGTATTCTCCTTATATATATATACATATATATATATAATATACATATATATATAATATGCATATATATATATATACACGCTACTTTCCAGACGGTTCAGCCCTCGTTCAGCCCTCTCCAAGCCGATCGACTGTTCATCTTCCCGACTTCGACGGCTGCACGCATCGACCCCCACGTCAGCATTTCCAACCGCCGCCACGCCACGATTCGCCTCTCCGACGTCGGCGCTCCTTCCCCACCATCCACGCATCCCGTGGCAGTTGCTTGGGCGGCTTCAGTTTTGCTGATTCGAAGGGTTATATGAGGAGATGATACTGGTTGAGAGGGGGAAGCTTTTGGTTGGAATTCCGTCTGTTTATTTTGTTGTTTCCATTAGAGTTAAATCACTGATTTCTCCTTCCGCTGTTTTTGTTTTCGATTGTTGAGGAACATTACTGAAATTCATTGTTGTTTGTGTGAGTTCCTTTTTGAGAAGGCTTGCTGTAGCTTTTCTTAGGGATGGAAAGTTGAAAGGAGTGATTAATTGCTGATGAATGGTAGGGGTTTTGCTGCCTAGCGTGAGATTCCTGTTAGGGAAGATGATGAATAGTACTTTAATGTTACTATTTGAACATTTGATTTAGAGAAAGTAGAATATTGTTTGATTTCCTGTGTAAGGATTTGACTATTAGACAGTGGAGTTAGGTTGCTGTAGAAAGTGGTGTTGCTGCCGTGAGTTTGGATGAGAGGAGTTATTTTCTTGTGTTTGAGATGTCGTTGAGCCACTAGTATGAACATTGAGTGACTTTTAGCTCTTGTGCTCTTGTGTTAGAGATTACGTGGAACCACTTTTGTGTGAGATAGTGAGTTTTAGGTTGTTTAGTTTGTGGTCTCCTTACACTAGTGAGTGTTTGAGAATTCGTGGAACCACTTCGATTGTGAGTGAGCGAAATATCTCCGTGGTGCCCTTGTGCGATAGCGGCTGATCTCGGAGCGGGAGATCAGAGGTGATGTGGGATTCCTCGCGGGATCGCCGTTGACTTCGATTGCGGAAAGACGTCTCTTTCCGTGGGTAATTTGTCCTTTCTCGTCCTTTGTGTGCATCTAAATTTTCTCTATAGGATATTAGATTCATTGTTGGGTTTTCACCCGGATTTTGTCAGCGAACGCTACGTCGAAAACTCCAAACGGAAACGTATTTGGAGTTCACGATTTCCGTTTGCTACAACAAGGGGGAACGGAACGAAAGTTGCGAGCTTCCTTCCCCGGATCTAGAATTGAACCAAATTTCAAGAAAATTCATTTTTTTAAAACAAAATAGTAACTTTGTGCTTTATAAAATCTAGTTGCTTAATTTCTTAACGTTCGTGCACACCCGCTCAAAGTTCAATTTCTAAATTGCATACATTTAGGGTTTCCTAGAAATAGCCGACAGGCGCGCAAACCCTACGCGCTGTCCTGCATCACTTCGTGGCGCCTGTACCAACTAAAGAGTCAACTCTACCCGTTGAAGACTCCTTGAGTTGAGTTGGAATAGGGTGATCTTGTGTCCCTTATCATAAAATACACACGTGTTTGTACAACTCATATTCGTCGAGGGTGGACTCATTCAGGCCACATAAGAAGAAGTCAAAGGTCACAACAGAAGTCAGGGGTCAAAGATCAAGATAAAATCAGTCAGCAGGAGCAGTAGAAGGCCTGAGCGAGTATGTGCGAGCAGCGCCCTATACTCGCTAGGTGGGTGACTAGGGTAGTTACTCACCGAGGTTATGCGAGATCCTCCCAATGTCGCGTAGTCGTCGAGTAGGGCCGGACTATAAATAAGCCCCTTAGATTTGTCTATAGATAGGACCCCAGGGGTACCAGGAATTGCACCTTTGGCCGAGATTTCGGAGCCCGTTTTCGAATACTTGGACCGTGAGATCTTGACCATCCTCCTTGGTCGCCATTTAGATACTCACCAAATTGGGGCCTTCCTCGTACCCTGCTCCGCCATTTTGGTTGTGGAGGGAAAGTTTTTTCTAAGCTTCCGGGTACATGGTGGGACCTCCCTGCCGCAGTACCTGGGGTCTTGTTTGAGTGCTCTTAGTCTCTTTCCTCTTGTCTCCTCGAGCCGTGGAGTTGGATCGTCGGACCAGTAACCTTGGGCTGCCCAAATCCAAATATTTGGAGCCTGAATTTTCCAGGCTTCAACAGTGTTGGTTCTACCGTAACACGTGGCATCTCTATCATAAAGCCAAAGCGTACCTAAAAGTGTGCAACGTCCATGTGAATAACATCACACCAAATTCGGTCCTCAAAAGAGGCTAAGGTAATAAGCACAAGACATCGCTGAGTGACCTGAATAGTAGTCTTATCCACCCAAATAACTTGGTAAGGTACCGGGTGGGGCTTAGGCTTCACTCTCATATGATCTAGCCCCTTCCGGGCAACTATATTTACACAACTCCTGTTATCTATGGTGAGCTTGCAGATACCACCTGCACTAGGAAAATACGTATAGAAAATGATGGTGCGTCTCCAATTCTTATCAATGTGCGAATATGTAGTAAACGGCGGATAACACCCATCTCAAGTGTACGATCTGCCTCATCCTCCCAACCCTCTTCTAAAGACACAACAATATCTTCTTCAGGTGGCTCCACTGACTTAGTACTAGGTTAAGGGTCTTCCTTATTAAGTATATTCCGTGTGAGACACTGTGCCGCTACATGGCCTCTACCTTAACATCGATAACACTGGATTTCTCCGAGCTTTGGGGGCCCATTGGCAGGGATTTACCTTTCGTGTCAACGAGAGCATGAGTAGGCATGTATGGATTGGGTCCCTGCCAGGAAGGCCTCCTAGGCATAGAACTATCAGACTATGGGTTAGGTCGCCTTGGACCAGAAGTATGTAGGTATTGTTCATATTCTGAGTCGAGTTGGAAAATTAGCTTTACCAATTCCAAGTGCCGGGGAATAGGTTCTCTACGAATGTCAGCCCTTAATCTGACCCGAAACCGGGAGCTGCCACTATATGCTCCTCAGTGATATTGCTCCTAACGACAAGCTAATTAAGGTGTGTCATACTCTACTACAAAAAGGGTCCCCTGTCGTAAAACTTGGATTTTTCTTCGAGCTTTTACTTCATGTCATCCTAGCGGGTGATAGTATAATAACTATCTTTGTCTAAGTAGCGCTCAAGGCTCGTCCAATAAATTTTAGCTTGCCCATGCAATTTCATGTTAGCAAACCGAACTCGTCTTTCATTAGTCATCTCGTACCATCAAAATAATTATCCATGTCTTAAATCCAATCTCTAAAGACTTTCAGATCTAACTGACCATCGTAGGCTAGGACATCGATACAAATGTGACGCGTGATATCATCCTCTCTAATATGACCTCTACAGGGCTCATGATAATCCATACAATCATCATCTCTACCATGGTCGAACCGTGCGTGGGGAGTATCACAATCTCTATGAAAGGGATATCGGGGTTGAGGTTGTTCTTCTTGAGAAGGGTGGTGTCGATTAATTGTGGGATCTCTATGACACTCATAAGATGACCCAGGTCCCCTTGAAATGGTGGAGGAGCCTGGGCAATAAAATTTACGTACATATGATCAGGATGTCCCTTTATGTCACGATGTCCTTCACGATGAATAACTTGCGGCTTAATGGCTTTCCGATGACGAGGGTTCCTAAAAGGATCCATCCATTCTAGTAGTGAGAACTCCAAATTGCTCTCTAAGGTCATCAAATTGTGCATCCATTTGATCAGAGAGATTAACCAATTTTTTTTGGAAATCGAACATAGACATATTGGTGTTAGAACTGGAACTTGCTTGGGTATATAAGGGAAGAGATCCTGTCATGGTATGACTACACTTTACCACTACAAAGCATGCAAATGACCCTAACTTAGGGATTTGATACGAAATCTGACGTTGGATAAAACGAAGGTTGTGGAGTGAGTATGTACTAACGGGACTCTAATGTATGAATGTGGTAGTGAGTGATGATCTAAAATGTTACAATGATTATACAAAGTCAGCACGTGTAATTGTAATAAGTTTTGAAATTAAGTTAAGTTACGCTAGCATGCACGATCAAAATTAGGCTTTAAAGACAATGAGCAAGTTCTAATGAAAATTAAAGTGATATTGCTTTTAATTAGATAATCAACGAATAAATCCTTCAAGTAAATTCGAGTAATCGAACAAACATTTACAAATTAATATTCTCAAATCATATGATTTCCAACAAGCAATCAATACAAAGTAAATAAACTTAAAAAATTTAAAACTTGTACGAGTAATTGAAACCAAATGGGATGATTAACTGCAGTTTCAGGCTTGAACATCCGTTTCGAGGGGGTTATGTTGCTGATTCTGGACTCAGACAGTAGAATTTGTGAGGTTTCTGCATTGATTTAAGGTTCCGTCACTATTTTCTGCAACGGGGATGGCGTAGATGGAGTATTGGACTGTTGTAGAGGCAGAACATTGTTTAGAAATAGGGAAACAACTTTTTCGGCTTTGGACAGGGGCTTGGCGGTCAAAACGACTATTGTATGACTGCTGGAAGATGATTCTGCACGGTCGAACGCAGCCGATGCCGGGAAATGGAACAAGACTTTTCGTTTCGTTCAGGAAAGGATCGACAGTCCTCAACGAGCCCTGAAATCAATAGGAGAGCCTTCGTTCTCGTCAAGGAGGGAGACGGAGGTCCTCGTTGAGCGCCAAATTCAATCCAGTGGTCGTTGTTTTTGTACAAGAAGGGGAAATGAGGGTCGACGGTCTCTGCTAGCAGTGATTCTTCCTTGGACCTGGGTTCAAGCTCTCAATTAATGGTTGGGTTGGTACTTGAGAGGTGGATTCCTGCGTTTGGAGAAATTTCCGAGATTGGAAAATAGGGAAGTAGACGCACTCAACTCTTTTCCCTCAACAAAGATGCACAATTTGCTTGTTCTGGGAGGAGAAACTGCCTGGTAATTGTCGGGGCAAGCAGTTAATTGACAAAATGGAGGAGTGATGAAGTGGAGCGGCCAAACGGGTGAATATGAATTGTTCTAGGATATGACACCTAAAATTCTAAGGATCTGACACCGCGGTGATCATAAAACTCGGACTCTTCACAAAATTTTGCAATACCCACAAAAGAATTCCACGAAACATACTTATAGGCTATGAATACATAACGGACGTTGTGATTGATTGTCACGACACACAAAAACGTACATAAATAATGTGCGAAAAACTAAAGTGAACACATAAAAAATATCCCGTCGATGCTCTAAACGCAACGACAGGCTCGGATCGTCTATATGACGATCCTAACCCCTCCTCCTACGGGTGTAAACCCAAATGAGTTCCAATGCGGATCGGCCCGCCCGTGAACTATGATCCCCATCAGTTGCGGAGTCAGCATTGCGGATGACCGATAGGTCAATTATGAAGTCTCCAAAATTAGCGATGTGGCTCGAACCTTCCCCTACAATCATATAAATAAACAAACGACGCTAGGGAGACATCATGAGTGGCCCGGATCGAGTGACACGATGGTTGTTAAATCTTACTAAATAAAAAAAGGGCATTGATATTGGTACCCCTTAAATGGCTATTTGTAGCCCACTTATATTTGTACCCATAGTGGATATTAGTACCCATAGTGGATATTTGTACCCGGCCAATTTTTTTTAAAAAAAATGAGCAAATAGTTAAAAGTTTATTTGTTAAATGCCTGATACATGATTTCATTCTATTGCAATACGCAAAATTCATATTTCATTCCAAATCGAACGGAAGTTAAATGTCCGATACATGATAAATGTTCTTTGCATCTCTTAAAGTACACAAAAAGTATGCAAAACCTAACAAATAAATTGTTTACATTTAGGAAACCAAATATTATGAGAGAGTTGAGAGAAACGATAAAGAAATACTCACAATGGGGCTATGAGAGAGTTGAGAGGACGATTTCGAAACCTACAAAATAATTTTCATGAAGCTTTTAGCATTCTGGGGTTTTAGGGTAGAAATTTTTTTGAGAAAATTTAAAAAAACTCACCGGAGAGGAAGGAGGTAGTCCTAATGGTGAAAAAGAGAGGGAATCCACACGATTTAAGGCCGGAAATCACCTAGGCGGGCGGCGAAAGGGGGGCAGGCGGGCGGCGGAAGGGGGGCAGGCGAGCGGCGGAACAGGAGGGAGGCGGATCGGGCTGCTGTAACAAAAAAAACGTAAGTGAGGGGTGGGTACATTTAGGGTTTTTTTATGCTTTAATAATACCTCTTATTTGAGAATAAATGGGTACAAATAGCCATAAGTGGGGTATGAATATCATTACCCTAAAAAATAGAAAGATACATAAAAATATGCCGCCTCCTGACGCTGATTACGATCTTTGAGCGTCCATTTAGTGATGCCAAATATGACATGTGACAAATCAGTCCAGAATGGGCCAATAAACTCGCGCTCTGAAAGGTCTCGTTGATCCCCATCATTTTCATCGATTGCTTGTATTTAGAATACAGTTTTATAAAATGATGGAATTTATTAAATCTACTATTTTGTTGAAATAGAATCACAAACCTCAGCAAATTATCTCCTAATGATTTTTAATATCACAGAACTGTTCTAAAGAAATTATGTTTACTATCTGCAAACAACTAGATCAACCTTTCTACTGCAAACAACCAGATCAATCTTTCTACTGCAAACTTTGTAAGGCTTATATTTTTATTTTTGAATATTTACTCTCACAACTGTGTTGTAGTCAAAATTTTAATTATGATTGTTCTGGTATTAATATCAATAAAAAATAGTTGTAGTGCTTTGGGCCAATAACTTTGGGAATTTGAGATAGTCAGAATTTGGTCAACGAGATGGAAGCTACCTATGAAGAATTTTGATGCATCCTAAGCTTTACTATTCTCTATTGTAAGGAATAATTTGTTTTAGTCCTAAGTATGTGCAATGTCGCGAGAGTTCACAATCATATGATTTAAGTGTTTTCTATCTCTTAGGAAGTTTGTTTTGTACTGATTGGATTTGTTGGGAATATAGTCTCACATCGAGAAATTGATATAGCTGTTACACTTAATATATATCATGAGCCCCTCCATCTACAACTTTGCTTTTGGGTTTTAACTTTTACGCATAGGTTCCAATATGGTATCACAATATGCTAGGTACAGTGGCCAACTTACACTTCAACCAATTAAAAAGAACTGCACGTGATAGAGACCAAATACTTTGCACGTGAGGGGGATATTGAGAATATAGTTCCACATCAGGATGATGATGTAGCCTGTTGCACATCAATTAGTTTTGGGTTGGATGCATATGTTACAATAAATTTCCCCTGCTTAACAAATTTAATGTTGTGCAGACAGAAACGTCCTGTTTCTTTGTCTTCTTTTTATTTCTTCTCATATATTTAATATACTTTTGTCGATGGTTTTGAGCTCTCTACACAGACTAGCTATTATTTGAAACCATGAACATGTAGCTGTATTGATCAAAATTACTTCATAATGTTTAATAATGCAATTCATAATTTTGCAGGTTCAACATTGTTGGTCAGGTAATTGTTACTTTTTGTGAAAGTCACGAGTTTATTTTCCACATTGGATGAATACATTCTCTTAAGATTTTCATCATCTTCTTCTGAGACTTTGAAAGCATTTGCTGGCAGTGGGCTGTAACTACAAGTGTAGATTTCTCATTAGCGCAGCTTATTCAAGTAATCATCCTTCTCAGCACTGGGGGGAACAATGGTGGAGGATACCTAGCTTCTAAATATGTTGTGATTGGATTTCATGGTGGCATTCTTCTCATTCATGCCATCATAAACTGTCTTTCGATTACATGGCTATCATTTTTTGGGCAGCTTGCAGCTGCATGGAATGTGTTAGGTAAATGTTGATTTCACTCTCATTCACAACTTAGTGTTTTATTTTCTTTTTGTGTGTTGAATCTTTACATCTTCAAGTTTACCGTTACCAACATTCATTACAAGTCAACTTATTGAATATATATATTTTTAATTAGGTGTATTTGTCCTTATGATTCTCATTCCTTGTGTTGCTACTGAGAGAGCCAGTAGTAAATTTGTGTTTACACATTTTAACACTGAAACTGATGCTGGAATTCATAACAAGTTTTACATATTTGTGTTGGGACTTTTGATGAGCCAATATTCATTGACAGGATACGATGCATCTGCACATATGGTAAGTAAAAAATTTATTACTTAAACTGATTTAGATTGTTTCTGATCTAGTAATATGCAATGAGACCAGAACTGCCTTCTATCTCATCCTAAGATCAAGAATTTTATCACCTTTGAGAGGACCCTATTTGTGCTTTTGGTTGTTGTACAACTATTATTAATTTGACAAATTTGCACCTTGAACCACTTCAGAGTGAAGAAACTAAAAGTGCAGACATAAATGGGCCAAGAGGAATAATTAGTGCCATTGGTATATCAATCATTGTTGGATGGGGGTATCTACTTGGTATTACATTCGCAGTTACAAACATCCCACATCTCTTGAGCGTTGACAATGATGCTGGAGGTTATGCAGTTGCCGAGGTATTCTATCTTACCTTTAAGAGTAGATATGGCAATGGAGCTGGGGGAATCATTTGCTTGGTTGTTGTCGCAGTCGCCATATTCTTCTGTGGATTGAGTTCTGTAACAAGTAACTCAAGGTATAAATTGTTTTACTTTTCAGATTACTAATATCATCCTAATAGTTGCTATTCTTATTTAAAAATACATAAATTTTATCCAGAAGCATATATCGGAGCGAATATAATGAACATGGGAAGTAGTAACAAAGAGACAAAAGGATCCATTCTCTCCACAAATGAGAAGTCCAAAGCATATTGAGCAAATCAAACCTGATTTCTTCCTAAAAGTAAACCCTTATCCAAAAACCACATTCTTTAGATTTATGCACATTTTAACAAATTTATTGAGCCAAATAAATTTGCCTCTTGATTCAATAATGTTGTAATATGTAACAACAAAACATTTAAGCATAAGATATTTCCTGCTTTGACCTACCAGACCTCATAATTTGTCCTCTTGGTGTAACTTTTTAGAAGTTCATCCATCTCTGGAGTAGTTTTCGACATGAGGCACTTCAGAGTTCTAAATGAAACTTTTACTGCTTTACTGAATTCACCTCAATGTTTAAGGTTATGTTGTACTATACTTAAGCTGTCTTACAATCTACCCATTTATGGAACTGACATTCTCCTTGGCAATCTTACACATGACCCAAAATCATTCAGTAGGCAGAGAAGTTTCTTAAGACAGTCCCCTACAATTTGTCCTAAACGGGTGATATAGGTGGCTTTCATGGCATAGTATTTTGTCTTGTATAACACTTAGTTCTCATATTTTGATTCTCTATTACCATTTTGTCCCGCCTCAAGATCCCAGGTTTAGGAAGGCGGCCATTATCACTATCTTGTTTTCTGAATCATGTCAACATACCTTAAAATCATAGTACAAAATTTACACCAAAACATTATGTATTTTCATAAGCTATGGGTTTAGAATAAGAATGAAGTTGTTTCTTTGTATTATATCTACAGACTCCTTTTAGCAAGTCTTAACCAACAATAAAGTAGCATTGCGACTGAAGTAATAAACAATGTTGAACTCGAATGCTTAGCAAAATGTTTTTCTTTTTGTTAGGTTTCCGTCAATTTACAACAATAAAGTCTAATTGATTTTCAAATATTCAGCTAGTGATAACACAAGCTATGCACGACATTGTCAATAAATCAACAAACTTCACGTAGTATTTCTAATTTACAAGGTAAACTAGGCTAATCGTTATTAGAATTAAGACCTTCACAAGGTTCATTTGCTCCATTCTAGCATCTATTAACTGAAAGATTGTCATAGGGACTCTACCAATATTTTTGGGCAGTAAACTAACCTCCCATGAGTTCGTATACTCTGTTTTGGCATCCAGTTTTTGACAATTGACGAAGTTTTAAAATCCAACCCTATCTTAACAATAACTAGAGTCATTTGATCCATTGATCGACATTCCTTTCTCGTAGTCTTAGTTACGCAGAGTTCACTAATTCTTACACTCAACCTTGCACGCCTTACTCCAAAGTACACTCCATTGCAATCATGATAATCACAACGTATGTCTCAAATTCAGTTTCCTTCCATCGAAGTCTATGAATGCCACACATATGGCCATATTAATGAATTTTAGTTAGGAAATTATTAAACCTGACATTTATTCATAATTGGTTTTCTAGTTTTTACAAACTTCGAGTTCAGACCAATCTTAAATAAAAAAATTTGAGGAGTTGGTTTGTTGAGGATCACCGCTCAGGAGCCTATCATTGTTGATATGCACTAATTCGCAGAACCAAGGGGTGCATTTAGCCAAAGCTCCACCATGAGTGAGTGGGGATAGGGGAGACATGCCAAGTCTCGCGACAATGAGAGTGAGGAATGAACCGCCAGGACGATCGGAGCCCGCTCATACGGCGGCGAAGCCACGCCCCTATCGGCTGAAACCGCACCCCCTTGGGGTGCGGCCGGAGCAGGCGCCGCACCCGACAGGGGGTGCGGCCGGAGCAGGCGCCGCACCCGACAGGGGGTGCGGCCGGCGCCGCACCTCTCATGAAGGTGCAGCCGGCGCCGCACCTCCTTGGGTTGCGGCTAGCGTCGCACTCCCATAGGGGTGCGCCCGACGTCGCATTCCTTTGGGGGTACGACCGGCGCCGCCCCCCTTTGGGGCGTCGCCGACACCGCACCCCCCTTTAGGGTGCGGTCGGCCCCGCACCCCCCTTTAGGGTGCGGTCGGCCCCGCACCCCCCTTTAGGGTGCGGTCGGCCCCGCACCCCCCTTTAGTGTGCGGTCGGCCCCGCAACCCCCTTGGTGGTGTGTCCGGCACCGTGCCCCTCTCGGGGGGCAACCGGGTTGCAGACACCCCTCCTTTTCAGGAGGGCGCACGTTCTCGCGTGCGATAACATTTTTGGTCTTCCACCCGCAAAACAAGCTAATCGCGCTCAGAATGCTCTCGTGTTCGTTGTGCGCTCAGAACGCTTTTGTGTTCGTTGTACGCTCATAACACTCCCGTGTTCGTTGCGCGCTTAGAACGCTCCCGTGTTCGTTGGGCGCTCAGAACGCTTCCACGTTCGTGACGCGCCCGACAGTTAACCTTTCCCAATTTCCTAGATTGCAGGTCCAGTTCACTTCGCTTAACGCCGTCAACGAAGCTGCCCGAACTGCCCAAGCTGATCGAACTGCCCAAGCTGATCGAACTGCCCGAGGGGCAAGACGAGAATCTCTAAAAAATGGCGATTCGTGTGCTCCAAATCGACCAGCGTGATTCGTCCGTGAGGTGGTTACGGTGGTTACGACGACGAAATTACCATGCTACCCCCGCCCAAGGCTATATTAGGAGTCCAGAACCTTCATTTCAAACCACCTTGTCTTCTATGCCCGAGAGAGCTCCTTTGAAGATTTCCTTGGAATTCTCCTCCGGCGCTTGAAGATCTCCTTCGATTTTCGAAGATATTCTTTGAATCTTCGAAGATCTCCTTCGAGCCTTCGAAGGTCTCCTTCGTGCCTTTGTAGATTTTCCTTCGCCTCGGAAGATAGCTTTCCAAGCGGGTTGAGAATCCTTCAAGTTACGAAAGGCGACTCAAGAATCTCACTTTCATTCCCAGAGAAATACTTAGTCTCTCGAGAGGTGGCCTGTCACCTTCGAGGTTTACTCTTTTTACCATTGTAACGAGCAACGGCCTGTCGCGCTCGAGTTCTCAGCTTTCAATTGTAACGAACCAGAAGATAGTGGAATTTGATCGGCACAGCTCCGACCGCGTGGTTTTTCACCCTTTCCGGGTTTTCCACGATAAAAAGTGTTCGTGTTATTTAGTAACTCTCTCATTGACAGTTTGCGCGCTCGGCTCGCTCGTGAGCTAAGGTGGTTTAATTCGACCGGTCTACCAGAGCGTCGAGCGACCCGCAACTATTGTCAGTCGAGATTAGCAGGAGTCAGATTTAGGATGGTAATATGGACTTCCAGAGTCCTAGTAATGGCCCGAGAAATGTTTAATTTTTTCCATGTATTTTTATTTTAGAGTTTTAGGCAAATATTATGAACAAATGTTCAAGGCGATTCATAATGTTTTCCTTATGTTATCTATAAATATATGTATAAAGGCTCATCCCAGAGCCGCTCAGTCATTTCACGGAATCGATACTGTGAATCCTAGATGTTGAAGCCTAGGCTCCTCCCCTTCCCTGCAACTATTTGTCCTTCAAGGTCTGCCCACCATTCAACTGTCCAATCTACACGACGCTGCCCTTCTCCCCATTCCTTTTCATTCCCACTGAATCACACTAGTAGCCACCTCCTAATACCAGGTATCTAAAATCCTACAACACCACGCCCCCCCCCCCCCCCCCCCCCCCCCCCCCCCCCCCCCCCCCCCCCCCCCGCCCTAGCTTGTTTCCCCCAACTGCAACCCTTATCACTCTTGTTTCCACTCCCACTGGTAGTCATCCCTACCCCTCATCCAAAATCCAACATCCATCCCTCCAACTTCTCAACCCCTTGTTTCCCCCTCCAGCATCCAACAATCCCTTGCTGATGAGTGATTTTCATATTGTGTTTTGGGCTCCTCTTTAGCTTGTTTTCCCTATGTTTTTGCTCATCTTTCTCTTAGTTATATCATAAAATCCTTCACATTCACATCTTGTGTCATATGGGCGCATTATAGTTAATTGGAGCCTATTTTCTCCCATTGCATGCAGAGGGAGTCTTGCTCTCCCTCTCATTTCATTTTCTTACTTTGATATTATATGTTTGGCTGTGCGGATGATGAATTCTGGAGATGTTGAATGTGTTTGTTGCAGGTGCAGTGCTCGTGTGGTTTTCCCGGGGAGTCTCGACCCTTTTCCATTGACGAGGCCACTATTCATGCGTTTTTTTACGCACGAGCAGTGGTCCCCTCTGCACACGACCAGTGGTCGTGCACGACCATTTGCCATATCTACTAGACCACCCCACTACTCGTGCGTTTTCTTCACGCACGAGCAGTGACCCCATCTGCGCACGACCAATGGTCGTGCACGACCATTTGGCATTGTCAACCCAAGCGCCCTCTTGAAAACGCACGAGGACCTACGCACGACCACTGCTCGTGCGCGTTCAACAATTTCCCCCCCAAAATGCCAAATATTTCCCGCCAGTCCAGTTCTTTCTTGCACGAGCATATGCCTTTCCTTCGCGCACGACCACTGGTCATGCATCTACTCGTGCGCTGGTCAAAATCTGCTCCGTCTATAAATACGCAGGTTCGTGATTTCAGCGGTCTGCCCCGATTTTCCAGCACCGTTTTCGACATTTTTCGCCCCAAGCCCTAGGGTTTCGTCCCTAGGCCTCATCCAATCTCCCCAAGCATTCCAAATGTATAGAAGTCGATTTCCAAGGTTCCATTGGAGCTCTAAGGCCGGAGCACTATACGTGGAGGCGACAAACCCCAAGAGAAGACTTGACTAGGAGAGGGTGACAGCTTCTCCCGTATCGTGGACGACAACCAAGACGGAGTTGGAAGAGCCGATGGATCAAGCCAAGCTCTCTTACGAACCCGAGGAAGAGTCTCTCGTCTCCTCCATATCTCGGAGTGGTAACTTTGTGTCTCCTCTCTTTCATTTGGGATGTTTGTGTGTTTAATGTAATATATTCTAAAACTGTAAAACATATGCACACCGTGACCATTGGGTTTATATGCTCATAAGTATATTTTCTATTGTGGATGGTTTGGATGAGTTTGCTTGTGGTTTGTGATTTGTTATTGTGATTGATTGTCTTGTGTGTTGCTACGACAACGAGTGAAGTGGAGGCTTGCGACCGGCGGAGGTGTGAAGCGGAGGAAGGCGACCCGCGGAGGTGTGAAGTAGAGGCTTGCTACCCGCGGTGGTGCGAAGCGGAAGAAGGCGACCCGCGGAGGTGCGAAGCAGAGGCCATCGACTCGCGGAGGAGCGAAGCGGTGTCGGCGACCCGCATAGTTAGTTAGCTTTCTTTAATTGCAAGTAGTTAACCAAATCAAAAAACCCCATATAACTCCGACATAAAGAGACTTCTATCTCAAGTCTGGTCTCGAAAGATTACTCCACCCCGCCGTGTTCCGCGTGAGATCGATACTCGGGGGTAACTCCCCGTTTTATTATTACTTGTACAACCGTGGTGCACTTGCACGCGTGACACATCAAGTTTTTTGCGGCGTTGCCGGGGAACATGGCACGTGTGAGTACCTTGAGAGAGAGCCGAGAAACAAAAGTCTTTTTCCATTTGTATATTGCGCATGTTTTGATTTTGTTGTTTTTTTTGTTCTTTTTTCCATTTTCCTTATTTTTTTAAATATCATCTTTTAAATTTCTTTTTTCCTAATCTTATTTTCTACTTTATAGCAGGTTTCCTTGTTTAGAAATTCATAGGTGTTCTAACTCTGAGGTGTACTCCTGCACCGTCTTCTCTCCCTGAACGGTGTCATCAATGTCTCCCTTCACTTGGAAGACCCGCAAAGTGTTTCCCACTTCATCATATGTACTCCACAGCTTGTCCCAAACCTCCATGACTGTTTCCAGGCCATCTGTCGTGGTGGCGATCGATGAGACAACCGAGCTGAGAAGCCGCATGAACAGCGTCATGTGGGTTGACTCCCACTCATTTCCTCTTGTCGTGTTCTCTGGCTTCTTCAACTCCCCTGTCAAGAAACCCCCAACTTGCTTCGCTGCAAGGGTCTTCTTCACGCGGCGTGACCAACCTAGGTAGGTGGTCGGCCCATCGAGCTTCAGATTAACTGGTGGCAGTTCCAACTTCGTCGGTATGTGCGATGAACCCAACATCCTCAACAATGTGTCCATCTTAACAAGGCCCAACATCTTAAAGACATCCTCCATCGTACCTTCCTTCGTCGTCATGGATCGGCTTCTGCACGGATCACCATATCATGCTACTGAAACAAGCGATGTCTCCTCCTTGATTAGATCCGGTCACCACATCTTGTTGCCGAAGCGTGTGGGACGTACCGCAGGTGTGTGCAACACGAGAACACCGCACCCCGACCAGAGGGAAACAGCCGCAACGTGCGGCTATGGTGGAGACCCGATGCGGTCACCCTGGCCGCAGCCAAAGTCGACAAAAGGCGATGGAAAGGCTGTCTAGGGCGGTTGCAACAACAGAGGGGTCGCCGACACAACGGAGGGAGGGAGATGTGGCGTCAGCAGCAGCGACGGAGGATTAATGAAACACGCGACGCGAGAGAGACCGAAGAGGCGCACATCTTAGGGTTTCGGTTCCGTCTCTCTGATACCAAGTTGCGAATAATGACTTGATTATTCTTAGCATTACAATTATGGCTATAAATAGCCTACAACTATAAACCCAATTACAATTAATAACAACAATATAACAACACAAATGCCTACGAAATCGATCTCCCGATAGATATGATTATTCATCCCGTATTTAGTATGGAAGATCTGACACATTACTTCGAGCCTCTCAAGCATAGGGATCCCCACCTTGAGCCACCTCCTGCAATCTCCCTGTTACAGCCTGACTCTTACCCGACCATCTAGGACAAACACCTACGGGCTTGCCTGCACTCCCATGATTCCACAGATTCTTCTGGATCCACCAATACGAGAGGTGAGAGCTGAGAATATTGCTGACATTATGGCGCAAGAGTGCACCACCTCAGACGACCTAACTTGTCGTTACTCGGTGTATTGGAGTTGACGACCTACCTTTTACAACACTTGGATATCGTCGACAGAGTTTGATAGATGTGACGACCCGTCTCGACAAAAGTCAGAGTGCGCTTCGGGGCGGGCCGTGATGCCACAGGCATGGGCGGAAAGAAAATCATGTCTGCTAAGGCGGAAACAAAGAAGCCGATAATAAGTTTTAAAATAGTTACTTTTGAGAAAAACAGTTTGTTTTGTTGCGGAAGCTTAAAAATATGATAATTTGAAACAGGTGTACATGCATTTTGCAGAAGAACTTAAGATACAAGTTTTGGAACAGAAATTTATGCAGAGATCATCACAGATGAATGAGCATGCAAAACATGTCAAATTCTAGTACATATAATATTTAGCCTAGCAGTTGTCCATGAAACAGGAGAAAATGACTGATCGTAATTACTACATAACAGAAATATCCGACAGTAAAAGAAATGCAACATAAACACAAAACCTGAAGTTTGATGCAGATCAGCCTCAGAGAGCAGGCGGCGCAGACACGAACACTAAGGCAAATCCAAACAGAAGGAAAATGCCTCAGACCATGAAAATCAACAGTAAACAAGCTTTAAATTTAGGTACGTGCAGAAGAAATTAGAAATTCTAAGGTACCAATTAATCCCAAAGCAAACCAGCGAAACAGGCAAGTAACTAAAACAAACAGAACTATCTGGAAATATTAGCCTACTCCGGAGTATAGCATAAACATTCTTGCAACGACATAAGCTGTAATCGTTGAAATGCGTATGTGTTTACAGTGAGTGCACATGGTTCACACTCAAGTTTAAGTGTAAGTCTTACTAGAATAAGAGTATTCCTTGCTTACCGTGACCATGCAATCAAGACGATGCACCATCTAAACCCTAGCTTCCAAGAATTGCTTATGACACGCAGGACCTAAGTGATTCAGAAATTTAAGCTCGCTATGACCGGTCCTTTGTTCCCATTAAGGATTCAAGAGGGAACCCAAGTCAAGGAGTTTCATCAATTAAACTCTACCTTTCAATGTTAACTTACGTTATTAATGACTTAGTGCAGGATTTTATGGATTCTAGCATATCAAGACATGTAACCAAAATACTGATTCAGATATACAAGTGCATATTTTACAAACGTGAAACGGGAGGAATAAAGTTATAGAACGTTATTTAACCAAGTCTTGCGTTCAAGTATACCTAAGGAGCAAGAGGAGCTGATGACACCCAAAATAGAGAGTTTTGAATCTTGCGAGTCCGAGAGGCTAAGGATTTATTAACAAGAAGATTATTCAAGCAAAATGCGCAGGAGCAAGTTTGACATGCATCGATTCCGGGATAACCAGTACTCATTTACATTAAGTCATTCCAAAACACGAATATCTTATAAATAGACACGCGTACGACCCAAACATTTCATATCAAATACATTTCGTCTAATTGCTAGCAAGGAAATCTCAACCTTTGTCAATATACCAATTAATGTTCATGCTCAAAAGAACTACTAATCCTCCAATTAAAATCATCATTTCACATTTTAAATTCGTGTTATCCCAAATGCGTGAAACCTCAAACTACTATCAAGTCAATTCAAGCAATCAAAAACTAAACTTATTTGATGAAACATGTATTCAAAGGTAAAACATAAAATCATAAGAACAGGCCAGGCTAAATAAAATTCAATGTTTGCAAGAGAGAGAGAGAGATCTCTACTTGCCTTAAATGAGGCCGATTCTGATGGCGGCGGATAAGTGGCGCAAGCAAAAATAGAAAACCCATTTTGAACCCGCTCAAACACAACGAAAGCGGTGTAGCATAATTTACTAAACTAACACAGGCTATTTACGACGCGGAAATTAACAAAAGAGAGCTTAGCAAAATTACCTCCCTCGAAAGTGAGGGAGAAAGAATTACAATGCGGGAATCGGAGATTTGGCGGCGCTTAAGGCTAGGGAAACCCTAAATCGGAAGGGTCTTCAAGAGGTCCCGCCAATAGATTCGAAGATCAGCGCCGGAAATCACAAATGAATCGGGATTAGATGAATATAGGAGGGACAAAAACTCAGATTCACAAAACTGCAACAAATAAGCAAATTGGGGCACGAATAAATCTTTAGGGTTTATGAAAATTCTGAAATCAAGGGAGAAAGAGAGGAATTTTACCCAAGGAACTCCGATCCGGGCTCGAGGAGGAGAGGGAAGAAAACCCTAGATTTTCCTCCCGAAATCAACGGCCAAAACGACGAGGGAGCTGCTACCGGAGGGGAGCAGAAACTGCTGTCGGCCCTTGAGGAGGTTGCTGCCGACCATTGGAAGGGGTAGAGAGGGCTGGAGACGGATCCGGGAGTAGGAGACGGCGATGGCTTTGCCCACGGGAGATAGAGTGGGAGACGGCGATGGCTCTGCGCGCGGGAGACGTGAGCGGGAGCGGAAATTGGGAGACCTAGCAGAGTGGTTTTGCGGGATCGGGAGAGTCTTGCGGGATTTAAAACAGGGGAGTTGGGGTGCGGCTAGGGAATTAAAAGGGGAACCTCCCTTAATTTACAAAATTGACATGATGAGAATTAATAAAATTAAAACCCCCTTTTTAATATAAGGGTTGCGGCTAGACAAAAGAGGGAGGATTGTTACATTCTCCCCTACTTAGGAAGTTTCGTCCCGAAACTTTCTGAGGATTCTCTGAATGGGGCCGCTCATGGCGAAGATTCTGATGTTATTTAATTCAAACAAAATTTGTAGGTCAAGACATGAAAGCTAACTATGAATATGCTGAAATAGAAAGGAAGACAAGCGCGGAAACTTACCAAGATTAAGAGAAAATTGCGGATACTTGCTTCGCATAACATATTCTAGTTCTCGAGATAATTATTCAGATTTGTCATGCATTCAAAACACAATTATCATCAGGATGATTTTTCTTTCGAAGTTTGCGTCATTGATACTCTACGATCTTAGCGGGTATGGCCAGATACGAAGGATTAGATTCAGGGAACACAAGAATTGCTTCACTTAGCTCAGAATTGAGAGATAAGACTAAAGAATTCAGGAGCGAAAAATCTTTGCACGAAGGGGTAATGTAACAACCCTAAAAATATGATAATAATAATAACTTATTATTTCCTTTCTTAAACCCCTAAACCGAGTCAACCCCCCCTATATTTTTCCCGATGCCGCCTGTCTCCCGATCCCGCATAGCTGCTCGGCTAGGTTTCCCGCTCCCGTCCCCGCTTCCGTCTCCCGCGCGCAGCGTCGCCTCCGCCTCCTGCTCCTCACGTCGCTTCCTCCGGCGCCTCCTCCAGCCGTGGCCGCCGCCCCTTGCTCTCCCTCAGGCCGACGGGATCTCCCTCCCCAAGCTGGCAGCCGCCCGCCCCCTTCTGCTCCTCTTCTTCTTCGATCAGCAAGGGCAGCAGCAGTTCTCCAAGTGCCGCCAACCTTCTCCTCTCCCTCCGGCAGCCACCTCCTCTCCCTCCGGCAACCCCTTCCTCTCCGTTTGGGCCGAGTTTTTGTGTGAGGAACGTCTAGGGTTTCCTCCCCTCTCCTCCTTGGGCTCAGATTTTGGTTTCCTCGGGTAAGGAACTCCTCCTTTCCGCCTTTGTTCAATTTTTCTCGAATTATTTTGCAGATTGTGCACTCCAAATTGCGGATTTTATGTTGATTCAAGGTTTTGCCCGCTCGTAATTGTATAATTCCTAGGTTTTCATGCTCTACGACGCCGTTCGTCGCTCTAATTGGTGGGATCTCTTGAAGACCCTTCCGAATTAGGGTTTCCCTAGCCTAAAGTGCCGACAAGTCTCCGTCTCCGCGTGGAATCTCTTCTCCCCTCTTTTGAGGGAGGTAATCCGCTAAACCCTCTTTGTTTATTTTCCGCGTCGTAGAATGCTCGTGTTAGCATAGTGAATTAAGCTATGTTGCTTTCATCGTTCTTATACAGGTTCGAAATATGATTTCTGATTTTTGCTCGCGCTATTTGGCCGCCCCCGTCAGCTTCAGCTTATTTAAGGCAAGTAGAGATCCCTCTCTCTTGCAAGCATTGGATTTAATTGTTTTGTTTGTTCTTATATTTATATGAATTCACCCTTGAATGCTTGTTTTGCCGAATAAATTTAGACCTCGAATCCCTAAATAGACTTGTTATTAGTTTGAGGTTCACGCGTCCGAATAACACGAGTTGTGAATGAGAATGATGGTTACTTGAATATTCACGTAGATGAATTGTGTCTCATTTGTTAGAAGACGAGTTAGTGAACGAAAATGATTTAAATTGGATTTCCACTTAATTGAATTTCATATCATTTGATGGATAAATGGAAGATTAGTAGACCTTTTCGTGCAGAACATTAATTGCTATAATGATAAATGTTAAGATCCTGCTAGCAACCAGATGAATTGTGCTTGATATAAAATATTCGGCTCGTACACATGTTTACTTAGAAGATATTCATGTCCTTGAATGACGTAATCTAAGGGAATACTGGATATCCTAGAAAATGATGTATAGTTATCTTATTACTCGTGAATACTTGAATCCGTAAGTTCCAAAATTCTTTATCGAGTTCTCTGAGTCATCGAATCTTGTTTCTTATGCCTGTCTGGTTCCAAGACTTGGTTAAATAACGTTCTATAACTTGATTCCTCCCGTTTCACGTTTGTAAAATATACTCTTGTATATCTGAATCAGTATCTTGGTTACATGTCTTGATATGCTAAAATCCACGAAATCCTGCGCTAAATCATTAATAACACAAGTAAACATTGAAAGGTAGGGTTTAACTGACGCAACTCCATGACTTGGGTTCCCTCTTGAATCCTTAATGGGAACAAAGGACCGGTCATAGCGAGCATAAATTTCTGAATCTCCTGAATCCGTACTTGAACCTGTCTGAATCCCGAATCCTGCGCGTCAAACAAAAACACCTACACTTTCACTTGTTACAACTTATGTTATTACATGAATCACTTAGGTCCTGAGTGTCATAAGCAAATCTTGAAAACTAGGGTTTAGGTGGTGCATCGTCTTGTTTGCATGGTCGCGGTAAGCAGGAAATACTCTTATTCTAGTAAGCCTTACACTTGGACTTGAGTGTGAACCATGCGCACCCACTATAAACACCTACGCATTTCAACGATTACAGCTTATGTCGTTGCAAGAATGTTTATGTTATACTTCGGAGTAGTCTAATAATTCTAGATATTTCTGCCTGTCTCACTTGCTTGTCTGTCTTGTTAGCTTTGCTTCATGGAAAACGGTACACAAATATGCTGTCTCTCCTGCTCGTATTTTATTTTGCTTGTTTTTGTGTATTTCAATGTTCTGAGGCTTTTCCTCTTTGTTGGGATTTGCCTTAGTGTTCGTGCATGCGCCGCCCGCTCTCTGAGGCCGTTCTGTGCCAAACATCAGGTTTTGTGTTTTTTGTTTCATTTCTTTTACTGTCGGATATTTCTGTTATGTAGTAATTACGATCAGCCATTTTCTCTTGTTTCATGGACAACTGCTAGGCTAAATATTATATGTACTAGAATTTGACATGTTTTGCATGTTCATTCATTTGCGATGATCACTACATAAATTTCTGTTCTGGAACTTGTATCATGAGCTTTTACTAAAATGCATGTGCACCTGTTTCAAATTATCATGTTTTAAAGCTTCCGCAACAAAACAACCCGTTTTTTCTTCAGATTAATTGTTTTAAAACCATTTGCAGTATTTCTGCTTCCGCCTTAGCAGGCATGAATTTCTTTCCGCCCATGCCTGTGGCATCACGACCTGCCCCGAACTGCACTCTGACTCTTGTCGAGACGGGTCGTGACAGGTAACTTACTTGCGATGTTGACGCTTAAGAGCTAACTAGAAGGGGATACTGAAGAATCAGATGAGATCGATAGACAAACAGAACAGGAAGCACTGATTACGAATACCGGGGTTTTGAAACTAGAGATTCTAACACATTTCCTACTGTCAGGTACATAAATTATGTAATAATTACAGCATTTTCATTGGACAACTTTAGGTAATGATCATGCAAGTGCAACCATGAGATCGTGTGCGATGTCAAGCAAATAGTAAATCCATGCGTGTGCAATCATTATTATTGTTCTTGACTTCACACTTGTGCAATGATTTATGATATGAATGCAGTGAATTGATACACATGCCACGTTAAGCGCCCATATCACTTAACATGTCATGCATATTATGATTCTAATGTCAACGCACTTGAAAATATTAAACTGCCCATAACCATTTAATATTCGCAAGCGGTGTATATCTCAGTGGAAATTCATATGCACAAAAATGTTAAGTTTGCCCATAACCCCTTAATATTCGTCTGCATACTACTTGTGTTTATGAGTGTAGTGTGTGCGTGTTTCATCCGCGAACAACAAATAATGATAAGGTGCGTGAAGTAATGATGCATGTATATATATATATGTATAATAAGATTCAAATTATGAAATAGTTATAAAATACTTTATCTTTAGGGCCTAACCTGGCTCTGATACCAAC
Source organism: Dactylorhiza incarnata (assembly GCA_033032865.1). Taxonomy (NCBI): domain Eukaryota; kingdom Viridiplantae; phylum Streptophyta; class Magnoliopsida; order Asparagales; family Orchidaceae; genus Dactylorhiza; species Dactylorhiza incarnata. Next base: position 2,943,663 of record JAWHQI010000281.1, read on the forward strand.
TGTCACGACCCGTCTCGACAAAAGTCAGAGTGCGCTTCGGGGCGGGCCGTAATGCCTGGCGAAAAGAAAACCATACCTGCTAAGACGGAAACAGAGAAGCTGATAATAAGTTTTAAAATAGTTACTTTTGAGAAAAACAGTTTGTTTTGTTGCGGAAGCTTTAAAATATGATAATTTGAAACATGTGTACATGCATTTTGCAGAAGAACTTAAGATACAAGTTTTGGAACATAAATTTATGCAGGGATCATCGCAGATGAATGAGCATGCAAATATATCAAATTCTAGTACACATAATATTTAGCCTAGCAGTTGTCCATAAAACATGAGAAAATGACTGATCGTAATTACTACATAACAGAAATATCCGACAGTAAAAGAAATGTAACATAAACACAAAACCTGCAGCTTGACGCAGATCGGCCTCAGAGAGCAGGCGGCGCAGGCACGAACACTAAGGTAAATCCAAACAGAAGGAAAATGCCTCAGAACATGAAAATCAACAGTAAACAAGCTATAAATTTAGGTACGTGCAGAAGAAATTAAAAATTTCATGGTACCAATTAATCCCGAAGCAAGCCAGTGAAACAGACAAGTAACTGAAACAAACATAACTATCTGGAAATATTAGCCTACTCCGGAGTATAACATAAACATTTTTGCAACGACATAAGCTGTAATCGTTGAAATGCGTAGGTGTTTACAGTGGGTGCACATGGTTCACACTCAAGTTCAAGTGTAAGTCTTACTAGAATAAGAGTATTCCTTGCTTACCGTGACCATGCAATCAAGACGATGCACCATCTAAACCCTAGCTTCCAAGATTTGCTTATGACACGCAGGACCTAAGTGATTCAGAAATTTAAGCTCGATATGACCGGTCCTTTGTTCCCTTTAGGGATTCAAGAGGGAACCCAAGTCAAGGAGTTTCATCAATTTAACCATACCTTTCAATGTTAACTTACGTTATTAATGACTTAGTGCAGGATTTCGTGGATTCTAGCATATCAAGACATGTAACCAATATACTGATTCAGATATACAAGAGCATATTTTACAAACGTGAAATGGTAGGAATCAAGTTATAAAACGTTATTTAACCAAGTCTTGCGTTCAAGTATACCTAAGGAGCAAGAGGAGTTGATGACACCCAAAATAGAGAGTTTTGAATCTTGCGAGTCCGAGTGGCTAAGGATTTATTAACAAGAAGTTTATTCAAGCAAAATGCGCAGGAGCAAGTTTGATATGCATCGATTCCGGGATAACCAGTACTCATTTACATTAAGTTATTTCAAAACACGAATATCTTATAAGTAGACACGCGTACGACCCAAACATTTCATATCAAACACATTTCGTCTAATTGCTAGCAATGAAATCTTAATCTTTGTCAATATACCAATTAAAGTTTATGCTCAAAAGAACTACTAATCCTCCAATTAAAATCATCATTTCACATTTCAAATTCGTGTTATCCCAAACGCGTGAAACCTCAAACTACTATCAAGTCAATTCAAACAATCAAAATCTAAATTTATTTGATGAAACATGTATTCAAAGGTGAAACATAAAATCATAAGAACAGTCCACGCTAAATAAAATTCAATGTTTGCAAGTGAGAGGGATCTCTACTTGCCTTAAATGAGGCCGAATCTGATGGCGGCGGAATAAGCGGCGCAAGCAAAAACAGAAAACCCATTTTGAACCTGCTCAAACACAACGAAAGCGGTGTAACGTAATTTACTACGCTAACACAGGCATTCTACGATGCGGAAATTAACAAAAGAGGGCTTAGCAAAATTACCTCCCTCGAAAGTGAGGGGAGAAGGAATTACAATGCGGGAACCAGAGATTTGGCGGCGCTTAAGGCTAGGGAAACCCTAAATCGGAAGGGTCTTCAATAGGTCCCGCCAAGAGATTCGAAGATCAGCGCCGGAAATCACAAATGAATCGGGATTAGATGAATATACGAGGGACAAAAACTCAGATTCACAAAATTGCAACAAATATGCAAATTGGGGCACGAATAAATCATAGGGTTTATGAAAATTCTGAAATCATGGGAGAAAGAGAGGAATTTTACCCAAGGAACTCCGATCCGGGCTCGAAGAGGAGAGGGAAGAAAACCCTAGATTTTCCTCCCGAAATCAACGACAAAAACGACGAGGGAGAGCAATTGCCGGCTGCCGGAGGGGAGCAGAAACTGCTGTCGGCCTTTGAGGAGGCTGCTGCCGACCATTGGAAGGGGAAAAGAGAGTTTTCGGCTGCTGGAGGGGAAAGGGTTGTCGTCGGCTAGAGGAGTCGGAGGAGAAGGGGGTGGCGCCGGTTGGAGGCGGATCCGGGAGCAGGAGGCGGCGATGGCTCTGCGCGCGGGAGATAAAGCGGGAGACGGCGATGGCTCTGCGCGCGGGAGACGGGAGCGGGAGCGGAAATCGGGAGACCTAGCAGAGTGGTTTTGCGGGATCGGGAGAGTCTTGCGGGATTTAAAACAGGGGAGCTGGGGTGCGGCTAGGGAATTAAAAGGGGAACCTCCCTTAATTTACAAAATTGACATGGTGAGATTTAATAAAATTAAAACCCCCTTTTTTTATATAAGGGTTGCGGCTAGACAAAAGAGGGAGGGTTGTTACAATAGACTTGTCCCCGATCTTCGACGTTTGTACGATCATCTCCATTTATCTTATCAGAGATGAATGCTTTTGTAGTCGGGGGGGGGGGGATGGGGATCAACCACATGATTGACAGTGAAGATCGGGTCACCACTCATCTGGGCCCACATTTGTGTACTCGCGCAGGAGGCATTGATCGGATCGGCGATTCAAGGCACGGACGCGTCCGAAGTGACATTTTCCTAGTTATATGTATTTTTTTAACTTTATTTAGTATTAATCAGGCACGACGTAATGACCATTCATAGTCGTTCACGCCGGGTGCCCAAGCCCCCTTTCATTATAAATACGGGTGATGACTGTCATTGTGGGTTATTGTTAGCCTTGTGAAAATCCAGAGCTGACAAACACATCGTAGTGCGACGCTGCGAGAACCCGGGGTGCGTCATCCTTGTTATTTTCTCTTGTTTTCGCTCTCCTTCATTCTTTGATAGTCCTACTCTAGTAAAACCGAACGCCCTCATGCAGTGAATGCAGTAGCGTGCAACCCATTTGATGTCTAATATTATCTATTGCAATTTTTTGCCTCTCAAAGAATTTTGGTTGCCTATTAAATAGTGATTGCCTTTTTTCTTCCATTGTGGGGTTAGAATTTTGCATTGATTTCCTTTGGTAGCCATGAGAATAAGTTAAAGTGTTTAGGAAATGCAACTACTATGCTATATAGATCTTGTGGTGCACTATAGCGCGGTGCAAATCATCTGATAACATACTCGTCTAAGCCAACCTCACTGTGATACCACTTGATGCACCCATAGATATAATTTTAGATGTAGTTTAAATTAATGAAAGGGACAATATGTTTAACAAACAAATTTGGAGCGCAATCTGCACAAGATTAGCAATTTAATTTCGGTTAGCGGTGCAAATCATCTGATAAACGACAACCTGCAACAATCAATATAACCTAAAGTAATCAAATATTTATCGAGAGAAAACAAACTTAGAGGAAAAAAGAAAAGTAAAAAGAAAAATTTAAATAAATTTCTCTTAGTAAAAACTAAGTTAATTACTCTAAACTAGACAGAGACAAACCAAAAAATTCAGAAAGATCTCATCAGGTATGAAAAAGTAGGGTAGTAAGGTAGGTGTAAATCATCCAATGAACTGCAACCCTGCACTAATCAATATAACCTAAAATAACAAAATATTTGTTGAGAGAAAACCAACTTAGAGGAATAAAGAAAAGGATAAAGAAAAATTAAAATAAATTTCCTTCATAAAAAAACTAAGTTAATTACTCTAACTAGACAGAGGTGAACCAAACGATTCAGAAAGATTTCATCGGGTATGAAAAAGTAGGGTAAGAAGGTAGGTGGAAGGTCCGGTGGAAAACAAGAGACTCCTCACTCAAATAGTGTAAAGGTGGTGGCGGCAGCTTGTTAGGAGGATGGTGCGGTGACAAGGTAGAAGAGGTAGAGTGACATTGAAATATGTGGAGAGACGTAGGAGAAAGAAAGAGTTCGAGAAGAAAGTATGGGGAAGGGGGAGGAGAAGGAACCACGTCCTTGACTCCTTGTAGAGACAGCTGAATCATAATAGGTTTCCTCCACACACACAAAAATATCTTTTTTCTGAATGCAGGTTAATGCTTTGTACGCCCATCAGAAGGAATCAATTTTAGGGATCACAGGATATGCATAATGTAGGTGCAATTGTCATGTCATTGTTAGATATGTTGTATATTGAGTAGTAGTGTTAGCCTATAGTCACCTCGGGTGTTAGGATCACCCTCTGTTATTCATGTATATGTATTACTTTGTTCAATTGTGAATATACAGAAAATCTTTTTTCCTATCATGGTATCAGAGTCATAGTTCCCCTCTCCTCTCGCTCCCGCACCCTCACGCCGCTCCTCTCCTTCCCGCTCGTCAATCGCAAGCCTCGCTAGTCGATCGCTTCCCGTCGTTGGTTTCTTCTTCTGCGATACTGACGATCCCGTCACGAGCTGTCTACGATCTCACTGGTTTCTCCCTGATCGTCGTTGTTATCACTTGACGATCCCGTAAAGCTGTGAAATTCCTCCTCCGATCTCTGTTTCCTTCGCAATACCGTCGACTCCCGCTCTTCGCTGCCTCCTGTACCTTGCTTCTGCTGTTTTCTCTGTCAAATCGCCGCTTCCTGCTACACCTGCTCGTTCCGATGAGCCCGCTGGCTGCCCCCGCTCGTGTCGTTGAACTCGTCCGCTGCTCCTGCAGCCCGCTGGACCCCTCCGCCCCCTGTTTTGGTTCGATGGCGTCACCTCAGTCCTCTTCCGCCTCCAAAAGGCCTTGGTGATTGCTGAGGGGACTCTTTCTCCTGCACCCTCTACTACTCAGTCCGGTGCTCCTCGTCGCCAGCCGGTCCGCTATCACTATTGTCAGTGCCTTGGACACGTTCAATCTGAGTGTCGCAAGATTCAGAGGGCTCAGCAGCCTGGTCAACAACGTGCTCCTGGTGTTCCTTCCGCTCATTTCTCGACTCCATCGCAGTCTCTCTCTGTCTCTGAGCTTGTGCAGCTGATTGTCCAGCAGTTTTCTCTGGCCTACTCTTCTGCCTCTGTCTCTCAGCCGACTGCCTCCGCCCCTGCAGGTATTTCCACCTCCGTCTGGTTGCTTGACTCTGGAGCCTCTTTTCACATGACTTATGATGCTACACACCTTTTGTCATGCCAGCCCATTACTCCTGCCCTTAGTATCATGGTTGCAGATGACACCATTCACCCCATCACCAGTCGTGGCCTCCTTCACACCACCCATTTTCACATTCCAGATGTTGCCTACATACCTGAGTTATTCATGAACCTTAGATCCGCCAGCCAGCTCACATCTCATGGTTGTCTGGTTACCTTTGATGAGTTCACATGCCGTGTACAGGATCGTCTGACTGGGGCACTCCTTGGAGTTGGTCGTCGTCATTGCGGAGTGTACGTCCTTGATCGTCTCCACCTTCCATCCACTTCATGGTCACCTGCAGCTTCCTCCCCTTGTCTTCCTTCAGTGGGTTTCTCTCAGTGGCACCACCGTCTTGGTCATCCCAGTGGTTCACGTCTAACTTCTCTCATTAGTCATGGTTTCCTTGGTCGTGTTTTTATTGATCGGTCTCACTCATGTTTAGGTTGTAAGCTCGATAAACAATTACAACTCCCCTATCAGTCTAGTGAGTCCAGGTCTCAGCGTCCCTTTGATCTAGTTCATTCTGATGTCTGGGGACCCGCACTTTTTGTATCCAAGGGTGGACACCGGTACTACGTTCTTTTCGTTGATGACTACTTTCGTTATTGTTGGGTCTATTTTATGCGTTCTCGATCTGAATGTTTTCAGATCTATGTTACCTTTTTTGCTATGGTGCGCACACAGTTTTTTGCTTTCATACGCATTTTTCGTTCTGACTCAGGGAGGGGGGGGTATCTCTCTCATGCTTTTCAAGATTTGCTAGCTACTCACGACACTCTCCCTCAGCTTGCCTGTCCTGATGCCCATACTCAGAATGGCACCGCTGAAAGGATGCATCGTCATATTATTGAGACAGCTCACACCCTTCTTATCTCCTCTCACGTTCCTCCTCATTTCTGGGCTGAGGTTGTTTCCACGGCTGTCTATCTTATTAATCTGCAGCCCTCCACTTTCCTTCAGGGTCAGTGTCCCGGTGAGTGTCTGTACTCTCGACCCCCACGTTACACTCATCTTCGCGTTTTTGGTTGTCAATGTTATGTTCTTCTCTCTCCACGTGAGCGTACTAAGCTCTCTGCCCAGTCTGTTCCTTGTGCCTTTCTTGGGTACAGTGCTGAGCACAAGGGCTATCGATGCTATGACCCTGTTGCACGTCGACTTCGCATTTCACGTGATGTCACTTTTGACGAGTCTCACCCTTTCTTTGTGTCCCCTGTTTCCTCGACCTCACACTCATCCGTTACTCCCTCTGACATGCAGTTTCTCACTCTTCCCATCTCTCCGCATCATGTATCCTCCCCTCCGGTATGTGCCCCTCCTCTTCCCTTGCCACAGTCTACTTTGTCTCCTCCTCTTTCCTTGTCGAAGTCTACTCCGTCACCTCCTTACTCCTCTCCCTCTGATGAGCTGTCCACTTGGGATCGTGTCTCTCCTCTTCCTTATCACTATACTCGTCGTCCTCCTCCTATCTCCTCGCTTCCAGTGCCCCCAAACTCAGTGCCTACCTCCTCCAGCGAGTGCCCTATGGATGATCCTCCTGTGCGCCGCAACCCACCTCGTGAGAGGCGTCCTCCCGACCGTCTTAGCCTTGCTACCCTACCGCTGGACCTACCTGCCCTTCCTGCCACTGTTTGCAGTACTCCAGAGCCGACTTCCTACCGCGAGGCTGTCCAGATACCTGAGTGGCAGGTTGCTATGTTTGATGAGTTGGAGGCGTTTGAACACACTCGTACATGGGAGCTTGTTCCTCTTCCACCTGGTGCTGTCCCTATTACTTGCAAGTGTGTCTTTAAGGTCAAGACTCGCTCTGATGGTTCTGTGGTGAGGTACAAGGCTCGACTTGTTGCTCGTGGTTTTCAGTAGGAGCAGGGGAGAGACTATGACGAGTCGTTTGCTCCAGTTGCTCGCATGACTATAGTATAGACTCTTATTGTTGTTGCCGCTATTCGCCACTGGTCCCTATCATAGCTCGACAGGAAAAATGTCTTTCTTCATGGTGATCTTCAGCAGGAGGTATACATGCTTCCTCATTCGGGCCTATCCTCTCCTCCAGGCCTTGTTTGTCTCTTGAGGCGAGCTCTTTATGGGCTCAAGCAGGCGCCCCGCGCGTGGTTTGCACGTTTCAGTTCAGCCATTACAGCCGCCATATTCCAGCCATGTCCACATGATCCAGCTCTGTTTGTGCACTCCTCCTCCCGTGGTCGGACCCTTTTGTTACTATACGTGGATGATATGATTATTACTGGTGATGATCCTTCTCATGTGGTCTTTGTCAAACATCACCTTCAGCAGCAGTTTCAGATGACTGACCTTGGACAACTTTGCTACTTCTTGGGTCTTGAGGTCAACTCTACAGATCGCGGTTTTCAGCTCCCTCAGCAGCGCTACACATCAGATCTCCTTGCTCGGGCTACTCTCTCTGACTCTCGCACAGTGGACACCCCGATGGAGCTTCATCTTCAGCTGCGTCCGGATGATGGGGTTCCACTCTCCGATCCTACTCGATACCGCCACCTCCTGGGGAGTCTCATCTATCTCACCATTACTCGGCCCGACATTGCCCATGCAGTTCATGTGCTGAGCCAGTTTGTTAGTGCGCCCACCTCTGTGCATTATGGCCATCTGCTGCGGCTCCTGCGCTATCTCTGGGCAACGACCTCTCGTGGTTTATTCTTCTCCAACAGTAGTTCTGTCACGACCCGTCTCGACAAAAGTCAGAGTGCGCTTCGGGGCGGGTCGTGATGCCACAGGCATGGGCGAAAAGAAATCCATGTCTGTTAAGGCGGAAACAGAAGTACTACAAATAATTTTAAAATAGTTACTTTTAAGTAAAACAGATTGATTTATTGCGGAAGCTTTAAAGTATGATAGTTTGAAACAGGTGCACATGCATTTTGCAAAAACAACTTATGATACAAGTTCTGATACAGATCGAAATGTAATGACAATTCAGAGAAATGAACATGCAAATCATGTCAAACTCTAGTACATAGATGATTTAGCCTAGCAGTTATCCATGAAACAGGAGAAAATAACTGATCGTAATTATTACATAACAAAATATCCGACATATAAAGAAATGAAATATAAACACAAAACCTGAAACTTGATGCAGATCGGCTCAGGAAGCAGGCGGCGCAGGCACGAACGCTAAGGCAAATTCCAAAACAAGAAGGAAAAGCCTCAGAACATTGTAATAAATAGGAGCAAAGCCCGTTATTCGCCACTGGTCCCTATCATAGCTCGACGTGAAAAATGTCTTTCTTCATGGTGATCTTCAGCAGGAGGTATACATGCGTCCTCATTCGGGCCTATCCTCTCCACCAGGCCTTGTTTGTCGCTTGAGGCGAGCTCTTTATGGGCTCAAGCAGGCGCCCCGCGCGTGGTTTGCACGTTTCAGTTCAGTCATTACAGCCGCCATATTCCAGCCATGTCCACATGATCCAGCTCTGTTTGTGCACTCCTCCTCCCGTGGTCGGACCCTTTTGTTACTATACGTGGATTATATGATTATTACTGGTGATGATCCATCTCACGTGGTCTTTGTCAAACATCACCTTTAGCAGCAGTTTCAGATGACTGACCTTGGACAACTTTGCTACTTCTTGGGTCTTGAGGTCAACTCTACAGATCGCGGTTTTCAGCTCCCTCAGCAGCGCTACACATCAGATCTCCTTGCTCGGGCTACTCTCTCTGACTCTCGCACAGTGGACACCCCTATAGAGCTTCATCTTCAGCTGCGTCCGGATGATGGGGTTCCACTCTCCGATCCTACTCGATACCGCCACCTCGTGGGGAGTCTCATCTATCTCACCATTACTCGGCCCGACATTGCCCATGCAGTTCATGTGCTGAGCCAGTTTGTTAGTGCGCCAACCTCTGTGCATTATGGCCATCTGCTGCGGCTCCTGCGCTATCTCTGGGCAACGACCTCTCGTGGTTTATTCTTCTCTAACAGTAGTTCTGTCACGACCCGTCTCGACAAAAGTCAGAGTGCGCTTCGGGGCGGGTCGTGATGCCACAGGCATGGGCGAAAAGAAATCCATGTCTGCTAAGGCGGAAACAGAAGTACTACAAATAATTTTAAAATAGTTACTTTTTAGTAAAACAGATTGATTTATTGCGGAAGCTTTAAAGTATGATAGATTGAAACATGTGCACATGCATTTTGCAAAAATAACTTATGATACAAGTTCTGATACAGATCGAAATGCAATGACAATTCAGAGAAATGAACATGCAAATCATGTCAAATTCTAGTACATAGATGATTTAGCCTAGCAGTTATCCATGAAACAGGAGAAAATAGCTGATCGTAATTATTACATAACAAAATATCCGACATATAAAGAAATGAAATATAAACACAAAACCTGAAGCTTGATGCAGATCGGCTCAGGAAGCAGGCGGCGCAGGCACGAACGCTAAGGCAAATTCCAAAACAAGAAGGAAAAGCCTCAGAACATTGTAATAAATAGGAGCAAAGCAAAATAAAACACGAGCAGGGGAAACAAAATATTTTTGTGCCATTTTTCATGAAGCGAAGCTAATAAGACATGCAAGCAAGTGAGACAAGCATAAATGTCTATAATTATTAAACTAGTCCGTAGTAAAACATATAAAGATGATCATGTAATAACATCAGTCGTAACAAGTGAAAGTGTATGTATTTTTGTTTGACGCGCAAGATTCGTGATTCAGACAGATTCAAGTACGGATTCAGGAGATTCAGAAATTTGTGCTCGCTATGACCGGTCTTTTATTCCTATTAAGGATTCAAGAGGGAATCCAAGTCAAGGAGTTGCGTCAATTAAAACTCTACCGTTCAATTGTTTACCTGTGTTATTAATGAAATAATTCATGATTGAATGATTCTAGCATATCAAGACATGTAACCAAATACTGATTTAAAATATACAATAACAGAATTTACAACGTGAACAGAGGTGTATAACATTAGAAAATTTAAAAGATTCATAGATTGGTGATTCTAATTGAAACAGACTCACGCTGAAGAAAAACATCAGATCAAGCTTTATCCAAGTCTTTTAACCAAACAAGCATAAGAAACAGGATTCGATGACTCAAAGAACTCGAAAGAGAGTTTTGAAACTTACGGGTTCAAATATTCACGAATAATAAGATTGCTATACATCATTTTCCAGGATACCAAACATTCATTCAGGTTGATCCATTTTAAGACGCGGTTATCTTCTAAGTAAACATGTGTACGATCCGAACATGACAGAAAAACACCGATCATATATTTGCTAATCAGAAATCATTATTATTACTATTACTATCATGACGCTTGTTACTCATGCTCAACAACCTATCATTCCTCGAATTATTCATCAATTAAGAAACTCATTCGTCTAGGTGATTATCCAAATAAAATCATTCATGTTCACAAATTCGTGTCATTTCAAATGCGTAAAAACTCAACTACTAACAAGTCGATTCAGACATTCAAGACATAAGCTTATATGACGAAACATGCATTCAAAAGTAAATCATAAAATTATAAGAACAGACACATAAGTTGAAGCTCAATGTTTGCAAGAGAGGAGGATCTCTACTTGCCTTAAGGTGAGGCTGAAACTGATGGCGGCGGCTAAGCGGCGCATGCAAAAATCAGAAACCCTAGTTAAATCTTGTTCAGGAACAACGAAAGCGATGTAGCATAATTTACTACGTTAATACAAACATTCTACGACGCAGAAAATAAACAAAGAGGATTTAGGAATTACCTCCCTCAAATGCGAGGGGAGATGAGATTACCATGAGGAAAATCAGAATTTGGCGGCGCTTAAGCTTGGAGAAACCCTAAATCGGAGAGGGTTTTACGCGATCCCGTCAATTAGGTTGAGGAGCAGTGCCGGAGATTAGAAACACAACGCGATTAGACAAAAACGAGAGGGGAAAAAACTCAAAAATCACAAGTTGTGTGCAAACGGGCACGAATAATTCATTAGGGAGAATCAAAAATCTGAAAGGAGGGAAAAACGAGATCCTTACCCTGAGGAGACAAATCCGAGCCCGAGGGGGAGAGGGAAGAAAACCCTAGCGGTCCCCCTCGCAAGCACCGGCCAAGACGAAGAAGAACAAGAAGAGAAATTTTGGGATTCACTGCTCTTGGAGGAGAGAAGGGGGCTGTCGGGCCCTTGGAGGAGAGGGAGGACTGATTGAGGGTTGCCGTCGATGATCTGAGGAAGAGGAGGGGGCGATGACAGCCATGGAAGGAGGGGGAGGGTGCTGCCGACTGCTGGAGATCGGCTAGAGGAAGAGCTCCCGTCGGCCACGAGTAGGAAGCAGGGCGGCGCCGGTAGGAGGTGCAGGAGGCGACGGGTTGCGTGCGGGAGATGGGAGCAGAGGGCGAGCGGGAGATTGGCGCGTTCGGGAGGCGGCATCGGGAGACCTAACAGAGCGGGATTAAATCGGGGGGGGGGGGGGGCTTGCGGGATTTAACAGGGGAGGGGCTTGGGCTGCGGATAGCATTTTTTATAACTAATTAATTTATTTTATGGTTGTTACATTCTCCCTACTTAGGAAGTTTCGTCCCGAAACTTTCTGAGGATTCCTTGAAGGGGACCTCTCATGGCGAAGATTCAGATGTCATTTATTCCAAACAAGATTTGTAAATCAAGACATGAAAACTAACTATGAATTTGATGAAACAGAAAGGAAAACAAGCGCGGAGACTTACCAAGATTAAGAGAAAATTTGTGGATACTTGCTTCGCATATTAGATTAAAGTTCTCAAGGGAACTCTTCAAAATTAGTGGGTTCGGAGGAACATGAATGATTGCCTTCAGGGATCACAGAGTTTTCTTCGAATAGCTCAAAATTGAGAGGCAAGACTCGAGAATTCGAGAGCGGAAAAATCTTTGCACGAAACGAAGGTAGAACACCAAAAGGGGAAATAGAAGCTGAATGACAATTGAGTGATGACAAAAGTGAGTCACTCTAGAGATGGAAGAGCACAAAACAACGCCGAAGTAATTCAGCAGAGCAATTTTCAAGAAGACTCTCATTTCTCGCTAACGCTTAGGAGCTAACTAGAAGGGAATACTAGAGAATTAAATGAGATCGATAGTCGAGCAGAACAGGAAGACTGAATACGAATACCGGGGACATGAAACTATAGATTCTAATACATTCCATACTGTCAGATACATAAATCATGTAATAATTACAGCATTTTCATTGGACAACTTTAAGTAGTGATCATGCAAGTGCAACAATGAGAATATGTGCGATGTCAAGCAAATAATAAAATCATGCGTATACAGTCATTATTGTTATTCTTAGTTGGACACGTGTGCAATGCTTATGATATGAATGCAAATGAATGGATACACATGCCACGTTAAACGCCCGTATCACTTAACATGTCATGCATATTGTGATTATAATGCCAACGCACTTGAAAATATTAAACCGCCCATACAATTTAATATTCGCAAGCGGTGAATATCATAGTGGAAATTCATATGCACAAAAATGTTAAGTTTGCCCATAACCCCTTAACATTCGTGTGCATACTACTCATGCTTATGAGTGTACTGTGTGCGTGTTTCAGCCGCAAACAACAGATAATGGTAAGGTGCGTGAAGTAATGATGCATGCATATATATTTATATGACAAGATTCAAAATATGTAATAGTAAAAAAAATATTTTATCTTTAGAGCCTAACCTATCTCTGATACCAACTGTCACGACCCGTCTTGACAAAAGTCAGAGTGCGCTTCGGGGCGGGTCGTGATGTCACAGACATTGGCGAAAAGAAATTCATGTCTGCTAAGGCGGAAGCAGAAGTACTACAAATAGTTTTAAAATAGTTACTTTTAAGTAAAACATATTGATTTAGTGTGGAAGCTTTAAAATATGATAGTTTGAAACAGGTGCACATGCATTTTGCAAAAACAACTTATGATAAAGTTCTGATACAGATCGAAATGCAGTGACAATTCAGAGAAATGAACATGCAAATCATGTCAAATTCTAGTACATAGATAATTTAACCTAGCAGTTGTCCATGAAACAGGAGAAAATGGCTGATCGTAATTATTATATAACAAAATATCCGACAGATAAAGAAATGAAACATAAACACAAAACCTGAAGCTTGACGCAGATCAGCTCAGGAAGCAGGCGGCGCAGACACGAACGCTACGGCAAATTCCAAAACAAGAAGAAAAAACCTTAGAACATTGAAATAAACAGGAGCAAAGCAAAATAAAACACGAGCAGGGAAAACATAATATTTTTGTACCATTTTTCATGAAGCGAAGCTAATAAGACAGGCAAGCAAGTGAGACAAGCATAAATGTCTATAATTATTAAACTAGTCCGAAGTAAAGCATATAAAGATGATCATGCAGTAACATCAGTCGTAACAAGTGAAAGTGTAAGTATTTTTGTTTGACGCGTAAGATTCATGATTCAGACAGATTCAAGTACGGATTCAGGAGATTCAGAAATTTGTGCTCGCTATGACCGTTCCTTTGTTCCCATTAGGGATTCAAGAGGGAGTCCAAGTCAAGAAGTTGCGTCAATTAAAACCCTACCGTTCAATTGTTTACTTATGTTATTAATGAAATAATTCATGATTGAATGATTTTAGCATATCAAGACATGTAACCAAATACTGATTTAAAATATACAATAGTAGAATTTACAACGTGAACAGAGGTGCATAACATTAGATAATTTAAAATATTCATAGATTGGTGATTCTAATTGAAACAGACTCACGCTGAAGAAAAACATCAGATCAAAAAATAGACTTTATCCAAGTCTTTTAACCAAACAGACATAAGAAACAGGATTCGATGACTCAAAGAACTCGAAATAGAGTTTTGAAACTTACGGGTTCAAGTATTCACGAGTAATAAATTGTTATACATCATTTTCCAAGATACCAATCATTAATTCAGGTTGATCCATTTTAAGACACGATTATCTTCTAAGTAAACATGTGTACGATCCGAACATGATAGAAAAACACCGATCATATATTTGCTAACCAGAAATCATTACTATTACTATCATGACGCTTGTTACTCATGCTCAACAACCTATCATTTCTCGAATTATTCATCAATTAAGAAACTCATTCGGCTAGGTGACTATCCAAATAAAATCATTCATGTTCACAAATTCATGTCATTTCAAACGCGTAAAACCTCAACTACTAACAAGTCGATTCAGGCATTCAAGACCTAAGCTTATATGACGAAACATGCATTCAAAAGTAAATCATAAAATTATAAGAACAGACACATAAATTGAAACTCAATGTTTGCAAGAGAGAAGGATCTCTACTTGCCTTAAGGTAAGACTGAAACTGATGGCGGCGGCAGCAAAAATCAGAAACCCCAGTTAAACCTGTTCAGGAACAACGAAAGCGATGTAGCATAATTTACTACGCTAATACAAACATTCTACGACACGGAAAATAAACAAAGAGAGTTTAGGAATTACTACGCGGAAAATCAGAATTTACCACGCGAGGGGAGATGAGATTACCACGCGGAAAATCAGAATTTGGCGGCACTTAAGCTTGGAGAAACCCTAAATCGGAGAGGGTTTTGCGCGATCCCGTCAATTAGGTCGAGGAGCAGTGCCGGAGATTAGAAACACAACGCAATTAGACAAAAACGAGAGGGGAAAAAACTCAAAAATCATAAGTTGTGCGCAAACGGGCACGAATAATTCATTAGGGAGAATCAAAAATCTGAAAGGTGGGAAAAACGAGAACCTTACCTTGAGGAGACAAATCCGAGCCTGAGGGGGAGAGGGAAGAAAACCCTAGCGGTCCCCCTCGCAAACACCAGCCAAGATGAAGAAGAACAAGAAGAGAAATTTAGGGATTCACTGCTCTCGGAGGAGAGGAGGGGGTTGTCGGGCCCTTGGAGGAGAGGGAGGACTGCTTGAGGGTTGCTGTCGATGATCTGAGGAAGAGTAGGAAGCAGGGCGGCGCCGGTAGGAGGAGAAGGAGGCGGCGGGTTGCGTGCGGGAGACGGGAGCAGAGGGCGAGCGGGAGTTCGACGCGTTCGGGAGGCGGCATCGGGAGACCTAGCATAACGGGATTAAATCGGGGGGGGGGGGGGGGGGGGGCTTGCGGGATTTAACAGGGGAGGGGCTGCGGCTGCGGATAGCATTTTCTATAACTAATTTATTTATTTTAGGGTTGTTACAAGTTCTCTATAGCTACGTGCTTACTTCGATTCCACCTGGGCTAGTGATCATGTTGACTGTCGTTCTGTCACTGGTTTTTGTCTGTTCTTGGGTTCTTCACTTATTGCATGGAAGTCCAAGAAACAAACTGGTGTTTCCCGTTCCAACACTGATGCTGAGCTTCGAGCCATGACTACCACCGCTGAGGATATTATTTGACTCTGTTGGCTTCTTGAGTACCTTGGCGTCTCTTCTCCAGATCCCACTCCCCTCTACTGTGATAACACCGGTGCCATTCAGATTACTCTAAACCCGGTGAAGCATATCGGGGTGGATGCTTTCTTCCTGCGTGAGCACTATAGTCAGGACACTCTTGCCCCTTCATTTATTTCTTCCGAGCAGCAGATTGCAGATTTGATGACAAGGACCCAGCATGCCTATCTACTGTCCAAACTCTCGGTGTATGATCCCCCGTGAGTTTGTGGTTGGGGGGGGGGGGTGTTAGATATGTTGTATATTGAGTAGTAGTGTTAGCCTATAGTCACCTCGGGTGTTAGGATCACCCTCCGTTATTCATGTATATGTATTACTTTGTTCAATTGTGAATATACAGAAAATCCTTTTTCCTATCAACCATAAATTCAATAAGATAGGAACGAAATCTAATTAGCCGTAATTGTGGGACCAATTCCATTCAAACATGTAATTGATTACACGATCTTGTGATAGAAAAAAGAACAAATATTTCCTTTGCTTTTATACTGATCTTTTTTGTAACCCTTTTATCTTTCTTTCTAATTTCTGATTTTAACAGAATTTTCTTTTTATTTTCTTTTTGAACTTCCGTTTTTTAACAAAACAAGACTTCTAATAAGAATAGAATAGATGTAGGCTCAAAATTAGGATTGAGATTCAATATGGGAGTTGGAGAGGAAACAAGATTTGTTCCGACCAAATCAAAGGATTACGCCTCTGCCCAACCTAGAGTTAAAATCATATAACCTAGATAATCACATTGTAGAGAATGCGTCGCTACAACTTTTCCAACTGTCACGACTCGTCTCGACAAGAGTCAGAGTGCGCTTCGGGGCGGATCGTGATGCCACAGGCATGGGCGAAAAGAAACCCATGCCTGCTAAGGCGGAAGCAGAAGTACTACAAATAGTTTTTAAAATAGTTACTTTTACGTAAAACAGCTTGATTTATTGTGGAAGCTGTAAAACACAAAAAAAAAACAATAAAGAAAAGGAAACATGCAAGCATGATGTGAAAAACTCCATTTAAAATTTCTAGCACAGGTACAAGTAATATAGACCTCCGGGAGGGTGAACATGCATTGATACAAAATGATAGTACATATAATAACCTAACAGTTGTCCTTGATACAAGAGAAAATGGCTAACCATAATCATTACATAATAAGAAATACTGACAGTAAAGGAAATACGATATGGAACCTGACACAACAACTAACAAAAGAAAACCTCCAGGGAAGCAGGAACAGGGTGCAGAGCAGGCTCAGGTACCACGGGGCGCGGTCACGAACGCTAAGGCAAATTCCAAAGTAAACAAGGAAAAAGCCTCAGAACCATGATATATGTAGTTAAAGCAAGGTAAATAACAAAGCTAGCAAGACAGGTAAATACAAGAAATGCAGAAACAGAACTAAAACATTAATTTACTCCGGAGTATAAAAGTCTAAATAATAACATAAGTTGGAACAAATGAAAGTGCAGATGTTTTGTTTGATGCACATGCTTCATGATTCAGACAGATTCAAATATGGATTCAGAAGATTCAGAAAATTTAAGCTCGCTATGACCGGTCCTTTGTTCCCATTAGGGATTCAAGAGGGAACCCAAGTCAAGGAGTTGCATCAATTAAACCATACCTTTCAATGTTAACTTACGTTATTAATGACTTAAATGCAGAATTTCATGGATTCTAGTGCACTGAGACAAGTTATCAAATCGAAGATTCAGGTATCTGATAGGAAAAAGATTTACCATATAGGAATATGTCATAAGTAAAAACATGAATTTGCAAGTGAGGAGTTTCTCTACTTGCCCTATGAAGGCTGAGGCTGACAGTGGCAGTTAAGCGGCGCAAACAAGATTTCAAGGTCTTATTTTGAGCCTGGTTAAGCATAAACAAGGGTGATATTGAAATCCTACACGCTAGCACAAGTAGTTAATATTAACACAAAAACCTAGACATGAGAGAGCTTAGCAAAATACCTCCCTCGAAGTGAGGAATAACAACGCGGAAACCCTAATTCGGAAGGGTCTTCAAGAGATTCCGCCAATTGGAGTGACGAACGACGCCGGGGAGCACGAATGCCTAAGGATTCGGCGATTAGGACGTGCACAAAAAATCTGAAAATGCAAATTAGGGCGCAAAAATCCCAAATAAATCAAGGCAAAATTCTGAAATAAGGGAGAAAGAGAGGAGATTTACCCCAAGGAATTCAGATCCGGGCTCGAGGAGGAGAGGGAAACAAACCCTAGCTTTTCCTCTTGCAAATCCCCAACCAAAACGAAGAAGAATCGGAGGAGGAGTTGTCGGAGGAAGCGGAGCGGCTGCCGGTCTTGAGGAAGAGGAGGAGGAGAGTTGTTGACGGCCACAAGAGGGGAGAGCTGCTGCCCTAGCTGAGGGAGAGGAGGCTTCCGGCTTGGGGAGGAGAAGCAGGGGGAGGCGTCGGCCACGGTAAGAGAGGGAGCAGGCGGCGACGCCGGCGAGAGGAGGAGCAGGCGGCGACGTCAGGGCTGAGCGCAGGAGACGGAAGCGGCACAGGATCGGGAGCGGCGTCGGGATGGATCGCTGCTGCGGAAACCCTAGCGCGCGCATTTTTTTTTTTGGCGAGAGAGCTCGGACCGGGGGGGGTTAACCGTGAGGGGGAAGTTAAAAAAGGGGGAGAGTAATGTTTTTTTTTATAATAATAATAATTATTATTATTTGTATAATTAATGTTATTATTAATTTGGGTTGTTACATTCTCCCCTACTTAGGAAGTTTCGTCCCGAAACTTTCGAGAATTTTCTGGATGGGGTCTCTTATGGCGACAACTCCGAGGTCATTCATTCCAACAGGGTTTTCAATTCAAGTCAAGAGAACTAAATGAAAAGGTACTCAAATAGAGAGAGGAACAAGAGCGGAGGCATACCAGGATCAAGAGAAAAGGTGTGGATACTTGCTACGCATGTCAGCTTCGAGCTCCCAAGTGAACTCTTCAGACTTGCCATGCATCCAAAGCACCTTCACCATAGGAATGGTCCTTTTTCGAAGTTTGCGTTCTTGATACTCCACGATCTTAGCAGGTTCGACCGGGTACGAGAGATTGGCTTCAGGAATTACAGAAATCTCTTCAACAATGCGGTTGGGATCATGAATGTACTTCTGAAGCTGGCTGACATGGAAGACGTTATGAACACCGGCAAAAGAAGCAGGTAACTCAAGGCGGTAAGCAGATTCCCCAACACTTTCTGAGATAGAAAAAGGTCTCATGAACCTCGGGCTAAGCTTGTGATGGCGACCAAACCGTTTCACCCCAGGAGAAGGGGAAACCTTCAGAAAAACTTGATCACCCACAGCAAAAACTAGCGGACGGCGACGCAGATTAGCATACTTTCTCTGTCTCTCAATAGCACGACTGAGCTGGAGTCGAGTCTTCTTTGTGGCTTCTTCCATTTCCTGGAGCAACTCAGGTCCCAACACAACCTTTTCACCAACTTCTGACCAAAAGAGAGGGGTCCTACAACGACGCCCATACAGTGCTTCGAAGGGGGCCATCCGGAGGCTCTCCTGATAGCTATTGTTGTAGGCAAACTCGACCAAAGGTAAATGCTCATCCCAAGCTCCCTTGTAGTCCAAAATGTAACACCGAAGCATGTCTTCAAGAATCTGATTAACTCTTTCGGTCTGACCATCGGTTGTCGGATGATAAGCGGTGCTCAGGTTGAGATCTGTGCCCAAAGCTTGCTGAAAGCCTTTCCAAAAATGAGAGACAAACCTCGAGTCACGATCCGACACAATACGTAAAGGAATCCCGTGAAGTCTAACGATCTCCGACACATAGATTCGAGCCATCTTCTCAGTAGAGTGACCTTCCTTATAAGGGATGAAGTGGGCTACCTTGGTCAACCGATCCACTATCACCCAAATCGCATCGTGTCCTCTCGGAGTGCGAGGCAAACCTGTGATAAAATCCATAGAAATGTCCTCCCACTTCCATTCAGGGATGGGCAGAGGCTGCAAAAGACCACCAGGACGCTGACGCTGAGCTTTCACCTTCTGGCACGTCAGACATCGAGAGATGAAGCTAGCAATATGATTCTTCATACCAGGCCACCAAACGATCTGCTTTAAGTCATGATACATCTTATTATTGTCTGGATGACCAGCTGTGCGCGACTCATGAGCTTCACGGCATATAGCATCAAGTAATTCAGGAACAGCGGGGATGCAAAGACGGCCTCGAAAACGCAGAACATCATCAGAGATTGAGAAATCCGGAAGAGACTCGAGTTCAACCCTTCGGCGAATGCGCTGGAGAATGGGTTCGGAAGGCTGCAAATCTTTTACTTGCTCCACCCACGACGGACCAAAGATCTGACCTTGACCCTTTGGTAAGATGGATATGTCCATCCGCTCGAGGTCACCAATCAGAGCTGCAAAAGTAGCTGACATGGGGGCACCAGAGGAAACATAAACTTGACGACTCAACGCATCAGCTACCGTATTGGCCTTGCCGGGGACATAGGTAAGCTCCAAATCATAATCTGCTACAAATTCGACCCACCGCCTTTGACGAAGATTGAGATCCTTCTGATCAAAGATATACCTCAAGCTCTGATGGTCAGTGAAGAAGTGGCACTTCACGCCATAGAGATAATGACGCCAAAGCTTCAACGCAAACACCACCGCGGCGAACTCCAGATCATGAGTGGGGTAATTACGCTCGTGAGTCTTCAACTGCCTCGACCCATAAACAATGACACGATCGCCCTGCATCAAGACACATCCCAAGCCGACTCCGGAAGCATCAGTATAAACTGAAAAATCTGCCCCCTCTGAAGGAAGGGCTAGAACTGGCGCCGAACACAGACGTTGCTTCAGCTCCAAGAAGGCCTGCTCACACTGATCTGACCAATCAAATCTAACATGCTTTTGCGTTAGCTTTGTCAACGGAGCAGCAAGAGAGGAGAAATCCTTGACAAAACGGCGGTAGTAACCAACAAGCCCAAGGAAACTGCGAATCTCAGAAGGGGTAGAAGGTCGCTTCCAGTCCGTAACAGCTGAAATCTTGGCTGGATCAACAGAGAGTCCATCACCAGAAACAACATGACCCAGAAAAGCAACACGATCCAGCCAGAACTCACATTTTGACAGCTTGGCATAGAGCTGATGCTGACGAAGAGTGGAGAGAGTGAGCCTAAGATGTGCTGCATGATCCTCATGAGTCTTGGAATAAACCAGAATGTCGTCGATGAACACGATGATGAACTTATCCAGATATTCACGAAAAACACGGTTCATCATATCCATAAAAGCAGAAGGAGCGTTAGTCAGACCAAAAGACATCACTAAGAATTCAAAATGACCATACCGAGTTCGGAAGGCGGTCCTGGGGATGTCAGATTCTTTGATCTTCAGCTGGTGATAACCAGATCTAAGATCTATCTTGGAGAAAACTGAACTACCTTTGAGCTGATCGAAAAGGTCGTCCACACGCGGAAGGGGATACTTATTCTTGACGGTCGCCTTGTTTAAGTCCCGATAATCGATGCAGAGCCTCATAGAACCGTCCTTCTTTTTCACGAAGAGAACGGGGGCTCCCCAGGGTGACGAGCTGGGACGAATGTATCCACGCTCAAGCAATTCATCCAACTGCGATCTAAGCTCCTCTAGTTCGCGCGGGGCCATACGGTACGGAGCTTTAGATATGGGGCGAGTTCCCGGCTCTAAGTCAATAGAAAACTCCACATCTCGATCAGGAGGCATCCCAGGCAATTCGGTAGGAAAGACGTCAGGAAATTCAGAAGCAACAGGTATGGATTCAAGAGAAGGGGAGACATAATCTGAATGTGCAGCATACACAAAACACGCAGAACACCCTTGACTAAGAAGGCGAGTGGCGCGTACAGCGGAAATTACCTTAATGTGACTGCGGGTCTGAACATGAACGCTGAAATCCTTGCCGTTAATGCTAAGGTTGACCCTCTTTGCCACGCAGTCCAATTTAGCTTTATACGCAACCAGCCAATTCATTCCCAAGATTACCTCAAACTCTGACATCTCCAGGACTATGAGATCGGCTGAGACTTGCAATTCACCAAGCATGATCGGACAGTTGGGAATGCCACTACGCGAAAGATGCAGATGACCAGGTATGGAGATCTCATAAGGGACCTCAAGAGGCGAAGTAGGCCAACGATAACGATCCACAACATGACGAGCAATGAACGAATGGGATGCGCCAGAATCAAAAAGAATCTGCATCCATTTATTGTTGACCCTAAATCTCCCTAAGAAAGAAGAACATGCACACAAAACATGATTGTCCGGATCGAAAGCAAATAAGCTAAAACAAAATTGCAGGAAATAACAATTGCGCATTACATACCAGAGATGACGTCAGTGGATGCAAGTGCCTCGCCCTGGGTAAATACATTCAGCACGGCTCTACCCTGTTCCTGAGTTCCCGGAACAGGCTGCGGAGGCTGAGCGGGAACCGGGCAGTCCCGGATATGGTGCCCAACCTGACCGCATCGGTAGCACGTATTCTGCTTGCGGCGGCAGTCCTTCAGCAGATGACCTGGCCTCTTACAGTAAGAGCAGTCAGAGGTAACAGTGGCATGCGTCAACTGGGGTTGCTGTGCAGGAACAACCATCTTCTGCTTCTTCAAGAGAGTGCGGCAGACTTGGGCGACATGGCCCACCTTGTGGCAGAACGCACACACCTCCTTGGACTTGGGGCCTTGTTCCTGGAATGGTGCACCTTTGCGCTTGAGGTCAGACGATGCAGCATTGCTAGATCCATGTTGGACCTTCTTAGAAGAACGCTCCAACTCGATAGCTTCCACCTGCAACGCGGCTTCCACGGTCTCGGCATAGGTAGTGGCGCCATGAGCTACCACATGCTGACGGAAATCATGTCGAAGCCCTTTCACGAAGCGGCTGATCTTCTTGGACTCGCTTGGCACCAACTCCACAGCAAGGAGTGACAGACGGGAGAACTCTCTTTCGTACTCGGTCACTGATCTGCCTGGCTGCTGAAGAGACAAGAACTTCTCGGCTAGCCGGTCACGCTCCACGGAAGAAAGGAACTTATCCATAAGAGCTCCTTTGAACTGAACCCAAGTCATGGTGGCAGAGTCGGGAAGAGTGCGGCGCTGAAGCCACCAGGTGTACGCATCCTCGGTCAGCTGATAGGCCGCCAGAAGAACCTTCTGGACATCTGGAATTCCAGCGTACTCGAAGTGCTTTTCCATCTGAGAGAGTCATTCGGAAATGACGAAGTAGTCACGATTGCCATCGTAAGATGGCGGCTTTAGCCTTTTGAACGCCAAAGTGTCTGCCATCGCCACAGGAGGAGCAGTCGGAATCGATGCAAGCGGAGTCACCAGATTGACGGCGAGCGGGCTGATTACAGGTTCAGATGCAAGAGGGGCGGCTTCAGGAGTGGTAGTCACTCCTGCTGTCCCTGAGGGGCCGGAACCAGAGGCTGGGTCAGGAGTTTGGCGATCCCCCTCAAGACGAGTGAGGCGATCCAGGATCTGCTTCAGAATCTGAGCAGTAGCACCACCAGAAGTTTCCACTGCGGGAGGGGTTGGCTTCTTGCGCTGAGAACGCTTGGGAGCCATCTAGAAGGAGATACGAGAACATCAGGTTAGATCGAGAGTCAAGCAAGAATAAGATAACTGGAAACTAGAGGTTCAACACTTCTTATACTGTCGGGTATGTAAATCATGTAATAATTACAGCATTTTCTTTGGACAACTGCTAGTAATGATCATGCAAATGCAACAAAAATAAGGTGCAATATGTAACAATTAACAAATCCATGTGTGTACAATCATTATCTGTCGTTCCTAGCTTGACACTTGTGCAAATGATTTATGTTATGCATGTAATGCAATTTTGCCCAAATGCATCTCTAATAATGTTTATGAATGGATACGCATTCCATGTTAAGTGCCCATATCACTTAACATGTCATGCATACTATGCAGCTAATGCCATCGCACTTGTAAATATTAAAATTGCCCATAACCATTTAATATTTGCAAGCGGTGTATAACCTAGTGGAAATTCATATGCACATAAATGCTAAGTTTGCCCATAACCCCTTAACATTTGTGTGCATACTACGCATGATTATGTGTGTAGTGTGTGTGTGTTTCAGCCAAGAACAACAGTAATGATAAGGTGAGTGAGGAAATGATGCATGTACGTATACTTACATAATATATTTCAAAACATATGTTATTTCAAAATACTTTATCTTTAGATGCTAGAACCTGCCTCTGATACCAACTGTCACGACCCGTCTCGACAAGAGTCAGAGTGCGCTTCGGGGCGGATCGTGATGCCACAGGCATGGGCGAAAAGAAACCCATGCCTGCTAAGGCGGAAGCAGAAGTACTACAAATAGTTTTTAAAATAGTTACTTTTACGTAAAACAGGTTGATTTATTGTGGAAGCTGTAAAACACAAAAAAAAAAACAATAAAGAAAAGGAAACATGCAAGCATGATGTGAAAAACTCCATTTGAAATTTCTAGCACAGGTACAAGTAATATAGACCTCCGGGAGGGTGAACATGCATTGATACAAAATGATAGTACATATAATAACCTAACAGTTGTCCTTGATACAAGAGAAAATGGCTAACCATAATCATTACATAATAAGAAATACTGACAGTAAAGGAAATACAACATGGAACCTGACACAGCAACTAACAAAAGAAAACCTCCAGGGAAGCAGGAACAGGGTGCAGAGCAGGCTCAGGTACCACGGGGCGCGGTCACGAACGCTAAGGCAAATTCCAAAGTAAACAAGGAAAAAGCCTCAGAACCATGATATATGTAGTTAAAGCAAGGTAAATAACAAAGCTAGCAAGACAGGTAAATACAAGAAATGCAGAAACAGAACTAAAACATTAATCTACTCCGGAGTATAAAAGTCTAAATAATAACATAAGTTGGAACAAATGAAAGTGCAGGTGTTTTGTTTGATGCACATGCTTCATGATTCAGACAGATTTAAATATGGATTCAGAAGATTCAGAAAATTTAAGCTCGCTATGACCGGTCCTTTGTTCCCATTAGGGATTCAAGAGGGAACCCAAGTCAAGGAGTTGCATCAATTAAACCCTACCTTTCAATGTTAACTTACGTTATTAATGACTTAAATGCAGAATTTCATGGATTCTACTGCACTGAGACAAGTTATCAAATCGAAGATTCAGGTATCTGACAGGAAAAAGATTTACCATATAGGAATATGTCATAAGTAAAAACATGAATTTGCAAGTGAGGAGTTTCTCTACTTGCCTTATGAAGGCTGAGGCTGACAGTGGCAGTTAAGCGGCGCAAACAAGATTTCAAGGTCTTATTTTAAACCTGGTTAAGCATAAACAAGGGTGATATTGAAATCCTACACGCTAGCGCAAGTAGTTAATATTAACACAAAAACCTAGACATGAGAGAGCTTAGCAAAATACCTCCCTCGAAGTGAGGGGAGAAGGAATAACAACGTGGAAGCCAGAGATTTGGCGGCGCTTTAGTCTAGGCCCTAGGGAAACCCTAATTCGGAAGGGTCTTCAAGAGATTCCGCCAATTGGAGTGACGAACGACGCCGGGGAGCACGAATGCCTAAGGATTCGGCGATTAGGACGTGCACAAAAAATCTGAAAATGCAAATTGGGACGCAAAAATCCCAAATAAATCAAGGCAAAATTCTGAAATAAGGGAGAAAGAGAAGAGATTTACCCCAAGGAACTCAGATCCGGGCTCGAGGAGGAGAGGGAAACAAACCCTAGCTTTTCCTCTTGCAAATCCCCAACCAAAACGAAGAAGAATCGGAGGAGGAGTTGTCGGAGGAAGCGGAGCGGCTGCCGGTCTTGAGGAAGAGGAGGAGGAGAGTTGTTGACGGCCACAAGAGGGGAGAGCTGCTGCCCTAGCTGAGGGAGAGGAGGCTTCCGGCTTGGGGAGGAGAAGCAGGGGGAGGCGTCGGCCACGGTAAGAGAGGGAGCAGGCGGCGACGCCGGCGGGAGGAGGAGCAGGCGGCGACGTCAGGGCTGAGCGCAGGAGACGGAAGCGGCACAGGATCGGGAGCGGCGTCGGGATGGATCGCTGCTGCGGAAACCCTAGCGTGCGCGTTCTTTTTTTTTTTGCGAGAGAGCTCGGACCGGGGGGGGGTTTAACCGTGAGGGGGAAGTTAAAAAAGGGGGAGAGTAATGTTTTATTATTATTATTATTATTATTATTATTATTATTATTATTATTTGTATAATTAATGTTATTATTAATTTGGGTTGTTACACCAACAATAACAAAATGCAGGAAAAACAAATGCGCAAAACAAATACTCAAATAAAAAATAATGTTTGACATAAATAAAATAAAATGCATACAGTAAACTGGTGTCGCATGCATACGTCTACGTCAATAAGGAAAGCTTGAAGAAGAAAATCCCTTCGAGTCACCAACAATATTGCAGGGAAGGATCTTCAGTGGAAGAGAAGAAATTTGTTAGAGAGGGAAGAAGAATCCTCAAACAAAGAGTAGAAGCTGTCTGAACTCGAAAGCGAAGGAGCTTTGCAATGGGCTTTAGAAGGGCACGCGAAAAAGAGCATAAGAAAAAAATCCTAGATCTGCTATCCTACCATGTCAAAGAGTTAATTTCTCATCTCTTCAATCTACTACCAGCCATTATATAATAGAGGTATTTGAAATAAAGAAAGCTTTGAATAATTATTTTCCTTTAAATATATAGCACAAGTGCAACAAAGTCGATCTTCATCATCAACCATCCCACCAATATGAATTACAGTCCTGACAATACAGTATAATGGAGAAGTTTCTCTTCATGCATAAATACTCCAACTTGAGCTACAAACCATTTGTGAGTGTTTCTTCTAGGACATCTGTCAAGACTTCATCCATCAAACATAGTTGGATCACCAAGAGATCTTTTTAAAACCATTTCAATTTAGTAATCTTTTCCACCCATAACGTCAAAACCATATTTGAATGTCCCGGTACCTTCACAAGTTCTACTGAATTTGAACATCACGCATTTTGGTTCTCCAAAGGTCAAACTTCTGAGCCATTAAACTTTTCGATATGATATTTCATGGCCATGGTATTTAGAAGTTGGCCCTTACACCAGTTACGAAAAACACACCTAATTTTGCCTACCATGATTGAATGC
This sequence comes from Dactylorhiza incarnata, assembly GCA_033032865.1. Taxonomy (NCBI): domain Eukaryota; kingdom Viridiplantae; phylum Streptophyta; class Magnoliopsida; order Asparagales; family Orchidaceae; genus Dactylorhiza; species Dactylorhiza incarnata. The sequence continues at coordinate 2,970,605 of JAWHQI010000281.1, forward strand.
AAAGAACAACTAAACAATAATAGAGAGATTAAGCAACATGAGAAGACACCTGTTCAGCTAAAATAAATGTAATCCGCCGGATAGGACAGATGACCCAATCCAATATAAAAATGTCCCATCTGTACACAAAGCAAAAAAGGGCTTAAGGAAACACTCTTCGCCAAATCCAAGTTCGCTCAATCCCACCATAAAAGGGAAGCCCAAAGAGTGGAGAAGTAGAATCGATTTATTTACTCACATAACTCCTACCCATATATATACATGAATTACATGAGTTACCAGAAACTGAAAATTACATAAATGTTATTAATATATCTATCTCATTACATTGTGACATTAATTTTATGGTTAATAATTGGTGATTTGATATTCGCTGCAACTCAAAGTACACCTAAACCGATCATCTATCTCCAAAATATAGGGAGTTTAAAGAGATAGATTTGGAAACAAAATTTCTTCCAAATGATAAATTTCTAATCGAAATTTCAATCATGATTTAAAAAAAAATGAAATATTTTTTCCTCAAAAACACCTATTTTGGGTTTGTGCATACCATAACAAAATTTTGAGTTGATTCCCCAAAAATTCTAACAATTTTGGTCTGCTTTATGAATTGTTATCCTTCATTGTTGCTGAGAGTTGTTTGAGGTGTTGCACGGATTTTAACAGTTTCAAATCCACTAACAATTGATAATTCTGTCTTCTATAACTTTATAAAAAAAAGGATTTCAACTACAAGCCTCGTCTTTGGAGGTAGAGGCAATACCATTGGACTACATGCCCAGTGGAAAAATTAATTATGAAATTACGGTGACAAATCAATTATGAAATTACTAAATGACTGAAAGCCTGAAACTAATCCTTGCCTTCTATGAGGTTTAGTAGTATTTTTGCACGTTACATTATCTAAATGGCTTGGCGCACCGGTTGATGTGTTGTCGTGTGACCTTGAGGTCACGGGTTCGAGTCCTGGAAGTAGCCTCTTTCAAAAAATGCAGGGTAAGGTTTGCCTATATTTCACCCTTGTGGTGGCCTGGTGGGACCCTTCCCTGGACCCTCGCTGTGTGGGGATGCTTTGTGCACCGGGCTGCCCCCCTACATTATCTGAATGGCTGAAATTTTGTCAGAAACAAATCTTAGAATCACTAGACGAATTTGCTCTCTTTTAACTACTTTTTCTATGAAAACAGAATGGCCTATGCGTTCTCGAGAGATGGAGCAATGCCTTTTTCGTCGTTTTGGCACAAAGTTAATCGGCAAGAAGTCCCTATAAATGCAGTTTGGCTTTCTGCATTTATGGCATTCTGCATGGCACTCACGGTAATACTTAATGGTATCATGTTTAAATAAGCTTTATGCACTCTTTTTGTTTTTTGAAACGATTTTAAAACCATCATTAGAAGTTTCTTTATCACCAGAACACCAAGACCATGCCCGTGCTCTCTTTTTCTACCTGTATTTGCACCCGGGTTATTCATAAAAGCAATGACATAGGCTATATGCTTCTTAAGCAAAATTAGTTGCTTTGTATTCATCTAGTTTTTTCTCTCTCAGTTTCTTGGAAGTCTTGTAGCGTTGCAAGCAATGGTGTCCATTGCCACTATTGGCATTTACATCGCCTATGCTTTCCCTATCTTCTTCCGGATAACATTGGCATGAAAATCATTCGCCTCCGGGCCCTTTTAACCTTGGCCAATGTCGATAAATAGAGGGGGTGATGAAATTGTGATTATTTGATGAATAATAAGTTCCACTTAGGTAGTGTGAACTGGGGTTTTAATTATTTTTATTGTGATCATGAAATAGTTTCTCTATAAAGGGAGGGTAAGCAATGTTTTAACATGCATATTTTAGTCTGCATGATTTTGTCATTGATGAATGATTTATCATTTGGTGAGAATATTTCATTGTAATTTTGCCTTTATAGGCATTGTTCTTGTTTCACACTAATTCCAGTTTCTTCTTTTGATGCAATGTACATCGAATTCTCATAACTTGCTTTCATAAGATCTACATGTATTGGATATATCTTTAATGGCAAGGTCCATTTACATGTTGTAGATTGATGCAAATCTCGAAGTCTATATTGATGACACTAACATTATCACGTGATATCTCTCGGCATGTGTTCTGTGTTGAGTGAGTTAGTCGCAAGGAAGTCATCTTACCGAGTCTCTGTCTCACCTATCTTCATGAGATCCCAAGACTTATGCTAATAATAAACTCATGTCATTTATTCTTCTCATATACTATTTATAGCTATCATTACTGTTCAAAGTCCCCAAAACTTATATATCTATTTCTTGTGTATAAATACAAGGGAAGAATACATATATATAGGAGAAAGAGTGAGACAGAAAAACCTATACAAGGTGTGGGACTAAAGAGAAGAAGATCTAAATAGGCCTGTACATGAGCCTATTACATGGATTTCGCTAACACTCCCCCGCAAGATGGAGCGTACAAATCGTAGGCACCCAGCTTGGATAAGAACTGGAGATATAGTGGCCGAGGAAGAGCTTTTGTTAGGATGTCAGCAATTTGTCTCGCAGCAGGAACATGCTCCAATTCTACCTTCTTCGCTTAAACCTTTTCTCTGATGAAGTGACAGTCAACCTCAATATGCTTTGTTCGCTCATGGAACACTGGATTGTTGGTTATATGAATTGCAGCCTGACTGTTGCACCGAAGTGTTGTCGGAGAAGGAAGAGTGACACCCAAGTCACCAAGAAGTCTCTCAAGCCATGTTAATTCTGACACAACAACAACCATAGCCCTGTATTCAGACTCAGCCGAGGAGCGGGCGACCACTGTCTGTTTCTTGCTTCGCCATGTTATGAGGTGTCCACCAAAGTAAGTGCAAAAACCAGTCGTGGAACGCCTATCATCAGGGGACCCAGCATAGTCAGCATCCGAGTACGCAAGAAGAGATGGTGAGTTGGATGGTTTGTAGACAAGGCCTTGTCCCGGAGCGGTCTTTAGATATCTGAGAATGCGCTCAACAGCTTGAAGGTGAGAAGTGCGCGGAGTATGCATGAAGCGACTCACAACACCAACAGCAAACGAGATATCCGGTCGAGTAACCGTTAGGTAGATCAGTTTCCCAACCAATCGTCGGTCGTATTCTGGATTCTCAAGAAGCTGGTCAGAATCAGACCCAGCAGCACACAATTTTTTATTAGCATCCATAGGAGTATCCGCAGGTTTGCACCCGGAGTATCCTGCTTCATAAAGTAAGTCGATGCAGTACTTTCGTTGGGACATAACCAACCCATTGGGTCGTCGGGCGACTTCAATCCCAAGGAAGTATCTAAGATTTCCAAGATCCTTGGTCTGGAAGGCCGAGTTCAGATGTTCTTTGGCTGTTGTATCCCAGAGAGGTCATCGCCAGTAATCAGGATATCATCAACGTAGACAAGAAGGATTACAGTGCCAGTTGGTTCATGCTTGGTGAATAGAGAGAAGTCGGCGGAGCTCCGAGTGAACCCAAGTGCTAAGAGAACCTTGCAGAACTTATCAAACCATCCTCGTGGTGACTGTTTGAGACCATAAAGAGCCTTTGGAAGGCGGCAAACGCGAACAGTACGAGACTCCCCCGTAGTCTCAAACCCGGGAGGTTGGCACATAAACACAATTTCCTTCAGATCGCCGTTAAGGAATGCATTCTTAATATCGAGCTGAAGAAGGGGCCAACGCCGGTGCACAACAACGGAGATAAGAACACGAACAGTGTTGAGTTTTTCTACTGGAGAAAAAGTTTCCTCATAATCTAAGCCTTGTTGCTGAGTGAAGCCCCGGGCCACGAGACGGGCTTTTAAACGATCAACAGTCCCATCCGCATTCTGTTTGACCGCAAAGACTCATTTGCAACTAACACAATGTTGACATGGAGGAAGGGGAACCAGTTCCCAGGTGTGATTAGCCCAGAGGGCATTCATCTCCTCTTCCATAGCTGCCCGCCACCCCGGATGCTGAAGCGCCTCCTGCACAGAGTTAGGAATAGAGATGGAGGAAAGAGAAGTAGCAAACTGGTGGAGGGGTGGAGGGGTGGAGAGAGCCGGTGTAGAGACACATAGCTAGCCATTGGATGAGCCGTAGAGGAAGATGCCGAATCAACCGCGGGCGGTGTGTCATCTGTAACAGACGGCTTCGGTAGGGAAATATCCTTGAATTTACAGCGAGAATAGACGTAGCGAATGGGCTGATGGATCAAAGGCGGAGATGGAGGTGACGGTGGAGAGGAAGGCGTGACTGGAACGATAGGACGAGTAATAGTAGAAGGTATGAATTGGGGAGAGGGGGAGAGGTGGAACGGTTGATCTTCACAAAAGGTGACATCGGCCGAGACAATCATTTTTCCTGTTGTAGGAGAATAACACACATAGCCCTTCTGAGTTCGAGAGTAGCCAACAAATATCTGTCTGGTAGCACGATCAGCAAGTTTGTCTGCTGGCGGACCGAGGTTGTGAACATAACATACACACCCAAAAACTCGGGGTGTGAGGGGGAAAGGAGGAGTGGAAGGAAGAAGAAGGCTTAGTGGAGTGGCAAAGCTGAGAACGGATGAGGGCATGCGATTGATGAGGTGACAAGCAGTTGCAATAGCAAAGTGCCAAAATTCTGTTGGGACCTGCATTTGGAACATGAGGGACCGAGCGGTATCGAGAAGATGGCGATTTTTCCGTTCGGCCGCGCCATTTTGTTGAGTTGTGTAGGCACAAGAGGTTTGGTGGATAACACCAAACTCAGAGCACAGAGCGGAGAAGGACCGACCTGTGTACTCGCGGGCATTATCGGTGCGGAGTATTTTAAGAGGCGTTGAGAACTGCGTACGTGTTTCAGATAAAAAAGCACGAAACACAGAAGTTATATCAGTGCGATCATGAAGAAAATAAAGCCAAGTAACACGCGAGTAGTCATCAATGAAAGTGATAAAGTAGCGACGTCCAAATACACTGGGGATCCTATATGGACCCCAGACATCAGAATGAACTAAAGATAACGGAGTATCACTCCGGGTACAAGAAGGAGAGAAAGAAACTCGATGTTGCTTGCCGTAGATACACGATTCACAAGTGAACTCTTGGAGTAAAACACCAGGGAGAGCGTTCTTGAGAACCGGAAGGGGAGCATGCCCAAGACGACGATGCCAGTCAGAAGTGGAGATGGAAGAAAGACTGATAGGTGGGAGATCCAAGAGATATAGCTCATTCGTCAGCCGACCGCTACCAATGGTACTCTGTGTACGACGATCCTGCAAAACAAAAGATGAAGGAGAGAAAGTCATGCAACAGTCAAGATCCCGTGTTAACTAGCTAACAGAAAACAAGTTAAACGGGGAGCCCGGAACATGAAGGACTGAGGAGAGTAGCAAGGTAGGAGTGAGGTGGAGATCAACAGCACCAGAGACCGGGGTAGTGTCCCCATTAACAACAATAATAGATGGCGGGTGAGAGGTTGTCGAATACCGAGGCGGTTTTTGAGATGTTATATGATGAGTTGCTCCAGAGTCAACGATCCAGTGAGAGGTGTAAGAAAGACAGGATATACCTTGAGTAGAGAAAGGGACAACCGAGCCAGATGGCCTATCAATATTGCCTTGGAGCTGCTGGAACTGAGTGCGAAGGTCTTCATATTCTTGGCGAGTAGGTGCACCAAGGTTGGAAGTGTCAGGGGCAGCAGAAGGAGCTGGAGTAGCGGAGGCAGCCAGATGCAGAGGTAGGTCATGTTTACGGTAGCATGTAGCTTCTAGGTTACCCTCACGATAGCAGTAAGTACACTTCAAAGAAGAGCGGCCACCATGTCCTCGTTCCCGAGACGGGTGGCGTCCTCCCCTGGTGGAAGGGCCACGAGCAGGAGGAGGAGTGGGCAGGAGAGGTTGCTGAAGAAGAACTGGAGAAAAAGCCTTGGGAGTCTCAGATGGAGGAGTTACCATGAGTAACATAGAGCAAACATCATGAAGGGAGGGGGTGGTAGTGGAGGAGAGTATCTGAGCTCGAACACTGTGCAGATGTGGAGGAACACGGGCCATCATCATAGCAATACATACGGCTTCCTTCTGAGTCCGTTGAGTCGCGAGATCAGTGGTGGATGGCTGATGTTGAATCCATGCTTTAGTAAGACCCTTAGCCCGAGCAACAAAGGAGGTCATGTCCGCAGCCCCGCCCGTATCCAGGGCCTGGAGATCAGTAATAATGTCATAAAGGTGTTGAAGGCTGTCCTTGCCCGAATACAAGGAATTAAGCTCATCCCACATGCCCTTGGCCGTCTCGTGATACATGGTCATTTGGTAGGGTTCTCCATCCATGGAGTTGAGAAGTCATGTCTGAACTCGACCGTCGTTCCGCAGCCAATCGTCAGTAGAAGGGGAGGGAGGGGCCTGCGTGAGATAAAGCAAGAGTCCTTTGGCCTGAAGGACCCGGCGAACAGAGTGCACCCAAGGCACAAAGTTTTTCTTACCAGACAGGGAAATAGTGATGATCCGCAGCTCATCGCGGAGTTCGGGAGAAGGAGTTATACGAGCAGCAGACAATTCAGAGGAGTTTACCGAGGAACCCATGAGGTCGACTGAAGCAGCAAGGAGAAAACCGTGAGCAGGGAGACCGGGCGGTTTTGGTAGATAGGAAACCGCAGCGGGCTGAGGGGCGGTCTGAGGAGCAGCTGACTCGGCAAACCGCGCGAGAAGAAGAATCCTCAGCGGACTGGAGCGGGCAGAGGAGCGGCGGTCTGGGGAGACCGCAAGAGCAGCGGGTAGTGGGCAGAGCGGCGGTCTGGAACGACGATCGCTCCTGATGGAGATCGATTGGGAGTTCGCGGCGCGGTTGGAGATCGATTGCGAGACCAAAGAGGGATCGGTGGATGGAGACCGGTGTCAAGGAGATGTGATCAGGCGGAATCCGCAGTTGGAGATCGCAGGCAGCAAGAGACTGCAGGAGAAGACCGCGGGAGGAGCACGGGAGTTCGGCGGTTGGAGACTGCAAGAGAAGCTTTGAGAAATGCTGCGAGGAGAAGCTCGGGAGACCGCATGATCAAAGAAAGCTCGGGAGAGGGGCTTGGGAGGGGTGGGTCCCACGTGTCAGGGAGGAAGGCTATAAGAGATCCAAAGAGGAGAGGAAGCGGGAAGAGGCAGAGCTGGCAGCAAGGGGGAAGCGGTCTCAGAAAGTGAGACCGCGAGAGCTCGTCACGGGGAAGGGGCGGTCAAAAAATGGGATACTGCAATTTTGAACCTGGCTCTGATACCATGTTCAAAGTCCCCAAAACTTATATATATATTTCTTGTGTATAAATACAAGGGAAGAATACATATATATAGGAGAGAGAGAGTGAGACAGAAAAACCTATAGAAGGTGTGGGACTAAAGAGAAGAAGATCTAAATGGGCCTGTACATGGGCCTATTACATGGATTTCGCTAACAATTACGACCACTATGTAATATTCAATGAAAATGAGGTTTGTAATTGTAAAAAAGAAGGAAAATTCTTTAGAAGTTTTGCTCTCTTTAGATGCATCAGTTTATCCATCATTTGACCCATCACTTGACTCTCCACTGTTCAACTCCTCTAGGAAGATTTTGAGACTTAGGCTCTGTTTGGGATGACCGTGGTTACAAGAAAAGCACTGGTGAGAAATTAGTGTTAAGATTTGAGTTATTAGAAAAGCAATGGTAGGAAAAGTAGCCGAAGAAGGATAATGTTAACTTACAGGAAGAAAAGAATGAAAATGCAGAAATCTCATTTTAGTTTTTTTTTTGGAAGTAAAGGGTTCACTGTTTTTCAAAAAGTTCCGAAAACACTTTTTTGTCACAAACATTTTTCCCACCACTCAAAAATCAAACGTCTCCAAAATAGTGGTGACGGTGGGAATAGAATTTTTCTCACCACTACCACCGTCCTAGACAGAGCCTTATTATTGCTGATTTGGGGATTGAGGCCACAATATCAGGAGAGCGTAGGAGACTGGGTATCGGGCGAGAAACAAACCAGTGGAAAACCTTTTTGCTGGAAGCCATTTTCCCAACGTGGGAGGTTCATCTGTTGTTCAAAAGAACCTAAAAACACATTTTTGGTCAAAGCTCTTATCCCACCACCAGGCATCAATGCCTACAAAACAACAGTGGCAGTCGGAATAGAACTTTTTTCACCGTACCGCCACCGCCACCGCCGTCCTAAACAAAGCCTCACATGAATTTTTTTTTTCTACTTGTGAATTTGCACATATGGGTCTATGAAGACTACTTGCTTTCAAGATGCAGTGAGAAAGAAAGAATGATGTAGTATAATGGAAGAAGAAATATATTTTATTGAAATGAGTGATACATGAAATTGGTTAAACCACCTCAAAGTAAAGAAGCTATTGGGCTGAACTGAAGTTCAATCCAGATGGAAGTCTACAGAAATTTTAGATGAGGTTGGTAACAAAAAGATATATGGAACAAGTGGTATTGGTTTTTCTGAGACATTTGTACCAGTTTCTAGAATAGATACACTATTAGATCTGCTTTATTCTCAGCAGGAAAGAAAACGGCAAGTTTGTCAATTAGATATCAAATTTTCATTTTTAAATCAAAAACTTGAAGATGAAGCATATGTTCATGTTACGGGCTCGCCGTAAAACGTCGGTAGAGATATCGGAGTGGGCCGGAGGTGGGGGTGATGGAGGCGAAGAATACTATGGTGTCGGAACCACGACTGCCTAGTTGGGGTGTGCTCGGGAGGAGAGGGCTACCATAATCTCTTAACAAGGCAAGAGAAATAGAATCTCAATACCTTCTCATGACCCAAGGGGTCCCTTTAAATAAGATTACATAAGAGCATAAAAGTAAATAAGTCCTACATTTGGGCTTACATAAAAATGAACTATAAAAGATGCGACATTAATAAAAATATAAAATAGCGATGGATAACGGAGTGGGATCCGGACCATAACAATTTAGCAACCATAGGGATTTAAAAAGGAAGGTTTGTAGCACTGCGCACAAGTTTTGATAAAAATGTGTATGTGAAAACTCATGATGCCAATAATTTGATTGTCATACATGTTGATGATATGATATGCGCATCGTGTTGGGGTCCAGCCCCTAAAAAGTGAAAATTCAGATCATGGTTGTAGCTGCGCTGCTGCAGGAGATGAAAGATGCTGGGAGAAGTAGCTAATTCACGTACCGTTGTTAACGCGAGGCGGTAGCGCTACCGCCGACATTAGCGTTACCGCCGACGTTAGCGTATCGACGCATCGTCGAGAAGTCTATCGACGGATCGTCGAGAAGGCAAGCTGTGTCGTAGAGACGACTGAGAGCTGAGGGCTAACGCCCGGCGGTAGTGATACCGGGGGCGGTAGCGTTGTCGACGGGATGTATCGTCGAATCGACGGGATGTGTCGTCGAATCGTCAAGACGATGTCGTCTTGATGGCTACCGCGGTGCGCTAGCGGTTAACGTCGGGCGGTAGCTGACGGGATCTGTTTCGTTAAACAGCGATCAGGAGCCGTCAGATTGTCTTCAAAGTGACTTGGATGGCCAAGATTACTTCGCATATTTACCCTAAATAGCCAAGGAACCTTTGGCAGATGGATTATTCTAGTTAGCCATCAAAAGAGAGGAAAAATCGTGGGAGAGAAGAAGATTTTCTGTCATTGCTGCCGGAGGAGTTCTTCAAGGAGGAAGAACAGTTTTCTCAGATCGGTGTCTTCGTCTTCACTGTAAGAGAGTTTTTATCTCTATCTTGTCTTCATTGCCTTGTGTGGTTGAGGAGAGATTTGAGTTCTGTCTCTTGTTCTTGAAGAGAAGATTTCACCGTGAGTTGAGAGGGGATTCAAGCTGTGAATCTAAGGGGGATCTAGGTTGGGCAAATCTATATTGTTTTGTTGTAATCCTTATTATATTATAGTGGATTGTTTGTGTTCCCCGCCCCGTGATTTTTCCCCCATTGCTTTAGAGAGGGTTTTTCACATAAAATTCGTTGTTCTCTGGTTGATTATTTTTTTGTGTATTGTTGTGTGTTTAATTTTTCTTCTAGTGTGCCTAGATTGTTCAAGTGGGTTATGTCCCAACACATCGAGCTCTTATAAAATGATTCAAAATTGTAAGGAGAGTTTGCTTCTATGTCAATGGAAGCATGCTTAAACAAAGTTTATGCATTCTTTATGAGCTATGAAGCTATCTCAAAACTTGAAGTCTCTTTTAACCGCATGAATACCAAGTTTTCAGCCTGCATTTCCAATTCAGATTACTCTTAAATGCATCAGGATTTATAAGCTAAAAACTTGAGACATTCTTGTTTTTCCTTGCAGTCTCTTGAAAGCCTTGTGGCATTCCAAGCAATGGTGTCCATTGCCACTGTTGGTCTCTACATCTCCTATGCGCTCCCGATATTCTTTCGGATAACGCTGGCGCGCAAATCTCTCGCTCCCGGCCCTTTCAACCTCGGCCGCTTCAGCATAATCGTAGGTTGGATCGCAGTCCTCTGGGTGGCAACGATCACCGTCCTCTTCTCTCTTCCCGTGGCCTATCCGGTCACCAGGGATAGTCTCAACTACACTCCGGTCGCCGTCGGCGGCCTGCTATTACTCGTGCTTTTGGCGTGGGTCTCGAGCGCTAGGCATTGGTTCAAGGGGCCTATAACCAATATTGATGCATAGAACATGCAGGTGTGAAATTGTGGTCGTCGGGTTAAGTGGGTGGGTGTGAAGTCGGGTTAAGTGGGTGGGTGTGAAGCGGGGTTTAGCTATCAAGAAATATTGTATTTATAATTCATGGAAGCTAATTTTTTGAGCATGTATATTCTATTCTACATTATTTTGTCATTAATGATGGATGATATTTTTTTCATTTTTGATGGGTTTATTTCATTGTATTTTTTTTTTGCCTTTGAAAGCATTGTTCTTGTGTGCGAGTGATGCTGCATGGCCTTGACCATACATACGCGTCAGGTGAAGATCGGCTTCATTTGTCTCGGCTTATTTGCTCCGGAGAGTTTGGACAAAAACGTCATTGTCATAGAATGTATGTTTAGTATGACAAATGTTACTACCGTTATCAAGAAAAGAAACTAGTTTTTAGCATAAAATATTTGGTATGACAATGACATTTTTGTCCAAACTCACCGGAGCAAATAAGTCGCGCCAAACGGAATCGAAGTCTTCCCAAATGATGGATTGTAGTACAATGATTGTTTCTCAGTTTGCGCTGTGAAAGTTGAAATTTTTTTTAGAGTAGTAGTTGTAAGATGGCAAAATTATATTATCTAATTAGAAAAGTATGTGCATTACCGGTTAAAAATTAATGCTATTTATTTACTTCATCAAGATAGGGTGGCCTATAATGACTGCATTTTACCATTTCATCGTGTTTCATTCTTGTTGCGGATCGCTCGGTGCTCCTAAGGACCGGTTAAGACAATTGTCTTAGTTGGAGAGTGAGCCGGACCTACAAATAGTGAAAGAGAGCTGACGATAAGATTTTCACATGGAAAATCCAATGGGAAAAAAATCACGGGGTTGGAATCCACTAGTTAATATTTCCGCACACTGTTGTTTTTAGGCTGCCAGGTCATTGCTCGTTTTACAATAGTTTAGTGAGTTTTCTTTTCTATGTGGAGTGCCGCATTTGAGGAAACTACACACACGGGCGTGCTTTTTGTATCTACATGCACGGGGACACTATTTGGATTTACGCGCGCTCTTTGCGATTTTTATGCTTTTGTCATGCACCGCATGGTGCAGTCATACCATGAGCATCACCAAGAAGTAAGAGTGACTCATTGAAGTTTTTTCGAGATGTCGCAATGCAAAAGGTCATGATTCATATTCTTCCCAACCGATGATTTGTTAGTATATATTATTTATATATTTATAATTTTATATATGTATTTGTTATATTATGTTAAATATAATAATTATTGATAAAATAATTATGAAATTTATATACAAAAAATATATTGAAAATTTTTGTCGAAGCTCCAAACCGATGATTTATAGATAACGTTTATTTTAATCCACTGCAGGCTTCACCATTGTATCAACTTCGGATCACGGCATCTCCCTCGTCGTCCCCTAGCTCATTACTCGCCGTGGCCTTCTGCTCGCATTCTTTATCGACTCGGGAACATGCCGAGTGCGTCCGCTGCTCGGAATGAGCTCCAGAGCTCGGGTATGCTCTCCAGAGAGCAACTTCTTCACCTCTTCTCCCGCTTCTCCTTCCTCACCTCTCAACCTGGTACTATTGCTTATCAATTTTCCCCTTTAAAATTGGGTTAATCTACTTTTCTTTACCTACCCTTCGTCAATCTGTTCAAATTTGTTCATCTGTTTAGATGTGAAGAAGAGGATTGTGGATGCTGTCAGAGATAAGCAGGTAATCTCAACTTGGTTGTCTTGTCATTTCCCTTTGTAATTGGTCATCAAACTGTTTAAGAAAACCCTAGTTTTATCTCTCTTTTTTCTCTTCGACACATGGTGCCATGTTTGTCTTCGAATTAGGCTGTTTAGTGTTCTGTGCTTTGGCGGCTGAATACGGTCAATGGCTTTTTCCTTAAAACACTGAAGTATATTGTTATGTATCTAACGAATTGTGTATTATTATGAGACTAATGTAAGTATGTGTTGTATGTCTGCCACGACCACCGTACCTGTTCCCGCCGTGTCTGAAGCTGGATGTTAGAGGCAGTCAAAATACCCTCCGTTGTGTGCGTGAAGCTTATGAATGAAGTTGTGTTTGTTTTCCCTTTCATATCCCCTATTTCTCTTCCATTTCTGGTGTCGATTTCTCTGTGCCGTCAAGCTAGCGGTGTAGTCAACCTGCAGAGGAGAGACAACTCAATTAGATACATAACATATATGCTCTAATGAATTTCATGTAGTATCATCATTTTGCGATCCACCTCCACCTCCTCCTCCTCCTCCTCCTCACCTAGCTTATTCTCCAACCTCGTCCCGGAAGTTACAGCTTCAGTCAACCTTCCTCACTTGCGCGGATGGAACATCACATTGGAGACTTGCGAGGAGATAATTTTCCGAGGACTCAAAACCAAGAGGCTTGTGCCAAGGTCTTCACTACCGAGAGAAATTATGAACATGTATATCCTCCTAGTATCTCTACCGATTAATTATGCCAAGATGACTTGCTGAGGCCTTAAATCTCAAGTAACGGGCACTTATACTGAGATGATCGATTGAAGTTTTACTGAAATATTTCTGATAGAAGGAATTCCTTTTTTCCAAAAGACTTGGGACATGCGTATTTACTCTATTTTAGGAGGGGATGCCTATGAAAACCATCAGTGTATTTTTGCTTTATTAGATACGTGAGAGAAATGTTCTATAATTTGTTATGTAATTACTCATGCATATTACAAGGAGCCTCTTTGTGTTATAGATGTTGCATAGTAATAGAGGATCCCTTTGAATCTGAACTTATTACGTGCTCTTTTTGAGTGACGATGCATCATGTGGTATCAGAGCTTCAACGTGTTGGAAGCATAATAAGATCCATCGACAGAGCTTCAACGTGTTAGAAGCATGATAAGATCCATTGACAAAGCTTCAACGTGTTCGAAGCATGATAAGATCCATCGATAGAGCTTCAACGTGTTCAAAGCATGATAAGATCCATCGACAGTGACGACAACCAACAACATCCTAATGGATATCAATGTGTTGCATGACACTTTAATGAAATTTGTGGTATTTTGACCTCTTAGTGGGAATTGAGTCTCCCCATGCAACTGGAATATACGCGATATACCCATGGACCAAGGAGGCAACATTCATAGATCTTGAAATGGTGTCAAAGATGAACTTAGCTTCCAACCTCTCTGGTGAAGGTTAGGTATTGTGTAGATCGACCATGGGGGACTCTGTAACACCCTTTTTTATATACTTTAGAACTCTTATGTATTACTTTACAGACGAGCATCACACGTTGAAAGTTCAACAATTGAATTCAGTAAGAATTATTTAATTTTCTTCAGGCACTACCAGTGTGTTTTCTTGGCACGATCGTGCGTTTTTAGCTGTTTTGAAAAGAAGAAGTTTTCCAACGACCCGAAGATGATCGTGCGTTTGGTCGTGCGTGAAGAAAATTGCGGGTAGTAGAATTTCCTTCGTGTACGGCCGTGCTTTTTCTGCAGAAATGAAGAGATCCGAATTTAGTCGTGCGTTTTACGCACAAGCGTGCGCACGATCGTGCGATCGGCGTAATAACTTCTAATTTAAGTCGTGGTTCTCAATCCAACGACCAATTTTTTTAATGCCCTAAAATATCGTATGGAGGTTGGGAAGGGCTCATGTCGTGGCTTGAGCGGCTGGGAGAAGAAGGAGAAGGGAAAGGGGAGATCTTAGGGTTCCTTGGACGAGATTCCATCATTGCTGGAGCTTAGAAGCTTTGATTGACGATCTGTCGCCGCCAACGCATTAGGAAATCTCTCCGCGCTCATTTTCCATCCATTTTCTTGAAGGAATAGACGAAGGTAACAATCTTCTTCTCTCCGGGTTTTAGGACTCGATTTCTTGTATGCTTGCTTTGATGTGATTTTTGGTATCTCATTCTCACTAATTAGCGGAATGAAGAGGGACAAGGCGCTAAGATCATCGAAGCAACGAGGCGTGGGATTGCGTCCTCATCATGCTTAGTTTGCATATGTTTGATGCTCGATTTCAAGCGATAGGGCATTGTGGTGAAGCCGAGGAAGCTTTTTTGGCAGATCCGGTGATGTTTGTTTGCAAGGATCATCTAGGAGTCACTTGCATGCGCTAATGGATAATTATCCGTTTATGTGAAAGTGTTCTCTTGTGGGACGTGAATCGAGTATGCTCATAGCTGCGGGAATCCCTCATAGGATTTAGGGCTTTTGTGGATTTACATCGATTTAAGGTATTTACCCCGTAGAGGAATGTGAAGGTAACAAGAATAATAGATATTATTTGATGACCGCAGATAAAAAATTACTTGTGGTTTGAATGTTGAATTTGATTGCCATGACTGTTGGTGTTGCGTGCTAACCCCAATTTGAGATAGGTTCGTGATAGGGTAGTAACACAGTATGTCGATGGAGGTGGTGAATTACTAAGAGAAATGATCTTGGTCAATGAATGATCACAAACTTTTCGTAATGGAATGTAATGACATGATTGTTGGAATGAATCAATGTTGTGAAATATTATCTCCAATATGTTATAATTTTCCCTCTAGTGAGATGTCAGTATCGTTGTAACGATTTTGTATGTGAAACCAAGGGGAAATGAATAACTCTAATGTGAGATGAATTTGATGAATCCCTGTAGCGGATTATGAATGTCTTGTGATATATATGTACACATTGTGAAGTTACCCATTTTATGTTGAGTTTGTGTTTGAGTATGTTGGTGTGTTTTATTCGTTGGCTTTATGCATGAATGGTCTTGTAGACCCTATTGAGAATGATTAGATCTCCACCCAGAGTGCGTTGTGAATTCAATGGTTGTACCACATGCGTAATAAGCATATCTATGTTTGTGATTGATGAGATACCAATCAAAACACGAGAGTTTTGGGTTGAGAAATTATGAATGTGATCAATGATTAATGGTCGTGATACCTAAGTTCTTAAGTGATGAACTAGATGCGTAGCATGTTTGATTAAGGACATGCTTGTGTATGCAATTGTGATCGATGAGAATGAGAAAAGGTAAAGTTGCACCCACATCATGTAGTTCGGCATACAACCTTTTGGTAAGCCGTCGTTTCCACGGTGATCTGAGCAACGAGATGATGTTGAACCGATCCCGCACCATGCAGTTCGGCATGAGGTGGCTGTACTTATATGTCATTTCTATGGGAGAGGTCGTGAGTCTAGTGTGATATCCAGACCGACAAATGCTCAGATATGTATTCGGGGTTTGCAGACCATATGACTTGGGTGCCCGTGAGTCTAGCGTGATCGTACTGACCGACAAATGCCCAGGTATGTATTAGGGGTTTGTATACCCTATGATGTGTGTATCATGAGTGCATTGTGTATGTGGTAGGGATGGTGAATGGGTCGTACAATATAGGAATTATTAGTATGATCCGCATTTGCCTTGTCAGGTGCCGCAGTGAGTGCGATGAGTGTTGGATGCTTGCTATGATTTAGTAACTTAGGACATGATAGTCCGGTATTAGGAGTAGAGCGCATGAATACGACATTCATTCTCTAGCTCTTGTGTGCATAGTAGACCCCCTTTATTTACTGCTCAACCTAGAGACGTGCTTGATACATGTGACACCTCACCTTGTTGATTGTTTACCACTTTATTTTGTATATTGCGGCGTGATGATCTACAGGGATTTGTACTCACTGGGATCCGCTAAGATGCCCAGGGGGAGGGAGGCAGTTACACAGTTTATGGTCAGCTTTGACCCTCGTTTTATGCTTATTCGTATTTGGTTGCAGGAGCTTGCACGTGCTTTGAGTTGCTTGCTGCCAAATAAAGAAATGAAGCCATAAGTTTTAAATTATTGTAATTCATGTATTTTTATATTTGACGTATCGGGCATGCGTGCCCCGTAGTGATGTATTGTACATTTGTGGAGACGACCAACCATGGCGGTGGGGAGAGCCGGCGGTGGGTGTACACGCGACGAGCAAGTGCGGTGCAGCCCGGGGACGGCAATACTAAACCGGACCAAGAGGAGACCATGGAGGGGCCGGCGGTAGTGGGGCCATAGCGGACCGGCGAATGCGGAAGGATATTATTTCGTTTCCTAATTATCATTTCCTAATTTATTTATTTCCTAATTTATCATTTCTTAATTTATCATTTCCTAATTTATTTTGTTTCCTTTTTATGTATTTCCTATTCAAATGTTTCCTATTTGTATGTGGTCTTCCCCTCCTATATAAAGGGGCTGATTTTATGTTGTATGCATCTTGGAAGTAATATCAAAGGGTTGCTCCCTTGTTCTTCGTCTCTACCCTGTCTCCATCTCTCTCTCCCCACCGCCGGCTCTCCCCCTAGTCCGGATTCTCTCTAGCGGTAATATTTGGTCCGACCTGCCCGTCCGCCCGCTATCGTAGCCGTCGGCCTTTCAACATCACCGCCGACGTCTGCCGTTCCCATCGATCCGCCGCTACTGCCATGGCCCCGTCAACGCGACTTTACCCGGATGCTTCTGGCGTGGATACCTCCGACGAGGTAGTCCAACGTCGCCTCGACGGCCACGATACCCAATTTGCCGCTATCCAGGCCACGCTCCAAGTAATCCTCGCCCGCCTGGAGGCCCGTCCCGCCTCGCCCGCACCTACCACCAGCGGAGGGTGTACCTCCCCTGCCGACGGCGGCTCGCTGCTCGGCGCCCCCCCCGCAGACAGAGATTCCGATGCCACTCACGGGCCGCGGCCCCCTCGCTCTCGCCATTCCGAACTTCTCCGGGGCCGACCCCATGGGCTGGATCGCGAAAGCTGAACAATACTTTGACCTCCACCTCACACCAGAGCACGACAAGGTTGGCACAGCCTTGGTCGGCCTGGATGGCTCCGCCCTCCATTGGGCGCGATGGCTTTGCCAATCTCAGCCCCTCATCTCATGGGGCGAGATGAAGCAAGAGATGGTCCGCCGCTACGAGCCCCGCTATGCTGGATCCGCCGTCGAGAGACTTTGCAGCATTCGCCAGTCGGCCGGCCTCGATGCCTACATTGACGAATTCGTCGCCTTGCTCACGCATGTCCCAGGCCTTCCGCCCGACCACTATTTGGGATTTTTTATGCAAGGTCTCCTCCCGTCGATCCGCTCACGCCTCCGCACCCATCAGCCACGCACCGTCTCCGAAGCGCTCGATCTCACGCGTGTCGTCGAGGCCGATCTCGGTGCGCGGCCGCCGCTTCCTACCGGGCCTCCTCCTACTCGGGCACCGCCACCAAGGGACTTCGGCCCGCGACCTCCTCTCCCGGGCGGCCCTCGCCCGGCCCGTCCTCCAAATCCCCACCGCCTCTCCAATGGGGACTATAACGAACTCCGGCGTAAAGGGCTCTGCTTCCGGTGCCGTCAGCCATACTCGCCAAATCATGAATGCACCGTCAAGGAGTTTCATGCGATCATCGGGGATTTTGTCCCCGAAATAACCGTTGCGGATTTCAAGGCACTTGAAATCACGGACGAGTCGCCACCACCGGACACCGACGACGCTACCTTCCATCGCCTCGACCTTCCATGCTTCTCTGTAGGCGGCCTCACCGGACCGCGTACTATGAAGTTAACTGGTAGCATACAGGATCATCCAGTTCTCATCATGATCGATAGCGGTGCCAGCCACAACTTTATCTCCCATCGCCTGGTGCGACACCTTGTCATCCCGTGCACGCCATCGCCGGACTTCACCGTCTGTCTAGGAGACGACCGCCGAAGGCCGACAGCAGGCTCTTGCCCTGCCGTGCGGATCGCCATGGGCCCTTGCTCAGTCACGGCGGATTTCTATGTATTTGAGTTAGGAGGCGTCGACATCATTCTCGGCGTAGCTTGGCTGGCCACCTTGGGCGACGTACGGGTCAATTGGGCAGAGATGACAATGCAGTTCTCATGGGAAGGGTCTCCCTGCCACCTCGCAGGCGACTCCGCCTTGCTCCGCACTCCGGTTTCATTCCGTGCCATCCAACGCACGACCGAAGTATCTTTCACGGCATGGCTTTGGCCGATCCAGGCCGAGTCGGCGGTCGCCTCGGAGGCACCACCCGATCTCCAGCATCTCCTTGACGAGTTCTCCGACGTGTTCACACCTCCAGCGGGCTTACCCCCGGTAAGAACCACGGACCATGCCATTCCGTTGCGGCCCCACACTTCGGCCGTCTCCGTCCGACCATATCGCTATGGACACGTGCAGAAGGACGAGATCGAACGCTTGGTGCGGGAGATGCTCATGGGTGGCCTCATCCGCCCCAGCGCGAGCCCTTTCTCCAGCCCGGTCCTCCTCGTGCGCAAGAAGGACGGGAGTTGGCGCTTCTGTGTCGATTACCGCGAATTGAACAAGGCTACGATCCCGGACAAATATCCTATTCCGGTCATCCAAGAGCTTCTAGACGAGCTCCACGGCGCCGTCTACTTCACAAAGCTTGATCTTAGGGCGGGATATCACCAAATCCGTGTGCGGTCGGAAGATGTACCAAAGACGGCGTTTCGGACGCACGACGGACACTACGAGTTCCTGGTTATGCCCTTTGGGCTTACCAACGCCCCGGCCACCTTTCAGGCAACCATGAACGATATTTTTCGAGCGGTACTCCGACAACACGTTCTTGTTTTTTTTGATGATATTTTGGTCTATAGCTCATCCTGGCAGGAGCACTTATACCATGTCCGCCGCACGCTCGAGACGATTCGCCGCCATCATCTTGTCCTCCACCGCAAGAAATGCTCGTTCGGGGTAACATCCGTCAGTTACTTGGGGCACACGATCTCGGCCAAAGGAGTGGCCATGGACGACGACAAAATCACGGCAGTTCTTCACTGGCCGACCCCCACCTCTCTTCGAGACGTCAGGGGTTTTTTGGGTCTAACCGGGTATTATCGGCGCTTCATTAAGGAGTACGGCAACTTGGCACGCCCACTCACTCAGCTGCTCAGGTCTACCGAGGAGGGACCTTTTTCCTGGACCCCGGCGGCTATGTCCGCATTCACCGCCCTCAAGGCGGCTCTGGTGAACGGCCCAGTTTTGGCCATGCCCGACTTCAACCAACCCTTCATCATCGAGTGCGATGCCTCGGGCACCGGGGTGGGTGCAGTCCTCATGCAAGGCGGCCGACCCATCGCCTACTACAGCCGGGCATTCTCCGCCAACATCCGTAGCCGTTCGGCGTACGAGAACGAGCTCATGGCTCTTGTCCTGGCAGTACAACACTGGCGGCCGTATCTCTTGGGCCGCCCCTTCATCGTCCGCACCGATCATCATAGCTTGCGATACCTCCTCCAGCAGAAGATCGCCACGCCCGCACAACAGCTTTGGGTGGCGAAGCTCCTGGGGTACGATTTCTCCATCGAATTTCGCTCCGGACGCACCAACCGAGCGGCGGACGCTCTCTCCCGACAAATTCATTCCCCGGAACTTCGCACCATATCCCGGCCGGTCTGGGAGGACGCAGCTTCTATCCAACATGACGTGGAGTTGGACCCGCACCTGGCCGCCATTCGAACGGCCCTTATCACTGACCCGACCAGCCACCCTCCTTACTCTCTGGTGGGAGGTCGGTTCTTTTACCGGGGCCGCCTGGTGTTGTCCGCGGCCTCCGCTCTCATCCCGCGCCTTCTCGCCGAGTTCCACGCTACACCAACCGGAGGACACGCTGGGGCTTTCCGCACCTACCTCCGTCTGGCGGCCTCTCTATATTGGCCAAATATGTTCAAACAGGTCAAAGCCCACGTTGCCGCCTGTCTCCCGTGCCAAAAGGCGAAGTACGAAATGACGTTTCCGGGCGGGTTACTTCAGCCCCTGCCGATTCCAGAGCGCATTTGGGAGGACATTGCCATGGATTTCATCACTCGCCTACCTCGGTCCAATGGGTTCGATTGCATTTTGGTTGTAGTGGACCGACTCTCCAAATACGCGCACTTTCTTCCGCTCCGGCATCCGTATACAGCCGCAGGAGTGGCCGACAGCTTCATCTCCGGGGTCGTACGCCTCCATGGATTTCCGCGCTCAATCGTGAGTGATCGTGATCCACTTTTTCTGAGCAGTTTCTGGACATCTCTCTTTCGCCTACAAGGCACGCAACTACGCATGAGCTCTGCCTACCACCCGCAAACAGATGGCCAGTCAGAGGTCCTCAATCGTTGCTTAGAGACATACTTACGCTGCTTCATCGGCGACAGGCCGGGCACCTGGGCCAAGTGGTTAAGTTGGGCCGAGTATTCTTACAACACCGCCTACCACCATGCCGCGGGCTCCACTCCATTCCAGTCCGTATACGGTCGACCGCCGCCAGATATCGTACGACATCTTCCTGGGGAGACCCTCCCACAGATTTTGGCATCACAACTCCAAGATCGGGACATTATTTTGGACAGCCTCAAACATCATCTCCGACGTGCCCAGGCCAAGATGGAGAACTAGGGGGAGAGTCGGCGGTGGGGAGAGAGAGAGATGGAGACAGGGTAGAGACGAAGAACAAGGGAGCAACCCTTTGATATTACTTCCAAGATGCATACAACATAAAATCAGCCCCTTTATATAGGAGGGGAAGACCACATACAAATAGGAAACATTTGAATAGGAAATACATAAAAAGGAAACGAAATAAATTAGGAAATGATAAATTAGGAAATAAATAAATTAGGAAATGATAATTAGGAAACGAAATAATATCCTTCCGCATTCGCCGGTCCGCTATGGCCCCACTACCGCCGGCCCCTCCATGGTCTCCTCTTGGTCCGGTTTAGTATTGTCGTCCCCGGGCTGCACCGCACTTGCTCGTTGCGTGTACACCCGCCATGGTTGGTCGTCTCCATGAATATCCGTAACAATACCTCCGTCTGGAAAATTTGCTTTGTCCTCAAGGCAAAAGTCGGGAAACTGCCGGCGAAAATCATCCCGTAAAAGCCACGTAGCGGTAGACGGGGGACGGTGTTGCCATGCCACGAGGAGCTCCTCCGGTTCCGCGTCGCCGGGCAAATGGTGTCGGCGGTCTAGAATGCGGTGTGGATATGTGGGAGTGGCATCAGCGTACTCCAGATCGCTTGGTATGTGGTCCAGCGTTGGGTGGTCGCCCACTACCCGGCGTAGCTGCGAGACGTGAAACACCGGGTGAATGCGGCTTCCTTCGGGAAGTTGAATTTTGTATGCGACGGCCCCAATCCGGGCCAGAACGGTGAATGGACCAAAGAATCGTGGTGCGAGCTTGGGGCATGCCCTTTTGGCTACCGAGAGTTGTCGGTATGGATGTAGCTTGATAAAGACCTTCTCCCCGAGTTGAAATGAAAGGTCTCGGCGTTTGTGGTTGGAGAAGGCTGTCATCTTGGCCTGGGCACGTCGGAGATGATGTTTGAGGCTGTCCAAAATAATGTCCCGATCTTGGAGTTGTGATGCCAAAATCTGTGGGAGGGTCTCCCCAGGAAGATGTCGTACGATATCTGGCGGCGGTCGACCGTATACGGACTGGAATGGAGTAGCCCGCGGCATGGTGGTAGGCGGTGTTGTAAGAATACTCGGCCCAACTTAACCACTTGGCCCAGGTGCCCGGCCTGTCGCCGATGAAGCAGCGTAAGTATGTCTCTAAGCAACGATTGAGGACCTCTGACTGGCCATCTGTTTGCGGGTGGTAGGCAGAGCTCATGCGTAGTTGCGTGCCTTGTAGGCGAAAGAGAGATGTCCAGAAACTGCTCAGAAAAAGTGGATCACGATCACTCACGATTGAGCGCGGAAATCCATGGAGGCGTACGACCCCGGAGATGAAGCTGTCGGCCACTCCTGCGGCTGTATACGGATGCCGGAGCGGAAGAAAGTGCGCGTATTTGGAGAGTCGGTCCACTACTACCAAAATGCAATCGAACCCATTGGACCGAGGTAGGCGAGTGATGAAATCCATGGCAATGTCCTCCCAAATGCGCTCTGGAATCGGCAGGGGCTGAAGTAACCCGCCCGGAAACGTCGTTTCGTACTTCGCCTTTTGGCACGGGAGACAGGCGGCAACGTGGGCTTTGACCTGTTTGAACATATTTGGCCAATATAGAGAGGCCGCCAGACGGCGGTAGGTGCGGAAAGCCCCAGCGTGTCCTCCGGTTGGTGTAGCGTGGAACTCGGCGAGAAGGCGCGGGATGAGAGCGGAGGCCGCGGACAACACCAGGCGGCCCCGGTAAAAGAGCCGACCTCCCACCAGAGAGTAAGGAGGGTGGCTGGTCGGGTCAGTGATGAGGGCCGTTCGCATGGCGGCCAGGTGCGGGTCCAACTCCACGTCATGTTGGATAGAAGCTGCGTCCTCCCAGACCGGCCGGGATATGGCGCGAAGTTCCGGGGAATGAATTTGTCGGGAGAGAGCGTCCGCCGCTCGATTGGTGCGTCCGGAGCGAAATTCGATGGAGAAATCGTACCCCAGGAGCTTCGCCACCCAAAGCTGTTGTGCGGGCGTGGCGATCTTCTGCTGGAGGAGGTATCGCAAGCTATGATGATCGGTGCGGACGATGAAGGGGCGGCCCAAGAGATACGGACGCCAGTGTTGTACAGCCAGGACAAGAGCCATGAGCTCGTTCTCGTACGCCGAACGGCTACGGATGTTGGCGGAGAATGCCCGGCTGTAGTAGGCGATGGGTCGGCCGCCTTGCATGAGGACTGCACCCACCCCGGTGCCCGAGGCATCGCACTCGATGATGAAGGGTTGGTTGAAGTCGGGCATGTCCAGAACTGGGCCGTTCACCAGAGCCGCCTTGAGGGCGGTGAATGCGGACATAGCCGCCGGGGTCCAGGAAAAAGGTCCCTCCTCGGTAGACCTGAGCAGCTGAGTGAGTGGGCGTGCCAAGTTGCCGTACTCCTTAATGAAGCGCCGATAATACCCGGTTAGACCCAAAAAACCCCTGACGTCTCGAAGAGAGGTGGGGGTCGGCCAGTGAAGAACTGCCGTGATTTTGTCGTCGTCCATGGCCACTCCTTTGGCCGAGATCGTGTGCCCCAAGTAACTGACGGATGTTACCCCGAACGAGCATTTCTTGCGGTGGAGGACAAGATGATGGCGGCGAATCGTCTCGAGCGTGCGGCGGACATGGTATAAGTGCTCCTGCCAGGATGAGCTATAGACCAAAATCAACAACAACAACAACAACATAACCCATATAGTCCCCAATCATTGGGGGTATGGGCGGGGGAAGATTGGAAACAGACCTAACCTTTGGCACTATGCACAAAGTGGCTTCTCTCAGAGGAGAAAGACCTAACCTTTGACAATAAATGCACAAAGTGGCTGCTCACAGAGTACCACTGAAATAGTGGCCCCCTATACCGTCGCGTTTGCTGCGGAATCATGCCCTCAAATCAAAGCCAAAGACATCAGAGAGGGCAGACCCAAGAATCCATTTTGATTTATGTGCACATAACCATGCTTCCTTCATTCAGCTATAGACCAAAATATCATAAAAAAAAAACAAGAATGTGTTGTCGGAGTACCGCTCGAAAAATATCGTTCATGGTTGCCTGGAAGGTGGTCGGGGCGTTGGTAAGCCCAAATGGCATAACCAGGAACTCGTAGTGTCCGTCGTGCGTCCGAAACGCCGTCTTTGGTACATCTTCCGGCCGCACCCGGATTTGGTGATATCCCGCCCTAAGATCAAGCTTTGTGAAGTAGACGGCGTCGTGGAGCTCGTCTAGAAGCTCTTGGATGACCGGAATAGGATATTTGTCCGGGATCGTAGCCTTGTTCAATTCGTGGTAATCGACACAGAAGCGCCAACTCCCGTCCTTCTTGCGCACGAGGAGGACCGGCCTGGAGAAAGGGCTCGCGCTGGGGCGGATGAGGCCACCCATGAGCATCTCCCGCACCAAGCATTCGATCTCGTCCTTCTGCACGTGTCCATAGCGATATGGTCGGACGGAGACGGCCGAAGTGTGGGGCCGCAACGGAATGGCATGGTCCGTGGTTCTTACCGGGGGTAAGCCCGCTGGAGGTGTGAACACGTCGGAGAACTCGTCAAGGAGATGCTGGAGATCGGGTGGTGCCTCCGAGGCGACCGCCGACTCGGCCTGGATCGGCCAAAGCCATGCCGTGAAAGATACTTCGGTCGTGCGTTGGATGGCACGGAATGAAACCGGAGTGCGGAGCAAGGCGGAGTCGCCTGCGAGGTGGCAGGGAGACCCTTCCCATGAGAACTGCATTGTCATCTCCGCCCAATTGACCCGTACGTCGCCCAAGGTGGCCAGCCAAGCTACGCCGAGAATGATGTCGACGCCTCCTAACTCAAATACATAGAAATCCGCCGTGACTGAGCAAGGGCCCATGGCGATCCGCACGGCAGGGCAAGAGCCTGCTGTCGGCCTTCGGCGGCCGTGTCCTAGACAGACGGTGAAGTCCGGCGATGGCGTGCACGGGATGGCAAGGTGTCGCACCAGGCGATGGGAGATAAAGTTGTGGCTGGCACCGCTATCGATCATGATGAGAACTGGATGATCCTGGATGCTACCGGTTAACTTCATAGTACGCGGTCCGGTGAGGCCGCCCACCGAGAAGCATGGAAGGTCGAGGCGATGGAAGGTAGCGCCGTCGGTGTCCGGTGGTGGCGACTCGTCCGTGATTTCAAGTGCCTCAAAATCCGCAGCGGTTATTTCGGGGACAAAATCCCCGATGATCGCATGAAACTCCTTGACGGTGCATTCATGATTTGGCGAGTATGGCTGACGGCACCGGAAGCAGAGCCCTTTACGCCGGAGTTCGTTATAGTCCCCATTGGAGAGGCGGTGGGGATTTGGAGGACGGGCCGGGCGAGGGCCGCCCGGGAGAGGAGGTCGCGGGCCGAAGTCCCTTGGTGGCGGTGCCCGAGTAGGAGGAGGCCCGGTAGGAAGCGGCGGCCGCGCACCGAGATCGGCCTCGACGACACGCGCGAGATCGAGCGCTTCGGAGACGGTGCGTGGCTGATGGGTGCGGAGGCGTGAGCGGATCGACGGGAGGAGACCTTGCATAAAAAATCCCAAATAGTGGTCGGGCGGAAGGCCTGGGACATGCGTGACCAAGGCGACGAATTCGTCAATGTAGGCATCGAGGCCGGCCGACTGGCGAATGCTGCAAAGTCTCTCGACGGCGGATCCAGCATAGCGGGGCTCGTAGCGGCGGACCATCTCTTGCTTCATCAGCCCCTTTATATAGGAGGGGAAGACCACATACAAATAGGAAACATTTGAATAGGAAATACATAAAAAGGAAACGAAATAAATTAGGAAATGATAAATTAGGAAATGATAAATTAGGAAATAAATAAATTAGGAAATGATAATTAGGAAACGAAATAATATCCTTCCGCATTCGCCGGTCCGCTATGACCCCACTACCGCCGGCCCCTCTATGGTCTCCTCTTGGTCCGGTTTAGTATTGCCGTCCCCGGGCTGCACCGCACTTGCTCGTCGCGTGTACACCCGCCATGGTTGGTCGTCTCCATGAATATCCGTAACAGCCCCGTAGTGATGTATTGTACATTTGTATACATATATTGAGGTATATTAAACAGTGTATTAATCATGGACTTTTGTAGATACATGGGCAGTCCTTACTAGTGATATTATATCCTTATCTTTCTCTTAAGTTTGTGCGCACTCTGAGATTGTTTGGTTGACTGTTTATCATTTCATAGCGTTATATATATATATATAAGTTGTATGGTGTCGGTCCAGTCGAATCCATAATATATTACAATTACAGGTGGAGTGTTACAAACTCGACTAGATTCATCTAGCTCGAGTGAGGAGGATATGGATGATCATTCTCGAAGGAACCGAGTGGAGATCATGGCGGTGATGATACCTTACCAAAGTTTGCATTGATGTAATAAACATGATCGACCCTACCAAATGTCATGTGAAGAATTACATTCAAGATGAAGGTCGATTTGATGATGAAAATCAACATCAAGGGAGGTCTCGTGGGAGATGAGAAGAGTTCAATATATGGATGAACATCTATGAAGCACCAGTACGAGTATCAGGTATGATACTTATCTAGTACGGTGGCCATGCCTAAGGAGGCCCCATTTAGCCTCAAATCTCGGCCTGGTGCCCGAACCAGGCCCGGCCTGAGCCTAGCGTCCAGGCCAGGCGCCAGCCCTCAAATCCCGCTCACGATGGGATTTGATATTTATAAATCTCGCCTGAGCGGGATTTACAAAAGGTAAATCCCGTCTGGGCGAGGTAAATCCTGCCTGGATGGGATTTACCAATGGTAATTCCCGCCTGGGCGGGATTTACGGGATTCAAATTTATTTTATTATAATTTATTATTTAATTTTAAAATAAATTTTATATATTTGTTTAGTAGTCGGGCCTAGGCCCGGTCTGGGCCTGGCAAAAGTCTGGCCATCAGGTCCTCCCAAACCCCCTTAGGAAGGGAGGCTTGGTAAAAGCCAGGCCTGGGCACCTGAAAGCCCGAGCCTCGCAGGCCCGGGTCTGCCAGGACTTTTGTGCACCCCTAGTTCTAACGGAAAAAATTTCTTAAATCTGAAACATATTTTGTTACTATAATAATCAAACACTGCTGGTTGCATTTATGAGCCACACTTTTTTCTTTTCTAAAAGATACGCAAAAGTCTTTTGTTTACAACAACAACAGAACCCATATAGTCCCCAATCATTGGGGGTATGGGCGGGGGAAGATTGGAAACAGACCTAACCTTTGGCACTATGCACAAAGTGGGTTCTCTCAGAGGAGAAAGACCTAACCTTTGACAATAAATACACAAAGTGGCTTCTCTCAGAGGAGAAAGACCTAACCTTTGACAATAAATGCACAAAGTGGCTTCTCTCCAGGAGAAAGACCTAACCTTTGACAATAAATACACAAAGTGGCTGCTCACAGAGTACCACTGAAATAGTGGCCCCCTATACCGTCGCGTTTGCTGCGGAATCATGCCCTCAAATCAAAGCCAAAGACATCAGAGAGGGAAGACCCAAGAATCCATTTTGATTTATGTGCACATAACCATGCTTCCTTCATTCAGCATCCAGAGCATTGGTGAAGCACAAAAGCAAAAGTCTTTTGTTTATTTAAAAAAAATCATACTCTTATCATAATATGTAGAACGATCTGTCAAGTCCAAGTGTATCTACAGACTAGAGTAACAGGTGCATCCGACGAGTATCGGGTACGCACCGGTATCAGATGCGTATCCGGTATGGGTACGTGATTTTCAAGGAAGTA
This sequence comes from Dactylorhiza incarnata, assembly GCA_033032865.1. Classification (NCBI taxonomy): domain Eukaryota; kingdom Viridiplantae; phylum Streptophyta; class Magnoliopsida; order Asparagales; family Orchidaceae; genus Dactylorhiza; species Dactylorhiza incarnata. Next base: position 2,998,427 of record JAWHQI010000281.1, read on the forward strand.
TTTGTGCTTCATAGATGAACATCCAATCTTCCATGTGGACTTTGCGTCAAGGAATTCATGAGCTGGTTGTTGCAAGAACCAATTCTTCAATTATGTTGAGATCGCAACTGACAACTGAGTAAGTCGTCGCTGAAGTCAGGAGCCACGTCTTGGTGGGATAGCCTTCTAGAGGAGTGTTGGCGAGAAGCGAAGAGACGGATCATTTTGTGGCAATTATACAAATGAGTCTGAAGGCCTATTTCCTTCCATGCTACTACTAGCAGCTGTAGTTAGATGCTTCTATGGGTGTTTTGTAGATGGGATATTTGGATCCTCTATGAAAAAATGGCACTCGTCAATTTTACTTTGAAATTTGTTCCCTTCATCTCTTTTTATTGGTTTTTTTGTCAGAATGAATTTCATTACTTACGTACTAGTTCTAGTTCTTCCTCCATTATCCAAAGTCTCGCTAGTAGAGTTATTTGCACCTCAGGAGGATTGATGAGGAAAAAATATAGAGTTGTCTCGGACAATTTATCATTGTATTTCTATATCTGGTTGAATTATCATTCAATTGTATTTGAATTATTATTGGATTATCATTAGAATTATGATCATTTGTCAGTTTATGATAAGTTTGATTATTAGTTGTTACGTTATTTGGGAGAAGAACTGAGTACCTCACATAGAGGTCTCACCCTTTATTTATACTAAGCATGAAAGAATAGATGTGTTGGTACAAGGTGTGGGACTAATATGTCCAATAACAATATGTCTCATAACACTCCCCCTCAAGTTGGATCATGGGAACTTTCCAGACCCAACTTGTTACATATATAGTTCATTCGAGTCCCCGTAACCCATTTCGTAAGAATGTCTGCAACTTGATCCCCGGTCTTCACATGCTTTAGCGAAACAAGACCTTCTTCATACTTTTCTCTAACAAAGTGGCAGTCGACCTCTATGTGCTTTGTGCGTTCATGAAACACGGGATTCGTGGCTATCTGGATTGCAACTTGATTGTCACACCATAGAGGAGTGGGATCTTGAACAGGATACCCAATTTCACTGAGAATCTTCCTCACCCACATGATCTCAGCAACAGTGTGGGACATAGCCCGATATTCTGCCTCAGCACTAATCTGGCAACTGTGGTTTGTTTCTTGCTCTTCCAGGAGTTTGGTGTCACATTGTAGCTACCAAACCCAACAATAGGGACCGTGGAGCCATCAACCACAGTAATTGAAGCTCCGCTATGAGGTTTGTATGAGTGTAAGATACCTGAGGAACTAGTTAGGTGATCAGAAGCACCAGAATCAGCCAGCCACTGGACCGGCCTCTGGGAGGTACAAACAGGCTGAATGGTTTGAGACACAGCCGCACTATGAGGTGGTGAGTCAATCTGAAGAGCCTGCAGGCGCCGGTACTCATCCTCGGATATTTCAACAGTTCTCGATCCCGGAGGTACAGAAGTAGAGTCAGCCAGGTGTGCCGACCGAGGTACCGATGGAGCCAGCCTTAGTAAGCCGATGGTACACACTATCAGTCTGAAGGGTAGTAGGACTCGCTAGCATTTCAGTCTTCGTTGTGGAGAAGTGTGGATCCAATCCATTCAAAAGCCAAAGGAGCACCAGGTGTTCACGTTGAGCTTGATGGTCTTCCCTAGTAGAGGGAATCTCCCAAAGGTCTAAGATCTCATCATCCAGGACCTTCCATTCGGCAAAGTACTCGGTAACAGGACGCGCTCCCTGTCTCAGGTCAGCTATCTTGGGGAAGAGTTCGCCAAGTCGAGAGAGGTTGTTCGCCTGGGAGAATATCATGTGAAGAGTGTCCCATAGTTGTTTGGTGTTGTCGCAATTTTTGCACATTTGCTGGACAGATGGATCCATGGAACTCAGGAGAAGGGCAAAGATACGACAATCATCACTATACCAGTCATCATATTCGGTACTCCCCACGTCATGAGTTGGGAGACGAGTAAGGTGGTGAGTATGACGAATGCCTGCAAGAGACATAGTAACCCCCTTCTTCCATAATTGAAAATTGGAGGAGGTAAGGATAGTAGTTGCAATCCTCGCGTTGGGAGGAAAGGTATTGGTAGAGTCCCCTGCGGGAGCAACGGTCGGAGGAGTAGTGGGGGTAACAGAGGAGCCCATCGTCGGTCGGCAGGATGCGTCGAGGCAGAATGTAGGTGGACAGCACGGGATCAAGATCGGTCGGAGCAGGACATTAGGTATCGCTGGAGGAAGGCGGCAGTCGATGGCGACGGCTTTACGCATCGTCGAGGCAGACGGCAGGCGGCATCATCGAGGCGTAAAGCAGCGCTAGGCAGACGGCAGGCGGCATCGTCGACGCAAACGACATGCGGCTTTACGCGTCGTCGATCCCGGCAGCACCGCTTTCCGCAACAGAGCGGGCGAGGAAGACGAAGCGGGGACGGAGCGGGCAAGGAAGACGAAGCGGGGACGGAGCAGGCGAGAGAAACGAACGGGAGAAAAAAAAAACCTAACCGTGCTTTGATACCATGTTACGTGATTTGGGAGAAGAACTGAGTACCTCACATAGAGGTCTCACCCTTTATTTATACTAAGCATGAAGGAATAGATGTGTTGGTACAAGGTGTGGGACTAATATGTCCAATAACAATATGTCTCATAACATTAGTCTTATCATTTTACGGTATCCTATGATAAATAGAGGTCTAAGGATCATGTCATAGTCACAGTATGATTATTGGAATGAAATGATTTTTAGCATGCCTTGCCATCCTCTTAAGTTGCATGTCTATCCTAGTACCTCTTCCTCCCTCAAGTTCTTCAACGCTTCAAGTTATTCAATGCTTCTTCAAAGTTCTTCAAGGTATCCTCAATCTATTACTGCGTCCTCTGCATTACACATGGTATCTTTTCTTTTGATTAAATATTATGCATAGGATACCTGTTTTTGTCAACTAGTTTGTTACGCCCCCGCTACGCTTTACGGGGAGTCATTACGCACGGAGGAGCAAAGGCGCGCTAAACAACGGGGCTGAACCTTCCGGTTCAGCCCCCACGCAGTGAACCGGCCGGCCGAGGGCTGAACCAGGCGGGTTCAGCCCTCCTTGGAGGGGCCGGCCGGCCCCCTCCTTGCCCGGGTATTTATATACCCGGGAAGCCCCCTTTTGGGGGTTATGGAAGAGTATTTCCTGGTTAGTTCTTCTCCCTCTTTCAAACCCTAACCCTAATCTTCCCCCTCTTTCTCTAGATCTTCTTCTCTTTTAGTCTCTCTAGTAGTTTTGCCCTAACATTTGGTATCAGAGGCGTTCATCTCTCCGACATGGTGAACACTCGCTCTCAAGAAGAGTCCTCACGGATCGAGACCCTAGAGGAGAACGTTGTTGGCCTAACCGACTCGATGGCAGCCATGGAAGGGCGGATGGAGGCTCGGATGGAGGAATTGAAGGCCTTGTTGAAAGGGAAGGCGTCGGCGAGTGAGGATTCGGCCGGATCGGGGGCCGATTTAGCCGCTACAGGCGCGCGGCTTGCGGATGGTGTCGGCGGCGTGCGGCTGTCGGAAGAGGAGCGCGCGCGGGTCAGCGGGATTCCGCCTGGCACGGGCTGGCATGGGTCAGGAGGACCTGGTACGGCGGCATACGGGGTGGCAGCGGGCTCGGCAGCGACGTATGGGGGTCCGGCGGTGCCGATTCCGCCAGGATCTGCAGCGGGGGGGTTCGCCGACCCCGGAGCGGCCCGGGGACAGGGCTGGCAGGGCTGGGCGGAGCCGGCAGGGCTTCGTCGAGGCTGGGAAGAGCCGGCTGGGCTGCGGCGACCTCCAGATCTCGCGGGATATCAACGGGGGGGGGGGGGGGGGGGGGGGGGGCCTTCTCCCTCCTCCCCGTGGGTTTGGGCCACCGGGCATGGCCGGATTTGGCCAAGCGTGGGCCGGACAACAACAACCTCCTCCTTGGGGAAACGGTCAGCATCAAGGCTACGGTGGATTCGAGCAAGGTGAGCCTGCAAGACGGGAAGGAGGTCATGGGGTACAATGCTTGACTCCCGGATTAACTCGCATGTACTTTCCGGAGTTCGAGGGCGGCGACGCATTGGAATGGATTCAGAAGGCTGAACTTTTTTTCCAGTACCAGGAGGTGCCTGAAGGTCAGTGGGTGCAGTTTGCGTCCTTCCACTTGAAGGAGGACGCTTTCCAGTGGACGTAGTGGTTCCTACGGGGACGGGAGTACGTGCCATGAGGCGAATTTGTGGATGGATTTACGGCCAGATTTGGGCCACTAGAGTACGAGAACTTTGAGGCCCTCCTTCAGAAGCTTCGTCAGAAAGGGTCGGTGCTGGAGTATCGTACTGAGTTTGAAAAGCTGGCGAATCGGGTTCAGTGGCCGGAGCGGACACTCTACAGCTGTTTCATATCTTGCCTCAAGGAGCACATTCGTGACGAGGTACAGACACTCATGCCTTGGTCGTTGAACCACGCCATTACTTTGGCGCGCATCCAGGAGGAGCGGTTCAACAGGCAGCGAGCACGCATCACGAGTAGACCGCCTTCGGCTCCTACCACAGCAGCACGAAGGGAGCAGCCCACGGGTAGCAAACCGACGGTGACTCGGTTGTCGTGGAGTGAGTTGACCGCTCAGAAGGAGAAGGGGCTGTGCTTTAATTGCGACGAGAAGTTTGTACCTGGCCATAAATGCCAGAAGATACAGGTCTTCATGTTGCATCAGGATGTGGACGACGAGCCGGCTCCGGATGAGGAGTTGGAGGTGGAATTGGACGAAACGGAGTTCGGGGTTTTTCTTCATGCTCTTGAGGGTTGCGCTCCCCCGCTTACTATGCGGCTGGCGGGCCGGATCGCCCAAGAGAAGGTTACTATTTTGGTGGACAGTGGGAGCACCCACAACTTCATACATCCCGACGTGGCACGGCGAGTTGGGCACGTGGTTGACAAGGGGGCTGCCTTTCATGTGATGGTGGCGGATGGCAGCAAGCTGCGATGCGAAGGGGTGCTGAAGGGAGTGGAGCTGCGGCTACACGGCTATGTGGGACGGACTGACGTCTACCTATTGCCTATTCGGGGCTCAGACATGGTACTGGGAGTTCAGTGGTTGCGCCAGTTACAACGGGTGACTTTCGACTGGGAACACATGACTATGGAGTTTGTGCATGGGGACAGGCAGTTTTGCTTGCAGGGTCTCGTGTCATCTCCTATTAAGGAGGTTTCTCTTCGCAGCATGCAGCGGTTGAGCGTGGATGGACAGATGATGGCCGTCCTTCGGGAGGTCCCGACCGGCGATCCCACGCCTTCTGAGGTACCGGTTCAGTTACAGTTACTTCTGACAGATTATGCTGATGTTTTTCAGGAACCACGCACTCTGCCTCCGCCGAGGTTCCGCGATCACCGTATTCCGCTCAAGGCGGGTGCTGAGCCTACGAATGTTCGTCCATACCGCTACCCACACGTCCAGAAGGCGGAGATCGAGCGCAGTGTCCGCGAGATGCTGGAGGCCGGCATCATTCGGCCCAGTACGATTTCCATCTCGGCTCCCATTATTCTGGTCAAGAAGAAGGACGGGTCCTGGCGATTCTGTGTGGACTACCGTGCCTTGAACGGCGCTACGGTCAAGGATAACTTCCCGATTCCCCATATTGAAGAGTTGCTGGATGAGTTGCATGGGGCCCAGCGGTTCACCAAGCTGGATCTTCGCTCCGGCTATTACCAGATCTTGATGGCACAGGAGGACATCCACAAGACGGCTTTCCGGACTCATGACGGCCACTACGAGTTCTTGGTTATGGCCAATGGACTGACCGGAGGGCCCTCTACATTCCAGGCCAACATGAACGAGATATTCAGAGATTTCCTGCGGGTATTTGTGTTGATCTTCTTCGATGATATACTCATCTACAGCGCGAACTGGGAGGTCCACGTGGGCCACGTGGCGCAGGTCCTTGCTAGACTACGTCAGCACCACCTTTATGCCAACCGTTCCAAGTGTTCCTTCGGTCAGGAGGAGGTGGAGTATTTGGGCCACTTGGTTTCCGGTCAGGGCGTCAGGGCCGACCCACGGAAGATTCAGAGTATGCAGTCTTGGCCGCGGCCGGTTACAGTCCGCGCCTTGCGGGGCTTTTTGGGGCTCACAGGGTATTACCGGCAGTTTGTGCAGGACTATGGCAAGATAGCCCGGCCATTGACCCAGCTACTGCAGAAGGACTCCTTCTCCTGGAGTGAGGAGGCGGAGGAGGCTTTTCAGGCCCTCAAACGGGCCATGACCACCACGCCAGTCTTGGCATTACCGGATTTCACACAGGAGTTCGTTCTGGAGACGGATGCCTCAGGTGTCGGCATTGGGGCGGTTTTGATGCAGGCAGGGCGGCTGATTGCCTTTTACAGCAAGGCATTGGCCCCTCGTACTTTGGGCCTCTCGGCCTACGAGAAAGAGCTGTTGGCGATTATTCATGCGGTGGCTGTTTGGCGGCCATATCTGTTGGGCTGACACTTTAAGATCCGGACAGATCACTAGAGCTTGAAGCATTTCCTAGACCAACGGGTCTCCTCGCCGCTACAGCAGAAGTGTGTGACTAAGCTTCTCGGTTACGACTACGAGATTGTGTATCGTCGCAGCAAAGAGAATGTGGTCGCCGATGCTCTCTCTCGTCTTCCCGAGGCCGCTCTCGCTCATATTTCGGGGCCGTTGGTCGATTCAGTGGAGGATATTCAGGAAGAGGTCCGGCGATCAGACACACTGCGTCCGTTGGTGGGGGCTTTACAGCGGGGAGAGACCGTCGCAGTTGGCTATCACTTGTGTAATGGCCGGCTTTACTTTCGGGGCCGGGTGGTCGTGCCCGCCGATTCTGCCTGGAAGACCGTGTTGATGCATGAGTTCCACTCTTCGCCTACAGGAGGGCATGCGGGGGTGCTCCGGACCCTTCAGCGGGCGCGAGCAAACGTTTTTTGGGCAGCCATGCGACGGGACATTCAGCAGTTCGTTCGCCACTGTGAGATCTGCCAGCGGCAGAAATACGAGACCTATTCTCCGGCAGGGCTGCTTGTACCGTTGGAGATTCCGCAGCAGATTTGGGACACGGTGTCCATGGACTTCATTGATGGACTGCCGAAGTCTAAAGGGAAGTCTGTCATTCTAGTGGTGGTGGACAAACTGTCCAAGTATGGCCATTTTCTGGCGCTCAGCCATCCGTACATTGGGGAGTCTGTGGCCGCACTCTTTGCTCGAGAGATCGTTCGCCTGCATGGCCTCCCCCGCGCCATTATTTCTGCTACCTTCGTCAGTCGGTTCTGGAAGGAGCTGTTCCGGCTGCAGGGCACTCGCTTACACTTCAGCACGGCCAACCACCCACAGTCGGATGGTCAGACGGAGGTGCTTAATCGTGGGGTCGAGACTTATCTGCGTTGCTTTGTGATGGATGAGCCGCGGAGCTGGCCGGACTGGTTGCATTGGGTCGAGTACTGTTACAACACGGCATACCACTCCGCCAGCAGGATGACACCATTTGAGGTGGTCTACGGACGGCCTCCTCCTACCTTGGGCAGCTATGAGCCCGGGAGCACCGCTCATCCAGCGGTGGATCGCGCTCTGCTGGACCGGGATCGCATGTTGGTCACACTTCGGGAGAATCTCCGTCTAGCCCAGGATCACATGAAGGCCCAAGCGGACAAGCACCGCACTGAGCGGGAGTTCGTTGTTGGTGACGAAGTGTTCCTCAAGCTCCAGCCGTACCGGCAGTTGTCCGTTGCTCGTCGCGGCAACCAGAAACTGTCCCCACGCTACTACAGTCCCTTTCAGATTGTCAGCAGGGTGGGACCGGTAGCTTATACCCTGGCATTACCGGAGGGTTCGCGCATCCATCCTACATTCCATGTCTCTTTGCTCAAGCGGAAGGTAGGGCCGCATGTCCAACCGAGCACTTTGTTACCTGAGCTCACTGCGGCCGGTGAGCTGCGTCCGCTTCCTAAAGATATTTTGATGCTCAAGTGGAAAAATCGGGGCACGGAATACCGGCCCGAGCTCTTGGTCAAATGGAAGAACCTGTCGCCGGCACACAATTCATGGATGGACTTCTTCGACTTCAAGGAGCTCTACCCCGACTACCACCTTGGGGACAAGTTGGTTCTTGATGGGGAGGGGAATGTTACGCCCCCGCTACGCTTTACGGGGCGTCATTACGCACGGAGGAGCAAAGGCGCGCTAAACAACGGGGTTGAACCTTCCGGTTCAGCCCCCACGCAGTGAACCGGCCGGCCGAGGGCTGAACCAGGCGGATTCAGCCCTCCTTGGAGGGGCCGGCCGGCCGCCTCCTTGCCCGGGTATTTATATACCCGGGCAGCCCCCCTTTTGGGGGTTATGGAAGAGTATTTCCTGGTTAGTTCTTCTCCCTCTTTCAAACCCTAACCCTAATCTTCCCCCTCTTTCTCTAGATCTTCTTCTCTCTTAGTCTCTCTGGTAGTTTTGCCCTAACACAGTTCATATAATTGCCTTTTGGACAGAGGACAATTCACTTTTTATCTTGGAGAATTTCAACCAAAAACTTTTTAATGATTGTTAGTTGAAATACCAAAGTAGGGGATGCAGTTGCCACTAGGCATCCTAATGCAGGGCAGACTGTGAAGGTGGATGGATACTAATGCAGACCTATTCTAGTGGTGCGGGTTGACTTGATTATCCTAACTTATATGATGCAAATGTAATTTGAACCAATTTGGAATTAAGTGTAGCGGTAAAATTAAATTAGCTTAGCAACACGACACAACATTCACGACACTTTCACGTAGACAAGTAAGCACGACTTCCTTCGCACGAAGGGTTCCAAGCCACACTTAAACAAACGAGAGTTATAGAAAATAGGAAAACAAAACTAAAGCACAATAATACACAATCTCCAAGCGCTAATAAATACTCATCCACATAATCAATAAAATAAAGGAACACACTACTAAGATATACTCACAAGCACAAGAATCCAGTGGTGGGAGGATGAGGCCGATTATTGTTGATGTAAGCCAAACTAATGTAATCCGGAATCTCAAAATTATTTTAAATAATATAATTTACGACCTTTTCAAATGATGTTGCGCTAGCATGATGTTCTCGAGCAAACGGTAGCTACAATTGATCTCGTTTTTCGCAAACGCTCCTATGAGACTACCACTCGAGCGTAATTATCAACTATGAAATAATTGTTTCCACAAGCAAACGAAAGAGAGAAAAATGTGAGGATGTGAAAATTAACGGCATGTAGGTTCTATATTAATTAGGCAAGCTCTGAGATTAACGAACAATTAAAGTTAAGCATAATATTAGACTAATAATAACCTAGCAAGATTTGAAGTTTACCATCTGGGCTTCTAAGCGCAACGAAGATTTCATCCAAGTGGGGGTGACAGAATCTTGTGGAGATCAACTGGAGATAACGGAAAGGCTACAGGAGGCAGAGCGGAAAGGTGGGCAGAACCACCACAGACAGCTTCGGCAAGGGAGTCAGGACTGTCGGGGTTGAGGAGGAAAGGTGAGCGCTGGAGAAGAAGTGGTCGTCGGGGAACAGGGAACCTCCTGGTAGCGACAACGGCGTAAGAGGGTGTGGATATTTGGAGGCGGGAGGTGAGGCTTCGACGTTGTCGACTTGGGAGGATTTGGCCGACCCTTCGAAACAGGGATTTGGACGGGCTGGATACGGAGGAAGAGGTCGTTGATGATCACAGTGGCGACGGCGACCTCCGGCAAAGCAAAGGCGCCCAGAGGGACGAAGCAGATCACATGAAAAGGGGGGGGGGGCTAGTTTCTCGGGAAACAGAGGAAATTTCCCTGTTCCGGATTTAACCCAGCATGATGACAGAGGAAAGGACTTGCCATTTTAAAAGCAATCGATTTTATCTTTATTTGGCAACTTTTCATGAGGCTTTATGAGAGAGCCAAATAAATTAAATACTATCAGATGAATACTTAATTTAGAGATTTCTTTATTCTCCGGGTTACTACTTTTCTAAAATAAGATATTTTATTTTATTTCTTGATTGAATTCAAACATATTAAAATACCTAATTTAATGTGTTAATTTCATGGCTTGCCTTAATTAACACTTCTCCTAATTTGACGGATCTTTTTATTCAGGGACTTATTGGACGATCACCCTCATTGAGTCATAACAAGTGCATGAAATAAAATACCTGTGCGCCAATACATTCGCTACAAATACTAAAATAAAATGCTCGAAATAAAATTAAAAAAATTGCTTGAAATAAAATAAGACACATGATGCAATGCAGGTTGCATCAGTTGTAGATGAAGGCGACAATGGGGACTGCTCTAGAGGGGCTGTTGTAGGGCTGCTGCTGCAAGTAGACTGTTGTAAGGGGGATTGTTGGACGTATGATTGTTGGGATTGCGACAGGATGCAGGCGGGGAGGCTGATTGCCTACACTGGAAGATGAGGTGGGGAGGGATGAAGGATTCGGGCTACCGACGACCCTGGAGGTGGATTTTACGGGTGGGGACTGGAAAGGAGCCGTCGGTTCAGGTTGTGGAGGGTAAAGGGGCGCTGCTCTCAAGAGAAATCCCGGCGCAGGAACAAGAAGGGTTCAGTCGGCCGGGGGGGGGGGGGGGGGAGAGCCAATGTGCGGCTGCTTGGAGCGGGATCGGGAAGGGAGACGCATGGGAGTTGTCGCGGAAGGCAGGGAGGGGGCATCGGTTTGAAGAAATAGTGGAAGACTGGGGTGGTTCGTGGAAATAGATATCTGGCGGAAGGAGTTATGGGAAAAGGAAACAAAGAAATGAAAATTGGAATAATTAACCGGGACGTCGCCCCCATAGATCTAGCGGCGTTGCACCACGATTTGATTGTTGGCTCTGGAATCTCTCACAAGGCAAACAATACCTCAAAATGGCAGCTCTCCCACTTATTTATAGTGAAAGGGGGGTCAGGGCACCCGACGTGAACGACTATGATTGTCCCCTACGCCCGATGCCCAAATAGCACTAAAATGTTCAAAAAAACATAGAAAATATAGAAACGACGCTCCGGCCGCGCTCGTGGTGTCGGATCGGCGATCCGATCAACCCCTCCTGCGCGAGTACACAAATGCGGGCCCCGCCGAGTGGTGGCCCGAAGTATAATGTCGATCCTGCGGCTGACCCCCATCACATCCCAAGTTGTATATTTGATTGGCCAAATGCTGAATGCTATGCATGATGTGAGATCTTTCTTTTCTGTTCATGCATGCATAAATGTACATTAAATGCCTTAAAGATGACACTTCCATTTACATTCATTAGGGTTGAAACACAAAGTTAATCAATTAGCATAAAACTTCTTTATTTTCTGTTATTATATTACAAGTCAACAAAATAAATGCAGACCAATACTCTGACTATCTTGTGCAGGAGGCAGTAGCCATTACCACTGCTATCCAAGATGAAATCTTCTTAGAAATGGGAATTGGTAAACTGCTGTCTATATATTAATACATGTTATTTTCTCCCGTTATTTCCTGAGCTTTATATGAAATGACGCATCATGGATCGTTTAAGGAGTGTGCAAGAGTTGCTATCATTCGTTTATTATCTAACATCTCTCGTCTTATTTTTAACCGGAATTTTATTGGTTTAGCAATATTAGTCATTTCCTTCTCAATGACTAATAGAAGCATGATAACATGATTTCGATCACATGGAGACGATGCCAAAAATTCAAGCGTCAAGTGATCTATATTGCTACAACAACAACAACAACAGAACCCATATAGTCCCCAATCATTGGGGGTATGGGCGGGGGAAGATTGGAAACAGGTTAGGTCTGTTTCCAATCTTCCCCCGCCCATACCCCCAATGATTGGGGACTATATGGGTTCTGTTGTTGTTGTTGTTGTAGCAATATAGATCACTTGACGCTTGAATTTTTGGCATCGTCTCCATGTGATCGAAATCATGTTATCATGCTTCTATTAGTCATTGAGAAGGAAATGAATTACACATTTTAAGGATCTATTGGTTTGGAGAAGAAGAGAAACAGATTTTTTATGGCTATCAAGCAAAAAAGGTTAGTTTAAAAAAATGTAATTAGGAGAATTATTGTCTGTGAAATATCTACACTGTTACTATGTTTTCTTAAACTTTCTTGGCAAGCTTGTAAGATGAAGATTTTGGGGAATCACACAAACCTCTCTATCTATCTATATATATAGAGAGAGAGAGAGAGACCTCAACTTGCAATAGACATGTTGGAGATGGTAACATATTACTTTCAGTGAGGTCTTTGAAAGAACTTTGTGTTGTCATTCACATGTTTGGGGTTATGAAGTGGTTCAAATATCTAACAAAAGGTGATTACATGGTTCAGCCAAGAACTTGGCCTTTAATCAAATGCGAGGAATTATGATGGGGATCATGTCATACGACCCATAAGGGTTTACACGCGCCGACGAAGGAATCATCAGTGACGATTGAGACCTTTCATTTCGAGCAGATCATCGGTCTATGAATTGTAGTATTTTATTTGTATTTTCTGGTTTTTATTTGGTATATTTTGGAGACCATCATAATCGGAAAATCATGATCATTCATGCCCCTCCTTAGTCTATGTTAGCTTTATATTAGCCCCATATTGTAACCTCTTATATAAGATGCCCTATTCACGCATAATATGATAATTTACGGTTCTATTCCTTTCTCTTGACATGGTATCAGAGGCGCTCCTCGCCGTAACCTAACTTGTGCGTGGTCTTTCGCTCGTCGCTGCTCCCCGACGCCGCTCCTCGCCGAAGAAGCTTCCTCTCATCCAGCTGCCGCTCGCCGCCGCCCTCCTTCCCACTCTTCCAGCCGCCACTCGCGTCCCACGTGGTATCTGCGTCGGCCAGTCTGCACTGGCCGACAGGATGCTCACCTCGCCGGAGCTCAGCCGGTCCGATTGACCTGAAACTTTGGAAAAAGTTTTGTTTTCGCATGCTTATCACTCTACTGATTTCTTGAGAGATTCCAACGGTTGGATGTTCCGAAGACTCAGATCTCGCGTTTTTTTGCCTAAGAGGAGAAATGCTTCTAGCTCTCAAATGAAGCCCTCTTTCCACTCCGCTCTTTGAAGAAGTGTTCTCCGTTCCCCTCCATCATTGTTTTTGGAGGCGTTCCTTTCTTATGTCATAAGTGACGTATTCAGGTGCCTCCATGACCCCTGCTGGATCTACCCGGGCTAGCTTGGATCACAATTTCTCTCTGATTACTACGATCAGATTGGACGATACTAATTATTTATCATGGTCTCGCTCCATCACTTTAGCCTTAAAGAGTCGTCGTCTCTTTGACTATATTAGCGGCAGCACCAGTGCTCCGGCCAAGGACTCTACAACTTGGTCTCAATGGGAGTCAGAAAACTCCCTTGTTATGTCTTGGCTCACGAATTCCATGCAAGAATCGCAACTACCTTTTTTTAGACACTGCTGCTGATATTTGGAAACGCGTTGAGGCTACCTATTCTGGGAAGGGGGAATGCAGCTCAGATCTACCAACTGCGTCGCAAGATCTTTCTTCTTCGCCAGGGCGATCGCCCCCTTTCGGCTTATTATCTTGAGTTTACTCAACTCTATCAGGAGCACGACCACTTTGATTATCTCGTCATGGTCTGTAATACAGATGAACTCTCACCGCGGGCTCACGTGGAACTTAATCGGGTGTTCGAATTTTTGCATGAGTTACACCTAGATTTTGATCAAATTACTGTCCAGATCCTTGGACATGTTCCTATTCCTTCGCTTCTAGAGGTTTACAACATTGTTCAGCAGGAGTTTGATCGTCGACAATCCTGGAACGCCACTGCTATTACCTAGGGATCAACGTTGGTTGCTCATCAACCTTTGTCTGGAGGTCGTGGTTCTCGTGATTTCAAACCTAAACCTACAGATCGAGACCATCTCACTTGCGATTATTGTGGCAAACCTCGTCATGTCTGTGATACCTGCTTCAGTTTACATGGATTTTCTCCTCCCAGGGGAGGCTTGTCATCGCGTGGTGGTCACGGCCGTGGTAGAACTCCAGGGAGAACCTATCATTCTGCTCATCTAACCGAGGTTCTTGAGAGCAGTTTTTCTGGAGTTCTTTGTCATACTCCTACTTCTCAGTCATCCTCCTTCTCTGTTGAAGAGATGCTGGCCCTTCGACGCATGATGCTTGGCCATACTACAGAGCCTGCCACTTCCTCCACTGCTCTTGCCCACAATGGTACTCCAGGTGCTCATTCTGCTACTGCTCGTCCTTCTACTCATTGGATTATCGATTCTGGCACCACTGATCACATGACTGGATCAACTTCAGGTTTTGTGTCATATTCTCCTCTTTCTAGACGAGATAAAGTGAGCATTGATGATGGCTCTTTCTCCTCCATTGCTGAAAAAGGATCCAACCCTTGCTATTCTCTCACTTTATCTTTTGTGCTTCATGTTCCAAATTTCTCCCGCAGTTTGCTTTCTGTTAGTCACTTGACTAATTCTCATCAATGCTTAATTACCTTATTTTCTTCTCATTGTGTTTTTCAGGATCTGAAGACGGGGCAGGTGATTGGCTCTGATAGCATGCATGATGGTCTGTATGTGTTTGACTCCTCCACTGGTGTCCTCTGCAAGCTCTCCATGCGTCGCAGACTTCCGACCTGCTCACCGGGCATCGCCATCTTGTCCTAACACCCCGGTCTACTGTGGGTGCGCTACAGGTCTGTAGACCAGTGACCCAACCCATCTCCACAGACCTGATCGTCCGCAGCCGCTAATTCCAGTGGCGGGTTGTTGAGACCGGGATTTGAACCCCAGACCTCCTGGATAAGGGAGTTCTAAACTGGTCTGCATCATCAACTGAGCTGCAGCTCAGTTGGTGATGAGGACCAGTTGGTGATGCGGACCAGTTTAGAACTCCCTTATCCAGGAGGTCTGGGGTTCAAATCCCGGCCTCAACAACCTGCCACTGGAATTAGCGGCTGCGACCAATTAGGTCCGTGGAGATGGGTTGGGGTCACTGGTCTGTAGACCTGTAGCGCACCCACAATAGACCTGTAGCGCACCCACAGTGGTGATGAGGAGTGGTTTGAAAAACTCCTTATCAAGGGGGTTGCGGGTTCGAGACCCGGCCTCAACAATGCGCCGCTGCTGAGAAATAGGCGCGGAGAGGCTTTGGGGTGCTTGGGGTGCAACCCGGTAACGGTCGCCAGACGAGGCTGTCGGTGGACGTTGTTCTGATGGTAAGTCCAGAGTCTTGGGACGTTACAAAAAAAGTGCACTTTTTATGTAACACCCCAGTCTACTGTGGGTGCGCTACAGGTCTGCAGACCAGTGAGCCCAACCCATCTCCACGGATCTGATCGGCCGCAGCAGCTAATTCCAGTGGAGGGTTGTTGAGGCCGGGATTTGAACCTCAGACCTCCTGGATAAGGGAGCTATAAACTGTTCCTCATCACCAACTGAGCTGCGGCCGATCAGATCCGTGGAGATGGGTTGGGGTTTGCGGACATGTAGCGCACCCACAGTAGATCGGGGCGTTATAGTGGTTGGGGAGCATGTTGGGGAAACATGCCCTTGAACCTGAATTGCAAAGGTCATAGTCATGGTCGACCAGTTGCATTGGCTTCTCCTAGGGTTTGGACTCATGCCACGCCCAAAATACTGGCAGTCCCGCCAAGGCCAAACTCGCAGAAATCTATTGCGATGGGACAAGACCCCTATAGTTGAACACTATAATCAGACCCAACTATAGTTAATAACAGTCATGCAGATATAATCTATAGTTGGGTCTGATTATATCTGCATGACTGTTATTAACTCTTGAGAGAACAAGCTTTGAGTGCCTCCACTTTCAATCATCTTGAAAATCTTATGGGGCCATAACATGCCATGAAATTTCGTCCGTTTGAGGGCTATAGTTGTCTCTCACTGAGAAACGAGGAAGGTTCATGCTGTGAAGGCTACCCATTGTGTTCGATGGAGTAGTTCCATTGTGAAAGTACAGGGCCTCAAAGTCCGCCTCTCACTGAGAAACGAGGAAGGTTTATGCTGTGAAGGCTACCCGTTGTGTTCGATGGCGTAGTACCATTGTGAAAGTACAAGGCCTCAAAGTCCGCCGTATAAATCTCATCCACATTGTCACCTGTATCTGCTTCATAGTACAACCATTAGTGGGAGAGTACGACTGTTTTCAGTGAAAACAGAGTTATTGCTACATAGGTCATTGTACTCTTAGTTTGTGATCTCGACTTCCACAAGGAGATGTCCATGGATTGATTGATGGTGGTGCGGTGGAGATTATTGAGGCGGGCTCTGATGTTAGGTTATAAACAATGCATGAAGTTAGCCTAAGTAGTGGTATGACGGAAGATCAGGAACTTGGGTGACAATTTTAATGAACTCGTCAACATAGGAATACATCAATCCCGTGTTGACGTACTCCACAAAGGTGCTCAACCTTATTGTCGAAGTGACGATGATCATAGCGCTAAATCACCGCCTGAGAATGGCCAATGTGATGGATGGTGTAGTCTGTTGAAGCCAACAAACTCAATGGATGTCAGAGGCTTCCATTCCCAGGTGGGCCGTGTAGATCCTTTGCGCCTCCGGGGTGTAGTGGAGATCAAAGAACTATTATGCTCCAGCGGTCCATCCCATTGGATTGTTGTCACTGAATGTGTGAACATCAAAACGCTATGGAGCAAGCTTGAATTCGACAAAGGCTTTGCCTCCAAAGATATTCCCAAAAAAAAAGGAAAATAGCTTGGCTTCAACAGCATCTACATTTCACTTTTTGTGGTTGTGTAGTATATCTATTTTACTTGTAGTATAATTCTTAATTTGTACAGGTCCAGGTTCATTTACCTCACTTTGTTGCATTCTATTTAAAAATTTTATAGGAGATCAATACAATTAACTGATAAAAATAGCTTAGATGTTTCGTTGAAAATAGAAGCTATAAACCTAAACCAACTGGTGCAGATCCCAGATTTGGGATTGCTTGCTTGGGAAAGGTCAATGCCGTCTATGAGAATGATATGGACTTGATGATCCAATTTTATAGATTTATCACAAAGTGAGTATCTCTAATTAACACCTCTCCATTATTTACTTTTTATTCTTTCATTTTCTTAGTAACTCCTTCAATTATAACGGTATAATGTGCTATTCATGTTGGAGTGTTATAATTTTTAAAAGATGTAGGATCTAGTAAGCTTTTCACGTATGTTGGAGCCACTTTGTGAACATAATGACATAAGGTAATCATCATAATTTAATTCCTTTGTTAAAACTATTATTGTCGTGGCTTCCCAATAATTTTTTTAAGTCGATCACCATATACGCAACACAACACAATAATCCAACACAAAGATGTCTACTCCAAAATCTCAGCCAAGTAGATTCAGTTAATTTGTCGAAGTTTTTCTTAAAAGTCGATCTGAAACCTCAATTTTATGAAATCGAGCTTTGATGAGCTCCGAATTTTGCGGTCCATTAGCATGGAAAAATCCCCCAAATGCCAAGTTCGTGCTCATATGACTCAATTGGGTGTTGATTTGAGGGCATCAAATTTCATAATTGTGATAAAGCTATTTATACAGTTTTGCTACTCAAAATGACTGTTAAAGAATGAAAATTTAGAGCTTTCAGGGATTTGATCTAGCTATTAATAGATCCTTTCCCTCTTCTAGTTGTAGAGACCAACCCTAGTTGTTAGGGTTGGCAGCAGGGAGGATACATCCTTTGATTAGCTATATTCGACATGCATATGATTAGCTATTCCATTACCCAAATTTGTACTTGAAATCAACATATACCAGAAATGAACTACCCATTCTCCACGTCATGATGAGTATCACATACCAATTGGGTAACCAGTATCAAATAGTTAATAACCGTTTGACACTTTAATTCTTGTAAGTTTATAAAAAAAATATTATGTATATGTATAAATATATTCATATATATATACACATTTATATATACTTATACGTATATAGATATATATAAATTAATTGGGTTCAAGTAATATTTGGGTTCTTTGTTGGATAAACCAAAACTTAATGGATGATTCTAACAAGAAGTACTTGAATAATAGACCCAAATAATTAAGATACCTTATCAGATTCGGTCTAGCAGAGACCCTATTTATAAATTTAATTGTCATCCTTCCTAGTTGGAATCTCGAATTGCTGCCAAACAACACAAATTTTGTGCTCGTTCTCAACTCGAGCTAGCAACTTGCACATGTCCAACTCATGTGGCTCCTCAATTAATCGCACATGTAGCTAACCACATTAATCTAGACGCACCTGCATCCCGCACCTAATTATTTGTACTAGATCTTCACATACAAGCCCTAGTACTCCCATATGCAACAACTCTACTTTCATTTCTTGCTTATTAACTGGATTCTCGCGGGAACTCACAGTACCCACGCCTAGCACTCCTACATGCAACGGTATGATGCAAACCAAACCCCAATGCCCAAGTAGCTTAGTCCACTCATATAGCACCCAATCGACCTAGTTGGGACCTGATCCTTCTACGATGTCAACATCCTCATATATAATAGGAGATTGAAGTAGAATAAGAAAAGATATAATTGATTTTGTTGTTGCCTATGATCTTGCAAAAATGAACATCAATTTTATGAAAGATGTCTCAAGTATTATTCTTTTTTATTGCTTGGATTTCTTCATTCATGTCATCTCTCCATTTTTTACCACGAGTGACATCTTCAAAATCTCTGGGCTCACAATCTGCAAAAAGACAAAATTGAGTCAAGTTATCGAAGTTGTAAGTTACCTCGTTTTCTTCTCCATCCTCCATGAAATGAATTTTCTTTTCACAAATTGTACATTTGCACCTGAATCTTCATTCACACTACCTTTGCATGCGAGAAGCTCATTGGTTTATTCGTCTTCGTTGTCTTCATTCTCATTGTCTTTCCCTACGAGAAGCACAGTATGTTCTTCCTCGTTGCTCTCCACGAAATTGCATTCCCAGACATAATGACTAAATTTATGATATTTAAAACATTCAATATTCGATTTTTCATTCATTGATGGAGATTCTCTCCAATTTCCTCCTCTTCCATTACCGCGACCTCTTTCATGGTTGTAGTCAAACTTTCTTTTCTTTATCGGGTGATGTGTTGTGGACTTGTGGCCGTCTCTTCCTCTTCCATGACTATGTTCATATCATATTCCATTTTGGAGCGTACGACTCCATTTTCCCTCTTCCTTTAGAGAAAGCTTTGCTTGCAAATCTTGCCCCACCGGTTTTTTGCTTCGGCTTCTTTAGTTGCTCCTCATGAGCTTGCATGGATCCTTTGAGCTCTTCAATGGTCATGATGTCCAAATATTTGGACTCTTCAATGGAGACTACGTCATTGTCAAACTTTGGCTCCAATGATCATAGAATTTTTCTAACGACCCGATCATACTTCATGTCATCTCCGTATTGTCTCATTTGATTGATGATTGTCAAGATTTTTGTGGTGTATACCAAAATTGATTTGGATTCCTTCATGTGCAATGACTCAAATTCTCCTCTTAGCGTTTGGAGACGAACCTTTGTCACTCTTTCAACTCCTTTGAAAGTTTTTCAGAGAATTTTCCAAGTTTGCTTTAAGGTGGTTGCTCTTGTAACCTTGTGGAACATTTTGTCTTCCAAACCTTGATGGATGAGTGTAAGATCCTTCTGATCAATTGTGATCATGGTGGAAGTTCCTTCTTCGATGTTGTTCTTCACGACATTCCAAACTCGTAGGGTCCAAGAAAAGCCTTCATGTGGATGCACCAATTCTCATGGTTCTCCTTTGTGAGAGATGGAGCCTGAAATGAAGTTCCATTCAACATTCTCTCCAAGCTCGATATAGCAAAACAACACACACAAAGAAGAAGAATGATGATAAAAAAAGTTGGCTTCTTCATCTTATTTCTTATCTCCATATATATTTATATAACCCATATTTAATCTATAGGTTACAAGAAATAAATAGCGCAATTAACTATTAAGAAAATTTTGACAATTAAAAACTCCCCGCGCGGTTAGAGGAGGACATCAATATTGTAATAACCTCACTTCAATCCTCAAGTGTTTCTTATTGAAATCTTCATTAATGCATAATTAATCAAGTTCAATTCTCAACAATTATGCATGTCACGTTTTTTAATTTGATGTAAGGGTATGTTTGGTAATTTTCTGGTTGGGATCCTTGTAACTTATATTTAAAGGCCACTTGGGCTAGGAAAATGGAAGCAATGAATTAATAGTAGTTCCTCTCTCATTTCCTCTTCAAGATAGGGTTACGGTTGAGCAAGACTCTTCTCTTCTTCTTCCCATCCTTATCAACCGGCCCGAGACCATACTATGGGGGGCCGTAACAGAACATTTATGGAAAATAGGGAAATTCCATTCATAGGATTTTGTAGTTTCTTAATATCCTATGCTGAATTTTTTTTTAAATTTCATTTATATGTTTATATACTTGCCCCCCCCCCCCCTCATTCATTGGCATATTGCACCATAAAAAGCATCATACGGAAGCTACTACATGTTTTTAATGCTAAGTTCTGCAAAACTAACAGGGAAGAAATGGCCATAGACGAGGCCGAGCTCGAACCAGATGAGTTTGCGGATAAAATGGATCAGCAACAGAGACTCCAAGAACAGGTTTATTCAATCCCTCTTTTTTTTTCAAGGAACACACTGCTAGGTAAATTACTAATATAGCTGAAGTCTATGTAGCAATTGGAAATGCTGAAGAATATGCGCAGATTTCACTCAGACGATCAATCCAGGATCCTGGAAACGGTAAGCTGTCTTCCTTTATACATCAAGTTCTAGCATACTTAGGCCATGAGATTCATATTATTATCAATAGATCATTGAATTGGACTCCCAAATGTTGAATCCAAACAATTTTTTACTTCTATTGAGCTCAGATTGAAATCAACAAATCGTTTTACATGACTTGAATTAATCTAGCTAGCCTGGGAAATTAGATGAGGGAGGGAGTGTCTTTGGGCAATGAGGTCTAAACAAGGAGTGACTCCTGGCAGACTTTTAAGAGAAAAGAGATGTAGGAATAATCTAAATCCTCCGTTGGAAACAAAGGAAAGACTTTATTAAGTAAATGTTTAGATCCATACATGTTAGGCGCTGTAAGATCAGTTATGAACTCCACTTGAGCGTGTTCGGGTGGTCGGACCTCCCTACCCAAATTAACTCGTAAATAAAACGTGTTTTCTCGATTCCTGCGTGTCACTGATAACGTGTAATCTTGATTCGCGCGCTGATTTCAACTTACAAGAAAATACCAATGGATAGTAAATAACATTTACTTTTTCCGGGGGCTGATTTCGCTAAACTGACAGTCTTGATGCAGATCCATGAACTGATGGCGGGAGCTAATTTTGCGAACAATGCTGTTCTACTGACATCAGATCAGATACAGGAGATTGTTAGTCAAAGAGCTCCCATTTCCAGGACATAAGGATGGTAATATACTAATCCTGGTTCCTGTTTTTAGTCCTTGTTGCTTAAATGAAAGATCAAACTTTCAAAAACAAATTGTTCCCAAGCAAAATTATGAAACATGCAATTTCAAAATCCCAACATAAATTAAGGATGTGTTTAGTTCTATTTTTTTTATCAGTCTCTTTTCTCCTTCATCTTGATGACCACAGAAGGCCACAGGTATCCTTCACCTGCAATAGCTTTTCTTCCCTAGTGGGAGACCATGATACATGAATCATTGTCCAAAAAGAATGAATGGTATGCATCATCAACAAATCAATCAGCTTTCTCACGTGTCAGCACATGCCTCTTCCTCTTTTTCAAACACTTTTCTCCCATTAAAAGGAAACTATATATATATATATATAGGGGCATTTACCGGGACCTCCCCTCTAAGTTTGCAAAATTACAGATTGCACACCTTTTATTATTGAAATTACAAAAACCTCTCCTGAATGTTATAAAACATAGCATTTACCTCTCCTGAAGTTCACATTTCATAACATTCATGCACAAAAATATCCCCTTCGGAGTACATTTTCAGGGGGTATTTTTTGCATGGATGTTATGAAATATGAACTTCATGGGAGGTAAATGTTATGTTTTATAACATTCAGGGGAGGTTTTTGTAATTTCAATAATAAGAGGGGTGCAATCTGTAATTATGCTATCTTTCAGGGGAAGTTTTGATAATTATATATATATATATATATAAGATAATAATCATTAAACATGAATGGATGGAAATGGTTGGATCATGCAACTGGTGGATGCTGTAGCTTTACAGCCTAAATATGTTTGATTCCTGAAATAACTTGATTGATTCATTGCTGGAAAGTGTGAGCATCCTTAGGATGCTAGAGAGCAGGAGGGTGATTAGGGATCCGTTTGGCGCGGCGTTTTTTGTTCCAGTGAGTTTAAACAAAAATGCCACCGTCTTTAAAAAAAAGTGTTTGACATGACGGCGGTTATGATTGCCACCAAGAAAAGAAACTAATTTTGAAAATAAAAGTGGATGAAGTTCCTTAGATGAGGTCGGGAGTTGTTCGCGTTAATGAACAGTGCCATCGGACGATGGTTCGTAACCCTAAACATTCACGTCCGCCACCGCTGTGCAAAACGTACCCTTAATGACTCTAATTTTGTGGTGCTTTGGGGGATCTCCTTAAATCACTCTGGGGGGTTCAATAGACTCCACCGCTGTTTTCGAACTGTTTGGCTGGAGTGTTCATGAACCCTAAACGTTGAAAAAGTCACTTTTTGGCATATACGCGTTCGCTAGAAACCCTCCGCTTCCGTGTATCATTTCCGTGCTTCTCCTGTTCGCAAGCGTCCGCCCCCAGTCTTTCGCGATCCCTCTTCTCGCTCACAGAAACCCTCTCTTCACGCACACGCAGACGGCGATGCCGATCGGCGATTCTTTTCCTCATGCACCTGACACCGACGGCTTCTCTGCTCGCCGATCTAGGGCAAGGTATCCTCTATCTCCCATCTTCTCTGCACGCATCTGGAATTTTATTTTTTCCGCCGGATCATGTTTGTTTTCCTCTGGATTTCTGCAAGGATAGTTTGTTTTCCTCTGGATTGCTGCTAACTTAGTTAGTATACGATGTTGTGTTATAGGAGGGTTGTCATCAAGCCTGCTGGTGATTGTCGGTCTGCATTACTGTTTCAATTGATATGCACAACTGTTTCACAATTTTAGTTCATCAAGTCTGCTAGCATAGTTCACAATTTGAGTTGTAGAGTTGTTGATTACTTTTCATTAGATGAAACTTTGTTAGTTCATGGCTCATTTTTGAGATGATAGATAGTGTTGTGATGCATGTAATGTTATATCTTGTGATTGCTCAAAAACACAGTTTTGCAAGGAAGTAGTAGTAGTTCTCAAATTTATTTGTTTAGAGTTACAATTTTTATTATACATATTTTTTTTCACTCTAATAGCCACTGCAGTTCTATGTTACCAAACAAATAAAATTGCATTCATGACCGTAATAGTGCGACTAACCAAACGGACCCTAAGTCTTCCATTACAATTTTGAGAACACGTATTATTAAGATAAATATTTTTTCCTTTTATATAATATATTTATATATAATCATAAAACATTAAAATCTTTAGCATTCATCATTACTAAAAAAAGGGTTATAAGGGATCTTAAAACGCCGGCCCAGCAGAAAACAGGCGTTCTGCCAGCTTTGTGATAAGTCTTCTAAACGTGATAGGATGCTCTCCTAACTCAGCTTCGTCATGTCCAATAATATTGTGACATGTGCCACGCTACTCCGAAAAGAAGCATAAAACCAGAAAAAAATTTTGGTGCACACAGTGTATCGTTCTCCCGTGCCCAAATAAATAGGTTTTAACAGCTGGGCCCCACCTTCAGTCCCGTGTTCCCGACGCCCGACAACAAAATTTCCTTCGCGCTTTCCTCTTCCGAACTCAACCCGCTCGCTGCTCTAGGGTTTCTGCACGCCGCCGGGAACTGTTCCGACCTCCTACCAGATCGCTTGGAGGTTGTCATACGTGGAGCGCCATTATTAGGGTCCCTACTTGATTGGGAAACGAAGTGAAAACGAAGTGGCCCTTACATTTCCACCCTTAATAGGGTTTGTTTCTGCAACATTGTCTAAAGAAGCTCCAGTTTTTCCGGCAACATTGTGTAAACATTGTCTAAACGAAGTGAAAACGATTCGGGCACTCAAGAAGCTCCAGTTTTTCCGGCAACACCTAATCTCTGAAGGTATAATCTGCTCCACCATTCCAGTTGTAAGATACAGTTTTCCAGTTGTAATTTCTCTAAATTCCAGTTAGAATGTTTGAATTCCAGTTGTAATTTATAGTGTTCCAGTTAGCATCAATATGTCCAGTTGTAGAATTTTCTCTACAAAGAGATGCAATATTGCTGAATCTAGTTAGCTGGTGAATCTTGGCTGTATAGTTGTTGTATGAATTTTTTGTCTATAGTTTTTGTATGCATAGTTTATCTGGGCATATTTTAGCTGCTGAATGAATCCAGTTATCTGGGCATATTTTAGCTGCTGAATGAATCCAGTTATCTGGGCATATTTTAGCTGCTGAATCTAGTTGTAAGATACAGTTTTCCAATTGTAATATAGTGAATTACAGTTAGAATTCATTGAATTCCAGTTTGAATTTCCATGACTTTTCATTCCTGATTAGGGGGAAGAGGGAAGAGATATGAAGAGAGAGAGAGAGAGGGAAGTGTTGACGCCAGGAAAATCCTGACCTCAAGATTCGGACCGATGCAGCCGGAGGCTACTCGCCCAGCAGTCCAATGAGATGACCTGGCTGGCGACTACTACGGAGCTAGAAGAGCAACGAACCGGACCCCAGGTGCTGCGGCAGGGAGGTCCCACCACGTACCCAGAAGCTCCAAAGAGACTTCCCCTCCAAGACCAAAAATGGCCGAGCAGGGTACAAGGAAGGCACCGACTTGGCTAGTACCGGGAGTAGCGGCCAAGTGCGACAGGTTCCAGAATGCAAGAGCAGGGTTTCGAGAGCTCAAGTCCAGGTGCCAATCCAAGTACCCCTGGGGTCCTATTTATAGGAAAACCTAGGGGTAGGGGGGTTTTTATAGCCCAGCCCCTGCCCGGCGACTAGCGACATTGAGGCGATCTCCCCGGGCAAATGGGCGAGTATCACCTATGGTCACCCACCTTTGGCGAGCATCCGGGCTACTCGCACGAGTGCACCCCTACTCGCCTAAGCTTTCTTCTGCTCCTACGCTTGACGAACTCTTCCACTATGCCTGCTGGCCGACTTTATCTTGGTATCTCGAACTATTGACTTCTGTGTTGACTCTTTGACTTTGACTTTTGTCTACGTGACCTTGAGTGGTTCCTACCCTCGGAGAATGAGGGTTGTACACAATCCCCGCTCTTTGCGAGTAACGTAGTTGCTCGGAAAGAATCATCCAACCCTGATTCGATGAACTGTCTTTCTGGCGAGTATTGGTTGATAGTCGGCATCCCGCTGGTTGACGCTCTGGCTCTATATATAGAGGGGGAGGGGTCTCTGATGGCAAGGCTTCTTTGATCTCGCTTTCAAGATGTCGCGTAGTATTGCCGAGGAAGCTGTCGTTGATTTGGCCGAGCTTGCAAGTCTGCTGCCACCTTTGCGGAAGCCTGCTCGCGACGCCGAGCTCGAGGACTTTCTCGCTTCTAAGAAGAGGAAGCGTCTTGAGAAGAAGAAGGAGAAGAAGAACAAAAAGAAGAAGAATGCCGCTGATTCTCAGGTCGGCACTACCCAGCAGGTACTCGCCGACTTGGGTCTTGGTCAGTCGGGCGGCTCGCCTGCTCCTGATCCTCCTTCGTCGAATGTAGCTCCTGAGACGAGTACTGCTGGAATCTCGGTTCAAGATCAAACTGAAGTTCTTCCTGCGCAAAGTGAGAGCTACCTACTCGCCACTTTTTAAGGTTTAGTCGCCCAAGTGTCGGTTAGTTTCTGACGTTTTCTACACTATCTCGCAGATTCGCTAGTCGTCGATGCTCGGGAGGAGCCTTTGAGCGCCATTCCTCTGCGATCATCGCATATGCTCTCGCCCAGGACTGGGGGAGGAACTCGTCGGGGCGGATCGGTGCGGATCCTTCACAGCTCTGCGGTGGACAAGAGGCCGATGAGCGAGCAGAGGGCTCCTTCAGCGAGTAACCCTCCTCCTCCGCCACCGCCTTTGCAGCAACCAGAGGTGGCGAGTAGCCCGCGACGGCCCACGGACGAACTTCCTCCACCTCCTCCGTTTCCACCTCCTGCCGACACGCAAGATGATCGTCGCCTTCTTTCTTCCTCGGCTCCCACCACTCATCCGGCTGAGTCCTCGCGCCGAGGCGGGGTGGCGGGGTCTTCTGGCTTCTTTGCTCCCAGAGGGGGAGGGCGACCAGTGGATGGTCGCGGTCGGGGTGATGTGCATTCCAACAGGGAGCACATCGGCGGATCGCACTCCAACCGGCGAGATGGCGCCCGTCGCAGTCTGTCCCCGCATCGGGGAAGGGGTTCTCCTCGCCGACCATCTCAGAGTCCTCGCCGCGATTTGCGGAATGATGCTCATCGGCCTGGTAAATGGAGTCGCTGTTTTTCCGAATATCTTCGAAGAAGGGTCTTCCCGCTACTCGCCACTGAGGGTTTGCTTTTATGTCTTCTTCTGCAGCTCGCGCTCACACCCCTATCGGGGCTCTGGTTGACGGGGTCGGGCTTCCCTCCCGCGAGTATCAGGAGAGGGCTACTCGCGCCATCCTGGACTTGGAGGCGAAGTTGGAGCGTCTGGTGATCTGCGAGTCTCATCGGCGTCTGACTGCGGTGGAAGCGCGAGTGGAGCTCTTGGCGGCCGCTGACTCTCAGCGTCGTCTGACCGAGCTGGAGGTGCGAGCATCACGGCTGAAAGAGTTCGATACTCGTCTGGCTAGTGTAGAATCTCGCCTTCAGTCTGTCGGCGATCTGGAGCGCCGGGTTGGTAGGATGGAGCATCGCCAACAGTTGCATCATGACGAGCTGGTGGGGATGCGTCCGAGCACGGGCTCCGTTGGTCGCCTGGCGAGGATGGAGGAGCAGCTGCGACAAGGCGAGGATGCGATGTCCGTGGCCTTCGAGCATTTTAAGCGAGCTCGCAGCATGGGCTGGGTTGGGTGACAACCACAACTTCCCGACGCTCAGGCGAACCCCTAGGATCCTGTCTTTCTTCTTTTTGTAGTAGCTAGTCGCCTTTTGGCGAATGTTGTGTAATTCTGAATAATTTGATTTCTTTAAGTGGTTTGCTAATTGGCGAGTATGAATATCGCCCTTGCCACCTTTCCTGCTTGCTGTGATGTCTTGATTTTCTTTTTTGTTTTTTGTTTCCGTGAGTATTTGTTGAATGTCACGTTGATGTTGCGGGTAAGTTAGGGTTTATGAGTCAGGGCATAGAGTTTAGGGTTCCGAGTATAAGAAATACTTTGAAGCATGTTGGAGTGACCTGTTTTTAGATCAGAAAGCACTTTAGGCACTGACAGGAATTCATAATTCGAGAAATTCAAATTCATTAGATTAAATACTAATTTGATTCAAGCCAAAAGTAAATATATTTCCGTTTGAGTTCCTATGATCAAAACATACATGAATCCATATACATATAAACAAATGCATATAATTAAGGCAAAAAGGCATGTACATCTCGATCTGACCACAACTTATTTCATCAAGGTATGGCTAAATTCAAGTTCAATTTGAGCCCGGGATTTCACTCTTTCATTGGCTAATGGATTTTGAATTAGTTCAAACGGAAGCTTGGAGCTAAAAAATCAATCCGAATTCTATGATCGGCGGTCTTCTAATCAAATTATCACAGCATAATGTATGGAACCACATGATGCGTATGTTTATATCGTAACTTCCGCCTTAAAGGGAGATGAACTAAGGCTCCGTTTGGCACGGCGGTAGCGGTCATGAACGCGGTGGTTATGAACCGTCATTCGTGAACGCACGGCTATAGCGGTCTTTTTGTGCATGTATGGTTGCGGGCATCCTAATGATCTGATGCAGGTACTCGCTCGTTCGGCACTGGTGATTTGACGTGTACCCTTGGTTTTGGCGACTTTCCTCGATACTCACCACCCCGGACTCGTGCTCGCGGCGGCGTACGCGGCAAGCCAAGTTTCGTCGAGTACTATAAATAGGGGGGTGGGTACGTATTTATTATTCTTCTGGCGATCTTCCCTTTCTTTCCAGCGAGTATCTGTCGATTGCTCCTCTCCTCGCATTTTTGATACTCGCTTCTTCAATCCCTTTCTTCCGGAATGGCTGACGAGGCCGCTATTCGCCGTGCAAGTCATGCGAAGAACTTCGAGGCGACTTCTTTCAAGAAGCCGATTACTCGGCCGAGCGATCTGAAGGAGTTCTCTACCAAGTATTTGTCGCCGGAGTATGTCGTCAGGCTTCCTCGCGAGGATGAACGCCTGAACTCCTTCTCGGCGACCGAGTTGATCTTCCCCATCCGCCACTTTGAAGTCGGCCTACGACTACCCTTGTGGTCGGAGGTCTGCCAGATACTCCGCTATCACGGGATAGTCCCGGCGCAAATCAATCCAAATGGAGTGGCGATGATCGTGGGGTTCCTCTGCTACCTGTGTGATCAGAAGATCGCATTTGATCTCTCCGTCTTCCGGCGAGTATTCCACTTTAGCGCCACTGGCAAAGGCGTCGTCTTCTTGTGCAGCCATGTCTGCACGCTGGTCGGCACGGCGAACAAGAACCATCGCTGGACCGAGCGAATAGTCGTCATCAAGGGCGACTTTGGCGTCGTGCCGACTTCATCCTTCCAGCCGGCAGAGAGTGCCTTCGCTGCCCCTTACCTGGAGGAGAGCCGGGAGAAGCTACTCGACAGCTTCCGAGGTCGCCGTCTGGATGTAGTCCTCTGGAGGAAGCGAGTTGATGAGCTCGCCGAGGTGTTCCCTGGTGAAGGTAGTCTTCTAAGCGAGTACTTGGTCATGCTCGCCACTTGTCTTCAGTCGGTGACTAATGCTCTTCTTTTTATGTCGTGGTGCAGCTACTCGCTCCTTACCGAGCGAGCTTCTTCCCTTGGTGCCAAAGGCGGGGGCTTCTGCTCCGGTCGACTTGTCGCCAGGCGGCGATGATCAGGAGGTCGCCGGCGATGATGCTGGGCCCTCGAAGAAGAGGAAGGTCAAGGGGAAGTCCGCCGAGACTGCGAGGAAGAAGGAGGTCGCCAAGAGGGACCTGAAAGCGAGGGCAGATCCTTCGGAGGCTGGCGAGCCCAGCGGCCATCCGAACTTCGGCGAAGGTATGGGCAGCGAGGATGCCTATGGTCGCCCTCTGGTGTCCTGGGCTGAGCGAGCCCATGAAGTGACTTTGAGCACCAACCTCCCCGCCTGGTCGGAGGATTGGGAGGATGCGGGCGAGGCGTTCGACGTGACGTTCGCCCTTTATGGTCGCGCGGACGCCGAATCCCTGCAAGACGTCTCGGCCGAGTATCTCGCCCATCAAAGCTCGCGAGCTAACCTGCGAGCTGCCGAGCTCGGCCATGCGACGGCGAGGAAACTGCTTGAGTACGAGCAGGTGATCAAGGTGCAGAGCAAGAAGCTCATCACCATGGGGCTGGAGGCCGCCAAGTGGAAAGACCAGGAGGTACTCGCTCGTCGCCTTTCTGGTTTCTTGGGATTAGTCGCCTTTCGTGCCGATGGATGTTTGCTAACCGCTGTCTTCATCTGTACAGGCCGCCGAGCTGGAAATGGCGAAGAAGGTGTCCCAGCTGGAGAAGGAGTTGGAGGATACTCGGCAAACCTTGGAGGCCGCCCAAGTGCGTATCGCTGAGTTGGAAACTCGGCCTGCCGAGCAACAGCCTTCGTCGGCCGGCCCCTCCAGGGTTGGCAAGCAGATTCGGATACTCGGCGACGATATGGTGCATATTCGTCGGGAGATCGCGCGAGCAACCGGGAAGGTGGTTCTAAGCAGTCTGAAGGCCGATGGCCTCTTGAAGCCGGAGGCAATGAACCTGACTGTCATGGATATCATCCCGGCACTACTCGCCGAAGAGTCCAATTCTCCTATGCGAGATCTTCCATCCTCATCCACCGATTCCGAAGATGACGATTCTGAGGACGAGGGTGATGATGGCGAAGATGTCGATCCTGACGGCGAGGATGGTGGCGATGATGGTGCATAGTCGCCTGGCTCCTTTTTGCAAATCTGTACAATAATTTTTGTATATGTACTTATGAAAGTAAACGAATACAATTGTTTGCTCGCCTTTTGTAGTTGATTTTTGCTTTTTCTTCCTTTTGTGATCATACCGAGTATGCTCTTAGGCTCGAGGCGAGGTTGAGTGCTCGCTAGGCGACTAAGAATAGGCGAGATAGGATACTGCGGACGACGATCATGCCTTGCTCGTTTGTTGGATACTCGTTTGTGGGATGCTCGGCCATATATACTCGCACCCGCATACTCGCATTTTCATACTCGCACCTGCATATGAAGAAGGATCTTTGAGATATGCTTTTCTAGAATTTCATTTTGTACCTCCATGTTGATGTTGTTGAAGAGGCCGACACAGTAGGGAATGACTGCACTTAAAGGCATCTGACATGGTTCGGATAGAAACTATATCCTCGAACCACTGGATGTGCCGGACAGGATCTTCCTTCCCTGAATAGTAATTCAAGACGGGCTCCCTGAACCCTTCTGGCACTGGCGCGGCAAGAATCTCCTCGCAGAAGGGGCTCCTCCCTCCTACCCGGCGACGATCCTCCACCTGGCGAGTATCACCTCCATACTCGCCATATGGGCGAGTATCCTGGTACCTCGCCTGCTCGCCCGGCTCGCAGAAGCGAATCCCTTGCGAGGTCGGCTGGTAGAACTGCGACCTCCTTGGTCGCTCGGTCTCATCCTCCACGTGCTCCTTTCCTGCTCGCCGAGGGGGACTCCCTCCCTCGGTCGGAACTGGGCGATGCGGCGAGGTCGTCGTGACCTCGGCGCGCGGCTGAAGCGCTGCTCGCATGGTTCCCTCTATGCGCTGCGCGAAGGCTTCGAAAACTATCAACGTCACGAACTCGCCACTCGCGGACGAGTTGCCGACTACCTCCTCATGGTCGCCAACTACGACCATCTCGCCTTCTTACTGAACTTTCTTCCAACGACTACGGTCCACGCTCACCGCACCAAAGTGTTGACGCCAGGAAAATCCTGACCTCAAGATTCGGACCGATGCAGCCGGAGGCTACTCGCCCAGCAGTCCAACGAGATGACCTGGCTGGCGACTACTACGGAGCTAGAAGAGCAACGAACCGGACCCCAGGTGCTGCGGCAGGGAGGTCCCACCACGTACCCAGAAGCTCCAAAGAGACTTCCCCTCCAAGACCAAAAATGGCCGAGCAGGGTACAAGGAAGGCACCGACTTGGCTAGTACCGGGAGTAGCGACCAAGTGCCACAGGTTCCAGAATGCAAGAGCAGGGTTTCGAGAGCTCAAGTCCAGGTGCCAATCCAAGTACCCCTGGGGTCCTATTTATAGGAAAACCAAGGGGTAGGGGTTTTTATAGCCCAGCCCCTGCCCGGCGACTAGCGACATTGAGGCGATCTCCCCGGGCAAATGGGCGAGTATCACCTATGGTCGCCCACCTTTGGCGAGCATCCGGGCTACTCGCACGAGTGCACCCCTACTCGCCTAAGCTTTCTTCTGCTCCTACGCTTGACGAACTCTTCCACTATGCCTGCTGGCCGATTTTATCTTGGTATCTCGAACTATTGACTTCTGTGTTAACTCTTTGACTTTGACTTTTGTCTACGTGGCCTTGAGTGGGTCTTACCCTCGGAGAATGAGGGTTGTACAGGAAGTATACAGATGGAAAAAAATTTTGGTGCACACAGTGTATCGTTCTCCCATGCCCAAATAAATAGGTTTTAACAGCTGGGCCCCACCTTCAGTCCCGTGTTCCCGACGCCCGACAACAAAATTTCCTTCGCGCTTTCCTCTTCCGAACTCAACCCGCTCGCTGCTCTAGGGTTTCCGCACGCCGCCGGGAACTGTTCCGACCTCCTACCAAATCGCTTGGAGGTTGCCATACGTGGAGCGCCATTATTAAGGTTCCTACTTGATTGGGAAACGAAGTGAAAACGAAGTGGCCCTTACATTTCCACCCTTAATAGGGTTTGCTTCTCCAACATTGTCTAAAGAAGCTCCAGTTTTTCCGGCAACATTGTGTAAACATTGTCTAAACGAAGTGGAAACGCTTCGGGCACTCAAGAAGCTCCAGTTTTTCCGGCAACACCTAATCTCTGAAGGTATAATCTGCTCCACCATTCCAGTTGTAAGATACAGTTTTTCAGTTGTAGTTTCTCTAAATTCCAGTTAGAATGTTTGAATTCCAGTTGTAATTTATAGTGTTCCAGTTAGCATCAATATGTCCAGTTGTAGAATTTTCTCTACAAAGAGATGCAATATTGCTGAATCTAATTAGCTGGTGAATCTTGGCTGTATAGTTGTTGTATGAATTTTTTGTCTATAGTTTTTGTATGCATAGTTTATCTGGGCATATTTTAGCTGCTGAATGAATCCAGTTATCTGGGCATATTTTAGCTGCTGAATAAATCCAGTTATTTGGGCATATTTTAGCTGCTGAATCTAGTTGTAAGATACAGTTTTCCAGTTGTAATATAGTGAATTACAGTTAGAATTCATTGAATTCCAGTTTGA
The DNA here is from genome assembly GCA_033032865.1 of Dactylorhiza incarnata. Classification (NCBI taxonomy): domain Eukaryota; kingdom Viridiplantae; phylum Streptophyta; class Magnoliopsida; order Asparagales; family Orchidaceae; genus Dactylorhiza; species Dactylorhiza incarnata. Next base: position 3,031,109 of record JAWHQI010000281.1, read on the forward strand.
ATTTCCATGACTTTTCATTCCTGATTGCAGATGCCTGGTTCTAGTTATTTATATAGCAGATGCGCATTAAAATCTTTCAAAGAGAATGTTAAACCTCTACTTGATGTTCTCATCGACGACTCCAAAGAGACTCTTCGTGAGATTCAGATTCTAAATTTGTTCACCATGCCCACTATTCCACAAAATATTCCGCTTTTATATTATATCCTTAGGTCCTACTCTCCCAAGAGGAATGGTTTCCTCTTGGGTAATTTCTATGTTAAATTAACCGTCAACCAAGTTGCTTGCATTTTGGGCTTTCCGAACCGGGGAAGAGAATTTCATTTTGAGAGGACTCCTCTATCTAACTTCAAGCATAAGGATTTGGTGCAGGAGCTAGCTGACCTCACTGTTGAGGAGAGCTCACCAACCTTAGAACTATGGAGAATAAATTCTCTAATTAAATACGTCCTAGCAGTTCTATTCTTCCCCCTCAAAGGACTGAAAGTGCCAACATGCCTTGTGGACTTCCAAGGGTTGGAGGAATTTGGAGATGTGAACTGGCCGAAGGCCATACATAATTTCCTGCACTCTCATTTTGCTCCTATGAGCCAGGCTGAGGAGGGGACAAATCTAGGCTACCTTGAGGGATGTTCCATCGTACTAGTGGTAAGAAAGAGCACGTTCTATTCGTCAAATACATTGTCACTTTATTAATTGCTTATATCTATCTCTTATCATGTTGTAGGTATGGTTTTTTGAACATACCTTTATTGCCATGGCAGCCGCCGAAATGGCCACTCCCCGATTGAACTGATGGTCCTCCAACCTCACCATCTGCGCAACCCAATGTTCAAAAATGAAAGTGAAGCTTTCAAAACCCAATGCTGTAAGTTTTACAACATTATTTGTTGAATTAATCAATCCATAAACCTATAACATGAGGTACTTGTTTGCAAGCAGGTTCGGAGAGTGTTTGTTTACATATCTGTTGAGGAGCAAGACTTGCTCGGCGCAGAAGAAGAGGTTGATTCCTCAGACTTTGAGGATGAGGATGAGAAGAGAAAGGTGAAGAACGAGAAGAGGGAGAAAGATGACAAAGTGGTGGGGAAGAGGCTGAAGGAGGAGAAGGTGAAGAAGATGAAGGTGAAGAAGGAGAAGATGGAGAAAAGGGAGGAGAAGGAGAAGATGGAGAAAAGGGAGGAGAAGGAGAAGAGGGAGGAGAAGGAGAGGAGGGGGTTGAAGAGGGAAGGGAAGGAGAGGAAGGAGAAGAAAATGGAGGAAAGAATTAAAGCTTATGTAAACCTAGTGCACCTGAAGGGGTTGCCCAGGTCAAAACATTTATTCAAGAAAAATTTGATGCTCTGGCAGCCCTCTTAGTTGACCATCGACCTAGTCCACCTGAAGGAACAGCGGGCGAGGAGAAGAAGGAGAAGGAGGATGATGAGAAGAAAGCCATAGTTCCCCATATACATGGTTCTGACATCTAGATGCCTACGCTTATGTTTTAAATAGTTGCAAAGAGAATGATGGAAATAGCATGGTTAATTTCTTGTTTGTTTCTTCCAATCACGGGGTAATGATAATATCATCTTATTTTTCGTAGCTTTCATTAAAATTTACTGATTTGATAATCCTCTTTCTGTTGTTGTATAGTACTTTAAAAGATCTGGCAAGCCAAGCCGCAGGCTGGTTGAGCACATTACCCCTCAGTCTTTTGGAGCTGCCGAGGTTATCCTAATGTCGTGTCATGTTTCCAGTCATTGGGTCCTGCTGGTGGGAAACTTGAAAGGCAGGCACTGGGACTTTTATGATTCACTGCCGAATCCCATGCATAGATCTTCTGTCCGGGAGCATGTACATTACATTCACTGCCGTGTCATGTTTCCAGTCATTGTGTCCTGCTTCAGCACTTGGAAATAACATGCTTACATCTTGATTTTTTCTTGTTCTTGTACTTGAATTGCTGTTATTTTCAAAAAACGGATTGTCATCTTTCGGTTAATAATGCATATTTGTGTGCAGATACGATATCTTCAAGAGGATAGATGTGAGGTGCTTCCATTGGACATAAATGATTGGCCACTACACATAATTGAAGGTCTTCCCACTCAGGACGGCGGAAATGATTGTGGCATTTTTGTGATGAAATATATGGAGGCCAGCTTGTTGAGGGGAGAGGTTGACTGGAGTCGGCACACGACCTGGCCTAAGGACATGTCGAAGTTTAGAGCTGAAATTGTTGCTTCATTCTTCAAAACATTTCACTCCTCAATGCTTCAGGACCTGGTTTAAATTTAATGAATTTTTCTTCTGGACAATGTTTAATATCTGCTTCCTTGGAGGTGTAATATGTTAGTTGTAATATGTTTGACAACTCAGTTTCAGTTATAATATGTTAAATTTTCAGCAGTATGTTAAATTTTCAGTAATCATGCATAATTTTCTTCTGGACAACTCAATTTCAATAATATGCTAACTTTTTGAATTCCAGTTAGACTCAACTTAGCTTGCTGATCTTGTACAAATTCTGCACTTCCACGAAAAAGACAATGAAAAACTTCAAGCCTAAGACAACTGCTGCATTTAATACTCATCATTGATTGATAACAATTCTCATTAATTCTCGTTAACGTTTGAATACATCCGGAATTGCAGAAAAATGAAACCGATATCATGATCTGCAGTAACTTCATCGTTTAAGTCCGGGCATGATGGAGTCGCTTCAACAGGAGCCGCAAAACACCCAAATGATATATTGTCTACGAAGTTGTACTCTTTGGATTCTGTCTTGACGTTTTCCACGAAAGTAGCTTTTCCCTTTGAATTGCCTCTGCCATCTGAAAAAATAAAAAGAGAAAATAAATAATAAGACAAACAAATCATATAATTCAAAGAAAACCATAATAATTTTACCTTTCCTCCTCATTGGTTTCTCCCAATGACTCTTAGGCCGGTTGTTCGATAGTCCCTTACGTCGCATTGTCGGTGGATCCCGAACCACACCCTTGTTAGTTTCATCAATTATACCTTTTTTCATTTTCTCATCTTCATCTACCATGTCATCTGACTTCTTAGCAATTTCATTCATGGCACTTAGTACATACTCTTTGGCAATATTGCAATCTTCTACTCGGCGGGTGAGGTCATAGGTAAGACGCATCATATGATTTCTAAAGACTACATTGGAATCAAAGTCATTCAAACTTGCCTTTTTTTAAAAGATACATACCCTTCTTGGCCTTTAGAGTGAATCTACTCAGTATGTATTTAGCAGGAATTTGCCTAACATTTTTATGATTATACACCCTTAATATGTGTTTGCATAGTATTCCCTTAGTTTGAAAACCTCTGCACGAACAATCAGCATCGTAGTTGGTCGAATCAACTGTTACGAACCATTGTTTAGCACCCTCGGATCCGTCGAAATGTTGGGTAGCATACAAAATGTGATTATCACTTACTCTTGATTCCTCTACAATACATATACCAGTAGCACCTTCTGAATATGCTTGCTCAAATTTTGAAAAACTCTTTCAAGTGTAGATTTTTGAAATTTGTTTGAGTAGTGGGCAAGTATGAAATTTTAGAGTTATGCTACCATGTTTACACCGAAAATCTTCATCATGTTCGGATCGACGCCAAGTCGACGTCAACTTATCCAACCCAAGAAAACATTCAACAAGTGAACTTGTTGCTTTAGAACAACCATGCAAACCATTATTAGCCGATTCACTTCTTTGCGTGGATAGAATGTCAAGATCTAAACTTGCTTTATTGAAAGCGGTCGACCACTTCATTCTAACCTTATATAAGTCTCGCAACCATCTATTATCGTCCAAATTTCCTCTTATTATCATATCACTCCAATGTAATTGCTTTCCGCTCAAGATATTCTACAATACCTCATCAAGTGTGGAATGGGTATTTATAGTATCTCCAGCGTAGAGCAATACCCTAGGTGACACGTAACCCATCAGATTGTTCCGAGTCGGTCCTGACACGCGCGGACATATTATTAATAGAACTAACAATCTCCTCCTATGTCTGCGGTATACCGACGTTGGAAAAGGGTTGGTGTGTGTAATGTTCAACCAGTTCGACTCATTGCACAACCGTGTCCGTATGTACCTGTTATAATGTATTGGACTGAAAGAAAACAGTAGTATGTATGCATGCATAAGTATAAAGCATAAACCAGGCAGCATCACATAAAAGTCAAGAGTACAATCAGAGAAATAGGTACCAGAAGACCTAATGTCTTGTGACTAACAAAAGAGCATAAATAGTCCAAACAAAAACAAGTAAAAGAAAAGAGCTAAACAATGCTCTAGGCCAAAGAAAGTAAACCAAGCAGATACTCTAGTAGTCATCATCCAGCAGGTCATCCTTCTCAGGATCCCAGTCTGCATGTGCTCCTCCTGCAGCAGCAGCTCCTGTAATTTCCAACAGAGAATTTCATTCAGAATGAATTCAATTATGGAAGAACTACATGTATCTAGTTCTACATATAAGAACGTAGTACTTTAATTAAGTTAAGAGGATATTTTGTAGAGTATTTCAGTTATAACCGCAGAATCTATTGACTGTTTCCAAACGAAACGATTTCAGACTTCTGGACAACGCAGCTATATCTGTGTTCCTATGTGTGATATCCTGGTTACTGTTCTTCTAGGGTTAATTGGAACTCATCAAATGTGGAATGGAACCAATTAACAAGAGAAGGTCCAAAACAAGTCAGATCGTGTTATCAAATGTGGAATAACACTCTCCTCCAAGTTAAGGAAGACGATTCTGGATGAGGTTGTTATCATCAAATGTGGAATGAAACAGCCAACCAGAGGTTCGTACTCAGCAACCAAAAATACCAACAGAGCACAATATGCTAAATTTGACAAAGGAATCAAAACATTCGGACTTAGGCTGGTTTCAAACCGCTTTGCGTCCCATTTCCCCCTCTGTTTTGATTGAATGGTCTCGGGGCATTCCTTTTGTCAGTGGATCAGCTAGATTATCCTTCGATCGCACGTCGACCAAAGTAATAACGTCTTGTTCTTTAAGATAATTCAATAGGGCATGCCTCAGTCGTACATGTCGTCTCTTAGTGTTAAAGAGGACATTCTTTACAACTTGGACTGCAGCCTGATTATCACAGTATAGGCTTAAAGAATTGATTTGAACTCTAGACAAGGGAATGTCTAAGATCAAATTTCTGATCCAGTCTGCCTCTTCACCAGCTGAAGCTAAGGCAAATAACTCGGCTTCCATAGACGACAAAGCTATGCAAGTCTGTCTCTTGGACTTCCAAGTAACTGCAGCGCCACCCAATGTGAATATAAATCCACTTGTGGACTTGCTGTGTGAAACTTCTGAACACCAGGAGGCATCAGAGTACCCTTCCAAAGTAGGAGGGTGACCAGTGTAGCACAGAGCGTGGTCTTTAGTACCTTTTAGGTACTTCATCAGCCTATCTAGGGCATCCCAATGCTCTTTGCCTGGACTACTGGTAAAGTGACTTAGCATGCTTACGGAGAAAGCAATGTCAGGTCTAGTGCAGCTTGTGGCGTACATGAGACTTCCAATGATCTTTGAGTACTTGACTTGGTCAACGCTTGTTCCTTCATTCGGACTCAGCTTGACATTCGGATCAGTGGGTGTTTCAACAGGCCTACAATCTTTATAACCCCAGGTATTAAGAATCTGCTCTATGTAGTGAGCTTGACTCAGAGTGACACATCCCTTGTCTACTCTTACTTTCATACCTAATAGGGTATCAACGGGACCAAGGTCCTTCATATCAAACGCTTTGGCGAGAGCGGACTTAATATCCCTCACGACAGCTAGGTCTGACCCCAGGATCAACATGTCATCCACATAAAGGCATATGATGACAGTTTGGTTAGACATTGAGCGGTAATAGAGACATTTATCTGAAAGACTGGACTGAAATCCAAAGCTCTTTACCACTTGGTCAAACTTCATGTGCCACATCTTAGGTGCTTGTTTAAGCCCATAGATAGATTTATCAAGTTTGCACACTTTATCCTTTAGATCTGTATGAACATAACCTTCAGGTTGTGCCATGTAGATCTCTTCATTTAGCTCTCCATTCAAAAAGGCCGTTTTCACGTCCATCTGATGGACGATGAAATTCTCGATAGAGGCTAAGGCTAGAAGAATTCTAATGGTGGATAGGTGACACACAGGTGAATAGACATCAAAATAGTCGATTCCCCCTTGTTGTTTATAACTCTTAGCTACTAGACGTGCTTTGTATCTGGCTATAGACCCATCGCTATGCAGTTTCTTCTTCAATACCCACTTACATCCCAGGACTTTAGCTCCTTTCGGTAGGTCCACTAGATGTCAGGTATTGTTTTGTAGCAGCGAGTTCATCTCATCGTCGATAGCTTCTGCCCACATTAACGCATCTCTCGATCTCATCGCTTCCTAGTAGGAAAATGGATCATCCTCTAAGTGGTAGGTGACGAAGTTCTCACCAAAATCCTTAGGGATTCTATCTCTTGTAGATACTCTAAGAGGAACAGGTTCGACCTCTAAAGGTTGGGGAGCAGTGCCAGAGGGGCCAGCTTCAGGTTCTACCGTAGACTCTGAGATCATGTCAGTAGATCCAGGAACGGTCAGGCCATGATCTTTGATAAATTTATGCTCAAAGAAGATAGCATCTCTGGACTCTATCACTGAATTAGTGGAAAGATCCAGAAACCGGTCAGCCGCACTGTCTTCTGCACTGCCTAGATAGACGCAGGTTGTCGTTCTAGGTCCCACCTTAGGTCTTTTAAGGTCTTGTATACGCACATAGGCGATACAACCCCAAGTCTTAAGAGTGTCATATCTACAAGGGTGACCGTGTCACAGCTCATAAGGAGTAGAACTGAGCTTTGAGTGAGGCACTCTATTCAGAATGTGATTTGTAGTAAGGAATGCTTCCCCCCAGAAGGAATTGGGCATGCCAGCGGTCAGGAGCATAGAATTTAACATCTCTGTTAAGGTTCTATTCTTACGCTCAGCAACGCCATTTGATTGGGGTGAGTAAGGAGCTGTAGTTTCAAGGATTATGCCCTCAGCGGCACAGAACTCCCTAAACCCAGTTGCAGTGTATTCTCCTCCTCGATCACTTCTAAGTCTCTTAATCTTCAGATTTAACTGGTTTTCTACCCGAGATTTGAAGATTTTGAAGGTCTCGAATGTCTCGTCTTTCGATTTCAATAGGTAGACATGACAAAATCTGGAGAAATCGTCGATGAAGGTAATTAGATACTTCCTTCCCCCTCTAGTGGCATGACTCCGAAAGTAACAGAGGTCGGAATGAATCAATTCCAAAAATTGTGTGCTCCTAGAAACGGTCTTAAAAGGATTTCTAGTTATTTTGGTCTGGGCACAAACTTCGCACATATCAAATCGAATAGAGAAATCTAACGGAATGTTGTGACTCTTAGCTAGATCGCGCATCTTCTTATAGTGAACGTGTCCAAGTCTATTGTGAAGTAGCTTTGGATCTAACAGAGACGAACTCACTTGATTTATGCACTCGTTTTCTAGGCTAAGTCTGTACATTCCATTGATTAAGTAAGCGCAACCAAAGTAATGTGAATTAACAGTGAGTGTTATTCTACTGCTAATAGTTGTGAAGGACATTCCGGACTTATCTAGCAAACTCATAGAAATTAAATTTTTAGTTAAATTTGGAACTAATTTAACATTTTGCAAAAATAAAATTTTACCTGAAGAGAGGACGAGCTTTGTCGTCCCAGCATGAGTGACGACTGTCTCTCCTCCATTGCAATTCTTGACTCTGTCTCGGACTGCTCTGACGTCGGAGAGTAGACCTCTGTCATTTGTGACGTGACAGGTAGCACCGCTGTCCAGCCACCGCTCAGAAGACGCACTGCGGTGATTGCTCCCGATCATAGCCACAAAGGACTTGGGATCAGAAGTATCGACCACCATGTTTGCCGCCTGAGGTGGAGCTGCATCCTTTTGCTTCTTCGGACCCCTACAGTCAGCGGCCCAGTGACCCCACTTACCGCAGTTGTTGCATTTACCCTTCTTCCTTTTGAGAGAAGGCTTCTTGACAGCCAACTGGGCAGGAGTGTCAACTTTAGGGACCGGGGGCTTCCGAGAAGGCCTATTAGGTCGGGAAACGAAGTTGACAGCCTGTGGGGGCTGAACAACCTGCTCCGCGGTCTTTCCAGCGATGTTCTGGTCCTCGATGTGAATGAACCTTTTGAGTTCATCCAGAGTAATCTTCTCCTTCCTCCTGTGCATCTCCGTCTTGAATGTCAGCCACTCCGCAGGTTGCTTGCTCAGGATCAGGTACACGAACAAATTGTCGTCCATCTTCGACTGATCGTCCTCCAGCTTGTTGCGCAAATTCTCCAGCTCGATGATCTGAGAGGTGATCGGAAGATTCGCTTTGAGGCGGAAGTTGAAGAACTTCTCCCCAATGAGCGAATTGGACAACACCTCCTCCTTCTGGAAGTGCGCGTTGAGACGATCCCAGATCTCCTTCGCGGTCTTGTAGGCGTGGTAGGTCAGTGCGAGACGGGGGTTGAGGGAATTCAACAGGTAGTCCCTGCAGAAATCCTCATCCCTGTTCCACTGATATTCGTCTACGCCCTCGCCAGAAGACGCAAAATCGCTCTGAACAGTGTAGAAGATGTCGCGTTCCTTCATTCCTAGTTGGACTTGAATTTTCCAACTAAGGAAATCGGACACGTCGAACGATTGCAATTTGGTGACGTCGAGAGCGCTTTTCTTCGACATCGCAGCAGGATTCTAAAACAGAAAAAACTGGAATAAAATCACCTGAGTCGCGCGGTGCCGATCCGGTGTCTTCAAAACCAATCCAGAAAGTATGTGCTCCTCCTTTCCGAAGAACAGAAAACTGATCAGGATAAGGTCCTTCCCTGAATTTGAGGCAACGCAATCTCCAAGTGGAAGAAACACCAAGCAGAGATTCACTGAAGAAATCTGGATCAGGACTGGACTGGCTACAGGAAGAAAGCTGGATCTGAAGAAATTCTAGATCTGAAAATCTGGATTTTAATTCTTGTGAGAAGAACTTGCAGCTCAGATCCTCCTCCCTCAACCAGATCTATAAATTTCTTCGGCAGAGACAAAGAACGACGGGAACTGTTATCCCTCAAACTGATGGCGACGGGAACACAGTGACTTGCGATCTGGATCAACAGGAAATATCCAAGAAACTTGCGATCTGGAACAAGAAATATCCAAGAAACTTGCGATCTGGAACAAGAAATTCTTTTACCCGATCTTCCCTCACGCAGGTCTGCGAGTCTTGCGATCAACAGAGACCTTCCGATCGACTTCTTCCCGATCTCTGATGGAAGAGACACACGAGATCGGCGATGGCGTAAGGCGGCGAGAACGGGAACGGCGCAGAAGAGACCTTTTGCGATTTGCGAATCTCACTGGATCTGCGCTTCCCCCTCCTCGATCTAGATCGGCGAAACTGGATTCCTTAGATCCAGAGGAGAGACCTTTTGCGAATTTGCGGATGCACCGATCGGAAGAACAAGAAGAGATCGGGAAGAACAAGTAAACCGCGATCTTTCTGGACGCAGATCCGAGCGGCGAAAAACTGTCAATCGCAAGAGGAAATCGCGAACTAAACAGCCAACTGGGCGACGCTTGGAAATCGCGAACTTGGAAGAAGATTTCTGGACGGAGAAAACTTGCGACGCTTGGAAGAAGATCACGAAATCGGCAGAGAACGAAATCGTGAACAGGGAGAGCGCCGCACGGGATCGAGAGAATTTCAGAGCGGAATATTGAGCGGAAAACCCTAAAGTTATCTTGAGAATGTAATTGCTTTCCGCTCAAGATATTCTGCAATACCTCATCAAGTGTGGAATGGGTATTTATAGTATCTCCAGCGTAGAGCAATACCCTAGGTGACACGTAACCCATCGGATCGTTCCGAGTCGGTCCTGACACGCGCGGACATATTATTAATAGAACTAACATCCAACACCTCACAAATTCAATCTCAGAATCACATTTACTCATGCAAAAGTAGAAAAGAGATCGAATACCTTTATCATTATTGAAAGTAGGTACCTTTGACGGGGCTTTCTTTGAGATGTGTCATTGACACAATCGATGCCGACTATCGGGAAAAGTTCTCTCAATGGTAACGACCATTGCTTGGTCTTGATCTGTAAATATGGTGGTGGGTTGTTTTCCACCAACAAACCTCAAAAAGGTCTCGAACACCCAGCAGAAAGATTCAATGGTCTCCGTTGCTATGAAAGCTCCGCCTACAAAAATATTCTGTCAATGATGGTTAACAGCAATAAAGGGTGCACATGCCAAATTGTATTTGTTTAATCGATATGTTGTATTGAACACGATAACGTCGCCGAAACAATCATAATCAATTTTGCTCTGCCCGTCAATCCAAAAAAAACTAATCAATCTATTCATCTCATCAGTTTGGATATCAAAAGAGAACATATTGTTTTCAGATTGACGTTCCTGCAATATATTGGACAAGTTGATGGCATCCCCACTGTCAATTAGCGCTCTTCTTTCGCGTTGGACAAAATTATAAGCATCACTCTTACAAAACCCCACATTTTCAACACCGCCCACCTCATCTGTAAGGAAATTGTATGCATCGGTTGTTCTTATACCCACAGCTGTGATATTCTTTAGAAGGCTAGCTTGCACATTAGATATACTACGATGAGACCTCAAAAGATGTTTGTCATTTTCTGACGCGAGTGAGTGATTATGTTCCTCGACGAACTTCGTAACCTCCAAATTCTTTCCTTCTATGTCGGCATTAAAGTATATGCAGGCCAAACAATTTGTGCGAGTATCCAATTTACGATATTTTTTTGTTCGACAAGCGCCGGTTTTGAACGCTTTACACCAGCTTTGGCGCAACAAAACCCTCGACCATTAATAATTGTCTTGTGTGTCCAATAAACAACATTTTGCTTCCGCACACTAAATCCAGTTTTATGAGCATAGTCGCAGTACATAGCATATGCTTCCTCCTCACTCTGAACAATCGGGAATGTCATTGTTCCTTTCTGTCATTAGAAAATATTCCAGTTGTAAATTGAACAATTCCAGTTGTAAAATAAACAATTCCAGTTGTAAAATTAAAAATTTCAGTTGTAAATTGAACAATTCCAGTTGTAAAATAAACAATTTCAGTTCTAAAATGACAGTAGGGCCTCAAACTCAAAACATGAGAAAGATTTAGGACTCACGTTGCCAAAATTATCTACGACTGGTTTCTCATATGCCTGCTGCATTATGTTCAGATCTTCTCACAACTAGGGCAAACACTTGCAGAGTATTTCGGGAGTTAAAGACAGGAGGACAATGGTGGAGCTGAAACCCTCGAAGTTTTATATTAGACAAGGCACAGTCGCTCGAACCAAGAAATGGCAACCTGGAGTAGTGGAGGGGGCTGAAGACGGAATAATCCGGAGGATCCGGAAATCTCCGAGAGGCTTGACGAGCAGTTAGGGGGGGAAGCAAACCCGCGCAATGCCGGAAATGTAAATGTGAGCGTGGAGTCGGTGGTGTGCTGAACCGCGAGATGAGAAAAGCTCCAGTTGTCGGCGTCGTGCTGAAACCCTAGAGGAAAGCTGCGGAGTTGAGTTCGTTTTGAGCGACGGGGAGGAGAAGAGGGAAAAGTTGAATTTTGGGGGGAAATTGGATGTGGGGCCCAGCTGTTAAAACCTATTTATTTGGGCACGGGAAAACGATACACTGTGTGCACCAAAAAAATTTTCATAAAACCAAATGTGTAGTTCAAAAAGATTCAAACCAGTTCACTTCAAACAGATCCAAAAATATGCCAACTTCAGAGGCCTTCAAAATGGCTCGCGCACGCTCATTTATGGACACTTAAGCTCGCTCAAAACTACTTAAATACCCTCAAAAGCACTCCAAAAAATGCTCAAATATGTTCCAAAAATACTCAAAATATGCTAAATACATTTATATCCTCAAGTGCGTTCAAGTACGCTCGCTTACACTCACTTTTAGGCTTCGTTTGGCATGACGGTGGTGGTCGTGAACACGGTGGTTATGAACCGTCGTTAGTGAACGTCCGACCTAACCTACGGAACTTCATTCACTTATATGTTCAAAACTAGTTTTCTTTTCTTGATGGTGGTCATAATCATTGTCTTGCTACACATGCATTCTATGATGTATTCATTGTGAACAGGCATGAGTCAAATTAAAAAAAAACAAAGAGTTATTTATCCAAAACGGAGAGCTCCAGCTCCTCGAAGGTATTCATCACAATGCCGTGGGCCGATTCCTCGGCAGCGAGAAAGTTGTTGGTATTTGGAGTGCAAATAGCGCAAATCGGTGTGCTGATAGGGGGTCTCCTCCTTTTACATTTAGTCCCACACCGCTCGTACGGTGTTGTAGTTATCATTATATATAGAGGCAAGTTGTAAAGATTTATGAAAGCGAAATAATATTCCTTATTTTCTTTTATGGTATCAGAGCAGGTTTGGAATAGATCCGGTGCAAGCGAGAAAGGTTTTTTTTTCTAAAAATTTGTTTGCTGATAACAATTTTATTTGCAGATATAATTTTTTAAAATAATAATTTGCGGTACCAAAAAATTAGAAATAAACAAAGGGCGATGTTAGTAGCAGTACACTAATGGATATTCGCAGACCTAAAAACACCTAAAATGGCTATTCGCAGTCCTAAAAACACTTAAATTCATTGGACTGCGAATATCAATAGACTCTGTTTAGCCGTTGTAGGACTGCTGATAACAATGCCTTTAAACAAAAAAATCACTGTTATATATAGATCATGTTTGGCTACATACAAACTGAAAATTTGCTTTTTTAGTCTTTTTTCCACTATATATACAAACCAATTAAATACTTCCCCCACCCCTAAAAAAAATCAAAATTTTGGTTTTCGATTTCAGCCCTAGCCGCTCCCCGCTCCCATGCGATCGCCAAAGCCTCTCCCGATCCCGTCTCCCCTGCTCAACCCAAGGTTGTCGGCGGCCAATGACGTCTAGAAAATCTCCGGCGACTACTCCAGGGTCCTTGTTCGAGGCCGGAGACCAGCCCTCTTTCGGCGATGGTGACAGAAAACGCATCCTGAACGACTGCGACCTAATTTTCTCCCAGCTTTCTCCGGATCTCTCCTCGCAAAATGAGGTAATCAAAACCCTAACCCTCATCTTCTTCTCCTCCTTTCTCCCCCACCGCGGGTTCCAAGGGTGAATCCACCACCTCCCATTGATAAAAATGAAAGCAAGGAGAATAGAATGCCGGCGAAAAAGGCTCTGCTTCCCGCTCTCAGCGATATATTCCACAGAAAGAAGAGCTACATTGATGGCGGCGGATCACAGTCTCATTCTCCGTGCGAGAAACATGAAAAAGCATGCAGTCTCATACATGTTTGGCGAAAATGATGAACGGCAAGATTTTTTGGAGGAATTAGATCTTGTCTTTAATTGCAATTTTTTATAATGTTTGCTAATATAATATGTTCTTCTACTAATATGATAGCAGTTGATTGCTTATAAAAAAAATTAATTTTTATTTTTATTTTTATATCGATCTACATATAATAATTTTATCTGCATATAGCCCGTATTGAATTAATATAATTTATATATAATGATTTGTATATATTCAAACATAATTTATTTATCTACATATAGCTATCTTTTACTCTTAGAGGAAGGACCAGCAAACTTTAGCCCTGCCAGAAAAGATTCTCCACACAGCCAAAAGAACTCTGCCATGAAAATGGAGCAGAGCTCAACAGCTCAGTATAAAATGTCGACTCCACAATCTCCATTTCCCAGTTGATTCATCTCACTCCTCCATGGAAGAAGCGGAGAAGAGAGAGCTGCAGCTGCTGTCCGACGACCCAGCGATCACGGCAAAGGATCCGACTTTCCGACCGCCGCTGGATCTGAGTTTGTCGATGAGCAACTTACCTCCGATGCCGAATCCCGGCAAAGAGGACGATGGCAGCACGAGGAGCGGGCATGCCGCGGAACAAGTTCGGCTTGCGGCATTGGAGACCGCATACGCCGATCAGATGAGGGAGCTGGCGAGGAGGGAGCTCGAGATGGCGAAGAACGAATTCGCGCGGGCCGGGCTGATCTGGGAGCGCGCTCGAGAAGAGGTGGAGCGGGTTGAGAGGATGAAGATGATCGCCACCAGGAGAATCGGCTCCACCTGCATAGAGATCACCTGCCGGAATTGCCGGCGACAGTTCCGGTCGTAGAGCACACTGCTTGTACCATTACGCCCTCTTCTATTAGCTCCAGTAAATCATTCAAATTTCCAATAAAATCACTAGCAAAACTATCCATCCACAGGTTTTCACCTAAAACAACAATCTTTCCCAACAAATATTAAAATTACAACATCTCAATTGGCCTGCCTGAAGCAGGGGAGACTCTTGCGTACGGGTCCCGGATGCCAGCTGGCGTCGGGGACCAATGAGAAGGCTTCAAACTCAAGCATTTGTGGCCTCTCATTTGTCCTGGACGGCGTCCGGACCCGGAAACAAAAATTTTCAATTTCCCCTGAAGCAGAGATCTGATTCATTCGTGAAATTTTTCTGTCCGGGACTCGGACAGTCAGAGGTCACAAATACGCCGCCACCCGTAAAGCGTTTTTTGGGTGAATAGACTTGATTTCCCTGGCCCTAATCCCAACGAATTTCAATGGCCTCCATGTATCCCTGCAACATTTCAATGATTTTTGCTGGTCGGAGTCTGTGAAGATCCTAGGAGCTCTTGCGCGATGACAAGTTCCTCCATACTACACATTGAATATGACATAGAATTGATATTGCCAAACCATAACTTAAGGCTTAATACCAAACTGACCTCCATATCGAATCCATGTCCAACACGCCTACCAGGTAGGGTCCACCTAGAAAGGGAACCAACCCAACACGTCAATGACTCTATATGAACAAATAGAGTGAACTGGGCGTGGGACTAAGAATCCGTCGAACAGATTGACCCAACACAAAAGTACGGTTTTGGAAAATAAAAGCGTGGTTGGTAACTAAAGTTGGCGAGGGTTGGGTCAATTGCATTCTGGAGTTTGCTATGTGTGTAAATATCTCCAACACATAGCAAACTGGAGTTTTGGTTATGATCTGGAGTTTTGGTAAAAGCGTGGTAAAGATCTGGAGTTTTGGTTATGCATATTCAGCCCAACAGTCGGGTTGGCTAGGGCGGGTCTGAGCAATATCTCTTATCTTGTTAATTCAATCTAACTCGGTATGATCCGCTACGTGCTCACGCTACTCCTTTGATTTTGGGCAACCAAAGGAAGAGGGATACAGAAGAAACTCAACTAAAAAATTTCTATCCAACCTTAGGTGCGAGATCCAAATATCATCCAACATGGATTCAACATACATAACAATAATTAAGCTTCATGAAGAGCCGTTACTATAAATATGTGAAGAGTCATTCCTATGAATATGTGAGTGAAAGGAAATTGTAATAAATGAAAGGCCCAAGAAATAAAAGATAAGTGTGTCGCATTAAGTGGCATTGTTGCAGGGTCCGTCACCCTTAGAGTTGTCACTTAAGATCGAAAACCGAAAATCGATCTGGAATCGAATCGGAACCGCAAAGAGCCGGACCGAACCATTCGCGAATAATTCTGGTTTCAGTTTGAATTTTAGAACCGTGAACAACAATGGTTCGAGTGCAGTTCTTTCATTTTATTATCCGGATCGGAACCGTAAAATAAAAGTCGCTAGTGATTTCATGATTTTTAGAACCGATCCGAAATAGACCAAAGCAGAACCGAACCGCAACCCGTTTATTATTATTATTTTTATTAATATTATTATAATATATATATTTAATATATCTATACTTACTATATTATACAAAAAAATACTCTCCCTTGGTGTAATGTTGTTGGACTGCACAAACAATCTTGGTCGTAGATCCTGGTTATGGATTAATGTCCAGCTGTCTTATTCTCTCCAGGTTAGGCCCCCATCTACTCTGGTATACAATTAAAAAAAATTATCGATTACTATTGTTAAAGTAAAATTCGCATAGAATTTTTTTAATAGGAAAAACAGCTTGTCTTCATTGTCAGAAAGTTTTTGTTCACATGTCAAGTAATGGAACTTCTAGACTTAGAAAGCATTTGCATTTCCCCGTTTGCATTACAAAAAAAAATGACGCAAACATAACTATTAGGTAGTGATGAGTGTTCACAAGTGCCTTGAGCATTATCAAATAATTAGGATCAAAGTCGAGATGACATCACTAGATGCATAGTAATGTGCGCTATTGTGGATCACCCCGCATTTAAAATCATTATTTAAAATCTTCAACCAAACTTTAGGCTAAATCATACAACAACAAAAACAAATGATATCTTATAATTTTATAAATAAATAAAAAATCCTTCAAGATTTACTTTTTTAATCTATGACGTATCAGTCTAACTACCGCAATATAACAAGTATTCAAACAATATATTATATGGGTAACACGGCACATTAAATAGATGAAAATTGGAAATTTCAGAAGAAAAAATTATCAAAATTTTCCATTTTAATGAGCATCATAATGACATCATATTAAGTTTAGCAATTGAGAATTTTAAGCACCCACTCACAGAAAATGATTAAAAATATGACACAGAACCGATTAGAACCAGACCGAACCGCGTAGAACTGGACCAAGTCATTAGTAACCGGTTTGATTTTGGTTCTTGTTGAACCGGAATCGGAACTGTTGACATGACGATTCCAAAAGTTATGCTACAATCGAAACCAAAATCGGTCAAATCAAATAAAGTTTTGGTTCTAATTTGAAGAACTGTTACCTTAGCGGTTCGGTTCATGGTCTTAGTAGAACCGAAATCGAACCGGAACCGTGACAGCTCTAGTCACTCTCGAGTAAACTCACAAATTATTAGTATCGAATTTCATCCTTGTACTAGTTGTTTCCCTCTGACATTGTTAAGATTTGAGATCGATCAAGATGGAAAACCAGATCGAGAGCAATTTTCCCTTTCTTTATTCTGTATTTTTCTTCTCTATTACAGGACACAGATCAACTATATATATACATGCTGAGGGAGAAACTCAACTAACTAGTAAAACGGAAAAACTAAGTAATTCAAATGTTTAAAAGACAAAATAAGAAATTACAACTAATGCCATCAGGTAATTTATCATCCCCCCTCGAGTTGGTATGTGCAAGGTGTTGCAAATGCCCAACTTGCTTAGCAAAAACTGTAATTGAGAATGACCAAGGGCTTTAGTAAACAAATCTGCCAGTTGAAGTCTAGTAGGGAGATGGTATGGAGAGATCACGCCAGATGTTAATTTTTCACGAACAAGGTGGCAATCCAGTTCAATGTGTTTTGTGCGCTCGTGATAAACGGGGTTGGAGGCGATATGTAGGGCAGCTTGATTGTCAAAGGCTAACGGAATTGGTTGAAGATCAACTAGCTGGAAGTCCTGAAGTAAATTAAGAAGCCAAGTTAATTCACAACAAGTAGCAGCCATGGCACGATATTCCGACTCAGCAGAGGACTTAGATACAGTTGGTTGTTTCTTGGATTTCCAGGAAATTAGAGAAGGACCCAGAAATACACAGAAACCCGTAATAGATCGTCTTGTCATTGGACAAGAAGCCCAATCAGCATCACAAAAAGCAGATAAACGGAGATTGGAAGTTGCTGAGAAGAATAAACCTTGACCCAAAGTTCCTTTAACGTAGTACAGAACTTTGTAAGCCATCTGGAGATGTGGTCGTCGAGGAGTGGCCATGAATTGGCTTAAAATTTGAACAGAATAAGCCAGGTCTGGACGAGAGACAGTGAGATAAATCAGACGACCAACAAGGCGTCGACATATTGATGGATCGGGGAGTAATTCTCCATCAGTATTTGTGAGTTTGAGATTCTGCTCAATGGGTAGGGAGCTGGTTTTGGAGGGAGACAGTGAGATGTCTTCTAGAATATCACGAGCATATTTTTGTTGGTGAAGGTAAATGCCATCTGTGGTTCGAATGATTTGCAGTCCCAAAAAATAAGCGAGAGATCCCAGAGTTTTGAGCTTGAACTGCTGATCCAGAGTAGCAGTTAGCTGGACAAGGTCATCTTGATGGGTACCAGCTAAAATTACATCGTCGACATAGACAAGTAAAGCAATGAAGTGACCTGCTGACTGCTTCGTGAATACAGAATGATCACTCTGAGATTGTTTGAAACCAAGAGCGATTAAAGTTGTAGAAAACTTAGAAAACCATTGACGAGATGATTGTTTAAGTCCATAGATAGACTTAGTTAGACGGCAAACAGGAGAACCAGTTCGGAATGAAGCTGAAGGAGAAAAACCAGGAGGCAATTTCATATAGACCTCTTCAAGTAACTCCCCATGTAAGAATGCATTGTTAACGTCTAGTTGATGTAAAAAACCAGCCTTTAGATGCAGCAAGCGCCAAAAGAACACGAACAGTAGTCATTTTGGCCACAGGAGCAAAGGTCTCGTGGTAATCAAGACCTTCGGTTTGAGTATAACCCTTTGCAACCAAACGGGCTTTATATCTATCAATGGAGCCTTCTGGTTTATATTTCAACTTATAAATCCATTTACAACCCACAACTTGTTTCCCAACCGGCAATGTGGTGATTTCCCAAGTATGATTATCTTCTAATGCCTGAATTTCAGTTTGCATTGCTGTTCTCCATGAACCATGTTGATAGGCTTCAGCATAAGTCAGAGGTTCCTTGTCAGGAGAGGAAGGACCATGCGAAGGAGAAATTGAATTGGTAGTAGTAATGGAAGAACATATATAGTCTTGTTGCCAGGAAGGTGGTTTGATTGAGCGAGCAAATTTTCGAGGAAGATTAGAGGATTCAGTGGGCTGTTCAGAAGTAGAAAGCATAGGAATAGAGGTTGATGTGGGAATTGTTGTAGAAACAAGAGGAGTGGCTGGTAGAGAAGAAGATATTGAATTTGGAAAGGAATCAAATTCATCTGCATCTGTGGGGAAAGGTAACACATAAGAAGAAGAAGAGTGTTGATCAGAAAATGGAAAGACATTTTCAGAAAATTGAACATCTCGACTAACAAAGATTCGATGAGTGTTGAGATCATAAAGTTTGTAACCCTTTTGTCCAGAAGGATAACCAATGAAAACACAACGAGATGCTCTAGGGGAAAACTTATCCCTATGTGAAGCTATTGTGGAGGCAAAACATAAACAACCAAAGACTTTCAAATGAATGTAATCAGGTGGAGTATGAAAGAGTAATTCATATGGGGTTTTGTGTTTAAGAACAGTAGAAGGGATTCTGTTGACTAGATGGGTAGCCGTAAGGACGCATTCCCCCCAAAATTCAATGGGCAAGGAAGCTTGAAAACGAAGTGCTCGAGCAATTTCTAGGATGTGTCGATGTTTTCGTTCAGGAATCCCGTTTTGTTGTGGGGTGTAGGTGCAACTACTTTGGTGGATTATACCATGATCAAGAAAAAATTGGTGAAGCATATGATTGAAAAATTCAGAACCATTATCGGTTCGAAAAATTTTGATAGAAGTGTGGAATTGATTTTTAACTAGATAAAAAAAAGATTTGAGTAATGAAGGCACCTCAGTTTTAGAAATCATTAGATAAGTCCAAGTATTCCTAGTGTGATTATCTACAATAGTAAGGAAATACTTGAAACCAAAATGTGTAGGACACTTATAAGGTCCCCAAACATCACAATGTACAAGATCAAAAGCATGAGTATAGGTAGTATCACTTTTATGAAAAGGTAATCTGGTTTGTTTGGCAAGAGGACAAATATCACAATTGATAAAAGGAAAACTAGTTTCAGTAGGAAGAACAGGAATAAGTCGTCGAATTTTGTCAATAGGAGCATGTCCTAATCGATGATGCCATAGCTTTGTGCGATTAATGAGAGCAGCAGAATGACTTTGTATAGAAGTTGGAGAGTTAGAGGTAGCTAAAGCAACAAGACGATATAACCCTTCCATTGTTTTACCAATTTCCATTCTGTTCTTCTGCAAATGGTCCTGTAGAAAACAAGATGTGGAAGTGAAATTTAGAGAGCAGGTAGTATCAAGTGTTAAACGACTGATGGAAATCAGATTGTGTTTAAAATTAGGACAAAAAAGAACATTCTGCAAAGTAATGCAATTATTGATGTAGACATCTCCAATGTATGTTACAGAGGAGGTAGAACCGTCAGGTAAATGAACCGTTTGAGGATGATCCAATTTGACAGGTCGGAGTAATAGAGAAAAACAGTGGGTAATGTGGTCGGTGGCGCCACTATCCAGAATCCAATCATTAGAAGTATGACTTGTGGATAAGCAATGGCTGATACCTGCTAGTCGTTGAGAGCCATCTGTAGCAGATGGGTTTGATTGAGAAAGAAGGACCAATAGTTGGTTAATCTGTTCTTTAGTTAATTGTGGGCTGTCAATGCTAACACCATGTGATGTTCCATGTGGTGTGCCGGAAGAAGAAACAGATTTATTGTCACTGTTGATGAATTCTACATTATGAATCTGAGTTTCAGCAAAAGAATGTCCAGTTCTTTTCCCTTTAAATTTATAATTTGGTGGATATCCAAGTATTTTAAAGCATTTTGCCTTGACATGTCCTCCAACTTGGCAATGTTCACACCATAAGTTCTTCTTGCCATTCCAGGAAGGATTTGGAGGATAATTCCGTTGAGAGAAATTGACCTGAGATTGATTACCAGTCATAAGAGCAGTACTCATATCCTCCATTGGTATAAAAGCAGACGTATGAATTTGCCTTTCTTCTTGTTGTATCATGGAATAGGCATCTTCGATTGAAGGTAGAGGTCTCATTAGTAAGATCTGTCCTCTAACAGGTTTGTAAATGTCATTTAATCCCATCAGAAATTGCATTAATTTCTGCTCTTCTTGTTGAGTTTCCCATGCCTTCATGACTTCGCAGCGAGCACTTGATCTGCATATAGGAATTGAAGCCATAGCCTCCAATTCATCCCAGAGTTGTTTCAGTTTTGTGTAGTAGGATTCAATTTTCATATTGTGTTGATGACAAGATGAAATCGCTCTTCTGAGGCTGTAGAGCATAGATCCGGTACTGTTGGAGAATCGTCGTTGTAGGTTACCCCCACATAATAGCTGCGGTGTTCGCATGAAGAATAGAATTACCTATTTCCTTTGAAACGGCATTGATGATCCATGAGATGACCATGTTGTTAACCTGCTCCCATCTAGGGAAGTTCTCATCTCCTTCATCAGGTTTTTCCACGGTTCCTGTGACGAAACCTAATTTGTTTTTGCAGGCGAGGGCGATCTCCATGGATCGTCGCCATGGAATGTAATTCGAAGTTCCTTCCAAGATCTGGCTGACAAGAACCATTCCTGGAGCATCAGAATTCTGCAAAATCAAGAAACTGGGAATTGTGTTTCTTGTAGTTGCAGGAAGAAGAGATGTATTTCCTTTACTCATCGTGAAATCAGAAAACAGGTCCCAGGATCGTAACCTGGCTCTGATACCATGTTAAGATTTGAGATCGATCAAGATGGAAAACCAGATTGAGAGCAATTTTCCCTTTCTTTATTCTGTATTTTTCTTCTCTATTACAGGACACAGATCAGCTATATATATACATGCTGAGGGAGAAACTCAACTAACTAGTAAAACGGAAAAACTAAGTAATTCAAATGTTTAAAAGACAAAATAAGAAATTATAACTAATGCCATCAGGTAATTTATCAGACATAACAATGTCCCTGAAGTTTATTTTGTCCTCAACGCAAAACTCTTGGTAATGTTGGCGAAACTCATCCCGGTCCAACCCTGTTACATCAAATGTTAGGTGGTGCTTCCAGAAGACTACAATCTGCTCATGACGGTGGCCGGTCGTGATCTCTGTATGTATGTCGATCCAGAATGGAGCTAGGGGCAAAAGATTAATGACACGTATGTACATGTATGCTGACAAGACTTCCTCGATCTGATGGTCTCCTATTATATATTGCGAGACGTAAAAGGATCGGGTGAATCCATCGATCTATGGGCTGGGAGGCGTAATCGTTAGTCCACAGGCGCACATCGCAGATGGGAGCCTAGCCTCCATGGTGATATGCCAGAAGAAGTGGGCAGATAGCCTGGGGTAGAATCCTGTCACCACAAACGCGTCGCGATAATGCCAAAAGCTTGACAAAATCCAAATCCCCCGCATTCTACCCACGAACCTCTCGTTGATGCTTGTTTTTTTCTTCTTATTGAGCATATTTTATTGGGCACGATGCACTCACAACTTCAGTAGTTGCATGATCTTATCGTGATCTCAGAGCTGATATCGAAAAGCCTCCGCATAATATTCTCCTGGTCGAGGTTGGTGAACTGTAGGTAGTGACTGGACAAAATTGCCTAAAATGAGGGGTGATGCATGGGGTAAAGGATGTGAAAAATTGGACGTGGTTATTTGATGCCCTAGACGGTGAAATCCGCTTAGACCAACTGCCACGTCCTTAGTGTCTGACATGTACATGAGATGGTGGGTGCAAATGAGGGAACAAATATAAGGTTGCAACCCTCCCTTGCATGAAGAATCCCAAGTAGTCATCTGGGGAAGCCCTGGAACATGTTGAGGAATTTGATGAACTCGTCGATGAACTCACGATCGTAGCTATGCGATGGATCATATGCTTGATGGCATTGCTCAAATTGCAATGATCATATGCTTGATGCGATCATGTTTAAGATTAAGTCATGTGAGACCTCAGGTCATCAATCGGATCCATCGTATCCGATGAATGGCATGATCGGGACTTTTAGTGTTTTGGCGATGCGCTGATTGTCAAAGTAGAACTCTCTTTTGGAGATCCAATCCATAGATCAGTAGAGTCATTGAAATGGGGGCACCTCGAGAGTATGAGGTGCGCGGGACACGTATATGATCGTCATGGGGATATTGACATACGACTAGGTTAAGAATGTTCTCAAAATAAAGGGTCAATAGATGCTGAAATATTAATTTAGGCTCCGTTTGGGGGGACTTATTTACACCGGTCAAGCGGTTACGACCGCATGAATCGGACCTTAATTATATAAATTTAGGCTCCGTTTGGGGGGACTTATTTACACCGATCAAGCGGTTACGACCGCATTAATCTAATTATATAATTAACGGTATTTCAAAATATGTTCTCAAAATAAAGCTCAATATTAATATTCATTAATCTATCATTTTAATTGATAATATAAATTACCTTAGTTAATTAGTAATCTTAATAAATTTAATTAATTTATAGTTACGGTTTTAGAATATGTAATTAAAAAATGAGGAAGGAATTTAAATCATTAATTTAATATAATTTTATATTTAAAATATTTAGTTAATTAGTTTCATGTTAGGAGCTATTAAGGTGGGAGGGGAATAATGAGCGAGATAGGCGTTATTAATAATAATAATAATAATAATAATGCCATTCCGTCAAGAAAAAGTAACGGCGTTAATAATAAAAGGTCACTTTTTCTCTGATGTCATGGGAGCGGACACCGAACTTTTCAGTTTCCGTTCGAGCAGGGAGCGCCACTGGTTCAAATTCTGAAATTTCGAATTCTGAAATTCGGTGAGCATTCGAACTCTCCTTCTTCTCCGGAGAGTGAGACTGGTTCGAATTTTGAAATTCGGCAACGAACTCTCCTTCTCCAGCGAGCATTTCGGGCGGATCATAAAGCGGCAATGGCCATGAACGCTTTCACTCATCAACCTTATTGCGAGCGCTCTGCAGTGGTTGAATTTCTATATCAGAGTTTGATTTCTCTTTCATTTTGGGAAGTGTTTTGTGATCTTTTGTGGGAAGATGAGGAGTTTGAGCAGGTTAGAGATGGGGCTGACCGGCGCATGCTTCTGCCTGGTAGTGGCGTTAATGGTGGCGTTGTATTGGCTGTTCTGGTGGATGAAGAGAGCTATAAGCAGAGGTTTATTGGAAGTGTGCAGGAAACCAGGACGAGACATTCTTCTTCGCTTTCTCTACTCGAAGAAGAGCAGAGCATCCTCGCCGCCGAGCTCAACTGCTGCCGATCCCTGCGAAATTTGCAGCTCAGTGTTCATAACGGTGGATCGTCACGAGGAATCCACCTCTGGAGGAGAAGAAGGGGAGGAGGAGAGCGTGGTGGCTGCGGAAGAGAACTGCTGGGGCCCTCCGTGGGTTCTTTTCACCATCAGGGAGGAGACAGAGGAGGAGATGAAAGCTGCAGAGGAGGAGGAGGAGGAGGAGAGTTCTACAGGGAGGAGAGGAACCAGTTTGGCTGATTCTGTTGTTGAAGGAATATGGCCGGAAAGTCCAGTTGGATCTCCTCCGAAATCTGCAGCTCCGCCGCCTCCAAAGTTGAAGTCTTTGAAGGTTGGCGAGAAGACCTTCCGTGTTCCTTTTCATCCCCCTCCTCCTCCTCCTGTTGCCGCCGCTTCTTCAGAGTTAAATGATGGGTCTTTTCTCACCATTATTGTTGAGTAGAACGAGGAGAAAATGAGTCACCATCTTCTGCATTATTCACATTTGTTCTTTTTTTTTGAATTGCTGATATTATTATAAGTACATGCCTATTTCTTTTTCCTGTCAAATTTTATTGTATGTAAAACTTTCTTCTATATATATTAACACAATTGATTTGATCTTTTACTTCCTCAGCTGTAATTCATGTCCTCTGCTGAAGTTATTAATGATTCACATACTTATATAGATATGATTTATTATAACTAGAATATTTGTTTAATGATTATAATTATGAATGTTTTTGTATAAGGTATAATCTTCTCTTATACAATAATAATGAATGTGTTTTTCATGTGTTTTTCATGTATAATCTTCTCTTATATAATTATGAATGTTTTTGTATAAGGTATAATCTTCTCCAGCATTATTATAAGGTATAATGTTCTCTTATGCAATAATAATGAATGTGTTTTTCATGTGCCGAACAATAATCATGAATGTTTTTGTATAAATTAATGTATTAATATACTGAAGCTTATACAAACATAAAACAAATTATGCAGAATGTGAATTGAATTTTAAATTCATTGTGCGGTCTTTCTGCTAAGTGTAAAACTGGGTGTGAGGCAAAGAATCCGTCGAACAGATTGACCAAACACAAAAGTGCGAGTTTGGGAAATAAAAGTCGGGTCGGTAACTAAAGTTGGTGCGGGTCAGGCCAATTACATTATGGAGTACGTTATGCGTGTAAATATCTCTAAAATTTCTTGTGTATTTTAATCGATCAGGAGTTTTGGTTATGCATATTCAGCCCAACCGTCAAGTTGGCTAGGGTGGGCCTGAGCAATGTCTCTTATCCCATTAACTTGATCTAACTCGGTATGATCCGCTACATGCCCATGTTAATCCTTTGATTTGGGGCAACCAAAGGGGTGCGGATACAGGAGAAACTCAAGCAAAAAAAATCTATCAAACCTTAGGCGCGAAATCCAAATATCATCCAACATAGGTTCAACGTACATAAAACAATAATTAAACTCCGTGAAGAGCCATTACTATTGATGGGTACCCCTTTATTTTATAGGAAATCTAAGCTGCAAATAACGAAGTTTCTCCATTATGAGAAACACTCGTAGTGGTAGAAGTGGAAACCCACCACTAGTCACCAAAACTGCCCACGACCCCAAGTGAACGGGTCACGAGCGCGCCCGCACGCGATAGCGCACACCGCCGCACAATGCTGGGCTCGGCACAAGGAAGATACAAACTGGTCAAGTGGGAACCTTGGGGGGAGGTTTAACGTGTCTTCTACTTATGCTTTGGGGTTCTATTTATAGGCAATTCATGGGGTACATGGTCTGTGGATAGTCTCCCTTTCATTTGTTGGATACGAGATACCTGTCAACTGGGCGACCTCATCTCTGGGCCTCTGACCGAGGGGAGCTGATTGAGAACACCTTAGAAAAGGTTGCTTGAGCCGGGCTCCATCTGGGCGGGCTCAGTATGTCGGGGTCGCTTGAAAGGAGAGCTCGTTGGCGAGCATGGTTCCATTCGGGCGAGCTAGCTGGCGAGCTCCTTCATGCTTAAGTCCGCGCTTTTAAGGAAGGAAGCTCGCGCGTGAGGTCAAGGGTTTCAGGTGACGAGAGCCAGTGAGCCTTAGAAGAGTTGGCTAGCGAGCTGATTATTGAAGAGGCGAGCTCCTAATGAATTCCAACTGCCTTATTATTAATAAATAGTACCTTTTATTACTAAAGGATGGCGCGGAAGATGGCCCCCACAAATCAGCATGTATTAAATCTAGTGGTTGCAGGCTTCTTTTGTAAGAGGATTTAGGGAAAGGTAGTCTATGGATTTCCCCTTCTGCACAACTCACACATTGCTCACTGGATAATGTAATATGTGGCAGACCTTCAACCATTTTATGGGTTTGTTAGTCTCTTAAGTCGGGTAGATTAATATGGCAATATCTATGGTGCCATAACATGGTATTGTGATGTACTTGTTCTGCCTTATTATTAATAAATAGTACCGCGTGGTACCGCGCGCGCGCCACCCCGCACGGCACCGCGCGGCATGCGCGGTGCCGGCCGGCCTACCTTCGCCGTCGGGCTCGCTCGCCGCCCCCCTCGCATCTTCCTCGCACGGCTCCGACCGCGCATTTGCGGCGCTCCCGCTTGACGTCGTTAAGTCCATATCACGTCTTTAATCCACGTGCATTTGAATGCTTCAAAGTTCATAGTGCGCACAGTTGCTAACTCTACTTTCCTTCTTGAGATTACAGGATTTAAACATTGCAATCGGAAATTGCCAAGGAAGCTGCCCGAACTGCCCGGGGGCAAAATCATCATATTCGAAAAATGGTGATTCGTGTGTTATCAATCGGTGGTCAAGATCGGCCCGTCAGATGGTTACAACGGCAAAATTACCGGGTCGCCCTCGACCATGTCTATAAAAGGGACTCTGGACCCTCATTTGAAGGGACCTGATTTTTGGCATCCGAGAGAGCTCCTTGAAGATTTCCTTCGAAGATCTCCTTCGAACCGTTCGAAGATCTCCTTCGCGGTTCGAAGATCTCCTTCGCGGTTCGAAGATCTCCTTCGTCCCTTGAAGATCTTCTTCGGACCTTGAAGACTTCCTGCAACACCAAGATACTTAGTTTTTCTGAGAGGTGGTCTATCACCCTCAGAGAATTCCCTTCAACTGCAACTGTAACGAGAAGCGGTCTGTCGCTCTCTATTCTTGTAACTTCACTTGTAACACCCCAACACTTAGTGTAATTTGGCTGGCACCGATCCGGACACGTGGTTTTTCACCCTTTCCCGGTTTTCCACGCTAAAAACGTTCTCTTGTCATTTGTCTGTTCTCTCTGTGACTGTTTGCGCATTCGGCTCACTCTCGGGCTAAGACGGTTCAATTCGCCCGGTCTAGAAGTGTAACATCCCCAGAACAACTAGACCCCTGAGATGCATTTTGTCACGACAAGGTCATGACATTCCTCTAAGAGACCAAAATGGCCCTAAGAACCAAGGTGAATAAGCGGAAATCACCTTGGTGTGCAAATAGCCAAATTTGACTCCATCACTTATGACTTGATATTAGACTTTAAAATGACAAATTGACCCCACCAACTCTTCCTAAACACCTTACAGAGTTCCTTGGGTCACCCTGGGTCCATTGGGGTCAGTCAAGATGGGCAATTTGACCAAAGTCAACATAAACCCTAATTTGGTCAAATCACCCCCTACTGGACCAACTAGATAATTAAAGTTCAAAGTGACCCCACCCTCATCCCTAATTGTTTAGAGAGTTCAATAGGTCACTAATGACCCAAAGAGCCAAGCCAAGACCATGAACTAAGCCAAAATTACCATTGGACTCACTTAGCCCATTTGGCCCAAATGGCTCAATTGAGCTCAAGTTGACCTAGCCTAGTGACATTTCACCATGATTGGCGTCCATAAACCCAATGGCACCAATATGGGTCAGCCACATTGTTTGGGTTGACCTAGGGTCAACCCTAGCCCATTAAACTATAAATTATTCACCTTGGGTCAAGTTAGCCCAAAGTCCAAATCAACTGGGTATAGCTCAATGTCAAGGCCCAAAAATAGGCCCATGAAATTTTTGAACCCTAAGAATTCAGAAATTCATAAAAATTGGGATGAATTATTTGGGGGAAAAGACAAAGAGGGGACATGGGAAGAGGAAAATGGGATTGAGTGACAAATGGCACTCAATCCCCCTTCCCAAGCACCCTTCAGAGCTCATCCATCAATTCCCCATCTTTTCCCTAAGCTGTGCATGCAATTCCATTGGCTGCCATGGGAGGTGCCACCTTGGCCGACCCCCATGCAATGGCAGACTTGGATTAAAGCTCTCCCACCCCAAATTGAAGGCTGAAACACCTTCAGTGAGTAGAGAGGAAGGGAAGCCCCGTGGAAATTACAGAAATCGGGCACTAGAAGGGGAGATCACCATGGGAGCTCGAGAAAATTTCGGCCATGGCAAGCTCGAGTTTCCTTCAATCTCAAGCCAAATCAAGGCAAGTATTCCCTTCCTCCTCCCCTAGTGCTAGATCCCCATCTCTTCTATTTCGAGTTTCATTGAGAACTGGCAAATTGATCATACTCAATTTCGAGTTTTTTAGCTCATTAATGTCCCGCCCCCGTTTTGCGTATAGGCCACCTCCGACCACCAATCCTCCGGCAACCGATGGCCAACCCACGGTCGGAGGTGGTGACGTCGGCCGTTTGGCCGGAGACGGCTTCAACCGGCCGGAATCGGCCTCCAAAGAGCTACAGGAAAGGTGAATTTGAGCCATTGGCTCATCGGGGAAGAAGATCCCTGGACCGTCGGATCTTGGAAAAAAATTTAGTCGCAGACCAATATAATTTAATTGATTGTATTTTATGTATAAAATTTGCCTGATCATTAAATAAAATATAGAAAATACATAGATGATTCAACACAAAATGTGTTCAACATCAAACTTGTATCCCTTGGGCTCTAGTATTTTTAGAAATTTAAATCACCCCAATCAGAGCACTGCAGCTCTCTCAGTACCATTTTTGGTGGGGTTGGTCTTAAAGTAAATCAGAACTTGAAATTGTAATATCTCTCAAATAGTAACATCAATGAAGCTGAAATTTGGACCATGCATGTATATACCATAGGGCTACCTTGTATCAAAAATTCAGATTTTTAGGAGAAGATTTTCTTATAATTTTGTCCATTATTTGATTTATCAAATTAATGTGATTTAGGGAGCTAGTCACCTCAAGTTGACACCAAATTTTGCTGGTACCTTTGTCATGTCACCAATTAACCCTGGTAAAAATTTGGGAGCAAATGGACTACTGCATGTTGGGTAATTACACTTGCATGTCCCCACTTAAAAGGGTGTTTTGGGGTGCCAATAGCCAAAAATTGTGATGTTGTGTATTCAACTCATATGGCTAGTTGTTGGCCCCTGAAATCTTGACCCCACCCTCCTTATGGTATACCATATTATCCCAGAGAAATTTTTGGGTTTTTGAGATCAAAATCATTAGGTATATCACGAAAATGAGTTATGTTACACTCCTAAATTTATGAAATAAATATGATGGAAAATCACTGGAAAATTATGAAACCAAGGATTAAATGTTTTAGGTCATTACTGTGCTAGGTTGATTTTCTCAGAATTTATAGAGATCATTAGTTGATACTTGATGCATAAAATCCTATTTGCACACCTTCCATTTTAAATAGAAATCATGAGTAAATATTCTCTGGAAAATGTGAAACTTAGGGTTTGAGGTTTTTAGACCATTACTATGTTATAGTGAATTTATCAGAATTTATAGAGATCTCTAGTTGTTACTTGATGTGTAAATTACTATTTGCACCCCATTCATTTTAAATAGAAATCATGAGTAAATATTTCCTGGAAAAATGTGAAACTTAGGGTTTGAGGTTTTTAGACCATTACTATGTTACAGTGAATTTATCAGAATTTATAGAGATCTCTAGTTGTTACTTGATGTGTAAATCACCATTTGCACCCCATTCTTTTTAAATAGAAATCATGAGTAAATATTCTCTGGAAAAATGTGAAACTTAGGGTTTGAGGTTTTTAGACCATTACTATGTTATAGTGAATTTATCAGAATTTATGGAGATCTCTAGTTGATACTTGATGTGTAAATCACTATTTGCACCCCATTCATTTTAAATAGAAATCAGGAGTAAATATTCTCTGGAAAAATATGAAACTGAGGGTTTGAGGATTTTTAGACTATTACTATGTTATAGTGAATTTATCAAAATTTATAGAGATCTCTAGTTGATATTTGATGTGTAAATCACTATTTGCACCCCATTCATTTTAAATAGAAATCATGAGTAAATATTCCCTGAAAAAATATGAAACTTAGGGTTTGAGGTTTTTAGACCATTACTATGTTATAGTGAATTTATCATAATTTATAGAGATCTCTAGTTGATACTTGATGTGTAAATCATTATTTGCACCCCATTCATTTTAAATAGAAATTATGATTAAATATCCCCTAGAAAATTATGAAATTTAATATTTGAGGTTTTTAGACCGTTACTCATTGTGAACCTATGGTAAGAACTTGGAACTCATTAGGACATGATAGGGCCAAGGTTGCGTCTTAAGAGTCAAACCTAGTTCAATCCCACCTTGGTCTGCGAACAGTAGAAACTGGGAACATAGATTCAGACCCCTTCCTTATGGTCACCACCTTAGAGTTATTAACTCTAAGAGATTTGCATATCACCAAAGGCAGTCAACGGAAGTGAAGATGGGGGTGTGTTTAGTAAAACTATCAATTCAAGAATTTGACAAGGACCTATTAGGGAAGGGGAAGAATGATTTAGCAGAAAGTGCAAGTTGTGATTGAGAGATAACACAAGAAATTAGTCGGTCACTAGGTAGGACATGGTTCGGTGTTCAAAAGAACACGGACACATGTCTGCCCGAGTCAAATGGTAATCCACCCTAGGATTTTAGAGCAATTATTGGAGAGCAAATGGGCATATAAGAATGGGTAGAAACCAATAAGAGTAAATATCCTGGAAAGAGGAACTTGGGCTTCAGCCACCATCGCATTCCCTAGTACCGTTGCGAGCCCTTCACCGGGTAATCCGCGGGAAGTCCAGGATTCACCCCAAGCCTCTGAGATCAACTAATAATAGACAAGAATAGTAAAGTAGGAGAACTGGAAATATAATCTCCCTCCCAAATTTGGGAGGGAAGGGAATAAGGACTGGGATAGTCCTGCGAGCGATAGGCTCTGGTTAAAAGGAATAAGAACTGGGATAGTCCTGCTAGCGGTGGACTCAGGTTAAAAGGAATAAGGACTGGGATAGTCCTGCGAGCGGTAGGCTCGAATTAAAAGGAATAAGGACTGGATAGTCCTGCGAGCGGTAGGCTCGGGTTAAAAGGAATAAGGACTGGGATAGTCCTGCGAGCGGTAGGCTCGAGTTAAAAGGAATAAGGACTGGGATAGTCCTGCGAGCGGTAGGCTCGGGTTAAAAAGGAATAAGAACTGGGATAGTCCTGCGAGCGGTAGGCTCGGGTTATAAGGAAGGAATGGGTTAGTCCTGCGAGCGATAGGCTCGGGTTATAAGGAAGGACTGGGATAGTCCTGCGAGCGGTAGACTCGGGTTATAAGGAAGGACTAAGATAGTCCTACGAGCGGTTGTCTCGATTTTTTTTATAAATGTTGGTTTAAGAATTTCGAGTTGAAGGTTCGGTGGTACGAGATAATACATAATTGCATGTGCATAAGATGTGGTGGGTCTTCGGTTCTGGCTTAGTCATCACACCGATAGCAGCTCGTTGACTCGGCAGTGCTAGTGGTTTGATTAGGGGCCAGGTTGCTTTACTGTGCGTCCGACGGGACAGATTCCCTAAACCCTGCCTGACCAATTCAGTTTAGTATGCAGGAGCTCGTGAGTACCGGGTACCGGTATCACAGCGTACATTAGGGCCTAGGTCTGGTAGTGTGACTTACCCACCTAGGTGAGGAGACGCCCTCTCCTCTGCCACCGTTTGACCACGACGGGAGGTGCCCGAGAGGTTAGCTACCTCCGAAAAGTGGAAACTAAAGGTCTGTACGTACAGAGTCGTGTGCGTGAGTTGCACCATTATATTGCATTGCATATCATAGCATTCTTGCATAAATCAGAAACCTCATAGTATAAATTAGTATGGGCTCTTTTATATGATGAGTTTACCCTTAGTGTCAGATCCCTTAGCTTATGTATTTTTGTGTATGTGATAGAGAAATTTGTGTTCTCCAATCTATACTCGATTAAGGCAAGTGTACCTATCGAAATATAGCATAGGATATAAAATATATCAAGGTCGTATTTAAACTCGGGTCTGGCAAGTACTATTACTCACAACGACTCTATTATCCTACCGAACGATTGGTGGGTTTTGAAAATAAAAATAAACTAAGCTTAATTAAAAGAGAAATAAACTATTACGAAAAGAGTGCTCGATCGACGATTCACTTTGAAATAAAATAACGGAATAAATTAGTTTGACATTTGCAATTTTATAAAGACCGTGGCGGATCCGAAAATAAGAAATATTCTCGCTAGAGCAATAAATCTCCTAACTTCTAGACGTTTTGACCGAAATCTCTTTGCAAATCAAAAGGCCTAAAGTCGCATTATCGAAGTGAACCGCTCTATTGGATTTGACTCCAATCTGTTGGATTTACGTCATCCTATCTCTAGGGGTGCGTGCAACTCCTTCCTTCCTTGAGTGATCTTTCACATTCACGAGCCTCTCGACTACTCGAATATGAGATCGGAATCTACTACCGTATACATGAAATACGGAGTCGATACGATATTAATCAAGGTCGGATCAAAAATAAAAATACAAAAGTAAACATAAAATGAGAGATGCGTTATTTCATTGCAAAGATTATCGCGATCGGGCACCAACAAAATTAGCTACGCATTATTTAAAAAGGAAACAATAACGAAATAAAGAGAAAATATTTTCATTGATTATATAAAAAAGGGAACTACAACGATAGAAAGAGCACAAGATTACTACTAAAAGAAGATTACAACAATGGAAAGAAATTACAACTAGGAAGTGAAATTACAAGAAGGAAAACAAGATTACCACTAGCACTATACTACCTCTATAACTTCTAACCTCCTTCATGCTTGAGATAGGGGTTCCTTTTATAGATGAGGGGGAAGATTCTAGAAATAAGGAGGATATGAAGGGACAAAGGGGGTGGAGATGCATGAATGGAAGTGTGCATGCATGGGTTTAATGAGGAGGAGAGAGGGGGTGGAAATGCAATGAATATTATTTAAAGAAATATAAAATAAAATATAAAATTAAAATGGGTGAAAGAGGGGGGATGGATGAGTAATAAAGTGGAGAGAGAGAAGTGCATGCATGGAGAAGAATGAAGAGAGAGGATAGGAGAGAGAGGGATCGGCCAATGCATGAATGGAAAGGTGGCAGCATGGTTGGCTCACGGTTTGGAGGAGGAGGAGTGGGCTGCTTTGAATATGAAATGGCTTGAATGAATGGGCTGCTACATGGAATCGGGCTGCTGGAATGTAAGAGTAAGGAGGGCTGCAAGGTGAGCTGGACAGCATTCACAGGCCGGATGGCAGCACCAATTCAACAAGGTAGGCTCGGTGGGTTTGAATAAGGAGAAGCTGGTTGGCATCGGGTGGAGGGCGGAAAGCAATATAAATTAATTTGCATGGTTTTCAGTTTTCATGAAAATGAGTTGGACTGTATTAATATTAAATGTGATAAAAAATGCATGGGTTTAGAGAGATAAAATGAATGAGAGATAATATTGATGAGGACGATGGTTTGCATGGAATAGGTGGATAATGTGACAACAATATGCAAGGGTAGGGTGGTGGCCATGGAGCGCACATATTAATTTGTATGGCGAGGTGACGGCGATGGGGCTGGCTTCATGCTTAGGTGACGAGTTGCAACTTGGCGGTGATTGCGCGGACATCATGAAGAGGCTCACGGTTGCTTCAATTTAAGTCTTTAAATAGGCTCATTTGCTTGAACTTGGCGACGCGACGATGGCGACAAGGACGGGCACACGACGGCGATGGCGTTGACTTTATGCAACGGTGGCGGCGATGGCGACGACAACAACATTCCTACAAAATAAAATAAAATAAAACATTACTTTTGAAAATATGAAAATACGAAAATAGAACATAGCAAATATAAAATATATAAAAATATAATAAAACCTAGGGAATTTTATGCTAAAATATCCTAAAATATTAAGACTAAAAATTAATTATCAGTATGCATATAAGTTAAGGTTACATTCGTAGCTGCTCTTATTTATTATACCTGCTTCTTTTACTTGTATTGTCCTTTATTTATTGCTGATATACTTACTCTTGCTAGGGTAGAAATGTTTTCATTACTTGTTAGTATCTATACACCTTGCTAGTCTCTCCATTGTCACTTGCTTTTGATTTACCCTTTTGTTGTCCTCCGCTTCTTCCTCCCGCACGGTGCCTAGGAGTCCGGGGGGGATGGGGAATTTGGCTTAGTCTTTCGACTAACGGTCAGTGGACCACATCATTTTAGGGATGGCGTGATGGAGCGGCAGGACCCCGCTCTGGAGACAGGTCAAGGAAATAGGATGAAGTAAGGTAGCCGCTACCCGTCGTTGCAGCAGCAGCTACAGGCTCGTGATGTCAAGAGTTTGATGGCTTCCGCATAGATGTAGAGACGAGTGACTTTTTAGTAAGGATGTTGATGTACTTGTTAGATTTTGTTGGAACCATAACTTTTGATTTGAGTTAGGATCCACCTTTAGTATCTAAGTTTATATCATAACATATTGAATAACTTAGATTAAAATCTCATTAAGAAAGAAAGCTGAAAATAGACATATTATTAATAAGCAGAGAAAAGAAATAAAAATATCTTTTGTTCTCTGCGTTCGACAAATGTCGAACAGCGCTCGACAAATAGCCGAACAGCGCTCGACAAATATTCATCCGAACAGCGTTCGACAAATAGCGAACGACGCTCGACGAACTCATTCAGACTCAGCAGGTCGACGAGATAAATCAAGATCGACAAAATATCTTATTTGCAGAGAACTGCTCAGCACATCAAAAGGCGCTCGACAAATGCAGTTCAGTGCTCGACGAAATTCTTTCCAGAGCTCGACAAATATTATATTATTCTGCTTTCCTTCTTTATAGTATTTAACTTAGCCGTTGCAAATCAATAAATACTATAGTCGTTGCAGATCAGCTTTAATGAACAGAAACGACGGATTATCTTCTCGAAGAGTCAAATCATTGATGGAGACCTAAGCTTCTTCCTTCTTCCCGAGAGAAGAATTCAAATTAAGAGCAAGGGTTCTCAGATTATAAAAAGAAAAGACACAGAAGAGAGGATAGAGAATTTTCAATCTTCATTTTCTATTTTTTAACAAGGACAAGAAAGAGTACACACGACAGAAACATAGAGCAAATTTATCCCCTTTCTTTGCTAATACTTTCCTGCAGATTACATCTATCCTGAGACAACAATCACAACTATTTGCTCAGGATCACCACTGCATAAAGGAAAGAAGCCTTGTACAACCAAGAGGAGAGATCTCCAGAACTGTCATCAATCTATATCAGACAGGGGGAGCTCTTCAACATAATATTCAGATCCACTCAACACCACAACAGGATCTTCAAGAGACTTCTTATACAGAGAAGAACAATTTAATTTCTGCTTTTATTTTATTTTCTTTACCCCATCCTGTACAGGGTTATAACTCCCTTCAAAAGTTAATCTCGGTGACAGGGCACCTTAGCAAAAACCTGCAGTTTGGTTAGAGCACCTTATCAACAGCTCACCTGGTGAGAGGGCACCTTAACAACAACCTCACAGTGGATTTCTACCAGTGGGTAGAAGAGTAGATGTACCCAGTTGAGGGGAACTACTATAAGTTTCTTGTGTTCTTTGTGATTGCTTTATTTTCTTTATACTGTGCTGTGCTGAATGTGTTTTCTATATGACAAATAATTAATTAAATTATTATACATCACCTATTTTAATTCCGCTATCAAAAACCCTCTCAGTAAATCACTCAAGATTTTAAAATACTCTATACACCTCCCCTCTAGAGTAAACTAGATCTAAAACCCCTCACTTTCAATTGGTATTAGAAGGTGTTAGCCTGTAGCAACCAAACACCCTCTGATACCAATTGAAAGTGAGGGGTTTTAGATCTAGTTTACTCTAGAGGGGAGGTGTATAGAGTATTTTAAAATCATGAGTGATTTACTGAGAGGGTTTTTGATAGCGAAATTAAAATAGGTGATGTATAATAATTTAATTAATTATTTGTCATATAGAAAACACATTCAGCACAGCACAGTATAAAGAAAATAAAGCAATCACAGAGAACACAAGAAACTTATAGTAGTTCCCCTCAACTGGGTACATCTACTCTTCTACCCACTGGTAGGAATCCACTGTGAGGTTGTTGTTAAGGTGCCCTCTCACCAGGTGAGCTGTTGATAAGGTGCTCTAACCAAACTGCAGGTTTTTGCTAAGGTGCCCTGTCACCGAGATTAACTTTTGAAGGGAGTTATAACCCTGTACAGGATGGGGTAAAGAAAATAAAATAAAAGCAGAAATTAAATTGTTCTTCTCTGTATAAGAAGACTCTTGAAGATCCTGTTGTGGTGTTGAGTGGATCTGAATATTATGTTGAAGAGCTCCCCCTGTCTGATATAGATTGATGACAGTTCTGGAGATCTCTCCTCTTGGTTGTACAAGGCTTCTTTCCTTTATGCAGTGGTGATCCTGAGCAAATAGTTGTGATTGTTGTCTCAGGATAGATGTAATCTGCAGGAAAGTATTAGAAAAGAAAGGGGATAAATTTGATCTATGTTTCTGTCGTGTGTACTCTTTCTTGTCCTTGTTAAAAAATAGAAAATGAAGATTGAAAATTCTCTATCCTCTCTTCTGTGTCTTTTCTTTTTATAATCTGAGAACCCTTGCTCTTAATTTGAATTCTTCTCTCGGGAAGAAGGAAGAAGCTTAGGTCTCCATCAATGATTTGACTCTTCGAGAAGATAATCCGCCGTTTCTGTTCATTAAAGCTGATCTGCAACGGTTATAGTATTTATTGATTTGCAACGGCTAAGTTAAATACTATAAAGAAGGAA
This sequence comes from Dactylorhiza incarnata, assembly GCA_033032865.1. Lineage (NCBI taxonomy): Eukaryota > Viridiplantae > Streptophyta > Magnoliopsida > Asparagales > Orchidaceae > Dactylorhiza > Dactylorhiza incarnata. Next base: position 3,068,334 of record JAWHQI010000281.1, read on the forward strand.
AGCAGAATAATATAATATTTGTCGAGCTCTGGAAAGAATTTCGTCGAGCACTGAACTGCATTTGTCGAGCGCCTTTTGATGTGCTGAGCAGTTCTCTGCAAATAAGATATTTTGTCGATCTTGATTTATCTCGTCGACCTGCTGAGTCTGAATGAGTTCGTCGAGCGCCGTTCGCTATTTGTCGAACGCTGTTCGGATGAATATTTGTCGAGCGCTGTTCGGCTATTTGTCGAGCGCTGTTCGACATTTGTCGAACGCAGAGAACAAAAGATATTTTTATTTCTTTTCTCTGCTTATTAATAATATGTCTATTTTCAGATTTCTTTCTTAATGAGATTTTAATCTAAGTTATTCAATATGTTATGATATAAACTTAGATACTAAAGGTGGATCCTAACTCAAATCAAAAGTTATGGTTCCAACAATCTCCCCCTATTTGAGTTGGGATTAAATCAAAACTAGTGACCTGGTAATCTTGAAGTGGCTTTTAGAAATTTCAGTTGCAGCAGCTCATTTTTGAAGTTAAAAGATTTAATTTTAGCCTATTTAAAATTTTGAATTGCAGCAACCTTTTGTTTGAGATTTGTGTTTCTCATTTTCTCTCTCACTTGGTTTTAGTTTTTAATTTTCTTCTGTAGACTCTTTAAATTATTTTATTTAAGCAACTCATTTGATCTAGATTTGAGTTAATATGATTTTAATATCTTGAATTGCTACAGCTGTTAATGGATTTTAAGGGATGTTTTAAAAACATTGCAGACATTTTCTTTCTCATAGAATCCCCTTATCAGAAGAGACTCACACTCAGTGCTATGATCAATACTGATCAATGCAGCTACAGTAGAATGCTCAAGCTGACTTGGAGAAGTCTGTAAGAATACAAAGTTGTCTTACCATAGTTTTTATGATGAAAACAATCCATGTAAATTTTAGATTTGCTGTTTAAATTGGGATGGAGTTTAATGGTGAAAGATTAATTAGAAGATTTCTTTGAATTTAGAGTTGAAAGGTTTAGCAGTTTTAGCCTTTTTATTTCATTAAAATATAAATTTGAAGGTTTTTGTTGATCATGATTAATTATTTTTACTTTAGAAAATTGTTCAGACTTTTTGGCCTGCATTTTGAGATTTCTCCCATTGGTTGTGCTTGCCATAGAAAATTTGTTTATAAGAAAAATAGTTTGCTTGTCTGATGATTTCAAATTTTCTTGAAGTTTATTATTCTCAGGAGTTAGAAATTTTATATTTGTTAACTCTTTTAAAGGTTTACTTTCATATTTTATTAAGTCTGTAAATGTTAATTTATGATTAGTTTTATCTTGAGTAGAGGTAAAATTATAAGTTGGAGTTACCTCAGTTACCTCAAGTTTTTCTGATTTGAATTCGGCATCTGGAATTTGAGATGAGCCACCATGTATGGCCATCATGCAGAAAGCTCTAGCTCTAAGTTCTTCTTCCTGTTCTTCTTCACTTAGATTTGTTGAAGGTTCTGCATCAAAAGAATAGTTAGTTGGAGAGATAGGGGTAGGTTTATTTACCATCCTAGAGAGGGAGTTCCAGATTCCTCTTGCAAAAGTGCTGTCTTCAAGTTTTTGAAGAATGTCTTTTGATACTGACTGAGCCAAGATCTGCATGGCTTTGGCATCTGCATCTGAGGATGGGGAAGGTCCTTTATGTTTATCAATCTGCCCATCATCAGTACCAGCTTTGAATTCTTCTGGCTTCATTTCGCAAACACGGGCAGTGACATCAGTTTCTCTGTTGCCACGTTTTATTTCGGTAGTTTTCTTTGAAGAAGATATATCAGCGCCAACATAAACAGGCCCTGTCAAGATAGAGCTGTAAATGTTTTCATCAATTGAATTCATATATAATCTTATTCTTGCCTTCCATAGTGCAAGCTTGTTTAAATTGCACATGGGAGGTCTGGAGCTATAATAATCTTTATTTTGTGCCATGAGGTTTTTATAAAACAAGATAAAGACAGTGATGACACACTAAAGTAAATAGATCTAAGGAAGATCTTTGTTGGTTCAGGTGTTAGCCTGTAGCAACCAAACACCCTCTGATACCAATTGAAAGTGAGGGGTTTTAGATCTAGTTTACTCTAGAGGGGAGGTGTATAGAGTATTTTAAAATCTTGAGTGATTTACTGAGAGGGTTTTTGATAGCGGAATTAAAATAGGTGATGTATAATAATTTAATTAATTATTTGTCATATAGAAAACACATTCAGCACAGCACAGTATAAAGAAAATAAAGCAATCACAGAGAACACAAGAAACTTATAGTAGTTCCCCTCAACTGGGTACATCTACTCTTCTACCCACTGGTAGGAATCCACTGTGAGGTTGTTGTTAAGGTGCCCTCTCACCAGGTGAGCTGTTGATAAGGTGCTCTAACCAAACTGCAGGTTTTTGCTAAGGTGCCCTGTCACCGAGATTAACTTTTGAAGGGAGTTATAACCCTGTACATGATGGGGTAAAGAAAATAAAATAAAAGCAGAAATTAAATTGTTCTTCTCTGTATAAGATGCTGAGAGAAGATTCTAGTGGATGAAGGAATAGAGGATATATAATTTTGTATGATGTCAGAATGAGTTTTCTGAGGAAGGCAAATCAGAGCCTTTGAAAGATCCTCTATGTATACCTTTGGTGATACTCTTGAAGTATATGTGACATCAAATTTTGATAATAAGATATATAGATCACAGGATGGATGAATGCATATAGTATTTATTACTTCTATAACTTGTGTATCTGTATCAAAAATTGTAACATCTTCTGGAATTTCTTCTGTTGCTGGAGCTTCTTCATAGAACATCTCCCCCTGCCTAGCTTCAGGGCAACCTGAATCTAGGCCTCTAGTAGAAGGGACAGCAGTGGAGGAGGGAAGAGAGGCTATCCTAGAAGATAAAGAAGAAAGTGCATGAATAACTGGAGCAAGTTTTGCATCCAGGAGCTGGCTTATTTTAGGAAGGATAAGATCAAAGACTTGATTAGCAATAGATGAGAGGTTGAGGGATGAATAATCGGGTGGATGGCAAGTGAATGGTTGTGATGTGGATGGAGAGGATATTGAAGGAATGATATTACTGATGTTGGTGGTATGTGTATGAATGTCTGGATGGATTGGACTAGGAGAATGGATAGGTGAGTGATATTCATTGTGTATTGGAGAGGGAGGTGTGGTAGGTAGTGGTTCTGAAGATAGTGGTGGTGGAGCATCACTGATGTGGTCGGTTAAGATTTGAATATCATTGATGAGTGGTATTTCAGTTGAAGGAGGGGATGAAGAATGAGCAGGAGATTGTTGAGCAGGAGGAGAGAGGATATGAGAGTGAGGAGGAACTGAGGAAGGATCTTCTAGAGGTGTAGAGGGAGTGACTTGATCAGTCCTTGTGTTCTCAGAAGCTTTCCTTTTTCTGGAGGCCTCAGCTCCTGTATTCTTCTTGGGAATTATTCTATCCCATTTAGCAAAGAGTGCTGAGGTCAGCCTCTTGCTGGCATTTATTGTCACTTTTGGTGACACCAAAAGTTTTGGATGCCTTTCCTGCAAGAAGATTCCTATGATTCTTCCAAAGCATACATTCTCTGTAGAATTCTTCTTTTTAATTAGGTCAAAAAGGATTGATCCCCAGTTGACTTTCTTCTTCTCCATTAAGGCCACCATTAATAGAAATTGGTGCCTACTGATATAGTCATGTCCAGAAGTCTTGCCCAGCAGGACTTTCCCAACAATATCTGCTAAGAACTTGTAGTTCTGAGACATGTTCTTTTTCAGAATGTGGCTAGGGTTTCCAGTCAAATGGCCCATTTTGACTAAAGCTTCATCAAATTCATTTGAGCTTATGTCTAATTCATCTTCACCGTTTGCAAGACCAAAGATTTCAGTAAGGATGGTGGGAGAGAGAGAGACATGATGACCTGCGATTGTTCCCGACAAGCTTTCATCGACTGGTTTTGCAGTGAAAACCCATTCTTTTATCTCTGCAACAGCTATCTTCTGCCTGGTGCTTAGAAATTTCCTTAGTTGTTGTTCATCCAGCATTTGAAGAATATCCTTGAAGATTTGGTCTGACTGTGCAAACGAGTCCATGTCAATGTCAAAACCTGCGTCAAACTTCATTGGGTGCAGAGAGCTAGCGCCAGCGCTAGCTCATACTCGCCACCCCCCTTGTTTTGCCTATAAATAGAGGGGTACCACCCTCTAAAGAAAAAGATTCTGGATCTGGCGAGTATCATCAACTTTGAGCGAGTTAGAGATACCAGAGCGCCACCAGGCGAGCATCGGACTTGGAGTAAGTTCGGCAGGCGAGCATCGGACTTGGAGTAAGTTTGGCCAGCTCCCTTGAGCGAGTAGCGAGTAGTGGAGATACCGCCGGCGCTAGTGCTAGCGCGCGCGGTAGCGACAAGAGGCGAAGAGGCGAGCAGCGAGCTTGCGAGTATCTACTCGGGAGATAGCACCCGACGCTAGTGATAGCGCTCGCGCTAGCGAGTATTGGAGGAAGCGACGTGTGGCAAGTATGCGAGAAGCTTGGAGTGCGAGCAGCGAGCTTGCGAGTAGCAGAGCTAACGCCTGGCGCTAGCGATACCGCCGGCGGTAGCGAGGAGCGAGTATTGGAGCGAGTATCACCTGCGCGGTGTGCTCCGGAGGAGAAACGGACCTTGTCCGTGATCAAGTCTTACTTTCTATTGGCTGTTGTGATTCAAGTTGGATGCAACTTGTATTCAGCCGTGTTCAGTATTAACTAGCTACCAAAATTAGTATTGTGAAAGCTTGTTTTCATCATTGGTGTCCTTATTCTCCGGTTGGTTGACGTGTTCTTCCGACTTCAAAATATTTCACATGGTATCAGAGGGATAGTGGGAAGCTAGGACGTAGCAACCAAGATGGACGGCGGAGGAGGGTATGCTAGGGGACTTGGCATTGAGCTGCTTACTCAAACCAACTACAAGAAGTGGATGTCTTGTATGGAGAGCTACCTTCTTGGAGAGGATCTCTGAGAGGTTGTTGGTGGTGGGGAGCAAGAGGAAGTAGTAGCTGCCGGTGATAATGGTCCCGCTGTGAGAGCTTGGAGGAAGACCAACGCCAAGGCAGAGTTCACCTTGAAGAGAGCCATATCACCTGACTTGTTCGACCACATCATAGGTTGCAAGTCAGCGTCTGCGATCTGGATAGCCCTCGATGGGTTATTCAATAGGAAGAATGTGGCGCGGCTACAATTCCTGGAGAATGAGTTGGCGAAGTCGACTCAAGGAGAGATGGCGATATCCACCTTCTTCCTGAAGGTGAAGAACCTATGTGGGGAGATCTCGGCCTTGGATCCTGAAGAGCCAATCTCAGAGGCGAAGTTGAAGCGGCACATACTCCGAGGCTTGAGGAGGGAGTATGTCCCCTTCGTTACTTCCGTGCAAGGATGGGCTACTCAGCCCTCCCTTCTGGAGCTAGAGAACCTGCTATCGGCACAGGAGAGCTTGGTGAAGCAGATGGCGGGAGTATCCATCTCAGGAGGAGATGGCGAGGCCTTGTTCTCAGGAAAGAGGAGATCCTGGGACAAGAGAAAGAAGAACTCCGGAGATGGACCTTCAACGTCCTCTCAGGGAGATGGGGGGAAGTTCCTCCCTGCGCGCGATGAGAAGGGGAGAACCCTTTGCTTTGCCTGTAAGAAGTATGGGCATATGGCAAAGGACTGCCGGTCCAATCTGAAGGCCGGTCATGCTGCTAACAAGGAGGGAGATCACCAGAGAGGTGGAGGAAGAGGTGGAGGTCACCAGGGCGGTGAGAGGGGGGACAATTGTTTCCTGGCAGAGATGACGGCAACGTCAGTCGATGTCTTAGCCTCCATCAACCTCGAGAACGACTGGATAGTGGATTCCGATTGCGGGCATCATCTCACAGGAGATATGTCCAAGTTCGACTCCTTGGAAGCGTATGAAGGGACGGATGCTATCATCACTGCGGAAGATACGGTACATCCTGTGGAGCGAGAAGGGAAGGTGTCCCTTGGAAGTAGAGAGAAGCCAGTGATACTGAAGAGTGTGTATCACATGCCTGGCATGAAGAAGAACCTCTTCTCAGTGGCGAACGTCGTGGATGTTGGATACCACGTGCTGTTTGGACCAAAGTAGGTGAAGTTCTTGAAGAACCTTTCGTCTGTCGATGTTGACGTCACGCTCACCGGGAGAAGGGTGAAGGATTTGTATGTTTTGTCTGCAAATGCCTACGTGGACAAGCTGAAGACAAACGACAGCGCTGTGATCTGGCATGAGAGGCTGGGTCATGTGGGGATGGACAAGCTGAAGATGATGGCGGCAAAGGGCCTAGTGAGCGGCCTGCCTCATCTCACTTCCTACGGCGATGGCCATGTGTGCGACGAATGCCAATATGGAAAGTCACATCGACTTCCATTTGACAAATCGGAGACCAGGTGTAAGACACCTCTTGAGTGCGTACATGTTGATGTTATGGGGCCGTGCGCCACCCTTACTTATGGAGGCAATAAGTATGCGCTGGTTCTGGTGGATGACTATACCCGCTATATGTGGGTATACTTTCTGAGAGAGAAATCAGAAGTATTCAGCAAGTTCCTCGCATGGAAGGAGCTTGTGGAGGGGAGGCTGAACCGCAGAGTGAAGAAGCTGAGAAACGACAATGGAGGGGAGTTTACCTCCAATGAGTTTGCTTCTTTCTGCAGGAGGTTCGGCATTCGGCGGGAGCTCTCCTGCGCTCACACCCCGCAGCAGAATGGGGTGGCAGATTGGAAGATCCGCCATCTGGTGGAGACTACTAGGAGTTGGCTACATGCCAAGAGCATTCCCAAGGCCTTATGGGCGGAGGGAATGGCGTGCGCTACTCATGTGATCAACAGGCTACCTCTGAGTCCTAACAGGATGGTGTCTCCACACCAACTCATGTTCGGGGAGAAGCCCAATGTGGGTCACATGAATTTGTTCGGTTCTACCTGCTTCATGCACGTCTCGGACGCTCAGAGAACCAAGTTGGAGCCGAAAGCGAGGAAGTGTATCTTCATCGGCTACGATGAGCTGAAGAAGGGGTGGAAGTGCATGGATCCGCAGACCCACAAGTTCGTCGTCTCGCGCGACGTAGTGTTTGACGAACTGGTCTCATACCAGGGAGTCTCTTCAGTGGAGCTGCCGGAGAGTGGAGAAGCTAGCAGGGAAGAGGAGTGGGTCACTAAGGACCCTACTGTGGAGTTGGAGTTATCTCCAAGTGCTCCATCGCCATCTGGCTCAGGAGGAGCTTCTGGCTCAGGGGGAGCTACGAACTCAAGAAGCAGCGAGAGCACCGCTTCAGGAGGAGTTCAGAGAGGAGCTCAGAGAGGAGCTCAAGCAGAGGAGTCTACCGGAGTGGTAGATAGTGGCCAAGCCTTGAGGAGGTCGAAGAGGACCATCATCCCGCCTGCTCGCTATAAGGAGGGGAACTTCGTGAGTTTGGTTTCCTGCTTCTTCGCAGGACCACTCGATGAGAGGGAACCTGCCTGCTTTGAGGATGCAGCTGGCATCAAGGAGTGGGACGCGTCCATGATCGAGGAGATGGAGGCCCTTGAGAAAAATGAGACATGGGACCTGGTTCCCATGGTGGAGGGCATCAAACCTGTCACCTGCAAATGGGTGTACAAGGTTAAGAAGAGAGCTGATGGAGAAGTGGAGCGGTACAAGGCGAGGCTTGTCGCACGACGCTTCTCACAGACCTACGGAGAGGACTACGAGGAGACCTTCAGTCCTGTAGCGAAGATGACGTCGGTGAGGGCGATCATCGCTTTGGCGGCGTGCCGAGGTTGGAAGCTATGGCAGCTGGATGTGAAGAACGCGTTCCTGTATGGAGAGATTGACAAGGACATATTCATGGTGCAACCGCCTGGATACGTGTCCAATTCTCAGCCACATCATGTCTGCAAGCTGAAGAAGGCCCTCTATGGTCTGAAACAGGCGCCGAGAGCCTGGTATGAGAAGATTGCGGAGTACTTGCAGTTCTGCGGCTACGATGCCTCAGACTCAGACTCCAGCATGTTCGTGAAGAAGAGTGGAGGTCTTCACGTGCTGGTGCTGCTATACGTCGACGACATGATCGTGACAGGGAACAACCCTGAGGAGGTCGCGGCGCTGAGGCAGCAGCTTTCCACACACTTCGAGATGAAGGATCTTGGTGAACTGCACCATTTCCTTGGCCTCCAAGTAGAGAAGAGAAGAGGCGGACTAGATGTTTCCCAGAGGGCGTATGCCGAGAGAATCGTCGAAAGATTCGGCATGAAGGAGGGGAAGAGCAGTTTCGTTCCTCTGGAGGCGGGGCTGAAGCTTCGGAAGGAAGAAGGGAGGATTCTTCCTGATCCGAAGATCTTTCGGGCACTGGTGGGGAGTCTTATATAATTGACTATCACAAGGCCGGACATCGCCTTTGCTGTCGGCCGAGTTAGTCGGTATATGCAGGAGCCACGGAAGCCTTATCTGGAGGCAGCCAAAGGGATACTGAAGTACGTGAAGGGCACCCTTGAGATGGGGTTGTCCTATGATGAGAAGTCTGACTTCAAGATGCACGGGTACACGGATGCAGATTACGGAGGTGACGCTGATGATCGCAAGTCGACATCAGGTTACGTGTTCTTGTGTGGAGCAGTTGTTATCTCGTGGTGTAGCAAAAGCAGGACTCTATTTCCCTCTCTACCACGGAGGCCGAGTACAAGGCGTCGTCCTTAGCAGCTCAGGAGTGTGTCTGGCTAAGGAGACTAGTGGAGGATGTGGACGAGGAGGTCAGCGGACCTACTGTGCTACGTGGGGACAACGAGAGTGCATTGAAACTGGTAACCAATCCAGTTTGTCATGCAAGGACCAAGCACATTGAGATCGAGCATCACTTCATCAGAGAGAAGGTGCTGGGTGGCTTGATCGCTGTGGAGCATGTGCGGAGTGAAGACAACCTTGCGGATATATTCACGAAGCCCCTATCTGCGGGGCCGTTCCGAAGGCTTCTCACATTGCTTGGAGTTGTTCCTGGAGCTCACTTCAAGGGGGAGTGTTAGATTTGAAGTGAGCTAGCGCCAGCGCTGGCTCATACTCGCCACCCCCCTTGTTTTGCCTATAAATAGAGGGGTACCACCCTCTAAAGAAAAAGATTCTGGATCTGGCGAGTATCATCAACTTTGAGCGAGTTAGAGATACCAGAGCGCCACCAGGCGAGCATCGGACTTGGAGTAAGTTCGGCAGGCGAGCATCGGACTTGGAGTAAGTTCGGCCATCTCCCTTGAGCGAGTAGCGAGTAGTGGAGATACCGCCGGCGCTAGTGCTAGCGCGCGCGGTATCGACAAGAGGCGAAGAGGCGAGCAGCGAGCTTGCGAGTATCTACTCGGGAGATAGCGCCCGGCGCTAGTGATAGCGCTCGCGCTAGCGAGTATTGGAGGAAGCTACGCGTGGCGAGTACGCGAGAAGCTTGGAGTGCGAGCAGCGAGCTTGCGAGTAGCAGAGCTAACGCCTGTCGCTAGCGATACCGCCGGCGGTAGCGAGGAGCGAGCTTCTGTAGCGAGGAGCGAGTATTGGAGCGGGTATTGATAACTTCTTAAAAGGAAGTTATTTCACTACTTATTCTACTCTAATATTCATTTAAAAAGAGGAAAATAATCCCCAATTATTGAAAATATGTTTAAATATTTTATTAATCAATGTTGGGCTGATTTCGGTCATTTTCCACGTTTTATATCTAAGATTGGTCAAATGATTCAAGTTTGGGAAGCAATGGAACATTTATTGCTGATGCAGAAAATAAGTTGCAACGCCAGAAATTTGCAGGTTGCAACGTGGCGACGGAAATTCAGATTTTTGAATTTTAAAAGAGGCGCCTATGTGTAATTCCAAAGGAGGCATCCCTTCAGATTTGGAAGGGAAGTTATGAGCACGAAAATGAGGGGGAAAATGAGGATTTTTTGGGGAGAGAGAACTTGGAGAGGGACGAGGGAACTTTTGGAGGTCTTCTTCTCTCTTGGAGATTTCGGCTAGGGCTTGGAGAAAGAAGGCGTGGATCATCACCAAGGAGAAAGATCTGAGTCTAGAAACATTCCTACAGCATTTTTGATTCCCTTAATCATGTCTAGTAAGATCTACTTTGATTTGCTACTCTTCTCTTCCTCCATGAACTAATTTTCTAAGTCTTGCATGTGTGAAGTACCTTAGTTGTGATGATGACTTGATTTTCATTTATACTTTGTGAATGTATTGATGTTGATCTTTATTAAATTTATGATCTATTCTTGGGATTTTGGTTTAAGTTTCATCTTTAAAGTGCTTGTCAAAAATTTGAGAGATGAGTCGGACTAGATGAACGTTTATTCGCACGGCGATAATCGAGAGAGGAGTCGTGTAGTTTTTAACCAAACTTTCGTATTTATACTTCATCGCGAGATTCGAGAGAGGAGCGTTGAAAGTGTATCATAAATCTTAATATAATTCCAAGAGAGAGAGAGATCTCCTCTTAAATTAGCAACCGTGATTCTAGCGCTTTTTGTTATTCTAATTTCATCTAAGTTGGAGACAACTAGAGGATTTGGGATAAACGGATAATGGTGATCGAGAGATAAAGTTATCCATTTTAGAATCGTTGCAAGATCATTGCTAATACTTCATGAATTATCATTTTTGTTGGTTGTCATCATAGCAAGGGAAAATCATATGTGAGACTATCTTTCCAAGTGAAGTAAAAGTATTTTAAGTAACCGTAATTAGAGTTGTAATTGTTGCTTTTGAATTATTTAATTATCTTTACCAATCATTTATTACTTGCTTGAATTTAGAGAAAAGGTAGAATTAATATTTGTGAGCACTAAGTTAAGCACTTCCTCGTGTGAATGATCACTTTCTCATCATTTTATTACTTGTACGACACGTGCACTTGCATATTTATATACACCTATCACGGGCGTATCAAGTTTTTGGCGCCGTTGCCGGGGAATGCGCGCTAATTTAGTGTTTTATTTCTCGCAATATTTGTGAAACCTTAGTACTTAGAGATCAAGCATTTGTTTGTTCGTGTTATTTGTTTTAATTTATTTGTCTATTTGAATACTGTTCGGTGTATGTCCAGATATAGGCAAGTAGAACTATTGTCGTTGAATTCTGAGATTGAGCGTACCTGTAGACGAAACAGGAGAGACTTTAGGACCGTCAACATTATTCATCCTGCGATGAATGATCCTGAGCCAAATAATGCTAATAATAACGATGGTCAGGTTGATCAAAATGCCCAACCGCCAGCACCACCACGTATGATTTGTCACGATTATAACACACCTCTAAGGGGAGGTTTGCACTTCAGCATTGCTCGACCAGCAATTGCTGCTAACAATTTTAAAATGGACCCACTAATTATGCAACAAGTGCAAAACAATAAGTTTGGGGGTCTAGGACATGAAGATGCAAATTCCCACTTACGAACCTTCTTAGCAATTTGCGATATGTTTAAGTTCAATGGAGCATCGGAGGATGCAATCCTATTGAGAGCATTTCCGTTCTCCTTAGAGGGTAGAGCTAAGGATTGGTTAGACTCGTTACCACATTAGTGTATCACCACATGGGATGAACTAGTCGATAGGTTCCTGAACAAATATTTTCCACCCTCTAAGACTGCAAAACTAAAAAGGGATATTACAACATTTTTACAAGGTAACGGGGAAACTCTTTACGACGCATGGGAACGTTTTAAAGAGCTGTTGAGAAAATGTCCTCATCATGGGTTGCACCAGCACCAGCAAGTGTCCACATTTTACAATGGGCTGCAAACTGCAACCATGATTTTAGTCGATGGAGCCGCTGGGGGCTCATTAATGAAAAAGTATCCTGAAGACGCGTATGTTATTTTAGAAGACTTAACATCCAATAATTATCAAGCATATGAGAGGCAAACTAATTGTAATCCAGCGGGAATCCATCAAGTGGACCAAATCACTTCTTTGGCCGCTCAGATGGCGTCGCAGTTCAATTTAATTAACAAAAGATTAGATCACTCTCAACCCCTACAACTAGTGCCCCGCTCACAGTTGAACAACTAAATCAAATAACTGAAGAAGCCAATTATGTGGGAGGGCAATCACGACAAATTCCGCCAGGATTTGCCAATCATTATCACCCTGAGTGGCGAAATCATCCAAATTTTTCCTGGAAGAATAATCAAGGGATGAATCAACCACAATGTTTTAATCAAAATATGAATCAACTACCTATCAATAACAACTCGCAACCCCAACAAGTAAACCAAAGGAAGGTGACTGATGAGTTTATCTTAGGCATGTTTCAAAAGTATGACTCAAAAATGGTAGGAATAGAATCAACGTTAAGATCACTAGAAACTACTATGGGTCAACTTGCAAATTCATTAAGTCAAAGGCCCATTGGAACTCTACCTTCTGATACCACACCCAATCCAACAAAAGATAATCATAATAATCATTGCAAGGCTATTGCACTAAGGAGTGGTGTTGAGATCCCAAGTGCGGAGGGGTTGCTTGAGAAAGTTAGGGAAGAAGAGACGAGTAAGAAGCCAAGTGAGTCGAGCATATTAGAGAAGGACGAGTTGGTTGAAAAAAATGAGGTGGAAGTGAAACAAAAAGAGAAACTAAATCAAAAGAAAGAAGTAGTCTATCCACCACCTCCATTTCTGGCTAGACTTGTTAAATCCAAACTTGACACACAGTTCCAAAAGTTTATGGAGATTTTCAAAAAGTTAACTATAAATATCCCATTTGTTGAGGCTCTTGAGCAAATGCCAAGTTATGCCAAGTTTATGAAGGATATCTTGGCAAAGAAAAGAAAGTTTGTTGATAAAGAGATAGTGGCGTTGACTGAGGAGTGTAGTGCTATATTGCAGAAGAAGTTGCCACCCAAGCTTAAGGACCCCGGTAGCTTCACAATTCCTTGTTCTATCGGTTTAAACTTTGTTGGGAGAGCTCTATGTGACCTTGGGGCGAGCATTAATCTGATGCCTTTATCTATATATAAGAAGTTTGGTTTAGGGGAGATCACACCTACATCTCTGACTCTACAGTTGGCCGATAGGTCTCTAACATTTCCCAAGGGAATTGTTGAGGACGTATTGGTTAAGGTGGATAAATTCATTTTCCCCGCCGATTTTGTGGTACTCGATATGGATGAGGACAAGGATGTCCCCATCATTCTTGGTAGACCATTCTTGGCCACCGGACGAACACTCATTGACGTCCAGAAGGGTGAGCTTACGATGAGAGTTAATGATGAGAATGTAACATTCAACATCCTCAAGGCTATGAAATTTCCAGATGATAAGGAGGAGTGTTTTTCTATTGAGGAAGTGAATGCACCTACACGTATGATGTATGATGAGAATGATTGGGAGCGTAAAATCCTGAGTGTGTTAACAAATGAAGAAATAGAAGAGGACCCAGACTTAACAGAAACTGTAGAAGCTTTAAGTATTTATGAGCATATACCAAATGCTAACATGTTTGAGTTAATAAGTAGACCAAGTGAGTCTAAGATCATGAAGCCTTCTATCTTAGAGCCACCTACACTTGAATTGAAACCGCTACCCGAAAACTTAAAGTATGTTTTTCTAGGTAAGGATAACACACTGCCGGTTATTATTGATGCATCTCTGGTTAAGGAACATGAAGAAAAATTGCTTGAGGTTCTTCGTGAATATAAAGGGGCAATGGGGTGGACCATTGCAGATATTAGAGGGATAAGTCCCTCAATTTGTATGCACAAAATTCTTTTGGAAGAAGAAGCAAAAGAGTCAGTTGAACACCAACGAAGACTTAGCCCACCAATGAAAGAAGTGGTCAAGAAGGAGATAATCAAATGGTTGGATGCGGGTATTATTTATCCTATCTCCGACAGCCGGTGGGTAAGTCCTGTTCAATGTGTGCCAAAGAAGGGGGGCATTACGGTAGTTAAGAATGAGAGCAACGAGTTGATCCCCACTAGAACGGTAACTGGATGGCGGATTTGTATGGATTATCGAAAGTTGAATAAGGCGACTAGGAAAGATCATTTCCCACTTCCATTTCTCGATCAAGTTCTTGATAGGTTAGCAGGAAATGAGTATTTCTGTTTCTTAGATGGTTACTCGGGATATAATCAAATCATGGTAGCTCCTGAGGATCAGGAGAAGACTACCTTCACCTGTGCTTTTGGGACATTTGCATTTAGGAAAATGCCCTTTGGATTGTGTAACGCTCCTGGCACATTTCAGCGCTGCATGATCGCTATTTTTACTGATCTGATTGATGAGGGGATCGAGATCTTTATGGATGATTTTTCAGTATTTGAGAGATCATTTGATGAATGTCTGAAAGTGTTGAAGAAAGCATTGGATAAGTGCATTCAAACCAATTTAATCCTAAATTGGGAAAAATGTCACTTTATGGTCAAAGAAGGAATTGTTTTAGGACACAAGGTGTCAAGGAAGGGATTGGAAGTAGATCGTGCAAAGACAGAGGTTATAGAGAAATTGCCTCCACCAACTAATGTTAAGGGAGTGCGAAGTTTTTTAGGACACGCCGGCTTTTACCGTCGTTTCATTAAGGATTTTTCGAAAATCTCTAAGCCACTAAGTCATTTATTAGAAAAAGATTCACATTTTAACTTTGATGAGGAATGTATAGCCGCCTTTCATTCTTTGAAGCAAAGTCTGATTTCTTCACCCATTATTATTTCACCCGATTGGTCTTTACCATTCACCATTATGTGCGATGCTAGCAACTTTGCTGTGGGCGCGGTTTTAGGACAAGTGTGTGACAAGGTCTTTCACACAATCTACTATGCTAGCAAGACGTTGATTGATGCACAAGTAAACTACACAACTACCGAGAAGGAGTTATTAGCAGTTGTTTTCGCTTTTGACAAATTTCGATCCTACTTGGTAGCTTCTAAAGTGATTGTTTATACGGACCATGCAGCAATTCGATTTTTAGTGGAGAAAAAGGACGCGAAACCTAGACTGATTAGGTGGGTTCTTCTCTTGCAAGAGTTCGACTTAGAGATTAAGGATCGTAAGGGAGCGGAGAATCCGGTAGCGGGCCACCTATCACGTCTGGAGTATGAGTGTGAGAATGATGTAGACATAGAGATTAGAGAGAATTTTCCCGATGAGAGGTTGCTGGCAATATCTGAGGCGAGTATGCCATGGTATGCAGACATTGTGAGCTACATAGTGAGCAATGTATTTCCCCCAGACATGGACTATCAACGAAGAAAAAGGTTTCTCCACCAGGTGAAATCTTACATTTGGGATGACCCGTATCTATTTAAGATTTGTGCTGATCAAGTGATCCGCAGATGCATCCCCGAGGTAGAAGTACAAGGTATCCTAGCGAAATGTCATGCTTCACCTTATGGTGGACATTTTATGGGAGAGAGATCGGCAATAAAAGTCCTAGAGGCTGGCTTCTATTGGCCAACACTATTTAAGGATGCTCATAGGTTCACAAAATGTTGCGATAGATGTCAAAGAACGGGAAACATCAATCGAGGGGATAGCATGCCAATAACTAATATTCTAGAGGTGGAGATTTTCGATGTGTGGGGAATAGATTTCATGGGCCCATTTGTAAACTCAAATGGAAATCTTTATATACTCTTAGCTGTGGATTACGTCTCGAAGTGGATAGAAGCTATGGCCACACCGAAGAATGACGCTAAGGTAGTACTGAAATTTCTTAAGGCTAATATTTTTTCTAGATTCGGTACACCGAGGGCCATAATAAGTGACGGTGGAGCACATTTTTGTAATAATCAATTTAAATCGCTCCTTCAAAAATATGGAGTCACTCACAAAGTCGCCCTTGCGTACCATCCTCAAACAAATGGTTTAGCTGAAGTTTCTAATAGAGAGATAAAATCAATCCTAGAAAAAACGGTTAGTGCAACTCGTAAGGATTGGTCACAAAAACTAAACGAGGCATTATGGGCTTATAGGACGGCATTTAAAACATCGATAGGCCTAACCCCATATAAAATGATCTATGACAAATCTTGCCATCTTCCCGTCGAATTGGAGCACAAAGCATATTGGGCAATAAAAATGTTGAATTTTGATCTCCAAGAAGCGGGCAAGAACAGACTTTTTCATTTGAACGAATTGGAAGAAATCAGATCTAACGCGTATGAAAATGCTAGGTTGTACAAGGAAAGGACGAAGAAATGGCATGATTTGAGGTTGCGAAGAAAGGAGTTCAAAAAAGGGCAGCTCGTCCTCCTGTATAACTCACGACTGAGATTATTCCCGGGAAAGTTGAAGTCACGATGGTCTGGACCTTTTCGGGTGGAGGAGGTACATCCATTTGGAGTTATCACGATTTGTAATGAGAGAGACGGATCAAAGTTTAAAGTAAATGGACAGAGGTTGAAGGAATATTATGAAGGTAGTGACCAGCGCGAGGCGATGGTGTTAACTTTCAGTTGAACTGAAATAGGGAATGCGTCCGGCCGGGACGTTTTAAACGAGGCGCTAGGTGGAAGGCAACCCACCATCTCTGTTATTTTTCTATCGTTCTTAGTTTGTTTTGTTTGTTTTATGTTTGTTTTTATCAATAGGAGGAAAATAGGTGATGGAAGAGATTGCAAAGTAATCTTGGTATTAAATAATTTAAAAAAAAAAAAATTCCAGATTTTAGGTTGCAACGCAAAAATTTCGCGCGTTACAACGTGCTAGCCTCGGATGTAGCTTTAATTTCTGGCAGTTTGATATTCCGCGTTGCAACGCAATATTTTTGCACGTTACAACTTGCTAGCCTCGGTGGTAGCTTTAATTCTGGCAGTTTGATATTCCGCGTTGCAACGCAATATTTTTGCACGTTACAACTTGCTAGCCTCGGTGGTAGCTTTAATTCTGGCAGTTTGATTTTCCGCGTTGCAACGCAAAAATTTTGCACGTTACAACTTGTTAGCCTCGGTGGTAGTTTTAATTTCGGGCAGTTTGAATTCCGCGTTGCAACGCATAAATTTTGCGCGTTGTAACACATAAATTTTGAATTCCGCGTTGCAACGCATAAATTTTGCGCGTTACAACGCATAAATTTTTCTTATTTTCGGACAATATTTCTGTGAAATTAGTGCTGTGATGTTTGCATACTTTAATTTTATAGCCCATTACCTTGCATTCCATTACTTTAGTTACTCGAATTGCTTGGTTAAGATATGGCTCCATCCAATATCTATGGTATACGGCTAAAGCTATTTTATTTGGGATATGCTTTTGTTTGGTTTTGTGATGCTATTTGCAGATCCTCTGGACTACTGAGCTATGATTCGAACGGAACACTCTTGGACTAGGCCTTCCTTGGGAGATTGCAACGAAAAGTGCAGAAAAAATATGAGTGGAGTATTTGTTTTATTTTTACTCTATTTCTTTCTTCGTTCAATTGGCAATGATTTCCTCTTTATATATTTTCATTGAGTTCATTACTAGGGACTAGCAATGTTTAAGTGTGGGGGTGGTTAGAGTGCAACCCCTACTGCTTGGATAAGGACTTATTTATATATGCGAACTCAATAACTCCGTCTTTGTTTTTGCAATTTAACCTATAGGACATTCTTGTTATCCAATGATAATCGAGTGGTATTGCCGGTTAATCAAACGATTTCAGTCACAGAATTTGAAATTAGTGAGAATTTTTTTTGGTAAAGCGCTCTTAAGTCTGATTTAAGCACAATTTTCCTTGAAAGATTTTACTTCAAAACCTAGCTTTTGATATGGCTTTCTAAAATATTATGGAAATGGGTGAGTAAGAACTGAGTTAGCGATGTTGGCTGAAGCTTGGGTTTATGTAGTTAAACCATTTTGCTTTGTACTTGAACTCTTTTCATGTTGATACGTATTATTCCACGCTTACCTTCCCAATATTCTTATTAGTTATGTCTTAGTATATTAGCCATTTTATGGGTGTTAAAAAAAAATGAAATGATGATTGAGATTCATAGTGATATGGGCCTAAGTATATGTATACATACCTGGAATGATCCCTACTATGCTAACAAATCATAAATTATATATAAAAAAAATATTGCATCATAGTGATTATGTGGCCTGGGTATGTACACTTATACTTGGAATGATCCCTACTATGAATATAAAAAAAGTGTGAAAATGTCAATAAACCCCATGATTTGGTGAATTATTAAGATTACGAACTAAGGGAATGTCTTTCCACTTCCAACATTATCCCTGAACGCGTAACCAAGTCGATTCTACTCTCATTTGAACTACTGATCTTTGTGTAAGCCCAATCAGTAATTTAGCTATTCTTATCCTTCCCTATGTTGCGGAGATCCATTGTTAAAAGATGTTTAGGAGTAACTAATTTCAAGGAAAGGCACACACAACACTTATGACTTTATTTGAGCTTTACCTTTCATTCGAGCTAATGGATTTGTGAATGATTGAATTCGTGTTGATTTATTGGCTTATCAGTTGAGTAAAGCGGATTTCTTTGAATAAGCCCTAGTTAATTTGTTGTTAAGGATGTGTGATTATCTGAGGTTGCACAATTTCATTAATTCTTTATCCAAGCTTTGAATTGATTATATTTGCTAGGGACTAGCAAATGACTAAGTGTGGGGGTGTGATAACTTCTCAAAAGGAAGTTATTTCACTACTTATTCTACTCTAATATTCATTTAAAAAGAGGAAAATAATCCCCAATTATTGAAAATATGTTTAAATATTTTATTAATCAATGTTGGGCTGATTTCGGTCATTTTCCATGTTTTATATCTAAGATTGGTCAAAGGATTCAAGTTTGGGAAGCAATGGAACATTTATTGCTGATGCAGAAAATAAGTTGCAACGCCAGAAATTTGCAGGTTGCAACGTGGCGACGGAAATTCAGATTTTTGAATTTTAAAAGAGGCGCCTATGTGTAATTCCAAAGGAGGCATCCCTTCAGATTTGGAAGGGAAGTTATGAGCACGAAAATGAGGGGGGAAAATGAGGATTTTTTGGGGAGAGAGAACTTGGAGAGGGACGAGGGAACTTTTGGAGGTCTTCTTCTCTCTTGGAGATTTCGGCTAGGGCTTGGAGAAAGAAGGCGTGGATCATCACCAAGGAGAAAGATCTGAGTCTAGAAACATTCCTACAGCATTTTTGATTCCCTTAATCATGTCTAGTAAGATCTATTTTGATTTGCTACTCTTCTCTTCCTCCATGAACTAATTTTCTAAGTCTTGCATGTGTGAAGTACCTTAGTTGTGATGATGACTTGATTTTCATTTATACTTTGTGAATGTATTGATGTTGATCTTTATTAAATTTATGATCTATTCTTGGGATTTTGGTTTAAGTTTCATCTTTAAAGTGCTTGGCAAAAATTCGAGAGATGAGTCGGGCTAGATGAACGTTTATTCGCACGGCGATATTCGAGAGAGGAGTCGTGTAGTTTTTAACCAAACTTCCGTATTTATACTTCATCGCGAGATTCGAGAGAGGAGCGTTGAAAGTGTATCATAAATCTTAATATAATTCCAAGAGAGAGAGAGAGATCTCCTCTTAAATTAGCAACCGTGATTCTAGCGCTTTTTGTTATTCTAATTTCATCTAAGTTGGAGACAACTAGAGGATTTGGGATAAACGAATAATGGTGATCGAGAGATAAAGTTATCCATTTTAGAATCGTTGCAAGATCATTGCTAATACTTCATGAATTATCATTTTTGTTGGTTGTCATCATAGCAAGGGAAAATCACATGTGAGACTATCTTTCCAAGTGAAGTAAAAGTATTTTAAGTAACCGTAATTAGAGTTGTAATTGTTGCTTTTGAATTATTTAATTATCTTTACCAATCATTTATTACTTGCTTGAATTTAGAGAAAAGGTAGAATTAATATTTGTGAGCACTAAGTTAAGCACTTCCTCGTGGGAACGATCACTTTCTCATCATTTTATTACTTGTACGGCACGTGCACTTGCGTATTTATATACACCTATCACGGGCGTATCAAGTATCACCTGCGCGGTGTGCTCCGGAGGAGAAGCGAACCTTGTCCGTGATCAAGTCTTACTTTCTATTGGCTGTTGTGATTCAAGTTGGATGCAACTTGTATTCAGCCGTGTTCAGTTGTAACTAGCTACCAAAATTAGTATTGTGAAAGCTTGTGTTCATCTTTGGTGTCCTTATTCTCCGGTTGGTTGACGTGTTCTTCCGACTTCAAAATATTTCACAGTACTGAGCATAAGCCCTCTTTCACTTTAGTTCTTTCTCATCTTGGACATAATAATCATGTAATTTATATATTTAATGTGATTTGTGGACTTGTTTCTTCTAATGCTTCTATTACTGTGAATTGTGGTTGGCCTGGATGATGTTGATTAGCCGGCAGGATCGGCGTGTTGTGGTGGCAACCAATCCCGTGAGTTGATGTCACCGCAAGACGGCGGTTCTGGGCGGTAAGACCCGGGAAGGAATGCAAAAAAAAGAGGGTCTTACAGGAAGAGCGTCGAGTGACCCGCAACACTTATATTTCTTTTTCTTTCTGTTTATTACCGCAATAGTTTAATCAGAGAATTGTGTTGTGGGTATACTTATTTCTGCACGAAGATTATAGTACTTTATTCATCCTCCCCAAAAATATTCTGAATGGTGTGGGGAGTTGTCGCCACTCCCTCCCTTGGGATGGGCTTAATTTCCCCTCTCTCATCATACAGATGAGGGGATGGACTCTGACATGCACCAAGTCCTCTCTTCGGCTCTGTTTGGAGAGATGCCCGCCTTCCGTTTCCCCTAAACACACCGACGCCGGTGTCACTACGTTCGTTTTTTCCGCCTTCCGGTCTCCATTCACACGGATGAGGGGATTTCCCCGTGCGAAGCTGCGAAAAAGTTTGATGTTTCTGTGACTTTTGGGTTTTAGATCCTCTCTTTTATGTGGATATAATGTGTTGGAACCAGTATTTGGCCTAACGAGGAGTTCGGACCCCTGTAAAGGGGGGCAGCTAGCGCTTACTGATCCCACGGAGGAAACTGATCGAGGACTTGGAACGAAATAAACGACCATTGGCATCAGTGAGGAGGTCCACCACACACCCGAAAGATCTTTTGAGTGTTTTCCCTCCCAATCCAAGACTGAAGTCGGGCACCTTGGAGAGCTGAAGGAGCTAACCAAAGGCGTCCTGAGGAGAAGCAAAAATCTGGACTCCTCTCCAAAGGTGCCCTTCATGGCCTGTTTATAGTCTTTTCTGTACTGGTCTGCTAATAGCGGGATTCCGCCTTTTGGTTTTGCTATGCGCACCCCAAATTGGTCTGCTAACAGCCAAACTCCACTGTTCAGAAGGGCTATTTGCAGTCCAGCAAAGGTTATCAGGGTAAATTCACTTGTAGACTACCCCTGCTGGGCAAGTGGCCCGTGAGGGCGCCACTCGCCAGCCTCTCCGCGAGCTGGGCCCACGAGATCTCTTCATGTGAGTGCAGGCGAGCTCCCACTTGTCTCGCCAGTCTGAAACTGTGAGACCTTCCTCGGCTCGCTCTGGCTAAATACACCCCAGATTGGTTCTTAACACACGCTACGCCGTCACCACTCGCTACTCGCGAGTGAGATTCCTGGTCCGCCTCGCCTTGCCTTGGCAGGATGCTCGCCGCAAATCAGCGAGTGCCTCGACAAGATATTCGCCACGAATCGGCAAGTGCTCTCTGAGGATCGCCTGTAGCTGACTTCTCCGTGAGTCGGCGAACACTGGATTGTACATAATGAGTATTGACCTTTCAATCGTCTTGCACGTTGATTACTGCAAGCTATTTTTGAATAAGATATTTGACATTACCATCTATTTTAAAAAAATTTCGACCGCATTACTTATTATTCAATCATTTTAATGGATTGAAAAATTAAAATTAAAATAATAATTAATAAAAAAATATCTCAAGTTGAATAATATTTTTTAATTAATATAGGAGTGACTCGAGAAATTATCATACACTTACTGATAGTACCACTTCCACTAGCATTCTTCGTGCATAATAAACTATCAAGTAATGGCTGAAAATGTGAATTACGCACTACGAACATGAGAGTGGAGTAGACATTATATTATGACATGATCAACAATTATTGATTAAAAAGGATGCGTTGAAATATTAATTCAATTTAATTATATACTTAAAAGTAAATTAAAATATGTTCCTCGAATAAATCAAGATATCAATATTAATTAATTTATAATTAAAACTGTTAAGATAGAGTAATTTAGATAAGTAGTAATCTTAATAAATTTAAATAATAATGCATCAATTCAAAATATGCTCACATAATAAAGCAAGATAAATATTTAGTTAATTAGTTTCATGTTCTGTCTTAGGAATAATAATAATAATGAGCGAGATTATATGCGTTATTAATAATAATAATAATAATAATGCCGTTCCGTCAAGAAAAAGTAACGGCGTTAATAATAAAAGGTCACTTTTTCTCTGGACACCGAACTTTTCAGTTTCCGTTCGAGCAGGGAGCGCCACTGGTTCGAATTCTGAAATTCGGTGAGCATTCGAACTCTCCTTCTTCTCCGGAGAGCGAGCCTGGTTCGAATTTTGAAATTCGGCAACGAACTTTCTCCTTCTCCAGCGAGCATTTCGGGCGGATCATAAAGCGGCAATGGCCATGAACGCTTTCACTCATCAACCTTATTTCGAGCGCTCTGCAGTGGTTGAATTTCTGGATCAGAGTTTGATTTCTTTTTCATTTTGGGAAGTGTTTTGTGATCTTTTGTGGGAAGATGAGAAGTTTGAGCAGGTTGGAGATGGGGCTGACCGGGGCATGCTTCTGCCTGGTAGTGGCGTTAATGGTGGCGTTGTATTGGCTGTTCTGGTGGATGAAGAGAGCTATAAGCAGAGGTTTATTGGAAGTTTGCAGGAAACCAGGACGAGACATTCTTCTTCGCTTTCTCTACTCGAAGAAGAACAGAGCATCCTCGCCGCCGAGCTCAACTGCTGCCGATCCCTGCGAAATCTGCAGCTCAGTATTCATAACGGTGGATCGTCATGAGGAATCCACCTCTGGAGGAGAAGAAGAAGAAGATGAGGAGAGCGTGGTGGCTGCGGAAGAGAACTGCTGGGCCCTCCGTGGGTTCTTTTCACCATCAGGGAGGAGACAGAGGAGGAGATGAAAGCTGCTGCTGCTGCAGAGGAGGAGGAGGAGGAGGAGGAGGAGGAGGAGGAGGAGGAGAGTTCTACAGGGAGGAGAGGAACCAGTTTGGCTGATTCTGTTGTTGAAGGAATATGGCCGGAAAGTCCAGTTGGATCTCCTCCGAAATCTGCAGCTCCGCCGCCTCCAAAGTTAAAGTCTTTGAAGGTTGGCGAGAAGACCTTCCGTGTTCCTTTTCATCCCCCTCCTCCTCCTCCTGTTGCCGCCGCTTCTTCAGAGTTAAATGATGGGTCTTTTCTCACCATTATTGTTGAGTAGAACGAGGGGAAAATGAGTCACCATCTTCTGCATTATTCACATTTGTTCTTTTTTTTTTGAATTGCTGATTTTATTATAAGTACATGCCTATTTCTTTTTCCTGTCAAATTTTATTGTATGTAAAAAATTCTTCTATATTAACACAATTGATTTGATCTTTTACTTCCTCAGCTGTAATTCATGTCCTCTGCTGAATTTATTAGAGATTCAGATAATTATATATGATTTATTATTACTAGAATATTTGCTAAATGATTATAATTGATAGCGCTGGGAGATGAAAAATGTCAGAATATCAAAGTATAAATAGTAAAATTATATTCTCAGGATTGTTCAGCTTCAATCCAAACTGTATATAATATCTGTTCATGCGAGCAAAAACTATGATCTTCATGGAAAAATCCAATCCTGAAATCATATATATCTCCGGTATTATTATAAGGTATAATGTTCTCTTATACAATAATCATGAATGTGTTTTTCATGTGCCGAACAATAATCATGAATGTTTTTGTATAAATTAATGTATTAATATACTTAAGCATATACAAACCTAAAACAAATTATGCAGAATGTGAATTGAATTTTAAATTCATTGTGCGGTCTGCCGATAACTTTTCGTAATGCAGGAGCTTGATTTAACACTAGAGTCAATCTCAATGCAGTCAGGGACGGATCTAGGGGGGCCGGCGGGGCCGTTCCCCCAAGAATTTTGCAAAATCATTAGTAAATTTAGATTCCTCTCGTCGAAGCAATGAACTTTGACTACTTACACGTCAAAAACAGTGTCCGAATGAGAGAGAAACGGCTCAGATAAGATGAAGGCCTTCAAAAAAAAAATTATGAGAGAAAGACGATGTCTGGCTCCCCTTCTACGAAGCCGCTGCCATTTTGATCTACCATGTTTCTTTGCTTCCCGCAAGCGTGCAACGGACTCTACGCCAATAGACGAGAACAACAACATTTGTATCGTCTCCAGCAGACACGTCGACACCTCCCAGCACGGTCGACGCGTCCGTTCCCTGCATCTGTCATATCCAGCATGGCCGATTGACGGATAACCACCTGTGTAACCGCCAGTGTAACCACCCGTCATGGGTGGGTGCGATTATCCGAAAATATATCAGGTTGCGTATAGAAAAATGCCTAAATAATATGTGTCCTAAACCATATAAATCTGGTCTGCAAATAACAATTATGATGGTTACGGTCTACAAATAACCACATAACTACCATAACCAACTCTGGGCCTATAAATAAGACCCCAAGCTTTCCTTCATTTCCATATTTTCTCTTCTCCCTCCTTTCCTCCTAAGTGCAAGATGTTGGATCTGTAAGCGACCTTAGCGAGGGGGGGGGGGGTGAATAAGGGTTTTAAGAACTTTAAACTTTAATAGAAAATTTTTGATATTTTGGTCGCAGTTAAATCAAAAGTAAAGAGATAATGAAATTAGAAATGAAATCAATTTTATTAAACAAGAAAAGACATGATTAACATTTATAAAATTGATTACAAAATCTGATTTCAATGACGCTAGAAATCGAAGCGAATAATATGAAAACTCTTTTTGTTTTCTATACCGACTCGTATCCCCACGAACCGGTTGGCTTTAGCCAATCTCTCCCCAGATATGGCTTCAAGTCGCTCTAGCCAATCTATCACCAGAAAGGCCTCGAGCACCCCCTAGATCTACTCCCTAGACCCAGTCGCCGTGTGGCGAATTCCTCCCTAAGTCCTACCTAGACCTAGTCGCCGTGTGGCGAATTCCCCCTAGTCCCCGCAAGGCCCTAGTCGCCGTGTGGCGAGTTCCTCTACCGAACAAAAGATATAAAAGTTACAATTTGAAAGTAAAACAAAACTCAAACTAAAGACTCCCTCAAATGTAGAACTTGATGTCGATGTAGATGCGATCGTATTGGTCTTCAAGTTCTTTGCGTTCACGAACGTTGACGGAGTTCTTCGGGCTGCTTGGAGAAGGCTCTCACGAGTGCTCTGAATATGTGGCTTCAATTCCTTCTGTAACAGCAAGCAACAACGGAGGAGGCGCGCGTCATTTTATAGAATCAACTACTACCGTCTGCGGTAGTACTACCGCCTGCGGTAGTACTACCGCCCCGCGGTAACCATATTAGGCAATGAAGCACACAGATCGTGGTAGTTTAGACAACATTTTGAGCGCCAAACACTAGCGCGCCGCGGTACCGCTAACGCCCCGCGTTAGCGAGATTTCCTTCCTTCAGCCACAATCTTCTTCCAAATCTGCTCCTCAATCAACTGCAGACGGGAAGTTTCCAAAAGCTACCGTCGGGCGTTAGACTTAACGCGCCGCGATAGTACTTGCCAAAATAGCGTCCCGTCGACATTTCTTTTTCTCCACTGTTTCCTTTCTGTCAATTGTTTCCATTTATGCTAGCGCCAGCGATAGTGCTAACGCTCCGCGGTAGAGCACATTTATTTTCATCGGGCGCATCTTTGTCGAACCGGCCTTATATTTCGTCGATCGAATTTTCCTCGAACGGGATTCGGCTTTCGTCGATCGCAAATTCGTCGAACGCAGTGATAAGCATTTCGTCGAGCGCAGCCTTCATTTCGTCGATTGAATACTAGCGCCAGCGGTAGTTGTAACGCACATTACACCATATCATGCATATGGTAGCACTTTTTTTTGTAGCGGTTTAGTAAACGCTACCAAAAGATATTTATGGTAGCGTTTAGAACCGCAACTATAGATAAATGAACGCTATTATAGAGTATCATACCTACAGTGTCATTTATTTTGTCGCGGTCATGAGAACGCTACCATAGGAACTTTATGGTCGCGTTTACAGCGCTACTATATATAATAAACGCTACTACACTCTAATTTTTTTCCCAAAATGTGATTTAAGTTTCACAAAAGAGATTGCTATCTAAAATAATTAGTACTTTAAGCTATTAAATAAGTATCATCTTTCTTGAACACCGGGCTTCGCCTTAGACGCTCTATCCATTTTATGTTCATAATTAGTTCTTTTTCTTAGTGGCGATCATAACCATTGTCATGCAAACACATATTTTAATGTCGATGGTGCTTTTGTCCAAACTTATCAGATCGAGCAAAAATGCCACATCAAACGGGCACTAAATTGACGGTGCCTAGATTTGTGATTGTCTGGTCATGAGGATAAGCTTATAATCGGCTTGAAGAGTGTTATAGTAGTGAAGACTCAAATATCATCTTGATAAGCTTTGAAAAATATGGCAAGAAAAATAAGACATCACGCGATCCTGACCCTCCTTTTTCTAATCTGCGGTTTCTACTTAAAAAACACCAACCTTCACGTCTTTACAAATCCACGACACCCTAAATATTGGCAACCCCCTCTCCCCGAGCTCTCACAAAGAGCGGCGCCCCTGTTCTCGCCGATCGACTGCTACTCTGCGGATGCCCCAACGACTGCAGGTCCGACGACTTCAACTAGCCCTTCCGTACTAAGACGCGATTTCATCTCCTCCTACGGCATCGACTCTCCAGCCGCCTGGATTGACAAAGGAACCTAACAACCAATCTCGAGCATCCCCGCCATCGACGACTCCCCGCCATCACTTTTCTTCAACATATTCTGCTACTCAACAATGTCGACGATTATCCGCCATCGACGTTCACTGCCGTCGACTACTTCCATCGACGTTCACTGCTACACTACTCGCCATCGACGTTCACTGTCTTTGCAGGTATGGATTTTTTAATCTCAGATCTACTGCGTCACGGAGGAATTTTTAATCTCAGATCTAGGGTTTAGTCGCTCTGTTCTCCAGGTATGGATTTCTTGCAGTTTCCTTACACCTCAGTTTATTACCCTAATTATTTCATTTGTAACTGGATTTGTTTGTCAAGACTGGATTTTTTTCTCCTCCATTTAACTCAATCTCACGCTAAGTCTTCCCCGTGCTTGCAATTGCAGATGTTCTGTCAATCAAAAAAGTAGGTTTTCATATATTTTGACATATGAGCGTTAATCAATGCACAAATGGATAATCAAAACCAATTAATGATAGATCTGTTCTTGATGCACAGATGGATGATCCCTTCACTTGCTGTCAAAGATGTGACAGCCGGAGAAGGTTGCAGGTCATGTGTTTGATGAAATGCTTCAATGGAATTAGAGGTGATGGTCACAACTTTTCCTGAAGCATAAATATTTGGTAATTAAGCTTTTTGAACAGCTTTTTATTGTAGTTTCTTTATCTTCTACCCGAACTAAGCAGACCCATTTTTTTAATTCCATAGAAGGAACTAAGGACTAAGGGCTGTAGAAAACTGAGTTATGACCTGAACTGGAAATAAGCAGATAGTTCAAATTATTATCAATATGAGCATTGATAATAATTATGTTCACATGAATTGATAATTATGTTCAAATGATCTTCACTTCAATTGAAAATCTCTGTAAAGCTGTATGCTTAATGTAAAAACTGCTTGGTTTGTGGTTGGTCTGTGGAATTGATTTTTTGGTGAAAATAAATTGGGAAAATCTATTTCTCTACTTTGCTTCCAATGCCTTTTTTAAGTAAACTCCAGTTTGCTTTCAAATGGAAGAATATTATAAAAATAAGCAGGTGTTCTATTATGAAAAGCTCTGCATTATAAGTTGCAGGTGTTGCATTATGAAAAGCTTTGCATTATATATAAATAAATGCAATGCCTTCTTGGATTTCACTCTTCACAATTCCAAGCAGATAAAGATGCATATTTTCTACTATAAGTAGGATTAGTTGCATCCAAGTGGGAATGATCTTGGCAATGAATGCGGATGCAGCCCACAAGAGGGCATCAAGCATGGTTAGTTGATTTTTTTTAATAATGGCAGGTTATGGGTTGGTATACTTAGCCTCTTCAAAATACTAATTCAATGCAAGCTCCGAATGTTCAGGTACATCAACTCTATTAATTCTCCCATAGTGCTAATAATTTGTAATAGTTCTAAAAATTTCAATTGGTGCAACGTGTTTTCAAATTTTGTTCAAAGTGGTCTTGATATATATTTTTTCAAATTTTTTTCATTCAATATTTCAGTTAGATAAAAAGCAATTGGGTGATCGTAACATCCTGCATGAGAATCATATTTGTGCCATTCACAGCATTAAAAATTGTTAGTACCTCTAAATAAATTTTTTTCTTAGATTAGTGCAGTCTTTTACTGTTTCTAGGAAACCTTAATACCCTCAAGTGCAATTGAACTATTTTGGACAATCATTTCTGATGGATTTTTTGTTTATAGAAATGTTGCTTATAGACACTTAGATTCTACAATTCTACAAAACTATTTCTTCCAATTCAACTAAATTTTGTTCGTGCGTGTGTTGAGTGTTTGTGCATGTATGTGTGTAAATGTGTGTGTGTGTGTGTGTGTGTGTGTGTGTGTGTGTGTGTGTGTTTATGTGTGTTCAGTGTGTGTGCATTTAAATGTGTGTGTGCATGTGATGAGTGTGTGTGTGGATGTTTGTAAATGTGTGTGTATGTATGTTGAGTGTATGTTTGTGCATGTATATAACTGTGTGTGTTGTTTTTTGGTGAATATGTGAGTGAGTGTGTGGATGTTTTGATTATGTGTATGTGTTGAGTTTTTGTGTGTGTGTGTGTGTGTGTGTGTTGAGTGTATGTGCATGTATGTGTGTAAATGTGTGTGTGTGCATGTGTTGAGTGTGTGTGTTTGGATGTATGTAAATGTGTGTGTATGTGTGTGTATGTGTGTTGAGTGTATGTTTGTGCATGTATATAAATGTGTGTGTGTGTTGAGTGTGTATGCATGTCGCACAGGTTTTCAAAGCATTTAAGATCCCTAAGCCCATGCTCTTCTCTAATACTTGACATTTATTAAGCAAATAAATCAATTCCTTGTAGCTTTTTCTGCTGTTTTAAATAAACTGTTGATTATCTATTTATGTTGTTTGCTTTGAAGCATTTTAAAGGATTAAGTTTCCCAACCATCTCATCTGTTGGTCCAAATGCTGCAGTCATTCATTATATCCCAGAGGCTGAAACATGTGCGGAACTTGACGCTGATAGCATATATCTTGTGAGTAGATGTAATAGTCTTTGAAATTATGAAGGTGTTCAACTTTTAAAAATATCTGGGCCATAATATTTTGCTTGTTGTATGAATTATCATCTTGTCTAGCATGAAAGACCTCTTTTTTTAACATTCTCGCCCTTCCGAACAAACTGTTTAGAATTTTTCATCTACTGCATGCTGTTTATTTTTAGCATTTTTGTAACTGTATTTTCTTATACAATCTTTGATGGTTCAGGTTTTGTTGGAAGTGTAGATGGTGAAGATTTTGCATATATGGCTGGGAACGAAGAAGGTCGGGTAGAGAAATTGGTGCATGAAGAAGGAAGATGGTTGTGAAGAAGGAAGAAAGACAAGAAGGATGAGCCCGTGAAGAAGAATTAGAATAATTTTCAAGAGCAGAATATTTGTTGTATATGTTTTTTCATGTAATTAATGAGTTTAGTAATGAAAATTAGTGGATTTATATATATATTGATTGTATTATTGAAGGGTTTGGGCTATCTGCCACCTTCTTTAATTTATTATTAATAAAAAAATTCATTTAAATTCTTTTACAAAATAGATATTAACTCTATTATTGTCTCATATATTTTCTTTTTTTAGTCAATTTAATAGAAAATAAATAAATTTATTAAAATGCATTTTGGGCATTATTAAAAAGATAACCGCTACCATAGCAATCATAAATGTGGCCAAATATAAGCATAAACGCTACCATAGAGTATCGTAACCGTTGTTGTAAAATGAAATAATCGCTACCATTGGATATCATAAACGCTACAATAGATGTACTTATAGTAGCGGTTGCAAAAACGTCACAATACATTGGGTAACCGCTACCATACCCTACGACCACGGCGGCGGATGTAGCGCGCGCGCAACCGCTACCGTAGACCTACAGTAGCGGTTTTTTCACCTACAGTAGCGGTTTTTGAGCGCTACCATATGCATGATATGGTGTAGTGGCACCGCGGTAGAGCACTTCGTCGGGCGAATCTTCGTCGAACGCCGCCTTCATTTCGTTGACCTCCATTTCGTCGATCGCTAGCGCCATCGGTGTTGGATCGTATAACGCCCTTAGAGGGGGGGGGGGGGGGGGGGTGAATAAGGGTGTGTTTAAAAATTAAATTTTTACTTAGTAAATTTTTAAAGAGATTTTACTTTACTAAAAAATTACTTCTAAACACTTTCAAACCAATGCAATTTTAGTATTAAACCAAAACACAAATTTCTAAGATAAAGATTATGCCATCAAATATATAATTAAAGAAAGAGACATAATTATATTAATCATGAAATTTGAGTACAATAAAAATGATCTTAACAATGCTTAAGATCAAGGCACAATTATATTTACTAAAAATTCTACAATTTTGGTTTACCAATCCTTCTCCCAAGGATCGGAAGGCTATCGCTTGTCTCTCCCAAGACCAAGCCCAAGCCTATCCTCTAGATCTTCCCAAGATCTAGACGTAGCACACAAGGCCACGATTTCCCACCAAGCCACGCAAGGACTTGGACGCTCCGCACAAGGAAGCGATTTTCCCCTAAGCCGCGCAAGGACTTAGACGCCGCACGCAAGACGACGATTTCTCTACCAATATAAAATGAAAAATATGTGAATGAAAATACAATATGAAAAGAACAACTCCCTAGAAAATCAGATCTCTGAGCGGATTGTTGAAGCCTCGAGATGATTGATGATGTAGAAGCGCGCCCGATCTCGTCTTCAATCTTCAATCCTTCTTTGCACAAATGGGAGTTGAGGAGGTTCTGGAGCTCTCTGGTTCGTATGCACTCAGGAAGGGACTGGAATTCTCAAAAGCTTGGAATGCACGAACCAAAGGAACCAATTTATAGAAATTCACTGTCGCCTGGGCGATAGTGACTGTCGGAATTTTCCGACAGCGCTAAACTGCCGCTGGAGTGCCGTCGTGGGTGGAGTCGTGGGCAGTTGTTGTAACCGCCGAGCTGTCGCCTGGGCGACATCGATGTCAGATTTCCGACAGCGCAACACTGCCGGTCGTGGGTGGAGTCGTGGGCAGTTGTTGTAACTGCCGAGCTGTCGCCTGGGCGACATCGCTGTCGGATTTCCGACAGCGCAAAACTGCCTTTCGTCGATCTGCCGTGGAGGGAAGTAGTTGTAACTTCTCTGCTGTCGCCTGGGCGACAGTGGCTGTCGGAATTTTCCGACAGTGAAATTTTCTCACATTCAATTTTAGCTCCAGCAGAAATGTGAACATCTCATACCTGTTATCTGCACACCATTGATAAAAATAGAATCAAATACAAACGGGACTTTGTTATTATCAAACTGGAGGAGTGCGAAACGCATGCTCCAACAATCTCCCCCTTTTGATAATAACAAATCCGTATAAAAAGAAATCATGTCTATTTAGATTGTTGATTTTAACCTTTGGTGTGTGTACAAAATTAACATGATATATATTTCTTGAAAATAAATGATCTACCTTTAGATGAAAGCTCCCCCTAAATGAAAGCTCCCCCTACATATATGCTCCCCCTAAATATATGCTCCCCCTAAATGAAAGCTCCCCTACATATATGCTCCCCCTAAATATATGCTCCCCCTAAATATATGATGTATTGTGTAGGTGGAATATTTATGTGTAATAGATTTGTGATTGTTCTTTTTATACTTTTAATTCTCCCCCTTTTGATATTAGCAAAAGTTAATATTAGATAAAAGAGTAGTTCTTGATGGAATGGACATAGGATATAGAAAGAAAGAGGAAGCGGAAGCACTTTATGTGAAATAATAGGAATATACCATAGTATGAATAAACTCATGAAGTGACGGTATAGCCATATGAAGTAATGAAAGAAAATAACTTAAACATGAGTAAGATCATTTGAAAGTATCATAGAAAGACACAATAGTGTATAGAATTATGGAATATTTTCGGTCCAATTCTCATGAGATGAATATTTATTTAACATAATGATGTGTACATGTGATACTTAGATCAAACATATGAAGCTATTTAATTTACATGATCATTGAAATGTAGAACATAATAAAAGCACATAAAGGCAACTTTGACTTTGAAGATATAGCACAAGATGAATAGAAAACCATGTTTCTTTTGCACAAGACACTTTACAATTCTGTCCAAGGTGCTTAACCTCACAATGCTCATTAACACTTATCAGGAGGGTAAGTAGTGCTTGGTGGAGTATCCTTGTCTTTATTTTAATTTTTTTTTATCACAGATGTTGTGATATCTTAATTTTGATATATTGATATATTTTTTTAAATGACCAAGGATCTCCGAATTCACTTGAATCGCAAAAGATGGTGTATATTTTGTTGTGCTAACAAATCAAGGGTGAAAGTTGTATTTAAGAAGTGCTATTTTATTATGTTAAAGCAAATATGATCCATGTATATATTAAAGAAGTACACATATGTATTGATCAAAAGAAGTGAACGTGATAGTTCATTATGATAGATAAACAATTTCTCATACTTAGAGGCATGCGAAAACAATTTCCAATGGTCTAAACAACTAAGTAGAAGTGTCAATACGATGATAGCTTGGAAATGAAATCATATAAACATGTAAGTCATTTTTTTTAAATAAATAGCACATGGTTTGTCATCAAGTCATGAGGTGAAGCATTAATAATGACATATAACTATTGTAGATCATCAAAGGGACCCAACATTGATTTTTTAGTACATTTGGAGCTGTCGGAAAATTCCGACACCCACTGTCGCCTGGGCGACAGCCAAAAGTATAAATAGGGCATCAGACCGAGTCAAACCCTATTGTGCTTCATTTTTCTGGACTGTTGAGAGAGAGAGGGCTGTCGGAAATCGGCGACATCTCAAGATCTAAGGTATGGGAGTTTGCTTTTTATGGTTTTGACTCCAAATTTTTTTTTGTTGGATTTTTTATTTTGAAAGTAGAGAAGAAGGAAAATGTAGTTTTCATGTTGATTTTTGATGAATGGTGTAGGTTTTTGAAGTTTAGTTTTTTTTATTATTTAAAAAAAATGTAGATCTAGTTTAAAAACAAGTGGATCTTGTTGGATCTTTGTGAAAATTTTTGATTTTGTGATTTTTGTGATGAAGGGTTCCATTTGTTCATTCTCTAAAGGGTTTTGGTAGATCTAGTTTAGTGTATAGGGTTGAAGATGATGAATAGTAAAGAATTTGTAGAATATGTTGATTTGAAAAACATAAATTTTTTTTTTTAAAGCGTGATGTTGAAACATTGATTTTGAGTAGATCTGGAAGGATATGTAAAAAATTTTGAGAGAAATCACTTGGTGAGCTGTCGGAAAATTCCGACACCCACTGTCGCCTGGGCGACATCGATGTCGGATTTCTGACAGCGCAACACTGCCGGTCGTGGGTGGAGTCGTGGGCAGTTGTTGTAACCGCCGAGCTGTCGCCTGGGCGACATCGGTGTCGGATTTCCGACAGCGCAAAACTGCCTTTCGTCGATCTGCCGTGGAGGGAAGTAGTTGTAACTTCTCTGCTGTCGCCTGGGCGACAGTGGCTGTCGGAATTTTCCGACAGTGAAATTTTCCCACATTCAATTTTAGCTCCAGCAGAAATGTGAACATCTCATACCTGTTATCTGCACACCATTGATAAAAATAGAATCAAATACAAACGGGACTTTGTTATTATCAAACCGGAGGAGTGCGAAACGCATGCTCCAACAAGCGGTAGTTCAAGCGCGGCGCGGTAAAGCATGCCTTTCGTCGAGCGCAGGTTTCATTTTGTCAAGCGCCAGTTAGTCGAACGCAACTTCCATTTCGTCGAAAGTAGGTTTCCTTCTCAGCGGTTGTTTGCGCAACGGTAGTCTTAACGCTGCGCGGTAGTAACAAAAATATATTTCCATGGAGATTTGAAAGCACTGAATCCTGCATACTATAAACACAAAACAAGTATGATCAAATACAATTGGATTTGTTATTGTCAAACCAAGAGATGCGGAAAGTATGTTCCAACAGACTCCCCCTTTTGATAATAACAAATCCTCTTAGAAAGAAATAATTCAATTGATAGGAATTTGTGTTTATAATAGAGAACTAACATAGATAGCATGAAAATTGGGCATGTTCAAATGCTCCCCCTAAATGAATTCTCCCCCTAAGTGAATGCCCCCCCTACAACAAAACTTCCTATGAACTTGACTCCCCAAAACATGTTAATTTCTTTCAAATTTATTCTCCCCCTTTTGGTATTATCAAAATAGGGTGGAGAGGTAGTCCAACAAAAAGTGTGCAATAACTGTGTAGAGAGAGAATGATCATGATAAAGAGTGAAACGCTTAGGAAAAAATACAATAGATAGGAGAGAAAAAAAAGGAATGTGAAGAATTTTTAGTAAAGAAATCACTTGTTGGGAACAACATATGCATGATCGAGCGTACAAGTAGTAAAGAGGTGGAAAGCATGACGAAATACTTTTTGAAGTGAACATCTATATAAGAGTTGTGAAGCATAGTAGATGATTAAGAATTTGAGACAACAAAATAGATGTTGTAGCATTTTAAGTACACAAAATAATTTTAGTTGTAACATAGCCATATACTAGTTTGGAAAGGTATGCAATACAGAGTTCTCATGGCGTAGCGGAAAAAATATGTAAGCATGATACAAGATATCAAGTCAAGATGGAAGAATACAATGTTCTAAATTGAGAAAACAAGTACACTTATACATTGTATTGATCATGCAAGACTATCTAGTGCATTTACTTAAGAATTTAGAGAATACGTGTAGATATGTAATAGACTCCAATTCTCATGAGTAGAAGGCTTACAAGTGAAAATGATGTTTATAAAATAGTGTTTTTGATAAAAGTATACATATGAGTTAATCAAAACACATGATATGTATAATGGAATAAACACAGTATTATTGAAAAAACACTTTTAGAGTTACTTCTACCCACAAAGCTATATAAAATTTTCAATGCACATAGAAGAATAATACAACTACTAAGGTGCTCTGCACACACAATGCTTATTAAGACTTATCAGGGTGCAAAGTAGTGTTTGGGGAATCACAATTATTATTTTGAATTTTAGTTTTTTTTGTGATTCGGTGTACAAGAAGAAGTAGTGTAAAAGGAAAAATGTTTGCAACAAGGCACTTTACAATTCTCTCCAAGGTGCTCAACCTCACAATGCTCATTAAGACTTATCAGGAGGGTGAGTAGTGCTTGGTGGAGTTATCTTTGTCAATT
Source organism: Dactylorhiza incarnata (assembly GCA_033032865.1). Taxonomy (NCBI): domain Eukaryota; kingdom Viridiplantae; phylum Streptophyta; class Magnoliopsida; order Asparagales; family Orchidaceae; genus Dactylorhiza; species Dactylorhiza incarnata. Next base: position 3,104,046 of record JAWHQI010000281.1, read on the forward strand.
ATTTATTTGAATTTTTGCTTAACGACAAAGGTCTCCGAATTCACTTGTATGTGCAAACAAAAGCTTTTTGAAAAGACACACTTCTTCAAAAATAGGTGCATGAAAAAGATTTTTACTTGTGGTGTAGGTAAAACTAAGCATGTCTAACAATAATAATAGGTTGTTACACTACACAATCATGAAGGACAAGATTAAATTCATATGTATATCAAAAAGTGTGAGTAAAAAAAAATCATTTGCAAATATAAGTCATTTACTCATACATAAAGGCATGTTATGCAATACTACACATGATTTCTATAATCTATTTCAAAGCACACATAAGATAATGATCAAGGCATGATACAAAAACAATGTTATTAAGATACTTGAAATAGAGAACGAAACATTGTATACAAAACTTGGCAAGATAAACCATATCATCCATGAAACATAGAAAATTACATCAATTTTTATAGATTTTAAGTTTTTTTTTTCAAAAACAAAAATAAAACAAATAAAAAGCATTTTTTTGTTGTTTTGATTGGTTTTTCAAATTTTGTAGTTGATTTTGATATATAGAAAAGCAAATAAACAAAATTTATTTTATAGAAATAAAACAAAACATGTTTATGGTTGGATTTTGATTTGTTTTACAGCTTTTTTGTTTTTAGAATTTTAAAAGAAAATAACAAAAAAAAAATGAAAGAGAAAACAGGAAATTCAGAAATGACAGAATTCGAATTTTTGGGAAAGCGTAAAATTTTTCAGAATTTTTCTTTTGAATACAGTTGTGCAGAATAGTGGCAATGTTGTTCAATACAGAAATCAGATATGTTTGGTCATGAAAATACGAATTTTAGTCGAAAAAATAAATACCCATAGAAAAAGGTACGCTACCGCCAGCGATATAGTTACCGCGCCGCGGTAGCCGTGTGAAATAAAAGGATTTGACCCGGTCAGATCTCATTTGGTCAAGGGTTTTTTGGATCTCATATTTTTTTTTCTTCAACTTACGTCGGCGATAGAAGTAGGTAAGGTTTTTCTTTTGTTGTTTTACTTTCTTTTATGGTTCATGTTAGTGATTCAAGCTAGGATCTAGCTGATTTGAAGGAATTTCATGGCAGTGTGGTTATAGGAGGATGTTTGACAACTTTTTCAAGTCATTTTGGTAGATCTATGAGTTATTGTTTTATGTATTCATGTTAGATTAGTTGAAATATCTCAGATCTGAAATTTTCGAGCTTTTTCGAAATGATTTGGAGGATTTTTTTTGGTGGAAACGAAGGAGGAAGACGAACAGTAGTTTCGTCAGCTACCGCGCGGCGGTAGAATCTACCGCTCCGCGGTAACTCTCCTGTACAGATTTTGATGTTTTTCCTTCAATTCTATTTTGGTTCAGATTTGAGAATGGCTTCCTCCAGTGGTCACGCTCGACGATCAAACGTAGATCGGAATCGGGATGGTGGAAATATATTTCCCGGTATTGAGGATGCTACCATCGGAGTGGCTATGACGGTGGGGGTAGAATTACCCGTTCATGCGCATATATACAAATATTTGGCTGATGCAGGTGTTCTCTCAGTGATCATAGATGATAACTTTTCTTCAGTTTTAGTAAGGGAATTTTACATGAGATTGGAGGATCCGGCTCGGACTGATCTCCAAGTAGGAGTACGTTCCTATGTCCAGGGTCATGAGGTAGTAATAACTCATGAAGATTTACGTGAGGAGTTTGGTCTAGAGTGGAGTAATAATCTCTTGGATATTGTTGAGAGGTTTCGAACACTTCGAAACTGGACTCGAATAAATGAAGTGTTGCATGGTCAAGAAGGTGTGGAGGATTTGATTTCATCGGTTGCAACACTAACTCCTGACGCATACATTATCCAAGAGATCCTACGACGTACGATCATGATAAAGGGGGGAGATACAAGGATGATCACATCGCAATTGTGTATGGTCACTTACCATATTTTAGAAAAAATTCAGTTTGATATGGCAGATCTCCTACTATCAATGATCCGATATACATATAAATTGAAAGATCCACGGCGACAGCGATTGAATACTCTTCCGTTGGGAGGAATAATTCAACGAATTGTTTACAAGAAATGTCGGTCTCTCAATAGGGAGGTTTATCATCTTGATTATCGACCAGCCAGATTATCTACCCTATCAATTCATCCTCCACGATGAGAAAGGGCTCCATCTTCACAACCTCAAGTTCGACGAGGTGTGTCAGTGAGAGAGACCCAGCGAGAACTACAGGAGCTAGCGGAGCAGAGAGCGAACCTAAATAGGAAAGTGACACGAATGTCGAAGAAGATATCCGGTATCGAAAAGATGGTACGGAAGATAATTGTGGCACTTAAATTAACTCCATCACCGCCAAGAGAGGAGAGTCTTGAAGAGGAGCAGCCACGACGATCAGTTCGTCGGAGACGTCGTGGAGGTGATGAAGGGGAGAGAAGCAGTATGGGGGCTGGAGAATAGGATAATGAATTTTATTTTCATTTTTGTAATTAATGCAGGTTATCAGGGACAACAAGACAGACTGATGTTACTAACGCGTGGCGCTAGTTCTAGCGTTGGCGTTAGTATCAGCATACTATTTAGGTTTATATATTTTCTTCAGTTTGGACTAATGTCTGGCTTTGTTTAAGTGTTCTTTTATGCTTACCTTGCTGAAATAGTTTAGGGATCTCCTGCATGGTTATGATTTTTTTTTACATCATAGTTTGATAATTATTCTTATTTGTCTTGGCATTATCATATGAAAAGTTAAATTATCATGTGGCATTATCATAGCTATTTCAATTTAGTATTAATGAATTTTGATTTAATATGTGAAAATCATATTACAAGTTATATAAAGTGATCTCATCATGATGGCTCAAAGAAACAAAAAAAAAAACAAAAAGGAAATTAAGCATGTCATGAAGTAGAAAATTGATATTTCTTTTTTAGTTGATTTCTACTTCATGCAAATAATTGGATACTAATGAATGAGAGATTTAAGTATCCAAAGAGGACCGGGTGTGACGGTTCCTTTGGGTACCCAAATACATCGTATTTGCTTTTGGGGAGATGGAAGTGAATGAGCCCTTTTGAGTGAAATTTGTGTTTCATCTTTAACTTTGGGTCTCCATTCAAACCTTGGTTTAATATTTTTCTTATATGGCAAATTTCCATGATGATTTTGTAAAACACTGTTTATAGGAAATTTGTGAACATTTAATTTTATGTTGGGAAAAACATGATTTTGTAAATAATAATGATTTGGAATTTCATTTTCAGGTATTTGATATTTTTCATTTCCTTTGTTAGGCTTTAGACATATTATGAAAATTCATATTTAACTTGTTTTTGGAATTTATTTGAAATTGTTGATTTATGTGTTGAGAATTTTTCTTTATGATTTCCTTAAGCAAGTTAACTTTTGTTTCCAATTCATAATTTTTCGCTTTGAGTTCATGTTTAGCTTTATTATATGTCATTGTGCTATTTTTGAGAGTGGATACGATAGACTCAATGTGATTGTTATATTCATTTCTAAAGTCATCAAAAATTTCATCCATCTCTTTAATTTCAATTTTATAGTTTTGCACATATCACAATTATTTTTTAACGATGAATTTTCTAAAGACAATTTTTCATTGCGTTCTTTTATACAAATAAATTCCTTTTGAAGTTTCTTGTATTTTTCTTTAATATCATTACAATCAAAACAAGATATAGAGTTTCAAATGAAAAACATGATGGAGATACAAACATTTCATTTTTGGATTCTACATTCACATTTGCTTTCAAGGTTTTATTTTCTAAACGTAGTTTTGCATTAGCCATTTTTAGTTTCTTAATCTTACGTTTAGTAGTTTGTAGTAATTGCAATGTAGAAATAGAGATACAAAAAATAGAATTTGATTTCCTTACATTGCTTGTGGATGAGGCAAGATTTGAACATTTTGTTCCTTTGTCTTATTCATCTTCCTCTTCCAAACAAAAGTTTCCATCATCCTTTCCGCTTGATGAGCACTTCATGGATCCATCATGAGAGGAGCATTCTTGAAGACTTTTGCACGCTTGCATATTCTCTGGTTCTTGCGATTGTTCCATACCTGTAGAAGGAGAATCATAAGTTCTTTCAAGAAAATTCCAAATCTCATAAGCGATAGGTAAAGTATAAATAAGTTTGAAAATATTTTGGTCTAACGCACAAAATATACTATTCATAGATTTTGCATTTAAAACAATTTCGTTTCTATTTAGTACGCTAGGTGGCTTTTCAATAGTAATATTCCAAACTTTTTCATCTAAGGCCTTAAGAAAACTTTTCATTAATATTTCCACCCTTTAAAGTTTTTGCCCATAAATAAAGATGGTGATAATACTTTTTCATTTATATTAAAATTTTCTCCACTAGTAGAAGCGAGATCATGATCAAGAGACGCCATTATTCTCGGTTGTTAAGCCGATTTGGAATAACTTGACTCTGATACCACTTGTTATATCTGTAGGCGCCCTTAGAGGGGGGGGGGGGGGGGTGAATAAGGGTCTTAAAAACTCTAAACTTTAGTAGAAAACTTTTGATATTTTGGTCGCAGTTAAATCAAAAGTAAAGAGATAATAAAATTAGAAATGAAATCAATTTTATTAAACAAGAAAAGACATGATTAACATTTATAAAATTGATTACAAAATCTGATTTTAATGACGCTAGAAATCGAAGCGAATAATATGAAAACCACTTTTGTTTTCTATACCGATTCGTATCCTCACGAACTGGTTGGCTTTAGTCGATCTCTCCCCAGATAGGCCTCAAGCCGCTTTAGCCAATCTATTACCAGAAAGGCCTCGAGCACCCCCTAGATCTACTCCCTAGAGCCAGTCGCCGTGTGGCGAATTCCTCCCTAAGTCCTACCTAGACCTAGTCGTCGTGTGGCGAATTCCCCTTAGTCCCCGCAAGGTCATAGTCGCCGTGTGGCGAGTTCCTCTACCAAACAAAAGATATAAAGGTTACAATTTGAAAGTAAAACAAAATTCAAACAAAAGACTCCCTCAAATGTAGAACTTGATGTCGATGTAGATGCGATCGTATTGGTCTTCAAGTTCTTTGTGTTCACGAACGTTGACGGAGTTCTTCGGGCTGCTTGGAGAAAGGCTCTCACGAGTGCTCTGAATATGTGGCTTCAATTCCTTCTGTAACAGCAAGCAACAACGGAGGAGGTGCACGTCATTTTATAGAATCAGCCACTACCGCATGCGGTAGTACTACCGCCCCACGGTAACCATATTAGACAATGAAGCACACAGATCGTGGTAGTTTAGGAAACATTTTGAGCGCCAAACACTAGCGCGCCGCGGTACCGCTAACGCCCTGCGTTAGCGAGATTTCCTTCCTTCAGCCAGACTCTTCTTCCAAATATGCTCCTCAATCAACTGCAGACGGGAAGTTTCCAAAAGCTACCGCCGGGCGTCAGACTTAACGAGTCGCGATAGTACTTGCCAAAATAGCGTACCATCGACATTCCTTTTTCTCCACTGTTTCCTTTCTGTCAATTGTTTCCATTTATGCTAGCGCCAGCGATAGTGCTAACGCTCCGCGGTAGAGCACATTTCTTTTCGTCGGGCGCATCTTTGTCGAACCGGCCTTATATTTCGTCGATCAAATTTTTGTCGAACGGGATTCGGTTTTCGTCGATCGCAAATTCGTCGAACGCAGTGATACGCATTTCATCGAGCGCAGCCTTCATTTCGTCGATCGAATACTAGCGCCAGCGGTAGTTGTAACGCACCGCGGTAGAGCACTTCATCGAGCGCATCTTTGTCGAACGCCGTCTTCATTTCGTCGACCTCCATTTCGTCGAACGCTAGCGCCAGTGGTAGTTCAAGCGCGCCGCGGTAAAGCATGCCTTTCGTCGAGCGCAGGTTTCATTTCGTCGAGCGCCAGTTCGTCGAACGCAGCTTCCATTTCGTTGAACGCAGGTTTCGTTCTCAGCGGTTTCTTCTCAGCGGTTTCTTCTTAGCGGTTGTTAGCGCCAGCAGTAGTCTTAACGCTGCGCGGTAGTAACAAAAACATGTTTCCATGGAGATTTGAAAGCACTGAATCCTGCATACTATAAACACAAAACAAGTATGATCAAATACAATGGGATTTGTTATTGTCAAACCAAGAGATGCGGAAAGCATGTTCCAACACAAGAGAGAGAGGGAGAGATCCCTTGAAGATCTTCATCATCTTCGAAGGAGAGCTTGGACAATTTTCGAGCGCATAGAAGACGGTTCAGAAATCTTCGTCCTCCTCCAAGCTTCGTTCCGAGCACGAAACGTCTCGCGATCGCCACCTCCAAGGCAACGATGAGCTTCACGCTTCAAATACCGCCATCAAACTCCGAAGTGATCCAAGAGCCTAGCGCGCACCCCTTGATTTCCCAATCGCAAGCAGAAGGTCGTACTTGCCTCAGAGCGCGGTGCTTCCCACCGGGGTACAAAATAAAACAGCTTTGAGAGCAGTGGCATGTCACCCTCTGAACGCTTCCCTCTCTCTCTCCCACAAATTGTAATGAGGAGCGGCCTGTCACACTCGATTTTTCAAAAAGCCTTGTAAAGAAGCAGTTGATAGTGAAGTTAGGTCGGCACCGAACCGACCACGTGGGTTTTTACCTCTTTCTGAGGTTTTCCACGGTAAAAAAGATTTCTTGCCAACCGTCTCAATTTTCTGCGATTAATTGCACGTTTGTCTGCTCCCTGGCTAATGCGGTCATTCTAGTACTACACCATATCATGCATATGGTAGCACTCAAAAACCGCTACTGTAGGTGAAAAAACTGCTACTGTAGGTCTACGGTAGCGGTTGCGCGCGCGCTACATCCGCCGCCGTGGTCGTAGGGTATGGTAGCGGTTACCCAATGTATTGTGATGTTTTTCTAACCGCTACTATAGGTACATCTATTGTAGCGTTTATGATATCCAATGGTAGCGATTATTTCATTTTACAGCAACGGTTACGATACTCTATTGTAGCGTTTATGCTTATATTTGGCAACATTTATGATACTTTATGGTAGCATTTATGCTTATATTTGACAACATTTAAGATACTCTATGGTAGCGTTTATGCTTGCATTTGGCAACATATATGATTTTCTATGGCAGCATTTATGCTTGTATTTGGCAACATTTATGATCTTCTATGGATGATATCGTTTATGCTTGTATTTGATCACAAAATAAATTTTAATAAATTTATTTATTTGCCATTAAATTGAATAAAGAATATAGACAATAATAGATATAAAATCTATTTTGTGAAAAAAATATTTTTATTAATAATAAAAAGGTGGGAGATAGCCCAAACCCCTCAATACAAATCAATGGTGCACTTATCTATATTAAACTCAATGTATACATGAAAAAAATTTCATAATAAACAATCTGTTCATGAAAATTAATCTCTTTCTTCTTCACGGGATCGTCCTTGTATTCTTCCTTCTTCGGTGACTCCTTTAATGCCTCCTTCACAGTGCCAGCTCCATACACTTGCTCTCCTGAAGCATCTTTGCGGGTGAGAAACAAATTTGGAGGGCTAAGAGATCGTTCAATTCAAGTGCCTACATGAATGAGAAACAAATCATAACCACGCAGTATCATACAAATTTGCTACTCTAGCATAGAAATACATAATCAACAATAATTAATTATCAAGAAAAAAATAACTACAAAATTAAATAGGCGTACACAAGAATAGAACGAAATTAGACATGGGTATAAGAATAGAAAAATAAAATAAGACATGCGGCTTGCTACCCTTTGAGTATCTGCTACAATGGCAAACTTGATCACATGCTCAAAACCACGAAAACTACCATCTTCTTTTGCAGCAAGTTGCACCTCTCCAGCTTTTTTGAAGAACTCAACCCTACATCCATAATGATTTTTATTAAACATGCAAGTATATAGTGAATGGGAAAAAAGGTAAAAAGAAAGATTGGGTAACGTGTGAAAATTGGTGGTAGTGTATATATATGGTCATTTCCTAGAACCTCTCATCCAATTTTGCGCAAGCAAACTGCAGCCAACAGTTTGCGCAAGCAAACTGCTGCTGGTAGCAGTTTGGTGGTAGTGTATATATATGGTCATTTTCTAGAACCTCTCATCCAACTTTGCGCAAGCAAACTGCTGCTGGTAGCAGTTTGCTTGCGCAAACTGCTGCTGGCAGCAGTTTGTTGCTGCTGCAGTTTGCTTGCGCAAACTGCTGCTGGCAGCAGTTTGTTGCTGCTGCAGTTTGCGCAAGCAAGCAAACTGCAGCAGCAGTTTGCACAAACTGCTGCCAGTTTGCTGCTGCAGTTCCGGTGATAAATTGTGTGTGTGCGTGTGCAAGAGACAAAAATCATACAAATCATCCTTCGTTAACGGCATGTTTTGTTTGAACCCTAGAGAATGTAAAGGCAATTTAATTCAAAATTCATATTTTGTGATTGGTTACAATATATAATTAATAAACATTTAAATTTACGTCAGAAATGCGTGCAAGTGTATTTCCTCATAATAATAACTAACATAAAGGGAAGGGTCTTCTGACTTCTATGCACAATATTTCCTTCAAATCAAATAGAGGAAAGGGCGCGCGTTTGGGTTTGAAGGAATTAAGCGTGGTGTTTGATTCGAATGTAAATAATTGTTTACATTCAACTTCTCATCAATCAAACTAGCACGTGAAAACCAAATGTTCTTCACTACTCTAATTTTGATTACCTTTACATTTACTCACTTTCAATCCTTCCTAACAAAAAAAGCCCAAATCTTTAGTAGAACTAATTAGGAACGATAGGCATTAATAAGCATACCATGCTTCTTTTTCGTAATCTCTTATCTTGAGTCGAACGGCTCCCATCGCCCCCGGAGGCGCGCCTAAGTTTGCCCCCAAGAATTCCGCTCTCCAGAGAAGAAATTGGCTACGGGAAACACGAGTTTCAGAATTGGCGAGGATAGGTTAATAAAATGATACATTACAGTGGGAGAAAATGAACCTCATGCTTGCTGATGGGAGTGGTGGCTGGCTCTGGCACTTTCCCGGTGGCCACCTGCCCGCTGCGAATTGATTCGCTTCTATGCGCTTCAGACCGCCCACGTGTGCGGGTGAGATCTGATCCAATGGAGTGCAGGCAGCCGTAGGTAGAGCCATCTTTCCTGTTGTGATCTAAAATGAAAGGAAAATTATTTGCAGATATATCAAAGAATATGAAGATAAAATGATCTTCATTCAAATAATTAAATTACAATAGAAAGGCCGCAAATGAAAAAAGAACCTTCGAGCTGATGGTCATCGATGGTGAACTCGTATGGCTGGGTTTCAATCTCCTGCAACAAAGTGGGTTTTTCTCAAGGAAGGGATATATGGCTCTACAATCTTAAATGTATGCATTTTCAAGAGATCACCTGAATTCCCAACAACAGCACATGTCCTGAACTGCCACGGATGAAAAGGAGGCTTTGACGGCAAAATCAAATTAAGGTGCTCCTCGCAAAGAGAACGATTGTAGCATTTCTCTGCACCCCTTATGAGAATAAGACATTGCCGATCTCAAAAAACAAGTAATAGTTGGAGCATGAAACTAAATGCAAAAGACTTGTAAGGCATCTTACAACTGTGCAATCCACCTGGAAAGTATCCACCTCCTGCAATAATAATGCCTCAAACCGCACACACCCAAGCAGAACTTGGTTCAGGAAATCCACCAAATACGTGGGATGCACCAACTATATGTCTCTTTGAATAATCAATCCAACCCCATCCTATACCCATGCCCTTATAGACAGCCATGACACATTCTAATTTTCTAGATAAAGCACAGAAACATAAATAAAATAGCTCACAACCATAGTCCAAACAGAACATCAACTAGTGCACAACAAATCATATGAATGCAAATCAACATGGAATGAAAATTAACAAACAACCCATTAAACATGAAGAGTGAAATTAGTTGCATAAATTATCATAGGAAACATGGTCGCATTTATGCTGCAAAAAATATAATCCTGCAAATAAGACATTACTCAAAAGCAACATAAGATGAGCTGTTTGCATTCCTTGTCCCATATCCGCTAATGGCATCTCCTGGAGATTGGATCCCTGTCATCAATCCAGCAAGAATAGAATCTGAATCAAGATTAGGAATGACACGTTGTAGGTTGATTAAGACTGTTGAAAGAATCTCCTGCGTCAATTCATCCTTAACCCTTGATGTGATAGACTTCACAAGGTCTACCGGAACTTTTACGTTGATGCCATCAACCAATGTTGCACCAGTACTTGATGACGATGCCTTCAAATCAGATTTAGTCACACCCTTTCCCATTAGCCTGACACGACCCGGACGATCTTTCTGCATTACAACATTGAACGGATCATTTGTGCTACAATTCTCTTCCTGTTGCGCTTGCAATTGCTCCATTTCAGCCCGTATTATAGCTTATATATTTTAGTAATTAATAATATAAACACCAAAGACTTGAGCAAGATAACATGCATAATTACAATTTTCTTTGGGTATATTCAAAGGATTTCTTGTACTCTCGGGTAAGAACTCTTTTGCGGGTCTCGGTAAACATTTGCACTACTGTGGGAGGTTCTTTGTTTGCATTAGCCTTTTGCTATAAATGACAATAGAATAAATATTAAGCTACAAATAGGAAGTTCTGAATTCCTGAATCACAAAATCACATTCCAACTCATTTCTTAAGCATGCAAAACTTGTTCGGCCTGTTGTGTGCATATTTTTTTGCTTTTTTCGGCATCACTTATTTCTTCTTGCTAATTTCTGCACATTATCAAAATGTATCGTCTTCCAAATAGAAGGAAAAAAGGAAAGGTCAAACCAAAATAATTATAAAAATAAACTTAACATACCTTATATTGCTTGGACCCTAATATCTCGATAAATCCCTTGAATTGTTCTTCAGGAATACCTTTGGGTCGATTCAAGAGTCTCTCCTTGTCATTGTCATATGGCTTATAAAACTTATGTTTGATTATGTTCTTATATCTTCGCCAACTGCTATTAATTGTTGCAAGAGTCCACTTCTTTCCTTCATCTGGAATAATCCACTTTTTCTACCCAAAAATAATTATTTTTTTGGAAATTAATTTATAAACAGAAATTAACCGATAAAAAAATGTTAGCAACTTACTTGCACATAACTCCACATTTTTTCTTTAGTGTTCAGCAACCTCCAATCTGTACAATCTATACGACAAAGACTTGGAATTCGAGCCAATGTACCCAAAAAGCTTGCAAATTGGTTCACGACTGTTCTATCAGGGCCTATTGGCTGGTTGTGCTCATTTAAAATAATGACAACACGATGCTCAAACTTTCTACTGTGTATCTCTTTCATCATGGTTCGGCCCCTACACTTTTGTGCTTCAGGTGCTGCAAAAATCAAAGAATATCATAATTAGATGTTGATTAAAAGAGAACAACGTTAACAAATTAAGAAAACACTCCACACACACACACACATACCTTTCTCTGTCTATGGATTTGTCTCTTTCCCTATCTCTTTACCAGGCATACTTTCTTCATGTAGGTCCACGTCAAGATTATTTAGTTCCTCCTCTGGAACTAAATCTTCGCAAATATCCGGCTCTAAATTTAAATCCTCCTCCTCAAAAACATGAGGGAGATCTACACCATCATCCTCAATATTATTAAGTTCATCATCAACAAATTCTGGATCTTGACGCTGCTCTTCAAGATGAGGTGCATCTATTTGTAACAAATCTTCATTCGTTGTTTGGAATGCTCCTTTCCTTGATCTCGTTTTCATTCGTAAATAATGGACCATCGAGCCCGGTTTACAATATTTAACAGGTTGTTTGGACTGCTTCATTGCTTGAGTTATCTAAAATATTTAACAACTGTTTCAGGAAATAAACTATGCATTAAAGTATTTGTGAAACCAAAATTATTATAATATAGAGAAAGTCAAAAATACAAGTTTCTGCAGACAACACCTGCTGCACATACACACACCTGCCGACTACACCTGCAGCACATACACACACACACCTTGCTGCACACATGCACATTCGTGCACATACAGATACACAATGATGTACACTCAACATCACACACTGCTGCACACACACACACATTCGTGCACATACACACATGTTGCACCTACACACACCTGCTGCACATACACACACCTGCTGCACATACACACACTTTCCTGCACATACACACACACACACCTGCTGCACATACACACACTTTCCTGCACATACACACACACACACCTGCTGCACATACACACACTTTCTTGCACATACACACACCTGCTGCACATACACACACATTCCTGCACATACACACACTTTCCTGCACATACACACACACACACACACCTGCTGCACATACACACACTTTCCTGCACATACACACACACACACACCTGCTGCACATACACACACTTTCCTGCACATACACACACCTGCTGGCTGCTGCACATACACACACATTCCTGCACATACACACACTTTCCTGCACATACACACACACACACTTTGTTATACACGCACACACGGTTCTGCACATAACAACACACACATGCACAATTCATATCATGTCTGAATGCACAATACACACACATAATGTTGCACATACACACACACACCTTGCTGCACACATGCACATTCGTGCACATACAGATACACAATGATGTACACTCAACAGCACACACTGCTGCACACACACACATTCGTGCACATACACACCTGTTGCACATACACACACATGCTGCACATACACACACTTTCCTGCACATACACACACACACTTGTTGCACATACACACACTTTCCTGCACATACACACACATGCTGCACATACACACACATTCCTGCACATACACACTTTCCTGCACATACACACACACACACGCCTGCTGCACATACACACACTTTCCTACACATACACACACACACACACCTGCTGCACATACACACACTTTCCTGCACATACACACACCTGCTGCACATACACACACATTCCTGCACATACACACACTTTCCTGCACATACACACACACACACACTTTGTTATACACACACACACGGTTCTGCACATAACAGCACACACATGCACAATTCATATCATGTCTGAATGCACAATACACACACATAATGTTGCACATACACACCTGCTGCAACATGTTTGGTAAATCTTAATTGATAAATAGAAATTGATAAACAGAAATTGAGTGTTGTTGTTAAACAACAAAAATTCATCAAAATAAAAACAAAAATTGATAAACAGAAATTGATTAATAAAATTGATGAACAAAATTTCAACAAAATTAGAACCATTCTGAATCATCTTGAATTTCTTGTCTATCAAGATCATCGGCACTAAAAGGCATTTCAAGAGCCACACCAAGTATCATCATCGTCATCTCCAATAGTTGGACTCACATCAACCCCAACATTACGTGCATCTGCCCAATATGATTCATCACTAGCTACTAGAGATTGGTCAAGATCTAACAAATCTCTAGGAATGTTTTTAAGAACATAGTGACGTTCTTCTTCTAAAGGATCTTGTACATAAAAAACTTGATGTACTTGAGAAGCCAACACAAAAGGATCATCCATGTAGCAGAGCTTCATGAAGTTAACACATGTAAGCCGAATTCATCTTTCTGAACATCAAACCAAACACATCTAAATAGAACAACACTAAATGTTCCCCAATAATCTATCTCAATTATGGCATCTATTGCCCCCATAATATTCCACATTACCGACAATAGGATTTCGGTCCCTTGAGCTAGCAAAACTTGGAGTTGTTGCCGTAAGAGTAACTCCACTGTTTTGAGTCTTGCATTTCCCATCTCGTTCCCTAGTATAAAATTTATAACCAGAGATACAATAGCCTTTGTATCTCCTTGCCACTGAATTTGGAAATTTGGAAAGCCAGTTTATGTAATCAGGAACTTGGTCATTAGTTACTCTAGCTTCAAACCAATGCACAAATTCTTGACTATGCATCTTTTCTTTAGCCCATTTACTCAATCCACGTCTATTATCAATCAAATTTTTATGCTCTCTGCATTTACATGAAATAAAGTTAGGTTGAATAATAGGAAAAAGAGACAAAGTAATTATAGTCTTACGTAATGTACTTCTCAACTTGTTCATCTCCACAGTTGAAGATAGCATATCGATGAGCTAGTGTTAAGGTAAGATCATCTAGCACAATAGCCTCACCCTTCAGCTTTTTCTTCCCTTTTCCTCTTTTCTTCTTACCTCCTAGCGGATAACCTATTTGTACAAAGGGAAAAATGGAACGTGTTTCACCAGAGTTTTGACCCCCAGAATACCTGGTCGATCTTATTTTCACCCCATCATGCATATACCTTGAACAAAATGCTAAACATTCATCAGCCAAGTATGCTTCTGCAATAGACCCTTCTGGACGACTCCGATTACGAATATATGATTTCAATCTACAAAGATATCTTTCCATCTAATACATCCATTGAAAATGCACCGGTCCACCCAGTTTAATTTGATGAATTAGATGTATAGGCAAGTGTACCATTACGTCAAAAAAACTTGGAGGAAAAATCTTTTCAAGTTGACAGAGTATTTCAACAATTTCGCTCTGCAATTGATCAAGGTCGTGAACTTTGATAACTTTACTGCATATGGACTTGAAAAAAGCTCCTAGTTTCATTAAAGTAAGTGCAACATGTTTCGGCAATGCCTTCCTAACAGTAACTTGAAGTAAATATTGCATTAAAATATGTGCATCATGACTCTTATACCCTCCTGAAAGCTTTTTGTCTTGCACAAAGTGAGATATATTGGATGAGCAAGCATATGGCAACTTAGCATTCTTTAAGACACTACAAAATGTTCTCTTTTCAGCATCTGTCATAGAGAAAGTTGTTGCCCTGAAAATGATTTTTTTACGTTTCTTACAAAAAAAAGGTTGAAGTTCCTTTCTAATACCCATCTCTTTAAGGTCATAGCGAGCCTTTGCATGATCTTTTGTCTTTCCTGGAATATCTAGTAAAGTTCCAAGTACACTCTCACATATATTCTTTTCAATGTGCATAACGTCAAGGCAATGATGACAAGGATTATGCTCCCAATAGGGTAACTGGAAAAATATTGATCTTTTCTTCCATGGGGTGTCGCTGTCTGACTTCTTCTTCTATTTTTTTCCATACACTATTTTAAAATTCGTCAACTCCAGCACTTCTTGTCCTGATAAGGGGGTAGGAATGGTCCTTAATTCCACTTTCCCATTGAATGATCTTGTGTCAAATCTTCAAGGGTGGTCCTCTTCTAAGAACAATCGAGAGGACATATAACAAAACTTCCTACTATGCTTTAGGTATTGAGAAGTTGTTTCATAATTGCAAGAAGGGCTTGCAAATTTTCCTTTGGTGCTCCACCCTGATAACATGGCATATGCTGGGAAGTCACTGATTGTCCACAATAAAGCTGCACGCATTTGAAATATTTGATTCTTTGAAGCATCATATACTTCCAATCCGAACTCCCACAACTCCTTTAATTCCTCAACCAATGGTTGCAGATAAACATCAATATTATTTCCAGTAGATTGGGGTCCTTGAATTATAAGAGACAATATCAGAAACGCTGGCTTTATGCTTAGCCATGGTGGTAAATTATAATTGATCAAAACCACGGGCCAAGTGCTGTAGACACTATTCATTGTACGAAATAGATTGAATCCATCACTAGATAGGCTGAACCTTACATTCCTAGGGTCCATAGCAAAATCATGATCTAAGGCATCAAGAGTCCTCCAAGCTTCACCATCAGCTGGATGCCTTAAGTTTCCATCCTTTGGCAATTTATTAGCAACCAAGTCATCAAATCAGTTGTTTTTGAGCACATGAACAACATTTGAAGCCTAGGCTTCAATGGGAAATGCCACAGAACTTTCGTTGGAATTTGACGAGCCTTCTTAGCTAATGAATCAGCTTCTTTTTCTTTATTATCTCCTTCAGAGTTCCACCTAGAAGATCCACAAATATGACAAGATGAAGCATCATTGTGCTCCTTCCAGTACAACATACAATCATTTTGGCATGCATGTATCTTTTGATAATGAAGACCTAAATCCTTCACCGTCTTTTTTGCATCGTTGAAAGAATCAGAAAGTTTTGCATTTGGGAAGGCTTCTCTTAGCAGACTCAAAAGATCATCAAAAGCTTCATTGCTAATTCCATGTACACACTTGTTGATATACAGACGAATAGTAAATGATAACTTTGAAAAACTAGTACACCCTGGATAAAGCTGTTCTTGGCCTTCCTCCACTAACTTATAGAATTTTTTGGCGTCTTCATTTGACCCTTCACTTGATTTTCCCCTATCTTCTTGAGGTGTAGGAGAATCTAGTTCAACGTTTCTATACATGTCATGCAACATACCATCAATGTCATCATGGATGAACCCACCATCATCATTTCGATTGTCAATATTCATCTCATCACTTTCCCCATGAAAAACCCATTCATCGTAACCATCAATAAAGCCATCAACAATCAAGTGATCTCTCACGATATCCTTGGTATGATAATAATGAAAAACACACTTGATGCATGGACAACAAATTTCTTCCCCTTGAGTTTCTTGGACAAATGCTGTTTGAAGAAAATGATCTACACCTTCAATGTAATCATGATGACATCTAGGAAGGGTCATCCAACTCTTATCTCTATCCATTAGCAAGAATATCACTGGAATGAACATAATCAGCATGAAGGAAACAACAGAATGATCACAAATCCACACACTCACTCAATCAACAAATCCACATAAATGCATACACACAATCAACACACATCACATATTCACCAAAAAATCCACACACTCACTCACATATTCACCAAAAATTCAACACACATCACATAAATGCATACACACACTCATCAGTCACATATTCACCATAAAATGAACACATACACACATCATATACAAACACACGTGTATCTGGGAATCATTTCTACGGGTTAGAATAAGTTACATTCAAAAAATGCAAAGAAATGCAAAGAACTAAGTTTCTTCTTGGAGGTGGGGCTCCCTTTAATTAAATTTGAGGTGATTTGAGAATCACATTCGTAGGGCTCCCTTTAATTAGATTTGAGAATCTTTTTTTCCTTTCACTAATTACATTCAAAAATGCACACAAATAAACATACACAAACTAACACATACATATACATTCAAACATACACAAACTAGCACATACATACAAACATACACACAAACAAACAAATATATACATACACACACAAACACATATCTATTCAAACACACACACACACACACACACACACATACACATACACATACATACATACACATTCAAACACACACAAACACATTTATACATGCACACACAAACACATATATGCATACAAACATACACACACACACACACACAAACACATATATACATACACACAAACACATACATAAACACAAAAACACATATCTATTCAAACACACACACACACACACACACATACACATACAAACATACACACACACAAACACATATATACATACACACACACAAACACATATATATACATACAAACACATTTATACATACACACACAAACACATTTATGCATACAAACATACACACAAACAAACAAATATATAAATACACACACAAACACATATCTATTCAAACACACACACACATACACATACATACATACACATTCAAACACACACACACATATATATACAATCACACATATATACCCCCACACATACACATATACATACAATAGCTGAAAAAATCCACATATACATTCAAACCTCCACATATAGCTGAAAACATACACATTCAAACCTCCACAAATAGCTGAAAAAATCCAGAAAAAAAAACCTAAATCCAACCATGGGCCCTAGCTGCCATTACAAGAAGAAAGGAGGAGGAGAAGAAGATGCTTACAGTGAGGAGGAGGAGAAGAAGATGCTCTCATGCAGATCTCCAGTCGCGGCTAGGGCCTCCAAGCAGATTGGACCTCCAAGTCGCAGCTATGGCCTCCAGCTAGGACCTCCAAGTAGATTTGGAGATCTGGAGAAATAGATCTGGAGATCTCCAGTCGAAATCGCGCCTCTCTGCCTCTACCCTAATTCGTCGCTTCTGGGCAGGATCGGGATCGACGGAGGGAGGACAGCCGGGCTCGCCGAAGGGAGATATGTAGAGACCGGCCACGACGGGGGCGACCTCGCCGGAGGAGGAAGGAGCACCGGACTTTCGCCGGAGGAGGAAGAGGCACCGGACTGGTCGCGCGGTATCGGGACGGGAACGGGAGGAGGGGCGGGATCGGGAGGAGGGGCGGGATCGGGAGGGAAGCGATTCGTGAACCATCATATTAGTAAGGCAGAAATTTAAGGCAATTGTTATTAGCACACCAGTTTTGGTATGATACTCTATGGTAGCGTTTATTTATTTAGAGTTGCGCTTAAAAACGCTACCATAAATAACTTTTGGTAGCGTGTACTAAACCGCTACAAATTAAGCGTTACCAAATGCATGATATGGTGTAGTGTAGATCGGTTTTAGGAGTCTCGAGTTCACCGCAATAGTTTGGCTTCGTTTGTGGGAACAAGGTTCCCGAAGTTGTAAAGATCCAGAAGATAGTATCCTCTGCACATCGACACTCGTGACTAGAGACCATAGCAAGAAGAGTTGGGACCATTGATGAATCCCCCGTCCTTACAACCCGGATACTCTACATGGAGGAGCCCGAAGGAAAGTACGACGATAAAAGGTTCAGGAAATACACGACTATCACCTTCTGGAAAGAAGACTTTCAAGGAGTCAAACTCCGCATCAAGACCCGCTATTAATAAGTGCCAGGATCGGCAACCACTACTACCTCGTTAAAAGGATCTTGGTGGATAGCAGAAGCTCGACCAATATCTTATCTCTCTCCGCACTTCACGACATCAAACTTACTAAGAACACCTCAATCCCGTGGGACGACCAATCTACGACGTTGATAATCACCTCGTTCCGGTCCTAGGCTTGATCTCTCTCCCAGTCACGTTGGGCGAGCTCCCAAGGCAAGCCACGCATCAAGCTCAATTTCTGGTTATAGACTACAGCTCGGCCTACAACGCCGTATTTGGAAGGCCACTCCAATTAACCTTTGAAGCAATCCCGACCATTCCGCACTTGGCTCTAAAATTCCCAACTGCTTGCGGTACGGCTATAGCTCGGGGCAGTCAAGAGAAAGACAGGACCTTACATCTGGAGCAAGTTCGGTCGGCAGAAGATACCACTCTCAGCATCGACAACTACAACCTGCGAAACGACGCCATGCAGCAGCGAGGGGCCCCCGTTGAAGGACTAGTGGATATATCCCTCTCTTCACAAAACCCTTCCCGAACAGTGTAGGTTGGATCTCTCCTATCCTCGGAAGAAGTGGAGCAATACATGGCATTACTGCGCGCAAACAAAGATATCTTCGCTTGGAGTCCAGAGGACATGCCAGGAGTGGACCCTGAAGTAATTTTCTACTCCCTAAATATCAATCCTTATTATCGTCCAGTCATCCAGAAGAAGAGAAATTTCGCCCCCGAACGAATGCAGGCCATCGAAGAGGAGGTGGCCAAACTTCTTGAAACAAAGTTCATCCGCGAAGCCGAATACCCAACGTGGCTAGAAAACGTAGTCATGGTAAAGAAAGCCTCAGGGAAGTGGAGGACGTATGTTGAATACAACAATCTCAACCATGCATGTACAAACGACAGCTTCCTGCTCCCGAGGATCGACCAACTCCTGGACGCCACAGTCGTGCCTGAACGCCTCAGCTTCATGGATGCCTACTTCGGATACAATCAGATCCAGATGAACTCGGCCGACGAAAAACACACGACCTTTAGGACGGAAAAAGGAGTTTATGTTGGAACATGATCTTCCGCATCTCCTAGGTTTGAGAATAACAAATCCTATGTGTATTTGATCTTGTGTGTTTAAGTGTGCAGGAAATCAAAGTCCACATGACTCAAGGATAGTTGTCCCCAAAATTGAGGCCAGAATTCCAACATGGCCACTAGCGCCGGCGGTAGCGATAGCACCCGGCGCTAGCGATGATTAGCGCGATTCCGGCAGTGTTTTTAGAAGGATCTAGCGCCCGGCGGTAGCTACTAGCGGTGGCGGTAGCATGGCGCACAAGAGGCATAAAGCAAAATGCTGCCGCGGATTGAAGATCCTGCCGCACAAAATGTTACTTAATCAGGGATAGCGCCGACGGTAGCGGTAGCGCCGGCGGTAGCGCTTTGGCTATAAAAGGACCCCCTCTCCTCTTGTTTTCGACACCTATTGCATACACCTCAGAGAGAGAGTGTTAGAATTCCAGAGGCTTGTCTTTGCCGAAATTTGAGGTCCCAGCGAAGCTCTGCCAACTTCTGAAGGAGGATTCCATCACGCCGAATCCAAACGAAGTCTGCTTCGACAAACGCTGATTCTCCAGCGGATCTTCGCCTCCACTTTCAGAAGTTCATCTTAAGGGAGTTTTTATTATTTTATTTATCTTTCTTTGTAAACGGTAGTGAAATCGCCTCGTGTTGGCGACTAGGTCTGGGGTAGGACTTAGGGCTGAAATTCGCCTCGCGTTGGCGACTAGATCTAGGCTAGGTCTAGGGGGTGCTCGAGGCCACATCCGGGGAAGGATTGGCTAGAGCGGCTTGAGGCCGAATCCGGGGAGGAGAAGGCTAGGGCCACCGGTTCGTGGGGAAGCGAGTCGGGATAGAAAACAAAAAGAGCTTTTATTATTCGCCTACGATCTCTAGCGTCGTAGAGATCAAGTTTTGTAAAACTTATTTAATATTAATAAAGCTTGTCTCTCTTTTTGCTTTACTTGACTTCTTGTTTTAATATTGCACTATTCCAAAGTTTTTCTAAATAAAAGCTAAAGTTTTTGAAAACCCTTATTCACCCCCCCCCCCCTCTAAGGGCGCCTACCGATCCAACAAGTGGTATTAGAGCTAGGTTTTATTCCAATCGGCTTAACAACCGGGAATAATGGCGTCTCATGATCTCGCTTCTTTCAGTGGGGGTAATTTTGAAGAAGAAGAAAAATCTCCTAAACCACCTTTATTCGAAGGGAGAAATTATAAAGGATGGAAAATTTTAATTGAAAATTTTATTAAGACTTTAGATATCGAAGTATGGCATTTAGTCATTGTAAGACCTGCAGATGAATTAAATAAAAAAGAACGTCAACTAAATGCAAAAGCCAAACATTATTTATTTTGTGCTCTATCAAATGAAATTTTCAAATTAATATATTGTTTTTCTAGTGCATACAAAGTTTGGCAATTTCTTGAAGAAATGTATGGTTTTCCTCTCGCAGGTATAGATCAAACACAGGAGGAGAAGAACATACAAGCATCCACTACTATTCAAGAAGATCTCTCTCGTTGCAAAGCCATGGAAATCATGGAAACTAACTTGGAAAAAGAGAGCAATACATCAAAAGAAAAAGAAGATGAAAATTCATCTATGATGGAGGAAGGCGCAAAAGATAACGAAGGAACTTCATGCACACATTTTGCCTCTACCAAAAGCGTTGTAAGAAAGTCAAAATCTTCTTCTTGTGTGATAACTTCCATTTCTAGTTTCAATATACTAAAAACTGTTAAACGTAAGATCAAGAAATTGAAAATTACTAATAAAAATTTACGTTTAGAAAATAAGAGATTAAAAACTAATGTTAATTTAGAATCTAATTGTGATGTGGTTTCACCATCTTGTCCTTTACTTGAAAACACAAAACCTTGTTTTGATTGTGATAATTTTAAGGAAAAACTTAAGGAACTTGAAAAAGAAATTATTTGTATAAAAGAACATAATGAAAAATTATCTTTAGAAAATTCATCTTTAAAAGGTGATTGTGCTACATGCAAAAGTTATAAAATTGAAATTGAAGAGATGGATGAAACATTTGAGGAATACAGAAATGAATACCAAAACCATATTGATTCAATTGTTTCTACTCTTAAAAATAGCACAATTGCGTATAACAAAGCTAGACATAACTTGAAACTTAAGAACAATGAATTAGAAACTAAAATTATCTTGCTTAAGGAAATCTTAAAGAAAAATTCTCAATATCAAACAAACTCTAAAAGCAAGTTAAATATGATATCTCAAAATATGAATAAACCAAACAATGGGAATAAAAAACATCAAAAGATTGTAAATGAAATTCCAAAACACTATCATCATCATCATTTACAATATCAATCTTCTCCCAACGAAAAATTAAATGTTCACAAATTTCCTATGAAAAATACTTTCAATAATCATTACAATCATAATCATCAATATAAAGATTATCATAATGGAAATTTAACATATAAGAATAACATTAAACCAAAGTTTGAATGGAGGCCCAAAATTAAAAATGAAACATTAACTTCACGTGAAAAGACCCATTCATCACTAACTACCCACAAACATACACGATATATTTGGGTACCCAAAGGAACCACCACACTTGGTCCCCTTTGGATACCTAAATCTCTTATTCATTAGGTATCATCAATTGCATGAAGTAGAATCCTTTCAAAATGAAATATATAAAGTTCTACTTCATGATATGCCTTCATGTCTTTTAATTTTTCTTGTTTTCCTATTTCTTTTGAACTATCATGTCATGGTCATCCTATACAGTATTAAAAATATGATTTTATCTCTTAAAAGCTTAATATATTCATAAAATCAAATTGATCAAAATTCAAAATCATATTTTATTTTGATGACCTATCTTTTATTCTTATATTCATTGCTTCTAAATATCTTATATTATCCATATGAATCAAACTCTAAATTTGCTATAAGATATTTCAAATTAAATCCAGTTATTTGGCTATTAAGATTCTTAGCCTTCACCAACAAATGGTTTAGTGAAATAACTTGATCTAAAAGAAAATTCAAAGATCTAAATCAAAATTCTTAATTAAAGGAAAATCACTAAAATATATTGAAAGAATTTATCTTCATAATGAATATAGAATTCACAAACACCACTATGATCTATTGATGTCCTTTGCTAAAATTCTCTAACATCATAAGTCATATCATTCTGTTTAGTGATCTACTTATCCTTTTTATTTTTACCTTCTAAATCCATTACCTTTTAAATGTCTTGAATTATGAATTGTAAATTGAAATTATTGCCAAGACTAATGATAATATTTTAATGGATTTAAATGGTTTATTAAAGGGCTTAGACTAAAGATTAAAATGCGAAATGTGTTGATCTTGTTTTGTTGATTATGTTAGCCCTTATAATGAAGAAAAATATTTTTTACAAAATGCATGATTAATCCGCATCCAAACTCATCATCCTAGCATCACTTTTTGGTTTATGCTTGTGTATCTATGCTAGGTACAACATTTATGATGTTATGTGATTTGAAATCATAATAGAATACTAAAATTCCATCAAACACATAGTTTATGGATTAATCATTAGAACATATATCATTTGGCTTATTCAAACATGATATCTTGTGCTTACATTTCCTATCAGTTTCAATTTACATTATATTGATAAATATGAGTCTTGGAAAAATGAAAATATAAGAAAATATACATCATGCGTTGTCAAGTCATACACTAAATCGCTAATGTTTCATGCAATTTGCACTATCTAAACATCTCCTAAAAATCTGATATTTCATCATGGAACTGCTATTGGGACACTTAATCAAAATCAATAATTAAAATATTCAAAATCATAAAAAATCGTTCACTGTTTCCCGCGCTAGCACTACCGCAGGCGCTAGTGTCCATGTTCAATTTTCTGTGATTTTAAAATTTTGAAAAATTTCTAAAAAATATTTTAATCTATATTTTCTACTTAGTTTTGCACTTCTGTTTTTCTTTATTTTTTGAAAAATCAAATATAAAACTACAAAAACCAAATAACAAAAAATATGTTTTTTCCTGTTTTTATTTTTGTTAAGTCTATTTTTATGCAAAAATCAAATACAAAAATACAAAAGCAAAAATTACAAAAACATGCTTGCATTTGCTAAAATCAAAATACAAAAATATAAAACACTAAAACTATCAAAAATGTTGTATGGACTTTCCTGTGATAATCAAGCATGATTTAGTCTATTATTTAGAAATTCTACAATGTTGCAATTTATCTTTTCAAACTACGTTGAACATTGTTTTCATCATGCTTTGATACATCTATTAATATGTGCATCAATTATATTTTAAAGGTTGTGTAGAACTAAGCTTAGCATACCTCTAAGTATGAGTAAATGTTTTATGTTTGATAATGATATTTATTCACTCACCCTTTTTGGCATTGTCTAAATATGTGTTTAATCTAAGAATACTTGTGTATGTTTTGTATTAGTACAATGGATTAAAATTGCACAAGTATCTTACCTACACTCCTTATTTTGCACTCTTAAAAATTAAGAAAAGTGGATATGTTTTTCATAAATTCTATTGATTTGCAAAACAAGTGTATTCGGAGAACTTTGTACAAAACAAAATTATAAAATAAATGACAAAGATAACTCCACCAAGCACTACTTGAACCTCCTGATAAGTCTTAATAAGCATTGTGAGGTTGAGCACCTTGGAAAGAATAGTAAAATGTCTTGTGCAAATCAAATCTTTCTTTCAAAAATAAGAAAAACCACTTACTCTTAAGTACACCAGATCACTAGTCTCAAAATTCAAAATAAAACATGTGATCCCCCAAGCACTACTTTGCACCCTGATAAGTCTTAATGAGCATTGTGTGTGCAGAGCACCTTGGTAGTTGTACTTTTTATTGTGCATTAAAGTGTGTGGAAGTAATCTTATTTGTGTTTTATTGTGCTATTACTTTACATATTTCTTGTATTTTTGATTAAAACATTTGTTTACACTACTCAAAAATACACTTATGTACACATCATTATCTTCCATAACACTTCTTCTCATGAGTATTGGATCTTAATGTTAATTCTATATTACTCTTTACTTATGAAATGCACTAGATAACCTAGCATGTTTTCTATAATGTTTGGTATGATTTGAAATTGTGAATTGAAATAACATTATAGTAATCTCTCTGTGATAATATTATTTCATGCTTGGTTATTTTTGTCAACCATAAAATATTTTCATTGAAACATGATTTACATAAACATCTTTTTTTTTAAATTAAACTCATATATCTTTTTATGGATTATTCTTGATTACAATAAGATGTTTCATGTATTTCTACAAGCCTTCCGCATCATCACCATATAACTTTTACCTTGCACTTTCATGCTTATATCAAGTCTTAAATCTCAATTTTTTTCTTAAAAACAAGTGGTAGACTTGCTTGGTAGAATTTATATCGGTTGTTCTAACACGCATATCATTTTTATATTAACAAACTCTGATTTATTTCAATATAAACGTGTATGCTAAACGCTCTTCCAACAAGTGAAACATTACTAAAAGGATGTTGTTTCTTTCTTCCAAAATGCTTCAACTCTTATCTTTATAAAGTTAGTTTTGAAACTCAAAAACATCTCCTTTTTTAACTTAAACTCTTATTTAGTATTTTGGTGTTCCTTTTTCGAAATCTTCCGCAATGCTCAAACTCTGATACATTCATGAATTTCAATATAGCTAAGTAAGTTTTATTTCAAAAAAATTCAATTATGATTCTTCCCATTAGATTTAAAAGCTTCATGTTTCAAAAAACTATTATCCGTGACTTCATATCTCACCATAGCGGGGGCGTAGGGTTGTAGACATTAGATAAACTTATCTTTAGTCATGTCTTGTCCTTAATCGGGGAGGGTTCCAGTGGGGCCTTGCGAGGCACTGGGGGGAAAGAGTGCTAGGTTGAGTTTTGTCTAGTGTTTGCATATGGGACTAACACCCCAACCTACGGCATGTTTGCAGCTCCTCATGCCCATCCGTCACTTAGTATGGGGCTAGGGTGTAGACATATTGTCTGGGTATATTGGTTATTTGGAAATCCTTATTTTTATGCTTAAAACTTTTATATAAAGGGAAAATCATTACTTTTTTATGCTAAAAACTCTGATTTCCTTCTATGAAAAATTTTGTAATGCTTATAACTCTGATCTATTTAAATGAAAAACAATTCTAAAACTCCTTATCATTTACTTCAAAAGCTCGATCATGCCTTATTTTCTACTTACAAACTTTTTTGGTGCTTTGTTTCCCTACCCACTTTTGCTAATAACAAAAGGGGGAGAACTAACATGATAAATATAACCCGCTATCATAAACCCAACATGACAAATTCAGATGATAGCTTACATATTATGGGAGCATTCACTTAGGGGGAGCATGTATTTAGGGGGAGCAATTCTAAATGCTAAAATCAATAATTATCCTAAGTCATCACTCTCACACACACACAAGTATAGTTTCATCATGCTTATTTATTAATGCTTTGATTTATCATTAATGGATTTGTTATTATCAAAAGGGGGAGTTTGTTGGAACATGATCTTTCGCATCTCCTAGGTTTGAGAATAACAAATCCTATGTGTATTTGATCTTGTGTGTTTAAGTGTGCAGGAAATCAAAGTCCACATGACTCAAGGATAGTTGTCCCCAAAATTGAGGCCAGAATTCCAACATGGCCACTAGCGCCGGCGGTAGCGATAGCGCCCGACGCTAGCGATGATTAGCGCGATTCCGGCAGTGTTTTTAGAAGGAGCTAGCGCCCGGCGGTAGCTACTAGCGCTGGCGGTAGCATGGCGCACAAGAGGCATAGAGCAAAATGTTGTTGCGGATTGAAGATCCTGCCGCGCAAAATGTTACTTAATCAGGGATAGCGCCGGCGGTAGCGCTTTGGCTATAAAAGGACCCCCTCCTCTTGTTTTCGACACCTATTGCATACACCTCAGAGAGAGAGTGCTAGAATTCCAGAGGCTTGTCTTTGCCGAAATTTGAGGTCCCAGCGAAGCTCTGCCAACTTCTGAAGGAGGATTCCATCACGCCGAATCCAAACGAAGTCTGCTTCGACAAATGCTGATTCTCTAGCGAATCTTCGCCTCCACTTTCAGAAGTTCATCTTAATGGAGTTTTTATTATTTTATTTATCTTTCTTTGTAAACGGTAGTGAAATTGCCTCGTGTTGGCGACTAGGTCTGGGGTAGGACTTAGGGCTGAAATTCGCCTCATGTTGGCGACTAGATCTAGGCTAGGTCTAGGGGGTGCTCGAGGCCACATCCGGGGAAGGATTGGCTAGAGCGGCTTGAGGCCGAATCCGGGGAGGAGAAGGCTAGGGCCACCGGTTCGTGGGGAAGCGAGTCAGGATAGAAAACGAAAAGAGCTTTTATTATTCGCCTCCGATCTCTAGCGTCGTAGAGATCAAGTTTTGTAAAACTTATTTAATATTAATAAAGCTTGTCTCTCTTTTTGTTTTACTTGACTTCTTGTTTTAATATTGCACTATTCCAAAGTTTTTCTAAATAAAAGCTAAAGTTTTTGAAAACCCTTATTCCCCCCCCCCCCCTCTCTAAGGGCGCCTACCGATCCAACAGTTTACTGCTACAAGGTGATGCCCTTTGGCCTCAAGAATGCTGAAGCTTCTTATTATAGTCTTTCAATGCCCTTTGGACTCAAGAATGGTGATGCCATTCGGTTAGTTAGAAATGTAGTATTTGAAGTGCTTGAGCTTCCGTAATCTTCGAACATAGCTGCGCAATTTTCATCCCACAGAGTTCTAACACCTGTGGGCTCACAATACAACAATATTGTTACGAATAACTTTCTCAGTGCTGACGACATTTTAAAATTTCGTGCTTCCGCTAGGCAATCTCGGATGTTGTTGTCTTTCTCAAGAAGTCCCAAACGCTCAGTAGATTCCTTGAAAGTTGCACAATGAAACCCTAGGAAAGTGCAAAGATAATCAAATGATGTTGGTGCTGGGACGTGGTTAAGTAGAAGACGTAGATAGAAGCGCTCTCCCTCAGTTGGTGATACAACATAAAGTCGGTCGACGACAATTCGATTTCATTATCTTCTTATCCATTTTTTTTTATTGTGTGAGCCACCTATAGTGTTTGGTGAAGTTAACATACAAATGTTGTACATATACCAGTCCATCTCTGTATATTCTGAAGAACTCCGTTAACATTGTTCGTGAATTTCGTTCATTAGCTAGAACATAAGAAACAACCTGATTATTTCGAAATCGAACTTCTTGCTGATTTGGGAGATGTATTTGTAATCGCACGACAGATGGATAAATTTGGTACATATGAAATTTAATAATTTTCCATGAAGCCTCTGGTGGGCAGATCCAACGACCGTCTAGGTATTTATTGACTTCGACATAGTTTGGACTATGACGAACCTCGGAAGCAACCCAATCTGGGCCCTTATATACCTATTTATATAGATATTTGGTTCTCTTAATGCTACTTCATTGCGCGTGAGTAGTGCATTCCGAGAATTGTTTTGGGAAGCCCTTTTTACATTCATTATTGCTCATGCATTGCGCATTTGGTTTTACAAGGTCACAGGGTCCGTGTATCATATGCTTGAGCACCGCATTGTATAACCCTGGTTCTTCCGACTGATTCGGTATCTCTGCTCTGACGATGCTATCGTAGTCATCTGGAGAAGTTAACTTATCATGTTCATTAAACATAAAAAAGCATATGTGCGTGGGGAAGACCCCGCTTTTGAAATTCGATGACGTGGACATGGGCAACAACCCGACCTAGTACGCCTTTGTGGAAGATGTCTTCTTTTAAACTTCCTAGTCTTGCATGAAATATTCTAGATATCAAATCCGGGCAATCTTGAGGTGTTTGTCCAGGGAAAAGCTCATTGGTAATCTCAGACCAAGATGGATTGCATGTCATTGTTAGAAGGATATCTGGCTTTCCGAAATTACGCACAACCACCATGGCGTCTTGGTAACGCTGATACATATCTCTTGGACTCCCAATAAAAGAAGAAGACAGTATTGTTCTACAACCCACGTTACATGTATTGAGACAATGTTTGTATTTTTTTTAAAACACAATCATAAACTTGAACGATGCCTAATAGTTATTATGTATATGTAACTGAAGGCACCTGCATCATTTTCACCGCTATTTATGCAGTCTTGTAAACCCTGATATTGCTCGATGCGAATATCGTTTTGGTGCGACCTAATCCAGCGAAGTTTTTGTGTCTCAATTTTGATGTACAGGTCGACGATGTACTGTTGCAGTAAACGCCCTGCAAGAAGAAACATGGTAGGTGTATTTCCTCGGGTCTGGCAGTAAGAAGACTAAATTAGTAGACATTTGGATAAATTGTTTGTCATTTAGGGGAACGTGCAAATTGTGTAATACCTGTAGCAAATATGAATAGTAGTTGCAACAACTTGTTCGATTTGCTTGAGGTATAGTCTCATCGCCGATCCAGACGTATGACCCGTGCGGTAGGAGCAATGGATATTGTAGAGGGTCGTAGAAGCCAGAGTATTCCTTTAGCGTTAGGAGCGCAGCAGCAGTTGTTTCGACGACAATCTCTCTATCATTTGCTTCTATGAAACCATTTGTGCTGACTAATATTGTTGCAACTTGTGAAGCAGTTGGAACTTGGAAGCGAGTATTGACGCTCATTAGATGGTCTCTTTCTAATCAGTAATCTACATTGTTGTATGTTTGGACGCTTTGAAAGCTGCCTTAAAGTTTGTAAAAAGGATTTACCGCATTGAGTATCGCAGAGATCTTCTCGATCGTCTGGATAGCTAGTCCTGGACTTTCATGTAACCTATTTTCCACCTCGTGCTCAGTGTCATAAATGAATAATTGTAAGAAATGCGGTCGAGTATCGTATGCGGTGAGGAGAGAGCCAATCCTATGATAGATTAAACAATGTGCTCTGAAAGAGTAAATACCCTGATTAAATGCTGTCATACTTTCATCAAGTGTTGCTCTCATAGATGTGAAGGAGAAAACGTGATTGTAAGCACATATATTCTGTCTGAAATTGCGTGCTTCTGTTGTTTGCGACGTGAAAAGTTTCAACAGCGCAAGCGGTGGTGAAATATCAGGAAGATTTACTCTTACTCTCTTGCAGCATAAAATAGTATTTTCCTTATGGAAGAGTTTAGCCTGGCAGTGTGGGCAAATAGTCGGGGGGATAGCGTAACCGCAGGCACATTACGTGATGGGTAACAATTTTTCGCACATAAATGAGCAGTGGATCTTTGAGCAGGATCATTTCCTGTTTAGTAAGAAAGAGAGATGAGTGGTTGAAGAATACTGTTGTAAGTAGCATTGTGGCATTAGCACATACCATAGACGGGTGACGGATGTTCTCTCGATGGCATTTTGACAACATAGTTAATTGTTGGTGCTACGGTATTGACATTTTGGCTTTCAAATGTCGCAGGGATTTGTGTAGAGAGTGCATCAGTTCTATGTTGTTGAAGAAGCGCGCTTATCCGTTGATGTTGGGTTTGAGCATGTGCTTGCGTTGCACGACGTTGATTGACGTGACAACTAAGTGAACCTATTAGTTGTGAACATTTGTATAAGATAATAAAGATGTTTCTAACGGTATGTAATATGAAAGTGATGGTAGTCAAAATGTGTAGTTCAATTGAGTGAAGTGTAGCACCTGGTGAGATTGCAGAACGGTTTCTACTGTAATTAGGAGCGCTTGTCTGAGTCTTTGATGATTGAGTTATCACAGTACCTATAAGTATGGGGATATAATTACTATGTAAGAGTTGTGTCTCGCAGGTGTAGTAGGCATGATGATCCATTATAGATGACGTTAGACCTGCAACATTTGGTACATGATTCATTGTTGACGTTACACTGATAGAGTTTGAGTTTGGCATGGTCGCAGTTGCCACCGCACGTTGATTTTGGCGGATTTCCCTTCTTCTGGTGTTATTTGCATCGCGTCGGTCCTGAATCGGTGCATATATCGGAGGCCTTCCTCTTTGGCCGGCGAGATGTTGCCGGCCGAAAGCCGGTGGAAGCATTAGCACTACGTCCATCTTCAGTCATGGTGGGAACTTCATGTGAAATCATAGAAGACTGGGGAATTAGAAAAAATAGAAGAAGTTGATTGAGTAGTGTAGTTAAAATAATGGCAAACCTTCAATAATTGGTGCAACATATGTTAACGACGCCCCCTGATTGGAAGTTGAGTTTGGCGTTCTTGTAGGTGATCCAATGGTAGGCAATACGTACGACACTTGAATAGATGGGGTAGCATAAATGGTTGTAATCACGTGGTTTAAATCTTCTCTGTTAAGTGTTGGGTTGGTTGGCTCGTCATGTGTGTGATGTGCGTCATGTGTGCCTAATTGGTAAGGATGTAAAGGTTTATGTATGAATATAAAGGATGTAGTCATATGAATGTACTTAAGGCAGATTTTAGCTGACCTTGAAAGGATGTATCAATGGTTCGTTAAGATCGGGCTAGTTACCTTCTTCGGGCATTAGTAGCATCGCGTCTGTCTTGAATTGATGCATATATTGGTGGCCTTCCTCTTGGGCGATATGTTCCGGGGGGCAACCCGGTGGAAGTAGATCTGTTTTGTCCATTTGCATCTATTTGTTAAAGTCCACGCCGGTGTACGTCGTGAAGATAACGTTGTTCACGTCTTCTTGTTGCACGTGCAACTTGTTATGTTCTCGTTGGCATCGCTAATAAGATGCACGTTGTGAGATGCTCATATATGTTCATGAAAAATATCAAGTATTTGCGAATATATGGTTCAAAATATTTCATCAGTTTTTTTTCATGGAGAGGATTTAAATCAAAATTATAAATTTATAATACATTTCATGAATTTGTTTACATTTTTAAGGTATTCAACATGAGATTATGAACTACATTAAGATTTACCATCCCTCCCTTCGTCAACTCACAATTGAGTATTACAAAATTGATCAATGAATAATTCAGTTCCGACTAAAACATGGGTATTTGCCCAGAACTCAGAACTCAATGATGTTTGATGCCTCCCTTTGAAAAAAAACATTGGGTTTTTATATGCAAACACTTCATCAAAACATGGGCATATGCAAACACTTTGAAAAATCACACACATATGCAAACACTTTGAAAAATCACACACATATCAAAACATGGGCATATGCAAACAAAAGTTAAACATGTAATGGCTTGATGACAGGGATATGATGCCCTATCTTGCGTGAAGCACTGAAAATATATTGTATTTGGGCGCTAATAAGAAATCGTCATCTATAATGGATATGTGAATACACATACTCAAGTGGTTATGAAAATTTTGATAAAGACATCGTGTTCAGAATGAAAATTTGCTAGAAATATGAGCAGAACAAAGACAAGTATGCTAGATATTGTAGTTTAAAAAATGCTATCAATTAAAAAATGTAAATGCTACTCCATTAAAAATAACGAAAATGAATAACATAAACAAAATGAATTGTTAGGTATATTAATTTGCTTTAGAATGCTTTTGACTTTTTTTTATTCTATAATTTTCAATGAGGTAAGAATAATAATTCTTAGAAGTGGATTTAAGTATTATCCATACCTTTGGAAATGATTTGATGGCGTGATTGTTCTGCCGCGCACCGGTGAATTGAAATAAAAAAAGGTAAGTTGTTATTATCTTAAGGTCAGAAATAATTAAATAACAAAAAACTGTGTTGGTTGTAAAGTGATGAATCAGAAATGATGAGAAATGTTGAGAATTACAGAATAAAGATTGATGCTTACTTTGCCCATGTAATTTTGTTGGGTTAGCTGAAAAATCGAATGTTTGATCATTTTTTCAATATCTTTAAGTCGAGAAAAAACCCAAGAATATATATCTTCTTTTTTTTACGTAGAGAAAAAACCCAAAAATACTTGCAAGCTGAAGAAATTTACAAACTTAGATTTATGGGTACATCATATCAAGTCAAACAACCACACACACATATATATACACAGATATATATACATAGATATATACACACATATATACACACATATATATACACAGATATATACACAGATATATATACACACTTATATACACACACACACATATATATATATATATGTGAATATATATGTATATATATATATTCACACATGTATATATATATGTGTGAATATATATGTGTGAATATATGTATATATATATATATGTGTGTGAATATATATGTATATATATATGTGTGAATATATACACAGATATATATACACACTTATATATACACACACACACATATATATATATATATATATATATATACGAGTGACAGGCACGGGCCTCCGGCCCTATGCAAGGCGACATTCGTCGTGGGGGCGACATTAGTCGTGGGGGCGACATTTGTCGTGGGTGGCGATATTTGTCGTGGGGGAGACATTTGTCTTTGGGCGACATTTGTCGGGGGGGGCGACATTTGTCGTGGGGGCGACATTTGTCGTGGGGGCGACATTTGTCGTAGGGGCGACATTTATCGTGGTGAGAGACATTTGTCGTGGTGGGCGACATTTGTCGTGGGGGCGACATTTATCGTGGGGGCGACATTTGTCGTGGGCAAGACATTTGTCGTGGGCGAGACATTTTTCGTGGTGGGAGACATTTGTCGTGGTGGGCGAGATTTGTCGTCGGTAGCGACATTTGTCGTGTTGGTGACAGTTTAACATTAATATTAGTAAAAATAAAAACTGATTAAGTGCACAATAGTGGCCCAAATAATGATGAATTGACACGGTAGTGCAGTATAAGTTTGGAAGTAACATTGGTCCAGCTAATAAGAGATTGAGAAATGATATTTTCACGGACAGGAAATGAAAAATAATATTGGTCTCCTAATAATACATAAAACGAAACATTAGGCTTGAACATCTAAATAAAACATCTAAACATCCCAAACAATCAGATTACATTATTTCCTCATGAACTATCGAACTAAAATAAAAACATCCAATCTCCAGCCTAGAAGGGATCTGGCATCATTGTCGTGGCTCTGTATCGTCCGTCTTCCTTTTTTTTGTGCGCATCTACAAATTTTTAAACATTTTGAATTTTAATATTGAAAGGTGCATTAAGTGTTACCGAAATATTGAAAGAGATGTTTCCCAATGAAAATATGTTTACCTTCTAATCATATCAAAAACAAAGTTCCATTCTGCTTGCACATCCACCCTTTTTGGCACCGCTGGTATAATACTTCTAAATCCTTTAACTACATTAAGCGGAAGTTCAGAGAACCTGATTGTCTCTATATTTTCAGGAGTTACGCCTGTCAAGCATGAAAAATCATTAATATTGGTTAGGATAAAATTAATTTATGTGAAATGATTGTGAAAGTATTAAGAATGACTTAAGGATGTTACACATTATTACTTGAAGACATACCGTACTTCATGTCGTCGTTGAATTGATCCGATCAAAAATCTCTTTGAACACTACGTTCTTTGTGTACACACCTTCATGGCCCTCGATTGCATAGTTTTTAACTAAAACTCTTGTGGTCTGGGCCGAAACTCCTCTTGATAAAGCAACATACAATTGTCCATGACTGAAGACGTGATTCGGAAGATAGATTCCGACATTTCCAATTGTCTGGCCCTGGGACTTGTTAATTGTTAATGCGAAACTCAATCTGACAGGAAATTGTTTCCTCGTCAGTTCGAACGGCATCTTGTAATCTTCTGCGCTTTTAAGTGGTATGCGTGGTATGAAAACTCTAAGACCCTTGAAATGCCCTACCAATATAGTTGCTTCAATAATATTTCTTCCAAACCTACGACATATTTGTCGCGTGCCGTTGCATAAACCAATCTTTGGATCTATATTTCGGAGAAGCATAATTGGACAGCCACGCTTCAATGTTAGTTTGTGTGTTGGTAGGTTACCAGGATCCTGCTCCCCCCTCCCCCCTCTCCGCCCCTAGCCGCTGGGCGAGAGAGGGAGGGGCGAGACCCCCCTCCCCCCTCTCCGCCCGGATCCTGCTGGGCGAGAGAGGGAGGGGCGAGACCCCCCTTCCCCCTCTCCGCCCGGATCCTTGGGAGTGCTCCGGCGAATATCTGGGTTGTACATCGGCGACCCTCCACGCTGGGCCTTACTCGATGGATATGGGGGTTGTACACGGGCCATTGGAATCACTTCCTTCTTGGTGTACTGTTGATCGAGAGAAAGGCAGATCGCAGTTAATAATCCCTGGATTGTTTTCTGCCTAAGACTTTCCTTTGCAAGAGTGGGAGATCTCACCTCCTTACAGCAAGATTTTATCAAGCAGGTTCCTTTTTGTTTTTCAAACAAAACCTGATATCATCAACAGAACCAACAACCTGCGTCGCAGTGGTGTTTCAGTTGGAATCTTCGATCGGGTTTAGACTTCGACAATTGTTTTTTCAACCAGAGTAGAAGATTAAACAATATTGGATTGGATCTGAAGACCGCGACTCGTCTCTGCGCAGCTCAGGTGATATTTTTTCAGTTTTCTGGTTTATAGCTTTAGCGAGATGCCGAAGGTTACATCCTACGACATCGTCAAGCTCCAGTCGTTCGATCTCTCCGACTTTCATGCTTGGAGACTGCACGTCCAGCTTGGAATGAAGGAACGAGAGATTTTCTACACTATTTTAAGCGATTTCGACACAACCGAAGAGGACGTGGACGATTATCAGTGGAGAAAAGATGAAGATTTTTGTAGAGACTACCTCCTTAATTCACTCAACCCTAGACTCGCCTTGACCTACAGTGGTTATAAAATCGCAAAGGAGATTTGGGACCGCTTAAATGCGAACTTCCAGAAGGAAGAGGGATTGTCGAGGACTCTCCTCGGAGAGAGATTCTTTAATATGAAATTTAATCTAAACTCAACAATCACCTCCCAAATAATTGAACTGGAAGCCCTGCGTCAGAAGTTGGAGGACGATAAGTCCGGTATCTCTGATAATCTCTTTGTGTGTTCTATTTTAAGCAAGCTACCTCCTGAGTGGTCGACCTTCAAGACTGAAATGCACAGGCTGAAGGAAAAGATCGCTCTCGATGAACTCAAAAGGTTCATCCATATCGAGGATCAAAACATTGTCGGGAAGAGACAGGAACAAGGTGTTCAGTCCTCACAGACTGTCAACTTTGTGTCTCGACCCAGCAAGCCTCGTAGGAAGCCACCAGCACCTAAGATTGAAGCCACTACACAGATTGGGCCTAAAAAGCCCTCTTTCAAAAAGAAGAGGGGCAAGTGCCACAACTGTGGTAAGTGGGGACATTGGGCGGCTGCTTGCAAGGCTCCAAAGAAGCTAAAGGAGGAAGCCACACAAAATGTGGCGAACATGCTGGCAGATGCTTCAGATCCCAAGTCCTTCGTGGCTATGATCGGGAGCAGTCACCGCTGTTCGTCTGCTGAGTGGTGGCTGGATAGCGGTGCTACCTGTCATGTAACGAATGACAGAGGATTACTGACTGAGGTGAAGGCGGTTAAG
This sequence comes from Dactylorhiza incarnata, assembly GCA_033032865.1. Classification (NCBI taxonomy): domain Eukaryota; kingdom Viridiplantae; phylum Streptophyta; class Magnoliopsida; order Asparagales; family Orchidaceae; genus Dactylorhiza; species Dactylorhiza incarnata. Next base: position 3,140,542 of record JAWHQI010000281.1, read on the forward strand.
GAGAGAGTGGAGAACTGCAACGGAGGAGAGACTCAGGTGACCCATGCTGGGACAGCCGAGCTGGTTCTCTCGTCAGGTAAAAGTTTATTTTTAAAGAATGTTAAAGTAGTTCCAACATTAACTAAAAATCTGATTTCAATAAGTCAAAGTTGGGATGACCTTCACAACTCAAAATGGTAGAATGACTCTTATGATAAATTCACATTATTTTGGGTGTGCGTATCTGATCAACGAAATGTATAGACTTAGCTTAAACAATGATAGCATCAACCAAGTAAGTTCGAACCTTATAGATCCTAAGTTGTTACATAACAGACTTGGACATGTGAACTATAGGAAGATGCTAGATCTAGCCAAGAGTCAAAACATCCCCTTAGATCTGTCGATTCGTTTTGACAAGTGCGAGGTGTGTGCTCAAACCAAAATTACTAGAAAACCTTTCAAGTCAGTTTCTAGGAGCACAAAACTTCTTGAATTGATACATTAAGACCCACTACAACAAACTGCACCTGTTGTAAGGACAGAAATATAACTAAAACATAGTTTGTTACTAATAGTTATATTTAGTAACAATTTTTTTTTTGTTACAAAAAAGTACTTTTTGTAACGAATATTTTAAATTTTGTTACAATAATAATTAATTCGTTTCTATAACTGTAAGTATTTGTAACAACAGTAATGTTACGTTACAAATAAAAAAAAATTCTCACAATAAGTATCAATTGTAACCACATCATGAAAGTTTTTTGTGACAAATGCATTGTCCTTACTAATAGTAATATTTTATTATTAAAGTTTTGTTACAAAAAATATATCATATTTTATTTTCAATTTTTGTACTATTTTATTATCAAAGTTTTGAATTATTTTTTTTTATGCGCGCGACAGTCGTACCCCGCCTCGATAGTGCTCTAACGCGGCGATAGTTCTCCTACAGCTCGCAAACGTAACATCCGTGCGCGGCTGTCGCAGATATGTGGTACTATTGCGACATGTATTTTTGCGCGCACGGTATTTTTTATAAATCTTTAACTTTTTATAAAAGTTTTTGTGTCTTTCTCCCCATGCAACTCTCTCTCTCTCTCTCTCTCTCTCACATGAATGAATTAATTAAATATACGGATGAAAATTTTCCTCCATAAAATTTTGAACAAAATAAACTAAAAATTAAAAATATATTAAATGTAAAAATGAATGGAAATTAATAGGACATTAATTTTTTAATATAATTTTGGAATTAAAATAAAATCACGCACGAACCCGCGTGCACGCAAATGCACTCTCGCGCGCACGCAATTGCACTCTCGCGCGCACGCAATTGCACTCTCGCGCGCACGCAAATGCACTCTCGTGCGTGTACTTTTCCTTTTTTTTGCTTGAGAGCTAGCGTGTATTGCATGTGTCGGGGCTCAAACACAGACACATGCACACACACACACACACGGACAACCAAACACACAAACATCCATTTGCGAGTTGTGGCAATGTCTTTCACGTACGGCCGCCGCCGTTGTCGCCCCTCTCTTCGACGGTCGGCGCCGTCGTCGCCTCTCTCTTCCACGGCCACCGCCATCGTCGTTCTCTTTCTCGGCCGTCGCTCGAGCACGTGCTTTTCACTCAGATGCGCGTTTTATTTCCCGAGCACACGTTTTTTTTTCAGTCGCGCGCATTGCACTAGCTCTATATTTTTTGTTCGGGAGCATAAATAAATTTGTCAGCGCACACGTTTTTTGCTCTGGAGCTAGCGTTTTAATGAAAATATATGTCATATATATATATATTGATTGATGGATGACACGTGTTTTAATGAAAATAAATGTGTAATGAAATTTATAAATACATGTCAAATCAATTCATAAATACGTGTTGTTCAATAAAATTTACTTTTTAAATAAGATTTATGTTTTCTTAAATAAGAATTACCCCCGCTCAATTTTGTCCGCTCTCAGGAGCTCGATCAACTGACAGTGCACATGAGGCCCATGTTCCCCGCTCGACAATACCCCCGCCTCGACATTGCCCGACGTACAGTGCACATGAGCTTTAAATAAGATTTATGTATTTTTAAATAAGGTTTATCCGTTTATGTATTTTTTAAAAGTAAGAATTACCCCGTTCAATTTCGTCCGCTCTCAGGCGCTCGATCAACTGAATAAAAAATAATTGAATATTAATTTAATTTTCTCACCGGACACAAACACACCCCCCCCCCCCCCCCCCCCACACACACACAGAGAGAGACATAGACACAGACACAAACATAGACACACACACACACATAGCTAGAGATCACATATACACAGACACACGCTCACACAGAGACAGACACAGACAAACACAGACAGACACAGACAGACACAGACACACATAGCTAGAGATCACACAGACAAACACAGACACACAAACACAGACACAAACAATCACATGCACACACACACACACACAAACACAGACACAGACAAAAACACAAACACAGGCACATACAATCACATGCACACACACAGTCACAGACACACAGACATAGACACAAACAGACAAAGATAGGCACAAGCAGACAGACACAAACACACAAACACAGACACACACATATACACAAACATAGACACAAACATAGACACAGACACAAACACAGACACACACACACATAGATAGAGATCACACAGACACGGACACACGCTCACACAGAGACAGACACAGACAGACACAGACACACATAACTAGAGATCACACAGACGGACACAGACACACAAACACAAACACACAGACACAGATACAGACACAGACAGACACATACACACAAACACAGACATAGACACAGACACAGACACAAACACAGACACATACATAGATCGACATAGACACATACAATTACATACACACACACAATCACACACACACACACACACACACACACACACAAAGACACACATAGACACACAGACACACACACATAGCCATAAACACACACAAACACAGACATACATAGACACACAGACACAGACACACACAGACACATATACACACACACACAAACACAGCCACAGACAGACACACAGACACATAGACACAGACACATGACAGACACGAACACGTAGACACAGACACATGACAGACACGAACACGCAGACACAGACACGAACACGCAGACACAGACACGAACACGCAGACACAGACACGAACACGCAGACACAGACACGAACACGCAGACACAGACATGAACACGCAGACACGGACACGAACACGCAGACACAGACACGAACACACAGACACGAACACACAGACACACAGACACGAACACACAGACGCGAACACACAGACACACAGACACGAACACACAGACACACAGACACGAACACACAGACACACAGACACAAACACACAGACACACAGACACGAACACACAGACACACAGACACGAACACACAGACACACAGACACGAACACACAGACACGAACACACAGACACACAGACACACAGACACACAGACACGGACACACACACACACACACACACGACACACACACACACACACACACACAGACACGAACACACAGACACACAGACACACAAACACACAAACACGAACACACAGACACACAAACACACACACACGACACACACGGACACACACACACACACACACTGATAGACACACACACACACACACACTGATAGACACACACACACACACACTGATAGACACACACACACACACACACAGATAGACACACACACACACTGATAGACACACACACACACACACTGGTAGACACACACACACTGATAGACACACACACACACTGGTAGACACACACACTGATAGACACACACACACACTGATAGACACACACACTGATAGACACACACACACATTGATAGACACACACACACACACACACACAGATAGACACACACACACACACACTGATAGACACACACACACACACACACTGATAGACAGATACACACACACACACACTGATAGACACACACACACACACACACACACTGATAGACACACACACACACACTGATAGACACACACACACACATACACACACACACACACACTGATAGACACACACACACACACACACGCACACACACACACACTGATAGACACCCCCCCCCCCCACACACACACACACTAATAGACACACACACTGAGACACACACACACACACACTGATAGACACACACACTGATAGACACACACACTGATAGACACAAACACAGACACAAACATATAGACACTGACACAAACACAAGCACAAAACAGACATAAACCGCCACAGACATAAACCGACACACACACAATATTCGGCGAGCGGTAACATTTGACGGGCGGCATCATTTGGTGGGGAGCATCATTTGGCGGGTGACATCAATCAATCAACAGAAGGTATTATTCGGCGGACGACATCAATCAATTGGCACGTGAAAACACGCGCATGTCATATCGATTACTAGAAGACACGAGGTTTAATAAAAATAGATATTAAGAAAGTCATAAATACATGTCATATCGATAAATAATAATGAGTTTAACCACCTCCCTCAACTGGCCGGCCCGCCTCCGGATCGCCATCTGCGCCGCCCACTACAACAAAATGAGGATATAACGATATTTTTTATGCGGCGTTTTAAAAAGCGCCGCAATAAGTTTTTGTTTTGGCGGCGCGTTTATCAGAGAAACGCCGCCAATATAGCATATACGTATTTGGCGGTGTTTTTTTATCAAAGCGCCGCAAAAAATATAAAATATTGGCTGTGTTTTTAATGAAAAACGCCGCCGCAAATTTCCCCCTAAAAATTTAGGAAAATTTCGTTTCCCGGTATCTGTTTTTATTTTGTTAAAACATATACAAGTTGTAATTATTTATCAATTTTTTTCTTTCGTTAAAACATCTGCAAGCGCCATTCCAGGGCAGATTTTTCAGGGACTGATTCGTCTCCCGCTTCGCCCGCCTGGCGCCATTTTAGGGTTAGCTCTTCGTCCTCTCTTTCTTCGTCGGCAGCCCCTTACCAACCCCACGTCTCACTCACTTCTCAACTCCACATCTCACTAGGGTGGCGGACATGGCCATGTCGTCGTTGGCGTTTGCTCTTCGTTCGCATCCGTTCTTCCCATTATCTCTATCCAAGCGCAAACCCATATCATCCTCTTCGGCGAAAGACTTGAATGTTGTCCTAATGCTAACTCCAGATTCCGACCATTACGGCCCCTCACTCCACCGCGGTCAGCCACCGACTCCCGTCGGCGCCTGCGGCGACGACTCCGACTCGGATCACTGCTCATCTTTCGACCGTTCGGCTTTCTCACGCACATTCAGTGTAGCCGCCCTTCGAGTCCCTGTGGCGGACTGCTCTGCTATTGAGGATCGCCTCCGCGGCCATCTCCTCAACTGGCCGCGCGTCCGGAACATTGCCCGCATCCCCGGCGACGACATCGAACCCGATATGCGAAATCTTCTCCGAAACGCCGAAGGAGACGGAGGCCAGCGGTTCCTCTCGCTCGCCCGCCGCCCATCAGTGAATCTGATTTCCAAATGGAGGATCTGAGCCCGGCGCTATACCGGGCCAAACTCGCGAAGGAGTTCAATTACCGAGGGTTTTTGAAGTTTGGGAACCTCGGATTTCGCGGACGAAGAAGAAGAAAAAGGCAGAAGGGGAGGGGGTTAGAGGTCACAATAGAGAGCGTAAGAGTGATTATACTGTAGTGGAAGTTCTAAGAGATGGAGAGGAGGAAGATGATGATATGAGTGGCTTGCTTGGTGCTGAGTTCCGTGCTGAAAGGTGGAGAGGCTCCACTAGACTGCTTCTGCTTGATGAACGCCATGCTGATAGAGGTTTTGATGACTTACCTATGGCGGTGAAGGTGGTTGCTAATCTATTTACTTTTGTTTTAGTTTTGAATTTGATGAGAATCATGCTTATGTGGTATATGATTATGATACAGCAGCAGTCATATGAATACTTCCAATCACAACGGTGAAATCACTGTATAGATAGGAAAGACATTGAGAGCAAAGTTTTTTGCTCACATCAGCAGGGAGTTGTAAAATTACTCTATAAATGTTATTATCTCACATGGTTGTGTTAGTGAGGTTCTTCTAGTTGGGCCCAGATGTTCATACTGTTGTGGATACCCTCCTTCAACTTCTACATCAACATTACTCTTGATCTAGGTAATATTTTACCTGTTCATTCTATTGATGTTAATTGTCTCACAAAAAATCTTCAGCATCTTGAACGCCATGCTCAGGTTACGTTGTGCAAGAAAATTAAGGGGTAAATTGGATAGTGCATTTTTCTCTCAGAATCAATGAATAGAGGCTTCCTTTTTCTTTGGTCGGCTCTTCCTTGAAGCTCTAATTGAGTTCTCCTTCACGTCCCGCCAACTGCAGGCCTGCAACTTCGCCCAAGTTACTATGCATCCAAGGTTTATTTGACTGAATTCCTACATGGGGCTGCATTTTGCAAGTTTTTATTTCATGCTGTGAAGGTGCTCGATGTATTGTCCAAATGATGTTTCGTATGGATGAGTTAGTTCGCTTTAGCTCAATTTATTCCTATGCTTCAGTTCATTTTTACTCATCTATATGATGGTGTGTTCAGTTTTTTCCATTAAGCACCTGCTACATGAAACATGAAATTCATAAAATTGGTCTGCCATCGTGCTTCCGCTAAGCTATTTATGTTCAAAGGTGTGCTCAGTTTGTTAATTAGATTTCTTATTTTCCTGTAAATTTCAGCTATGTTTTCCTTGGTAATGAAGTTCTAATGCTGAGCTATTTGGGGGAGGCTATTAGAAAAGCATATACAACATAACTAATCATTTCAGTCTAACAAGAAGAGTTAAATAATTCATATCCCTGTTACATTAAAAATATTAGGACTTCAAAACCTCAACTTAAACCATTAAGTGAAGAGTATTGATGTCAAATAATGGCTTGTCTCTGTAACAATGAGTATTGATGTCACTTCAAAATGTAGCTGAAGATGAAGAAAGTGGGAAATGACCGTTGCTCGATTTCAGCATACGCCGACTATGGGAAATGGTGCTTTGTTTTTGCAACAATACATAGGTATGTACTCTAAATTTTCTAAAATTCTTATAGTTTGAGTGAGATCGACAGCCATCAGACCACCGGCTATGCTTCCTCCATTTGAAATAGACTTTAGAGTGGCAAAGTGTGTTATTTCCATTCCAATGGGGCACAACTTTGATGCTAGGAATTGCATGAGCGTGGAGTTGATGGTAGTTTTAGTTACGAAATTGAAAAGAAATCATTAATTTCAAGTATTAAATAGTATATTTCTGTCATTAAAACCTGCTCATCATGATTGTCGATAGTGTGCACAAATTAATATGTCTCTTATGTTGTAGCATTTACATTAAATTAATTTTAGGACCTTAAATTAGATTAAAATTGAAATCGACAATAAAACTATTTGGGAAATGAACCTTTTGAGCATATCTTACTCTTAATTTGTTGTCACTATATATCAACATTATGCCTTAACATCAGATTTTCACTAAATTGCACTTTAGTCGTGCACCGGGCTGCCCTTGTAGTTGCAAAAGGATACTAGGGAGCGGGTCTCCTATACTTTCTATCAGGTGTTTAATATTCTTCTTTGTTCCAAACTTGATCATCCAATTACCAATGGAATACTAATGTTATGCTTGACTTCTATTTTGATGACGTCCAATTGATAATTATGTTATATATGATTTTATATCTGATAAGCTCACTACAATATCACTAATTGTTATCTTTATACTTTCAGGAAGTTGATGGTCAACCATTGATTCTCCATCCATTGAGCATGAAGTGCCTTCTTCACCATTATGGAAGCTATGATATGCTCCCACCAAGGTTTATAATAGAATCATAGCCTACTCTTAATGCTGAAAGAATAATTTTTGCATTGCTTACCACGATTTTTTGTCTATTTGTTCTTTATCTACTGCTTACTCTTCCAAGTGATGTTTTTTTTAATAAAGATGCAGGTTTTGTTTGAAAGTACATAGTGGGGAGTCTAACTTTTGGTTTGAAATTTATTAATAATCCTGTAACATAAATAAAGTTGGATTTTGGCAGAGAGATTTTTGAGATGTTTACTACTGGAGCATGATGTTGCAGAGAATGCGAAGACCAATCATTTAGAAATAAGTGCAGCCTTGGTGATTGCAGGAAAAGCTTGAGAGGAAGGGGTTATAGAAGGTATATCACAAGTTTGGAGATAAATTTACTTTTATTTTATACTTATTTCTACTTAGGTTTGGGACCGGCTTAGAGCTAATATGCATGTTAATCGATGGCTTTGTGGTGGAAACTTAGATTTACTCTTATTTAATACTCTATAGAAGGTCTAAAAACTGAATGTTTCGATCTGCAGAAGGATGATTGGAGCGGAAATGGTGCTTTGAATCAAACACGAGCATGGGCGGAAGACTGCGGCACAGAGGAATTGATCAGTTTGTCTATGGGCTTATCGATTGCAAATTTAGACGGGCAGTCCAGTTTTGCTCCCTTTGAGGTTGGTATGATTAGTTTTTCTCCCTTTTTTAAATTAATGATGCTTTGACAACTGCAGCCAACAAACTTAAAAGTAAATGGCATTGACCAGCAAAGAAGTAAACTGCGTTGATCTTGATAAGAACATATATACCACAATGCTTTCAGAAAACAACCTCCTGAATCCATTCAGTTCTTAGAACTGGTTGCTGCAATTTCTGAACTGCTGTTAGTGAAGTGTTGTTACTTATAACAGTTCAGTGAAATGTTGTTAGAGCAGTCTACTGCACTGCTCTAATGCAATTCAGCAAGTCCACTGCAATGTTGTTAGAGCAATCCACTGCACTGCTCTAATGCAGTCCACTGAACTGCTCTAATGCAGTCCACTGCACTGCTCTAATGCAGTCCATTGAACTGATGTGCTGCTGACATTCTAATGCAGTCCGCTGAACTGTTGTGCTGCTATGACATTCTAATGATGTCCACTGATTTTTTTGTACGTTTAGCTTAAGTTCTTTCAATTCAACTCACTAGGGGATGTTTTTTTAAAAATGCTTTGAACTTTACATTATTTTAAAACGAATAAATCATGAATCTCAGTTCCTGCCAATATTTCAATTTTCTTATAATGATTTTGTGTATGAGTATGTAGTAACTTCTTGCCATATTTGTTCTCTGTGCAGATTTTATTTAGCATACTACTCATTTTCTATATTCCTAGGTTGGAGCTGATGCTCCTGTAGACAATACAGACTATGAATTGCTTCCAGGAGGAGAGCAGATATGCCCCGAGAGGCATGTGAACTTATTACTATATTAATACAATCGAAATAAAAAAATTTGGAAGAGAAAACTGTCAGCTTTGATGTATGTGTGCTTTTGTGAACAGTTGGATGGTGTGTGTTTGTGTGTGTGTGTGTGGATGCTTGTGTATAGATGGTGTGTGTGCATTTTTAATATATGTTTGTTTGTATGGTGTGTGTATGGATTGTGTATGTATGGATGTAAGTGTGTATGAATGTTTCTGCTCTCATATTTTTTAAATATTAATAATTGCTCTCTTTTACTTGTAGGGTGTTGGAGCATTGGTCGAAAAGTGACAGAAGATTCATTAGTCGAAAAGTGATGGAAGGAAGATTCATTAGTCGAAAAGTGACGGAAGATTCATTAGTCAGAAAGTGACGGAAGATTCATTAGTCTGAATGTGTCGAAGTTGATATCTTATTTAAAACATGTTATGTAATATTGTGTCGGAAGATTCATTATTGTTGTTATGTAATCTTACTCTATGTAATATTTTTATTTGTGAATAAATTCATGTTCATATAAATGATTTTTGTTAGTTAGGAAAGCATATAACAATTGTAACGAAATAATTATTGATATGTTACAACAACTTATTGTAACGAAGTAATGTTTATTATAATTATTTGTAATGATAAATTAATTTTAATATATTTGATATATAAACATAATTTTTTAGTGAGGAAGAAATCAAACATTTGTAACGAAATATTCATATATTTGATATATAGATATAATTTCTTTAGTGGGGAAGAAGTCAAACATTTGTAACGAAATATTCTTTACAATAACTCATCTTATTGTGAGGAAGTAATGTTTGTTACAAATAAATTATTTGTAACGACAAACAAAAATTTGTTACAAGAACTTCTAGCGTCGAGCCTTAGGTAACGGTCGTCACATAAAGAAAATTTCGTTACAAAAACTTTGTGTAACGATATTAGTTACCTTTTGTAACGTTTTTAGTCCTTACTAAAAGTGTAATTTGTTGTAGTGACCTCTGTGATTTCCGCAGTCATGCCACCAGAGGGGGAAGGAAGTATCTAATCACTTTCATAGACGATTTTTCTAGATATTGTTATGTGTATCTGTTGAAATCGAAAGACGAAGCGTTTGAGGCGTTCAAGATCTTTAAGTCTCGTGTTGAAAATCAGTTGAACCTGAAAATTAAGAGATTTAGAAGTGATCGGGGAGGAGAATACACTGCTACTGGATTCAAGGAATTCTGTGCCTCTGAGGGAATAATTCTTGAAACCACAGCTCCTTACTCACCCCAGTCTAACGGTGTTGCCGAGCGTAAGAATAAGAATTTAACAGAAATGTTGAATTCCATGCTCCTAACAGCTGACATGCCTAATTCTTTTTGGAGAGAAGCAGTCCGCACTGCCAATCACATTCTAAATAGAGTACCTCACTCTCAGCTCACTTCTATACCGTATGAGTTGTGGCACGGTCATCCGTGCAGGTATGATACTCTAAAGACTTGGGGTTGTATTGCCTATGTGCGTATACAAGACCTTAAGAGGCCTAAGGTGGGACCTAAGACGACGACATGCGTCTATCTAGGTAGTGCAGAAGATAGTGCAGCAGACAGATTTCTCGATCTATCCACGAATATCGTGATAGAGTCTAGAGATGCCATATTTTTTGAAGATAAATTTGTCAAAGATCATGGATTGTCTGTCTCCGGGTCCAATGATATGATTACTGATTCTATCGTTGAACCTGAAGCTGGCCCTTCTGGCACCGCTCCCCAACCTGTAGAGGTGGAACTAATTCCACTTAGAGCATCTACCAGAGAGAGAGTTCCTAAGGATTTTGGTGAGAATTTCATCACCTATCACTTAGAGGATGATCCATTCTCCTACCAGGAAGCAACGAGGTCTAGAGATTCGTTGATGTGGGCAGAAGTCATTGATGATGATATGGACTCGCTGTTACATAACAATACCTGGCATCTAGTTGACTTGCCGAAAGGTGCTAAAGTCCTAGGATGCAAGTGGGTTTTAAAGAAGAAATTACATAGTGATGGATCTATAGCCAGGTATAAAGCGCGTCTCGTAGATAAAGGTTATAAGCAACAAGGGGGAATTGACTATTTTGACGTCTACTCACCTGTGTGTCATCTATCGACTATCAGGATTCTTCTTGCATTAGCCTCTATTGAGAACTTTATAGTTCATCAGATGGACGTTAAAACTGCGTTCTTAAATGGAGAGCTTAATGAAGAGATTTACATGACTCAACCTGAAGGTTATGTACTCAAAGATCAAAAAGACAAAGTGTGCAAACTCGATAAGTCAATCTATGGTCTTAAACAAGCACCTAAGATGTGGCATATGAAGTTTGATCAGGTGGTAAAGAGCATTGGATTTCAGTCCAGTCTCTCTGACAAATGCCTTTATTACCGCTCCTTATCAAATCAAACAGTTATCATTTGCTTATATGTGGATGATTTGTTGATTTTAGGGTCTAATCTTATTGCAGTTAGGGATGTCAAATCCACTCTGGCAGAAGTATTTGACATGAAGGATCTCGGTCCTGTTGATACCCTGTCAGGTATGAAGGTTAGAGTTGACAAGGGTCGAGCTACTCTTAGTCAGGCTCACTATGTTGAGCAACTTCTATCTACCTGGAGATATGATAAGTGTAGGCCGATTGAGACACCTTTTGACCACAATGTTAAGTTAAGTCCTAATCTAGAGGCCAGCATTGATCAAGTCAAATATTCCAAAATAATTGGTAGTCTCATGTACGCTACAACTTGTAAGAGGCCAGACATTGCTTTCTCGGTTAGTGCGCTGAGTCGTTTTACCAGTAGTCCTGGCAAAGAGCATTGGGTTGCCCTAGATAGGCTGTTGAGATACCTTCGAGGTACTGCTAATTATGCTCTGTGCTACACTGGTTACCCACCTACTGTGGAAGGACATTCTGATGCCTCATGGTGTTCAGAAGTCGGGAACAGCAAGTCCACCAGTGGATTCATATTCACCTTGGGAGGAGCTGCTATCACTTGGAAATCCAAAAGACAGACTTGTATAGCTTTGTCGTCCATGGAGGCCGAGTTGTTTGTCTTAGCTTCAGCTGGAGAAGAGGCAGACTGGATCAGAAACTTGATTTTAGACATTCTCCTGTCTAAGTTACAAGTCAACTCGTTGAGCTTGTATTGTGATAATCAAGCAGCAGTTCAAGTCGTTAAAAATACCATCTATAATACTAAGAGGAGACATGTACGGCTGAGACATGCGTTGTTGAATTATCTGAAAGAACAAGGAACCATCACTTTGATTGATGTTCGTTCAAAGGATAACCTTGCTGATCCACTGACGAAAGGAATGCCCAAAGATCGGTTAATCAAAACAGTGGGGGAAATGGGACTAAAGGCGATTTAGTTCGGTCTTAGTTCAGTATCAGGCGATTCAGTTCAGCCTTAGTCCAGACGTTTTTGATTATTCCATATTTCCTTTATCAATGCAAGTATGTTGTGGTCCGCTGATGCTCTTGGTTGTTGAGCTTGAATCTGGTAAGTTGTTCATTCCAAACTTGATGTTAACAGCTTCATCGGATTCGGCTTTTGCCTTGGAGGAGAGTGTTATTCCAAACTTGATAACACAATCAGACTTGGTTTGTCTCTTCTTCTGAAGATTGATTCCATTCCAAACTTGATGAGTTCCAATTGACTTTAGAAGGGCAGTAACCGTGACATTCCATATAGGATTACAGATATAGCTGCGATGTCCAGAAGTCTGATAATCGTTTCATTTGGAAACAGATAACAGATTCTGAGGTAAACTATTATACTATGTGAACGTGTCCTCCCAGCCAAATTAAATAATAATCAATACTAAGTTTTATGCTAAAACTAGATATATGCAAATTTGCAAAGGATAGAATTCATTCTAAATGAAATTCTCTGTTGAATTGCAGGAGATCCTGGGATAGGAGGAGCACTGGTTGTCTGGGATCCGGAGGAGGATGATCTTTTGGATGACTAGCCTTTTGAGTGTTATTTTGTTTAGTTCATGTACTTCTGTTCAGAGCATTGTTTAGCTCTTATTTTATAGCACTGTTTGTTTGGACTTTTGATCTCTGTTTGTTTTGGGATACCAGGTGTTTAGGGCCTGTGTCTCGATTGTACCTGAGACGTTTGTGTTGCAGCTGAGTTGTTTATTTTACTTATGCATGCATGCTATTTTTTGTTATAGTCCAGTTTTATCTTAAACAGGTGCTGGACACGGTTGTGTGTCTCACTTCTGGTTGAATATTACACAAACCACCCTTTACCCGAAGTCTGTCCCGGTGCGAGGCGACTTCGGGAACATTCCCTTCGTCCCAATCCAGAAGACAGAGACAGAGTACATGCCGCCTCGCCTAAAGGGGGGCGCGCTCGACCTCTACGTTTTCTTGAAGAATAAGGTCATGGATGTCATTTTCCTGCGGTGGGGCGTGGATCAGCTCGCCTTCGTTAATCCAGGAGCGGGTAAGTCTGGGGTGGTATTCGCCACGCCGTCCTGATTCTCTACTCTTGATAGGGGTGCTAACCTGTCACATTTTCTTTCGTAGGTGAGCGCGCCGCGCCGTCCCCACTCATTCTGAAAATAAATCAAGATATCAATATTAATTATTTTATAATTTTAATTGATAATATAAAGTACCATAATTAATTAGTAATCTAAAAAATTTAATTAATTTATAGGTACGGCTTTTGAATATGTAATTTAAAAAGAGGAAGAAATATAAATCATTAATTTAATATATTTTTATATTAAAAATAATTCAAAATATGCTCACATAATAAATCCTATTTAGTTAATTAGTTTGTCTTAGGAATAATAATAATAATGAGCGAGATCATATGCGTTAATAATAATAATAATAATAATGCCGTTCCGTCAAGAAAAAGTAAGGGCGTTAATAATAAAAGGTCACTTTTTCTCTGGACACCGAACTTTTCAGTTTCCGTTCGAGCAGGGAGCGCCACTGGTTCGAATTCTGAAATTTCGAATTCTGAAATTCGGCGAGCATTCGAATTCTCCTTCTCCGGAGAGCGCGAGACTGGAACTCTCCTTCTCCAGCGAGCATTTCAGGCGGATCATAAAGCGGCAATGGCCATGAACGCTTTCACTCATCAGCCTTATTGCGAGCGCTCGGCAGTGGTTGAATTTCTGGATCAGAGTTTTATTTCTCTTTCATTTTGGGAAGTGTCTTGTGATCTTTTGTGGGAAGATGAGAAGTTTGAGCAGGTTAGAGATGGGGCTGACCGGGGCATGCTTCTGCCTGGTAGTGGCGTTAATGGTGGCGTTGTATTGGCTGTTCTGGTGGATGAAGAGAGCTATAAGCAGAGGTTTATTGGAAGTTTGCAGGAAACCAGGACGAGACATTCTTCTTCGCTTTCTCTACTCGAAGAAGAACAGAGCATCCTCGCCGCCGAGCTCAACTGCTGCCGATCCCTGCGAAATCTGCAGCTCAGTGTTCATAACGGTGGATCGTCATGAGGAATCCACCTCTGGAGGAGAAGAAGAAGAGGAGGAGGAGGAGGAGAGCGTGGTGGCTGCGGAAGAGAACTGCTGGGGCCCTCCTTGGGTTCTTTTCACCATCAGGGAGGAGACAGAGGAGGAGATGAAAGCTGCTGCGGAGGAGGAGGAGGAGGAGGAGGAGAGTTCTGCAGGGAGGAGAAGAACCAGTTTGGCTGATTCTGTTGTTGAAGGAATATGGCCGGAAAGTCCAGTTGGATCTCCTCCGAAATCTGCAGCTCCGCCGCCGTCTTTGAAGGTTGGCGAGAAGACATTCCGTGTTCCTTTTCATCCCCCTCCTCCTCCTCCTGTTGCCGCCGCTTCTACAGAGTTAAATGGGTCTTTTCTCACCATTATTGTTGAGTAGAACGAGGAGAAAATTAGTCACCATCTTCTGCATTATTCACATTTGTTCTTTTTTTTTTAATTGCTGTCTTGCTGATTTTATTATAAGTAAATGCCTATTTCTTTTTCCTGTCAAATTTTATTGTATGTAAAAATTTCTCTATATTAACACAATTGATTTGATATTTTACTTCCTCAGCTGTAATTCATGTCCTCTGCTGAAGTTATTAGTGATTCAAATACTTATATATATGATTTATTATGGGCTAGAATATTTGTTTAATGACTATAATTGATAGCGCTGGGAGATGAAAAATGTCAGAATATCAAAGTATAAATAGTAAAATTATATTCTCAGGATTGTTCAGCTTCAATCCAAACTGTATATAATATCTGTT
This sequence comes from Dactylorhiza incarnata, assembly GCA_033032865.1. Classification (NCBI taxonomy): domain Eukaryota; kingdom Viridiplantae; phylum Streptophyta; class Magnoliopsida; order Asparagales; family Orchidaceae; genus Dactylorhiza; species Dactylorhiza incarnata. Next base: position 3,156,128 of record JAWHQI010000281.1, read on the forward strand.
TATGCGAGCAAAAACTCGATCTTCATGGAAAAATCCAATCCTGAAATCATATATATATCCAGTATTATTATAAGGTATAATGTTCTCTTATACAATAATCATGAATGTGTTTTTCATGTGCCGAACAATAATCATGAATGTATTCTTATATATTAATGTATTAATATACTGAAGCATATATAAACATAAACGAAATTACGAAGAATGTGGATTGAATTTTAAATTCATTGCGCAGCCTGGTGATAACTTTTCGAAATTCAGGAGCTTGATTCATCGGTCGATCGATGAGTTTAAAATCATCGTTTTGCCCCTTTTGGGGAAAGGACCCCGAGAGCTCTTGCAGGCCGTTCCAAAAAAAGGTCATTTCACATCGTCTTCCCCACGCCAAGACTCCTCCCGGTGAGCCCCCATCAGAATATCAAAAATATAAATAGCAGAACTATATTCCTAAGATTGTCTGAAAGATTATATAGGTATATGATCTAATTCACCTAGAGGGGGTGAATAGGTTTTTTGATTTTTACTTGTTTGACTTAGATGTTTAAAGTTATTCTAAGCAAGTAATCAAACACGCCCAGAAAACACACAAGTGTTTATAGTGGTTCCCCAAGACAGTGTGTCTATGGGTAGTCCACTTTCCCCCTTCACCCTTCTAACAGTGTGTTAGACAGGGCCAACTCTTTCAAACTCAGCTCCAAGAGCTTACAACACAGATCCCTCAGGATCTCTCAAGTTTTCCCCAAACCCTACCTCAGGCACAACAACCCTACCTCAGAGGAAAACACCTCCTACAGCTCAGACCACCTCCAGGTCCTACCTCAAGCTGATCTCTCAGCTCTACAACTCAGGCTATTCAGCCCTACCTCAGATCTCACAGATCCTACCTCAGAGGACTCCATCTCCTACAGCTCAGACCACCTCCTGGTCCTACAACCTCAGGTCAAATGACCTTACAAACTCAAAACTCAAAGGCTCCTACAGATAATATAAAGAGGTTTATAGAATGAAAGAAGAAAAGATCAAGCATGTTCTTCTTCTTTTTTTCTACTGCTGTTGCAGGCTTGAATCAGGGAGGAGTGGTACAGCTCCAATCTTGATTCTACTTGATCAGCACTTCAGATAAAGGTCTGGATCTACTTGCTCTATCTTGAGATGAATCAAGATGAGCTCTCTCTTTTTCTCCTTGCAGTCTTGTGTTGGCTCAGTTCTTAGCTGCCGACAATGGAACAGTTCGCTTCCGCTTCTTTGTGTGCTCGAGAGAAAGATTGATAGCAGAAGTTCTTTCTCAACCCTAATTTATCCCTTTTATGCATCCCCGGCCTTCAACGGCTCTCAGCCGTCCTTCTGACAGATATGGGAGTGGTTGGTGGACCCCACAATACCTTTCTGCAGCTTGCGCCAAAAGCAGAACCCGTCATGTCACGTTTGAACTGTCTCAGTGGTTGGGCTGAGACGGCTTCCTCTTCTCAGCGGATTCTGTCGATCTGCAGAGAAGATCATGCGTTCGACGAACTGCAATCAGCGTTCGACGAACTCGCCATACTGCGTTCGACGAACTCGTCAAACTCTGCGTTCGACGAACTCACCAAATCTCAGTGTTTGCTTCGGTCCCGTCTCTGCGTTCGATGAACTTCATTCTTCGTTCGACGAACACGCCAAGTCTCAGTGTTTGCTTCTGTCTCGTCTTTGCGTTCGACGAACTTCATTCTTCGTTCGACGAACAACATTCTGCGTTCGACGAACTTCATTCTGCGTTCGACGAACTTGCCAAGTCTCAGAGGTTTCTTCTATCTGCAGCTCAGCTTGCCCAGATGCCTTCTCAGCGGCTCCTGGTCTTGTCTCAGCGGTTCAGCTGAGACAGTGAGACCTTCTCAGCTGATTAAACAGCACACCTTTGAATCTATTCCAATGTATGGAATATCATTTCCCTGTATAATACTTGAGCCAAAATAGAATGTATTAAATACAATATGTACTTAGTATTGTGAGTGATGCCTCTTCAAATCAAAGGGATATTGAGGGCAATATTCCCAACATTGTCCAACTTCTATCCAAAGTGAATGTAAGACCCAACTTGAAGTTGAATTTATAGGGTTCATCACTTCATATTTAAAATATGGGTTTGAGCTGGTTTCATATAGCTTTGCCTACGTACCATGTAGGGGTGCAACTCGGGTTTGCTCGGATCAGATCATTCGCGTAGGTTCGGTTCCAATTTTTCAGAACCGGAACCGACCCATGTACTTGAAACCTAGAACCATACCCGAACCAAAAATTTCGGTTCGATTCTGAATCGGTTCTTGGTTCTATCATTCATCATTGCAAGAAAATACTATTAAAAATTATCTCTAAATCTCAGTGCAGCAGAGTTTGAATCAAATTGAACATGACAATATCTTTCAAAGATTCAAATACTTTTAATGTCCATAAAAAGTATATTAATTTTGATGTTTTATAAAATTTAAATAAAATGACAAATATTAAATAATATATATTTAGTTAATCATTAAATTAACGATAGATATATATTAAATATTAAATTCCACCTCAATAGTAAATTATTACCAACTACTAAATCTTTATAATTTGTTTCCTCGGTCGGTTCTCGGGTTCCCGACCCTAAGAACCAAGAACCTACTCGAAGGTTCGGTTCCAAATTTTGGGGAATCAAAATCGAACCGAGAACCACCAGAACCGACTCAAATTGGTCGGTTCAATTTCGGGTTGATTCTCCGATTCTTTTTGCACGCCCCTAGTACCATCATTTTGACAAAATTTCATTTCATTTTATTAGTTTGGGCTAGTTTGATTATCGTGCATTCGGAGGAGGAAGATCGAGAGCCATAAAACGAAATTGTATTGGCAAGTTTGAGATCGAAACGAATAATTCAGAGATCGAAAAGAAGATTGAGGGATAGAAAACAAAAAACGTAGAGAGAAGGATGACAAGGGATTTCAACTTTCGGGTTTATTTTTTCATTCCTTACATTATTAGTACACAAATGTTTATAGTGCCAGCTCATGACAGCAAAAATATGATCATCATGGAAAAAATCTAATCCTAAAAATCATATATATTTTAAGCATTATGAGGCATTAAAAACATCAAAACAATTGTAACGAAACATTATATACATACTCTATCAAATGGATTTGAAGCTGGGTATCGCTAAAGCAATGAAAAAGGCGTCTTTTCGATGGGCTCGCCCTCACTGTGCAAGGTTACCACTGTGAGGTGGTTCGAGACTTGATTTATGATTACTCGCTCCCTGGCATTGTATTTCGGTTGTCGTTTCTTATGCAAAGGAGATTGGCATAGACGAGACTCTGAACTTCCGCATTCTCTGAGATGGTTTGCGCCTTTAGAAAAGACGAAGATCCTAACCCAAAATTGATCATCTCTTGTAAATTTGCAAAATTACAGATTGCACCCCTCTTATTATTGAAATTACAAAAATCTCCACTCAATGTTACAAAACATAACATTTACCTTTCCTAAAGTTCACATTTCATAACATTCATGCACAAAAATACCCCCTTTAAGAGTACATTTCCAGGGAGAGTATTTTGTGCATAAATGTCACGAAACATGAACTTCAAGGAATGTAAATGTTATGTTTTATAACATTCAAAGGAGATTTTTGTAATTTTAATAATAAGAGGGGTGCAATCTGTAATTATGCTATCTTCCATGGGGAAGTTTTGGTAATTATTCGTGTATATAAATAATCGAACCATCCAAATGCGGGTATTTCTCGTGGTGATTGTTCTCTTCAATTGTATTATTGCATTTTTCACATAGAATTAGTTATTTATTTCTTAATGAAATAAGCCCCAAAAGAAATTTCAAGGAATTTTTTGTGATTATTCCAAAAGTGAATTTATGGGTCTAAAGGGATGTGTCGCAATATTAGAGGCAACAAAGGCAATAATTTCTAAGGACCACCAAACTTTAGACCTGCCAGAAAAGATTCTCCAAACAGCCATCAACAAAAATCCAGTAAATGCAGCAGAGCTCAACAGCTCAGTATAAAGTGTGCTGAGCCCACGCTCTCCAGATCCCAGTTGGTTCATCACTCAACCATGGAAGAGGCTGAGGAGAGAGAGCTGCAGCTGCTGTCCGACGACCCAGCGATCACGGCAATGGATCGGACTTTCCGACCGCCGCTCGATCTGAGTTTGTCGATGAGCGCCTTGCCTCCGACGGCGAATCCCGGGAAAGAGGACGATGGCAGCACGAAGAGTGCGCAGGCCCTGAAGCAGCAGCATGTCGCGGAACAAGTTCGACTTGCGGCATTGGAGACCGCATACGCAGATCAGATGAGGGAGCTGGCGAGGAGGGAGCTCGAGATGGCGAAGAACGAATTTGCGCAGGCCAAGCTGATCTGGGAGCGCGCTCGAGAAGAGGTGGAGCGGGTTGAGGGGATGAAGATGATCGCCACCAGGAGAATCGGCTCGACCTGCATAGAGATCACCTGCCGGAATTGCCGGCGACATTTCCGGCCTTAGAGCATACTGCTTGTACCATTACGCCCTCTTCTATTAGCTCCAGGAAATCATTCAAACTTCCAATAAAATCACTAGCAAAACTATCCTTCCACAGGTTTTCACCTAAAACAACAATCTTTCCCAACAAATTTTAAAATTCTAAGATCTTAATTGACCTGCCTGATATTGATATTTATCCTGGAGGTCTTGATGTAGTCCCTGAAGCAGAGATCTGATTCATTAGAGAAGTGAGATACAAGCGCCTGGTTATCGGCATGTTCGGAGTCTGTGAAGATTCTTGGAACTCCTGCACATTCAAATATCGAATATTTAATTCCATCAGAACGGGTAATGGCTATAATTAAGATTTGAGCGATCTTCGAGCCAACGCAACAAAGCGGGCGTTGAGTTTGGCTCAAAGATTGCTACAAAAATTCAGTCAAAATTGGCTCAGATCGAACTAGAATCGAACTAGAATAGGAATCCGCCTGGATCAGATCGAGCTCAGCTTGATATCGGATCAAAAAGAATATGCAATTTGTTTGAATGCATATATGGAGTATTTATGCCAGTATTTTGATTTAAATTAAGGAATAATTACAAAAAAATCTTCTCGAAGTTAGCATAATTACAGGTTGCACCAATCTTGCATTTGAAATTACAAAAATCTCCCCGGTAAGTTTACATTTTATAACATCCATGCACAAAAATACATCTTTGAAGTAATTTTTTGAGGGGGGGGGGGGGGGGGGGGGGGGGTGTTTTTTTTGTGCATGTATTTATGAAATGTAAGCTTATACGAGAGGTTTTTGTAATTTCACAAGTAAGAGGGGTGCAACCTGTAATTCAGCAAACTTAGAGGGGAGGTCCGGGTAAATGCTCCTTTAAATTAATGTAAGTACATCTATACTATATTAAAATGGAAAACCCCTCTTTGGTTAAACATTGATCTTTCTTATTTTACCTCCGGGGTGGTCTGCGAATAACCAATCCCCGGGGTGGTCTGTGAATAAGCAATATTACACGCTGATATCTTTTAAGCAACTCTAAAACAATCCCCGGGGTGGTTTTTGTAATGCTTGGACTTGCGACTACCTTAGCAGAGACGCAATTGAGGGAAACCAGACCCTCTAAAGAGAACTCACTCGAGACCCCTCGAAAAACTTCAGATGATATGCAAGACTGGCATATCACTGACAGCTGCACAAGCTGGAAGCAATGTAAATTAAAAATCAATAAAAATCATTTATGTATTTCACCTCGTCTTTCTCGCTGTCGTCCTTCGTAAAGAACTCCGCATAAGAACATTTCAGTAATTTAGACAAACAATCGCCGCGCCGCTGTTTTAGCAAACAACAAAAACTACTTCTCTGCTCTGAACATCACAGCAGACAGAGTCGCCACCACTAATTTCACATCGCTCTCCCAATCATGCCCTAACATTATCCTCGTAAGGGTCTTAACGAAAAGCTATCCCAACTTTGACGCATTCTTTATTACCTAGCATTGCAAAAGCACACAAAAGTAGACTAAGACAGCCCAACAATGTGCGAAGTACAAACCATGTGCTTTGTGAGCTTTATGTGCAAAGCCATTGACAAATATTGTCTTTCAGCCTGACACCTCCTTCCACTAAGAAAAAGTGATAAAGTATTAATGTCTGATTTTTTCCCCTCATTCAGCTAAAATCATTGCGAATTCCTGAAACTCATAACTTAATTCTTTGGCAATATAGCTGCTAGAAATTTTTTCTTAGTGGAATTATGCGTCCACTAAGAACAACAATTGGTTTTAATTGCCATTTAATCATGTCGTTATGTGTTCTCTCTTTCTCAAAACTTCTCAATCGTTGCACCAGTTTCATAGTTTCACTAACATCACTATTGTCCCTTAATTATGGAATTATGCCATTTTGAGTATTTATATCGTGATGCTGTCGACAAATTATGTACACATCCATTTTTGTGCTTGGCTCAAAGCATTATTGTTTCATCAATAGCCATAAGTAAGAACCCTAGTCTGACTCTGCACCATTGGTTTGATTATGATTATGAGGTTGGCTTGATGGATCTATATGAATTAGCTGTTATAGATACCTCTGACCATGTATAAATGGATAATCACCTATAGGTTTTAAACCATCTATGGCGATAATCAGGAGAAAATAACAAATAGAGTGATATTTTAAACTTCGTCGCCGTCAATAGGAACATTGAAAATTTTGACATTGAAAATAATGAAGAAAAAACACTAGGAATTGAACCAGTGAAGAGTGAAGCCACAATTCATTGCCTTAATTCATTTTGCAACCATTACGAAATCACAACCATTTGCCCACATGCAAGGTAGGATATGCCACTCAGTCAAAAAGGGGCATGACTTGATGTCATCCTTATCTTTCTCTGCTTTCTCACCAACCGTTTGTTACGTGTAGAAAACTGGGTGTGGAGCTAAGAATCCGTTGGACAGATTGACCCGACACAAAAATACGGGTTTGGGAAATAAAAGTCAGGTCGGTAACTAAAGTTGGCCAAGCCCGGACCGATTGCATTTAGAGTAGACTACACACAAACCATAGGCTTCAGATCCAAATATCATCCAACATATGTTCAGCATACATAACATTATTTAAGCTCCATGAAGTGACATTACTATATGAAAGGAAATTGCAACAAATTAAAGTCTCATTAAGTGGGGTTGTTCAATGGTCCCATCTGCTTAGAGTAAACTCGCACACTATTACTCTCGGCTTCACCCTCGTGATAGTTGTCGCCCTCCTCCATAACAATGCCCCCCTTTTGGGAAGTTTACCTTGTCCTCAACGGGTACTACTTCAGTCCAACCTGTTGCGTCGGATGTCAGGTGGTTCTTTCACGCGACTAGAATATGCTCATGTCGATGGCCGGTCGTGACCTCTGTACGTCGATCTAGGATGGAGCTAGGGTAAAAAGACTAATGTCGACTTCCTCGATCGGATGGTCTCATATTACTGCGGCACGTGAAAGATTGGATGAATCCAACTATGGGCAGAGAGGCACAATCGTTAGGCCACCTCGCGGATGCGATCCTCCACGGTGAAAGGCCAGAAGAAGTGGACCGACTGCTTGGAGTGGAGTCATGTCGCCACAGGTGCATGGCGATAATGTCAAAGCTTGACAAATGCCACATCTCCCACTTGAAAATGAACCTGTCTAATTGAGCATATTTTATTGGGCATGATGCAGGTGAAACTTGAATTGGTGCAAGATCTTATCACGATCCTAGAGTTGAGATCGAAAAGCATCCACATGACTTCACCTAGGCCGATGTTGGAGCACTGTAGGTAGTGACCGACTATAAAATACCTAAAATGGGGTGGTGCATGGGGTGAAGGATGTTGAGAATCAGACGCAGCCGACGTTCTTGACGGTGAAGCCCGCTTCAACCAACAGCCACGTTCATGGCGTCAAAGAGGTAGACGAGATGGTGGGTGTGAATGAGAGAATGAATGTGAGGTTGCAATCCTTACGGTGAAGAATCCCAAGTAGTGATTGGGGAAGTCCTAGAACATGTTAACTGTTGTGAGGCGCATGTTATATTAGTCCCACATCGTGTATCATTTCCTTATGATGTTTCTTAATAATATATATAGACAAGGAGACCTCTATGGAGGTATGAAGTTTCTTCTCTCAATACGCGTAACATGGTATCAAAGCGAGTTTAGGGTTTCTGCTCAATCCCGTCGCGTAATCCCGCCGCTCTCTCTCTCGCGTAATCCCGCTGCTCTCGCCTCGCCCTTGCGGCTCGATCCCGTCGCGCCTCGCTCTTGCGGCCCGATCCCGTCGTCTAAATCCCGCCGCTGCACGCCGAAAGGGACGGAGGCATGGCCGATCGTTGATGCCGCCGATCGCTGCCTGCCGCCGTTCCGTCCTACTGCCATAGACTGTTCCGTCGATGTGATGCCGATACTTCCGTGATGCCGCCCTTCCGCCAACAGTAATGTCGTCGTTCCTTCTGCTGCAGTCGATCGCGATGCCGACTGTTCCCACTGCCTACTGCTGCTGTTTCTGCGGCTCCTTCTAGTGCCAGCCACTGCTTCCTGCGTGTACCGGCTGCTTCCTCGTGCTAGCTTCAGTCGCTGCCTCTACCGGTTCCTCACACCATCATGGTATTTCTCCGTTTTTCTCTCCATTGAATTTGGTCATGGGTTCCCCTGTGACAAGTACCACTCTGTCGTCGGTTCCTCAGACGACCGTTCCCTCAGGGGATTCTACTAATATTTTTCCTCCCAACGCGAGGCTTGCTACTACCATCCTTACCTCCTCCAATTTCCAACTGTGGAAGAAAGGGGTTACTATGTCTCTGTCAGGTATCCGACGCACACACCACCTTACTCGACTTCCAACTCATGCCGTGGGAAGTACATAATACGATGATTGGTATAGTGATGATTGCCGCATCTTTGCTCTTCTCCTGAGTTCTATGGACCCATCTGTCCAGCAAATGTGCAAGAACTGCGACAGCACCAAAGAACTCTGGGATACCCTACACATGATGTTCTCTCAAGCGAACAACCTCTCTCGTCTTGGTGAACTCTTCCCAAAAATAGCCGAGCTGAGGCAAGGGGCGCGTCCTATTACCGAGTACTTCGCCGAATGGAAGGTTCTAGCTGATGAGATCTTGGATCTGTGGGAGATACCCTCTACCAGGGAAGGGCATCAGGCCCAACGTGAACACCTCGTACTCCTTTGGCTTTTAAATGGATTGGACCCACACTTCTCAACAACGAAAACTGAAATGCTGGCGAGTCCTACGACTCTACAAACGGCTAGTGTGTACCATCGCCTTACTAAAGCTGGATCCATTGGTACTTCTTCCTCTGCTCTACATACTTCCTCCGGAGAGTCGATGGCTCGTGCGTCTCGGGGTGGCAGGGGAACTGGTAGGGGGGCCGATCTGGGCATGGTCGTGACACTGACACGAGACATTGTGCCCATTGCGGGCGTCGGGGACACACAAAGGATGCATGTTGGTTGATTCATGGGAAGCCAGACTGGGCCTCCAAACCTTCTGCTCCATCTCGGTCGCCGCACCTGGCCGACGCCACTTCTATCTCCCCGGGTCCAAGAACTGTTGAAATATCTGAGGATGAGTACCGTCGACTGCAGGCTCTCCAGATTGACTCCCCGACTCATAGTGCGGCTATGGCTCAAACCATTCAGCCAGTGTGTACTTCACAGCGTCCGGTCCAGTGGTTGGCTGATTCTGGCGCTTCTGATCACCTGACTAGTTCCTCAGGTATCTTACACTCATACAAACCCCATAGTGGAGCTTCAATTACAGTTGCGGATGGCTCCTCTGTTCCTATTGCTGGTTTTGGTAGTTGCAGTGTGACCCCTGACATGACACTCTCCTCTGTGGCTCATGTCCCTCAATCTGCTTACAATCTCTTATTTATTAGTAAGCTTACAAATGATTTGAATTGTATTGCTATTTTCACATCTTCTGGTTGCATTTTTCAGGAACAGTCGACGAGCTGTATTATTGGTATAGGAAAGCTGCGGGGTGGCGTCTATGTGCTGGATGAAGTCTCCCACCTTGCTTGTTCTGCTGCCTCCACAAAATTCTTGGATCTTCATTATCGTCATGGTCATCCATCTATGCAGGTCATGAGTCGTCTGTATCCTGAGTTTGGAAAAGTCTCCCATCTCAATTGTGAGTCTTGTTTGTTTGCTAAACTCCACAGAGTTAGCTATAGTCCTCGTCTTGATGTTCGTGCCTCTGCACCTTTTGATTTACTTCATTCAGATGTTTGGGGCCGTGTCCTGTCCCTACGTTGTTAGGACACAAATATTATGTCACTTTTATCGATGATTTTTCTCGTATGACTTGGGTATATTTAATGAAAAATCGTTCTGAGTTGCCTTCTATTTTTCAAAAAATTTGGAATGCAATATTTACTCAATTTTCTATTCGTATCAAATGTCTTCGTACTGATAATGGCCGGGAATACTTGTCTCAGTCTATGTCTAATTTTCTCTCAGAGAAAGGCATCCTACACCAAACCAGTTGCCCAGATACCCCTCAACAAAATGGTGTTGCCGAGCGAAAAAATCGACATCTCCTTGAAGTCACCTGGGCCATCCTTCACCACAAGCACGTACCCAAACACTTCTGGGGTGATGCAGTACTTACTGCTGCACATCTTATTAATCATCTTCCCACTCACATCCTTCAGGGGGAGACACCATATCACACTCTGTATCCTAAACATGACGGCTCCCGCCTCCCTTTGCGGGTTTTTGGGTGTGTTTGCTATGTTCGGGATGCTCGTCCCTCTGTCTCCAAACTTGATCCCTGTGCTTTGAAATGTATCTTTCTCGGGTATTCTCGGACTACTAAAGGGTATCGGTGCTACTCTCCTGATCTCCGACGATACATTATCTCCTCCGATATTGTCTTCCTGGAGTCGGACAATTACCCCTTTCATGGATCACCCAGTCCTGACCCCTCTCTTGATGCTCTTTTAGTCCCTCGGCATGAACCTGCTATCATTTCGCCGACTGACCTATTGACCCCCCTGTGGGGGCAAGTTTACTCTCGTCGCTCTTCTGATAGTACAGGGATGCCACCATCTCAGCCTACCTCTGTCTCAAATGATACAACGACTGTTCCTACGGAAGCACCTGCGAATGTACTTACTACCCTCACGCCAGCCAGTCCAGATGTTCCTATTGCAGTCCGGAAAGGCAGTCGAACTTGTCGGGAGAATCCCCTTTATGTTAGCTCTTACAAGGGCTTGTCTGCTTCTCATACGGCCCTGCACTCGACTCTGGATCGATATTGTCTTCCCTCTACTGTGGCAGAGGCCAAAGCTCATCCTGGTTGGGCGGCAGCCATGCAGGAAGAATTGACAGCTCTTCAGCTCAACAACACCTGGGACCTGGTCCCCTTACCTGCCGGCAAGCGGGCGATTGGATGTAAATGGATCTATTCTGTAAAGGTGAATGCAGATGGTTCTCTTGACCGCTTGAAAGCTCGCTTGGTAGCCAAAGGCTATGCTCAGACTTATGGTGTGTATTATGATGAAACATTTGCACCGGTTGCCAAGATGTCCTCTCTTCGTATTCTTCTTTCTCTGGCCGCCTCCCGCCAGTGGGCTTTACACCAGTTGGATATCAAGAATGCTTTTCTTCATGGGCTCTTGGAGGAAGAGGTTTACATGGAGCAACCACCTGGGTTCGTTGCTGAGGGGGAGCGTAACAAGGTGTGTCGTCTCCTAGCGTCATTATATGGATTGAAACAATCCCCTCGGGCTTGGTTTGCCCGGTTCCGTGCTGTGGTTACTCAGTTTGGACTTATCAAGAGTACTAAAGACTCGTCCCTCTTTTATCAGAACTCCTCGGCCGGTACTATTCTTCTACTGGTTTATGTCGACGATATTGTTATCACAGACAGCAACGTTGAAGGGATATCAAATCTCAAAGCATTCTTACACTCCAATTTCCAAACAAAAGATCTGGGTCCTTTGCGGTATTTCCTTGGGATTGAGGTTACTCATGATGATCACTCTCTCTTTATTTGTCAACGGAAATATACTCTTGATCTTCTATCTGATCTTGGAATGTCTAACTGTGGCCATGTGGATTCCCCGCTTGAACCTGGGGAAAAGAGCCTTCATGCCGAAAGCAAACCTTTTGATTCACCCGAGAAGTACCGTAGGATAGTTGGAAAATTAAACTATCTTACCATGACTCGTCCGAACATTGCATGTGCAGTAAGTAAAGTCAGTCAGTTCATGGCTGCTCCAACGGTGTCAAAATGGGAGTCTGTTCTCCGGATTGTCAGATACGTGAAGAAAAATCCAGGTCTGGGAATCTCATACAAGGATAGAGGTCATTCCAATTTAGAAGCATACAGTGACTCTGACTGGGCAGGATGCTTAGCTACTCGAAAATCAACCACGGGATTCACAGTCTTTATGGGTGGAAATCTTGTCTCCTGGAAGAGCAAGAAACAAACTACAGTTGCTAGATCTAGTGTTGAGGCTGAATATCGGGCTATGTCTCACACTGTTGCTGAGATCATGTGGGTAAGGCAAATCCTCTGTGAAATCGGGTACCCAGTTCAGGATCCCACTCCTCTATGGTGCGACAATCAAGCTGCAATCAGAAAGCCACCAATCCTGTGTTCCATGAACGCACAAAACACATAGAGGTCGACTGCCACTTTGTTAGGGAGAAGTACGAAGAAGGCCTTATTTCTCTTACCCATGTGAAGACCGGAGATCAAGTTGCAGATATTCTTACGAAAGGGGTTACGGGGACTAGAATGAACTTTATATGTAACAAGTTGGGTCTGGGAAGTTCCCACGATCCAACTTTAGGGGGAGTGTTGTGAGGCGCATGTTATATTAGTCCCACATCGTGTATCATTTCCTTATGATGTTTCTTAATAATATATATAGACAAGGAGACCTCTATGGAGGTATGAAGTTTCTTCCCTCAATACGCGTAACATTGACAAACTGGACGAACTCGTCAACCATAACTATGTGGTGGAGAATGCACAGATTCTCCACTACATTGCTCGAATTACAGTGAGCATATACTTGATGCGGCCATGTTTGAGATTCAGACATGCAAGGCCTGGTCATCAGAAGGAGCCATCGTACCAACGAAGGGCCGAGCCTTCCATCCCGAGAAGCACGATCGAGACTTTTTTTGTTTCGGGGATGCGCTGAATGTCAAAGAACTGCTGCTATGTTTTGACAATCCAACCCATCAAGTCAGTACCATTGAAATGGGGGCACCTCGAGAGCATGAGGTGTGTAAGAGATATCTAGGGTCGTCGTGGGGGTATTGTTGTATGGCTAGCCGGTTGGCTAAGAATGGAAGAGGGATCCTCTGATGGACCATGCGAGATGGAATGGTGCTGCGCATGGGCATCGATGCGTTGAAAGACAACTTGCATGAAGGTGAGGGCACTTGATTGTTACTCGAGACATCATTCGACAGGATCCAGACAATTTTGGACATGATGCTAGTGAGGGGCATGCACAACAAGACGGAACGAGGATGCGTTAGTGAAAGCTTGGGCACCAATCGGTGGGGAAAGCGTTGGCGTTGTTGAGGGTGTCTGTTAAGATTTAGGACAAATCCCCAGGCACAGCTACAAGCATAAAGCAGTACAAGAACACAAACAATCGACAATGGCACCAAAGTTATAACACAATAAATACACACAGTTTAATATGAAAATAAAGTGCATTCAAGAATGCAATATGCCCAAGAGAAAAAGGCGTATATTTGATAAAGAGCATCACAGGTGGAATCAAACACCTCCGTCGGAAAACAATGAACTTACTCCAATCTGTAGAACTAGGGAAGCACATGGTTCGCAAGCAAACCTTTGTCGTCGTCTGACGACCAACCACCGCCACCACCGGAGAGGGAACCTAGTCAGAACATGAAATTAACGCCAAACACAACATGCATTGTTTTGTGTCCACTCAGCCGAAGTTGCTGCCTCAGTCCGTTGCCCGCAAGTTAGTAGCTCGTGCACAATCTGCCCCTGCTCTTCCAACACGTGATCTCCCCGCTCAGGCTCAGCCATGATGCCGCTCCTCGTAGTGGAGCTTGTTCTCCCTCCTCTCGCAGTCGTCATAACTCAGTTGTCACTGTGCATGGCCTTGCTCTGCCTGCAGATCAAAAGATTGAGGAAGGGAGAATAGAGGGGGGTCGTGTAACATCCCTGATCTGCAAATAAAATATAACATGGGTCAGGCCGGGACCCCACGACATATAATACCCACAAAATCTAGAACGTTAATAATTGATACAAGAAAATATGCTAATAAAATCTCAGAGTAATCAGAAACGGAAGCTAAACACAAGCCCAAAACAAAGGGGCCCAGAATGTCCACAGCTAAAAGAAAACAGTACAGAAGTGACACGGCCTTAAGGCCTTACATGGCTTGCAAAAGAGGTATAGACAAATCACGGGGCTACATGAAAAACTCCAAAACAGAGAGGACCCTAACCAGCTCCTCAGCAACCCATGGGCTCCGGCCCACTACACACCACTGCGAGCTCCGCCACCTGAAACCAAGAACAAACAGGCGGTGTAACGAAGGTCAGCATGGGGCTGACCAACACAACGTAACGACCCCTCCCCCCGGCCATCCTAGCGGACTCCGGGGCGAGTACATCGCTCTTCTGCAAGCACGCACGAAAACTAAAGCATCAAACAAAGGACCAAGGGGCACACACGAGGGGTCCCCATAGCAAACCACAGCACACGCGTCGTTGACTCCCAAAGTCACACGACCTAAACCACATAGGCATTCTAAACCGAGTACTCATGACGAGAGGCGTGTGATCGCCTTTCGCACTCAAGCGTAGCGGTAGGTGAGCTACGCTTCGCATCGATCTGACGGAACGCGATAGCGAGGTACAAAGTACATATCTAAGTAACAGAGCGCGACAGAGGAGAAGACAGTCTCCAACCGTCCGAACGAGCGCGACAGAGGAGAAGGCAGTCTCCAACCGTCCTAACGAGCGCGACAGCGGGAAGAAACGGTCCGCAACTGTCCAAACGAGCGCGAAATGGGGGAAACACAGTCCGCCACTGTCCAAAAGAGCGCGACAGAGAGCATAGCACTACTCCCAGTCCTGGAGCGTCGTGACGGGGAAACTCACCCGTTCCGTATAATCCTTATGAACGTCATTCTACCGGGCTCACCTAAGCCCGCCTAGGAACGGGGTATTCACGAACGAAACCCACGAATCCTATGATCTCTACGGAGAATAACACGGGACATTCCCGTTCGCGTGTTTAAGGCTAACCGCAATCACAACACAACAATATCACCGATCCGGGCTGAACGCCACGGGTAGGCTTCACACAGCATGCCTAAACCCAGACTCGCGCGTCGGATTACTAATGCAATTTATGCCGGGGACGGACACAATCGACCCGGAGGGGGTTCGCAATGAACCGAGGGAAACACACACCGCGTCCAATTGGAGACGGGTGGCCCTCCTAAGCAAAATAAAAGCAGAAAACTACACCGGGGTCGCAATCCCACGCCCTGGCGAAGTCCCCGCTCTCCACCGCGGAGCGGGAGAGGGACTCTACGTGCAGTTCACACAAACATACGCCGGGGTCGCAATCCCACGCCCTGGCGGAGTCCCCATCCTCAACTGAAACGGCGCGAGGGGACTCTCATTGCACGATTAGCAAATGCAAGCACAGAAATAGAGAAAAAGACGGTCCTAAGACCGGGGAAAAGGGTCGTTACCCTTGTAGAGCGTCGCGCAGGCATCACGGAGACGGTAGTCGCTGCCCTACTTCGGATCTAGCCTCGACTCGGCTCCACACACGGCTCTCGCAAGAGATCTCCTCTAGATCCTCGGTCAAGCGCCAAAACAGCGAGAGAAAGGGAGGAGAGGAGAGTGTCGGCTTCCTCCTTCCTGGAGCCGCGCGAGCAAGATAGGGAGATGGGGGCGTCGGCCTCCTCTTGACCGGCGAGAGAGAGGGATGAGAGGAGGGTGTCGGCCTCCTCCTTCCTGGAGCCGCGCGAGCAAGAGAGGTAAAGGGGCGTCGGCCGACCTAGACGAGGGCGGGAGGGAGGAGGATCGAGAGAGAGGGAGGAGATTGCGGCTGACTTGCGTGAAGCACGAAAGAGAGAGGGGAGAAGGATCGGGTTTTATCAAAACCCTAAACGGATGAGGCTAACCGCACCCCCATTCGGCTATTCGCACACCGATCAAAATTTATAAAACTAATAGGCGTTACAGGTCGACCGACTCTTCTTCTCTTGTTGGAATCAGGCTTATGTCAAGTTGGTATCATGTGCAGCTTGTGGTTAGGTCTCACAAGAGACATAAAATCGTGATGGAGTGTTTACTCCATATTGGATCCGAATCTAGTTTGGATTTGGATCCGAACCAACAATAAAACCACAACACCACCGCCTTGATTCATGATCCTGCACATAACACTGTTTGTGCATAGAACCAAACTGCACAAAGCACCAACTACATAAAACACTGCCTCAAGCCTGAGGCGTCAGGCAACTAGTCGCAAGTCGACTTCAGCCATGCTCTGGCTTACCTCTGTGATGTCGACGCACCAGGATCACATCAACTGACTCGGAGAACTCGTGTCACTGAAGGGCCACTGCGCTTCCTCGACCATCCACTAAGTCACCAGTAGAAATCATGCGTGCACAACCTTGCACTGTGGTCCCCATCAGTCGATGCATACTACCGAACTATACAACTCCCACGAGGACAACACAATCATGTATTGCCGTCAGGACTTCACCTCTTATCGCAAAGTGGCAGACTCTTGAGTCCGGTATACTTACAGATATTAATTTCTGCGCAGCTTAGGTACCAAATGTACTCGCTCAATTTTGCGCACCACTCTGTCATATGTCTGGATGCCCATTGTCCCTATCCCCGTGACCTCACATGTTGACCCATCATCTAGAGAGACTGACCCAATTGGCACCTTCGGTGAACTAAACATTGCTACATCTAAGCAGATATGCCGCAAAGCACCCGAATCCAGTATCCAGCATCCAGTTGTCAGAGTCGCCACAACTTTCAGTGATGATGAGAGCATCATCATTATCCACTCCTAGATCTAGTAACGATATGCCCGTAGTCTGGACTCCCCTGGAACTCTGTGCATGTTGTGGACACTTCCTCATAATATGATCGTAACACATCAAACCCTTACTCGTCCTCCTACCACCAATGCATGCTCACCCCCAGGAGCAGGATACTCGAGTGTCTGACTAAAAAATAACATCGATATGACATCCACATCTATTATATCCTTCAAATATAGTAGGATGGTCATCATGGGCTTGTATGGCGGTGTGAGCGAGGCAAGAAGCAAGATGGACTTGTCTTCCTCTATCTTCACACCAACTACATGTAGTTGGTTAGGAAGACCATTGAACATATTGAAGTGTTCATGCAAGTTACCGTCTCTTACATTTTCAATCCACAAAATCGTTGCTTCAGAAGCAATCTCGTAGTCAACGACTTGACCATGTACAGTCTCTCAAGCTTCTCTTACAACTTAATTGCAAACTCTCCAACGCCAATGCCAAAGAGGACCATGTCATCCACACAGCATCCTGATAGTGTTGGTGACACGCTCATCCAAGTCAATTCACTCCATGTCCTTCACCGGAGGGGGCAATTTGTCCCGATGCCGCAGCACCCACATCAATCCTCGCTCAACCAATGTCTTTGACCCGGATATGTCAAAGACTAAAATTGTCATTGACCAAACTTCTCCAAAGTACTCGTCAACGCAACATGCTTCTCTGTCATAGCTGCTCTTAGCACCTATAAGGGATTTTATTAATTCAAGGGTTAGATCTGAGAGAATGAGAACCAGAACTTGTCGTCTCCCACCACAATCAAACTTTAACATGAACGTCTATCAGTCACCTACTGAAAATTGGCTTTGATACTATTTGTTAGTATTTTGGACAAATCCTCAAGCACAACAACAAACACATAGCAATACAAAAATACACAAACAATCGGTAATCCAGCCGAATTTATAATACAATAAATCCAAGCAATTTTATATGACAATAAAGTGCATTTAATAATGCAATATACTCGAGAAAAAAGACACAAAATCCAATAAAGAGTGCCATGAGTGGAATCAAACACATTTATCCACAGAAAAATGGATAATGCAAATCATAAGACTACAAACACACAGAGTTTGCAAGCAAACATACGCCGTCGTCGGACGACCAACCACTGCCACAACCAAAAAGGGAACCTAGTTGAAACTTGACCTTGCCACAAGAGCGCAGACTGACCACTCAGCCGAAGTCGCCACCCCAACCTGCAGCCTACAAGACAACAGTTCGTGCACAACCTTCCCTTGTTTTGCTTGCACACGATCCCCATGCTCGGGCTCAATCATGACTTTGCACCTCCTCGCGCAGTAG
Organism: Dactylorhiza incarnata; assembly: GCA_033032865.1. NCBI lineage: Eukaryota > Viridiplantae > Streptophyta > Magnoliopsida > Asparagales > Orchidaceae > Dactylorhiza > Dactylorhiza incarnata. The sequence continues at coordinate 3,174,588 of JAWHQI010000281.1, forward strand.
AGCCCATTGCCCCTCCTCTCGTAGTCGCAACTTAGTCGCCTTCGTCACTGCCAGCCTTGTGCCGCCTATAACTCAAAAGAATGAGGAAGGGAGAAATGAGGGGAGTCAACTGGTTCTTCTTCTCTCTATGGGATAGAGCTTCTGTCAGGGTAGTATCTCGCGCAGCTTGAGGCTAAGTCTCGTTGGAGACCTAAAATCACAATGGAGTGTTTACTCCATATCAAATCTGAATCCGGTTTGGATCCGAACCCGAACCAACAGTAAAACACAACAGTGTCGGGTGTGGACAAGCTAAGAATGAGGCGGAGGCTCAAGTGCAAGCCAGCGGCGGTGGCAGAAGGGTCCCTGGATGGTGACGGTGTCAAAATGCTCGAGTGATCGGGGCGTGCTGCGACAACATCTCACAAATCAACGACATCGCGTGCAACTCGTCTGCAGAGTCGCTTGCGCAGTTCGCACGACTAAGGGAAGCAAAGAGAGTGAGCGGTGTTGGAAAAAGAGGACTATCCAAAGGCTAGAAAAATGCGGCTAGAAAGGGCAGTTAAAACCAATGTTACCCCTTAAGATTTGGGTAACTGGAGGAAAAAGGAAGGGAGGTATAAGGTAGAAACTCCAAGAGAAATATCTCGGCCAGCCATAGGCTCCAAATCCAAATATCATTCAACATAAGGTCAGCATACGCAACATAGTATTTAAATCCTATGCATGGGCATTATTGAAATATGCAAGTGAAAACGCGAAATTAAAGGTACGAGAAATAAAAGATAAGGGTACCGCATTAAGCAATGTTGCTCGAGGATCTCGGTCATGTACTCATGAAATACTCAGCTTCTCCCCCATGTCGGTCGTCACCGCCTTTGCTAACAGCCTATGTTAATCAACAGAAGTACGATAGAACTTCCATGATCTCTCATCAAGGGGGTCGGGGGTTCGATCCCTGGCCTCAACATCCCTCCGCCAAGGTTAAATAGATGCAGAGACGAGTTGGGGTGTGTGGGCCGCGACCCTGTTACAGTGCCCATGCTTTGGGATTGGGGGCCAGGATTGGGGGCAGAACTAGCCGTATTGCCCACCCAGGGGTGGGGTTACGACCGTAACAAAAACATATGATTATAGATGGTGAATTGTATGTGTTTACCCTTGATTTGTTCTACATGAATAGTTTACTCACTTAAGATTTAATTGAAGCTCTCTTATTTTAACCTAATTTGAAATTCGGTGGCTTATGTTATGGGCTCGCCGTAATACGTCGATAGCGACGCCGGAGATGTGACTGGAAGTGGAGATGCGGGGATACTGTGGAGTCAGAACCGCAGTTGCCTAAGCGGGATGTGTTGAGGAGAGGGAGAGCCATCGCGATCTCATAACTTGGGACAAGAAGATAGACTTTAATTCATGCTTGCCTTCATTCATGACTCAAGAGGTCTTTAAATAACTTACAGAAAACATTCTTGCAATGAGGACCCCCTAATACTTAAAAATAGATATAAACTTCAAATATAAAAGGACTCCTAAAATACGAGTTAAAAAGACATGACAACAATATGACTCAACTGACTGTCTGACTCATACTTATGACACTAGCGACTCAGAGACATAATACGATACACGAAATAAAAGGGCAACTAGCCTATGCCCGTAACACGTTATCCCTCCTTTTCTTCAAGTTTGCTTCAAGCTCAGAACTGTGGTATGGATTCTGTCTGAAAGATGACTGTATAACCCGTAATTCGTCAAGATCAGAAATGTCTAAGGAGACGGCTATTCGCAGACCATTCAGCTCAGCAGCCTGGCAGCTATTCGCAGGCCTCTCCAAGAAGATATTTGGCAGCCTCCAGGTAGCAAGTCACGAGTATGAGCGAGAATCGGCGAGTACCCCTTGCAAGTTGCAACTCGCGAGTATGGGCGAGTACCCCTCGCAACTTGTGAGTATGGGCAAGTGCCCCTAACAACTCGTGAGTATGGACGAGTACCCCTTGCAACTCGCGAGTATGGGCGAGTACCCATTGCAACTCGCGAGTATGGTCAAGTAACCCCCCCCCCCTCAGGATTTGTCTATAAATAGACCCACATGGGTACCAGAAATGGAGCTTTTGAAGAGGTTGAACCCCCAAGCGAGATACTCGCCAAGTCCGTGTCTTCCTCGTACCTAGCTCAGCCTTTCGTTTTGGAGGGGAAGCTCTTATAAACTTCCGGGTACGTGACGGGACCTCCCTGCTGAAGCACCTGGGGTGTGCTTGTAGACATCTCTCTCGCCTTCTCTAGCCATTAGAGTTGTGACGTTCGACCGCGGGATCAGTAACCTTAGGCTACACTTAAGTCCGAAAATTTGGAGTAGTCTTGTTCAAAAAGCTCGACCGGGCCGGGTTGGGACCGGGCCGGTCGGGCACGGGCTTTTTACCACCCGGGCTCGGGCAGGGCCCGACTTGAGACGGGCTCGAGCCCCCTCTCAAATTGGGAGCCTGCCAAGGCCCCCAAGGCCGGGACGGGCCCAGGCCGGCCCGGTTTTCCAATATGCGGAAAATCCCGCCGCCTATATTGGAAATCTTGCCTGGGGCAGGATTTCCAATAGGAAATCCAGCCAGCAAGCGGGATTTACAATTGGAAATCCCGCCTGGGCGGGGTTTCCATTAGGAATTCCCGCCCGGAGGCGGGATTTCCCGTGGCCTGGGTGCCGGGCCTAGGCTAGGCCCGATGCCCGGACTTATTCAGGCCCGTCCCGGCCCGGGCACCGAGCCGATATGGGGGCCCTGTAAGGCCCTCAAGCCCAGCCTAGACCCGGGCCGGACTTTTCCCAGGCCGGGCTTGGGCCGTCCCCCCAGGCCCGGTCTTTTTGAACACGTCTAATTTGGAGTCGGGATTTTCCTGGCTTCAACAATGACGTTATGCCGACAGAAGGGTGATAAATAACTTGTAGGTGCACGCCATGTCTTACTCAATGGGGGTGCCTAATGATTGCTCAGAACTATACTGATCATCGCGTGTGAGAGAGGAGGGTCGACTTAAACATCGTTAGTGCGTTCGCATACGATTAATGACAGAGGGACGTCCTGCTGAATGAGAACGACAGTAGGTGAAGACTGCTTGGTGACCGCTAGACGGGCTGAAATATCAACGACTTGTTCTTGGGCGGGAATTATCTCTAAGTGTGAGATCGGCGATTGGAGACATCAATGTGCGGCTATGAGGCCATCGAGTTTGGCAAAGGACGTTGCATAAAATGGATGCAAAGCCTTGTGAGTGACCGTCATGTTAGTCGTAACATGTTCCCAGTCATGGCCTCCTAATATTTTTGCTGTGCCTTTGTGGAGAAGGGGGTGTTGGGATTGAAAAAACTGGAAAGGGGCTTGTGATTGCAAGTAAGCTTGATGGGCTCGATGGAGGATAAAAATGGACAATACGTGCGGCTCGAAAAAATTAATGGGGCTCGAAATGGGTAGGTGCAGGTGTATGGGAGGGAAAGAGCCATGTGGTAGGTTGGAAGAAAGGCAGCTATGTTGTCGATGAGCTTGCATTAAAAACCGACACATGTATTTGGCAACGAAGAGAGAAGCGTGTTGAAGCTCCAGGCATTTGCAATAAGGAAAACAAACAAAGCGTTAGACATGGACGGAGAAGAGGGCTCTGTTTGTTTAGACATTTTTTGCTTCATTTTCGATGGGAGAAAAACATCACCGCTCAAAATAATTGTTTGGTAAACCTCCATTCTCATCACCATTGCTCAAAATCTCAATTTTTGATCTAATGTGAGACAACAGTCTTCTCTCTCCATCTCCCGCCGCTCCATTCTCACCGCTGTCATTTTCACTGCTCAAACAAATACACTATACCCGAAGTGTCGCATGATGTGATGTGTTGCGGTTGGAAGGATCATGTTGATTGATCGATCAGAAGGGGAGATGAACGTGATCGACGCCGATGGTGCTAGGGCCCGAACGCTCCAGTCGGAAGCGTGTGCCACCTGCATTTCACACGCATGCAGAAAATTCGAAGGAACCTGTTGCTTTTAGAATACGCTTATTTATGAGTCTTCTATGCACACTGAGAGAGAAGGTTGTATTTGCGGGTTCGAGAGGATAAGGACGAAAATGATCTACGGTAGTGTTGGCGACGACGCGTTGAGAGGATAAGCACGGAAATGGTTTGATATCAAGTTGTTATGGGCCGGCCATAATGCGTCAGTAGCGTCACTGGAGATGTAATAGGAGGCGGAGATGATGGTGGAGATACGGGAATACTGTGGAGCCGGAACCGTGTCTGCCTAAGCGGGGTATGCTCAGAAGAGAAAGAGAAAGAGAGCTACCACGATCTCATAACTTGAGACAAGAGGATAGACTTTAATTCATGCATGCCCTCATTCATGACCCAAAGAGTTTTTTAAAAACTTACAAAAAACACAATTGCAATGAGGATTCCCTAATATTTAAAAATATATAAAGACTTCAGATATAAAAAAACTCTTAAAATACGACTTAAAAAGACATCATAATTCATAACAACAACATGACTCGATTGACTCATACTTAAGACACTAACGACTCGTGGACATAATCCTATACATGAAATAAAAATGCAACTAGCCTATGCACATGACAGCTTATCTATAACTTTAATCTCAAGTGTATATGCTTGCTGATGTCTTTAATAATTTCAGTGCTAATTGTATTTAATCGTCGGATGCATTTGCGTGCGCATTGCATCATTCTTAAATCCCCACAACATTCCACTATCATCACTTCATTAGAGTTCTCTTAGGGCACCTACACACCCTCTACACCCATCCCGCGTCACAAGTTTTACCCTAATTTCTTATTTCTCTTTCATTTTCTCTTCCTATCCTAAGACTAGGGTTGAGACTCCCCTAAAGGGGAAGAACTCTTCCTTCTCTCATTCTCCACTACATCTCCACTAGAAGGCAACATTGGGACATAGAGACAATTGCTTCCCCTCACTTCGATGCATTTCTATTGCGACTGATGACTCGATTGATGACTCGATTCATAACTAAGGCACACAACACATTGGCCCAATTGTGATCTTATAAATTTCACTTCTAAGAAAAAAAAGGATAGGAAAATATGAATGATGATTTTGTCGGACTCATAACAAGTGTTTGTATAAAAAATGTGAACCTTGGCTCATCTAAGAACTAGCTTCAGTGTACCATCCAAAGAATGAGAGCTATATATATATAATACTCTCCAAATTCTGAAGAAAATCCATCTGAAAAAAAAAACATAACTGTAATATAGCAAAAACTGACCATGGAAACATTCTCTTGCTTCTCCAGCCATAAGCACAATATCACCACTCCTTAAAAACATAGCTATGGGCATGTCTTCCCTAGACTTTCCCCCTAAGAGAAAAATAGCCTTACAACCAAGACTGCGCAAGAACAGAGACTTCCTTTAGATGTTTATCAAATAATCACATTAAGAAGGGTTAGCCTGAAAGTACCTGATGCTTACAATAGGTTTGCTCCAATCCTTCTCCATGTCATCAAGATGGCCACCAAGCATATCACCTGTGGAATTGAAAATTATACAGAGTGCAATGCAAATTTAAATGTACTACTACAAAACTCATTCAGAAATTTGAATCAAGTTTAAGCTCCCCTACAGACAAAAAATCAATTTTGCGTATTCCTTGGCTAGCCCAAGTATATAGCAAGTCAAGCTGAAATATGATCCTAAATTAGTTTTACATAGAGAAAATGAAGTCTAAGATAAAGTATATGCATAATCGATAGTAATGCACATAAATAATAAAAAATCAATTTCCACTTGAATCTCCATTTGAGATGAGATGACTGAATTCAAAATGATTTTGGTTTCAACTCAAATTTGCGTCAAGCTGAAATCATAAATTTTAATTTCATGTTGAGCCAAACTTGCTAGATATGGACTCGATATCAACCCTACATAAAGCCGAAGTTCAGTGGCATGAATCAGTCCTAGCTGATCTCTCTGTTAATATCGGTATTAGATGACACATGGAATCAGTGGCAAAAATAAGGCCAATAAACATACCTGGACCAAAATAATTCACAATTGCAGCTTCAGGTCGAAATTCTTCGCCTTTAGGCATAGCAGGCACTGCCATTTTCTTTGCAACAAGGCAAAGAGCATCAGGTATCTTCTTGTGAGGAAGAGACACATCATAATTTCGCTACATAAATAAGAAGAAAAATTAGGCAATTTCTCACTTGAATAAACAAAACCAGTCATTCAGCAAAGCCGCAGCTCGCAATAAAACCGAACTACCAATACAAAAGGTCAGTTAATGACAAGAAAAGGATGAACTGGACAAAATGCATAATACACTTACCTAAATACAAAACCAAGTACTACCGTTAACAATCCCATCTCTAGTTGATCCTACCCCAGCTAAGGATCGCCCCAAAATCATTTGATTAGATCTCAACCCAAGCATAATCTAGTTAAGGTTGTCCTGATCAGATGGTCGATGGCTCAGTTAATTTAGAGTAAAAACTGTTCCGACTTGGATCAACTTTTTTATCTCATAAGATAAATTCATAGTCCAACGTACAATCATCTCTAGTCTATATTACTATATTATAAAGAAAAACATGGAAAACAAACTCATCCATTTGCTATAGTCCCCAATTATGACCATCAAAATAATCTAAGTCCCTCGATTTTAATCTCCCTGATATAATGCTAGCATATAAATGAAAAATATAAATGTAGTGACCGTGCACAAGATCCCTCGTGGCAGTACATATATAATTTCTTATGCAAACATGCATAAATGCATGAATACATTAATTCAAATCAAAATACACACAAAAATGTGTATACACATTTACACATGCATGCATAGATGCGTTGATTCAATCTCGAGCTAGCCATATCGATTCGGGCTTCGGTTAATTCAAGTTTTATCTGACCTTGGCTTGGTTTATTAGTAGACTATGTTGACTTCAATCAAAACCAAAAAAATAATTCAAATTTTGAGCAAACTTTAATTTTCGAGTGATGGAATAAAAACGGGCACAATTTTGTATTTCTACAGAGATCCATATTCACGCCTTTGGACATGTTTTTACATAAGGAATCATTTATATTCATCATCAGTAGTTGACACGCAATACTTCCAATAATAGTCAAGAAAAATATTAGGATGACTTCTGCATTGTGTAGATCATGTCTTGGATGTAAATACCAAAAGAAGGAAAAAATAAAAGAGCATAAGACATTGGTTGATGGCTCCTGATATAGTGTTGAATAAGATATCAAATTTTGAACTATATTTAGAATTTTCATAGTCTTTTACATACCAAGCATTCATTCATCTAATATGTGGTATGATTCCATTTCTTTAAAAATTAATTTCTTATGAATGCATGTAAGAAAGGCCTCTTTATGAATCATTAACTTATTATCTAATTTGAATTTGCATATCTCCATTTCATATCTTCATTGAACTCATATTCGTCATCTTAACTGCATCTAAGGATTGTAGAAACATGTCGATGAAGTCCAAGGTGTTGTGGTGTAGTAGAGCCCTAGTCGCACACCATTAGGGATTTCCACTTTATGTCTCCAAAAGCCGCACGACGGCACGAGTAGCCATTTATACATACGTTTATTCTCTAATAATTATGTGACATAGTCACCACCTGGTGACTCGCCATATTTTATGACATTCTCACTCTCTCTCTCTCAAGCTGCAACAGGAAAGGAGTCATGATGTCAACACTGTCAAGCAATGCGGATCATACTCTATACATCAAAGGAAAGGAAGGAAAATAGCATCTCTCACTGTATATGTTGATGATATGGCTGTTACTGCAGATGACACTTTGGTCATTTCCCTTAAATCCAAGCCTGTCAAAAAAATTGAAGTGAAAAATCTTGGTTTCTTACAACATTTTCTTTGGAATATAAGTCTCACGAACCAAAAATGACATTTACATTTCTAAAAAAAAGTACATTTTAGACTTGCTTGAAGATATTGAAATGTGATGTTGTAAGCTTATCGATTCTCCAATTGAGAGAAATCATAAAACTAGTAAAGATGATGGTGCTCCCCTCCAAGATATTGTCTGTTGAATGGGGAGCGGGGCCCGCTCAAGGCCGCCCCGTGCCTACTCAAGGCGGGGCCCACTCTAGCCGCCCCCCTCTACGGTTGACTGTTGTCCACCGATCCAACCCTTCTCCACGTGGCCGCGCATACAGCCTCAGGGCACTAAGCCCACTCTGCCACGTGGCGGGTTGTTGAGGTCGGCGAGGCGTTGCCAACCGGCCTCCATCCCCCGACCTCCTTCTCAATAAGAGGGGCACTCAACCCCTCCTATCACCCAACTGCGCTGCAGCGCAGTTGGGTGATAGGAGGGGTTGAGTGCCCCTCTTATTGAGAAGGAGGTCGGGGGATGGAGGCCCGTTGGCAATGCCTCGCCGACCTCAACAACCCGCCATGTGGCAGAGTGGGCTTAGTGCCCTGAGGCTGTATGCGCGGCCACGTGGAGAAGGGTTGGATCGGTGGACTGCAGTCAACCGTAGAGAGGATGGCTAGAGTGGGCCCCGCCTTGAGTAGGCACGGGGCGGCCTTGAGCGGGCCCCGCTCCCCATTCAACATTGTCAACTACCAATGACTATTTGTTCATCTCATTTATCTGTCTCACAGCTGGTCTGAGATTTCCTATATTGTTGGAGTCTTGAGCCAATTTATACATGACCCTAGAAAAATGATGCAGACAGACGCTCGCAATGCCAAATTTTACTTTACGCATGAATTTTATTTTATTTGATTCATATGAGACATTTTCTTTTATTTCGCGCATTTATTTTCGCATTTAATTCTATGGTTTAGAGTTGTAGTGTTGTATTTGTTGAAACGAAGAGGAGAAGAGAAACGAACCTTAGGGTTCTGACGTTGTTTCACGCAATACACCCCTCTCGCAATCAACCATCCTCTTATATCTGGAAGGAGAACCGTCGGGCTTAGGCTTAGCCACCCTTATTCTCACCACCCGGTGAGGGGGTTACTTGACATTTAACACCCCCCCCCCCCCCCCCCTCAAGCTAACCCCATAAGCATCCAGCATTCCGAGCTTAAGAGAGTAAGAATGAAGGGATTTGCCAGAGACTGCTTTAGTGAGCATGTCAGCCAGTTGATCTTCAGAGGGCACGAACACCATAGTCACAGTTTGATCCTGAATTTTGTCCCGCACAAAATGACAATCAATTTCAATATGCTTTGTCTCTCGTGAAAGACAGGGTTGTTAGATATATGAATTGCAGCTTGATTATCACAATGAAGTTGCATAGCCTCAATGACAGGAAATCCCATTTCCCCCAAGATAGATTTAACCCAAACCAGTTCACACGCAGTAACAGCAATGGCACGGTACTCTGCTTCAGTGGAGGAACGAGCCATAACATTTTGTTTTTTACTTCTCCAGGAAATAAGGTTGCCACCAACAAAGATGGTATATCCACTAGTAGATCTTCTGTCCACGGAAGAGCCTGCCCAATCGGCATCACAGTACCCGTGGACCTTAAGATGGCCATGATTTTGATAGATAATGCCTTTTCCAGGGTCCTTTTTTAAATATTTTAGAATCCGCAGAACAGCTTGATAGTGATGAACTTTTGGGTTGTGCATGAATTGACTAACCAACCCAACAGCGAAGGAGATATCAGGTCTGGTGATTGTCAAATAAATCAATTTCCCCACAATTCGTTGAAAATCAGACTTCCTCTCAAGATCTGGAGAGGTCTCCTTATGAATGTCATAACCAGGGTCCACAGGACTATCCACAGGTTTGACTCCCAAATATCCAACATCATTGAGAAGGTCCAAGACATATTTCCGCTGGGAGATCATAATCTTCTCCGCAGAACGCGCAATCTCAATTCCAAGAAAGTACCGAAGGAGACCCAAATCCTTTATTTCAAAAGCGGACGCTAATTCCTCCTTAACCCGAGCAATGTGGAGGTCATCCGTTCCTATAATAATGATATCATCCACATAGACTACGAGAATAGTAGTGCATCCCTCCCCTTTGTAGACAAAGACAGAATGATCTGAAGTACAGCGATTGAAATTCAGATGAACAAGTTTATCACTTAGCTTGGCAAACCAGGCACGTGGAGACTGTTTGAGGCCATATAGGGCTTTCTTGAGGCGACACACATGTCCTTTAGGAACATCCATACCAGGAGGTGGAGTCATATAGATTTCTTCCTCCAATTCACCATGTAGGAAAGCATTTTTAACATCGAGTTGATGTAGAGTCCAAGACTTATGAGCAGCAATAGATAGGAGAATTCTGACGGAGTTCAATTTAGCAACTGGAGCAAAGGTCTCTTGGAAGTCTACACCATCAACCTGAGTAAAACCTTTAGCTACCAATCTCGCTTTGTACCTATCAAGAGTACCATCTTGTAGAAATTTAGTAGTATAAATCCATTTGCATCCGACTAGATGGCGCCCATGAGGAATATGAACAATTTCCCAAGTCTTTTGACGTTGGAGAGCGTTCATCTCCTCCTCCGTAGCCTTTACCTAGTGGAAATTTGAGCTAGCTTCTAAAAAACTGTTAGGAATAGGAATAGAGGAAACAGAAGCAAGATATACTTGTAATGAGTGAGAGATAGAGTGATACCCAACATATTTATCCATAGGATATCTAGTACGACCACTCTGAAAATGAAGAGCAGAAGGGATCTCTGAAGTGGTGTTGTAGCTTGGATCTGGCGGAGTGGTGGTAGGTGGTGGAGCATGAGTGTGACATTCTTGTCCAGTCTTGATGTTTTTCCTTCGTTGATATACTTGAAGATCCCCTTTTCTTCTATAAACACGAAGATCACTCGTTGGGGTTTCCTTTATAACAGGAATATCAACACTTTCTGGAGCAGTCACATCAACAAGAACAGGAAGAGGTGGCAACATGTCACTTTCTTCTTTGTTTTCCTTCTGAAACGAGATGAGTTTGCCCTCATTGGAATAATAAGGAGTGTTCTCGAAAAAGGTAACATCTTTTGATATAAACCTTCTCCGGAGAGTAGGAGAATAACACTTATATCCCTTTTGGTTGGCAGCATATCCCACAAAGACACATTTTACAGATTGTGGCCCTAATTTGTCCTTATGAGGCCCACGATATGAACAAAGGCGGCGCACCCAAACACCTTAGGAGGAAGGTTGAATAAAGGCATATTTGGGTAGAGAATCTGAAGGGGGTACTTTCCTCCCAAAGTACCGGTAGCCATCCTATTAATAAGATAGACGGATGTGAGAACTCCTTCATCACATAGTCCCTTAGGGACAAACATCTCTTGCAACAAGCATCGAGTGGTCTCCAAGATATGACGATTCTTTCTTTCGGCAACCCCATTCTGTTGAGGAGTCCCCGGACAGGAAGATTGGAAAATAATCCCATGATCTCTCAGAAACAACTGAAGGTCACTGCACGTATATTCGCCTCCATTGTCACTCCTAAGAATTTTAATTGCAGTTCCAAATTGAGTCTGCATATAATGATAGAACAACTGAAATATTTTTGAGACTTCATCCTTCTTTTTCATGAGGTACACCCAGGTAAAGCGTGAGTGATCATCAATAAAAGAAACAAAATATTGAAAACCATTCACAGAACAAATAGGAGATGTCCAGACATCGGAATGTATCAAATCAAAACATTTCAAACTTCGACTCAAACTAGGAGCATAGTTGGTCCTACAATGCTTAGAAAATTTACAAGACTGATAATCAAAAGTAACAGTTTTAACATTAAGCAAATGCGGAAAAATAGCTTTCAAGGTCTTCAACCGAGCATGCCCAAATCTCTTGTGCCACAGCCTCAACTGATCCTGGTCGGTAATTTTCTGAGAACTAAAAGCCTGACAGTTGTCCATGACATACACTCCACCTGACTCATGTCCACCACCAATCGTCTTCCCACTCGCCAGATCCTGAAACACACAATGAGAGGAGAAAAAGGTGATAGAGCAGTTAAGTTGTTTAGTTAAACTGCTAACAGATAAGAGATTCGTAGAAAATGAGGGAACAATAATCACAGACTTGAGAGAGACAGAGGGAGAAAGATGAATATCCCCTTTACCAGTCACAGACGCCGATGATCCATCAGCGAGTTTCACACTGCCAGAGGTAGGAAAAATAGAGGAGACTCCCATAGAAGATCCGGTCATGTGATCGGAAGCCCCCGAGTCAATAATCCAAGGGGTGGATAGATCTTTAGAGGACACAGTAGTAGAGCGAACATGAGCGGCCGTACCTGCCAAATCACCAGCAGAGTTGGGTTTCAGAGCCTTGAGTTCTCTAATCAACCTCTCATTTTCTGCCTGAAGATGCCCAGAATTATCAAGGTGGCCATACATAGCAGTAGGAGGCCTCACATATTTCCCATCAGAACCCCGAATCCATCCTGGAGGGATTAAATGAGGATGAAGATCCCAACATTTCTCTTTCCCATGGCCTTTCTTCCCACAGTGAGGGCACTTCATTTTACTCTTGTCTTCTTGCCTCATATTTCTAGGATGCCATTTCTTCTGTTCAGCAGCAAGGGCAGACACCTCATGACCCACATGAGTACCTGAACGAAGGGAGTTTATACGACTAGCTTCTCCCCTAATATAGTGAGCAACAGTCTCTAGATCAGGCACAGAATCACGTCCCAACATCTGAACCCACAGGTCCGAGGATCGGAACCTCGCTTTGATACCATGTTGAAACGAAGAGGAGAGGAGAAACGAACCTTAGGGTTCTGACGTTGTTTCACGCAATACACCCCTCTCGCAATCAACCATCCTCTTATATCTGGAAGGAGAACCGCCGGGCTTAGGCTTAGCCACCCTTATTCTCACCACCCGGTGAGGGGGTTACTTGACATTTAACAGTATTTCCTATGATGTGACTATTTAGGTAATATGTTTTTACTCTAGGTTAGGCAGAGGGGTGATCCTTTGATTTGGATAGGTCGAGTCTTCTTTCCCTTCCCACTCCCCTTATTGAACTTTCGCCTTAATTTTGATCCTACGCCGCATTATTCTCATTTGAAGTTCTTTGGTTTTGTTATTAAAAAAACAAAACAAAAAAGAAAAAGGGCTGTTTTCATTTGTTCAAAATCAATTAGCCGATCAGATTCATTCTTATTGTTTGAATTCAAAAAGAATGGGTCCCACATAAATATGGCCACTTAGATTCTTTATATTCCCTGATTATTTGATTACCCTGGAATTAAGGGCGTGAATGGATAGTATAAGATATATGGGCTGTGCAGTAAAAAAAACAGAACCCCAAATAAGATTTTTCATTTTCAGTAGTGTTTACTACAGCCGTCCTTTTTCCCTCTCTTCCACCCCTTTCTCCTCCCACCTCTTCTAAGTGATCTTCTTCCTCTTCGTCTCTCCGCACATTCCTACATTATCCTACCCCCTCTACCTCATCACTACATCGTCCTCCTTGTGAGTCACTACCGCCGCTTTTACACCGTTTGCACGAAGAGTCTCCCATCTTCCAATGGACCTTCCACCGATCATCTATTATGGACCTATTCCGGGATCTCATCGGAAGTGGCGGCAGAGGTGGAGATACAAGGGAGTCGAGCTCAACCTACGGAGAATGCGAGGGGAGAGGAAGAAGGTGGAGTATTGCTCAACTCTAACCCTAGCTTGAGAGAGAAGGAGAAGAACTTAGACAGAGAAACTTTGATTAATTCATTCATATCTTTCTTATGACTCAAGGGGTCTATTTATATACAATGGCAGGGCGTAAATAAGCCCAATATGAAAGAGATGTGCACAACACCAAAATATTCAGACTCAAATGACTCGACTCGACTTAAAATAACTGAACGCGTACAACTAAAATTCAATAAAGACTTGTAATAAAAAATGTGTAACATAACCGCTAATAGATAAATGATGACGTGAGACCCATAACATTCCACCCGCCCTTCTTTTCGGACTTTTCCTCAAGCTCGAACGAAACTCGGATGGCGTAATCATCTGGTTCCTTAATTTCCCGCCAGAAAGCTTCTGGTAGTGCGTCGTTGTAGTGCATCGCGGCAGGATGTCATTGTGCTCACATATGTCACGAAATACTGCAAGTATCTGGCGTGGCAGAAGCGCTTACTGATAGGAAACTATCAGACACAATATCTGGAGATGGGGCATGTGTGCCCGGTGAGCACGTACAAACGAGGGTGACGGAGAAACGTGCTGAATGTGAGAAGCGGCAACGTCGACGGGGGGCGGCGTCAGAAGAAATGGATCTAGAGGGACCGCAGAACATGTGACTGGAGTGGAGGCCGCGGGATGGAGGATACTGGGACTGATGGCGATGGCACAAATTGTGGCAAGGGGGGTCGTAGGCTGCAGGATGTAAGATGTTGGGACAGATGGCGACGACACAAATTGTGGCGGAACCACCGCTGGGCTTGGAGGTGACGATGTCGGTTGTGTGAACTGCGGGGAGTGAACAACTGGAGGCAATGGTAGAGCGATAAGAAATGCGAAGATTGGTAGAGCTTCTCTGGGCGCTGGTGGGATCAATGACGAGGAAGGTGGACACTGCGGCAGGAAGTGGCATGCAGGGTTCAGCAGTGGCATGGGTTGCAGTAGTGTAATCAGTAGCCTCGGTAGAGCAATCGTACGCGATGGTAGGACAGGGAAAGCTGGGATGGAGGAGGCGGCGTCATGGGGTGGTTGGGCCAACGGTTGCGCTGGTGGAAGTAGGACCCCAATGTGTCCTGACATCACATATCGGTCGATGATGGCGGTGAGTCACGACATTGAAGCTTGATATGAAGCCATCACTAGCATCATCGAACGGAGGGTCATTTGCTCGTCGAAGCTCGTCTCCATGCCGAAGTAATTAATTAATCACTTAATCCAATTAAACATTATTTAATTAATTAATTAATTGGATTGTTTGGTGGGCTTGAGGAAGAGCGCATGCTAGCGGTTCATGTGAGCAGCCCGAGCTTGTTGAGAACTTAAGGAAGACAAAGTTTCGGTCGCACGCGTGGCATGAGGCTGGATATGAAGGGGTGTTGCGCGTGTGGCAGGAGGCACTGGGCTCGATGGAAGGGGCATTAAGCTCGAAGAAGAAGACGATCGCACGCGGGCATCACGGAGGGGCTTCGATTCTTCTGTACTAAGATGGCGCGGGAGAGCCGCTAGAGACGCACAACTTTGTCTCTCGTGGCCGCGAGAAGAAAAAGGCTTGAATCTCACTCTAGTGCAGCTTCGAAAATCCTCAAACTAGAAGAAGAAGACACAACTCTGTCTCGCGTGGCATGAGGGGAAGGAGTTGTTGAGGCGTTGCGAATAGAAGGCCTTTCACGACGACACGGGAAGGTTGCGGCTTCTGTTGTAGACGATAAGGGCGGGGGATGAGGTTGTTGTTGTAGACGATGAAGGAGGGGGATGTTTGTCGTGGAACCAAAGGAAATGGACAAAGGTTGGCTCTGATACCAAGTTGTTATGAACTTATTCTGGGATCTTGTAGGAGGTGGCGGTGGAGGCGGAGATACAAGGGAGTCGAGCTCAACCCACAGAAAATGTGAGGGGAGAGGAAGAAGCTCTAACCCTAGTTTGAGTGAGAAGGAGAAGAACTTAGAGAGAGATAGAGAAATTTTGATTAATTCATTCCTCTTTCTAATGACCCAAGAGGTCTATTTATAAACAACAATGGCAGAAGCGTAAATAAGTCCAATATGAAAGAGACAACACTAAAACATTCAGACTCAATTTGATATGACTCAACTCATACAACTCGAACTCAATAAAGACTTGTAATAAAATGTGTGTAATATAACAGCTAATAGATAACTAACAACGTGAGACCCACAACACCATCTTATCCTACCTTTTCATACTCCGTGAGATCTTTCCTAATCTTTTGGTTCGTCTCGGTCTAGTTAGAAAATTCAACCTAGTTTCTGACGAGAATTTAGTTGGTATTTTTGCTTCCCTACAAAGTTGGCATTATCTCGAACAACTAATTTGTTATTTTTGTTCATATTGATTGTTGCAGGAATGCCTATCATCGATTGTTTTGCGCCGCTAAATGAAATTAATTTTCTAATGTTGTGTAGGTTGCGCTCTAAATTTGTTTTGTTGAATTTAATGTCTCTTTTTCTTATTTAAATTGCAACTAAAATTATATTCGCATTGCACTCGTCCCATCAGGTGCAACTACAAGTGCATCAAGGATCCATATAGCATAGTAGTTGCATCCCTACTTCATTTTTCAAATCCTTGCATCGCTAATTCTAGAAATCATGGGCAAAATTTAACCCCCACCATGGAAGAAAGGTGACACAGCATGCTTGTTCG
Source organism: Dactylorhiza incarnata (assembly GCA_033032865.1). Classification (NCBI taxonomy): domain Eukaryota; kingdom Viridiplantae; phylum Streptophyta; class Magnoliopsida; order Asparagales; family Orchidaceae; genus Dactylorhiza; species Dactylorhiza incarnata. The sequence goes on from JAWHQI010000281.1 coordinate 3,190,919, forward strand.
CCAGCAAGAACTACTAGGAAGGTAACAAACGACCAAGATGGCCTAAGTAACATATGGAGGTCCTCATTACCACACTCACCGCGGGAAACATTCCCCGACCTATCCTACATAGGCCGGAAGAATATGGTGAGCACATGTAGATGAGCGCAAATGATCGGAGTTGGAAACAGGAGATTCAAGTTGATCTTAATAAGTTTGGAGGGAAATTAAATTTTGCTAAATATTTGGAGTGGGTAGAGAAAATTGAGCATTTTTTGAACGCAAAGAGATACGTGATGATAGGAAACTCAAATTTCTCTATTGGAGAAACTTAGTTGACAATCTTGAAAAAGATAGTGACGCCTTTCTGCCGCTTGTGGAAGGAACAACCCACCTAGTGTGTATCTGATAGAATAAGAAGATGATGCAGATAGTTTAGAAGAAATTGAGGAAGAGTTTTGAGAAGACGTAGCAGAAGAGGAGGATAGACTCTCGCATGAGGAAGATACATATAGTAATTTCTTAGTTATCATTAGTGTCCTAGCCACACCTACGGTAAACTATAGTGGCTAAGACATAACATTTTCTGCACCACGCACACATCTTGCGGGAATTTATGCACCCTCATGATCGATAGTGGCAGTACTAGAAATTTTGTGTCCTAAAAGATGGTGACAAAATTGAAATTGAAGATTGAACCTCTTATGACGCCTTATAAGATAGGATGGTTTAAAAAAATAGGTAAGGTCCCAATCTCGGGGCATTGTCTAGTGAAGTTCTCCATAGGAAAATCATATTTGGATGATATTTGGTGTGTCGTTATGCAAATATAGGTCTTTCATATCCTTGTTGGACAACCATGACAGTATTACAGGAAGACATGTTGTGATGGAGAGTTAAATATATACATAATTTTTAAAGATGACAGGTCTTCACTCTCAAAAGGACCTTCCTATGTCAAAGAAGAAAGAAGTGATTACTTACAGATACCACTAGCTCTCTCTGAACTTGAGACCAAGGTTAAGAAATCTAACTTGTTGTATATCTTGATAGGGAAAGAGGTGGGAATAGAGATTGAGATTCCAAAGGAGGTCCAACCCAAACTTAGGGAGTATTCTAACTTGACTCCTGACAAGCTTCCCGATGGACTACCGTTGATGCGAGTACTCGGCACTAGTCTACCACACTTACCTCACTACTGTATGAGCTCAGCTGAGTATGAGGAGATGCATAAGAAAGTAAAAAAACTATTAAAGAAGGGATTGGATAGAGAGATTATGAGACCATGTGCGGTCCCTGCACTACTCACTCTGGAGAAAGATGGATCTTGGAGAATGTGCGTTGATTGTAGGGTCATTAATAAGATCACCATCAAGAATTTTTTCATACCGAGGCTTGATGATATATTGGACATGTTGCACGGTTCCACTATCTTTTTCAAGATTAACCTTAAAAGTCAATATCATCAAATTGGGATCTGACCAGGGACGAGTGGAAAGACAGACTTCAAGATTCGAGAGGGATCTTTATGAGTGATTTTGATAGGCCCACCATTCACGTAGGCAGGTTCCTGATCGAGGGCCCCACTTCCAGGGTATACCCTTTTGGGCTCGCACTGATCCGTGGGTGCCTATCAGGGCCACGACCCACACACCCCAACCCCTCTCCGCATAGCTGCTAGGAGAACTCCTTATCAAGGAGGTCGGGGGTTTTATCCATGGCCTCAACATCCCGCCGCGCTGAGAACAGGTGTGGAGAGGGGTTGGGGTGTGTGGTCCGCGGCCCTGATAGGAATCCACGGATCAGTGCGAGGCCGAAAGGGTATACCCTGGACGTGGGGCCCACCATCCACGCAGGCAGGTTCCTGATCGAGGGCTGCACGTCCAGGGTATACCCTTTTGGGCTCGCACTGATCCGTTGGTGCCTATCAGGGTCGCGGCCCACACACCCCAACCCCTCTCCGCACTTGTTCTCAGCGTCGCGGGATGTTGAGGCCGAGATTTGAACCCCCAATCTCCATGATAAGGAGCCCTCCTGGCAGCTCTCATCACCAATTGATCAGGCACCTGCTAGGCACCCACGGATCAGTGAGAGACCGAAAGGGTGTACCCTGGACATGGGGCCCACGATCAGGAACCTGTATGCGTGGATGGTGGGCCTATCATAAAGTCCCACCATCCACAGGTTCCTAATCGTGGGCCCCACGTCCAGGGTACACCCTTTCGGGCCTCATTAGAATTACATTTAATTAACTTGGCTTCGTGCAAAATATTAAAGTACCTTTATTTAACCAATTGCATGTCAAATTATTTGTTTGTTGAGGCTCAGTTGGTGATGAGAGTTGCTAGGAGAGCTCCTTATCAAGGAGGTCGGCGGTTCTATCCCGGGCCTCAACATCCCGGCGCACTGAGAATATGTGTGGAGAGGGGTTGGGGTGTGTGGGCCGCGGCCCTGATAGGCACCCACGGATCAGTGCGGGCCCGAAAGGGTATACCCTGGACGTGGGGCCCACGATCAGGAACCTGCCTGCGTGGATGGTGGGCCTATCAGGTTTGTCACGCCCTTTGATTTATCGAACACACCCAGCACAGTTATGTGTATGTTAAATCAAAGTGATATGATGCTTCATTGGAAAATTTGTGGTCTAGTACGAAGACGACTCCCCGAGCCAGCCGCATGTCCCCTTATCTACCTATGTAGCCTTAGGGCATTTCCGTAATTATGTATGTTCTACTCCCACCTGTATAAGGGAGTGGTAGTTAGTCTTTTAGGGGATCATGAATTATTGTCTTGTTTTGGACTCTTCATGGAGAGAACTCTTAGAGGGGTTTTGCCCTTAAGAGTGGATATCGAACATACCATGATATATTGTATCGTGATTGTAATCAATATATTGGATCGATAATGAGCCTCTGTTATGGTCGTGTATTTTGATGATATATTGATCTATAACAGTAGTCCTGACGCACACATATCTCTTTAAAACAAGTATTACATACCTTAAGAGATCAATACTTATACATCACCTTAAAGAAATGCTCATTCATGATTGATAGCGTGATATTTCTTGGTGATATTGTGTCCACTGAAGTTATCAGGGTTGATCCTATAAAAGTGGAAGCCATCAAAAGTTGATCTACCCTCATGACTATTAGCAAAACGAGAGGGTTTCATGGATTAGCATCATTTTACCGCTGATTCATTCGGAACTTTAGCACTCTGATTGCACTCATCACTGCATGTCTTAAGAAGGGTATATTTAAGTGGATACTAGAAGCCGAACAAGCATTTAAGATAATAAAAATCAAGATGACACAAGCACCAATTTTGGTGTTACCCAATTTTGATAAGGTCCTCAAATCATAAGCTCTCGAAGGAGGAGAGTGAGATCCTCAAATCGGGCTTCAATTTGATCCATCCGATGGGAGTCATCGGAGGCGTTATCATCGGTGTGGAGGGTCGTTGAACGAGTCAGGGGCATGGACAGCGGCTGGGTATAGCAGCGAGAAGCGTCGGGACGCTACAAGAGCTGAAGGAGGGTTGTCGGAGTGTTGTAGGAGGGGCGGCCGCTGGAAGGCTGCAGGAGTGTTGGTGGGCCGCTGAAGGTGCGGCCAGACACGGCTGGAGAAAAAGAAGAAGAAGAGACGGCTGGAGGCGCAGGAAGTCGAAGGCGCACTGGAATCCTCGTTAGGTGCCGCTGCAGAATTCGTGGAAGTCGAAGATGCAGGGGTCGGCCGATGCTGGACGGCGGAAATCGCTGGGAGTCGTGCGAAGGCGCAGGCGCAGGAGAAACGTCGGGCTCTGGAGTCGGCTGATGTGGGGGTCGACGGAGAGGGAAGCGTCGAGGGACTCGTCTCCGTCAGTGAGCGAAGGAGTCGTCTCCGTCAGTGAGCGAAGGAGTCGTCTCCGTCAGTGAGCGAAGGAGTCGTCTCCGTCAGTGAGCGAAGGAGTCGTCTCCGTCAGTGAGCGAGGGAGTCGGCGATGTTGGACGGCGTAATCGGCGGAAGGCGATGTCGTGGACGTCGACGATGTTGGAGCAGGCTGAACGCACGAGGAGGGAGATCTCGACATGAGGAAGCCTGATGTGCGGAGTTCGGTCGTGCGGCTGGAAGGAAACGGTGTGTCGGTTGGAACAGGGAGAAGTTCCAATTAGGGTTTCGCAGGAAACCCTAAATGAGGGGCAGGTCGGACCAATTGATATGACGTAGTCGTATAAAGAACGGGAACAATGAACTTGCATTGCATTAAACAAACATAAAGATACAATCAGGAGAGAACTCCTGCCAAGCATCCGGGGGCTGGGTCCTCCTTGACACTCCACTCTCCAAGAGAACCACAAGGTTAATACTCCAAGCATAAAGATAAAGAGACACTCCCACACATATAGAGAGAGTGGGAAGGATACAAAGTACGATCATGCCCCTATGGCTACATAAAATAATAAAGATATGCGTGGAGGTCAGCGTCATATCAGGGTTTCAGTGAGAATGTATCTGTTGGGACCATATGAATAACATGTCATGCCTAACTTGATGTGAGGTCAGTATTGTAATTAGTACATTGAGTTTGGGCATGTAATAACTCTGTATTGTATCGCACCTGCTCTTAATATAAGAAGGTTATGTTCCTCATTGTTATTATTATGAAAAAAATTCCCTCTCCAATACTCTAATCAGGATAATCACATGCTTAAACTAAATAATACTAAACACAATATTAACAGTATCAAATCTAATCTATGCATTTTATATTCAAAGGTTTTACAATGTGCCAATCAAGTAAAACATAAATTTCTAACAAAAATAAAAAAGCTAAAATTAAATGTCTCAGGTTCTTAATTTTTTTGCCTCAACATACATAGATTGTCTTTGATAACTTTAGACTTTGTAATTTGCATCAAGTGATGTCCTAGAAAACTCTTGCTAACTCAACACCTCATTCAGGTAACGTCATGACACAGCTTCTGGGGAATGCCCTAGGACTAGTAAATTCAAACTGGATTCTCATGAATCTTGTACTCGTATTAAGAATGGCTATTTAAATACCATCAACCTTCAACTTTTCTCTCCTCGTTTTGGAGCTGTCAACATCGATTTTATGTTTATGTTATGAGTACAAGAAGAAATTCCCCCCTGGATTTTCTACTCTTGATAGAAGCCATGCATAGTAATTAACTAATTATAGATGTTAAGATGTTAAAATCTTGCCATAATAATTATTGTTGCTTCAATCTTGGTGGATATTCAATCCATCAATATGAAGGGAAGGCATCAATGAATTTACATTTTTTTTGTAAAGTCAATTTAGAACGGTACAACATCAATGTGATATGCAACCTACTTCTACATGACTGATCACAACAAAATCAACTATCATAACAACTAACATCTCACATAGAAACTCAAGAATAAATGCAGTAAATAAACTTCTCAAGAAAATGATTTGAATCCACATTAGTTGATTAATTGGTATGCTCACAGTTCATGATCAAATTCAGTTTTAGGAAAATGAAACTGAGCATCTAGTTATGCACCTTAGACCAGTCAAATTGCAATCCAAGTGTGCTCCAGCGGAGCTTCCGCAAAATAACAGATGCACCAACTGATTTGCAGGAATCATCATTATTTGTGATCATAACATACTGAGAAAATGAGTACCTTTGGGATTTCAAATCAGATTTATCATCACCCGGTGTAGGTTCAACAAAGGAAGATGTCATTCCCAGTTCAATCAAAACTTTATTGTTTTGAACAGCATCAAATAAATCAAAGATTGGACCATATGCTGTTGTATGATTAGTTCTATTAGGGGGTTGAGGAAAACTAACTAAGCTTTCCCTGATCCAGTGCCCCTGTTCCTCATCAGTCAGTGCACCAGGAATGAAATAGAAACCTGAACCATGGACGAAGGATAGAACTAAAGAAATTTGCTATTATATAAAATCCAAAGAAGTTGATTAAAAGATTCTAGATAAGACTACAACAAACATAAAGAGCAAAAAGAATTCTGGTGGGCGAGCACAAACAGCCATACTGTAAACAACAGGCAAACACTTCCACGACGAACCTCAAGATTCCAAAATAAGTAATTATGCACATGTTCTTTTAGCATAATGAAATTGTATACATCTATACATACGTGTGCGTTCACATACACACATAAGCGTGCGCACACATCTGACACACCTATATATATTAGCGGGGGTGTACGGGTCACCCCGTGCGTAGTATGCAATGACAACAACACTTGTCCTTCACTCGACCGTTGGCAGAATAGGCTACCGACATTGCGCACGGTCGCTAGTATCTTTAAACTACGAGTGATTACATACACACATACGAGTGATTGCGCGAGAGTCCCTCGTGCGTCCGTGACAATACCTTGGCCACGACAGTACGACTGACGTCTCTGATATTCTTTCGCCTTAGGCTCACCTTCTTTGGAGGAGACCTTCGTTCGCCCATGCTCGCCGGCTCTCGGGCGCACGACACTCCGTTGATCGTCATGCCCCTGAGCACAGTACTCTGGTCGCTCAATTTTTTAATGCGCTCGAGGGGACGATGAGCGATGGGAGTAACATCGTGTGAAGCCCGTGCGCCCTACAGCCAGCATGGGTGAACGTACTGTCGTGGACGAAGTACTATCGTGGCCGCACGGGGGGCTCCCTGTGCACTGACATTATGTGAGGTATTGTCATATCAGGACCGTCAGGTAGCTCGATCCGGCCCAAATTAGTCAACTTCGTCATTACACACCGGAATGAGGTGTAACTGGTGTTGTTGAGTTCGATTTGATCCCACTAGTTTGTCAGTGAATGGGATCAATTTCAGATTAACTTACTCAAAAAATTTATATTTAAGTCGTTGTAGTTCAATTCCGTCATAATACAAGTTGTAGTCGGGTCACGAAGCTTATGAAGATTATTATGACCTCGACTAAGCTTCTCAAAGGGATCAATTGGACCGGCTAGTTCCCTGGGTGGTCCAATTGACCGGGTCAGAACTGGGATGTTACAAATCCAATAAAACAAAACAAAAAATCGTCCCCGAAAATGCGAGTAAAGTAGGGGGTTTCAAAAACGAGCACGAGGTATACCTTTATGGACACTTATAAGTGATTCTAGCAATTAATTTCAAGCTCATGGGGTTCAGGATTCACGGTCATGGTCCATCGAATCCCGACCATAAGAGTGTTCTCGCTCTGCAACATTGCACGAAAAGTCTTAACTCTTACAGTCATACCGATTTTGATAATAGGCATATCAGTCGGAACTGGTAGGCTGGAAATCTAAGTCGACGGTATGTAAAGAACTACCTGCCCGCGTCGGATGACCCTTATTAGATTCAGGATATCACAGATCCACTCATTTCCATATGGTTCTTTCTGAGTCACTTATCGTAGTAAAAGAGGTCTGGCTCTAAGATTAGTTGTAACGACCCTAGCGATATGATCTGCTTTCACGTATCTAGGAATCAGAAAGGTTAAGAGCTCACAACTTTTGTGGGAAATCTAGAGAGAAAACGTTGTGTGGATGAATAGAGACCGTTGCAGTGCAGTATAATAAAGTAGTAACTTATAGTGTATAATTGGCTATATTCTAGCGATGTCCACAACGTATGCACTCTTGTAAGCAAATAATAGAGAGAAAAAGAAGCATTTTTAAGTAAATAGTCATATAAAAACACTCATGTGAATTTATATGATTGTGATCTTTGCATATTCTAATGTATTCAAACTATAGTACGAGAGCATAGCAGAGGAGTAATATAACAATATTTTACATATATATAATCGGCTCTACCCTAGCGGTGTCCACAACGCACGCAATCTTGTAAGCAAATTGTGTAATAGAGTAAAATATTTAAATAATCAATAATATTAAAACGCGCTCAGGAATTTATATTATTGGGTCTAGCATATTCTAATAATTTTTATCATGCATAACAAACATATGCACTATGGTTTCTTACGACCTGTTACAATTTTCTATGTTTATAAAATTCAACACAACACCGCTTTTCATGGATAACGAACCTCACATGCCCCACTCGTCGTGGTCAGACGGTGTCAGTGGAGCGGCGTATCTCCACTTCTAGGGGGCATGTCAAACCAGCAGCCTTAAGCCTCAATGTACGGCATGCAGCCTATACTCCAAAACCTCATCTATAACCAGGATGGTATCATATCATAACCAAAGGGGTTTAGGCTCTAGCCTAGATTTCATGGTAGCTAACACCTAGGGAACATGATGTTACCGACATCCAATCGGACGAGCCGGAATGGCAGGTGTATTCGAGGAGGGCTCGCGCGCGACCAAGTATTAACACCGAAGCGGGCGGTTCGGCGAAGGCCGTCTGACGTGGCCGACCGGCCCATGTGTTTTGTTTGCAGTTTTAATTATTTGTTTATGTCATTTTAATTATGAACTTGAGTAGAGGTGGGTTCCCCCTATATAAGGGATCACCTTAGGGTTTGGAGTTATCTTTGGATCAATCAATTTAGGAGGGGCTGCTCCCCTTGTCTTTCTCCCTCTCCCTCTCTCTCTCTCTCTCTCTCTCTCTCTCTCTCTCTCTCTCTCTCTCTATCTATCTATCTATCTATCTATCTATCTATCTCTCTATCTCTCTCTCGCCCCCGTCCGTTTCCCCGCCTACCGCCGCCGCTGTCGCCCAGCGCCAGCCATCCGAGATCCCTATCGCTGACGCCCTCGCTGTCGCCCAGCGCCACCCCTTCCACTATCCCTCCCGCTGTCGCCGACCGCTATCGGCGAGCCGATACCCGCAGCGGTATCATTGGTCCGACCTGCCAACTCCGCCCGCGTCCCCTCCGCCGCCGGAAACCTAATGGCCCCCAACACCCGCCTTCATCCCGCCGATTCTTCCACCGCCGACGACGACTCCTCCCTCGCGGCCAACGTGGCGATCCAAGGCTCTCAGATCTCCCGGTTGGAATCGATGATGGAGGCCGTCTTAGCCACTCGATCCTACTGCGCCTCGACGTTGTGCACCCGTCGTCGAGTACACCGCCGCCGCCGCACTCCCCGGCGGACTCGCCTTCGCTGCTCGCCCCCCCCCCCCCCCCCCCCCCCCCCCCCGTCCCCACTCGCGACCGGCGTCCGTACATCGGCGGCGCCCCAGCCGTGCCCACTCACCCCGCCGCCCGCCATTGCTCGCTCCACCTTGGCAATGGATGTTCCCCCTTTCTCCGGGACGGACCCTATGGGATGGGTTGCCCGTACAGAGCAATACTTCGACCTTAATGGCACACCCCCGGCGGATCGCGTCGGCACCGCTATGGTCGGCATGGACGGTTCGGCCCTCCATTGGGCACGTTGGCTTCGCCAAGTGCAACCCCTTATCCTGTGACATGAATTCAAACAGGAAATTATCAGCCGTTACGATTCGCGCTACACCGGCTCCGCTATCGAGCGGCTTTGCTCCGCCCGACAATCAACAACGGTGGATGCTTATATCGATGACTTTGTTGCTCTGGTCACACAAGTTCCCGGCCTCCCGCCGGACCATTACCTGGGATTCTTCCTGCAAGGGCTCCTTCCCAGCATCCACTCTCGCATCCGCACTCATCACCCTCGAACGGTTTCCGACGCCCTCGAACTGGCCCATGCGGTCGAGGCGGACATCGGCCCCCGACACTCCGGCCCACAACCTTTCCGTCACCATCCCGTGCGGGATACCGGTCCTCGACCGGCCCCCGCGCCACACGCTCGGCCGGCCCGTCCGGACAGTCCCAACCGCCTATCCACCGTGGACTACAACGACCTTCGGCGCCGCGGGTTATGTTTCCGCTGCCGCCAACCATACTCGCCTCAGCATGTTTGTCCAGTCAAGGAATTCCACGCTATCTTTAGCGACAGCGAAGGGTACGCCACCACCGAGGACTTGCCACCGTTGGAGCCACCACCTGACCCACCGTCCGCCGACCTCGAGGACACCCCTCTCAACTTGTTAGAACTTCCATTCTACTCCGTGGGGGGATTGACGGGGCCCCGCACCATGAAGTTGGCCGGCGAAATCCTCAACCGCCCCGTCATCGTGATGGTGGACAGCGGAGCAAGTCACAACTTCATGTCCGCCCAGCTGGCGCAGGAGCTCGCCATACCGGTTGATCCGTCACCGAACTTTTCGGTGTGCCTTGGCGATGGCCGCCGCCGACCGACCTTGGGTCAGTGCAGGGATGTGTCCATGACAGTGGGATCGTGCCGGGTCACGGCTGATTTTTACATGTTTGAGTTGGGTGGCCTCGACGCTATACTCGGCGTTGCTTGGCTCGAGACCCTTGGAGACGTTCGGGTAAATTGGGCTTCGATGACAATGATCTTTCAACAGCAGGGCCGCCAGTGTCGCTTGGTGGGCGACCCTACTCTCCTCCGTTCATCGCTGTCCTATCGGGCTATGACACGAATCGCCGACGTGGATTTCTCGGCCTGGCTGTGGCCCCTTCAGGCGACCCCTTCCGAGGCGGCCGCGCCCATCGAGGCAGACATGGGCGCCATTCTTGCGGATTTCGAGGACATCTTCACCGCCCCCTCGGGCCTTCCACCTCCCCGACCGACTGATCATGCCATCGTTCTTCATCCGGGATCATCTGCGGTGTCCGTGAGACCCTACCGTTACGGGCACGCCCAAAAGGACGAGATCGAAAGACTCGTTCGCGAGATGTTGTTAGGGGGTATCATCCGACCCAGTGCTAGCCCTTTTTCCAGCTCGGTGCTACTAGTCCGCAAGAAAGACGGCAGTTGGAGATTCTGTGTGGACTACCGGGAGCTCAACAAGGCCACGGTACCGAATAAATATCATATCCCGGTCATCCAGGAGCTCCTGGACGAGCTACACGGCGCGACTTGCTTCACCAAGCTGGACCTCCGGGCCGGCTATCATCAGATTCGTGTTCGGCCGGAAGACGTGCCCAAGACAGCCTTCAGAACGCACGACGGGCATTTCGAGTTTTTGGTCATGCCTTTTGGGCTCACCAACGCCCCCGCGACATTCCAAGCCACCATGAATGAGATCTTTCGACCCGTTCTGCGTAAGCATGTTCTTGTTTTTTTTGATGATATCCTTGTCTTCAGTCCCACTTGGCAGGACCACCTCCGTCATGTCCGGGAGACGTTCGCCACTCTCCGCGTACATCAGCTCACGGTCAATCGCAAGAAGTGCACCTTCGAACCGCTACTGTCAGCTACTTGGGCCATACGATCTCGGCCCACGGCGTGGCCATGGATGAAGACAAAATTCAGGCGGTGCTGCGATGGCCAACTCCCGCCTCCTTACACGACGTCCGGGCTTTCCTCGGCCTGACAGGTTACTACCGGCGCTTCATCAGCAATTACGGCGGCTTGGCCCGCCCCCTCACGCAGCTACTCAAGAAGTCCGAGGAGGGGCCTTTCACTTGGCCGTCGGCGGCCATGGAAGCCTTCACAGCGCTCCAGTCGGCCTTGATCCACGGTCCGGTTTTGGCCATGCCGGACTTCCACCAAACGTTTATCGTCGAGTGCGATGCCTCGGGCACAGGCGTCGGCGCCGTCTTGATGCAGGCCGGCTGGCCAATTGCCTTCTATAGTCGTGCGTTCTCCAATGCGGTGCGCAGCCGCTCGGCGTACGAGAACGAGCTCATGGCGCTAGTTTTGGCGGTCCAACATTGGCGGCCTTATCTCCTGGGGCGGCCCTTCGTCATCCGCACCGATCACCACAGCCTCCGTTACCTTCTTCAGCAAAAGATAGCCACGCCAACGCAGCAGGTTTGGGTGGCCAAGTTGCTTGGCTATGATTTCACCGTGGAATTTCGCCCGGGCAAGACCAATCGGGCGGCCGACGCGCTCTCCCGCCGCCCGCACGCGCCAGAATTGACTGCCATCTCCCGGCCGGTGTGGGACGACGTCGCGGCCATTCAACACGAGGTGGACCGGGACCCGCAACTTCAAGATATTCGGGCCGCATTGCTGGTCGATCCCTCCTCCCGACCGTCGTTTACCTTGATAGGGGGCCGCCTCTTCCATCGGGACCGCCTCGTTTTATCTGCCTCCTCGGCGATGATTCCGGCTTTGCTTGCAGAGTTCCACTCCACCCCATCAGGCGGCCACGCGGGCGCTTATCGGACATACCGTCGGTTGGCGGCCTCACTTTTCTGGCCTCACATGCTTCGACAGGTGAAAGCATTCGTAGCGGCCTGCCTACCATGTCAGAAGGCCAAATACGAGACGATGTTTCCCAGCGGCCTCCTGCAGCCCCTACCGATTCCGGAACGTATCTGAGAGGACATAGCTATGGACTTCATCACCCGGTTGCCCCGATCCAACGGCTTCGACTGCATATTGGTGGTCGTAGACCGCCTAACGAAGTACGCGCACTTCATTCCGCTTCGCCACCCTTACACGGCGGCATCTGTGGCCGACTGCTTCATCGCGGAGATCGTCCGTCTTCATGGGTTTCCCCGTTCGATCGTTAGCGATCGGGACCCACTTTTTCTCAGTAGCTTCTGGACCGAACTATTCCGTCTGCAGGGGACCCAACTCCGGATGAGTACAGCATATCACCCGCAATCGGATGGCCAATCCGAGGTCCTCAACAGGTGCTTGGAGACTTACTTGCGCTGCTTCATCGGGGAGAGGCCAGGTTCATGGGTCAAATGGCTTGGTTGGGCGGAGTACTCCTACAATACCGCGTACCACCACGCCGCCCACACCTCGCCATTCGAGACGGTATATGGCCGACCACCGCCGACCGTGCTCCGCTACCTACCCGGGGAATGCCCGGTGGCTAGCTTGGCGGATCATCTCCACGATAGGGATGTCATCTTGGACAGCTTAAAACACCATCTTCGACGAGCTCAAGCAAAGATGTCGTCGTTTGCCAACAGAAAACGCAGGGACCTTCATTTCCAAGTGGGTGAGCGAGTGTTCATTAAGCTTCACCCCTATCGCCAGCTCACGGTGGCCCGCCGCACTTGCCCCAAGCTCGCTCCGCGTTTCATTAGACCGTTCGAGATTCTCAGCCGCATCGGCGCCGTGGCATATCGCCTCCGCCTCCCGGACACCGCCCGCATTCACCCCGTATTTCATGTATCACAACTCTGGCGCGTGATAGGCGATCTTGATCAGCGCAAGCCCACGGCCGGAGCGTCCCAACCGGAGGAGATAAGGGTGGCGTGGCGCAACCGCCCCCGTACGTCCGCTACTTGGCTATTGCGGGATGACTTTCGCCGGCAGTTTCCGGATTACTGCCTTGAGGACAAGGCCAATTTCCCAGATGGCGGTATTGTTACCGACATCCAATCGGACGAGCCGGAATGGCAGGTGTATTCGAGGAGGGCTCGCGCGCGACCAAGTATTAACACCGAAGCGGGCGGTTCGGCGAAGGTCGTCTGACGTGGCCGACCGGCCCATGTGTTTTGTTTGCAGTTTTAATTATTTGTTTATGTCATTTTAATTATGAACTTGAGTAGAGGTGGGTTCCCCCTATATAAGGGATCACCTTAGGGTTTGGAGTTATCTTTGGATCAATCAATTTAGGCTGCTCCCCTTGTCTTTCTCTCTCTCTCTCTCTCTCTCTCTCTCTCTCTCTCTCTCTCTCTCTCTCTCTCTATCTCTATCTCTCGCCCCCGTCCGTTTCCCCGCCTACCGCCGCCGCTGTCGCCCAGTGCCAGCCATCCGAGATCCCTATCGCTGACGCCCTCGCTGTCGCCCAGCGCCACCCCTTCCGCTATCCCTCCCGCTGTCGCCGACCGCTATCGGCGAGCCGATACCCGCAGCGGTATCACATGACCTCAAGCTACGAATCTCACTAGTCTAGACCTCAACACCTAGACACCTAGCTATCAAAGTCGGGCACCTAGCCATCAGTGTGAATCCGGCAGAACAGGCACGACCCGCCACATAAAAGCACGCATCATTGCATTCACATATCATTACACATTTGGCGCCAACTTTTTGTGAGGTTGCAATCTTCAAAGGCCCCACACATTGTGGCCAGATGGTGGTAATGTATCGGCCCCCTCCACTTTTAGGATGGTGTCGCACCACAATCCTATGTTTGTACATACGCGTCGCGTACTCTTGATGTAGGAGACATCACCGCCCAATCCAGCGGAAATATAACAACAAACCAGTTACTAGTAGAGTGTGACCTCAACAAGATGTTAACACCTACGAACACGACCTAGGCTAGGGCAATCGAAGGGGTCCTACTCTCCAAACCCAAGAGTCATCAAGTCTCCCGTCAGTATGACCTGTCTGGGGAAAAGAGCACCCTACTATACATAACAACTGGGGGAAGAGGTCACCCCCACTAATCAACTCATTTAGGGGAAATGGACACCCTACTGACACTACGGTTAGCAACCACTACACCTTACATAGACTCATCAAATTCATGTTCGACGAATAGCTTCATCGGATCACTAAACCTACTAGGAATCATAACCCAATTTAACATCATTATTGAATATTTGTTAAACTAAAAATTGTATGATTACGAATTGTAAACCTCGATAATTAAGAACCATATGCAATTAACATATCAAGTTCGATTTTCAATCATCAGTTCATATTTTCATTATAATTACATGATACATCTCATCGCCATAAAGACATAACTCATTACTATTGAACTGCATCTTCAAACGTATTTTACCTCCCTCTAAATAAATCTACTACAGTCCTTCAATTCAACCACAGTCGAAATTCACTTCAATCATACTCGGTATTAGATTCGTCATGGTCACCTTATATATTCATTACCTCAAAATTGCAATCGTCACATTTGAACTCAATATCAGACATGTAGTTGCTTAAAAGGATTAATATTCTCAAGATATTTCTTTTATAATCTTACTCAATATCAGACTTGTCAGCACGATATAAGAACATGAATTTATCACTACAAAAATCCAATTAATTATTGTACTTCCAATCAGAGGCTTCAAATCATCAAAAGACGAGCTAATTTCTATGAGAGATAGTATAGGTCATTAGACATATTCTAAGTTTAGGGTTTGAATCGTTTAGATGACCCAAAGGTCGCTAAATAATTGAATTATCAAAATTAGGATAGTCTCGATAATTGTCGTTCGATCAAAATTTTACGGTCAAGATGATGCTAGAAAATTGAGAAAATATCTAGGAATTAGTTTGTAATCTCAAAAATTTTATTTCAAATTAAAATTCTAAATGATTGGGGGTGTGAGTTAAATTCTTGATGAAATGAAAAGATTTATTTCATTAAGAATTTGAAAAAAAAAATGTAATCTCAATAAAACAAAGAGAAACAAACTCAGATGTTCAAATCAGGTGAATAATTTTAGATTCAATAGGGTGTTCATGTGAGGATGGGTCACTAAAGTTGAAACCAATTGTGGTAAAGTGTCGAGGTGAGTCATTTTTTTTAAATGGAGTCAATGTCTTACTCATGATATTTAAATATTAATAGAAATAATGTAATGTATAAGTGGTCATCCACCGACATTCATAAAAAAAAATTGATAACTGTAAATTCAACATTTAAGGCTCACCTGACTACACTAAGTAGGTATGTTCTTAGGGTTGTGTCAAGTTTTTGTCTTCTAATGCCCTTAAGGTCCACCATCGCTTCCGTTGTAGTGGTTCATCCCAAACCACCAAACAACGACCGATGGAGTAATAAGTGTTTTTATTATTATTGGTTCAAGTGATCGATTTTGCTCTGATGTCAATTTTAAGACCCCCCCTGGGAAAGCGGCACAGCCCAGGAGATCTAATCGCACACCATCACCGACACACGACGCCGAAGGAACTAACGGATGGAGGTACAACCATCTCCAACACCTCCCGTGGGTCATCCCAATGTCACGCATCAAGGGTGGTGTTAAGCGAAGAACGTTGAGTCGTTCACACACTAACTGAGGTAAGTTAACAGTTAACTAGTGGAAGACTTGAACAGCGGATTATACATTTAGCATAAGACTAATTAACATCAGTATCATAGAAACCTACATCTATAACTGTATGAATAACGGTGTGAATACTAATATGTAACAAATAGTTATGTTGCACTATACACATCAGGTATGATTCTAGCAATAACAAAGACAGAATGAGATCGATATATATAAAAAGAATGTGATTTCATTAAGTTATACTTTACATATTGTTCAGCGGCCTTTACCTCGAAATAACATTGTTGCGCCATCGCACTTGTGGTTTATGGATTACCAGAACCAGAAAAAATGGAGGGCATAGCACGGGTTGCATAAACCCAGGCCGTCCACTATGCACAGGAGGCTCCATGCCTCAGCAATCGGAACGAAGAGAGAGGTGAAGGAAAGTCGCAGACCGCCTTAATCTCAATTCCTCACTCCATTGAAGGAGAAAAGGGGGAAAGAAGAACCAGGGAAGGAGGCGAGTTGAAACCCCTTGCCGTGAAGAGGAAGAGAGGAAGCCGATTCCTATTTCATGTATATCACTAGCTCGATTCCTCATCAGATTGAAAAAGAAGCTGAAGGAAGAAGAGGTGCTCGGATAAGAGAATGGAGGAGAAACAGAAGTGGTCGCCCTAGAAGAGGAACCTGAGCTCTGGTTACTCATATTTGCCTATTCGAGTCATCGTGTAGCATAATGCGGCCTATTTCGGTCAATTTTCTCAATACTTGTCGGAATTGAACGAAACGAAAGGCATCAAATTCGTATTATCATACAAGTCCAATGCAACTGATTGTGGTCAATTTGAAGTTCGTTTCTCAGAATATCATATCAAGATCATCACGTAGCTTGATCCGGCTCAAATTAGTCAACTGCATCATTATACAAAAGAATGGGGCGTAACTGGTGTCGTTGAGTTCGATTTGATCCCACAAATGCATTGTCACTGACCGGGATCAATTCCTGGTTAATTTACTTAAAAGTCTATATTAGGCCGTCGTAGTTCAATTCCGTCGTAACACAAGTTGCAGTCGGGTCATGGAGTTTATAAAAGGTTATTGTGACCCTGATTAAGCTTCTCAAGGGGATCAATTGGACCGGCTAGGCCCCCTGGGTAGTCAAATTGACCATGTTAGAATTGGGATGTTACATGCACCGTCCCCCCCCCCCCCCTGAGCACAATACTTCGACTGTCGCTCCATTTTGTCATGCGCTCGATGGGCTGCGAGCGAAGGGAGTGTCTGTAAGACCCGAACCTGATCTTGTATATTAATTATTAATATATTTTAATATATAAGAATAAAATAATTCCCTTATGATGAAAAGAGAAATTCAATACCAATTCAACGTCGCACAATTTATTTTTTATGTTTGAGCCTTTTCGAATGATTTTGCAACGCTCGTTTTGTTCTCGTGTAAATTTCGTGATTTAAGTTATGAATTAATTGTTGGCTGAAATTTGGAATCGAATTGAGGGGTTGATTGGGGGATCAATTTAGGTTGGCCGGTACTATGTTCATTGGAATTGATTGACTGGACATAGGTTGGTTGGGTGAAGTCCTTTTAGCTGGCTGCATTTGGTTCGACCGGTCATGAATGAATAGAATAGAATATATTCTTAGGCAGTGGCTTCTTATATGGATTATTATGGCATGATCCTTGTTCGGTACTCCGATTTTTCCGCCTCCTGGAGCTCTCCACCTGCTGGTTTCTGCTTAGGGCTGCTTCGATTTCCCTTCCCCTTGCTTAACAGCCCCTTTTCCTTAGTCGACAGTGTTGGGAGAGTTTGATTTGGGTTGTTGCCTTCTTCTTTTGTGGTCATGTTGTAGTCCTGTGCAGTTTGGTGGACTGCTTCGGTCTCGGCCAGCAGTTTGGGCTGATATTTCTCCACTGTAAGCTCTTCCCCTTCTCCTTTTTGGCTTGCCTTCGTATGCTTTGATGATCATTGAAGTTGTATGCGGAAATTGAAACGTATGGTTGGCCGGCTAGGGTTCCTATTAATGGGCTTTTCTGATTTGGGGGTTTTGTAGAGGAGTAGCTGTTTTTGTTTGATTCTCGTTAGTAGTTTTGGTTTACCTTGATGGCTACTCTCCCTCTCCCTGTTGGCCGGCAGTTTCATGCTATTGTTAACTATCATTTGGTACTACTTCATATTGTTGTTTGGCTGCCATTCGTATTGCTGTTTGGCTGCCTTTGATGTTGTTATGGACTGTTTTTGCAGGCTTTTGTTGGCTGCCCTATGCTGGCTATTTTGCTTGTGTTGGCTGGCTGTTTTGGTGGGGTTTGCCTTGGACTTGGTGACTCTTGGTTGCAGCCCCTGGTGCTGCTGTTGGCAGCCCCTGGTGCTGCTGTTGGCTACCTGAAATGTTATTTTGTGCCCTTTTTGTTTAATTCTGATTTGAGTTTGCTTTCGTTTTGATTCACCTAAACTAGTCCTCCCCTAAGCAACTCCTTTGGTCGTAGTTGTGGTCGTCTTAGGAGTCTACTCGTAACTATTTAACGGCGCAACCCTAAAGTAAATGATTTACTTGATACTGCAGAGGATGGCGTCCAGCGATAGACGCGACGAGAACCCTATGAAGGAAAGGGCAAAGGAAAAGACGTGGTGAGTCATTACCGCTTTGATTACGTATACATTTGAATTATTTTGAATTATGAACATGTAGAATTACTTTACTTTGAGCTACTTCCTTGCATGGACACTGAATATGAATTGAATTGAAATCACTGAAAACATGAAATCGCTAAAAGGCTAAACATGGATTAGCAAGCGATAGAAACTCAGAGGGAAAACTAATATAATTATTCCATATATTTTGAAATGAATAAGAATTGAAAATGAAAAGAATAAGAAACTAAGTGCGCGTCGACGCATAGAAATGCTAAGGTTCAGCCTCGTAGGGGGGTAGAACTCCTACACCTTGTAGGGGGGCCGAACTCCTACACCTCGCCGGGGGGGGTCGAACTCCTGCAGATTTTGATACATAATTGTCTAATATAGGAGGCGTGGAAATCTGCTGCGTATTTGAGCGCCCTGGAGCGGACATTGATGTGGCGGGCCAAGATGTTTGATTGAGAATTACCCTCAGTATTTCTAAAGAACAAAAAGCAATATGAAAATTCTGAATTGAATGCATAAATGAATAAGAATAAAAAAAAGAATTTGATACCATAAATAGTTTATTTTTGTTGTACTAGCTCACTTTACAGTACCTTACCTGCTTACTTATTGTTCTAATGAACATGTTCGTATAGAAATATATAACTGTCTATTGTTGTTGGTTCTTCGTGTTTGTCTGTAGTGCGGTTGAAAAGTTAAGGAACTCACTTAGTTTTCTAAACTAACTAGTCGTCGATCTCTTTTTTTAGGATCAGACCATCAGCGTGCTAGGCCCCGCTAGGAGGATACCTGCGGAGGCAGATCGAAAGCAAAGGGAAGACGTGGTTCACCCACGGGTTAGATTTGTTTTCGTTTGTTTTGAGATTTCTACAGTAGTTTATGTATATATGTATTTCTAGTCATTTTTCCCTTGTTCCCTGGATGGAGATGATGTAAATTATCTTTAAATGAATAAAAGTTGTTTTTGTTTTCTTTTGGTACCACTCTTGTGTTTTACATTTTTGAATTGATGCGTTATTTAATTGTGAAAAAACGCTCAGAATAAAGATTTAAATTGTGGCGAACCTCGGGCCGTTACAGTGTCATCATGTCGATGTACTTTTGTGGTCGGGGAACTGTCGCGGACGCATGGGGGGCCCTCCGTGAATTGTCTCTGGTATAAATATAGATCTCTCTCTCTACATATATATATATATATACTTTTAATATATATATATATATATATTCAACATAGGGAAACGGCGCGGTTCATGTGGCGCAACTAGTTCGAGCATGTCAGTCCTGCCCGTTTCGCCCGAATCAAGCTGACCCGTAACTCGCTTCGTTTCTTGCTCCTCGTGCAACATGGGAGACTCGTCAGAACAGCAGAGTCAACTTATGACTATGATGAAAGCCCTCGTGATAAATTAAACTACAATAGACCTACGCCATACAGGAGCTGAGACGCGCCATTAAGAGACCATTGTTGTCCTCTCCAAGCGGCTCAATGATCTCACATCCTCTCTGCCAGCCACCACCATTCCCACACATAAGCAAGCTAGCAGCAGTCAGGCACCTCCACCGCTACTTCTTCGCATTGATCCCCCAGACATGATACGACCTAAAGTCAACACCGTTCCCCGTTACACCAAGTTGTCATTTCCAACTTATGATGGGAAGGACGATCCCTTGGGGTGGCTCACCCAGTGCGAATAATTTTTTGTCATCAACAGACACCGGTAACGGAAAGGATAAGTTTGGCATCCTTCCACCTGCTTGATGTCGCTTAACTATGGTTCGCATGTACGCATGCGACAATCCGAGAATGACCTGGCGCAACTTTAAAAGGGTCTGCAACATGCGATTTAGCCCTCCGATTCGCAGTAATCCCGTCGACGCTCTCACGACATTACGCCACACAAGGTCGGTTGATGCATACTGGAACAGTTTCAGGTCCTCCTCGCCCACATGTCGCTACCACCAGAGCAGCAAGTAGCCATCTTTACGGCGAGACTTCAAGAACACCTCCGAATGGACGTCGAGTTTGAAGACCCCCGCGATTTACTCACTGCCATGAATCTGGCCCGACTTTGTGAGCTCCGACTGCAGATGGATCGCGATGACTATAGACTCATGAGTGTCCTCTGAGACACCCAAGCTGCTCCTCCAGCGGAATCGCAACGCAGACACTTACCACATGCTACACTCGTCGATAGACGAGGAAATGAGTTATGATATAACTGCAATGAACAATACACTACGAACCATCGCTGCAAACGGCTTTTCTATCTGGAAATAGAGGATTCTGGTGAGACGGACGGACGGTATTGTTTGAGCCAGCCAGTGAACTTCGATCCCCCTCTGAGTTTAAGGACAGGCTCATTTTGAAACGCGGGAGTGATGGTCTGAGGCCTAGTTTTTATTATAATTTTATTATCGATTGTCTTTTATGCCACATTTTAAGTAAGTTTAATTGTTAGAACTTATTTGCGTTTATGTTTCTTTTTTGTCGCTTATTTACGTTTATGTCATTTATAAGTCTATTTAAAGGACCCCTTGGGTCTTGGAATGATAGGCAAGTATTAGTCTTTCTTCCTTAGTCTTCAAGAGATTTTGGTAGCGCTCTCTCTCGAGCACACCCCGCCTAGGCAGCCGCAGCGAGCCCATAACGTTTCCTATGAATACTTACATGCAAGACATTCAAATGACTAACAATGTAACTTTACATACAACAAATAAAGCATGCTAACCATATGATCCATAGTGAGCATACTGTAAGTAGTACTGAGAGGAAGAGAAGACAAATCAAACAAATATGATGTGTGTTACGTAAAAAATAGCCTACATGTCTCAAAGGTTGATTGTGATGAACTCTGTACTGTTTCTTTCATCCAAATAAATAGAGATAAATATCTTCAATACATATTTTTGAAATGTGATGCAGATGAAATTTCTCATCAATGTTCTTCTTACGAATGTACAAGAAACTAAAAACCACAAATAAACTCAATATTAGTTTAAATCATGGGGATAATTTCATTAGATAATTCATTAAAATTTTCATTATCATACGATCAATTGATTCATCAACAACAGTGGCCATGATTTGTTCAGTTTCATATTCAAGAATAAATTCAATTTCTATTTCAAGTTCAGGTTTACATATAATCGCATGCTCAATTTGAGCTTTGGATATTCCAACGCCTACACAAATGGAGGAACATATTCATAGTAAACAAAAAAAGAGGTAGAATCACATTGTGATAGTTGATCTTCAGATTTATTAATTTAACTTCAGTTATTCCATATCATGTTTAAAAATGTAAGACTTTGGCACTGGGGTGTGTTCAATAAGCATTATATGAGATGTCAACTGCCCCAACACTAAATAAAATGATCAATCCTCTACAACTCATAAGGAATTCGATCAACAGATGATAAAATTCATAAAATTGCGAACAATTTGACCTATGCTCCCCATCCAGCATTGTTTTTTCTAGTTGAAGGATTAGTAAATGTATAGATAGATGAACCCAATGATAAGCTTAATGTCACGAACTTGTCCCCTTGGCAACGTCGCGTGCGGCCTTAGCTCCTTTATGCGCCCCTTCGCAAACTAGCTAAGTCAGTCTTCCCCAACGATCGTGGTGGCGAGATGAGTAAGAGAGCATTTTGTAACTTGTAAGGGAGAGCAAGAGAGACTGAGAGAGAGCAAAGAATTTGTATTTCTTGGTTGCTTGTAACTTGGTGATTTACAAATGAGGGGGGTCTTCCCCTTTTATAGGCCCCAAAAGAATTTCCCTCCAAAAGATGGAAGGATCTAGAATGCCTATGTTTCTAGACTATTCTACAGCCCTCATGTACATACAACCTTCCCGAGTTCTCTAGAATGTTCCCAAGAGATCATTCTAGAGAGCTTTCACATTCTTCTAGAGTTCTCTATGTACACATGTTCTCCAAGGACCTAGATTTCTCTAGAATCCTCCTGGGTCTTAACCCCGAGCGTGACATCCTCCCCCACCTAGTCTGGCAACATCCTTGTCGCCTCGTACTGTAGGATGATGTCCTTGAACTGCCAGAGATCTTCAAGTAGTCCTGAACAAAAAAACCGGGCCTGACGGGCCGGCCTGAGCCCGGCCGGTCAAGGCCCGGTCAAGCCCGGCCCGGTTCAGGCCCGAACCGGGCCGAGCTCTTACCCGGGGCCCTAAAAGGGCCCCGGTTTGGCCGGACTACCCGGCCCGGTCCGGGCCGGGTAAAGCCCGATAATCGGGCTAGCCCGAGACCGGGCCGGGCAAAGCCCGAACCGGTTTCGGGCTAGCCCGATTATGAGCCTAACGGCTCTTATTAGAGCCGTTAGGCTCATATCATGGCAGCATGGCTGCCATGTGGCAGCCATGCTGCCATGAAGGCAGCCAACGGCTCTTAGAGCCGTTGGCTGCCATTTTAATATATTATATATATTAATATATAATAATATATATTATATTATTATTATTATTTTTTTTTTTTAATTAAAAAAAAACTAAAAAATCCTATAAATACCCCCCCTCCCCTCTCTCTTTTCTCACACCTCATCTCTCTCTCTCTCTCTCTCTCTCTCTCTCTCTCTCTCTCTCTCTCTCTCTCTCTCTCTCTCTTAGCTCTCCCAATGGCGTCGTCCTCCACAACTCCAGCTTCGTCTTCCCAAAGTACGGCTTCGGTGGTGGAGCACAATCGTAGAGCGGGTATTTGGGAGCATTTCGACATGGTCCAAGTCGGCACCGAAAGAAAAGCGCGCTGCAAGATGTGCTCGAAGTTGCTATCCATCAGCGGCAACTCGACGCTCGTTAGACACCAAAAATCTTGCGAGTCGAAACAAGCTCCTCCCGAGTCAAGTCAAGCTCAAATTTCTGGAGCAGGACAGATTTGGACGTACGATCAAATGCGACAGCGAGAGATGCAGGCGAAGTTCGTCATCAAACGTGGGCTGCCATTCAGCGTCTTCGACAATGACGACGGCACAGAGTACATACATGGGGGGCTTCAGCCCAAATACCAAAAGGTTAGTAGAATTACTTTAAGGCGCGACATGATTAGGTTATATTTAGAAGCAAAACAAGAATTAATTACTTATTTTGAAAATTTCGAAGGACGTGTGAGTCTAACGAGCGACGTTTGGACGAGTAATTTAAATTTAGGATTAGCTTATCTTTGCATCACTTGTCATTGGATTGATCCCATTTCGTGGGAGCTAAATAAACGCGTAATATGTTTTACGGGTTTTGAATTCCCGCACACGGCTATAGCTTTATATAAGGTTATTATGAAATGTGCGCGGGAATTTAAAATTAACGATAAAATACTTAGTTTTTCTCTTGATAACGCCTCCAATAATGGCGCCGCAATTGAATTGTTAAAACGAGATTTAAAACCATTTCTCAACGGCGCGTTTTTTCATACTAGATGTGTTTGTCACGTCCTAAATTTAGTGGTACAGGATAGTTTAAAGGCAATGTCATCATATATTAATAAAATTCGCGACATGTTAAAAGCTATTTATTGTACTAAACAACGAGCTCAAGATTTTAGAAAATTTTGTAAAGCACAAAATCAGAAATATTTGAAACCACAATTAGATATGCCTATTAGATGGAACTCAACGTATAAAATGTTAAAAAGAGCCCTTCTACAAAAAGATCTTCTAATGGAATATTATAGTTTACTTAATATTGAACACGGTTTAGGTGAAACTGATTGGACCATAATAGAATATTATGTAGATTTACTAAAGTGTTTTTATAGGGCCACCGTTGCTTTATCTGGAGTGTATTATCCAACGAGCGCATTAGTGATTGAACATTTCGTACATATCACAGAAAGATTTAGTTATTATAGAAAACACCAAGGTTGGGCTCCTTTAATTAAAGTAATGGAAGAAAAAATTTTAAAATATTATAGAGAAATACCGCATATGTTTTCGTGCGCCGCCGCATTAAATCCGCTACTTAACGTAGAAGGTGTAGAAAATTTGATCGACGAAATCAATACTAATCTAACCTTAAATATAAATTATGATGAGGATGACCCCGTTAGTAGTACAAGTTTTACTATTTTTTTTACGCAAAGTTATAATTATTACAATAACTTATACGGGTCACGACCCCGCGAAGAAATAACGCAACCCAAAACGAAAGATAGTCTTAAAAATAAAATTTTAGATTTAGCTTCTAGGAAAAAAGCGCGCACATCTGGTAGTTTAGATGAATTAGGATTATACACAAAAACTCAATTTAGCGATTTTATGAGTTCGGACGAGATCGAAAACTTCGATATCTTAAATTGGTGGAAAGGTAAAGCTAATACCTATCCTATTTTGGCCTGTATGGCCCGTGATTTATTAACTGTCCAAGCTAGTACAGTAGCTTCGGAGTCCGCTTTTTCTCTTAGTGGCAGGGTTTTGAACGAGCGGAGGAGCCGGCTTAACGAAGATTCGCTGGAGGTTTGCATATGCTACAAGGACTACTTGGACAGCGTAAAGAGGAAGCAACACATAACAGCTTTGGAGGATAGCTCGGAGGAGATAGAAGACGAAATGGACGCGTTGAACTTGAATCTACAGGATGATTAAATCCGCAGTCCAATCTAAATGTACTTTTTTTAAAATATGTAAATTTTTTAATTAAATTTTATAAGAATCATAGCTTTTATAGGTTTGTATTTTCAATTTTGTATTTTGTACAAATGTATGACTTAAATTTTGTAATATTTTAAATTTTTTGTTCCAAATTTTCAATATTAATAAAAATTTTTATTCCAAATTGTTCAATATTATTGGTTCAAAATGTTATTATTTATTATTTATAAAAATAAAAAATTAAAAAATTTATAATTTAATTAAAAAAATTAAAAACCGGGCCGGCCCGGATCGGGCCCGAGACCGGCCCGGTCCTGCCCGGCCCGGCCTGAAGGGCCGGAGCAGGCAGCATATCAATGCTGCCTGCCCAGCCCGGGCCGGCCCGATTCCAGGGGGGGACCGGGCCGGCCCGGCCCGATCCATGAAAAAGCCCGATCGGGCCCGGTCCAGGCCGGCCCGATCGGGCTTTATGTTCAGGGCTATCTTCAAGTGTCTCCCAGGTAGCTTCAGACTCTGGCCTTCCTTTCCACTTGATCAAATATTGTGTGCTAGGTTGCACACCTCTTCTCTACACTGTTCTCCTGGTAAGCACCTCATCCACCTCTCGATCAAAAGACTTGGTCATCACTGGTGGTGCTCTATGTGATGTCCTTCTTTGAAGGCCTTCATTGTCTTCATGATATGGTTTCAACATGCTAACATGAAAGAGCGGATGAATCCTCAAAGAGTCGGGTAGGTCAAGGCGATAGGATACCTTACCCACCCTTGCAATCACCAGAAACGGGCTTTCGTATCTACGAACCAAGCCCTTGTGCAAGCTGCGTAAAGCCTTGAACTGTTGAGGGAGAAATTTCACCATCACCTTATCCCCAACCGTGTATTCCACCATCCTTCGCTTTGAATCTGCCCATTTCATCTGCTTGCGTGCTTTCTCTAAGCACGCTCTGGCTACGTCTGCTTGCTCTCCCCAAGACTTGGTCATCCTCCAAGCTCCTGGGCTTCTTCCGCCAACCGCCGTGGTCGCCAACGTATGCGGAGTGAGTGGTTGCCTCCTCGTGGCAAGCTCGAACGGACTCCTCCCGGTCGCTTCGCTCCGCTGCAAGTTGTACGAATTGCGCCACATCCATCAGCTTGGCCCAGTCCTGCTGATTTGCACTCACAAAGTGTCGAACATTCCAAGAAGGAATTCACCCTCTCCGTCTGCCCATCAGTTTGAGGGTGGAAGCTGGTGGAGAAGTTCAGTTCTGACCCGAGCAACTTGAATAACTCCGTTCACAGCTTTCCTGTAAATCTGGGGTCTCGATCACTAATGATAGTCTTCGGCAACCCCCAATACTTTACCACATTCTTGAAGAATAGGCGTGATGTCTCCTCCGCGGTAGTATCCCTTGTGCTAGGGATGAACATGCCATACTTGGAGAAACGATCGACTACCACCAAGAACAATCCAAACCCGTCTGATTTTGGCAACGCGTTGATGAAGTCAAGCGTCACCGACTCCCAAGGGTGCTCTGCTATAGGCAATGGCTCCAACAATCCCGCGGGCTGCTTGTTGTCCATCTTGTCTTGTTGGCAAACAAGACAAGTCTTCACATATAACTCCACTTCATCCCTCATCCGTGACTAGAAATATGACTCCTCCATCAAAGTCAAAGTGTGTTTCTATCCCGGATGTCCAGACCACTTGGTGTCATGGCACTCCTTGATGAGATCCATCCGCAGGTTTTCCCACTTTGGGATGTATAATCGCCTCCCTTTGGTGTAGAGTAGCTCATCCTCTACCCAAAATCTTCTAGCTTGGCCCTCCTTGGCTAACTCCATGAGTTGCATGGCAAGAGGATTCTCCTTCAACCCTTGTCTGATTTTGTCCAACAACTCCCCATTAGTTGTGGACATTGCGGCTAGCTCAGCTTTGCGGCTTAGTGCGTCAGCCACAACGTTGGTCTTCCCCGCCTTATGGTCCAACACAAAGTCGAACACCGCCAAGAAATCCTATCATCTTGCTTGCTTAGCGGTCAGCTTCTTCTGCGCCTGGAAGTAAGTAGTTGCCACATTATCTGCCTTGATGGTGAACTGTGCCCCATGTAGATAATGCCTCCACACTTGCAAGCAATAGATGATGGCCGTCATTTCTTTCTCTTGAACGATGTATCTCCGTTCCGCCTCATTGAGTTTCGGACTTTCAAAAGCTAAGGGGTGACCATCTTGTATTAGCACTCCTCCAATTGCAAAGTCTGATGCATCCGTATGCAACTCGAACCTCTTGCTAAAGTTCGGCAAAGCAAGCACCGGTTCCGTACAAACTGCTGCCTTCAAGTCTTTGAAAGCGATTTGGCATTCCTCCGTCCAAAGCCAAGCCTTGCTCTTCTTCAACAGGTCCGTCAACGACACTGCCCTCCTTGAGTAATCCTTGATGAACCTGCGATAGTAGTTCACCAAGCCCAAAAATGATCATAAATCTGGTACCTTCGTTGGCGGCTCTCATTCATCAATTGCTTTGATCTTTGTCATGTCCATCTGCAAGCTCCCATGTCCGATGACATGACCAAGAAAGTGTATCTCCTCTTATCCAAATGAGCATTTGGACTTCTTCACATACAGCTCATTCTCCCGTAACACTTGGAAGACTCGGCTAAGATGCTCTGCATGCTCCTCGATGGTGTTGTTATATACCACAATATCATCCAAATATACCACCACAAACTTGTCCAAGTAGGGGCGGAATATTTGGTTCATCAACGTGCAGAAAGTAGCCGGTGTGTTAGTTAAACCAAAAGGCATCACTAACCATTCGAAAGCTCCATACCTTGTGACACATGTAGTCCTCGGCTCATCTCCTTCCGCAATCTGCACTTGATGATATCCTTTTTGCAAATCCATCTTGGAGTAGATCCTTGCACTTCCAAGCATGCCAAAAAGATCAGCAATGAGAGGAATAAGATACTTGTTCTTTACCGTCACCTTGTTTAGTGCACTTATGTGCACAACCGCAATGATCCGTCCTTCTTCTTTTGAAATCGCACTGGAGCACCAAATGGTGCCTTAGACGGCCTGATCATTCCTGATTCCAGCAAAACTTGGAGTTGCTTCCTCAACTCCTCTAGTTCAGGGGGAGACATCCGATATGGTGTTTTGACTGGGGGCTTCGTCCCTAGCTCCAACTCAATTTTGTGATCCACCTCCCACCGAGGTGGTAGCTTCAATGGCAACTCTGCGGGCATGATGTCTTCATTTCTTGCCAACACATCCGCAATGGTAGGAGGCACCTCCTCCATCGTGTCACCATCTTCCTCCTTTATGGTGGCCAAGTACGTTGGTTCATCCTTCTTGAATACTTTTGCCAACTGCATGGTCGATAGTTGTTTCGGCCCCTCCCTTGCTGGTCCTTGCACCGTGGGAACCATGTAAGCATTGCCTTCCTCCAAGATGCAAAATGAGCGATGCGTCGGCATGACGATGGCTTGCATCTTCTCCAAGAAGTCCATCCCAAGAACGACCTTGAAGTCATCCATGGGTGCGATTGAGAAGTCCACCCGGCCCTTCCAGGTGCCTATGCATAGCTCTACATGGCGTGCGACTCCTTCTAGTGGCCTCGCTTGACCGTTCACGATCTTGATCCAACCTCCGCCCTTCACAACCTGCAAGCCCAATCTCTTGGCTTCTCCTTCGATCATGAAGTTGTGTGAAGCTCCTGTGTCGATCAAGGCTTTTATAGCCTTCCCCTTGACGACCGCTTCCACATACATCAGCTCCTTGCTTGATGCGGCTTTTGTTGGCTGCACGTTCAAAGCATTTAGTAATTGCAATGAACTAAACTGTGATGTACCTTCTTCGGGTGGAGTAGTATTCTCCTCCATAGCTGCCAATGACCCGAGCTTTGGACAGTTGCTCATCTGGTGTGGCCCCTTGCACACATAGCATCCTCCTCTAGGTGTGAAGTTCTTCTTCCTTTCCTCAAACTCCTTCCTTGGATCGGGCAAAGTTTTTGACCCTCCTTTGAAGTGCGCCGCCTTGTTGTCTCGCCGGTCTCCCCCACCTTTTCCATAGCCCACCTTGTCCTTCTTCTCTTTGATAGGATTTGGTTGGCGCTGGAACTCAATAAGAGACTCGGCGATGGCAATAGCATCCCTGGTGGTTCTTGGGTCCTTCCTCTTGACCTTTTGTTTCACCCAATTTTGCAGCCCATCGATGAAGTTAAAGAGAAGGATATGTTCGGGGACATCAAATACCTGAAGTGATAGAGCGGTGAACTCCTTGACATAGTCTCTGATGCTTCCCTTTTGCCTCAATTCTCTGAGCTTCCGCAAGTTTTCATCTTTCACGTTCTCGGGAATGAAGTTCCTTCTTAACTCCCGCTTGAAGTCCTCCCAACTATCGATCTGGAAGAGTCCCTTTGCAATATCTGTTTGGATTTTCCTCCACCACAATGAAGCAAGGTCTTCCAAGTAATAACCAGCATGGCGTACCTTTAGTGCCTCATCTGTGATGTCATATCCTTCCAAGTATTTCTCCATGTGATAAAGGAAATTCTCCACCTCTAAGGCATCCCGCTTTCCTGCGAACTTCTTGGGTTTGGGCACATCAAGCTTTGCATTTGCCATGGCTGCACCATTTCCACCATTTGTAGCAACTCGCCTACGCAAGTCATCCACTTTGGTTTCAAGACTTGTGAGGCGTTCTTCCAAGTCGCTTATGATGGTATCAAAAGCGCCTTCCGACTTGCCCATAGTTTGCTCCTTGAGAAGGTCAATATCCACCTGCAACTTCTCTTGTTCAACATGGAAAGTGTCAAAGTACTTACATATTTGATCCACTTTCCGATGAAGGGTAAGATGCGCCTCTCGTAAAGCTTCAAATTCAACTGGATCAACCATGTTATGCTCCGTGCTGGAACCATCGCGACCCTTGCTTTGGTCCATCTTATTCCTTCTATCTCTTTTCTCCTCGGCTGCCCTGTCGCGCTCATCAACAATGCTAGAGTTGTTGTTCCCTTCCAAAGTCATCTACTCTTGATCTTCACGAACCACGCACTAGAGTCAACCTGGCTTTGATACCAACTGTCACGGACTTGTGCAACTTCTCTTGTTCAACAATGGAAAGTGTCAAAGTACTTACATATTTGATCCACTTTCCGATGAAGAGTAAGATGCGCCTCTCGTAAAGCTTCAAATTCAGCTGGATCAACCATGTTTTTCTCCGTGCTGGAACCATCGCGACCCTTGCTTTGGTCCCTCTTATTCCTTCTATCTCTTTTCTCCTCGGCTGCCCTGCCGCGCTCATCAACAATGCTAGAGTTGTTGTTCCCTTCCAAAGTCATCTACTCTTGATCTTCACGAACCACGCACTAGAGTCAACCTGAGTCAACCTGGCTTTGATACCAACTATCATGGACTTGTCCCCTTGGCAACGTCGCGTGCGGCCTTAGCTCCTGTATGCGCCCCTTCGCAAACTAGCTAAGTCAGCCTTCCCCACCGATCGTGGTGGCGAGATGACTAAGAGAGCACTTTGTAAGGGGGAGCAAGAGAGATTGAGAGAAAGCAAAGAACTTGTATTTCTTGGTTGCTTGTAACTTGGTGATTTACAAATGAGGGGGTCTTCGCCTTTTATAGGCCCCAAAAGAATTTTCCTCTAAAAGATGGAAGGATCTAGAATGCCTATGTTTCTAGACTATTCTACAACCCTCATGTATATACAACCTTCTCGAGTTCTCTAGAATGTTCCCAAGAGATCATTTTAGAGAGCTTCCACATTCTTCTAGAGTTCTCTATGTACACATGTTCTCCAAGGACCTAGATTTCTCTAGAATCCTCCTGGGTCTTAACCCCGGGCGTGACATTAAGCTCACTTCTCTGGCATTTTCAAGTAATGTTAAATGGAAGATGTCTTCAGTTTTTGCTTGGAAAGAGAGATGAAAAAACCTCAATTTTGAGAAGTCTTGCTCTCCTCTACCAGCCATCCATGAAAGGTAGAGATTTTATAATCCTGTTTCTCAAAGATGGCCGGGTATGATTATTAGCTAGGTAAGAATTTCGGAGAGGAAACCTAATCCATACCAGGGCGTTCTTCGAAACACAAAACTGGGCGATTGAACCCCCTGCACTCATGCTTGAAGATCCCAGGAGGTATTGAGCCACCATGTTCGAATGATTTGAGAACGGAATGGAAATCAATGACGTCCGAGAGATCCTCATTCGTGTGCGCCTGTTTCTTCCTGATTGAGGGGCGATAGCCGCCAGCAAAAAACACATTACAGCCAGTGAAAAGGATGGGGATGACGAAAGAGTTGGGACTTCGAAGCGGAAACGAACCGGAACTTGTGAGGTAGTGTTCTGTTGAGCTTATATCGCTTCTCAGCCCTGCGGAAGGCCGTCCTCTCTGCGTCGGCAGAAGCGGCGGTCGAAGTGGCGGCGGATGTTTCAGAAGATCCGTACATGGCGATCGATCAACCGGTCACTCAGCGCGATCGGGCGGTTTGAGAAACACATCCCAAATTCATCAAGCTCTCAATTTTGACTAATATAGAAAGTTTTGTGAAAACTTGTGGATAAAAAATAGTTTTTTTTGCATCAAAAATAGTTTTTTTTTTTTTTTTTTTGCATCAAAAATAGTTTTTTTTTGCATCAAAAATAGTGTTTTTTGCATCAAAAATAGTTTTTTTTTTCATTTATCTTTAGCCAATCTCCGATCGTTGGTTGTTGCTATTTGCTGATTGTTCCTAGTGGCTGATCATTGATGGTTAAATTTTTAAAGTTCAAAGGCTAAAAAGGTTTCTAGATGAAAAGTTCAAGAACTATTTCCAACTAAAACTTTAGAAACTAATTTGATATTGGCTTGAAACCTTAGGGCTGATATAATTTTTACCCCCTTAAAACAATATCAATATTGTTTGAAATAGATTTTGTTAAAAACTATTGTTTTATTATTTGATCCAACGGCCCAGCTCTTATGCTCTTACGTTAGACTGAATGGATCAACTGTATTTTCTTGGGATGTATTTGGTATGTGCTCTCGTCTTCTTAATAGTCAAAGACCAATGAATTGGAAAGGAGAAACTTGAGGCCCCTGGCCTCGGCCAACTTCCCTCATGTGAAATCATTTTTCGTACATACTAAAACTTTTATGTGAGGTTTTGTTCGTAAGATGAAAGATTTTGATTTCTATCACCCGGTTCTTCAAAGAATTCTTGCTCCGAAGAATTCCTGATTCCACTTCCAAGTTCCAATAACATTTAAGATTGTTCCGACCATATGAGTAATATGGACACAAAAAACCAATGCTCAGACACAGATCTACCACTAAATGTAGCTACGGTGCATATTCATAGCATCGTGTTCAATACTGCCCTCCTTAATGTTATCGACAGACTTATCAAGAAGACTATAGTTGCGGGGCATCCTTGTTGTAATTCTTCCAAGTATCCACCACTTTAATTTTATCTAGAGCTTCAACAGAATTTCAATAAATGTGGGGGAGGAGAAGATAAAACACAAAAATCAACCGTGTTGGGATCAACAAGTTTGACAATTAAAATGTTTTTTTTTACCCGTATCTTTGTCAATCAACTCGCTCTTGTTTTTTGTTTCACATGAGCTAAACAACACTAATCATACCACTTGGTCTCATGCATTGCTCAGGGCCCTTAACTCAGAACAATGTGTCTTTTGTTGATTGTAGTATTACACGGTTGTTCAAGGCTTACGTTACAAAACTTCAATAATGCAAGCAGTGCAATTGTCTCGTACACGCGTGTATCATAGGATATCAGGACAAGTGTGATCTTTGTTGAAAGTGACCGTGAATTTTAGTATGATCGCAATGACAGCTTTCCTCACAGGATGTTCACAATACTTTGAGTTGCAGATCAGCATGCACTTGCGATATAGTGAAACACGTTTTCAATTCAAAGAAAAGGAAGTCTACGTTGGGATTCGAAGATGACTTCTTCGCATGGATCCACTCCTTAACATTAAAAAAGTTTGCTCTCTAGTTCTTTGAGAAGGAAAGCAATGTAGGATATCAAAGGGAGGAGCACCAAGGATTGATGCTCTAGTGTTTGTTGTTAGGAATATCTCAAGACACTCTTCTAGAGGCCAATCAATTTATCTATACTATATACAAACATTTATGAAACCCGTCGATTCCCCAATGACGTAACGTTGTCATGCCATTCACAAATCTTTCATCGTCATTCGTCCAATCAGTCTCATTCAAGCAACAACCATCCAATTTCACAGACGAAAAAGAAGAGAGGAAGAGAGAGGAGAGAGAGAGTGAGGGGGCCTCATCCATCAGATGATCAGAGAAAGAGAGAGAAATGAGAGAGAAAAAAAATAAGAGAGTGGAGTGGGGCACGCTTAAATGTTATAAAAATAAAATTTACTCATGCTCGCGGCGGAGCATAATATGATGACCTTGTTACATTTCTCACCAACAGTAAGCCTAATTGGGTTAATTATGTTGACAGTTCTCTACAAGTGACTTCGCTGATGTTACTATATGCCTCTGGTACTGAAAATAAACTACTGATCAGGATACTTAATTGACATATAGTAACCAACTACTGCATGGTTTCATCATCATGCTTTGAGTGTGGGTCGTTGCCACAAGCATCATATATTGTTAATATATTTGAGCGCAGGTTGTCGCCACACATCGGTTGAGTGTAAGTTTCTACCGTAGTGTTTTACAAGTATGTTTTCGGAATATTTATTACATTCATCACATGTTGTCTTGTGGCGCATGACTTGCGTATTCTACGTTCACATGACGGAGAGTACTGGTGTGCAAAAATAATCGAAGAACCGAGAAGTGGATCGGAACCGAACCGAACGGTTCGGGTCAATTCCAAATTAGTTCGCGTCGGGTCTGGTTTGCATAATACAAGAACCAACAATTCGGATTGGTTCCTGGTTCCATTTGGTTGGGTACCTAGATCGACCCGAAAACCGAAAATCAATGCTTTAAATTTTTTCTTTAGTCAACGATTATAGTCGTATCACTTAATACGTAAAAATGATTGAGAATATAATCGTATGGCTAAAGAAAATAATTTTTGAACTCATGTAGTCATATGACTTCAATGTTATTGAGAGTCATGATTCAATTATTTTGAGACATTGGTAGTAGTATGACAAAGAATCATGAGTTGAAAGAGTTTTTTTTTTAATTATTTTGAAATATGGGTAGAACCGAGAATCGAATCGGAACCAAACCGAAGTGAATGACTCGGATCCGGTTCTATGCTTTAGGATCGTGGGTCGGTTCCAGTTTCAAATTTTTGAAACTGAACCTAGCTATATGGGTCTGTTCTTGGTTTTGAATGGAACCGAACCGAACCGATCCGAGTTGCACCCTTAACGGAGAGAATGAAAGACTTGAGTTTATTTTTTGGTGGAAAGAACATTAATTTTAAGCCGCAAAGGAAATGTTCATCTGACGAAGAAATGATTAAACCAATATAGTACGAGAGTAGAGCGTTTAATGATATTCTTGAGCGCTTTGCCTCTCAACAATATATTGTTTTGTGTGTATTCAGTGTAGAGGAGCGAGTCTGTCTTACCGAGATGCATGTAATGGCACTAGAGCTTAGACCACACAAGTCTTTGGAGCACATGCTCAAGTGTCACGACCCGTCTCGACAAGAGTCAGAGTGCGCTTCGGGGCAGGCCGTGATGCCACAGGCATGGGCGAAAAGAAATCCATGTCTGCTAAGGCGGAGACAGAAATACTACAAATAGTTTTAAAATAGCTACTTTTGATTAAGACAGGTTGATTTATTGCGGAAGCTTTAAAACATGATAATTTGAAACATGTGCACATGCATTTTAGTAAAAGCTCATGATACAAGTTTTGAAACAGATTTTTATGCAGTGAACATCGCAAATGAATGAACATGCAAAACATGTCAAATTCTAGTACATATAAGCGAAAAACATGCTCTGGGCGATAAACAGGCGGTTAGTGAAAATGCATACACAGAAAATAAGTGTCAGGGTAAAAACGTGCGCCCATGCGAAAGCGTTATCGTGCGCATGTTTAGGGCCCAACATAATACGGTCCCGGGCGAAAAAAGCACGCTCACTCGAAAAACCACGTTCAAACGATAGATTATGCAGACAATCGGTGGGGAGATAAGAATTGACGATTTTATTTTTTTAGGTGGAAGCTAAAGTCATGGGTTCTCGAAACATATCTCAATATCTACGGCGCAAGATAAACATTGGATTGAAGGGGTTTTTTGGGTTGTTGGAACAAAAAAGTAATTTCGCCCTAAAACCGTCGAGCCAAACAATAAAATTGATTTTACTTATTCAAAAATAAATTCTTAAATAACCATGTCCTAGCTACTAACAGAATGTATTATTCCCCTACATGGCTACAACTAGTGCACAGCCCCTTCATGGATAACTTTTGCAACAGATCCGAACTCGGCACCACAGAATATTATAGGAGATGGCGTGCAGAACCGTATTGCACTCCGTCGTGCTGACTGCACCCTGTCGCTCCGGCCGGCGTTCGATTCTCTCCGCTTTCCCGCCGGCACCGTTCCTGCGGTCAAGAGTTAGGATTCTGACCATCGCCCCGCTCTTGGGTTGCTCCCTCGCCGATGTTCCCTCCCCAGCCCTCCCTGAAGATGATCAGGGCCCACCTCAGGAGGCCGTGCTCAAGGCCATCTCCGGTGAGGGCTGCTCCCCACTATCCTCGCCGTAAAATGCTTCAATCTCGCTAGTATCACGCCATAAACTAGTAATCGTTCAGAAATGACTTAGAATCTCTTTTATCCTCATTTATTTTCTAGAAATCTTAGCCATTACTTCAATAGGATAGATGAATGGCAATGCGTTTAGCCTTTAGTTCTAATTCTGGAACGAGCCTGAAACTAATTAAGTGTTGAAGGTGTTGATGATTAGTGAAAGTGATTAACTGCAACGCTTGTTTCATCTGCCCCCTTCCAAGTTAATCGGATCGTGTAATGGATTTAGTTTGCTGTTTATAAGACGTTAGAGGTTCATATAGTATTTATAATTTGGAAACGACTTACAAGGATGAACAGTGACTGCACAAAGTAATAACAAAGTGAGAAATGGCCTAAGAATAACCTACATCTATGAGAAATGGAGGTGGCATCAATCCACCGCCTAGAAACCACTTAAGCATACAATTAGGGGCACAATACAACAATTTCTCCCTAATCCAATTACCCGATCCTATCACAATGAAAATCCCTATATACTCTAGCTCGAGCCACATCCGCACTATGTTTATTTTTTTTGAGGCTCCCATCAACACTTTATGATCCAAATATAACTAGATCATCAAGATAACTTTTTAATAAATCTATATTTTACCTTTTTTTTATATTCGAAGGGGAGCCTTGGCGCACCGGTTGAGGTGTTGCCATTAGGGGTGTAACAATTTGGTTTGGTTCGTTTTTGAGCAAAACCGTAAACCGAACCACATCTACATGGTTCCAGAAATCTGGAACCGAATTGAACTGTGCAAACCATTGGAATCAAATCGAACCGAATGGTTCGGTTTATGTGATTTAAAAAATTTAAACATAAATACATAATCTAAGCCGGGAATAAAAATTAAACGTCATACATGATATTTATCTAAGTAAAAAACTGAAACATAAATATATTTTTATATTATTTGAAATGAAAATCATTTATATAAATAATATATGATATCATATTATTATTATTATATTATAGATATGTAAGAAATTATATTGTAACATATGTATGTTCGGTTCAGTTCGGTTTAGCATTAAAAACCATGAACCGAATCAAACCGTTTGGTTTTTCAAAATTTGAAACCGTAACCGAACTGCCGCCAACGAAAACCGAACAGAACCGTGCAGTTCGGTTCAGCGATTTCGTTGGTTTTTACTTACACCCCTAGTTGTCATGTGATCTTGAGGTCACGGGTTCGAGTCCTGGAAGCAGCCTTTTGCAAAAATGCAGGTTAAGGTTTGCCAACATTTCACCCTCGTGGTGGGACCCTTCCCCGGACCCTCGCAGGGCGGGGATGCTTTGTGCACCGGGCTGCCCTTTTTTATGTTCTGTCTCTATTTGATTCCCCATTAGTGCTTTCACAAGTCTTCATCGGATTAGAGCAACGTATCTTGGTTCTTTAAAGTTGACACCCCCTAAAGCCACCAAGCTTCTCAATCTCACACTTTATGGTCATAGTATCCACGATAATCTACGACAGTAGTTGATACCTCTTTGTACATAAGTGCTACTAAGATAAAAATGATGATTGATGTTATATGATACATCACTGCCAAAATAAGCCTCAATTATAGCTTGTGTCACTTAGTTTTAGTTTTGTCTATTGATTCGTTTAACTAAAAATTATGGTTGTAGGTTTTTTTTGTTTGTTTCTGTATATGTAATGTTTGCTGCCATGAGTTATATTTGTGGTATGTTGTTATCAAGTTGTATTTCTATGTGACCTGAGTCTACTGTGAGTCCATTATGGTCTAAAAATTGAGTATGCATTTTAGTCTAATGCATGCATGAAGCTTATCCCACTGTAGCTAGCCATCCTTTTCTATTGATCCCTCTCATCAAAGCCAAACCTAAATTGTAGTCTAACTCAACCAGTTTTCTGCATGACCTCCTTATTGTATTTTGACCATAGTTTCCTGACCAAACTCAAATTTGAATACACTTTGGTTTATTTTCTTCCTAACTTCAATACCTATAACTTTCATATCCACTCATTCTTCTGGCTTTTCCTTGAAACCTTTTCAAATTCCCTTTACAAAAGAGAGATTTTGTTCTATCACATAAATTTTGACCCAATTTTGCACCCAACCTATGTTGAATCTACATCATATTTGATGCCAACTAGCATTGCCACATCACGATGACATAAACTACCGCTGTACAATCTTCCCTAACCTTTGTGCTACCAATCATGAGCCAAAAACAATCACCTTTTACTCTTCCACATTCAATTACCAAGCAACCTTTCTTTACCCCTCATCTTTGAGCTACCACTTGTGCATCAATATTTTCCTACTCCATGCCATAATCGTCACCCCTCCATCTCTTCTCAAACTTTGGTTACCTATAATGTAAAAGGTATAGGCAGATGTCTTTTGTTGTATTTGAGAGATGTAGAATGATATGTGGAATGGATTGAGTTTTTTCTTCCATATTTGATTTTGAACTCTTTCACACTCTTTCTTTTCCAAAGACCTCTTGTAAAAGTAGTATCAGTGGAAATTCGACCATCATATTCTAGAAACACGTGGTGTCTTGCTAAGTTTTGTTTATATCTTTCTCATAAGCATTTAATCACTCTTCATCCTCTATGATTTAGTATCTTGGTTATCTTTATTTCATATTTGCAAACGATCGAAGGGGAGCCTTGGCGCACCGGTTGAGGTGTTGCCGTGTGACCGTGAGGTCACGGGTTCGAGTCCTGGAAGCAGCCTCTTGCAAAAAATGCAAGGTAAGATTTGCCTACATTTCACCCTTGTGGTGGGACCCTTCCCCGGACCCTCGCTGCGCGGGGATTCTTTGTGCACCGGGTTGCCCTTTTATATTTGCAAACGATCAAAAATTCTCTTAAGAACTCTGAATATTTTTTAGCTATTTAGTTGGGATTTATTTGAGTGAGTGGTGATAGTTGTGAATACAATGGTGACAAATGTAAGTAGCATGTGGTTAGCTACAATCGCGAATGCTTGGAACAAAAAAGTTTGAGTTTAAACCGGAAAATGTCCTATAATTTCAAACGCAAGTAAAACATCACACTATGTTTACTATCATAGTTTCAGCCTTCACTGCCCAAACGCCACAATTAACCCACACAGAACCTTAATGAATAGTTTTTATTTAATTTTTAAATTAAAATATATTCATTGATCTTGATGTTAAATCACTTGTTCTTCATCTTGAATTTATGGGCATTTTTGTTAGACATCATAGGTAGGATCTTCCTGATTTGTCCTTTATAAATTGTACAAAATAAGGAGATCAAGCATCAAAAGGAACCAATATTCATGTGGTTAGCCAAAGCAGTAGGCTACATTTACAAGAGAAGAGAGAGAAACCGACCCAATATTAAGACAACATATTGTATAAAGATAAAAGGGGATCAGGTAAACACTTTTTTTCAAAGCCAAGGCCTAATCTCATCACAAAATAAATTCCCCAGTGATCTCAAGCCTAACGCAAGAGAGAGTTACAGCAAGAGAGATATGAGGTTATATACATAGATAATCTAAATTATGCCAGAAAATCTCCATTTGGATGCTCCCCTCACTTGAATTTCCCTTGTATCTTTTTCTCAGGAGCAGTTAGCAATGGCTCTCAAGCACATGCTATGAATATGCCTCATACTCCTCTTATACGTCCTATTTGTATGAGTTTAAGATTGTGGAAGTTTAAAACAAAAACATGGTTCAAACAACTGAGTTTGCAACAAACTTTTTTTCTCAGTTTTTACCCAAGAAGGTAATTTAGATGAACTATATGCTTAGCTACGCAAATTGAGGAATATCCTAATAAGGAATACTTCAAATTGGTTCACGAACACAATCTAAGGGCTTCTGTTGATAGAGGATCAGTTAATCCCTCTCAAACTATGGATAATCCATTCGACATATTAATTCACTAATTTAACCCGATTCCTGATGCAAATGCTATTTACTGGCTTAAATTTCAAGTCATCTGTTGATTTTTGGCATATAGTATATAAATATGACTTCAAATACTTCTTTGGGTTGGGTTTTATTTTGTTATTTGGTACTAACTCACTCTGCCATTTCATAAATGTTTTTGAAATATTTATTTATTTTAGGATTAGCTAAGTTGGCTTAGTTACTCTTGGTCCCCGTCAAGGTTAAGTTAAGATCTCATTTGGTTGCTTTTAGATAGAAAACAAAATTTCGAAAGTGATGAATTCATTTTCACTCATTTTGAGTATGAAAATTAAATCATCAAATTTGAGGGGTTTTGGGGGTTGGTTTGGTCGCTTGTAGATAGAAATAATATTTTAAAAATTAATGATTTTGTTTCACTTATTTTGTATTTGAAATAGAAATCAATATTTTTGAGGAGTTTGTTCAGTTTGAATTTGTAGAGAAACGCAAAAGCGTATATTCTGTTTCTTATATTGTATACAAAGGAGAATACATATATATAGGAGAGAGATGAGAGAGAGAAAACCTATACACAATGTGGGACTAAAGAGAAGAAGAGGAGGAGTACATGGGCCACCAAATGGGCCAAATACATGGGCTATTTCAACACTCCCCCGCAAGCTGGAGCGTACAAATCGTATGCGCCAAGCTTGGATAAGCATTGATAGAAGAGGGTACTGGACAGTGCCTTTGTGAGGACATCCGCAACTTGTTCAGTACCAGGAACATGCTTTAGCTCGATTTTCTTCATTTGTACTTTCTCCCGGATAAAGTGGCAGTCGACCTCGATATGCTTGGTTCTTTCGTGGAAGACTGGGTTCTTGGCAATATGTATAGCAGCCTGACTGTCGCAAAGAAGAAGAGCAGGAGCAGGAAGTTTTACCCCAAGATCTGTGAGAAGACTTTCAAGCCATGTAAGTTCAGAGACCACAGATGCCATTGCCCTATATTCTGCTTCAGCTGAGGAGCGCGCAACCACTGCTTGTTTCTTGCTGCGCCAGGTAATCAAATGTCCTCCAAAGTACGTACAGAAGCCACTGGTTGACCGACGATCATCCAGAGAGCCGGCATAGTCAGCATCAGAGTATGCCACCAGTGTTGGAGTTGAGGATGAGGTCTTGTATACTAAGCCTTGACCAGGAGCAGCTTTTAGATATCGGAGAATCCGTTCCACAGCCTGAAGATGAGAGGAACGAGGGGCGTGCATGTAACGGCTGACAATACCGACAGCAAAGGAGATATCTGGTCTTGTAACAGTCAGATAGATCAATTTCCCTACCAGACGGCGATAGTACTCCGGGTTCTGGAGCAATAGATCAGAGTCAGAGGACTGAGCACAAATCTTGTGATTTGCGTCCATTGGAGTGTTGATGGGTTTGCAGCCGGAGTAGCCTGCATTATGAAGAAGATCGAGGCAATACTTTCTCTGAGACAGAACAAGGCCATCTGGTCGTCTGGCTACCTCCAGGCCCAGGAAGTAATGAAGATTCCCCAGATCTTTTGTTTGGAACACGGAGCTGAGTTGTTGCTTGATCGCCTGAATTCCTTTTGAGTCGTTACCTGTGATAATGATATCATCAACATAGACTAGAAGGAGAACAGTGCCTGTTGCCTGGTGGCGAGTAAACAGGGAGAAGTCCGCCGAGCTTCGAGTAAATCCTGCTTCACGAAGGACCTTGCTGAGCTTGTCGAACCATGCTCGAGGAGACTGTTTGAGACCATAGAGAGACCGCAAAAGGTGACAGACTTTCGGGGTTCTAGACTCCCCCGTGGTCTCAAACCCGGGCGGCTGCTGCATGTACACTGTTTCAGTGAGATCACCGTTGAGGAAGGCGTTCTTAATGTCCAGTTGATGTAATGTCCATTGGCGGTGTACAGCAACGGATAGAAGAACCCGAACTGTGTTCAGTTTGGCGACGGGAGAGAAGGTTTCGTCGTAGTCCAAACCTTGTTGCTGGGTGTAGCCGCGAGCCACCAGGCGAGCTTTTAAGCGGTCAATTGTCCCATCCGCAGCATGCTTGATGACAAAGACCCATTTGCAACCAACAGTTTTCTGGCCAGGGGGAAGATCCACCAGTTGCCAGGTCTGATTTGCCCATAACGCGGCCATTTCTTCTTCCATGGCGGCACGCCAGCCAGGATGTTGAAGAGCTTCCTGCACAGAGTTAGGAACTGCAACCGAGGATAAAGAAGTGGCCAGAGTATGAAGATGGGGTGAGAGGCGATGGAAGGACATATAATTTGCCAGAGGATGGGCAGTCGATTTTGTTACCTGATCAGCAGAGCACGGGGCACCGGAGGTCGAGTCGGACTGCGGAGTCGGATCGGAACGAGGATGTTGACGAGTGTAGACTCGGATAATTGGTGGTTTAGAGATAATGGAGGTCGGAGTGGTAGCAAGATCAGGAGCCGGAGATGGAGGAGCGGAGACAGAAGTGTCGTTGACTGGGATGACCGGTCGCGGAGCGGGTGGTAGTGTAGGGGAGGAGCTAGGAGCAGAAAAGAACGGTTGATCCTCCCAAAAGGTAACATCGGCAGATATAGTTATTTTATGGGTGGTAGGGACGTAGCAGACGTAACCTTTCTGAGTGCGAGAGTAGCCGACGAAGATGGACTTGGTAGCACGAGGAGCCAGCTTATCCTGAGAGGGTCCTAAGATGTGGACATAGCAGGTGCACCCAAAGGTGCGAGGTGTGAGAGAGAAGGCTTTAGTAGAAGGGAAAAGAAGGCTGAATGGAGTTTTATTTTGGAGAACGGAGGAAGGGAGACGGTTGATCAGGAAGCATGCAGTGGAGACCGCGAAGTTCCAATATGTGTTGGGAACGTTCATGTGAAGCATAAGTGAGCGGGCAACCTCGAGAAGGTGACGGTTCTTGCGCTCGGCCACACCGTTTTGTTGAGGGGTGTAGGCGCAGGATGTTTGATGGATGATTCCGAAGTCTGAGCATAGAGTGGCGATATCGTGGCCTGTGTATTCGCGAGCATTGTCGGAGCGTAAGGTTTTGATGGTAGTGGAAAATTGTGTACGGGTCTCGAGGACAAACGCTCTAAAGACACGAGGGAGCTCAGAGCGATCATGAAGCAGGTATAACCACGTTAACCGAGAATAATCATCCACAAAAGTGAGAAAGTACCGATATCCAGAAATACTAGTAGTTTTATATGGCCCCCAAATATCGGAGTGCACTAAATCAAAAGGAGCCGAGCTCCGAGTACAATGTGCGGGAAAAGAAGAACGCGGCTGTTTGCCGAAAATACAAGTTTCACATTTAAACGGGGAAAGAGGTACATCAGGGAGAGCCTTCTGGAGGACGGGTAGAGGAGGATGCCCGAGGCGTCGGTGCCAGTCCATGGAGGAGACAGATGAGAGGATGGTGGGATAGTTGTCCAGGAGGTAGAGTCCGTTCCGCAATCGTCCTTTACCAATGGTAGTCCGTGTCTGTCGATCCTGTATCAAAAAGGACGAGGGGTTAAATGTGACAGAACAATCCAAGTCATTAGTAAGACGACCAATAGAAAGTAAATCGAAGGAGGAGCCCGGAACATGAAGAACCGAGCGAAGAGAAAGAGAGGAGGTGAGCGAGATGTCAGCAGAACCGGAGACGGGAACAGTATCCCCATTGGCCACAGTGATGCACTTTGGATGAGGAGTTTCCAAATATCGAGTTGGTTTTCGCGAGGTAATATGATGAGTCGCACCGGAGTCCATTATCCAACCTGGACTAGTGGAGAGACAGGCCATACCTTCATTGGAGACGGAGGCGACAGATGCAGAAGTAGGGCTGAGAAGGCCATGGAGTTGCTGAAGTTGGAGGCGGACTGCCTCAAGGTCCACCGGATTGCTGGAGGTGGATGGACCCTCCGAGGCAAGAGTTGCTGTAGGTCGAGGAGGATGTCCGTTTTTACGAAAGCATGCCGCTTCATAATGACCATCACGGCCGCAGAACGAGCATTTTGGTCTCCCCCGGCCCCCCCGACCTCTGCCCCGAGCACCAGACCGGCCTCCCCGGGTAGGTGGAGGAGAAGGAGAAACAGGAGCATGCTGGAGAAGGGCCGGTGAGGTAGGTGCCGTGATATCAAGAGGAGGTGTGACTCGGAGGAGCATGGAGCATACACTTGATAGAGATGGAGTGGTAGCGGATGCCAAGATCTGAGCCCGAAGGCCCAGGAGATGAGGTGGGACCCGGGCCATGAGCATAGCAATGCAGACTGCCTCCTTCTGAGCCCGCTGAATTGCAGAATCAGTTGTTGGTGGCTGATGTTGAATCCATGCTTCAGCCAGAGATTTGACCCGGGCAACAACAGATGTCATGTTAGACCCGGTGGTGTCCAGAGCCTGTAGGTCAGTGATGATATCGAACAGACGTTGGAGGCTATCTTTTTCGGAATACAGGGACTGGAGCTCGTTCCACAGGGCTTTGGCCGTCTCAAGGTACATGGCCATTTCATAAGGTTCTCCATCCAGCGAGTTCAGGATCCATGTCTGTACGCGGCCATCGTCCCTCAGCCATTCCTCTGTGACTGGAGTTGGGGGATCTTGGGTTAGATGAGAGGCAAGGCCCTTGGCTTGAAGGACGCGGCGGAC
The DNA here is from genome assembly GCA_033032865.1 of Dactylorhiza incarnata. Lineage (NCBI taxonomy): Eukaryota > Viridiplantae > Streptophyta > Magnoliopsida > Asparagales > Orchidaceae > Dactylorhiza > Dactylorhiza incarnata. The sequence goes on from JAWHQI010000281.1 coordinate 3,235,270, forward strand.
AGAGTGCATCCAGGGCATGAAGTTTTTCTTCCCAGAGAGGGAGATGGTAGTAATCCGCAGCTCATCACGGAGCTCACTAGGACGGGCGGTCTCAGTAGGCACAGTCGAGGAGTTCTCAGACGAGCCCATTAGCGCAGAGGCAGCGGACTGGCGGACAGAGGAGCAGGTCGTGCGAGAACCAGACCCTGGCGGGCGGTCTGAGGAGAGCAGGTCGCACGGTTTGCCGAGACCGCGGCGGCTTGAGAAGAGCTCGCTGAAGAAGCACTGGCGCTGGCGGTCAGAGGAGCAGGCCGCACGGAAGCTGAGTCCGCGGCGGCTTGGTGCTGGCGAGATGAGCTCGCAGGAGCGCGGGCACTGGCGATCTGCGAGAAGGGTTTACTGAGACCGCGGCGGCTTGGTGCTAGCGAGATGAGCTCACAGGAGAACTCGCGAAGAGGAGACCGCGGGAGAAGAGCTCGCAGAAGAGGAGATCGTGCGAGCTGGAAGCAGACCGCAAGTAACGAGGAGATCGCGTGAGGAGATCGCGCGAGCTGGAGCTGGAGCTAACGGGCTGCCGAAGAGGAGATCGCGAGAGCTGATCTGGAGACGGATGCTTGCAAACAAAGAGGCCGCACGAACAGTGACTTGAGGAGGTCGCACGAACAGCGACTTGAGGCAGACCGCTGGAGGGTTGCGGCTAGCGGAGGAGATCGGCAGAAGCTGACCCCTAGAAGCAGGCTGCGGGAGGCGGGTGCAGAACGCCGTGATCGGGAGTCAGGCCGCACGAGACTGCTAGAGGAGCTCGCAGCGAGTTGGAGACCGGGAGAAGAGCCCGCAAAAAGGGAGAGATCGCAAGGAGAAGGCGATCAATCATCCGGCGGCAGGTCTCGCGAGTAGGAGGGGCCCACGGGAAATGTTATAAAAGGGGGCGCGGGGAAGCAGCGTAGCAGCGAGAGCAGCGGAGCGAGAGAGAGAGGAGTTCGCGCGGTCAGAAAATAGGAGACCGCTCAATTCGGCGAGCTGCAGTCCACGGGAGAATTGGTTTGGCTAAAAAAAATTTCCTTTGCTCTGATACCATGTAGAGAAACGCAAAAGCGTATATTCTGTTTCTTATATTGTATACAAAGGAGAATACATATATATAGGAGAGAGATGAGAGAGAGAAAACCTATACACAATGTGGGACTAAAGAGAAGAAGAGGAGGAGTACATGGGCCACCAAATGGGCCAAATACATGGGCTATTTCAACAGAATTCAACATTAATGTTGTAAGTACATCCAACCAATAGTTGATTTTAACAAATTGCATTTTATAAAACTATCGTTTGTGGAGGAAATCATTAAACATTTTTATAATTTTATAGCAATTGAATGGGCCCTTAAAGTGTTCGCCAATTTTAAAAATCGTAACTACAGCCAATCAAATGTTGAAATCTAATAAACTTGGTCCCTTTTCTCAATACATATATTCTAATCATAAACAATCAAATGGGCCCTCAGTAAGATTTCAAAGCTTTTAGTCAATAAGCAAATTCAGGTACAGTTTTATCTAAAAGATGTTTTTTTGGATGAAGAGATGGCTTTTTGCAAGTGTAAACTCACATCAAACAATCCCTTTCATTGGCAAAAGGGCATAATCAAAATAAATAACTATTTTAAAGGGAGAAAATGCAGCTTTTGTGTTATTTTATACATTCCTGGCAGACATAGCATCTTAAATATTATTTTGGATGCTGTAAGATATGAAAATGGAAAGAAATAAAATTACTTTTTTGTGGAAAATGAACACATTGGTTGAGCAGGTAAATTGTCTGTTTTTTACATTATTTTCTTAATTCCTCAACATCCAGTTTAAGCTGGACAAACTTTGGTATTCTAATTTTCCATTGATTTTTATTGTTCATGCATGAACCATTTAAAGATACCAGCATTTTATTTTAGCATCTCCCTGATCACTTAATGTTGACTTTATGGAGTAAGTAAGACGATTTTGTTTTTTAGACTATTAAATGGTTAGTCAATATGGAAAATAGGTTTATGGCCATCTTGACGCAGGACGAATCTATAGGCGGCGGAAAATCCGTGACCTAACCCTACATGTTATGCAAAGCCCGACGGATTAGTCACGAATTAGATAATAAATTAAACATCCCACGCAGTTAATTCACAACAAGATACAATAATTAATTAGGGCGAAGCAAGCTTAGGCTTTCCTCCGCGAGGAGGGCCAAAGCAAGAGCGCGCGACGAATAGTTCCTTCCTGCAGTTAGAGATTTTTCCAGGCACAAATAACTAGAATAAAATGAACTTCCAAACAAGCATAAGATTACCACAATGCAACAATGTGTTAATACCTTTAACCAATACAAAGCATAACACAAATCTGAAATAAACTAGGGCTGCAGCGATTTAGAACAAATCTGAAGTTTGGAGGCGAAATGGGGTCTTTCCGGGTGGTGGAAGACTAGATCGGGCAAGGGGAAGGTGGCTCCACGGAAGGGGAGGAGTTGGCTGCGGGTATGGGGGGGTTTAGGGGCTGGACCGGAGCTCGGTACTGGATCTGGACGGATCTGTCCAGATCTGGACAGATCTGGCCGGCGGTGAACAGGGAAGGGGCTGGGACTGTGGGCGGCAGGGGCTGCTGTTTGGGGCAGGCGGCGTATGGCTTTGAGGAGCAGGGAGGGGCGGCAGTTGGGGCTAACAGGGAAGGGGAGGGAGGGCTGGCGGCAGGACTTTCGCAGGAGGGCTTGGAGGCTGACGGTGAACAGGCAGGGAAGGGGGGAAAAAAACTATAGAATTGAATAGTGAATTTCATTAATCAACAGTAGAGATAAGAAGAGGAATTTCTTCTAGGCATAGTGAGCAGTGGCTGGACGTTGGGGGGAAGGGAAACAGCTGCTGTAGAAAACAGAAAAGGGAGGAGCGGCTAGAGGATTGGAGGGGAGAAAATACAAAGATAAAGTTACCTTCCCAAGGAGTCGTCACCAAGGGGGATCCACGGAGTCGGCACCGCGGATGGATCACCGGAAACAAGGAAGAAAGTCTCTCCAAATTTCAGCAATCCCCTAAAACTGCAGCCCTATGTCCTATTTATAATGAAATAAAATTAGGGCAACCAAGATGGACGGCTATGATTGGCCGTCGATCTCGGCGCCAAAACAACACTAAATAATATTCAAAATACAACATGCTATATATGAAAATTCATCAGAACGACGAGCCGGACGCAACCGCGGTGGCAGATCGGCGATCCGGTCACGCCATATATAGTAAGTCGCCAAATCAGCTCCGAATGGGCCCAAAGCTCGCCCTCGCCTATGCTCCGCATCAATCTCCCCGGCTTGAAAGAATTCATCTCCCGATGAATAGGGGTCAGAATTCTCTCGCCGTATGCCGGGTAACAACTCGAAGAGGCCGCCAGAGGTCGTCCAAGTGTCGTCGCTGAAAAGTGGCCTTGCCAATCAACACCTCCGGACTGAAAGGCTTCCATCCCCGATGAGTGGAGACAGACGTACTGAAGTCGAAGCCCGGGGGCGAATCGATCAAGCTCATCTCTCAACATACTAGTAGAAGGATCCGGTGGGATCTGAGGTGCCAATGGTGAAGTTGTTGGGGACAACATCCCGGGTAAGTAAAGGTCAGAGGTGGGCTGAGAGTGGGGCAATGAATGTGATGTCAATGGTTCGGGGGTAGACTGAGTGGTGGGTGGTAAAAACTGTGGTAAAGGCTCAGGAGGGCCGCCAAGATGTGGGCCTAAATACTCGTGAAGTGCAAAGTATGGCGTCAGGTCCTCGAAATTGAACACAGAATGGGTACCCATGCTCGCGGGGATGTCCAACTCATAAGCATTTGTCCCGATGCGTCTCAGGACTGAGTAGGGACCCATTTGCCTAACGCTCAAGCTTTTAGCAAACCTCGCACGGAGCCTCACGACGCAGATTCCCACCATCACCTGCTCGCCTTCATGAAGTACCTGCACTTGCCAATGAACATCCGCATGTGATTTACAATATTTATTACCAATATGGATTATTCGTCGGACCGACTTATGACACACATGCAAACGAGAAACAGACAACACAACAGACTCATGCAAATGATGACGAAACGACTCGACAGACTTATGCAAATGATGTAAATGAAACATGACCGACACAACATGCTCTCTATGAGAGAATCTAATAATGACCGGAGTGTCTCTAAAATGTGGTGGCCGATCAGGTGGTTCCCTCGGTGGAGTGTAGAAAAATTCATCTCGTGTGCGCCGAGTGCTCAGGTGACCGTGCGAAACATCTGCACTCAAGGGTGGGCTCATGAAGAGCAACATGACTCTCAGGGAGTGTAACGCATCAGGGGGCTCACCAGGAGGTGTGAAAGAAATGTCATCGCGAATGCGATGACCGCCTAAGTGAAAATTATGTGCACCGACTAGAAGACGTGGCTCTATAGTGTAGTGAGTGTCTCTGAAAAGAAAGAGCTCGTCTGGTTGGTCAGCAGGTGGTGCATCCCAAAACTCAGCGAGAGTGCGATGTGTCAGCATGTGGTGCCCTAAATATTGGATGCTCCTCACAATATCCATCCTCTGAGGCGGGGTCAGGGACGATAATGGAAGAGGATTCCATAAATCAATACTCATACATGCGGGGCTCACCCAAATCTCATCCTCATCAGGATGTGGTGGATCATCACGAGGCTCAACTGGGGGGTCGTCATGGAACTCTTCACTAGGCTCAAGGTCCTCCAGATGAGTACCTACAAAGGGGGTAGTGTCCCTGTGAATGGATGACATGGCTACTACGAGATCAACACTAGGCTCTGGGCCCTCGGTCGCGATGTGATTCAGGGACATAATAATGGGAGAGCGACATAGACCTAGGCTCAAGAATGGATCCATAGGTGCGGTGTCAGGAAGTGAGTCTGTGGTTGGGGTGCTAATCAACCCATGACATGCCAGAGGTGGTGGTGTGGGTGAAGGACACGACACTATAGGCTCAAGAGGTCGCTCAAGCTCACTCTCCGTCAGGGTCACGAGAGACGAGTCAGAATCAAGAGATAAGTCACTCACTGGGCTAAGCACCTCACTGGGGTGAGAGCAATCCGTATCAGGTATCACTTCTGCCATGTCTGACGGAACAATGGTAGGCAGAGTGGTGTCCTCGGCGTGGGAGGAGCTCGTACTGCGGAAGTCAAAGTGAGGATCCAACCGACCAGCTTTTGCGAATCTCAAAGACTGTTCGTAACGAAGGACAAACTGATACGTCTGCTCGAGGGACTTCGAGCTATGATAAACCACCTCAGTACGAATGTCAATATTAGCATTTAAAGATATGGAAAATATCATTTAAAGATACCGGCATTTTATTTTAGCATCTCCCTGATCACTCAATGTTGACTTTATGGAGTACGTAAGACGATTTTGTTTGTTAGACTATTAAATGGTTAGTCAATATGGAAAATAGGTTTATGCCCATGTCCCCTTTGTTCGAACTAATGCCTTCTCCGACTTCTTTCCAAGGCCAACAAAATGATTTGTAAAACATGTAATGTTCTTCTAAGAAATCCATGACATATCTTATTTCAGCCATACCCCTTCTCTTTCGGCAGAGAAAGAAAGAAATAAAGCAAACTCACTTTTTTCATTTCTTATATGCACTATATGCTTCTCCTGATATGGTTTATGGGCTTCTTGTGTTTCTTTTCTAACTACCATCAAAATAAATAGCAGAAGTGTCAAAGTCCGAAGGAAGAGTTGCTCAGACAACAAATGTGATCATTGGAGGTACAGTTAAAGATGATGCTACAAATGAATGGCTTGCTTTAGATCAGAAGGTATTTTGTCTATTTGAGTTTGTGATACTTTCAATTTTTTTCGTAATTTATATGAAGAATTGTTTGCTCTAGCCTCGGTTAGATCTGTTTACGTTTTGCAAGTCTCATTAGAGATTCAATCCTTTTTTGCTGCAAAAAAATAGCTTTAGATGTTGAACTCACGACTGTTCATCTTCCCCCTACCAGTTACCTCTAATTCATGTTCACACACTAGAGTGCTTAGTTGAATTAGCATATCGAGTCTTGTATTCCTCTTCTTATTATATATTATTAGCATTTATTAATTATTTCATGCATTTCTCTCCACTCATATATATATGTGTGTGACCCCTTGTAATTAATCAATCAAGTAATTTCCAAACATTTCAACATGGTATCAGAGCCCTAATCCGGCTCGATTCCGATCCGCCTCTCGCGGTCGTCTTACGCTCTCGATACCGCTCCAAATCCCGCTCCCGCTTCTGGCCGTCAAACTCGATCCCGATCCAGATCCTGATCCCGCTTCCCGTCGTGCATCCAGGCCCCGCTACACTTCCGCCTCCCTCTTCTCGACACTGGTTTGTGCCGATCAGCAGGTAGGGCGTCAAAACTCCTTCATAGGGTTGTGAATTCCTCTCTGGCGTCCGATTCTCTACATCCTTGAGGAATGATTCTTCTTCCTCTTTCATATTACTTATTGTGATTCCGTTTAACCCCATTGCCGCGTCAGATCTCATTTTTTCTCTTTCTATGAGAAAGCCCTAATTTCCGACTCTCTAAACCTAGTTTTGTGCTATCTGTTGATTTCTATTCTTGGATCGTCATGCCGGGAAGTGTTGAATCTCCTGTTCCTTCGTCCAGAGTTGGTGCCTCTTCTTCTTCTTCCGTGACTACCACTGGCTCCATCCGTGCAAACCATGATCACAACACTCCTTAAATTACTACTATGAGATTGAATGGCTCGAACTGCCTTCCATGAGCTCGCTCCCATCATCCTTACCCTAAAAAGTCGGCGAATGTTTGTATATGTCAATGACACCACCAAAGAACCTGTTTCAACTTCACCGGATTGGTTGCAATGGGAGTCTGAGAACTCCTTGGTCATGTCAAAGCTTACGAACTCTACGGTGAAATGTATTGCCCACAACTATTAGTTCTTGGATATGGCGGCAGATATTTGGAAGAGAGCTGAGACTTCTTACTCGTGCAGAGGGAATGCAACTCAAATCTTCCAACTACGACGAAAGATATTTCTTTTAAGACAGTGTGATCGTCCTCATTTTGTTTACTACTTAGAGTTCATGTAGCTTTATCAGGAGTATGATCACTTTGATTCGCTCACCCTAGTGTCTCCTAATGATGAGATTCTTGTTCGAGCACGGGAAGAACGCAACAGAGTCTTTGAATTTCTACATGGACTGCATCGTGACTTCGATCAAATCAGTGTTCAGATCCTTGAACGCTCGCATATTCCTTCTCTTCCAGAAGTGTATAATCTTGTTCAACAAGAGTTTGATCTGCGACAGGCTTGACTACTTGACTCAGCTTCCAAGGATCTGCCCTTGCCGCTCAGTATGGTTCTGATAGTCGTGCTCCCCTTGACTCCCGATCGAGGTCCACTAACCAGGATCATCTGATTTGTGACTACTGCGAGAATTTTCATCACTCCTAGGACACATGTTTCAGGCTTCATGGCTTCCCACCTCCGTGAGGAGGTTCTGCACCAAGAGGGGGGTCGCGGCTATGGTCACTCTCAGGGCCATTGCTGCTCACCTTTATGATGCCTCAGAGGAGGCCTCGCCATGTGTTGGTGCTGACACTGCGAGTCTTTTGGTGACCCTTTCTGCTAATGAGATATAAGCATTCCGCCGCTTGATGCAGGGACATTTTATTGAGTCGTCCAACTCCTCCTCCTTATATGCACATCAGGAACTTCCAGTTGCCCATGTTGCGTCCACTCGCCCTTCTACCCATTGTATTATTAATTTTGGAGCCACAAACCATATGACTTGCTCCGCTACAAGTTTTGTGTCCTACCTTCCCTTGTTTGGTAGAGATAAGTTAAGTACTGCGATTGGATCTTTCTCCCATATTGCCGGGAAAGGATCCATCTCGTGCTCCCCTCTCACTCTATCTTTTATTCTTCATGTCCCTAAATTTACTCGTAACCTCCTCTCCATTTATCACCTAACTAATTCTATGAACTGCCCTATGATTTTTTCCATACACTTTTTTGTGTTTCAGGACCTGAAGATAGGGAAAGTGATTGACTCTGGTAGACTGTGCGATTATCTCTACTTGTTTGACTTCTCCAACACTGCTTCACCACCACTTCACCACCACTTCACCACCACAAGCCTTACATGCAGACTAGTCTTCTGTTTTGGATTCCTGGCACTGTTCTCTCGGACATCCCTCTATTCCTTCTATGGAGCTTTCTAATATAAACCAAAGCTAGGGTTTCTGAAAATAAGATATTTTTTATGCGATCAATTTTAATTTGTTATAGGCCGAGGGGCCAAATTGATTTTTTCCCACTTAAAATTACTCTCAACGATAAACTTCAGCAAGTCCGTTAATCGTTATTTGAAAAAGTTCCCTCGAGCGTCTAACGAATTGAACCACAATGAGATTTGTACGACCACAAGCATAAATGATGCAGTGGTAGATCAAAGGGGGATAGACACGCTAAATGCAAACCTCGACGTGATGAATCGTGAAGAATGCAAGAGACGGTCCGCGTAAAAATTGAGCAACAATAATTTATTATTATAAATATAACAAGCAGAGGCACGAGCTATCACAAGTTTCAATTAAAGAGAGCGAGCACTAATTCACAAGTGAGCGAGTTGCAATTATGTAAGCGCGTGCGGAATAAGCCATGCAAATCACACGGGGTACAATAATAATAACAAAGCAAGATAAACATTCACTACAAGGTAAATGTGCCAAACAAAAAACAATAGAAAATAAAAACTCCAAACAAGACTTACACGTGCATGCAATGACAAACAATGACTGGTTGGGGCATTCAGGTTTGCTGCGAGTGGGAAAACAGCCGGTAGGGGGCTCTGTCCGGAGGGAAACGGGTTTGGTAGAATGTAGTATGACTAGAGGGAGTTGGGGTTGCTGTAGATTGACATGGGGAGGGCGTTAGTGGGCGGCTGCAGGGAGAGTGGGGGCTGGTTGTGGCTGGGAGGAGGGGGCAAGGGGCTGTGGCTGCTGGAATGGTGGGGAAAGGTTGGGGGTGGTGGGGATTTGCGGAGAAGGGAAGCTGCAGGTGGCCGGGAGACTGGAGGAGGGGTGGCGGTGGTTGGGAGGGGAGAAGAGGCTGCGGTGGCTGGGAGTTGCGGAGAGGGGAAGCTGCAGGTGGCTAGGATTTGCAGAGAGGGGAAGCTGCAGGTGGCTGGGAGGCTGGAGGAGGGGCAGCGTGTGGCTGGGAGGGGAGAAAAGGTTGCAGGTGGCTGTACGAGGAAGGGGAGGCGGTGAGGGGCTGAGGCCGTGGAGGGCTTACCAGAGAAGGAAGAGGGGCTTCCTGGAGTCGCACCAGGAGGGGGGCTTCCGACATCGCACCGGAAGGAGAGACCGGCCGGTTCAGCAGTCCAGCAAGACCATCGATACCCCAATAGAACCCTTCACCAGCAATATATAATAAAACTGACCTAGGGCATCCCAAAACGGAAGGCTCATAACGTCCGATCCGGTCGGACGCCAAATAAACTCAAAATACATAAATGAATATAGAAATCAGTGTTGTAGATGTCGGCCGACATGTCCGACATGTCGGCCGACATGTCCGACATGTCGGCCGACATAAAGGTTTTGGGGATAAAACGCAGCGACATCGATATTTTAAACAAAATTGTCGTTTTTGAAAATATCGCCCGATATATCGGTTTAACCCGATATATCTGGCGATATTTCGCGACCGATATATCGTTTCATGCATCTCTATAAGTCTAGCGTCGACGAATTTCTCATCTCGCTCTCATTTGGTGATCTTTATGCCGTTTATTGTAGTTGACATCTCTTTGTTATGTAATTTATAAACATACATTATATGTATATATGTTTATTTTGTAGTTTATAAACATAAATTATGTATACAATTATACATATTTATAAAAATTGTGTATATATATGAATAAATTTATTTAAATATTAAAATCCGACATTATAAAATATCCCGAATATATCCCCCGCAATCCGACATCCGACATTTCAAACTCAAACCGACATGAATCCGACATCCTACATCTACAACCTTGATAGAAATCGACTCGCAACTACGATCCGGACGCAACCGTGGGCTCGGATCGACCGTCTGAGCGAAGAATCACTGCCTCATGCGGGAATAGACGTGTGTGGGTCGTTGCGCTCCATCAATAAACCACAATAATAACTTATGAAATAGCGGAAATTAAGGCAGTAAGAAAGCTCAAAGTCAAACTCAGAATTATTTAAGTTGTTTGCATAAATTAAGCTATACGAATTTGGAGCAAGGATATAGCAAAGGAGCGGTTCAATCCAAATCCTTCACGCAAGGAAAAATCACCATCGGTCTGGTCGATCACGGACTGAGGCGGAGTGTACGTCGAGGTCGACGACAAACACGGTATTCGGATTGTCGGAGTAAGATGTCGAAGTCGACGACGATCGATGGCTCGAAACCCGACGGGAACGAACGACATTGGGCGAAGCCGATTCGCTGAATCTTCTATCGGGGGAAGAAGGCGACGGATGGCCACGAGTTTTGTCGTCTGAATCGTGGCTGCAAAATCGTCGGCGCACGGGAACAGAGGGTTGTAGGCGGCACCAGGGCGAGAACAGTTTCCGGCAAGGCAGAGAACGAATTCGATTTTGTTCTCTGCTGTCCGGCCTCTTTTTTCTTCTCCAGCGGGTAACTTTTGTAGAGGGCATCATTATTCCCTCCAAATCTCTTTTCACAGCAGCAATAGACAGATGAAAATAAATTTTTTTCATAGTTGTTTCTTTCGAAAAGGTTGACAGTAAATATTTCCTTCTATAATTCAAATTCCTCTTTCACGGCATAGTAAGAATTTCCTTCCATATGTCCTTTCATAATTTCCTTCCATAATTTTAATGATTCCTTTAAATTGATGAAGATATTCTTGTACATTTATGTGTTGTCTTTAAATAATTTAGGCTTGCCTTTGCCCGTCCTAACAACCTAAATTACCGGTCCTTTTATTCAAGGTCTTATCGTGTGGTCAAACCGACGAGTCAAACAACTTCAAATAAAGCAGGTGCGTGGGAAAGGAAATACATGACAATAAATAAATGCATAATAATAAAAAGATCCATGATGCGTGATGACGTCATGCGTCTTTGGATGCGATGGAGGATGCATCACTTTCATTTTCTACTGTCTTCCTTGTTATTGGAAAATTTTCACTGTGTTTGGACTAAGCAAACATCGTCGTACTTCTTTTAATCATGTTTCTTCTCCTAGCTCTACGTCATTTACTATTATCTATACTATTGTATGAGACCGTGTCCCAGTGCTTCTATTTTTGGATACTCTTGGTTCGTTTCTTTTATTGATTGTTTTTTCCGCACTACCTGAGTGTATTTAGTGAAAACTAAAAATAAAGTGTTTCCTTTATTTCAGCGTTTTCAAAAAAATGATAACTCAATTCAACACCACTATTTTCTTTGTAGTAACAACGGTCGTGAGTACATTGATTCACAGTTTGAACGACATCTATGCGATCTTAACATTATTCACCGAGCATCTTGTGTCTACTCCCCCGCTCAAAATGGAGTACAAAGCGCAAAACACGTCATCTTTTGGATGTGACCCGGTGTCTCTTACTTACGATGCACCTTCGAGAAGACTACCGGGGAATGTTGTTCTCACAACAGTTTACCTCATTAATCGTATGCCTACACGTGTTCTCAGGTATAAAATACCCCTCAGTACTCTTCATGTTCCTCCCTCTAACCTTCACCCCCATATCTTTGGGTGTGTGTGTTTCGTTCATATACATCAACAAATTAAACTCGACTCTCGTGCCCTAAACTGTGTCTTTATCAGGTATTCCCTAATTCAATAAGGTTACTAATGCTTTGTTCCCGTAACTAAGAAGGTATTTGTTACAATGGATTATGGATGCCATCTTCTGTGATTCTGAATGCTACTATGAGACCTCACTTCAGGGGGGGAGGGGGTTCCATGATGGAAGTGAGCTCCTTATCTCTTCAGTAGGAGTCCTCACTTACACATTTACCCATTCCTCCTTCGTACCAACTTCCTACAGTTAACCCTCTTGTTCCTACATTTACCCCTCCTGTTGTCTTTAACGGTCAGGAGAGATCTCGTGCTTCCCCTTTGCAGGTTTACTCTCGAAGAAATAAGGGTATAAACACACAAGGTTCTCTCAAGACACTAGAGGTGACTATTGATCTGTTTCCAGAGTCTGTTGTTCTAAGAGAAAGTACTTCTACCTAACATCCTTTGTCTCAGTTTGTGTCTTATGCTTCTCTAACCGCTTCATATAGAGCCTTTGTTTCCTCTATGTCTATTTAGTCATCTTGATAGAAAACTCTTAGTCACCGCAAGTGGCATGAAGCCATGCTCGAGTAAATGCGTGCTCTTGAAAAAAATTATATATGAAATCTGGTGCGTCTTCTTCAAGGGAATACGGTTGTTGGGTGTATGTAGATGTTTTCTGTCAAGCAGAACACTCAAGGAATTAGATACAAGACAAGACTGGTTGCTAGATGAGACACTCAAATTGCTGGAATTGATTATTAAGAGATTTTTGCTCCTGTAGCAAAGATGAACTCCATAAGAATTCTTATATCATGTGTCGCCTGCAAGAGATGAAACCCCAGTCAATTGGATGTGAAGAACATGTTTCTTCATGGGGACCTAGAAGAGGAAGTATATATGTCCCTACCTCTTGGATTTGCATTTGAAGGATCTGAAAGGAAGGTCTGCAAGCTAAAAAAGCATTATATGACCTCAAACAATCTTCTAGAGCTTGGTTTAGGAAATTTTACAAGGCTATGACGATCATTGGATATACTTAGAGTAATGCGGACCATACTCTGTTCATCAAGCACGAAGAAAGTAAATTGACTGCATTATAGTTTATGCGGACGATATTGTTATAATAAGAGATGATCTGAAAGGAATTCAAACTCTAAAAGGAAGACTGACTAGAGAATTTGAGGTAAAGGACTTAGGGAACCTCAAATATTTTCTGGGCATTGAAGTCGTTAAGTCTAGGCATGAGATTTTCATCTCGCAGAGGAAGTATATCCTAGATTAACTTGAGACATCTAGGATGAGTAGGTGTAAACTTGCTGACACCCATATCGAAGTAAACTATATGCCAGAGAGAGATGACAGAGAAATTGTTGAGGACATCACTGATTTTCATAGGTTAGTGGGGAAGCTGATCTACTTATCACATACTCGCTATCTTGATGAAGCCCACCGTATTCTCGAATTCCTCAAGATCTTTCGTGGGAGAGGTATCATATTCTCGCCTAATAAATTTTTGGCGCCGTTGCAAGGGAACACAACACGTGTGAGTATCTGGAGAGAGAGCCGAGTGATAAAAGTCTTTTTCCATTTGTTTATCGCGTTGTTTTGATTTTCAATTTCCTTAATTTCTTCACGCTTGTAAATTCTTTAATTTTCTGTTTCAGCTATTGCTAAATTCAGTTTTCACCACTTTCATTTCTATATTGTGCATAGTGAATCTGTATTCTGCTTCTATTATTTCTGAATCCATCTTTACAACAACAATGTATTCTCGTCAACATTGTGATCAGTGTAAGTTATTTGGTCATGCTTGTTTCGATTGCCTTATAGAAATTCATTCTCACAATTCGTATGGCTCATCGTATGGACCTTCCGCATATGTGGCCCCGATGCAATCTTCTTACAATGAACCTACCTATTATGATTATGCTTCTCCTGTGCGAGCATCACCTTCACCGGGTGGTTTGGCCTCGTCATGTTCAAAACCTATCGGGCAGCGTTGCTTGTGCTGTCAGAGTTTTGATCACGCGTTGAAGGATTGTGAGAAATTTAAATTGCAAATGGAGGAGGAAGATGAGCAGATGCTTATCCCCATCCCACCATCTTCTTCTTTCACTACTCCTTCCGTCGCTGATGACATATACGCTCTGCCCCCGTGTCCTTAGGGGGAACCAACCTTCAAGAGTTCGGGTCGAGCTTGTCTCGACAATTGTATCCCTCGTTGTGTTCAATCATCTAATTTCAATTTTTGATAGCGTGCAACTATCATAGATGAAGCATAGGTTGTGTCTGAGGTATTTTTCTGCATCGTATCGTAGTCGCCTGCTCGAGCAATTATTTACCCTTCGACAAAGATCCATGTTAGTCGTTGAGTACAATGATCATTTTGATGAGTTAGTAGTGAGAAGCGACATCTATGATGAGCCAACTATGACCACTTCCCAATTTCGGTCCGAACTTCGATCCGAGATATGTCCTGAGTTGATCTATCACTATGTAGAGTCCCTCGAGCAGACATATTAGCTCATCCTTCACTATGAGCAATTTTTGAGATCCGATAGAGTCGAGTGGATTCACACCTTGAACTCCCCAATATGAGTCCTTCCCATTCTGGGGCCACCACTATGCCTACTCTTGTCCTGTCGGACACGATAGAAGTGATACCTGATTCTGTTTTTGTAATTTCATAAGAGGGGCGCAACGTGCAACCTGTAATTTAGCAAATTTAGAAGGGAGGCCCGGTAAATGACCCTTAAGATTTATTATTCCCCTGTATAAGGAAGTGTTATGAGACGTGGAGAATTATCTTGGACCAAATCTTGTAAGATCTCCTTGGAGAGTTACTTTTAGGAGGAACCAACTCTCAAGAGGTTGGTTAGAGCATATCTCAACTGTTTTATCATGTTTCTCAATTATCGTGCAATCTAATTTCCATTTCCAGTTTGTGTCATTATGTCAGTTGAAGCCCTTATTTAAAATGCATGAATATCCTGCTGACTGCTAGGTTGTATTCCAAGTCACTAAATGAATTTTGTTTTACCTTCTCATGTTATTGCTTTAATAATTTGTTGTTTTTAATAAGCAGCAGGTGAATAATGCCAGTATCTTTAACAAATAGCATGATTTACTTTGCTCGCTTTGCTGATGATTTAGTTAGGACTAGATTGTTATAGCGGCTCGAAAATAAAAAATCAACTTGATCTTAGCTCGGATCAAGCTTGAATCGAATTCAATAGATCCGAGTTACGAGCCGAAGCTCGCTTGATATTTTATTCGAGCGGCTCGAAATGAAAGGAAAAAAAATAAAATAATTGAGAAGTTATATAGTATGCCCGATATTATTAATAGTGTGTTTATTTGATTTAATTGTTAGTGAATGTTAGTCGTACGACCATTTATTTATTATCAGTTATTGTGGATTTAATTAATATCGTTGTTTAGCATCGTTATGTGTCTATGTCAAGTGTCTTGTATTAATAGAGTTTATGTTACTAGTCGTACGAGTTCTTAGTGTCTTTTATTGTTTTGAGCATTTCTTTAAGCCGGGTGTATTTACACTAATGCCATTATGCAATGTTATTTATAGACCCTTGGGGTTCAAAAATGAAGGTATGCAAGAATTAATCGAAGTTCTTTTCTCCTCCCTCTAGTTCTTTTCCTCTCCTCCTTCTAGGGATGGGTTTGAGCAAGACTCTTCTTCTTCTTTTTCTCCTTCATCCCTGATGTTGGATGGATCTAACAAAATAAATGTCAACTTTATGAATGATTAAATGAATAAGACACGTATCCGGCGACTACACTTGCAGTAATTATAAACAATATTAAAGTTAGTCCATAATCAATCTGAGCTCCACAAATAAGGAAACACATAATGATGCGTGTGTGTGTCTATATATAGGCGAGACCTCATATGCGGGCAACCTTAGGTGCGGGCGTACGAGCATGGGGTTTTGAGTGTCAAGATGGTTCCAACTCGAAAAATGATCAACATGAAAGTTGTAGATCTCGTCGAGACGAACAACTTTCATGTTGACCAATTTTTGATTTGGAGCTGCTTTGATTCTCAAATCAGAGCCCGGAAATTGAATTTTCGTCTACTGTAGCGGACTCGCCGCCCCAGATTTCGAGCTCCAAATCAAAAAGTGATCAACATGAAAGTTGTTCGTCTCGACGAGATCTACAACTTTCATGTTGATCACTTTTCGATTTGAAGCCTCCTTGCCCCTTGCCCGCACGCCCGCACGCCCACACAGGATCAATCCCCATATATATATATATAACAAACAAGCAAAGGAGTCCTAATAAGTCACAAGAGACTTGCGAGCAACGCTTACAAACTGATAAACCAAAAATTTGAAATAAGCACATGATTCACCGCTAAAGAAAAAACAACAAATCAATAAATTTTCAATGCTTATGGGATAGAAGACTCGGCGGATGTTCGATAAGAGACCTGTGGCCGGAGAAGCAATAGTGGGCTGAATCGGAGTTTTCACAAGGATTCAGGCTGCGTTTGGTTGGGCGTCTGGGCTCCGGTGCGGCTGGGAAGAAACGGCGTTTGGAGTAAACGTAGAGTTTGGCGCTCCGGTTGGACCCAAACGGCGTTTACTTAAAAGCTCCGTTTCTTTTAATCCGCTAGACGCGATTGAGCTCCCCAGTCCAGACGCGACGATGCTCTCCCGTGGCTAGGGTTCCCTCTCCCCCCGACCTCTCCTTCTCGCGCCCGTTGAAGACATTGACGGCGACGATCTCCGATGACGATCTCCGGCGTCGACATTGGCGGCGGCTGCAAGGCGTCTGGACGGCAGTTTCCATTTGTTTTCTTTCCAGCGTCTGGACGGCGGCTGCAAGGCGTCGACATTGACGACGATCTCCTACCCTAGGCACAATCTTCCGCACGGTGCTCAGGTATCCATTTGTTTTCTTTCCTCCAACCTCTCTTCGCAGTGATTTGTTAACTCCTCATTCCAACAAGTTTAGAGGAGATTCCAACAAGTTTTTTTGTAGTTTCAGCACATTCGTTTGTATGTGTGTATGTGTATGTATGTGTGTATGTGTGTGTGTGTTATATGTTTGTGTGTTATATGTGTGTGTGTATGTGTTTGTGTTATATGTGTATGTGTGTGTGTATGTTATGTGTGTGTGGTTTGTATGTGTGTATGTATGTGTGTATGTGTGTGTGTTATATGTGTGGTGTGTGTGTATGTGTGTGCATGTGTGCGTGTATGTTAGGGGTAAGGCTTCACCCGTACCCGTGGGCAATACCAGCTGCTCAAATACCGCACCACGCGAAAGCAGTCCACGACAATGATCCATAGTGTCCCCCAATCGGGATCCCCTAACAGGGCCGCGGCCCCCACACCCCAACCCGTCTCCTCAACCAGTTTAATTGAGGCGGGTTGTTGAGGCTGGGATTCGATCCCCAGACCTCCTTGATAAGGAGCCTTCAACATGGCTCTCATCACCAACTGAGCCGCGACTCAGTTGGTGATGAGGCCTGTGTTGAAAGGTTCTCATCAAGGGGGCGGGGGATCGAATCCCCACCTCAACAACCCGCCTCAATTAAACTGGTTGAGGAGATGGGTTGGGGTGTGGGGGTCGCGGCCCTGTTAGGGGATCCCGATTGGGGGCCACTATGGATGAATGCCGTGGACTGCTTCGCGTGGTGCGGTATTCACCCGTACCCGTGGGCAATACCAGTTGCTCAAATACCGCACCACGCGAAGCAGTCCACGACAATGATCCATAGTGGCCCCCAATCGGGATCCCCTAACAGGGCCGCAACCCCCACACCCCAACCCGTCTCCTCAACCAGTTTAATTGAGGCGGGTTGTTGAGGCGGTGATTCGATCCCCCGCCCCCTTGATGAGAACCTTTCAACATAGGCCTCATCACCAACTGAGCCGCGGCTCAGTTGGTGATGAGAGCCGTGTTGAAGGCTCCTTATCAAGGAGGTCTGGGGATCGAATCTCAGCCTCAACAACCCGCCTCAATTAAACTGGTTGAGGAGACGGGTTGGGGTGTGAGGGCCGCGACCCTGTTAGGGGATCCCGATTGGGGGCCACTATGGATCATTGCCGTGGACTGCTTCGCGTGGTGCAGTATTTGAGCAGCTGGTATTGCCCACGGGTACGGGTGAAGCCTTACCCCTAACAGTGTATGTGTGTGTTTGTGTTATATGTATGTTTGTGTGTTTATGTTATATGTGTATATGTTTGTGTTATGTGTGTTTGTATGTGTGTGGTATATGTGTTTGTATGTGTGTGGTATATATGTGTTTGTGTGTGTTTGTATGTGTTTGTATGTGTGTGGTATATGTGTGTTTGTGTGTGTATGTGTGTGTGTTTGTGTTATATGTGTGTGTGTGTGTGTGTTTGTGTTATATGTGTGCTTGTGTGTGTATGTTATATGTGTATATGTTTGTGTGTGTGTGTATGTTTGTTTGTGTTATATGTGTGTGTGTGTGTTTGTATGTGTGTGTGTGTGTGTTTGTGTGTGTGTGGTTTGTATGTGTGTGTGTATGTATGTGTGTATGTGTGTGTGTGTTTGTGTTGTGTGTGTGTATGTGATAAGAACGGATACTCCTACGAGAGAAAAGAGACTAACCTGCGTAATGATCTTCCATGCCCTAGGGAGTCCGCCTGACTCCCCACATATACCCGACCTTCATGTGGACCGGCCGGGCCCGCCATTTCTGATTAAGAGAGCGGTGGGACTGAACCATCCGGTTCAGTCCCGCGGTTCTTTGCCCCGTGCCGATGATAAACCAAGCCGAAACGGCCCCGGGTCATATCATTCCCGCCATCTTCGAAAAACTGCTTGTCCTCAAGCTGGAATTCTGGATAAGTCTCTTTGAGCTCTTCGTACGCCACCCAAGTGCGATCCGATTCGGCCATGCCCTTCCAATGGATCAACAGCCGCACGGTGGGCTTCCCGTGTACCGTCTTAACCCTTGCTTCCACGACACGCTCTGGTTGTGGCCGAACTTCGCCGAGCTCGGTAACTTCCGGTAAGGGGCTAACCGGGGGAACATTCCCCAAGGACGCCTTCCTGAGCACTGATACATGAAACGTAGGATGAATCCGCGAGTCCGGCGGAAGCTCCAAGGTGTAAGCCACTGCCCCGACCCTATGCAGTATCCGAAAGGGCCCGTGGTAGCGGGGGGCTAACTTCTGATTCTTCACGCCAGCAACTGACAGTTGCCGGTAGGGTTGTAGCTTGAGATATACCCAATCGCCTTCTTCGAACTGTTGGTCCCGTCGGTGCCTGTCTGCCTGGGATTTCATTTGTTGTTGTGCCCTCTGGAGATTCTCCTTAAGCTGGTTTAGGACGCCGTCCCGTTGCCGCAACACTGAATCCACCTCCGGGACCACGGATGACCCCTTCTCGTAATGCCGTAGTGTGGGCGGTGTCCTGCCGTACAGGCTCTCGAAGGGTGTCATCTTGGCGGCCGTTTGGTAGGCCGTATTATACCAGTACTCCGCCCAATGGAGCCAGTTACTCCATTGGCGGGGTTTGTCTGCAATGAAACACCGCAAATAAGTCTCCACACTCCGATTTAAGGACTCCGTCTGCCCGTCTGTTTGGGGGTGGAAAGCCGTACTCATGCGCAGAGTTGTTCCCGTAAGGCGAAAGAGCTCCCTCCAAAACCTGCTGGTGAACGCGGTGCTGCGGTCGGAGATGATAGAAGTCGGTATCCCGTGCAGTCGGACCACCTCCCTGACGAACGCCTCCGCCACAGCCTCGGCGGAGCAAGGGGGGGAGAGCGCAATGAAATGCCCATACTTGGTGAGCCGGTCCACCACCACCAGAATGACCGACTTGCCTCGTGACTTGGGCAGCCCCTCAATGAAATCCATGGCCACACTCTCCCAAGTCAGCTCCGGAATGTCTAGTGGTACCAACAATCCGGCTGGGGCGGTGGTGGCGTATTTCTGTCGTTGACATTCCGAGCAATTCTTCACATGCCGTTCCACATCAGCCTTCAAGCCCTTCCAGTAGACATTCTGTTTGATGCGCTGATATGTCCTCAGGACGCCCGAGTGCCCGTCGCTGGGCGTGTCGTGAAACTCGTGGAGCAGTTGTTGCCGCAATAAAGACCCTGGTGCCACCACCAAACGTCCCTTGTAATACAGATGGCCGTTGATGACGTGGTATCCCTCTTCCCTTTCCCTGCCTGCAGTAATATCCGTCAGCAGCTGTCGAAGCTCTGGGTTGGCCAATACCTCCTGATGAATGTCCTCAACTATGCTCAAGACCGGCGCCGACATGGCAAAGATGGAGCTCGTGGCGGGTAAGCGCGAAAGTGCATCAGCGACCGTGTTCTCTTTTCCCTTCTTGTACTCAATCTCGTAGTCGTACCCCAACATCTTGGTCACCCATTTTTGTTGCTCTAGCGACGATACACGTTGCTCCAGGAAGTATTTTAGACTTTGATGGTCGGTCCGAATTATGAAGTGCCGTCCGATAAGATACGGCCGCCACTTTTCCACTGCGTGAAGAATTGCCAACATTTCCTTCTCATACACGGACAACCCCAAAGCCTTCCCTTGTATCGCCTTACTGTAGTATGCCAACGGCCTCCCCTCCTGCATCAATACTGCCCCCAAGCCGGCTCCCGAAGCGTCTGTCTCCACTATGAATGGTTTGAAAAAATCTGGTAGTGCCAACACCGGTGTCGTGACCATAGCTTCCTTCAGTGCCTGGAATGCCACGGTGGCCTCCTCCCCCCAAGCGAACTTACCCTCCTGCAGCAATGTAGTGAGCGGCTTGGCGATCTTTCCGTAGTTCTTCACGAATTTCCTGTAGTAGCCAGTGAGCCCGAGAAATCCCCTCAGCATTTTGATATTAGTGGGCGTGGGCCAATCCGTCATACTCTGGATCTTCTGTGGGTCCGGGCGCACCCCTTCCCTGTTCACTAGGTGGCCTAAATATTCCACCTCCTGTTGCCCGAAAGAGCACTTCGACCTCTTTACATACCACCTTTGTTCCTTGAGGATCTGCAGCACCAACCGCAAATGTCTCTCGTGCTCCTCTAAGCTGGGGCTGTAGACGAGGATGTCGTCAAAGAAGACCAATACGAACTGCCGCAACCACTTCCTGAAGGTTTCGTTCATCACCGCTTGAAAGGTCGACGGCGCATTCGTCAACCCGAAGGGCATCACCAAGAACTCATAGTGCCCTTCGTGTGTGCGAAACGCCGTCTTCTCCACGTCTCCCTTCTGCATGCGAATCTGATGGTATCCTGACCGCAAGTCCAGCTTCGTGAAGTATTGAGCTCCGTGCAACTCATCCAGCAGTTCGTCAATGACCGGGATTGGAAATTTGTCCTTGATGGTGGCGCTATTGAGGGCTCTATAGTCAATGCAAAACCTCCAGGTTCCGTCCTTTTTTTTGACCAAAAGTACAGGAGAGGAGAAGGGACTCGTGCTGTGGCGGATGGTCCCCTCCTGCAGCATTTCCCGGACGCATCTCTCGATCTCCCCCTTTTGGGCGTGAGGATAACGATAAGGTCGCACGTTGGTGGCCTCGGCGCCCTCCTTGATCGGAATCCGATGATCACATGCCCTCGGTGGTGGCAACCCTCTTGGTGTCTCAAAGACCTCCTCAAACTCCTTTATGATTGCCTGCAGGCCTTCTGGAATGCCCTCTGCTTGCTCCGCCGATTCTCCGCTGGACAAGACCCAAGCCATGGGATAGTCCTCCTCGACCCAGTGCTGCAAGGACAGAACGGTGGCCTCCTTCACTATCGGGCCTGTGATGCTCTGTAGCCGGTGCTTCTTCCCCCCCCCCCCCCCCCCCCCCCCCCCCCCCCCCCGTGAGAACTCCATCGACATGTTCTCCCAATCTGTAGTAACTAACCCCAGCTGTCTCAGCCACTGCACCCCCAGGACTACGTCAGACCCTCGAACCGGGAGGATGTATAGGTCCACCTCACACCTGAAGCCCTGTATTATAAGCGGCACCCTCTTCACGGCACCCGTGCACTGCAAGAAATTCCCATCCGCTACCAGCACCTTAAACACCTTATCCGTTGTTGGGGGGATAGCAAGCTTCTTAGCCACCTCAGTGTTGATGAAATTGTGGGTGCTCCCACTATCCACCAGTATGGAAACCTTCTTATCGGCCACCTTCCCTGACAGCCGCATAGTGGAGGGTTGCCCCCCCCCTTCCAGAGCATGCACGGAAACCTCTATGTCCTCCAAATCAAGGACCTCTCGCTCCTCGGAGTCACGGCCCCCCTCTGTCTCCAACCCTTCCTCCTCCTGTAGCATGAAGACCTGAATTTCTTTACACTTGTGGCCCGGAACGAACTTCTCGTCACAAGTGTAGCATAGACCCTTGGCCCTCCGCTCCTGCATTGCCTCCCATGATAACCGCTTCACTGCGGCCTCCTTCCGGGGTTGAGTGCTACTTGTGCCCGTGGTCATCCTCTTGACCGTTTCCTGCCCTCCTTCTTTGTTGCTCCACCGGTAGGTCTTGGTCGCCTGGCGTCTCCCCAGCTTCTCCTCCTGTAGCCGGGCCATCCCGATGGCCTGTGCTATGCTCCGGGGTTGAAAAGCTTGCACCTCATCGCTGATCTTCTCCTTTAGTCCGGCCATGAAGCATCCCAGCAGCGCCTTTTCGGTCCAGTGAACAGATTCGCCAATCTTTCGAACTCCTTACGGTATTCATTGACGGTCCCCGTCTGCTTCAATTTGTGTAGCATCATGTCGAAGTCTTCGTACTCGGTCGGTCCGAACCGGGCGATGAGCCCGTCACAGAATTCCTCCCACGTGGGGTAAGGCCGCTGTTTCCTCCACCAGCTCAGCCACTGATAAGTCTCCCCTTCCAAGTGAAAAGAAGCAATGTGCACCCACTGGTGCCTGGGCAGCTCCTGGTACTCGAAGAACATTTCGGCCCGCTCAATCCACTCCAAGGGGTCCCCACTTTTGTATTTCGGAAACTCTATCCTCGTCAGCCGAGGCTGTACGGGTGGACAGTGTGGCGGCGGCGGCTGCCCTTCCTGGAAGTCGGGAGGCTGTCCCCAACCTGGGTTCCACCCCCCGCCGTTCTCCATTGCTCTACCTCTGCCTTGTGCAATAGGCCCTCGGCCCCAATGTTCCTCCGCCGGAGCCTCTCCTCCTCGGTGTGGGAATCGGACGCCACCGTGTCCTCCTGGCCCGATCCCATTGCTTCCTTCGCCTTCCCCCACGCTGTCGGTGGCTGCCGGGAGTGGTGGTTTCCTCCCCTTCCGCTGTCGGCACCCCGTGGGTGCCTGAAATCCTCCCGCCATGCCGGCGGGCCCTGACGATGCTGATGGGAGCCTCCGGGTTCACGGAAGAGTCCGCCGAAGCCTCCGCTACCCTGCTGTTGCGCCGTTGGACCCCGCTGGAAGGAGCCGTGCGCTCCCTGCATTCCGCCGAGTCCGCCGAATCGATCGTCGGGGCCTGGCGAGGACCGCGTCGGCTCCGTCGATCGGGCCCCGTCGGCTGCGGCCCCTTCCGCATCGTTGCCGCCCTCTGCCGCGACGGATTTCCCGCGATCCGCGCGTTCGATGCGGCTCATCTGCTCCGCCAGAGCCGCGGTCGCCTCCAAGAAAGCCGCGCGGGATCGTTCCTCGCCGACACTTATTTGCTGCGCTAACTCTCCCTTCAACGCCTCCAGCATATCGCGAAGGCCCTGCTGCCCTTCCTCTAGCGCTGTTATGCGGTTTCCATGGCCGGCCATCCCGATCCGAAGGAGCAAACTGCTTTGATACCAGTTGATAAGAACGGCTACTCCTACGAGAGAAAAGAGACTAACCTGCGTAATGATCTTCCATGCCCTAGGGAGTCCGCCTGACTCCCCACATATACCCGGCCTTCATGTGGACCGGCCGGGCCCGCCATTTCTGATTAGGAGAGCGGTGGGACTGAACCATCCGGTTCAGTCCCGCGGTTCTTTGCCCCGTGCCGATGATAAACCAAGCCGAAACGGCCCCAGGTCATATCAGTATGTTATATGTGTATATGTTTGTGTTATATGTGTGTGTTATGTGTGTTTGTATGTGTGTTATGCGTGTTATATGTGTGTGTGTATGTTTGTTTGTGTTATATGCGTGTTTATATGTGTGTGTGTATGTTTGTTTGTGTTATATGTGTGTGTGTGTGTATGTTTGTATGTGTTTTGAATTTAATATTTTGTGCGTTTTGTTAAGAATTGAATTTTTCTTTTTAAGATGGGTAAGCCGAAAGACGGTGGTGTCTCTGCTATATGGGATGATCACGTTGCGTGGAAGTATTTTTATCTAGTAGTTTGTCCTGATACTGCAGGCGGGGTAGAAGAGATGATCACGTTGCGTGAAAGTATAACGCAATAGTTGTACGCTTCTAGATCTTAGATGGTGAGAATAATTGTTGATATTTTTATCTATTGTAGTAACTATTATTAAGATTATGTATTTTATGTGTGACGAAAATTTTTTATCAAAAACTCCGTTTTGTTTCCAAACAAAATTTGCAAAACTTTATTTCAATAAGCACTGAAAACTCCATTTGAGCCAAACAATTTTTTTGACAAAATTCCATTTCTCAGGAACAACTCTTTTTAAAAACTCCATTTCTGATCTGCAACTTTTCATCAGCAACAACCCAACCAAACGCACCCTCAGAGGGCTGAACGTGGTTGTTACTGGGCTGGATTGCAGTTTCAGTGGACGGAGTTAATGGTGGCTGGCACTGGAATGAGTTTGGTAGTGTGGGAAACTGGGAATGGCTTGGGAGGTCGGTGGAGACAGTGGACAGGGGTTGATCTACTATAATAAAGATTCCTATATTCTGGAATGAAATTCCGAAATCCAGAAATGTATTTTCTGGGTTGCCCAAACCTGGAGCAGTGGTGGTATAGGAGGGGGGTGGATCCTGAACGGTTTCTGGAGGGAGGGAGGAAGTAAATCCAGGGTCTGGAGTTGTTCTGGAAGGGCACCTGGACTGAAACAGAGAAGGGGAGGGGCTGCCAGTAGCTTTGGGAGTGTTTTGGAGAAGATGGGAGTGTTCGTATATGATCCAGGAGGGGTTAAACACGGCTTTGGTGGCTGGAATTGGCTTAGGAAATTAGATGGAGTGAAAGTGGGGGTGGTTACTAGAGGGAGTGGACGTTTGTGGCTTGAATAGGTGAGGCAACATGCTGTCAAAGAGAGGATTAAAGTAGTGCCAACAGTTTTTTTTCTTTGATGGAAGAGAATTAATAGGAGTAGTGGAGATGGTGGGTGAGTGAGCGGGTGGGAGTAATTTTAGGAGCAGTGGGAGTAATTTTAGGAGATAGTTATGAGCGGGGAGGTGGGAAAGTGGAGAGGTGGCTTGGGAGTTATGGAGTAGTGGGGTGAGGAGGTGTGGCCGGCCAAGGGTGGTCGGTGGTGGTCTCCGGAGGTGGTGTATTGGTGGTGGTTGCCGGAAATCTGAAGTGGAGGGAAATATGATTGTGGAGGGGTGGCCGGTGGTCGTCATGGGCGGTAGTGCTGGTGGCCGGCGGAGGTGGTGGTGGTCGCAGGAAAGTTGAAATGGAATGGAGAGGGGTTGTGGAAGGGCTGCCAAGGCGGTGGGGAACTATGAGGGGGTCGGCCAAGTGGGAGGGGTAAGGGGGAGATATTGTCCAAGCATCGCACTCGGACTTCATCTTCGGCACCGGTGATCAAAAGGAGGAATTTCTTCCCAAGCTTTTAATGCCTTTCTAAATGAGCTTTCTATCTCTATTTATAGACTACGGAGTCACCACGGACGGTTACGATTCTCCGATCACGACGGACCTTAAAATATATTAAAATAAAAATTAGAAAAGTAAAAAAATCTAATAATCATAGATCGTCGATCCATACAAAATGGACGACTCCGATCATCATGTAGGGCCATTTGTGTCATGATCCCCATCTATGTCGTGTAGGCTCATGCTCTATAGACTCTAGTCCCGCGTATCCTAGGCTAAGCCCGAACTTGGGGCTCTGATACCAAACTCATGACAGATGTGTATGTAATCATTCCCTATTGGATTCATGAATGGGTGTCATTGAGTGTTGTAGGGATCTAGATGATGCAATGACCAAACACTTGTCCAATAATTAATTTGCAATAAATTCTGAATTTAATAATGAAATTTGCAAACAACCATAATTGATGTTAGAATATTAAATAAACGAACAATTGCTAGCTGAATTAAAGTTAAGAATGTTTCAATTAAATGATAAGCGAGTAAACCTTGCAAGTAGAACAATTAATTAGCAAATTAGTACAAATTAATATCCCAAATAATATGATTATCTATCAAATATTTAAGAATAAGTAGTAAAGATTTCGTGCAAGAACTTACACAGGTAATGGGAGTTCTAGTGGGTGCTTGGTTGTTGAATCTGGGTTCAGACAGTGGAATTTACTGAATTTTTGCACTGATTTCAGGATTTCGGCAAGGTACTGTAATTGGTTGTCTCGGAAGGGGAATTTTGAATGCAGGTATGGCTGTTTTCTGGCTCTGGGCTGCAGGAATGAGTATTTGGATACTTGATGTGGGTATATTTGTGTTTGGGAAGGGATGTCCGTGGACTGTTTTGGTGACTTTCAGATAGTATGTAAGCAGATGTGGACTGGACGAGAGTCAGGAAATGACTTACAGGTTTAATTGGAGGAGATGGGATTTTTGAGGGGTGGTTGACATACAGAAAAAATGCAAGATAGACCATATGCGAGTTCCTGTAGTGCAGGAACATAAAAATTGAAATGGAGGATGATATGCGTTTGTAGTTTCTGGAAAAATTATGAGTGAAACGTGCTCTTGCGACGTGTAATAGACAGTTACAGGGGATTGGAAGTAGTGGCTAATGGACGGTTTTCAGCGAACAGGCAGATATAAGGTTAACTCGGGGGAAGTTGAAGGAGGTTGTAGGTAGTTATATGGGATTAGTGGTAGTTATGGATAGTTATGAGTGGGGATGGGTAGTTTACCTTAGGCATGCCGATAACAATCTAACAATAAATTGCAAGTAATAATAAGAGCATAAATCATAAGCAATTATCAAAAACTATTGCAAACAATTTTAGAAGACAAGCAATTAAACTTTCCTCCGATTAGAGGGACAAAAGCTAATATGCGCAAGCGAAAAGGTTCTGTAAGTCACGATTAGTCACAAAGAATAAACGCACTAACAAAGCAAAACTTCCATAAGAATATAAACAATCAAATCCGTACAAAATGCTGAAAATAGAACAATTGTACAACAAACAATTACAAAAGAGGCCGCAGGCGATGACACAGATTTGGTGATTGTAGAGGTGTTAATGGCCTCTCGGAGGAAGGAAGGAGGGCCGAACGGTGATTGTGGTGGCTGATAGAGGCTAAGGGGCTGAAATCTCTGTGCCGGGGGGGGGGCTGGAATGGAGGGTAGAGGTGGCTTGTGGCTGGGAGGATGCGACGGCAGGTAAGCGGCTGTTGGGGGGCTGTCAGCTGCTATTCAGAGATCTGGGAGGGATGGATAGCGTGAAGGAGGGGAGGACGGGGGCGGCGAGGGGTTGGCTGGTGGTGGGAGGGAGGAGGGATCGATGGGCCTTGGAGAAGCCCTGGAGGGGTGCGGCTAGGAGGAATACAGTAGGGACTGCTGTAGGCGGTGGTTGGAGGTGGCTGTAGTGGTGATGGAGCTGTTGGTGTTCATGGATGAAGCTGAGGAGGGCAGCAGTTGGAGGGTAGAAAAGTTGCGGTGGCAAGCTTAGGAAGGGGAGAGTAAGGTAAGAAAAACCAAGGACTCGTCATCTTGGGTTCGTAGAGTTGCCAGCACGTGCGATCGCCAGATTCCGGGATGAAAATCTCCAAAATCTGCAATGACCATAATGGCTGCTCCTGATAGTAAGAAAGGATTTTCTGTGTATTCACAACTTCAACAAGGTAATACATATACAAGAATAATAGAGGGTGATCCTAACACCCGAGGTGACTATAAGCTAACACTACTACTCAATGTACAACATATCTAACACCCCCCCCCCCCCCCCCCCCCCCCCACAAACTCACGGGGGATCATACACCGAGAGTTTGGACAGTAGAGTCCGTACTGTAGTCGTGTGAGCAACTGGGGCGAAAGTCTCGTCATAGTCTCTCCCCCGCTCCTGCTGAAAACCACGAGCAACAAGTCGAGCCTTGTACCTCTCCACAGAACCATCAGAGCGAGTCTTGACCTTAAAGACCCACTTGCAAGTAATAGGAACAGCACCGGGTGGAAGAGGAACAAGCTCCCATGTACGAGTGTGCTCAAGCGCCTCCAACTCAGCAGACATAGCAACCTGCCACTCAGGTATCTGGGCAGCCTCACGATAGGAAGTCGGCTCTGGAATACTGCAGGCAGTGGCGGGAAGGGCAGGTAGGTCCAACGGTAGGGTAGCAAGGCTAAGACGGTCGGGAGGACGCCTCTCACGAGGTGGGTTGCGACGCACAGGAGGATCATCCATAGGGCACTCGCTGGAGGAGGTAGGTACTGAGTCTGGGGGCACTGGAGGTGAGGAGATAGGAGGAGGACGACGAGTATAGTGATAAGGAAGAGGAGAGACACGATCCCAAGTGGACAACTCATCAGAGGGAGAGGAGTGAGGAGGTGACGGAGTAGACTGCAAGGAAAGAGGAGGAGACGAAGTAGAATGCGTCAAAGGAGGAGGTGATGGAGTAGACTGTGGCATGGGCAGAGGAGGGGGACATACCGGAGGGGAGGATACATGAGGCGGAGAGATGAGAAGAGTGAGAAACTGCACGTCAGAGGGAGTAACGGATGAGTGTGAGGTCGATGAGACAGAGGACACAAAGAAAGGGTGAGACTCATCAAAAGTGACATCACGTGAAATGCGAAGTCGACGAGCAACAGGGTCATAGCATCGATAGCCCTTGTGCTCAGCACTGTACCCAAGAAAGGCACAAGGAACAGACTGAGCAGAGAGCTTAGTACGCTCACGTGGAGAGAGAAGAACATAACATCGACAACCAAAAACGCGAAGATGAGTGTAACGTGGGGGTCGAGAGTACAGACACTCACCGAGACACTGACCCTGAAGGAAAGTGGAGGGCTGCAAATTAATAAGATAGACAGCTGTGGAAACAGCCTCAGCCCAGAAGTGAGGAGGAACGTGAGAGGAGATACGAAGGGTGCGAGCTGTCTCAATAATATGACGATGCTTCCTTTCAGCGGTGCCATTCTGAGCATGAGCATCAGGACAGGCAAGCTGAGGGAGAGTGTCGTGAGTAGCTAGCAAATCTCGAAAAACATGAGAGAGATACTCCCCCCCCCCCCCCCCCCCCCCGAGTCAGAACGGAAAATGCGTATGGAAGCAGAAAACTGTGTGCGCACCATAGCAGAAAAGGTAACATAGATCTGAAAAAATTCAGATCGAGAACGCATAAAATAGACCCAACAATAACGAGAGTAGTCATCAACGAAAAGAACGTAGTACCAGTGTCCACCCTTGGATACAAAAGGTGCGGGTCCCCAGACATCAGAATGAACGAGATCAAAAGGACGCTGAGACCTGGACTCACTAGACTGATAAGGGAGTTGTAATTGTTTACCGAGCCTACAACCTGAACATGAGTGAGACCGATCAATAGAAACACGACCAAGGAAACCATGACCAATGAGAGAAGCTAGGCGTGAACCACTAGGATGACCAAGACGGTGGTGCCACTGAGAGAAACCCACTGAAGGAAGACTAAGGGAGGAAGCTGCAGGTGACCATGAAGTGGATGGAAGGTGAAGACTATCAAGGACGTACACCCCGCAACGACGACGACCAGCCCCAAGGAGTGCCCCAGTCAGACGATCCTGCACACGGCATGTGAACTCATCAAAGGTAACCAGACAACCATGGGATGTGAGCTGGTTGGCAGATATAAGGTTCATGGATAACTCAGGTATCTAGGCAACATCGGGAATGTGAAAGTGGGTGGTGTGAAGGAGGCCACGACTAGTGATGAGGTGGATGGTGCCATCTGCAACCATGATACTGAGGGCATGAGTAATGGGCTGGCATGACAAAAGGTGTGTAGCATCATAGGTCATGTGAAAAGAGGCTCCAGAGTCAAGCAACCAGTCGGAGGTGGAGATACCTGCAGGGGCGGAGGCAGCCGGCTGAGAGACAGAAGCAGAAGAGCAGGCGAGATAAAGCTGCTGGACAATCAGCTGCACAAGCTCAGAGGCAAAGGGAGACTGCGCTGGAGCCGAGAAATGAGCGGAAGGAACACCAGGAGCACGCTGCTGACCAGGCTGGTGAGCCCTTTGAAGCTTGCGACACCCAGATTGAACGCGTCGAATGCACTGACAATAGTGACAGGGGACCGGCTGGCGACGAGGAGCACTAACAAGAGAGGACTGCGGTGGAAGCTGGTGAGCAGCCATCGAACCAAAAAGAGGACGAAGGTGGCCGCCTTGGGCAAAAGTCCGCCCGACGGAGGAGACCGACGAAAAAAAAAGAACTGGCGGGCTGCAGGAGGCAGCAGAGAGCAGCGGGCTTCGGGCTGCAGAAGGCAGCGGAAATCAGCAGGCTTCGGGCTGCGGAAGGCAGCAGGGGTCGGCAGGCTTCGGGATGCAGAGGGCAGCGGAAATCAGCGGGCTTCGGGCTGCAGAAGGCAGCGGAGATTGGCGGGCTGCGGATGGGGCAGAGGAGTATGGGGCTGTGGAAACAGCCAGAAGAGGAGAGATATGAGTAATCAGCGGTAGCAGCAGGGATCGATCGATCAGAAGCAGGAGATCGATCGATCGACGAGATCGGCGGTAGCAGCAGGGATCGGCGGAAGCAGCATGGATCGGCGAAAGCAGCGATCGACGGTAGCAGGAGGGATCGGCGAGATCGATCGATCGATCGGTGGAAACAGCAGGGAACGATCGAGGATGGACGGGATCGGGGATGGACTGGATCGACAGGAGACGCTCGATCTCTGCAGGAGACGGGATCGGCTGGATCAGAGAACGATTGGAGAAGCTCGATGGGATCGGCAAGGCAACTTACCGGAAAACCCTAAGCTCTGATACCATGATAGTAAGAAAGGATTTTCTGTGTATTCACAACTTCAACAAGGTAATACATATACAAGAATAATAGAGGGTGACCCTAACACCCGAGGTGACTATAAGCTAACACTACTACTCAATGTATAACATATCTAACAACTCCTACCCTCTTTTTTTATAATAAAACATAGCTTAGGAAAATCATCTTGGACTGCTGTGGTTGGCCGTACATATTGGTTTTCCGATCTCCATAAATAAAACAAACACAAAAAATAAAGCAAATACATGAAAAACGTAGAAACAAATCAGCCTCAATTGGGCCTAAAACTCGTGCGCCAATGTCTCTTCGATCCCCATCATTTTGTCTGCAGTAGTTTCATCATTTGAGCTTTTTGAAGGGGATTCGAGGCTTAATATCCCGCTACGCAGCACTTTATGAGTTGTCATTGCTCATATAAACGCGTTATACTTTTAAGTGATCTAAATCTAATATCATAAATTTTTTTTGGATAACGCTTAAAATAAAACTTAATTTATGAATAGTTGCACCTGGTATTCACTGAACTTGAGAAATATGAGAGCTAGCTAATTTGACATGCGCTCTTTTCAGGTAAACTCGTATCCCACTGTTAGAGGATTTACAGCCATAGGAACTGGAGGTGATGACTTTGTCAACGCGATGGTTGTTGCCGTTGAGTCTGTACTTCAAGAAACGATTCCAGAGGTTTGATATAGTTGAATTCTTGCACAATGTTTTTTTTATCTCCGGCGTCAAGCAATTAAAAGCCTTCTCTAAGATTTCATTATTTTGGTCTATTAAGTACCCAAACCTCCCCTAAGAGTTAGCATAATTACAAGTTGCACCCCTCTATCTTTTAAAATTACAAATATCTCCCGTATAAGTTTACATTCATAACATGCATGCACAAAAATACCCCCTACCGCTTTCCTCCAAGGAGTATTTTTGTGCATGCATGTCATGAAATATAACCTTCCGGGGGAGGTTTTTGTAATTTCAAAAGATACAGGGGTGCAACCTATAATTTTGCAAGTCCCGATAAATGACCCTTATTTTGGTTTGAAATTAATCTATTAAATTTATTTGTAAACATAATATTAAGAGTAAGTATTATCTGATTTCATTCTTTTATAATTCAACAATTTTTTTTATAAAGGGTAGTCGGTGGTTTATCTTAGCATGTATATTATAGTTTGTTCTTATGCATTAAGGCTTGATTATAGTACACCTAACACTTGTATGTGCGAATAACCAAATGTGAGGGAAGTTACTAAACATTTTTCGGAGAAGCCACAGGCTTGCACTTTTGACATTAACACACAAGCATACATACATTTTAGCCTGGTTGATGGTATTGTGTTCTTCTCTTGATATGGAACAAGGAGAAGAAGGTGGGTGCAGACCGAAACTATAAATTGAGATTCATAAACTTGATTTAAAATTGTTGGATTAATGTGAAGAAGTTGGGTTAAGGTTGATAGTGCATTTTATACTTATCATTATGTCATAAATTATGTTGGCCCACCATCTTCTCCTACACCTCGCAACTCTTATGTATAACATGCCGCATAATATGATGTGTTTATTAGAACCTATACACCAACCTAAAACCAATTTGTTGTAGGAGTAGGGGCCCTAGGACGAGTGCATAATGCTACATCAGTTTCTTGCCGTGGGACTATATTCTCAGCACGCGCACTTGCTTGTGGGGTCTTTGGCTCGAACACGTGAATTTCTTTCTTAACCGGGTGACGTGAGATTGGGCCGTTGGTCCTACCCTTCTCCGATACCATACTATGCACTCAAATCTAAGACCCAGATGGAGTGGTCCAAGATTATATCGAGTGCACAATGCTACATGAGTTTTTGGACAGGGGGACTATATTCTCAACAATGCTGACGTGTAGCTTAGCAGTACTCGTTTGAAAATCGTGCATCTTTGCTTTAAGTTGTGCTCGTCCGATCTATGTTTTTCCTTCTTTTTTGATTACCGACTATTTAACTGCATCTCCAAAATTTATTTATTTGGAGAAGATAAGAAATGCTTTGAATTACAAGCACAGCCGATGCACTCCTGGAGCTTTATTTGAGGAATAATTTTATTTATTTATTTCCAATGACAATATTTCCTATAGAAATAAACTTTTTTGTTTGAATCAGTTTTTAATATGTTTTCAACCT
This sequence comes from Dactylorhiza incarnata, assembly GCA_033032865.1. NCBI lineage: Eukaryota > Viridiplantae > Streptophyta > Magnoliopsida > Asparagales > Orchidaceae > Dactylorhiza > Dactylorhiza incarnata. Next base: position 3,268,262 of record JAWHQI010000281.1, read on the forward strand.
TATGATTTCTTTGAACAGGATCGCGTGACCCATAAGTTATCTTCGAGGGGGAAGTATGTGTCGGTTAACATTGGACCTATTCGCGTGATCTCCAGTGAGCAGGTTTCATATGTATTTCTTCTTTCAATTTAAAGCCCTGTTTTCTCAGGTCAAATATTTTGAAACTAAGTAAAATTTTATGTTAGATTTTAGTGAAAATTTGTGAAGGATGGATGCTTCATTTTTTTTTCGTTTGGTTACGCGAGTAACAATCTGTTTTGCTTTCCAGGTCCAAGCTGTGTACAATGCTATGAGAAGAGATGAAAGGATGAAATATTTTTTATAGATTCTTCATACTTATTTCTCTTGAATCTATCTACATGGTTGCAGATTTTCGCCCTGATGGTGGCTCATGTGGGTAAAAAATTTATGTATGGTAAAAACTGCCTTCTTTATGCATCACTTCACATTTTCTTTTTACTGTGAGACCATGTTCTAAACTGCTCGTGCGTCGCAGATTTGCACAGGATATTAAAGTCAAGGATCTGTTGTAGTTCAAGGGCTTGGCCTGAAGAAATGAGAAGGTATTGGCTCAATTTGATGATTTCTTCCTGTATTATATTTTCATTTTCAATTAGAAGAAAAATAACAGGGATGTGACATAGTTTTTGTTTGTAAGGATAATCTTAGTGATTGATTTAGTTCAAAAATAATGGTGGCAATTGCTAATTATGATTTTACCTTTTATTTGGGTTTTAATTTTTGAACTTTACTCTTATTTAGGGTTTAGGGCAAAAATGCGGGGTAGGGTTTGCCTACATTTCACCCTTGTGGTGGGACCCTTCCTCGGATCCTAGCTGCGTGGGGATGCTTTGTTCACCGGACTGCCCTTTTTACTCTTATTATTTAATTAATCTGCCAAAAATTAGTTAAAAATTGTTTGCTCAAATTAGCCTTTTGATGTTGCTAAATAACTTATGTTTATTTCTATAACTATGACCTTAAATTGATTATATGATCACTAGAGCTAATATAAATAAATGATTCTAAAAAAATGTATTAGAGAAACCCACAAGAAGCTGCCTACTAATGAACTCGATGTCCGCAGTCGACAAATTTGTCTCGACTGAAGAGAGACCGAAATGCAATGAATGGCCATGATCAATCGAGAAGAAACGGTTGTGATCGACCGAGAAGTCACAAAAAGTGTCCGGCTAGATATTTGCTCTGCTCGATGACGGAGAAAGCTCTTCACGATGAAACACTGTAAGGAGCTCCCTTCGTTCGATTGAAGAGCCTCGTCGGATAAGACAAGAAATATCTCAACTTGGGTAGAACGATCGCATCAAAGAAGACGTAGAAACGAAGTGAGCGAGAGGCGACGACGAGCGCGAATGAGACCTAAGTGACACCGAGCCATACTAACACAATGTTAATACTAGGTCTCAATAACTTTAGTACCCAATGTTAATATGACCCATTACTTCAAAAAGGATTGTAACTTTAAGTGTGAAGAGTCATTGAAACCTAGTGACATAATAAGAATGGATGGTTAATATGAGTATGATAATCTCTCTTAAGATAATTCCTAGGATATAATACACCAATAATTTCATGAAATCAAACATACAATAAAATCGAAATAAATGATACATTCAAGTAGAGTTCATCTCATTGCTTTGAAATTTGAAACCACTTATCTCAAAAAAGAAAGTTGAAAGAGAAATGATGAAACCAAGCGTAGAGTTATATTTTATGGGCGTTGATATTCGCTGACCTATTTTAGCTATTTGTACCACCAAAATCTAAAACTTAAAACCCTTTTTTATCACTCAAAAACACTTAAAACTGTTGGCTTTGGTCTTGTTTTACTAAGTCAACTTGTTTTTATTTTAAGTTTTACATATATATATATATATATATATATATATATGTTGAAAATGAGGAGAGAGAATGTCCCGCATTTATTGCGGAGAGAGAAATTAGGTAGTTTTTTCTTTGCCTATAAATAGACCTTTGCTTTGTAAAGTTAGAACTGGAAGGTTGAATAGAAAGTTTTTTTTTTCGGGCAGAATTTTAGAGAGAGAGAGGGAGAGTTTGGAGAGAGGGGTTAATTTATTCCCGCAGGAATAGCAAGGCAGCCCCCCCCCCCCCCCCCCCCCCCATCTCGCCTGGAGGTCTCTCGCCACCCTCATATCGCAGCCCATCTCGCCGGGTAGTTAGGTAGCAGCCGGCCACCTCCCGCAGGAGGACTCGCCATTCTATCTCGCCGCAGGAGCAGCTCGCCGGAATCGACTCGCCAGCCCGTGGACTTGGAGGAGAAGGAGTCGTCAGCCCGCTCTCGCTAATAGCTCTCACGGCCGACGTTCGTGCAGCCCGCACTTGCTAGGTGCAGCCCGCACTCGCGGTCGACGTTCGCCGAGCTCTCGGTAATGAAGCATCGAGTCGGTCTCGCGATCGTCGAGCTCGTTGCAATTTCGTGGAGCTCGCAACACTCAACTCGCCGGAGTTGTGCTTGCCAGCCCGCACTCGCCTGAGGAGCAGCTCGCCGGAGTTTGGTTTGGAAGGAGTTTCGCGGGGTGCGTGCTCGCCGAGAAGTGTGTTTGCCGTGAGGTGTTAGCCGCTGAAGTTGGAATGCTCGCGGAGGGTGCTCGTAATTGTGAAGTATTGGGTGGTAGGAGAGGTCGCGAGCCCATAATAACGCTTCCAACAAGTGGTATCAGAGCCAGATTGCAAACCTTTGCGGTGACTCAGAAGGTTTGAGGAGTAGTAGCGATGGAGACGAGTGGAGCAATGCCGGGGCAAGTCCCCAAGTTGACAAAGACCAACTATGGAAATTGGAGCATACAGATGCGAGTGCTACTCGCCTCTAAAGAACTATGAGATATAGTTGAGAATGAGTATGGGGAGCGTACTGCTGCAGCAAAGGCGGCGTTGACTAATGCCCAGAAGACGACACTTAGAGAAACAAGGAAGGCAGACAAGAAAGCTCTCTTTCTGTTGTATCAAGGGGTTGACGAAGCAACATTTGAGAAGATCTCAGACGCGAAGAATTCCAAGGAGGCATGGGAGGTGTTGCAACGCTCCATGCAAGGGGTAGACAAGGCTAAGAAGGTGAAGTTGCAGTCCCTCTGTGCAGCAGAATATGAAGTAACAAAGATGCAGAGCACCGAGAAGGTCGGTGACTATGTGACCCGTCTGCGGACGCTCACAAACGAGATGAAGTGCAATGGGGAGACGATCGATGATGTGAGCTTTATGGAGAAGCTGTTGAGATCTATGTCCAAGAAGTTCCGTCATATAGTGGTGGCGATCGAAGAGTCGAAGGACCTCACCGAGATGGCCGTTGACGAGCTTGTAGGCTCTTTGCAAGCTCATGAGTATATGATGTTGCAAGACGATGAAGAAGTGAGTGGCTTGGGAAAAGCACTCCAGACCCAGTTGAACTTTGGGGAAAGTTCAGGAAGAGGAGGCGGCCAGCGTGGCCGAGGTCACCAAGGTAGAGGCAGAGGTAGAAGAGGAGGTAGAGACCAAGGAAGAAATCAAAATTTCCAAAGAGAGGCGGAGCGACCTCAAGGAGGTTGGCAAGAAGGAAGAGGATGAGGAAGAGGTCGAGGAAGAGGCCGATGAGATATGTCCCAAATCCAATGTTACAACTGTAACAAGTTCAGACATATGAGCTATGTCTGCTGTGTGAGGCCCCCATTTAGACCCCACTCAATTCTGTATCTAAGCTATGTTCATAATAATTTGTCCCAGGCTGAAGTGCGGCTAGTGAATATGAAATAAACAACACATAATATAAATTTACTTTGCATACCTTAAATTATTTGCTGAATCTTTTCTTTTTATCCATAATCAGTTCTTTTGTTTTGCGTATCCAAAGTCATGTTCGATACCTACAAAATTTGACGACGGGCTTAGTCATATAAATATGACTAAGTGAGGATATACCTCTTTCATTTTTATATACAATTAAACAGAAACTTATGCAGTTAAAAATATCTTTTTCATACTAACCATTTTTCTGTCTCAGCAATGAATTTATGTAGCATATAACTAGATGAACATGTTAGTACCAGTAAAACAATATGAGCAATTACAGGATCATATCAGTATCTATATCATAATGACTGTGTAAGAACGAAAGCTATGCAACATTTATCTCCATATATAAGTAACCTATGAACCAGTTATCATGTTCCTGTTGTAGTAATGAAGCAATAAATTAATGTATCAGTATATCCGTGTATGCAGTAAATCAATAAATCAGTATTTCTATATCAGTGTATCAGTATATTAGTATCTCTATGTATCAGTATATCTGTATTTCTATGAATGTTTCATTTCTTAGGATATATTAGGGGCGATTGAATCCATATTCAGTGTACATGTTTCATTCATGTCATGTTTCATGCTTTGGGCCCACCCCGAAGGGTCATCAATGTCCTCACCAGTACGTACAACACGCGTTTATGCCTTTCGGCCGACTGGTTTGACAATTCTTCTGTGAGATTTCATTCATGTGCTAGCAGTTCATTCGCCCGTAATATAACCTCGTGTCGACACGTTTAAATTAAGTGAGTTATTTATTTTTATATATCCCCTCAGAATTTATTCGCCTGCTTGCCTTTAAGGGGCCATACATTAAAGCGATATTAAATATCAGTGATATCAACTATGCATGTAACATTCAATATAAAAAGAGTGCGCGTGTAAAAAGGAAGTAAAGCCATAAAGCATAAATGAAACAGGTAGTTCTCACCATCAGTAGTTTATATCATTGTCACGTCTATTTTGAGGTGCCATCCTCCATGATATCTGTATATGCATCATCTCATTTAGGGTCGTTTATATCGGGGTTGCACCTCGCTATAGCTACAATATTGACTGCTATGATTACATCATTTGGAAGTTATTTAACTAGCCCTCTAATTTGCTTAAACATAAAGAAGATACTTTCTATATATACTCATTATTAAAAATACATACTCACTGCTTTAACCATTCCAAGAAATTCTCATTCTTTAACTTTATAAAATTAGTAACTATTACTGGAAAGAGGGGCAGCCACTAATGGCCAACAAAGTATCATATAGTAACTAAATATAAAAAACAGTGAACTATAAAATTTCCCCCGTTAACAATACTACTAGCAGTTACCAATTAACAGAATTCCCTTCATGAAATAAAATTGCTAGCAACATAATAGAAATTCTTCTCATAAAGTAAGATGATCACAATTGTTATAGCCAAAATTCCCCCTTCCCCCATATATAATTGAACAACAGGTACCTGTAAGGAGATTTCCCCAAAACTATAATAATAGCAGTTAACAGAACCCTAGCCAGCCAAGACCAAGGTAATGAGCACAGATGCTTTCATGAAATTCCACCATAAAAAGAAATCGATAAAACCATAACAGATAAGAGAGCGAGCGAGCGAGAGAGAGAGAGAGAGAGAGAGAGAGAGAGAGAGAGAGAGAGAGAGAGAGAGAGAGGAGGGCTCACTGAGCAGACGAATCAACCTCAACCTGCCGGCCAAAGCTCAAAACCAGCCCAGCAGTAGGTGCGCAAGAAGGACAAGACCACTCCCTGCACTGTCGACCATGGAGAAGGAGAATTAGTCGCTGAGCATAAGGGAGAAGAATCGCTGAAACCCTAGCGCCAAGTTTCCCCCCATCGGGCTTCCGGCGGTCCCGATAAGAAGAACGAAACAAAAATGCCGTCTATTTGATCCCTCCACCGCTTATAACATCAAGCCAACATGTCTCTTCGCAGCCCAACATAAACCCGGGGCCTTTAAATATGGAATTACACAATGGCTATTGGCACATCCACCTTTCAATTCCAGCCATATAAAACAAAACCCACTTAATAATGCCTGAATCAGCTATTAGTCAACCACCATTTTCCTTATTGGAACACCAAATAGCCTATTAGCACCCCAATTTCATTCTATATGCACACCAAGGTGCATAACCATATCATTAATCCTACATTGCCGCCGCCGATAATAAATTTACAAGTTCATACACAAAACTCAGCATATATATTCCAACTCAACCATCAGGTTAATTATTGAATTTAGGAATATTCATATTTCGCTAAAACAGGTCGAAAGCCGCAACGTCTTAATGACACTCATATTCATTTGTCACAGCGACGCTTCGTTGACACTGATTTGGTTTTCATCATAGGGGAATTATATAGAATTATATTATCAATTTGCGTCATTTCACATTTTGAGCCGTTACATGCTGGGCTCCGAGAAAGAGAGAAGAGGCAAACCACTATGCCGAGGCTAGGAACAATGAGAACAACACTAGCGCTGGAGATCCGATGATGTTCCTAACCTACAGAGGAGCGGAGGAAGGAAGAAATGAAGTGTGGTACCTGGACACAGGAGCGAGCAACCACATGTGTGGAGATAGGGAGATGTTCTCTAACCTGAAACCCAGTGGGGGTGAGGTTAGCTTTGGTGATGCGTCGAAGATCTCATTGGAAGGAAAGCGCCTGGTGGTTGTGAAGTTGAATGGAGAGAAAGTGCACCTGAACGATGTGTTCTACGTGCCAGGCTTGAAGACTAACATCTTGAGCCTTGGGCAGTTCGTGGAAAAGGCTACTGCGTCCAGTTGAAGGATGGGTCTTTGGCGATGAAGAACCATCAAGGGAAAGAAGTGGTGAAGGTGAAGATGACGGCGAACCGTCTCTTTACATAGATGGATACTCAGGAGACGACATGTCTCGCGAGGACGGAGGAAGAAGAGGAAGCATGGATGTGGCACCATCGGATGGGCCACTTGGGCTTCACAGGCTTGAAGCTGCTATCCCACTCCAGGATGGTGGAGGATCTACCTATGATCTCACCTCCGGAGAAAGTCTGCGAGGCGTGCACGAAGGGGAAGCAGAAGAGGCTGACGTTTGAAGGAGGGAAGTCTCGGAGAGCAAGGAGACAACTTGAACTGGTTCACTCGGACATTGCGGGTCCGTTTGAGACCACCTCAGTGGGCGGAAGCAAGTACTACATCACCTTCACGGATGACTTCAGTCGGAAGTGTTGGGTGTATTTCTTGAAGGAAAAATATGAGGCCCTTGACAAGTTCAAGGAGTTCAAGGCGATGGCGGAGAAGGAGAGTGGTCAGCCACTGAAGGTGCTGAGGACAGATCGAGGTGGGGAGTACACCTCGAGGCTGTTTGATGTTTTCTGCAAGGAGAATGAGATCTCACACCAGTTGACAGTGGCATACTCACCACAGCAGAACGGAGTCGCGGAGAGGAAGAATCTCACCATCATGAACATGGCGAGAAGTATGGTGAAGGGCAAAGGGTTGCCAAAGATGTTCTGGGCAGAAGCAGTGCAGTGTGTGGTGTATCTACTGAACAGATGCCCCACGAAGAGTGTGAAGTTCATGACCCCGTTTGAGGCTTGGAGTGGCTGGAAGCCAAGTGTGAAGCACTTGAGGGTCTTTGAGTGTGTAGCTCATGCTCACGTCCCGGACCAGAGGAGGAAGAAGCTCGATGATAGGAGCGAGAAGTGCATCTTTGTGAGCTACGCTCTGGAGAGCAAGGCTTACAAGTTATACAACCCGGTGACGGAGAAGGCCATAATCTCGAGGGATGTGGTGTTTGAAGAAGACAGCTGCTGGAGCTGGGCTGAGGAGACAAGGAGCAAGAAGGGGATGTTCTTTGAAGATGAAGAGGAAGGTGGTCATGAGGCAGGAGCTGAGGATGGTGGGGCTGAGCCACCATCACCACTTAGCGGACATTCAGGGGGAGCTTGCACTCCCAACTCAAGTGGAGGAAGTACTAGTGGAGCAAGCACTAGTGGAAGCAAGGATTATCGTCCTCAACCTAGGATGAGAAGGATGGAGGAGATCTACGAGGAGACGGCACCAACACTTAATAATTTTTCTTTGTATTGTTTGTTGGCAGATTGCGAGCCGCACTCCTATGATGAAGCAGCCCAGGAGAAATCTTGGAGGACGGCGATGGATGCTAAGATAGCTTCCATAAAGAGGAACGACACTTGGAGGCTGGTCGATCCACCCGCAGGCCACAAACCCCTCGGGGTGAAGTGGGTCTACAAGGTGAAGAAGAACAAGGAAGGAGTTGTGGAGAAGCACAAGGCAAGACTCGTCGTGAAGGGCTATAGGCAAGTCCAAGGGGTGGACTATGACGAGGTATATGCCCCAGTGGCGAGGATTGACACCATCAGGTTGATCATCGCACTGACAGCTCACTATGGGTGGAAGATCATGCAGATGGATGCGGTGGCAGCATACCTCAATGGCTACCTGGAGGAAGATGTGTACATCGAGCAGCCTCCGGGGTATGTTGTGAAGGGCCAGGAGAAGAAGGTGTGCAAGCTGGGAAAAGCACTGTACGGGCTGAAGCAAGGGGCAAGAGCATGGAATGGGAGAATCGATACATTCCTTCAGAAGCATGGATACATCAAGTGCCCGTACGAGTATGCTCTGTATCTGAAGGTGGAGAAGAACGGTGATATCATGATCCTATGCATATATGTAGATGACATGATATTCACCGGGAACAACCCAGCTATGTTCGAGGAGTTCAAAAGGATGATGAAGAGTGAGTTCGAGATGACAGACTTGGGAGAGCTCAACTACTTCTTAGGCGTGGAGGTGCAGCAGAGAGAAGATGGGATCTTCATCTCGCAGAAGAAGTACGCGGAGGAGATCTTGAAGAAGTTCAGGATGGAGAATAGCAAGGCTATTTCCACTCCCGCTGATCCCGGAACGAAGCTAAGGAAGGACTCGGAGGAAGAAGCTGTGGACCCAACGATGTTCAAGAGTTTGGTTGGGAGTCTAAGGTACTTGACTTTCACCAGACCTGACATCATGTATGCGGTTGGGGTAGTAAGCAGGTACATGGAAGAACCCAAGCAGGACCACTTCACTGCAGCGAAGAGGATCCTGAGATATGTGAACGGGACAAGGGACCATGACCTGAAGTACTCATCTGCGGGAGAGTTGAAGTTAGTCGGCTACTCGGGTAGCGACTATGGTGGTGATGCGAATGACCGGAAGAGCACTTCCAGATATGTATTTCATATGGGAACGGCGACGTTCTCATGGAGTTCAAAGAAGCAGACCACGATAGTCTTATCATCATGCGAGGCAGAGTACATTGCAGCTGCGGCATGTACTTGCCAAGCCATCTGGTTGAGGAACTTATTGGAGGAGTTGCATCATGGACATGAAGGGCCAACGACAGTGTTAGTGGATAACATGTCGGCCATCCAGCTCGCGAAGAACCCGGTGCTGCATGGGAGGAGCAAGCACATCGAGCGATGTATCATTTCCTTCGGGAGCAAGTGGAGTTGTAGACAGTTGAAGTTGTGTATTGCCTCACCGGAGAGCAGGTCGCGGACATTTTCACCAAGGCGCTGAAGGCAGAGACGTTTGCAAAGCTCAAAGGCAAACTCGACATGTGCTGCCCAGTTTGAGGGGGAGTTTGTTGGCTTTGGTCTTGTTTGACTAAGTCAACTTGTTTTTATTTTAAGTTTTATATAATATATATATATATATATGTTGAAAAGGAGGAGAGAGAATGTTCCGCATTTATTGCGGAGAGAGAAATTAGGTAGTTTTTTCTTTGCCTATAAATAGACCTTTGCTTTGTAAAGTTAGAACTGGAAGGTTGAATAGAAAGTTTTTTTTTTCGGGCAGAATTTTAGAGAGAGAGGGAAAGTTTGGAGAGAGAGAGAGGGGTAGTTAGGTAGTAGCCGGCCACCTCCCGCAGGAGGACTCGCCAGTCTATCTCGCCGCAGGAGCAGCTCGCCGGAATCGACTCGCCAGCCCGTGGACTTGGAGGAGGAGTCGCCAGCCCGCTCTCGCTAATAGCTCTCGCGGTCGACGTTCGTGCAGCCCGCGCTCGCTAGGTGCAGCCCGCACTCGCGGTCGACGTTCGCCGAGCTCTCGGTAGTGAAGCAGCGAGTCGGTCTCGCGATCGTCGAGCTCGCTGCAATTTCGTGGAGCTCGCAGCACTCAACTCGCCGGAGTTGTGCTTGCCGGCCCGCACTCGCCTGAGGAGCAGCTCGCTGGAGTTTGGTTTGGAAGGAGTTTCGCGGGGTGCGTGCTGGCCGAGAAGTGTGTTTGCCGTGAGGTGTTAGCCGCTGAAGTTGGAGTGCTCGCGGAGGGTGCTCGCAATTGTGAAGTATTGGGTGGTAGGAGAGGTCGCGAGCCCATAATAACGCTTCCAACAAAAACACATCTAGGAGTGTTCACGAACCGAATCAAATAACTCTAAATCTAATCCAAATTTGACATAAAATACAAAGATTCAGATTCAGATTCGTTCGAATATTCGGTGTCGAATTCAGGTTCGTCGTGAAATGTTGGATTCGAATTCGAACATTGATTCAAATTTGAATTCTTGTACGATCTTCTCTTCTTTTCTTGTTTCAGATTCAGTAGAAAAGAGAAGCTCTATTTCTCTCGTATAGAATTGATAGCTCATAGAAAGTTAGCGGGGTTATCGGATCATCAACACCTATCATATCAATTACTAATTGTCCTTACTAATATGAGGTTTAGTTAATTTATACTACTAGTACTACTAATTAAAAAATTATAGTTATTTAAAGTATTATATTATATATGTTTATACTCAATGTGTACAATAAATATTGATTTTTTTTATCATCTTACAAGATAATCATAATCATTTTGGCTCCGTTTGGTAAGACATTTTTGCTCCGGTGAGTTCGGACAACAAACGTCACAATTATAGAATGTATGGCATGACAATGGTTATGACAAGAAAAAAACTAGTTTTGAACATAAAAATGGATGAAGTTCCTCAGGTGAGGTCGGGCGGTCACGAACGACGATTCATAACCATCACTCTCACGGCCGCCGCCACCACGCCTAACGGAGCCTTAATTAGACAAGATTCGTTTTTTTTTACGATCGAATGCTAGATATCTTGTACATCTTGAATTACCCAAGTTATCAATTATTTTAGAAACATGGAAACGACTAAAAAAGGTCATAATATTAGTCATCCTCTATTGTTAAATAATTTTAGAATATAGCCCCAACATATTGATCTTATGTAGTATTGTGCATTTAGTATAGATTTTAAGCTTCTCTGTCACAAAAGGAGCAGATTACGCTCAAAGGCCTATCTAATTTACTCGGTTAAAAAAGGCGAAGATTTTCACATGACAGACATACTGAGAATGTCTCGCATATACACTTAACACGGTTCCTATGTCGGCTGAAAATTGTATTGGATTCGTGTATGATCTGTCTGTAGGTTTAAAGATCGTGTAATGTTATAGCTCATTGTCATAGACTTCTCTTCTTGACAATGTCATATGTAGCACTCTGGTTATTTTTCACGGTGAATCTTCGCTATCCGAGGAACGTATTCAACCCTTGAATTGATGAAATATCTTGCGGGAGCGCAAAAAAAAAAGTTTCAAGTAAATCTTTACGATAAATTTCAAGACAATTGCGAAGAAAACTTGATCAAGATACACTTTGAACAACACACTGAAACAACTCAAACTCGCACACAATTTGGAGCGTTCCCTCTCAAATCTATCTCCAAACATCTTGGTGATGTAAGCGAGGCTAGGAGTGACCTTTGTCTTGTATAGGCTCTCATTCATTTCCCTCCAAGCTCAGGAAGGTTCTAGATCACAAGGATTTGATTATAACCTTCTACACACTTCTATTGTTCTCTCATGAGATTTTTTTTCCACACTATTTTGACTGCTCCACACTTTTCTATAGCTTTCTAAACCTTAGAGCATTCTAGAGCATCCTAGAATATTCCGGAACTCTACTCACATCTTCGTGTCACAAGTTCAAATCTGATTCCCGACAAGTGAATAACGTATTGGATAGATATTCATACCTCATATAAATGAAATTCATTTAGACGTATAGAAATTATTGTACATCAAGTAACATCAAAAGTGTTGGTTTCACAACCATTCCGACCGACGGTCAGAATTTCTTTGAATATGTTCTTGAATTTATTCGAGATTTGAGCAAAACACAGAATGGAGAGCAGTATGGCCCTTGGGTTAGATGATTTTACATACCATTTTGACTACACACTCTTCTATAGCTTTCTAAAGCATAAAACACCAACTAAACTTTTGTATGGACAAAAAGCTTAAAAATCTGCGTAATTTACTCTTGTTTGTGATGGCGAACGAGTGAACCCCATACTCGTGCCGTTCTCTCAGTTCGCCGCCTTTCTTAATTTTAGCGTATGATTCAACTAACTTGACTTAGGCCGATATTTTCAGCCTTCTAATATAATCTCTTCTGGCCTTTTATGCAGTAATATAAATAGAATAACTTATGGGACAAATGGAAATATTTGCTTCGAATCCAGTCAAGTCGACTTCTTTAATTTATTAACATAAATATCTTACTCTAATGCTCTTCCACACCATGAAACAAAATAATAATAATAATAATAATAATAATAATAATAATAATAATAATAATACATTGTAGCAATAAGTTAAATAAAAAGTCGCCCTCTGTTTTAACTTTTAAATAGTTGGCGGTAGGAACTATTTTTTATTTATTTCTATTTTATAAGTAAATTGAATCGTATTTTGTGGTTACTTTTGGATTTTCATGCCTAACTGATTCATAGAGATTGACGTTTGTTTGTTTGTTGGGTTGGTTTTTTCTTTGTAATAAATAAATTAAATTGATTCACATGCTGTATTGCTTGAATTTAAGGCTCAGTTTAGCGCGGCGTTAGCGGTCGTGAATACGGTGATTATGAACATTTGTTCGTGAATGTGCGACCTCATCTAAGGAACTTCATCCATTTTTGTTCAAAAATAGTTTTTTCCCTTGGTGGTGGTCGTAGCTGTCATCAAGCCAAACATACATTTCACCACTGGTGTTTTTGTCCAAACTCACCTGAGCAAAAAGCCGCGTCAAACGGACCCTAAAGCTCATTTGCAAGTAAACCCATCAAATTATCAAAATAAATAAACAATCACAGTATATACTATCATATAAATGTTTATTTCTCTCTCATATTTGGCACTCATAAACTCTCATATAAAATGTTTTACTTGCAATTAATAAATTTTAAAAATATCAAGCAAAATCAATCAATTTTGTTTTACACCCAAATGCGCACATATTAAGATTCTCCAAACACTATTTCTCGGCCTTTACCTCTCACGAGGCACGAGCAATGGTGATGATAAACTCGCTTCACAACACACGAATTGATCATAATCGTTCTCATGCCAAACATACCTCTCTTGTAGCCGCCGAATCACAACACGTATTGGTTTCTAGGTCACAAGGAAGATTAAGAGCTCTCCATTGCGCTCAATCAAGAGTTAAGTTTCTTCTCCCAACATTGCGCATAATTTCATCTTATTATCGATACGATGAAACCCACACTAGGTTTAGAAGGATTGCTCTACTGCAAAATGTACCACCCCTTCAAACGTAGAATTAATTATGGGTAGAACCTTAAATTATTTAGGCCCAAATATGTCATTATGATTCTCATAACTTAACCTAACTCATCATCCACCTCACCTATATATACTAGAGAATTGTAATGGGTCCTACAAGTAAATTGAGGCTCAACTTAGACTCGTGCCGCATTGTGGGTGTAGTCCCTCAAAATATGCCCATTGAATTCAAGTAAAACTTGTACGACATGCGAATATAGTTCTTCGAACATAGCTTCAAACACGCTCATTGAACTCACCGATATATTAAGTGTCCGTTTGGGACGGCTGCGGCGGCCATGAGCGCAGTGGTTACAAACATTATTATGCACAAATTTGTTTTTTTGCTCACAATTTGATGCAAATTATTCTCCAAAAAAAGCCAATCCAAGCCCTGTTCTATCACAAAAGAAATAAGCCAAATCAAATAATCCATCAACACCACAATCCTGAACCTTAGACAAATTTATTACAGTCCGTTTGGGGTGGTGGAGTTCACTGTAGAAGGCGGAACACAGCGGCGTATCTGCTAAAAAGAGCCGCCGCCGGCAGAAAATGACACCGCCGAAGGGGGCCTAGACACCAGTATCAAACGCCTTCTTCCTCATGAGAAGGCAGGTTATGTCAGCAGGTGGCACCGCGTGCGAGTTCTCAACCGCGCACAGCACAAAGTCCGGGCGGTGGAGCGCCAGGCTGAGCCTGTCCTGCCCGACGGCGATGGAGGTGGCGTCGAGCAGCACATGCCACAAGTTCCGGTGCGCTTCTGAAATCCAGTGCATGGAATGCCGCGTCCGGAGCACCTCCGCCGGGTAGGCAAACAACCCCTTCGGTCTGTGCTTGCTTTTTCTCCGAAAATACTGGCTTAATTGCGACCCCTTGATGCGCAGATCAAGCCAGTCCGCCGGCGCCGGAATCACCTTAGATTCCTTATAGGCCGCGAACTCACGGATGCAGTCGGCCTCCTCCTCGATCGCCGTCATGTAGTATTTGTAACGGCAGAAGGGGTAGCTTTCCCCTACAAGCATCATGGCGTCCTTGTTCGCCGGCATGAAAAGGGCGAAATAATCCTCGTCGGCGAGGCCACAGTGCTGCAGCACGCGGTTGCGCGCCTGGATCTCCGGGACGGAGATGAAGTTTCCGGGGAATGAGGATTTATTGGTGACGAGCTCGAGGAGGCGGGATGGCTCGAGCTGGGTGCGGTCGAGGGAAGGGGACGGCGACGGCGACGGCGACGGCGATTGCCGCCGGTCTTCAACGCGGCAGTAGATGGAGACGATGTCGTTTTCTCCGATTAGGCCGTGGGAGTACTGCGGGTGCTTGGCGAGCATATACTGTTCGACGTATTGCCTCTCGCTGGGTGTGATGGGTCCGGACCACCGCAGGCCGAGCCCGTGAAGCGTCGACATCAGCTCCGCCACGATGTGCGCCGGAATGAGCTCTCTCCGGCCAACTTTCTGAAGATCATCAAACCCCAAATTGAAAACCAGTGGAATGATTATAAGAATCGACGAAGCATTTTTGTGCTGGGAGTCATGTACCTTAGCGACCATGCTGTTTGGTCTTGTGTGCGGGAGCGGCCTCAGAGTTGAATCGGGATGATAATCTTCTTCTGCTTCTTCCATGATCGATCAAAGGAAATTGTTGCAGAGCTGAAGGTGATGAAGCGGAGGGAGAGGGGGAAAGGAATATTATGGTTGGATCATTTGCATTTTATAAACCACATTGATGTGTGTTGGTTTGACCGGCGGAGATTTAAGGCTCAGTTTGGCGCGATTTTTTTTTTTTGGATAAAAATGTCACCGTCGTAAAGTATGTGTTTTGCATGACAACGGTTATGACCGTCGCCAAGAAAATTAAACTAGTTTTGAACATAAAAGTGGACAGAGTTCCTTAGGTGAGGTTAGGTGTTTACGAACGACGGTTCATAACCATCACGTTTACGACTGTAACTGTCATGCCAAACAGAGCCTAATCATAGAATGTTTGATTGACATGACAACGGTTATGACCGCCACAAAAGCGGATAAAGTTTCTTAGGTGAGGTCGTAAGAACGACCGTTCATAACCACCGTGTTCACGACAGCCACCGTCGAGCCAAACAGAGTCTCAAGCAAATTGTTGGGACCGCCACTAATAGGCTGTGCCGGAAGATGAAATCTTCTAGGAGCCTAGTTGAATGGACATCATCACCAATCCTTTGGCAAGGAGGAATTTTTGTGTCCAGGTTCCGTTCAGAAGTTAGTGCAATGCACTTTTACCCGTTGTTCTCAGGCTGGACACTTGGCTGTCATCCGCTTACTCCCGACTAATACGGGAACCCGGACAAAAAAACTCGAGGAGGGGAGAGAATGTCTACCTTCGGTGAAGTTTTTGTTTCCGGGATCATCTGGGTGATCATCCAGGCTCACTGCTTGCAGAGCCTCCATCCACGCCGCCCGATCCTCCTTTGTCTCTGCCCTCGAGTGTAGCCTCTCTGTGCCTGTAAATATCAAGAATCTTATATCGTCTAATATGCTCTATGTCACTGTCGCGACATAAAGAAAATCGGGAACAATGAGCCATGTGCCTCCTCTCGTACAGTTCGACATCCTCAGCCTCGGACGAGCACTAATGAGCCCAGTGGATGGAGAAAACGTGGTCTACATACAGCCGAAACCGGTCTGCGGTTAACAACGCTTCGAATAAATTTGGGTGGTTCGTATTAATCTCAAACCATATAGGGATGTACCTAATAAGTAATAATCTTCTCAGTTGACAAGGGAGAAGTCAAACTCTACGTCAAAATTTAGTAAAGTCAAAATCGATCGACAATAAGAAGAAATGAGAGGAAGCAATAAAGAATGGAGTTTGAGAATAAAGATGATTCAAATTGTTAACAATGCGTATAATAAGAGTCTTATCCAAAAATAGAAATTCTATTTTTTTAAGTTTATTGATAATATATACAAATGTTTGTTGGGTCGTATTTGTAGATCTGAAGGATATTGCTCCTCAATATTTGATTCATTATTTATTAATTTTATAATTAGAATTGAAAATAGTGATTAAAATCCTATGCCCAGAGGAGAAGTCGACACATGATGATCAAAATCATAATGTGATTAGTCATCTTGTCGTGAGGAGTTGCGTCGAATGGAGTTGCGGCGAATTGGAAGTGACGTCGAATGGAGTTGTGTCGAATTGAAGTGGCGTCGAATGGAGTTGCGTCGAATTGGAAGAGGAGAAGTCGACACATGATGATTATGCGTTGATTGCCAAGCGGAAACCTGCAGCAGATATATGATATACAAGAATCGTCGTTCGTATATGTCGCTAAAAAATTATTGAAGCATATTATTCAAGCCGATTCATTCGACTCAAATTGAGCATATTATTCGAAACTCGAAAGTCGCTCAAAAATCGCTCGAATATTGAGCCAAATCGGAATCGGTTACAATTGATTTGACTCAATTTGAGTCAATTCAATTTGACTCGAATCTGATTTCGAGTCGATTTCGAGTCAGCACAGAATCGCTCGAAATATGATTCGAATAAAGTCGAATTAATTAAAAATATTATGTATTTATTAATATATTATTATTTTAAAATTAAAAACACTAAATTTTAAACTAAAATACAAATATTGAAGACTTTAAGTGTTTCATTTGATAAATTTAAATGTTTCCCAATTTAATTTCGAGCCAACAAAGAGAAAATTTGCTCAATTTCGGGCAAACTCGATTCGATTTTGAGCCATCTAAATTTGATTTTGAGCCAGCTCAATTCAATTTCGAGCCAGCTCGATTCGATTTCGAGCCAGCTCGATTCGATTTCAAGCCAGTTTGATTTGATTTCGAGCCAGCTCAATTCGATTTCGAGCCGGCTCAGAATCGAGCCATTTCGAGCCGAGCCGGCTCGACTCGAAATCGATTCGAAAATTTTGATTTCGAGCCGACCCTAAATCGCTCGAACTCGACTCGATATCAGCCCTAACAGATTGCACTTCCAAAATTCAGCAGTCCCCTGGAAGTGAAATCGAGATACTAGTCCGAACAGCCCGCGAAGACGCTCAAACTGCCCCTTAGACAGAGGCTTCGTGAAAATGTCGACAACGTTGTCTTGGCTCCAAACATATTCCACGACAAGAGATCCACCAAGTATTTTCTCCCGGATAAAGTGGTGCTCGATCTCAATATGCTTTGTCCGCGAGTGACAAACTGGGTTTGTAACAAGCTTTAACTCATTTTCATTGTCGCCGCGGAGCAAAGTAGGATTGTGAACCTTTTCATAAACATCTTTCACCAACCTACGCAACCAAATGCATTCCTGAGCCGCCAAGGACGACGCTTTGTACTCTGCTTCAGTGGTGCAGATGGACACCGAGTTTTACTTCTTATTACACCACGAGATCGTCGCTGAACTGCACATGAAGACGAACCCTGACGTCGACTTCCGATCGTCAACATCTCCACCATAGTCGACATCAGTGAATCCATGTAAGCTGAAGCTAGTATCTTTTCCAAACAACAACACCATGTCCGATGTTGACTTGACATACTTTAGAATCCCCTTCACCGCCTCCAGATGAGGCTTCCTAGGCTCTTGCATATAACGGCTCACTCGGCCAACCGCAAACGAGATATTCGACCGTGTAATTGTCAAATACATCAAGCAACCCATCAGAGCCCGGAAGGGCTTAGGATCTGGCAAGATCCTTCTTTCATCTCGAGGAAGTTTCACTCCAACTTCAAGTGGAGTAGTACAGTGCTTCCCATCCACCATGCCGAATCTCTCCACTATCCGCTCCGCATAAACCTTCTGAGAAATCATCACCCCGCTCTTCTTCCTCTCCACTTCAATGCCAAGGAAATGATGTAGCTCCCCCAAATCCTTCATTTCGATCCCGATCGATAGTTCCGCCCTAAGCATTGCCACCTCTCCGTCGTTATTTCCTATCACAATCATGTCGTCAACATACAACAGTACTAGCACATAAAGTCCACCCTTCTTCACAAACAGACTCAAGTCGGAGTCCGAAACATAGTACCCGCAAAACAACAAGTACTTTGATATCTTCCCAAACCAAGCTCGAGGTGTCTGTTCCAAGCCATAGAGGTCCTTCTTCAGCTTACATACATGCTCCAGATGTGACTTGGACACATTTTCGGGTGGTTGCTCCATTAAAATGTCCTTGTCAATCTCGTCGTAAAGAAAACGTTCTTCACTTCGAGTTGCCACAACTTCCAACCTTGGCTTGTCGTCATTACAATCACCACTCGCACAGAAGTCATCTTCGCCACCGGGCTGAATGTCTCCTCATAATCTTCTTCATACTGCTGTGAAAAACTCCGAGCAACAAGGCGAGTCTTGTATCGCTCTATGCTGTCATCCGCTTTCTTCTTTACCTTGTACACCCACTTGCAGGTGACAGGAGTAATGCCATCCAACTTGGGCACAAGGTCCCAAGTATCATTCTTCCTGAAAGCTTCCATCTCCTCTCCCATGACATTTTCCCACTCCTTCACTCCAGTGGCTTTCTCAAAACATGACAGCTCCCGCTCGTCAAGAGGTCTTGCAAAGAAGCACGGACACATACTAACAAGATTACCTTCTATGTAGCGAGCCGATGGGACGATAGTCCTTTTTGACCTCCGCAAAGTCGGACCACTCTCCACCGCTCCAACATCATCACCATCAGCTCCCCCGCCAAAATAATTTGGGGCATTGCTCCCCCTGCTTCCATAACCCGAAACACCTGAACTGGAGCCTGATGAATTAGGAGCACCTGGAGACAAAGACAACTCCAGCGAGGAGTCTTCAGCCACTCTCCCATCACTCCTTCCTTCTCTTCTTCCTCCTACACTCTCCTCCAAAGCAATAGTAGAGGCTCCCTGATATGATATCAGCTCATCAAACACCACATCACGAGAAACAATGAATCAGTGTGTTTGTGGATCCATGCACTTCCACCCCTTCTTCTGCTCGTCATAGCCAATGAATATGCACTTTCGTGCCTTTGCATCCAACTTGGTTCTGAGAGCATCCAAAACATGCACAAAGCAAGTAGCTCCAAACACCCGCAAATGCTTCACACTTGGCTTCTCTCCAAACATCATCTCGTATGGAGACTTTAGCTCAATCAGAATTTGCGGCAACCTGTTGATGCATGCATCGCACAAGCCATTCCCTCCGCCCATAAGGCTTTGGGTATGCCCTTCGCATGCAACCAACACTTGCACGTTTCTGCCAAGTGTTGAATCTTCCTTTTCGCCACTCCATTTTGTTGTGGAGTGTGAGCACAAGATAACTCCTGCCTGATACCATGCTTCTTACAAAAAATAGAGAACTCATTAGAGGTAAACTCCCCTCCGTTGTCTGTTCTCAGCTTCTTTATCCGCAATTTCAGCACTCCTTCTACTTTCTCATTGAATTCCATAAACTTCCTAAAGACCTCTGACTTCTCTTTCACGAAATACACCCACGTGTATCGAGAAAAGACATCCACGAGTACAATCATGTACCGGTTTCTTAAATATATGGGTGTGGCGCACGGTCCCATCAAGTCACCATGAATGCACTCCAATAGCGCATTGCACCTAGAAAGAGACCTGTCAAATGGGAGGCGACGTGCTTTCCCAAATTTTCATCCTTCACAAACATGACTGTCACCAAACGAAGATAGGCTAGGTAAGTCTTTCACAAGACCTCTTGCCACCATAGCCTTTAACTTGCCCATCCCCACATGATCTAACCTTTCATGTAAAATAACTGCACTATCATTTGTCTTCATCTTGTTCACATGGGAATTTGTAGAAAGAACAAACAAGTCCTTCACACGCCACCCGGTGTGAGTAATATTCGCCTTCACAAAAGAGAAGTTCTGCAAGAACTTTACCTCCTTTGGCCCAAACAGAACATGGTAATCTGTATCTACTGCATTGGTTACCGAAAATAGGTTCTTCTTCATCTCCGTCACATGATAAACACTCTTAAACTTGAGTGCACTTCCTTCACTGCCCAAGGTGATTTTCCCCTCCATCTCCACTGCATGCACAGAATCATCCGTCGTTACAATAACATCATTCCCTTCGTACATGCACCTAAAGGAAGGAGAACTTTGATTCATCGTCGGTGAGGTGATGACCGTACCCAGAATCAACAATCTAATCATGCTGAAAATTTATGGAGGTCAAGACATCCACCAACGTCGTCGTCATCTCTGCTAAGAAGCAATTCCCCCATTCCTCTTCATCTTTGGGTCCCTCTTCTTTCTTCGCTACATGCCTCGACTTCATATTCACCTTGCAATCTCTCTTAAAGTGACCCGACTTATTGCACCTGAAGCATTTGAGCCCCTTCTGCCCTCCATCAAACCTTGGAGGAAACTTGCCTCCATCTCCATGTGATGAGGTAGAAGATCCTTCTCCCATGTTCTTCTTCCGCTTATCCCACTTCTTCTTTCCCGAGAATAGGACTTCACTTTCTCCCCCGAAGATAGAACAACCAGACATATGTTTTGCTAATCTCTCCTGTGAGGCCATCAAATTCTCCAACTCCAACAAAGATGGCTGAGTAGCCCATCCCTGCACCGAAGTAATGAATGCCACATACTCCTTCCGCAGACCGCGAATAATATGTCGCTTCAACTTGGCCTCGGAGATCAGCTCATCCGGATCCAAAGCCGATTTCTCCGCGCAAAGATTCTTCATCTTCAAAAAGAAAATTGAAACAGACAGCTCTCCTTGATTGGCCTTCGCCGACTCATTATCCAAGAACTGCAACCTTGCGACATTCTTCTTGTTGAACAATCCATCCAATGACTTCCAAATCTCCGAAGCAGATTTGCACCCAATGATGTGACCAAACAAGTCTGGAGATATTGCCCGTTTGAGCGTGAACTCAGCCTTCGCATTCATCTTCTTCCATGTTCTGACCGCCGGACCGTTGTTCCCGGGCGCAACAACTTCCTCATGTTCATCACCGCCAACAACCCCCCATAAATCTTCTCCCAGCAAATAGCTCTCCATACATGATTTCAACTTCTTATAATTCGTCTGTGTAAGCAACTCAATACCAAGACCCATAGAATATCCTCCTGCACCTTCCATTCCGGTATACCGATTTTCTTCACCAAAGGAACTTAACAATCACTGCTAAAACCTTTGAAAGCTCTGATACCATGTGAAAAATCCTATGCCCAAGATGTGCACAACCACCAGAAGAAAACCACCAGAAAAATAATGCAGGAGATGCTTGAAATAAGGAAAATAAGTTCGCTACACCACACAAATAATTAACCGGACATACACTGAGACATACACAATTGTATGGTTCTGTTGAAGTCCATAAGAAATGACAAACAAAGAATCTGAAAGATACAGAACAAATAAACCTCTGAGATCTTCATCACCCTCCACGGCCTCGTGGGAGCAAAATTCATGAACCACATGACAATGAACTCCTTGACGAGGGCAACACCGTAGAATCAACAATCTCTAGAGACACAAATTTACGTGGTTCACCTCAAGATAGAGACGCAACAACCCATTTTTCACTAGATTAAGAACATAGGCTGTAAGATAAAGTGTGTGAATGTCTTAATTTCATAATGATCTAATTTCTAGAACGACAAAGAGTTTATATATCACTATGTACATTTACAGGAAGTGTGCGGACCCTGTTTGTCGACATTAGCGCCAATCGCCATCTTTGGGTTAAGATTCGAGGCATATAATTAACACAACTAATAGATGAGAAGTGTTATATATAAATAAAGCGATGTTATCTGCAGATAGTTATTGGCTATATGCAGGTCGCAAATACTGATTAATTTCTTTTCTTAAGATACATGCAGGCCCGCATCTTGCTTGCGAAACTCCAGTCCACGACGATAAGATCACCTATATCCCTTTCTCCAATGGAGATGACGATGGATCCACCTCGTGAAACTTGAAGTCCTATGCAACGGACCTTGAGCTCCTCGGTTCCCAACATATGGACACAATCATCTGCCGCCTCTCGAACGGCGGCCCACGAGCATGGAATCTCCTTCGTTCAATTCTGGATCCAGCCCACCACCATTCTCGCCATCTATTACCACTTCTTCCATGGATGGCCACCAATCCACGGTCTCCGCCCACAGTAATGATCCCACCTTCCGTCTCACTTTACCAAACCTGCCGACACAAAATTTGGAAGACTCGCCATGAAGGAAAGCACTAGTAACATCTAATTGATGTAGAGGCCAATCATGAATGACAACTAATGAAAGTATTAGTCAGACGGTAACAATCTTGACTATCGAACTGAATGTTTCATGATAATCCAATCTTGCATGTTGAGTGTATCCCTTGGTCGCTAATCGAGCTTTAAATCTTTCAATAGTCCCATCTGATTTCAACTTTATTTTGTATACCCATTTACATCCTATAGGTCTTTTTTTCTGGAGGCAAATCAGTTAATTCCCATGTGTTGTTGAGCTCCAGGGCATTTAGCTCTTCATGCACGACAACCTTCCAACGAATATCCTTAATTGCCTCTTGGTAATATGTGGGTTCAAGTTGAGAAGCAAGAGAACAAAATAAATTTTGATAGCCATGTGAAAGATGTGAATATGTCAAATTGGAAGAAAGAGAATATTGAACGAAATTGGATTTCAAAGTAAGACATATGTAATTTATACGGGATTTTCTTGAGTTAAAACAATGGAATTAGAATTGAGATGATTGGATGAGATATGGACATCACTAGTACTAGTAGAAGAATTGGAAGATGAAGAATAATGAGTAATAAGATCATCAAAGAATGCTTGATCACCTTGAATGAGCAAATGATCAAATGTAGTAGAGTGGGTAACTGAGAAGGGGAATAAAGTTTCATAAATAATAGCATCCCTTGAAATAAGAAAGGAATTTGTTGCTATATCATAAAGCTTGTATCCTTTTTGAGCAATAGCATATCCCATGAAAACACAAGGTTTGGAACGAATAGAGAATTTAGCTTGCATAGGTAAAATTTTGGCATAACAAAGGCAACCAAAAACTTTCAAGTGGGTAATGATGGGTGATTTCTTAAAAAGGATATCAAAAGGAGTCTTTTCCTTTAAAAGAAAAGGAGTTCTATTAATCAGATAAACTGCCATTTGAACACATTCACCCCAAAAATGAATAAGAAGATGAGATTGAAACATAAGAGCCCGAGCCCCATTCAATATGTGTTTATGTTTGCTTTCAACCAATCCATTTTGCTGTGGGTTATATGCAACAGAACTTTGGTGAATAACACCTAGGGAAGTAAAAAACTGAGAGCATGATGTGGAAAAGAAATCCATAGCTCTATCAGTTCTAATGATCTGTATTTCAGTTTTGAATTGGTTTTTAATATATACAAAAAATATGTATAAGAGGAAGAACTTCAAGCTTGGTTTTCATAAGAAAAACCCATGTGGCTCTTGAATAATCATCAACAATAGTAAGAAAATATCGTTCATTGGAATATGTAGGGGTTTTATCCATATGTATCAACTCAAATATAGATTTTGTGGTATGAATTCTGGGAGGAAAAGGTAAACGAGAATGTTTTGCTAAAGGGCAAATAGGACAATGGAAAGAAGTAGTACGAATTTACTTCCTACTTCAGGTAAATGTTTTAGTCTAAGTGAAGACATGTGCCCCATTCGAGAATGCCATAAAACATAATCATGAGAGACAAAACAACTAACAACTTTAGTATAAAAAGAGGATTATTATTTTGATGAGAAATAGTAGCACAATGTTTATCATTCTCAGATGCAGAAAAATTATTACATTAAGATGAAATATAAGAAGCAGAATTAGTCTCACTAAAACAAGGGTGAGTGAAGCACTGTATAGAAGAACTGAGAGATATAGTATCAAGGATGTATAAGCCATTTTGACTCCACCAACTGCCTTGATCTTGCCACTCCAAAGATCCTGAAATAGACAAAAATGAGGATACACAGCAACAAAACAATTGTTGTCTTGAGTGATCTTAGAGATGGAAATAAGATTGAATTGAAAATTTGGGATATAAATGACATTATGTAATGTCATGTTGTAATTTAACAGTTCCCAATTTTTCAACTTGAGCTATGTTGTCAGTATGTAATTCTACAGAAGTATAGGAAGGATCATTGTGGGTAATGAGTTCAAACATTCCAAGATTGTAAGACATATGTTGATTTGCCCCACTGTCAATAACCCACTCCTCTTTTGATACTTCTGTTAAAAGAGAGAACTTCATGCATAACACCTGAAGCTGAAGCTGTGGAAGATGCAATGGTATTATTTGCGATGTGCAGATCTGAGGACTATTGTTTATTGTTTGAAGTTGTGTTGAGCATTTGAAGTATTTGTTGATATTGTTGAGCAGTAAACATGGAAGCTGGACTAACAGGCGGTTGATCTTGAGGAGAATTAGTATGAGCTACAGATTGATCATGAGTGCATGAGGTATGCTGAGGAGTAGCAAAATTGATTGGAATTGGATATTCTTTCTCCTAGACTGTGTCCTCTGGAAGTATGATATCGTCCTCTGCCTCGTCCACGAGAAAATCCCCCTCTAGGAGGATAACCAATAATTTTATAACATGAATCTTTGGAATGCCACAATGATCACATATGATGTCTGATTTTTTATTCTGTTGAGAAGAACTATATAAACCTATTGAAGTATCAGGATTCATGTGTATAAATGGAATAGATCCTTGGGATTCTTCATTGCAAAACATAGATTATGCTTGCTTATTAGTAGGTATGGGCACCATCATTAAGATTTGAGATCTAAGTGCAGCATAACAATCGTTTAATCCCATAAGGAATTGCATTAGTTTGTGTTCTTGAGAATAAACAGAGTATGCTTTGGATGCAGAACATTCACAGTGAGGAAAATTTAGAAGACAATCAAATTCATCCCACATTTGCCTGAGATGAGAGTAATAGATCGTAACAGAGTTGGTGTCTTGAGCATATGAAATGATTTCCTTACAAAGAGCAAAAATATGCGCCCTATTCATGTTGTTGAATTGATCATAAAGATCATTCGAGACAGTTGCAGCGGTATCACAATAGATTAAGCCATTATAAATCTCTTTGCTGACACATTTCAAAATCCAAGAAAGAACAAGAGAATTGCATTATTCCCATTGTTCAAATTGTGGAGAATCAGAATTAGGTCGAGGATGTTTACCATTTACGAATCCCATTTTGCCTTTGCAATTCAAAGCTAATGTCATTGCCTTGCTCCAGATTTCATAATTTTCCGATCTACGTAATTCATGAGGAACAAGGTGGAGATTAGGAACATTGGATAGATGAACATATAAGGGATCATTAGGATCAATTATTGCAGGATTGATACTAGAAGTGGAAGATCCAGAAGTGATAATATTTGGGGCCATTCTTGATTTACGAAAAAATCAGAAGGAATTCAGGAACTTTTTCTTGAAGGAAATCAGAGATTATTTGAAACCTTCTAACGTTTTCTTGAGCGATTTCAATGAGAAATCAGGAGAAGAATGGAGAAATAAGGAAGATACCCGCCTTTCTCTCTTCTCTCTTCACTCAGCATCTTATTCCTTGATAATACTTTACAATACTACCGTGCCCTTTACATAGGCTATAAGCACATACAAGAAATAAAACTAACTAGACAGCTGTCAAAAACATAAATATAAAATAAATATTAACAAGCACTTAATTTTAACAGGGATCTCCCGAACTTTCTCACCATTACCGACCATGATAACATCACCATCTAGCCATACAAAGTTGGCCTGCATATAACATCACTCTACTGTTCATCGTGATCCAACTTAAGTCAGTAATTACAATAAATTCAATTTAATTTTAAACTGAATTAAACCTCCCCCCTTTAGCAATCATATCACCATTCATGTAAATTTGTAAGAGTTGCTTCCTTTCTAAGCATGCATACTCGAATAAAATATAAATTAGCTTTTTTACATTAAATAATATATATCTGTGTGTTGATTTATTTATTGAAAATAAAAATTGCTTCACTCTATATTTTCTAAAAATAATAATATAAAAGGACAAACATAAATAAATCCTCTTTTTTTTGGGAAAAGTGCATATAACATGAACTAAAAAATAAAAAAGGACAACAAAACTACAGCATGTCATCTAAGTCTGCACAAACAAGCTCGGCAAACTCAGTCTGGGTGCTATCAACATCTAGCCATACAAAGTTTCCCCGTAGGGTAAAACGAGCACAGAAATCAGCAACTCTATTGGCCTCACGGTCAATATGCTGGAATCGAAGCTGAGGGAAGCCGCTCAAAAAAGAGAAGTCCTCCTCGCCGTCCACCGTCACACTCCAGTCGCCCTGGCGCAACCCAGCAATACAGTTGTCCATAAGGGTCAAACAGTCGCCCTCCACAATTGCCCCGCGCACCCCATATAAAGAAGGCGGGATAAGATCCTTGAGATTCAAGACCGCCGCCAGCTCCACTCCCCCAGGATCCCAGTGTAACAACGGGGACCCAGCAGCAAAGATGAGAGCACCCCGGTCATCGCGGGCCACCATCCCAAGCACAGAAACCCCGGACGAGGAGAGAGAACCATCCACATTGAACTTTATCCATCCAGGGGGCGGGGGGCACCAAAAGAGTGGTGTCGACAGCCGGTGAGGCTGGGTGGTACCCCAGTGCCCCTGGATTGATAGAGTTCGCATAATGGAGAGGGTCTCAACAATGATCGCCACCATGACAGTGAAGGTCGCCACCTCGCCATGGTGGACCTTGGCGTTGCAGCCACGCCAGGCCTGGTACACTACACAACAAAAAACCCTCACCGGACCAAGCACGCCAGCAGAGGCAGAGGAGAGAAGCTCCTGCGCAGTCTCCCAGCTAGAGAAGGAAGTCATAATGTATCCCCAACGCAGAAGAGCGACCTGAATGGCCGAAAGACAACATCAGTCCGAGATCAGATGGTCTCGGGTCTCCTCAGAAGTGCAGCCCCAAGGACATCCCCGCTCAGCAGTAAGACCCCGACAGGCAAGCCACGCCCGGGTGGGGACCGCATCCCAAAGGAGCCGCCACCAAAACATCCGCTCCCGCGGGTGAAGCTTCAGCTTCTGTAACCAGCTAAATTCCATACAATCCCCGTCAAACTGGGTCATGTAGGCGAGGGAGGCAACAGAATGGCCGCTGAGGTGGGTGCAGAACTCCGGTCTGTCCTGGGGATTAGAGCTGTGGACCGGGATCTGGAGGACGACCTCAATAAGATCCGGCCCAAAAAACTGAGACAGAGCGGAAACATCCCAACCGCCGCCTAGAAGCAAGAAGGCCGAAACCTGGAGCGACTCCAGCGAGCCGCAGTCAATGAAAGTAGGCCACTAGGCTGGTCAAGAATCCAAGCATGCGCAAGCACATCCACAGAATCCCCATCCGTAATCTTCCAGTGAAGCAGAGGCCGAAGGCATTCAACTCCCTTCCTGATGAGCCGCCAAACCGGAGAGTCGCGTCGGGTGATCCTCTCCCGCCAAAGACGGCCAGTGTACCAGGCCAAAACCAAACTGCGGAAAAGGGAGGATCCCGGCTGCATCAACTCCCAGGCGAACTTTGCCCGCAAGGGGCCCTGTCACCTACTCACCCCATGGAAGCCAAGCCCACCCCCGACAGAGGGAGAACTGTTGGAGTTTCCGAGGTGATCTCAAAGCAATCAAGCAGTTAGTCTTACTACCAACGCAATATGAGCATATAGGTCGCACATAAAAGCGTTTGGAGAAGTTGGAGAAAAGATTATGTTGACCTTACTCATATTGGATATGAGTGGAGGATCAATCCTATGACTGTTCAGAATTAAATTGAGAATGTCTTAACGGGGAATAAGTGTTCTTGATGAATTGTCGAAATGGTTTTGACGAATTCTATGGGACTTAGCGAAATTGTCGAAAGTGTTTCGACGAATAGATTTATACTAGACAAAATCGTTGAAAGTGTTTCAACGAGATGTGTCAATTCGTCCAATTGAGTTCGTCGAAATTGTTTCGATGAATACGATACAAATTCGGTGAAGGTGTTTCGACGAAATCATCAAAAGTGTTTCGACGAAATTGTGCCAAATCGTTGAAAGTATTTAGACAAAATATATTATATTCGACGAATGTATAAATCCTGACGGAATTGTTCTATTTACTCGGGTCTGCGGATAACACGTTTTATGCCTTGGGTATAAAATAGGAAGCGATTAGGTCTTCTTTAATCTTATCCTTTTCGCGACTTTTAGAAAGCCCGAAGATGGAAGCGTTCCGATAGACCTCGTCCCCGTCCGCCGACCTTGACCTTCGCCGACCTTCGCTGCCTCCCCTTCAATGGACCTAGCAGTTCGTGGGGACGCAGAGGACTGTTCTTCTCCGACCCATCCCTTGTACGACAAGACATTGAGGTTCTCTTTCACTTGTGTGGATCTCTATAGAGGGGTCGATCCATTTCGGTGCTTGGAACTCAAAGTTCGTCTACCGATTTTCTTCTTGGAGCATCTTGATTGAGTATTGACTCAATCCCATAAAGGTATATCGTATTTTGCCTTCCTAATCTCTAGATTCATGAAATCCGCAAGATCCTTATTCTTTGGGTTGTTCTTGTTGTTTCTTCCGCTGCGCATATACGATAAGATGTCCACTTTATTGTATAGAAAAACCCAACAAGAACAACACTGCTCCCAGCTAACATAGTGCATCCCGCGCTGGGAAGGGGCCCTCTGCCACAGAAAAAACCGTGCCAACCGCTCTATAGACTTCTGGACCGAGCGAGACACATGGCAATGCGTATAGAGGAACATCGACGTGGCCAGGAGCGCCGACCTGACGAGGGTGGCCCGGCCCGCCAAGGAGAGGTGGTGGTTCCCCTAAGCCCGAACCTTCTCCACCACCTTCAGGAGCTGGTGTGAAAAATCAGAGTGTTTCAACTTACGCATAGCCATCAAAATGCCCAAGTAAGTAAACTCTCGGACCCTCTGAAAGCCCAAGCGGCGAGTCAGTATGTTGCACTTCCCCGTAAGGGTGGACTTGCCAAACATGACCATGGACTTTGATCTGTTGATCCGCTGCCCAGTCCAAGTACAATAATCCTACAACAAGGCAAGGCACTAATCCACACAAGACGTGGTGGCATTCGAGGTGATAAAGATGTCGTCGACATAAAGCAAGTGAGAGATCCGTTGGCCTGAAGCCGCAACCAGAACGCCCAATGAGTTCCCCCGCTGACTGAAGGCAAGCGAGAGCAGCTCAGAGCACATAATGAACAGATAAGGGGAGAGGGGGCATCCCTGCTGGAAGCCACATCTCACCTCGATCCACCTCATACGTCGCCCGTTGAGGAGCAATGCAAACTGCGGCCCCTCCACACACTGAAGAATCCAACTAGCAAACTCCACCGGAAACCCAAACATTGCCAGAACCTGCCGCAGCGTCTCCCACGACATCATGTCGTAGGCCTGCTCCATGTCGACCTTCATAGCGAGGAACCCAGTCACTGAGGTCGAGATCGCCAGCCTGTGCACCACCTCCTGGGCGATGAAGCACTGGTGGGAAATAGAGTGCCCGAGAACAAAGACCCCCTACTCCTCATAGATGAGCGAGGGTAGGAGCCCCTTCATGCGGTCCACAATGATCTTCGCCGCCACCTTATAGATGGTCTGACACAGACTGATAGGCCGGAACCGATCCGGCCGAGACGCATTGGGGCACTTCGGAATGAGTACCACCAATGTCTCCTTCCACGCACTGGGCATACGATCAAGAGCAAAGAAGTCGCCAATGGCCCTGCAAACAGAAGTACGCACAATGGGCCAGAATTGGACACGGTTGGCCTTCATGGCCTTGATGACACCCCAAATCTCCTCCTCAGAAACCTCCTTCAGCAACAAGGAGGCCGCCCCGCCATCAAGCCGCCGAGAGGAAGGCAGGAGCGGCCACCCAGCAAGAACAGGAGCCGCACACTCCCACTTCTGATCAAAGAAGTCTAAGAATGCTGCCTCGATGCCCTCCGGATCTTCAACAAGGTCGCCGTTCTCAAGCTCCACCTGAGAAATTTGATTGCCTTGCTGATGAGAGGAGGCTATGGAGTGGAAATAATGGGTATTCGCATCACCCTCGTTGATCCACTGCACCTTTGCACGCTGTTTCCACCAAGTGGCCAACCTAGCATGAATGCTCAGGAGCTCCTTAACCGCCGCAATGAGAGTCTGAGTCTGCTCCTCCGAGATACCACCATCCAAGCTCTCCAGCCGCTGGAGCTCCACAATCACCGCCTCCAGAATCTCCTTTCGAGCACCCAGATCCTTGAGCTTGTTCTTGCTCCAAAAGAAAAGGGCCTGAAGGGTACAACGACACTTTCGCTGCAAGACCTCGACACTATCACTGACATCCGCCTTCAGCCAAGATCGAGACACCAGCTTCCGCACCATCGGGTAAGAAAGCCATGTGTCCTCAAACCTGATCCATCTAGACTGCCTAGCAGCCGACACTTCCCCCAAAGCCAGCAGAATAGCACAGTGGTCAGAGTCAACACGGGGCAAGTGTCGAACCGAACCCAAGGGAATAGCGTCCATTCTCACCGAGTTAAGAAAAACCCGATCCAAACAGCCCAGAACTCGCCCAAGTCCGGGCTGGTTGTTACACCAAGTAAAGGTCGGGCCCGTGAAACCCAGCTCCTGTAGGTCCAGCTCCGCCACAGCCACATCCATCTCCAAAGACCCCTGTGAATAAACAAAGGGACGACTGCCTTGCCGCTCCTCCGACCGCAGAAGGCAGTTGAAGTCACCCCCTACAATCATCGGGAGATCCGGGGTCGCAAACTGTTCCAGCAAAGACCATAACTGCCTCCGAACATAAACATCCTTGTTCGCATAAATGAACACCACCCGCCAGCATCGCTTATCAGGGAAGGTAACATCCCCAATAACACATTGCCTCGAGAGAGAGACCGACATAAACTACACAACGTCCCTCCGCCACAGCACCGCAATACCCCCTGACCTGCCAGCCGACGGTTGATGCACAAAATCCCAATTTCGGCCCGCCAACCGGTCCACATCACGCCGGGAGAGATCTTCCACCATCGTCTCAGACAAGCCCACAAAAGAAACCACCCACCGCAAAATAAGATCTCGGAGAAGATGACCAACCTCCTTCTTCCGAGCTCCCCTACAATTCCACAAAATGAGGCTCGTCATGGACCCCTTGAAGAGGACGCGTCCCCGCCGTCGCTAGCAAGATCCCCCTTCCTTTGCTTGTGAGAAAGAGTATCAACTGACCCGGGGCTAGCAAGCTCTCGGGCGTCAATAGAGCGGTGTGGCCGAGGAGCGGCCAACAACACTTCCGAGCCATAGAGAACCAACTTTGCCCCTAAAACCAGAACATCAGGAGGCTTGCAGGAGAGAGGGAGGGTGACCCCACTCCTAAAATTCTTGCAATGCTGACTAGCATCCCTTTCCACTGCGCATTTTTCGAACAGAGAAGACGACTATAGATCGAATTCGCTTTCCGTGGTGAACTGGTCCATACCTTCTGTGTGTCTCATGTGTGTGGAACCAGGTCTTTTTTGGTTCCAGCTAAACTGAAGTAGGTAGGGTTGGGCGATAAAGGGTCCCCTGTTGCCTATTAGTAAGCGGGTCTTCGTTTCCACCCGAGGTCTGACGGTTTCTGAGAGGGAGGGGGTACCTAACTAAAGAAGAAGAGTGCTTTTCCTATTCTCAGAGTAGGCGTGGATAGCTTTTTGCGGGGAAACTCGCAAGTCAAGTTTGGGGGGAGGCGGGCGTCAACCCAACCTTATGAGTATTCAGACTATAACAGTTCCGATGAACAGTCACTCACTTTTGACAGTTATACGATTTCAGAAGATGATCTAGAATTAGGTCAATCACATTTATTAGAAGTAGACAATAGAGTGGTTGTACCAGCCAAAACTCATCTACGTATGATTGTAACACCTGCTGATGTACCTCATAGTTGGGTTGTACCTTCCACATGCGTCAAATGTGATGTTGTACCTGGTCGTTCAAATCAGACCTCCATTTCGGTACAACGAGAAGGAGTTTACTATGGTCAGTGCAGTGAGATTCATGGAACGAATCATGCCTTTATGCGTGCGCCCGGATACATAGGCTGACTGCTGAGCCCACTCTGGCTCAGCCGCACCACCCCACCCGGGGTCGGGGTGCGAGCCACCCAATAAGCAAGCTATTACAGCGAGCGGCTGGAGCAGTAGGGAGCCGAGGAGCAAGGCAGTAGATAAGATAGAAGAAGGGGCCAGGCTCCCGGTAGAGCAGAGGAGACAGTTAGTATAACGAACTTGAAACACGGAGCCCGAGCGGTCGCCGAGCGAGTGGTTAGTGGCAAATAACGCCCTAGTTGATGGCATTCCTCTCTGCGGCTGGCACTCGAGGAACCACGGGGCACTCTAGAGCAAGCAAGTCTGAGGGCCGCACAAAGACCTAAATTCTCATTCTGAGGTCGAACCGAGGACCTATAGAAGTTGGGGCTACCCCGTCTCCATGTCAACGCAAGAGTGTCCTGAGGGAGGAGTGGAGAAGCCTTATAGTAGCACAAACCTCTTTCTTTTTCATTCTAGGTCATGCAAAGGGGGTCAGTCCAAGATCGTACAGTTCTTTTGAAGAGACAACAGACGCTCTCAACGGTTAGGCGCCACTCACTTTCTGAGTTCTTCCAGCTTCTTCATTCTTTCGTGCCGCGAAAAAAAAAAGAGGCGAGCGATAGCGAAGGAAGGAGAAGGACCTGCTACGACAGAGACTACTTATCCTCTTTACTACGCGCCTAGCCATCTGTGACTAGTCCGGGAAGCCTAGAATGATCAAGATGAGGCGCGTAGCGAAAGAGAGAAGGGCGGGTAGGGCTTCTAGTCTCCCCCTCTTCCCAGTCCAATATAGATGGGAGGGGCCGACATCAGAACATAAGCTTTTCTGTTGCTTCGCACCTTTGTTTGAGGGTGGGGCCGCCCTCCCTCCCTCCTGCCAATCCAGCCGACTCTTTCCCACGTTATCCATAAGGCTTCTCAATTCTTACGATTCCCGTGTTTTATATTTTCTTTGGTAATATATTTGTGACACTCCTAAAATTTATAATAAAAAAGACGTATGAACTATGAAGCTCCCGCAGTTTTCAAATAAATATTTGAATTTTCAACATAATATCTATTTAAAATAATAATAATTTAAGTGAGTTATTTTAATTTGAAATTTCATTTTAACCACTCAATAATTATATTGTGTTTACTTTTTCAAATTGAAATTATCCTTATCTGATAAAAGTATGAAGAATAAAAAATTTCAAGTAGCCGTGAACATAAAGCCCGATCGGGCCGGCCTGGACCGGGCCTGATCGGGCTTTTTCCTGTATCGGGCCGGGCCGGTCCTCCCCTAGAATCGGGTCAAATACAAAATTGAAAATACAATTGCTCGATTTAATCATCTTGTAGATTCAACGCGTCCATTTCGTCTTCTATCTCCTCCGAGCTATCCTCCAATGCTGTTATGTGTTGCTTCCTCTTTAAACTGTCCAAGTAGTCCTTGTAGCATATGCAAATCTCCAGCGAATCTTCGTTAAGCCGGCTCCTCCGCTCGTTCAAAACTCTGCCACTAAGAGAAAAAGCGGACTCCGAAGCTACTGTACTAGCTTGCACAGTTAATAAATCACGGGCCATACATGCCAAAACAGGATAGGTATTAGCTTTACCTTTCCACCAATTTAAGAGATCGAAGTTTTCGATCTCGTCCGAACTCATAAAATCGCTAAATTGAGTTTTTGTGTATAATCCTAATTCATCTAAACTACCAGATGTGCGCGCTTTTTTCCTAGAAACTAAATCTAAAATTTTATTTTTAAGACTATCCTTCGTTTTGGGTTGCGTTATTTCTTCGCGGGGTCGTGACCCGTATAAGTTATTGTAATAATTATAACTTTGCGTAAAAAAATTAGTAAAGCTTGTAGTACTAACCGAGTCATCCTCATCATAATTTATATTTAAGGTTAGATTAATATTGATTTCGTCGATCAAATTTTCTACGCCTTCTACGTTAAGTAGCGGATTTAAAGCGGCGGCGCACGAAACCATAGGCGATATTTCTCTATAATATTTTAAAATTTTTTCTTCCATTATTTTAATTAAAGGAGCTCAACCTTGGTGTTGCCTATAATAACTAAATCTTTCTGTGATATGTACGAAATGTTCAATTACTAATGCGCTCGTTGGATAATACACTCCAGATAAAGAAACGGTGGCCCTATAAAAACACTTTAGTAAATCTATATAATGTTATATTATGGTCCAATCAGTTTCACCTAAACCGTGTTCAATATTAAGTAAACTATAATATTCCATTAGAAGATCTTTTTGTAGAACGACTCTTTTTAATATTTTATAGGTTGAGTTCCATCTAATAGGCATATCTAATTGTGGTTTCAAATATTTCTGATTTTGTGCTTTACAAAATTTTCTAAAATCTTGAGCTCGTTGTTTAGTACAATAAATTGATTTTAACATGTCGCGAATTTTATTAATATATTGCGACATTGCTTTTAAACTATCCTGTACCACTAAATTTAGGGCGTGACAAACACATCTAGTATGAAAAACGTGTCGTTGAGAAATGGTTTTAAATCTCGTTTTAACAATTCAATTGCGGCGCTATTATTGGAGGCGTTATCAAGAGAAAAACAGTATTTTATCGTTAATTTTAAATTCCCGCGCACATTTCATAATAACTTTATATAAAGCTATAGCCATGTGCGGGAATTCAAAACCTGTAAAACATATTACACGTTTATTTTGCTCCCACGAAATGGAATCAATCCAATGACAAGTGATGCAAAGATAAGCTAATCCTAAATTTAAATTACTCGTCCAAACGTCGCTCGTTAGACTCACACGTCCTTCGAAATTTTCAAAATACCTAATTAATTCTTGTTTTGCTTCTAAATATAACCTAATCGTGTCGCGCCTTAAAGTAATTCTACTAACCTTTTGGTATTTGGGCTGAAGCCCCCCATGTATGTACTTTGTGCCGTCGTCATTGTCGAAGACGCTGAATGGCAGCCCACGTTTGATGACGAACTTCGCCTGCAGCTCTCGCTGTCGCATTTGATCGTACGTCCAAATCTGTCCGGCACCAGAAATTTGGGCTTGACTTGACTCGGGAGGAGCTTGTTTCGACTCGCAAGACTTCTGGTGTCTAACGAGCGTCGAGTTGCCGCTGATGGATAACAAATTCGAGCACATCTTGCAGCGCGCTTTTCTTTCGGTCCCGACTTGTACCATCTCGAAATGCTCCCAAATAGTCGCTCTGCGGTTGTGCTCCACCACCGAAGCCGTACTTTGGGAAGACGACGCTGGAGTTGTGGAGGACGACGTCATTGGGAGAGCTAAGAAAGAGAGAGAGAGAGGGATGGGGTGTGAGAAAAGAGAGGGGAGGGGGGTATTTATAGGTTTTTTTTAATTAAAAAATTAATTAAAAAATAAAAAAAAAATTAAAAAATAAAAAGAAAAAGAGCAGCCAACGGCTCTCTTGAGAGAGAGCCGTTGGCTGCTCTGCTGCCATGTGGCAGCCATGCTGCCATGAGCCTAACGGCTCTAATAAGAGCTAGGCCAAACTGGGGCCCTTTCAGGGCCCCGGGTAAGGGCTCGGCCCGGTTCGGGCCTGAACCGGGCCGGGCTCAGGCCGGCCGGTCAGGCCCGATTTTTTTGTTCACCATTAATTTCAAGTGTCCCTTTAAAAATGGTAGAAAATTTATAAATCTTTTCTACGAAGTTTAAGTGATGCTAAACATAATATATCCAATTTTTTTATTTATTAATGTTACATAAATGTATTAATAGCAAATAATTCAATTTTGATCTATAATATTTGGGCGATGTTACAAGCAAATTCATTTTCGCTTTTAGCAAACCATTACTACTAGCAAATTCAAAGTTTTATGAATAGCCGATTGAAAACCATTTTGCTACTTGCAAACCACCATAAAAAATAAAATAAAAAAGATTTTAAATCGCAGAAGAGCAAAAGAGTACTTCATACATACTTATAAAAATTGATGCTAATTGATCTTAGACCAAAATTAAATCAAAATCTTGGATGCACCAAGCCAGAAACTGAATATGACTTCTAATTAAACCAAAATTTATGCTTTAAACAAGTTTATGCAGATTTAACTTCATACAAACATCCAACTCGCTCAGAGAATGTGAAAAAGTCTCTCTTAGACCTAGTTCGTGGGTTCCCATATCAAATTGTGAGGCAACATAGAAAAAGAACAACATGAATCCACCACTTCTATCAATGATTTTAGTTGAAGCTCGCAGTGCTTCCCACCAGAGATTCCAACTACCTGTTGGAGGAGAATCTTGTAGGTACTAGGGATAGGAATAAGGCAGGGCAGATGATTGCCAAATAATGAGGAATAAGGCTGAACATGACTGAGACCCGCCCCTAAAACGGAGAAGGAAGTAGGGCACCGGCACCGAAAGGGAGGGAGAACCGGCGATCGGGAGATTCAGGGGCCGCCTAGGTCGGGAAGAAGAGAACTTGAGGCTTGATCAGGAGAAACTGCGAAGGCGCTGACACCGGAAGGAAGGAAGAACGAGGGATCTAGAGATTTAGCCGCCTAGCTAGGTCGCGTGAAGTGGAGAAAGTCATGATAGCTTCGCTCGATCGAGAGAATAGGCGGAAATGAGTGGGCCGGGTTTTAGGGTGTGGTTTGTTAGTAGCCAAATTAGGGCTTTGAAAAAAATCCGAAAATAATAGATATGTTGATTTGCTAACAACCAAAATGTGTTTGATTGTAACAGCACCTTAATATTTTCGATAAGAGTTATAGTTTTAGTAATTTGATTTATTTTTAATATATTATAAGATAATGTTTGCCTTGTAAATATAATTATATGTAGCGTATTTTGAAATTCTTATCTTAAATTAGATAATATAAGAAAATATTACAGGAGCTGCCAAATATGCCTTTGAAAAAGATGTATCTGGTACAAGTTAAAATTTGAGAAGAGTATTATAAGGCAATAATTTCACCAGCAACATTGTCCTCTCTTTCTCTTCTCCTATGAGAATTGACTATAGCCATTTGATACGTCCGCATATTTTGGATCGGACTGGCAGTTAGTGGACGGTTCCCAAAATTCCACTAACCCCACTCCCTCCATGACCGGTCAAATCTTTGACCGGGCAAACTTCTCTTTCCTATGTGGCAGGCAAACGGCGTAACCGCCACTCGGCGTAACCGCCCACTCGGCGTAACCGCCACTCGGCGTAACCGCCACTCGGCGTAACCGCCCACTCCGCATAACCGCCACTCGGCGTAACCACCCACTCGGCGTAACCGCCACTCGGTGTAACCGCTCACTCCGAATAACCGTCACTCGGCGTAACCGCCCACGACGGACAAACCGCCAAGCCCAATCCGGGCTAACCGCCGCCCCCTCTCTCTCGAGAGGGAGGCCGGACACCGGGCGCCGCCCCTCCCTCAAGGGGACCGGCCGGCCTTGGCCAACCCCTCCTTGGAGGGGATCGGTCATGGCCGCCCCTCCTTCGAGGGGGCCGGCCGCCCCCTCTTTGAGGGTGACGGCCTCGGCCGTCCCCTTGGAGGGGGCTGGCCGCCCTCTCCCTCGAGGGGACCAGCCGCCCCCTCCATGGAGGTGGTCGGCCATGGCCGCCCCCTCCTTGGAGGGGGTCGGCCCGGCCGGCCGCCCTCAACTTGAGGGGGCCGGCCTTGGCCACCCCCTCCCTTGAGGGGGGCCGGCCGCTCCCTCCTTGAGGGGGCCGGCTCCGGCCGCCCCTTTCCTTGGAGGGGGCCGGCCGCCCCTTTCCTTGGAAGGGGCCGGCCGCCCCTTCCTTGGGAAGGGCCGGCCGCCCCTCCCTCTTCGAGGGAGGAGTCCGGCCGCCCCTCCCTCCTTGAGGGAGGGCGGCGACCGGCCCTTCTTCCCCGCGAGGAAGAAGGCCGCCGCCACCGCCGCCCATTTTTGGGATTCCGACGGTGGCCGGCGTCGCCGCTCCGGCGAGATCGCCACCCGGCGGTTACCAAACCGCCCGATCATGGAAGGATCACGTATGGGCCGTCCGATCATCCTCTTTTTCTATTTATTTAATTACTTATTTATTTAAAAATGCTAACCGTACACCATAACTACCGTAACCACCTCCGAATCCTATAAATAGAACCCCAGGGGTCTTCATTAGGGGGATCGGATTTCTCTCTCTCTGAAGGAACTCTGCCTCCGGAAAATCCTCCAACGGACTCCGACCGTTCCGCCGAAGTGAGCGTCGTCCGTTCCGCGGAAGTGATCGCCGTCCGTTCCGCTAAAGCGAGCGTTGTCCGTTCGCCTCCGACGAACGCACTTGACTCCAGCATACACGCTCTCCCAACGTGCAGCGAGACCCCTGAACAAGGCAAAGCTCGGAGCATCAGCGAAGCAGTCATCATCCAAAAGCACAATTCTACAACCGAAGGGTCCAACACTTAGAATATTTTCCCGAGTCACTCAGCATCGTGAGAGGTGGTCTGTCACCCTCCGAGCATCTCTCTCACTCAAAATTGTAAAGAGGCGCGGCCTGTCGCCCTCTCCTTCTCCGAAAGCTGTAACCTCCCGGGAAGATAGTGAAGTTCGGTCGGCACCGTCCCGACAACGTGATTTTTCACCCCGTCTTGGGGTTTTCCACGGTAAAAAGTCTCCTTGTCCATTGCCGTCTACATTGACTGTTTGCGCGCGCCGGCTTGACTCCTGAGCTAAGGCGGTCGATTTAGACCGGACTGCGGAAGAGCCGTGTGCGACCCGCAACAGTTTGGCGCCGTCTGTGGGAGCTCGTTCCCAAAAGCTCTAGAATTCAGAAGACAGTATCCCAGCACAGTGATACTCGTGACTGTCGGCAATGACAAGAGCGAACACCAGACTCGCGCAAGGAGAATTAAGGCGCGAGATGGGGGAAGAGCAGAGACTCGGGGGGGCATCATGATGAAGACGTGCACCGCCCTATTCACGGCACATCCCCGCTAGCGGAAGTGGTCCTTGAAAATCCAGTTCCGCCCGAGTTCAGTCTTCCAAGCCTCGGCACATACAATGGGCCGAGGGCGGTTGGGGAAAAAGTCGAAACAATCACAGGACCTCCCATCCTGGCAGATCATGTTCTCACCATAGTAAAATCAAGCAGGGAACGCAAGGATGAGAAATCGCGACAGGACACCAGTATCACCTTCGGGAGCGAGGACTTCGAAGGACTAATGCTCCCCCATCAAGATCCCTTGGTCATCATCGCAATAATGGGAACCCCATGCTACAGCATAAAGAGAATTCTGGTAGATATCGGAAGTTCGGTCGATGTACTGTGCATGAAGACCCTGCAAAGCATGAAGCTCACTAGAGAGCACCTCAGCCCCGCGGCAGGACCCGTTTATGGCTTCGACAACCGCCCGGTAGAAGTACAAGGGACAATAATGCTTCAGGTGACAATGGGGAGTTTCCCCAAGCAAGCCACTCACAACATCCTGTTCGTGGTCATGGATGCTGACTCTGCCTACAATGCCATCTTCGGGAGGCCCCTTCAAATCATATTCGGGGCAATCCCCTCCATACCACATCTCTCTATGAAGTTCCCTACTGCTCATGAGACCGGAATAGTCCGCGGGAACCAAGGAGCAGCACGCAGTTGCAACTTCAACCAAACTCGAAGGACTACAGGAGCTGCCTTGAACATCGACGACTTCGACTTACGCGACGAGGCGGCACTGCAACGTGCCTCTCCGGTCGAAGGACTTGTCAGTGTCACGCTATCCCACCAGGATCCATCCCGGGTGGTAC
Source organism: Dactylorhiza incarnata (assembly GCA_033032865.1). Lineage (NCBI taxonomy): Eukaryota > Viridiplantae > Streptophyta > Magnoliopsida > Asparagales > Orchidaceae > Dactylorhiza > Dactylorhiza incarnata. The sequence goes on from JAWHQI010000281.1 coordinate 3,308,556, forward strand.
AAATTGGATCCCTCCTAACGCAGGAGGAGCAGAAGGAGTACATAACCTTCCTGCGTGCCAACGTCGACATTTTCGCATGGGGCCCGGAGGACATGCCAGGAGTAGATCCAAGCATCATCGCTCATTCTTTAAATATTAACCCTGCGTGCAGGCCCGTCATTCAGAAGAAACGGAGCTTCGCCCCGGAACGCCTTCAGGCCATTGAAGAGGAGGTGAAAAAGCTCTTAGGAGTCGGATTCATCCGGGAAGTAGAGTACCCCACGTGGTTGGCAAATGTAGTCCTGGTCAAAAAGGCCTCCGGAAAGTGGAGAATGTGCGTGGACTACAACAACCTTAACCAGGCATGTCCAAAAAACAGCTTCCCCCTCCCTCGACTCGATCAACTCGTCGATGCCACTGCCGGGCATCAGCTTCTCAGCTTCATGGACGCATACTCTGGCTACAACCAAATCCGTATGAATCTGAATGATGAAGAACACACGGCGTTCAGGACAGATAGGGGGACATACTGCTACAAGGTGATGCCATTTGGACTAAAGAACGCAGGAGCCACTTATCAAAGACTGATGAACAACGTCTTCAAAGATTTGATCGGGCAAACGATGGAAGTATATGTGGATGACATGTTAGTCAAAAGCACTCTCCACAGTAATCACCTGTAGGATTTGGACAAATGTTTCCAACTCCTCTGCCGTTTCCAAATGCGGCTCAACCCTAGCAAATGTGCGTTCGGAGTAACGGCAGAAAAATTCCTGGGTTTCATGGTCACACAAAGAGGGATCGAAGACAACCCGGAGAAAATTAAAGCATTGGAGGAGATGACTCCGCCACGATCCATTAAAGAGATCCAGAGGTTGAACGGCAGGATCGCCGCCTTATCCCGTTTCCTGGCACGGACCGGGGACAAGTACCTACCCTTCTTCAAGATCCTTCGAGGAGCCCGCAACTCTGGTTTCCAGTGGACTGACGAGTGCCAGAGTGCCTTCGAAAACTTGAAGAAATACTTGGCATCTCCACCACTTCTGTCGAAACCAATTCATGGGGATATCCTTTTCATGTACTTGGCAGGGTCTCCCACCGCTTTCAGCTCCGTCATCATCAAGGAAGAAGGAGGTGTCCAAAGACCTGTATACTACCTCAACAAGATTCTCACTGACACCGAGACAAGATACCCCACGACAGACAAAACGGCGTTGGCTCTCATCTTCACAGCCAGAAAGCTCCGACCCTATTTCCAGGCTCATGCCATCAAAGTCTTCACACAACTACCACTCAAGGCAATCCTCCAACGGCCCGAAGCCTCAGGAAGGTTGGTAAAGTGGGCTGTGGAGCTAGGGGAATTCGACATACAGTTCCTCCCAAGGCCGAATATAAAGTCGCAAGTCCTTGCTGACTTCGTCGTGGAAAGTACAATTCCACTAGAGAGGACACAACCAGATTTCGCAACCAAAGACTGTTGGGTCCTATTTGTAGACGGAGCTTCAAGCGCGGACAGCGCAGGGGCAGGAATCCTGCTAATCAGCCCCGAAGAAATAACCCTGGAGTACGGCCTACGATTAAAGTTCTTAGCCACAAACAATGTGGCCGAGTACGAAGCGCTGATTGCCGGGCTACGACTCGTCATTGGCCTCAATGCCGAAAACCTCACCATCTACACAGACTCACAATTGGTGGTGTCGCAAGTAGAAGGGGACTTTGAGGCCAAAAGCGAGCAGCTGGTACTGCACCTGCGTTTGGCAAAGTCGCTCCTCCAGAAGGTCCCGACCTACCAAATATTGCATATCCCCAGGGAGCAAAATGCACGGGCAGACACACTGTCAAAATTAGCAAATTCAACCACCAGGTACCAGTCCCGTCGGAGGAGGATCGAAGAAATCGCAGTCCCAAGCATTCAGGGGCCGTGGGAAGTTACAGCCATAGGACAGGCAGGCCTATGCTGGATGACCCCCATCAAGGCTTACATCGAGCAGGGAACCCTACCTGAGGAACCTATGGAGGCCAGAAAGCTAAGGGTGAGAGCGGCCACCTTCGCAATCATAGGTGGAGAAATGTTTAAACGTGCATACTCCGGACCATACCTAAAATGCCTGGCAGACGCGGACGCCGAGTACGCATTAAAAGAAGTACACGAAGGAGTATGTGGGGAGCACCTAGGAGGCAGGGCCCTAGCGCAAAAAATCTTGCGCCAAGGATTCTACTGGCCCACAATGAAAAAAGATGCGATCAGTTTTGTCCAGAAATGCCGAAGCTGCCAATTCCACGCCAGTATCCCTCATCAACCGCTTGTGAATCTCACCGCGCTACAAGGGGCATGGCCTTTCGCGCAATGGGGGATCGACCTGCTTGGTCCCCTCCCGGTGGCGTCTGGGCAGAGAAAGTTCATCATCCCAGCAATTGATTATTTCACTAAGTGGGTTGAAGCTGAGCCACTTGCCAAAATCACAGAAGAAAATGCAAAACGATTCGTCTGGAAGAACATCATTTGCAGGTTCGGGATACAAGCGATAATCGTGGCCGACAACGGAACGCAGTTCACAGGACGATCCTTCACTCAGATGTGTGAGGACCTGAAAATCAGTCTGCGTCATACAGTCGTAGCACACCCCCAGACCAACGGCCAGGATGAGGTCACGAATCGTACAATACTAAAGGGGTTGAAAACACGCCTACAAAACATAGGAGGGCAATGGGAGGAAGAGCTCCTTAACGTACTATGGGCGTACCGAACAACAGAAATGACCCCAACCGGAGAAACGCCTTTCAACCTATGCTATGGGACAAAAGCCATAATCCCGGTAGACATCGGAGTACCCGGTGCCAGAGTACAAGCCTTCAATCCGGCGGAAAATGATCAACTGCTACGAGAAAACCTGGACTTAGTTCAGGAGTGCCGGGACGAAGCCGCACAGCGCGCGGCTGTCTACCAAAGACGCATAGCCCGACTCTACGACAGAAGGGTAAAACCCCGACCCATCAATGTCGGAGACCTGGTCCTCTGAACAGTAGAGTCAGCCGGGAAAGGACCTCAAAAGGACAAACTCTCACCTGCTTGGGAAGGCCCTTACGTCGTCACCGCAACGGTAAAACCTGGGACGTACAAGCTACGATCACCAGAGGGCAAGACACTTCCTCAGACATGGAACACAAGCAACTTGCGCCGTTTCTATCAGTAGGCAAAACTCGAGCCAGCTATCTCTCGAATTTACATTGATAGTGCGGGACAATGTAATCTCCAGCAAAACAACTATTGCATATAATGCGATTCTCCTTCCCTCCCACTTCCTCCAAAGTAAAGTAGGCGAGTCGGAACACAGGCAAGGTCGGTCAAAGGATCGCACCTACACCTATCGAAGACGGACGACTGGACCCTCGGTCCTCGTCTAAGACAAGCGACAGGACCCTCGGTCCTTCCTTGGGGGCAAGGGCGGTCAAAGGATCGCACCTACACCTATCGAAGACGGATGACCGGACCCTCGGTCCTCGTCTAAGACAAGCGACAGGACCCTCGGTCCTTCCTTGAGGGCAAGGTCGGTCAAAGGATCGCACCTACACCTATAAAAAACGGACGACCGGACCCGCGGTCCTCGTCCGAGTCACGTGATAGGACCTCGCTCCTTCCTTGAAGGCAAGGTCGGTCAAAGGACCGTACCTACACCTATCATAAAGGACGACCGGACCCGCAGTCCTCGTCTAAGACAAGCGACAGGACTCTCGGTCCTTCCTTGGGGGCAAGGTCGGTCAAAGGATCGTACCTACGTCTATCATAACGGACGACCGGACCCGCGGTCCTCGTCTAAGACAAACGGCAGGACACTCGTTCCTTCCTTAAAGGCAAGATCGATCAAAGGACCGCTACTACACCAAACGCAAATATACGAACAAGGGTCTTTGACAGCAAGCCCGCATCTGCGAAGCTTAGCACTGGGGTAAACTCATGCATTCTTCCGGAAATTTGGCGACTGCATCCGAGAAGCCACTAGCGCAGTTTTTCAAAACACGAAAACACGCGCACACCTCGGACACCCGCGCCAGACAAGCCGACATAAATCCCGCACGCGCCCCGCGAGGGGTCACACACGACGAACGGCGCACACGCGAGCACCAAAGGAATACACCCCAAGCACGGGCTTGGGGCGCGCCTGCCCAGAGCGCACGCTCGCGCGCGGGTGCGCGCCCAAGCGCGCTCACCCAACGCGCGCGCCCATGCGTGGGCGCGCACCCAGGCGCGCGCGCTCACAGGCACGCGCCCGTGCGCGCGCGGGCGCACGAGTACGCGCCCGTGTGCTCGCACCTAGCGCGCGCGTGCGCACCTTGGGGCAGCCCTCCAGGACATGCGCGCATCCGACCTCTCGCACCAGCTGCCCCGTACGCGCCCCATTTTCCTTACACTTCGTTCGGGGCAATCTCCAACTCCCGTCCGGGAAATCCGCCTCCCTCTCCACGCTCCCACCATGAGGAAACCAAGTGGCTGTAGATGGAAGACCTTCTCCTCCTTAGCCGAGCGACCTTCCCGTCAAAGGTCTTGGGGGGCAATTGATACGTCCGCATATTTTGGACCGGACCGGCAGTTAGTGGACGGTTCCCAAAATTCCACTAACCCCACTCCCTCCATGACCGGTCAAATCTTTGACCGGGCAAATTTCTCTTTCCTACGTGGCAGGCAAACGGCGTAACCGCCACTCGGCGTAACCGCCACTCGGCGTAACCGCCACTCGGCGTAACCGCCCACTCCGCATAACCGCCACTCGGCGTAACCGCCCACTCGGCGTAACCGCCACTCGGCGTAACCGCCCACTCGCATAACCGCCACTCGGCGTAACCGCCCACGACGGACAAACCGCCAAGCCCAATCCGGGCTAACCGCCGCCCCCTCTCTCTCGAGAGGGAGGCCGGCCGCCGGCCACCGGGCGCCGCCCCTCCCTCAAGGGGACCGGCCGGCCTTGGCCAACCCCTCCTTGGAGGGAGTCGGGCCAACCCCTCCTTGGAGGGAGTCGGCCATGGCCGCCCCTCCTTCGAGGGGGCCGGCCGCCCCCTCTTTGAGGGGGACGGCCTCGGCCGTCCCCTTGGAGGGGGACGGACGCCCCCTCCCTCGAGGGGACCAGCCGCCCCCTCCATGGAGGGGGTCGGCCATGGCCGCCCCCTCCTTGGAGGGGGTCGGCCCGGGCGACCGCCCTCAACTTGAGGGGGCCGGCCTTGGCCGCCCCCTCCCTTGAGGGGGTCCGGCCGCTCCCTCCTTGAGGGGGCCGGCTCCGGCCGCCCCTTTCCTTGGAGGGGGCCGGCCGCCCTTTCCTTGGAAGGGGTCGGCCGCCCCTTCCTTGGGAAGGGCCGGCCGCCCCTTTCCTTGGAAGGGGCCGGTCGCCCCTTCCTTCGGAAAGGCCGGTCGCCCCTCCCTCTTCGAGGGAGGAGTCCGGCCGCCCCTCCCTCCTTGAGGGAGGGCGGCGGCCGACCCTTCTTCCCCGCGAGGAAGAAGGCCGCCGCCAACGCCGCCCATTTTTGGGATTCCGGCGGTGGCCGGCGTCGCCGCTCCGGTGAGATCGCCGCCCGGCGGTTACCAAACCGCCCGATCATGGAAGGATCGCGTATGGGCCGTCCGATCATCCTTTTTTTCTATTTATTTAATTACTTATTTATTTAAAAATGCTAACCGCACACTATAACTACCGTAACCACCTCCGAATCCTAAAAATAGGACCCCAGGGGTCTTCATTAGGGGGATCGGATTTCTCTCTCTCTGAATGAACTCTGCCTCCGGAAAATCCTCCAACGGACTCCGACCGTTCCACCGAAGTGAGCGTCGTCCGTTCCGCGGAAGTGATCGCCGTCCGTTCCGCTAATGCGAGCGTTGTCCGTTCGCCTCCGACGAACGCACTTGACTCCAACATACATGCTCTCCCAACGTGCAGCGAGACCCCGGAACAAGGCAAAGATCGGAGCATCAGCGAAGCGGTCATCATCCAAAAGCACAATTCTACAACCGAAGGGTCCAACACTTAGAATATTTTCCAGAGTCACTCAGCATCGTGAGAGGTGGCCTGTCACCCTCCGAGCATCTCTCTCACTCAAAATTGTAAAGAGGCGCGGCCTGTCGCCCTCTCCTTCTCCGAAAGCTGTAACCTCCCGGGAAGATAGTGAAGTTCGGTCGGCACCGTCCCGACAACGTGGTTTTTCACCCCGCCTTGGGGTTTTCCACGGTAAAAAGTCTCATTGTCCTTTGCCGTCTACATTGACTGTTTGCGCGCGCCGGCTCGACTCCCGAGCTAAGGCGATCGATTTAGACCGGACCGCGGAAGAGCCGTGTGCGACCCGCAACACCATTAATAATCAATTGTTTACTGTTCGCGAGGAGCAACGATCGTGAATGGGCAAGAAATACTCTTAGGAATATTTTGAGGTCTAAATAGAATCACAAAACAAATCACAGCCCTTCATTTATATCAAAAAGGTCTGCGAATAGCTGTCGGTGGTCTGCATATAGCCCTGCAATGCTTCTCCGCCTTCTCCCAGGCGCTGAAATCACATTTTTTTTACGTTTGTTGCACTGTTCACCGCCCCTCCCAGCAATGATTCCCTTTCCCGCCGCCGCCGGAGCCGCCGCCGCCCTTGCCGGCCACCGCCGGCGTGATCTCCGGACCCTGGCGATCCTAGCGGTGGCCCTGCCGAAGCGCCGCCGGAATAACCCCGGCGGGTTCGACGGGGTCTGGCGATCACACCGGCGGCAGCCGGCAAGGGCGGCGGCGGCTCCGGCGGCGGAGGGAAAGGGAGACGGGCAGACGGCGGGCGACGGTGAACAAAAGTAAAAAAAAAAATCTAGAATTTAGAATATAATACATATATAAATTATATTATATAGATTATACATTATAAATTATAATACAAAATTTAGAATTAGAAATTATAAATTTTGTGTAATATATATTATATATTATATATATTACTTATATAAATTATAATACAGAATTTAGAACAATAATAGATATTTTAATAAAAAAATACATGTACAACCCATATTCTCCGAAGGTAGGAGCCACTCAAAGCTACGTAGGCAGAAGTCAAGGTCAAAAGGTCAACACAGAAGTCAACAGTTCGAGACACCAAGACAGTTAGCCAGCATGAGTAGTAGATGAGTTCGTCGGACGCAGCCTTCCAGAGTTCGTCGAACGCAGCCTTCCATAGTTCGTCGAACGCAGCCTTCCAGAGTTCGTCGAACGCAGCCTTCCAGAGTTCGTCGAACGCAGCCTTCCAGAGTTCGTCGAACGCAGCCTTCAGAGAGTTCGTCGAGCGCAGGAGCAGAAGAAGGCCTATGCTACTAGGGGTGCACTCGTGTGAGTAGCCCGGATACTCGCCAAAAGGTGGGCGACCATAGGTGATACTCGCCCATTTGCCCGGGGAGGTCGCCTCAATGTCGCTAGTCGCCGGGCAGGGGCTGGGCTATAAAAACCCCCATACCCCTTGGTTTTCCTATAAATAGGACCCCAGGGGTACTTGAATTGGCACCTGAACTTGAGCTTTTGGAACCCCCCTCGTTCAAATTCTCAGACCCGTCGACCTTGGCCGTTAGAATGCGGATCGGGCACCTGCTCCTGACATCCATCTGGTAACCCGGTCTCCCGGTCAAAGCTAGACGAGATTCCGCTGCGAAGAGCGCCACGCGCGTCCCGTTCGCCGCTACGCGGTGAAGCGGAATTGAAATCGTGATACTGGACGGTGATCTTCAATTGCCAAAAAGATCTCCTGTTCTTCCATCAAATATTCTGCTTTTTCCCAGAAATTCGGTACTAGCCAAGTTGGTGTCTTCCTCGTACCCTGCTTGGCCATTTTTTGGTTGTGGAGGGGAAGTCTCGCTTGAGCTTCTGGGTACGTGGTGGGGCCTTCCTACCGCAGCACCTGGGGTCCTGTTGTTCTCTTTCCGAGCCCTCTTCGTCGTTGCCAGTCAGACCTTCTCGTCAGACTGCTAGGCGAGTAGCCTCCGACTGCATTGATCCGAATTTTGGAGCTGGGATTTTCCAGGCTTCAACACTTTGGTGCGGTGAGCGTGGATCGTAGCTAGAGGAAGAAAGTTTGGTAGAAAAACGAGATGGTTGTAGTTGGCGACCATGCTGAGGTAGTCGGGAATTCGGCCGGTGGCAGTGAGTTTGTGACGTTGGCGGTCTTCGAGGAATTCGCGCGACGGATAAAAGAATCCTTGCGAGCAGCTCTTAAATCTCGCACGGAAGGAACGGAGACTTCACCTCATCGACCGATCTTGATCGAAGAAGATGCTCACCCTCGGCGAGCAGGGAAGGAGCAAGAAGAGGAGCTGGAGCGACCAAGGAGATCGCAGTTCTACCCGCAGGTCTCGCAAGGAGCAGGTGGAATCCGATTCCGCGAGGAGGAGGAGCAGGCGAGGTATTTCGGTACTCTCCAGGTTAGCGAGTATGGGAGCGATACTCGCCAAGAAGAGGGTCGTCGCCAGTTTGGTGGGAGGAGCCCATTCTGGGAGGAGACCGTTGCCACGCCAGTGCAAGAGGGGCTCAGAGATCCCGCGATGAATTACTTCTCGAGGAGGGACGACCCTATCTGACACCCCCATCGGTTTGAGGATGAAGTCCCCATCCAGACCAGGTCAGACGCCTACGAGGAGCCTTTCGAAAGGGCCAATCAATTCGTCCAGAGAGATGCCTCGAATTGTGGCTTCCTGGACGAGCTCACCAAGCTGACCAGAGAGGAGGAAGAGGAAGAAGATACGGTCCCCATAAGAAGAAAGGAGCCCCAGAAATTGGAGAGGAGGAGGCCAGAAGAGCGCAGGCCGGCAAAGCGCAGGAGAGAGGAACTAGGGAGACAGGAAGTAGGAAGACCCTTTGTAACTCTGGAGCGGCTAGAGGAGGGAGGAAAATACCCAGGGCTGGAGCAACAACCGGGTCAGGGAAGGAGATTCTCCACGGAGGGGAGGAATCGTGGTAGGCAGGAAGGGCGTAAGGAGGAAGGATGCATGAAGTCGATAGTTATTGTCCGTCAGGGGAACAGACGTAACCGGAAGAATAACCGGAGGAGGAATAAGGATCGGGTCGACCAAGGATGTCGAGGAGGGACCAAGGCCGGAGAAGTAGGAGTGATTTATTGAGGAACGGGGCTCAGATCTTTTCGCAAGACGAATTTTCACCAGGTTTATCGCAAGAGTGCCGCTTCGACCTCTCAAGCTCCACCCCCGCTAGAGGAGATCACTTTCTCGGAGGAAGGCATGTTAGGAAATGAGAATCCCTTCCGTGATGCCCGTGTGATTCAAACGATCGTCGAAGACTTCACCATCAACCGAATCCTGGTGTGCAACGGGGGTTCCGTCCGTGTCATTTTTACGTCATTCTCACGAACACGTTTGACAACCTGGAAGTCGAGGCGAGCAGGATGATGGCCTCGGACGGTCCCCTTTTTCGATTTCTCTGGTAAGCAAAAGAAGGCGGACGCGGCAGGAAGATCATCCGCCGTTGGGAAGCTTAATCCAAGACGGGAATGACCCTTCATCATCCACGAGTCATTAGCAACTGGCGGATATCGCCTGCAGAATCACGAAGGGGAGCTGTTGGAAAACTCTTGGAGCGGCGACAACCTAAGAAGGTTTTACTCCTGAGCGGGAGTATGTACATCCCACCCCTGTAATTTTATTGTTCATAAATAAATTCATCACCCCCCTGAAACATGGGGTAGAAAAGGGTTTTTTACATTGACCTCAAATTAAAAATGTGTTTTCAAGTGAAAGAAGGAAAGCATGTGAAGTCGATCTCCATGGCAGGTTGGGAAACGAGCCTCCGACTTGATTCTCGTAAAAACCCAGAACGGATGATGAGACGGTGCCTCGGTAGTTAGTTCCCTTAAGTCCAAGCCTCTACAATGACGGCCGAGATCAGCTCCCCCCTTGCACGTTGGCCGCGGTTCCCTCCGACCGCACCTCTCACCCGACTGGGGAGATTATCAGGAAGAAGTCGTGACGCCGACCTCCTAGCTCGATGATAGGATGATCTACTTAACCTCTCAGGGGACCCTTGAATAAAGGTGTCGTGTACCCTCGAGGGCTAAAAGCCCGTAACAAAGCTATTCGTTTCCAATTATTTCCTCCAAATCGTGTGAGTTAATGTGTTTAAGTGTGCTTAACTCCCCGTTTACTTTTTGAGCAACGTAAACAAGCTGGGTCGGCATTCATCATCCAAGTAGGATGGAGACCTCGGGATGGTGTGTTCCTTTGGAATCTCCCCAACAGTCAGTCCCTACTTGCCAATCTCTTCAACAGCATCAACAATGGCATTAGGATAGAGACCTCGGGATGGAATGATCCTTTGGAACCTCCCCAACAGTCAGTCCCTACTTGCCGATCTCTTCAACATCATCAGCAATGACATTAGGATGGAGACCTCGGGATGGAATGATCCTTTGGATCCTCCCCAACAGTCAATCCCTACTTGACGATATCTTCAACAACATCAACAATGGCAGTAGGATGGAGGCCTCAGGAGGGTGTCCCCTTGGACCTCCCCGCCTGTCATTTCCTATTTTTTGGCCACTTCTCCATTAACATCGAACATGGGGTACAAGATGGAATCTTGGGAGTGCATGCTTCTAAAAGACTTCTTCATATGCAGGTGCGAGTATGCAGATGCGAGTATGCATGTACAAGTATATAGAGGCGAGCATCCAACAAGTGAGCAACTAACGTGCGAGCAAGGTATGATCGTCGTCCGCAGTATCCTATCTCGTCTATGCTTAGTCTCCTAGCGAGCACTCAACCTGTCTCGAGCCTAAGAGCCTACTCGGCGTAATCACAAAAGAGGCAAGCAAAAATCGACTACAAAAGGTGAGCAAAAAATTATATTTATATTCTTTCATAAATACATGCACAAAAAATTCTATACAGCTTGCAAAAAAGAAATGCACGACGACTATGCGTCGTCATCGCCTTCATCATCCTGGTCAGCATCTCCATCCTCGCCATCCTCGTCCTCTGAGTCTTCATCATCGCTAGAGGACGATGAAAGAACTCGCCCAAGGGAAGTAGACTCTTTAGCGAGTAGCGTCGGGATGAGATCCAAGACGGTCAGGTGCATTGCCTCCGGCTTCAGAAGATCTTCCGCTTTCAACCTACTCAAGACCACCTTCCCGGTTGCTCGCGCGATCTCCCGGCGAATGTGCGGCATCTCATCGCCGTGTATCTGAATCTGCTTGCCGACCCTGGAGGAGCCCACCGCCGAAGGTTGTTGCTCGGCAGGCCGAGTTTCCAGCTCGGCGATGCGAACTTGGGCGGCCTCCAAGGTCTGCCGAGTATCTTCCAGCTCCTTCTCCAACTGAGATACCTTCTTCGCCATTTCCACCTCGGCGGCTTGTACAGATGAAGACAACGATAAAACAAACATCGATCGGCGCGAAAGGCGACTATCTCAGAAACCAGAAAGGCGACATGCGAGTACCTCATGATCTTTCCACTTGGCGGCCTCCAGCCCCATGGTGATGAGCTTCTTGCTCTGCACCTTGATCACCTGCTCGTACTCAAGCAGTTTCCTCGCCGTCACATGACCGAGCTCGGCAGCTCGCAGGTAAGCTCGCGAACTCTGATGCGCAAGATACTCAGCTGAAACATCTTGCAGGGATTCGGCATCTGCGCGACCATAGAGAGCGAACATCACGTCGAACGCCTCGCCGGTATCCTCCTAATCCTCCGACCAGGCGGGGAGGTTGGTGCTCAAAGTTACTTCATGAGCTCTCTCAGCCCAAGACACAAGAGGGCGACCATAGGCATCCTCGCTTCGAGTGCCTTCACCGAAGTGCGGATGGCCGCTGGGCTCGCCAGCCTCCGAAGGATTTTCCTTCTCACTCAGGTCCCTCTTGGCGACCTCTTTCTTTCTCGCAGGCTCGCTGGACTTCGACTTCGCCTTCCGCTTCCTAGAAGGCCCAGCATCATCACCGACGACCTCCTGCTCATCACCACCCAGCAATGAGTCGATCGGGACAGGAGTCCCCGCCTTAGGCGCCAAAGGAAGAAGCTCGCTCGGTAAGGAGCGAGTCGCTGCATCAAGACATAGAGCGAAGAGCGTTAAATCATCAGTTGAAGGCAAAGGGGCGAGTAGGATCAATACTCGCTCAGAAAACTACCTTCACCCAGGAACACCTCGGCGAGCTCATCTACTCGCCTCCTCCAGAAAACCACATCCAAGGGACGATTCCGGAAGCTGCCGAGTAGCTTCTCCCTACTCTCCTCCAAATAAGGAGTGACGAAGGCGCTCTCCGCTGACTGGAAGGACGAGCTTGGGATGACTCCAAAGTCGCCTTTGATGACGACTAGTCGCTCACCCCAGCGATGGTTCTTATTCGTCGTGCCAACTAGTGTGCAGACGTGACTGCACAAGAAGACGACGCCCTCGCCTGTAGCGTTAAAGTGGAATACTCGCCGAAAAACGGAGAGATCGAAGGCGATCCTCTCTTCTCGCAAGAAGCAAAGGAACCCCACGATCATCGCCACTCCGTTTGGATTGATCTGGGCAGGGACTATCCCAAAGTAACAGAGGATTTGGCAAAACTCCGCCCACAATGGTAGTCGCAAGCTGACCTCGAAGTGGCGAACAGGGAAGATCATCTCGGTAGGCAGGAAAGAGTTCAGGCGCTCGTCCTCGCGAGGAAGTCTGGCGACATAGCCCGGCGGCAGGTACTTGTCCGAGAACTCCTTCAAGTCCTGCGGCCGAGTAATCGCCTTTTTGAAGGAGGTCACTTTGAAATTCTTCGCATGACTTGCACGTCGGATGGACGTCTCATCAGCCATCAAGAAGCAAAGGAAGAAGCAAGCGAGTATAAAAGAGGCGAGAAAGAGAGCAGGCGGAAGATACTCGCGGGGAATGAAAGATGATCGCCCAAAATGTAATAAATACGTACCCACCCCCTATTTATAGTGGTCAGAGATACTTGGCTTGTCGTGTACGCCGCAACGAGTACGAGTGACGGGTAGCGAGCATAAAAGAAAGTCGCCAAAATCAGCGGCGCGCGTCAAATCAACATCGTTCTTCGAGCGAGTACATGCAGCAGCGTACAAGGAGCTCGCCAAATAGGCGCGACATTCAAACTACTACTCGCAAGACAAAACAAGAAAGAAGATAGAAGAGATTCAGACATCACAGTATGCGAGCAATGAATAAAGGGCGAGCTTTATATACTCTCCACTAAAATTACTTCAATCAAATATTCAACTACAAGCCTTCGCTGAATGGCGACCTAGCGACTAGAAGAAAAAGAAGGCAGAAACTAAAGAGGCCCTTGAGGGTTCGCCTGGGCATCCGGGAGTTGAGGTTGTCGCCCGACCCAACCCATACGACGAGCGCGCCTGAAATGCTCGAAGGCCACTGACATCGCATCCTCCCCCTGCCGCAGCTGTTCCTCCATTCTCTCCAGGCGACCAGCCGAGCCCATGCTCGCACGTATCCCTACGAGCTCATCTTGATGCAGCTGCAATCGATGATCCATCCTGCCGACCCGACGCTCCAAGTCGTTAACAGATTGAAGGCGAGCTTCCGCAGTAGCCAGCCGAGTTTCAAACTCCTCCAGCCGGGACATTCACACCTCCAACTCGGTCATACGGCGCTGAGGCTCGCTAGCCGCCAGGCGCTCGACCCGAGCCTCCATGTCCGCCAAGCGACGATGCAGATCGCTGATCGCCAAGCGCTCCAACCTCGCCTCCAAATCCAAAATGGCGCGAGTAGCCCTCTCTTGGTACTCGCGAGAAGGCAGGTCGACTCCATCAACCAAAGCTCCCACCGGAGTCTGAGCGCGAGATGGGAAGACAAGAAGACAGAATGCATCAATAGGAGAGTATCAAAAAGAAGATCGCACAGAAGTCTGCAATCCAACAAGCTAAAAATACCAGGACGGCGAGTATCATTCCTCGAGCTGCGAGGAGGACTGCGAGATCGCCGAGGAGGGGGGCTCCTTCCTCGGTGAGGAGAGGAGCTATGGTGCCCGACACCTCGCCGGGTGGATTGATTCCTACCCGTTTGTTCCCGGCCGCGAGAAGTGTCTCCTCGGCCGCGACCATCTACTGGTCGCCCTCCTCTCCTTGGAGCGAAGAAACCCGAAGAACCCTCAGCCCCGCCTCGGCGGGAGGATTCTCCCAGGTTCGTTGGAGGAGCAGCAGAAGACGAATGGCGCTGATCGCCCTGAAGCTCGGCAGGAGGAAGGAACGGAGGAGGAGGTGGAAGCCCACCCACAGGCGTCTACTGGATACTCGCCAGCTCCGGTTCTTGAAGGGGCGGTGGCGGTGGAGGTGCGCTACTCGCCAAGGGAGCCCTCTGCTCGCTTGACGGCCTCTTCTCCAAAAAGGAGCTGTGGAGTATCCTAACTGAGCCGCCGCGACGCGACCCCTCCCCGGCTTCAGGCGAGATCAACGAAGATGATCGCAAAGGAAGAGCGACCAAAGGCTCCTCCTGAGCATTTGCGATCGATGAATCTGCGAGTATCAGAAAGCGTCAGAACCTCGCTAGCAATAGGGAAGTCAGCGAACTAACCCAAAACGTGGCGAGTAAATAACATCACCTCGCACAGGTGCGACGTCTGGTGGATTCGGGGCCGAGGTCCCCGCTGTACTCACTTCCGTGGCGACATTTGCAGCAGGAGGATCAGTCACAGGCGAGTCGCCCTCGCGAGAAAGACCTAGGTCTTCAAGCATCTGCTGGGTACTGTAACGGCCCAGCCCCGACCACCACACCAGAGGCCTACGGCACCGCCCCATCCCTGGTGGGCCGGCTAACTGACCGTTAGACGCCTGGCCCCATTGTCCAGGACGCCCGGGCTGCAGCCCGCTTAGTAACACCCCAACCAATCCCTGTAGCCTGTTTCTCAGCTACAGTAGGGTGTTGATGGCGGGTCTCGATCCCCCGCCACCCTTGATAAGAACCTCTTCAAACAGGTCTCATCACCAACTGAGCTGCAGCTCAGTTGGTGATGAGACCTGTTTGAAGAGGTTCTTATCAAGGGTGGCGGGGGATCGAGACCCGCCATCAACACCCTACTGTAGCTGAGAAACAGGCTACAGGGATTGGTTGGGGTGTTACTAAGCGGGCTGCAGCCCGGGCGTCCTGGACAATGGGGCCAGGCGTCTAACGGTCGGTTAGCCGGCCCACCAGGGATGGGGCGGTGCCGTAGGCCTCTGGTGTGGTGGTCGGGGCTGGGCCGTTACAAAAAAGTGTGACTGTCACAACCCGCATTTTCCCAAGAATATAATACATATTATCAGAGCAAGGGGAAAATACGCGTCGTGATGCCACGCCTGCAGGAGACGACTACAGACGCTCAGGCAAACACTCCTTACGATAAATTTATAAAAGACATATATGTGTTTATATTAAAAGAGAAATTTTCATTATTAACTTAAGACCGCGTCCCTCGGTCCGGTGGATCATCTAGTCCACAAGTAGGAAACTATATATACGCAGCGGAAAAATAGGTTTGTTTTTAGCCTACATGAGCATGAAGATGAACATTCCAGAAATAATATGCATATATCTATGTTTAGTATAGTAAGAAAAGATTTTCTATGATCTTCAAAGTACGTGACATTTATTTAAAACCATGATATGTAAGAATGACATTTTTATACCCAAAAGTAACTAATGTTGGTGATGAGACCTGTTTGAAGAGGTTCTTATCAAGGGTGGCGGGGGTTCGAATCCCGCCATCAACACCCTACTGTAGCTGAGAAACAGGCTACAGGGATTGGTTGGGGTGTTGCTAAGCGGGCTGCAGCCCGGGCGTCCTGGACAATGGGGCCAGGCGTCTAACGGTCGGTTAGCCGGCCCACTGGGTGGAGATGGACCGGCCTTGTGAGCCGGGTTGCCAGCCCTCGGTGTGGTGGTCGGGGCTGGGCCGTTACAAAAAATTGCACTTTTTTGTAACGGCCCAGCCCCGACCACCACACCAGAGGCCTACGGCACCGCCCCATCCCTGGTGGGCCGGCTAACCGACCGTTAGACGCCTGGCCCCATTGTCCAGGACGCCCGGGCTGCAGCCCGCTTAGCAACACCCCAACCAATCCCTGTAGCCTGTTTCTCAGCTACAGTAGGGTGTTGATGGCGGGTCTCGATCCCCCGCCACCCTTGATAAGAACCTCTTCAAACAGGTCTCATCACCAACTGAGCTGCAACTCAGTTGGTGATGAGACCTGTTTGAAGAGGTTCTTATCAAGGGTGGCGGGGGATCGAGACCCGCCATCAACACCCTACTGTAGCTGAGAAACAGGCTACAGGGATTGGTTGGGGTGTTGCTAAGCGGGCTGCAGCCCGGGCGTCCTGGACAATGGGGCCAGGCGTCTAACGGTCGGTTAGCCGGCCCACCAGGGATGGGGCGGTGCCGTAGGCCTCTGGTGTGGTGGTCGGGGCTGGGCCGTTACAGGTACCGCCGACTAGAGAATCTGCGATATTCTCTGAAGCAGCGACATCCTTCTTTCTATCTTTCTTCCTCTTCTTCTTTTCAAGCCTTTTCCTCTTCTTGGAATCAAGGAAGGCCTCAAGCTTGGCGTCGCGAGCAGGCTTCCGAGACGGTGACAGCATACCCAGAAGATCGGCCATGTCAGCCTCAACTTCCTCGGCATGAGTGCACGACATCTTTAGCGAGATCAGAAAGGCCGTGCCATCAGAGACCCCTCCCCCTCTATATATAGAGTCCAGAAGCCAGCCATGTGATTGCCGAGTATATCCCAATACTCGCCCAAAGCAGCTCGTCGAATAAGGGTTGGATGATTCTTTCCGAGTAACTGCGTTACTCGCAAAGAGCGGGGATTGTGTACAACCCATATTCTCCGAGGGTAGGACCCACTCAAATCCACGTAGGCAGAAGTCAAGGTCAAAAGGTCAACACAGAAGTCAACAGTTCGAGACACCAAGACAAAGTCAGCCAGCAGGAGTAGTAGATGAGTTCGTCGAACGCAGCCTTCCAGAGTTCGTCGGACGCAGCCTTCCAGAGTTCGTCGAACGCATCCTTCCAGAGTTCGTTGAACGCAAACTTCCAGAGTTCGTCGAACGCAGCCTTCCAGAGTTCGTCGAACGCAGCCTTCCAGAGTTCGTCGAACACAGCCTTCCAGAGTTCGTCGAACGCAGCCTTCCAGAGTTCGTCGAACGCAGCCTTCAGAGAGTTCGTCGAGCGCAAGAGCAGAAGAAGGCCTATGCGAGTAAGGGTGCACTCGTGTGTGTAGCCCGGATACTCGCAAAAAGGTGGGCGACCATATGTGATACTCGCCCATTTGCCCGGGGAGGTCGCCTCAATGTCGCTAGTCGCCGGGCAGAGGCTGGGCTATAAAACCCCCCTACCCCTTGGTTTTCCTATAAATAGGACCTCAGGGGTACTTGGATTGACACCTGAACTTGAGCTTTTGGAACCCCCCTCATTCAAATTCTCAGACCCGTCGACCTTCGCCGTTACTCCCGGTACTAGCCAAGTCGATGTCTTCCTCGTACCCTGCTCGGCCATTTTTGGGTTGTCGAGGGGAAGTCTCGCTTGAGCTTCTGGGTACGTGGTGGGACCTTCCTGTCGCAGCACCTGGGGTCCTGTTGTTCTCTTTCCGATCCCTCTTCATCGTTGCCAGTCAGACCTTCTCGTCGGACTGCTGGGCGAGTAGCCTCCGGCTGCATTGATTCGAATTTTGGAGCCGGGATTTTCCAGGCTTCAACAATATAGATTTTTTTTTTTAAATTTCTAAAAAAAGTAAAAAAAGGAAGGAAAAAAATTAAATATAACTTGGTACGTGCCGTGAGCGGGCGAAGCCCGCTGGGGGCGGGCGAAGCCCGCTGGTGGCGGGTAGGGTACTAATACAGAATTTAAATGTAACTTGGTACATGCCATGGGAGGGCGAAGCCCACCAGGGGAGGGCAGAGTACTGTCGCGTGGGGCACGGGGGCCCGTGCACTCGTATATATATATATAGAGAAATATATATAGGGTTTAGGTTTTATAATATATATTTATAGCCTATGTTTTGTTTCCACCGTTAGAAATAAAAAAGAGTCGCATGGATTGAAATTAGCCGCCCATAGGTCTTGGTGTGGAAGCCGAAGCAGATTTCACGTAACAATAAAAAGATTTAGGCCCCATTTGAGATGGTTTTTTTAGCTCGGTGGTAGCTGGAAAGCGCCACCGCTCTCATAGACCGGCCTGTTTGAGAAAAGTCAGGAGAGGGCTCCAGTCTACCTTTTCAAAAAGTTGACCTTCGACTTTTTCTCCTCCCAACAATCGATGAGTTCTGCACTTTTCCTATATTTGCAACAAATTTTTTTCCACAGTTCCATTTGCAACCCTCCTTTTGCTATCACTTTTTTTCGACCGCCACTGCTCTCTCAAACAGACCTTTAGTGTTACACTAAAGATAAGCACCCACTTATATATTTAGTGTGGTCTAGTAAAATTTATCTCGCGTGGATTGAATGAGTCTTGACCATTTGACGATATTCGACGATATTCACAATATCGTCGTGATGATCTCGACAAAACATACAATGTCGTCTTGAACACATGCCAACATGCTTTATTCAATATTCATAATATCTGTGGAACATTCAGCCGACTTGACCTAACTCCAATGAGTCATAGGATTGGTCCTTCACTCATATCCAATATGAGTAAGGCCAACACAATCCTTCCTCCAATTTCTCCAAATACTATTATGTGCGACCCTATAAGCTCATATCGCGTTGGCAGTGAGACTAACTGCTTGATTGCTTTGAGATCACCATGAGAATACCAACAATTTCTTCTCCCTCACGAAAACTCCCTTCCGCTCCCGTCAATCCTGCGATTTAGGGTTTTCCTCGCCTTCTTATGACGTTGCCTCCCTTCTTCGTCTCCAACGAGGTTGTTCGACGACGACGACCTTCTTCTTCGTTTCCGACGACGACACGCCACTCAGGTATTTCTGACGACGACACCCTTCTTATTCGTTTTTCGTTCTTCGTCTCAGACAATACGTTATTCGTTCTTCGTCGACGACGACGCACCGCTCAGGTATTTCCGACGACGGCAAGGTTGTTCGATCTGTATTAATGCATTAGTGAAATACCAGTATTTTTAGGGTTTATCTCGCCCGCATTTTTTTTCATTCTTTGTCACCAATAAACAATCTTCCTGAGAGTAATACACAGATAAACAATCGAACATTTAGTTTAGATTTCTGTAGGTTTAGAAATAAACTTTTAGTTTAGAAATACACTAAGTTTCCCCTGTTTGGAGGGCATTATTAATGCATTAATGTTTGGAGGGCTAATGATCAATTTCCATGCGATTAATACACAGATACACAATCAAACATTTAGTTAAGATTTTTGTAGGTTGTATTTCTACAAATTTTTGTCCGATCGTTTAGATTTCTACACCTATTAATGCATTATTCATTCAATGCCAGATTTTTGTTCAAACATTCAGCGATCATTACTCTTGTATCATGGAGGATGAGGCAGAATGCGCAAATTCTACCGTGTTAATGTACATTGTTATTGTTTTTTAATTTTTGAAAATGTTGTAGCTTAGTTGGTCTCTAAGTAGGTATTGCACGTGATATTAGTTTACAGGTAAATTTCGGAGATCACTTTCAAACTGAACCCATTTTTTCATCTCGTGATGAGTTAGTTGATTAGGTGCGGAATGTGGCCAAACATCTTAGTTTTGCAATCACTGTAAAAAGTTCTGATAAAGTGTGTGGTGCTAGAGCTAGACCACGTGTAATGCTGAGTTGTCACAGAGCCGGATATTATCGTGATAATCAATGTAAAAAAGGTTGGGTAAAAAGGAATTTAAGAAAGACCACCTCTAAACGATGTGGTTGCCCATTCCTACTAATTGGTCAAAAAGAAGCATTCAGCGATGGGTGGAAACTTGCAGTAAATTGGGGAGCACACAATCATGACATGGTTTGCTATGGTAATGACGCATCTTCTCTTTCATGGCCGGCGTCTTTTTTGGAGGCTGCTCAATTCATGACTCCTTTTAGAATTCCCCAAATTCTGGCAATTATGGAGGAGCATTGGTGACAGAATATATTTTCCTTATGAGATGGAGGAGATTTCTTGGATAAGATTTGATCTCTTTTCATGGGTGCAGCTGACCTCCTCTCATCTTTGGAATTCTCTATATTCCGCCTAATTTTCCTCCTGGCCGACCCCACTATTACTTGGAGATCGCTCCAAATTTGGCATCCTCATTATTCTGGTTGTTGACTGATACGCCTTTAGTGTATATACGCAAGTATACGTGCCGGCTCAAGTAATATAATAGTGAGTTAAGATCGTTCCCTCGGAGAAGTGAACACTCTAACGCTTATGAATATTAGCTTACTCTTTTCCTTAAATCCAAGTTAAATAATTCGATTGGTTTGACGAAACTAAATTGCAGAAAATTTAAAACTAATTTTTAAAATTGAAAGTACTTAAGTTATTTTTTTGTCAAATTTTAGAGAAAGGAATCTTGTATATTGCTTTCCTAGATCTGTAGTGATGTTTACTAAGTATACCATTGCATTATATTTGTTTTACTATCTTGCTTGATTAAAAACTAGGAATCATAATCTCTCGATCTTTGAATTCCCATAACTTAGATTTCGCTAGTTATCTCTAACTTAGATTAACGCAAGGTAAATTAAATCGTTCTTGCTAATAAGATGATGGAATCTCTTCCTCTCTCTCTTATTATATCAAAATTATGATGTAAACACACCGCTCCTCTCTCGAATCTCGCGGCGTAGTATAGAAGTTAAAGATTTAAATTAGATATCTATGCGACTCATCTCTCGAATCTCGCCGCATAACATTAAGTATTTATCATAAATAAATCGTGATTTCTCTCTCGAATCTCACCATGAAATATTGAAGGTAAACATTATTCAAATATTTCGCAATAAATCATAACATTGATAAAGATAGCAACCCAAGAAATCATACGGAAAAATTATAAATTAAACATCACAACAAAAACTAGTACTCACGACATACAAGATAAGAGAGTTTAGTTCATGATCCTTGAAATGGAAAACCAAATTGAAAAGATCTTACAAGACATTGTTCGGAGTCTAAATATTAGCGCAGGAATTCGTCCTCTTCGTTGCCAACTCCGCTCAAATCTCTCTGCTATTTCTTCTCTCAAAGCCTTCTTCACTTTTTCTCTCTCTAAAAAGTAACTCGTATCTCCCTTCTTCCTTTTTTTCGAAACTGCCAAAAGCCTTTTTAATCTCTCCACGCTACAGTCCAAAATTTGACAAGATGCGTCCTTTCACCCAGGAACTGCATGCCCCATTTTGAATATTTCAAAAATCTGTACTTTTGGTTCAGCATATTTAATTTAAACCGCTATGTTATGACCAGGTTATGACCAAGCTGCTGCAATCTGCCCAGCAATATAATTCCAGCCTACAGTTGTCCGTTCTTTCATGGATTTCTATACTGCACGTTTGTCGATAAAACTGTCCACAATTACAGATATGGAGTTTATTAGTCAATTCATCGTTATCTTTCATATAATTTCTCAATATTCACTAAAATAAAGGATTTAATAACTTCTTTTTGAGAAGTTATCATTGACGCCAGAAAAATCCTGACCTCAAGATTCAGACCGATGCAGCCGGAGGCTACTCGCCCAGCAGTCCAAAGAGATGACTTGGCTGGCAACGACGAATAAGCTAGGAGAGCAACAAACAGGACCCCGGGTGCTGCGGCAGGGAGGTCCCACCACGTACCCAGAAGCTCAAGAGAGTCTTCCCCTTCGAAACCAAAGTGTCTGAGCTTGGTACAGGGAAGGCACCGACTTGGCTAAAAGCAAGGGTGACGGGCTCGAGAGTTCAGAAATCGGGGTCCAAAAGCTAAAGTCCAGGTGCCAATCCAAGTACCCATGGGGTCCTATTTATAGGAAAACCAAAGGGTAGGGGGGCTTTTTATAGCCCAGCCCCCAACCCGGCGACTATGAGATACTCGGCGTGTACTTATGTCATAGTCGCCCATCTGGCGAGTATTGGGTGCTGCTCGCACACGCCGGGCCAATACTCTCCTAGGTCTTCTGCTGCTCTCCTGCGCTCGACGAACTCCTCTTGTCAATACTCGCCAAATAATACGAGTATTGATGGAGGACTTTTTTTAGAAGGGATTGATCACCTTCTATTATTGAGCCAGCTCATCCTCCTTACCCTCTTAGGGTTTCCTCCTCCTTAAATAGGTGTGGCCGACCACCCTTAGGAGAGTGCAGAGCAACATATTTTCTTCGGTGGTTCAGCGGATTTTGGCCGACATTCAACCATTGCCTAACTGACTTTCTCGTCGGAGTTCTACTTCCAGCTGGTTTCTTCTCTCGCCGCCGAAACTGTTTTCTCGTCGCAACGTGTACGACCGGATCTTGGAGGACTCGAGATTTCAATCATATTCTCGATCTATTCTTTTCCTCTATTTTAGTCGTATTGTATGTTTGAGAAATTAATAGTAAATTTATCCCTGTCTGCCCAATGGACGCACCCAATTTCAGGGAACCACTTTACATCTGGTGTTCTTGATTGCGACGCTTGCTTTTATTTTATTTTTCTCTATTTTTTGTGATTATCGCTCTTCGCAATTTTGGTCGTTAGAAAAATATTTTGGAACAAGATTTTTCATCTGCACTCGGATCCGGTTTTCATAACAAGTGGTATCAGAGCTAGGTTCGATTAGCGACTATTTGGACGTTCTGTTTCGAGTTAGATCAACGATAGGTGACAACATCGGTCCGCTCCCTATCTTCCTAATCTTAATCCGTGAATTTATCTAGTCGTCTCGGTCTCAGTGCAGATTTCCTCTGTTTGATTTTCTGTGGCATCTTCTACACCCAGTGCGAAACATTCACTGCAACTACGACAAAAAGAAAGGTCATGGAATCAAGGATTGTTGGAAGCTTCAGAACAAGGAGAAAGGAATACCCCTTGGTGATGATAAGGAAAAGTATGTTGCATCCCTATGCCTTGAGGATGTCGATGAGGACGTCCTCTTGTGTTTTTCTGATCACCTATCTTTCTCTTATGTTTTTCCTTTTTTGCTTCCTGTATTTTTTTGTCATTTTCTTGTTTTATTTCCCATGGTCATTATCACGTTATTTGCTCACACAATTTTTCCTTTTTTGGTCATGTTATTTCTATGCTTGTTTTCGTATAACTCTTATTTTGTGCTATCTTTCCTGGTCAAGAACTTCATTTTTGAATGCAGATTGGTCACCCTCTATTACCTAAGCTCTTTCATTGTTACTCCTCATTCATGAGCTTAGAGTGTGTCTAATTAATTAATCAACCTTTTTTTGATTATTTCTCATAGGGGTTCATTTTTTTCATGCTGAGGTCAGTTTGTTTGTATTCTTTGTTGATGTGTCTGCATTTATTAATCTCTCTCCCGCGTGCACATCAAAGACCAGAAGCCTTGACAGGTTTAGTTTTGCTATGAGAGACCATCGTTGGAGGTGGAGCACTTATTTTTTTAGCTCCAGGTGAAACATTTTTTGAGTCAGCCGCGCCAGTCCAGTTGGTGTGCTACTCAGAATCAGAGAAGTTTCTTTCTTATGATCCGTTCTTGGCCGAAGTTCAGTTTGTTCCCTTAGCTTTAGATCTTGATGACCGTTGGGGTGTCTTGGAGTTATCTTAGCCAGGTGGAGTATGTCATGGAAGAGGCGTCAATGTGGAGATTGCTGCGGTAATGACACATCTTCCCTTATCTGGTCGGCGTCTTTTTTGGAGACTGCTCAATTTGTGGCTCCTTCTTTTGGAATTCCCCAAATTTCGACAATTATGGAGGAGCATTGGTGGCAGAATATAATTTCTTTATGGAATGAAGGAGATTTCTTGGATGAGATTTGATCTCTTTCCGTTGGGGTATCTTGGAGTTATCTTAGCCAGGTGGAGTATGTCATGGAAGAGACGTCAATGTGGAGATTGTTGCGGTAATGACGCATCTTCCCTTACCTGGTCGGCGTCTTTTTTGGAGACTGCTCAATTCGTGGCTCCTTCTTTTGGAATTCCCCAAATTTCGGCAATTATGGAGGAGCATTGGTGGCAGAATATAATTTCTTTATGGAATGAAGGAGATTTCTTGGATGAGATTTGATCTCTTTCCATGGGTGCAGTTGACCTCCTCTCATCTATGGAATTCCATATATTCTGCCTAATTTTCCTCCTGGCCGGTCCCACTATTATTTAGAGATCGCTCCAAATTTGGCATCCTCATTATTCCGGTATTGATGGAGGACTTTTTTTGGGAGAAGGGATTGATCTCCTTGCATTATTGAGCCGGCCCATCCTCCTTACCCTTTTAGAGTTTCCTCCTCCTTAAATAGGTGTGGCCGGCCACCTTTGGGAGAGTGCAGAGCAACAGATTTTCTTCGGTGGTTCAGCGAATTTCGGTCGACATTCTACCATCGCATAGCCGGCTTCCTCTTCGGAGTTCTTCTTCCAGTCGACTTCTTCTCTCGTCGTCGAAACTGTTTTCTCGTCTCAACGTGTGCGACCGATACTTGGAGGACTCGAGATTTCCATCATATTCTCAATCTATTCTTCTCCTCCATTTTAGTCGTATTGTATGTTTAAGAAATTAATAGTAATTTATCTCTGTCTGCCCAGTGGACATACCCAATTTCTGGGAACCACTTTACATCTGATGTTCCTTATTGCGGTGCTTCATTTTATTTATTTTTTCTTTAATTTTTGTGTTTATCGCTTTTCGCAATTTTGGCCGTTAGAAAAATATTTTGGAACCAGATTTTTCATCCGCATTCGGATCCAGTTTTCATAACAATGGTACACTTAGAAGCACATGCATTTACCGGAAGATTAGACAGTGAAGAACAAAAAATAGTCCAAGATATGTAAGCTTCTAACGTGAAAGATAATTTTTATCGGATTTATTAATAACAATCACTTTGTGGGGTTAAGCATGAAAGATGGATGTTTACTACCACAAATCTATCATCCTTGGAGTATGTATCATCATCCAATTTCAAGTTCATGGAAGAGCATCTATGGTTCACGCTTCCAATGTTAAAGAATAGAGGTGAGTCATATGTTAATATTTGATTATTTTTCATTTTTTTACTTCATTTTGATAATATTTTGAATGAATTTTATACAGGATATTCAACACCTTTTTGGAATGGAGAAGGATTTTGATGTTTGCATTATGGAGAATGTATTTTTTTGATAATGAAAAGAAAGAATACTCTAAGAAAAGTTTTTTTGGACCCTTTTTTGGAACGGAGAAGTGTTTTGATGTTGGCTATTTTTTTTGTAAATTTTTTGATGGTTTGCTAATATCAAAAATATTTGCTAATAGCCATTTTCAAAATATATGATCGCTAATGTTATACATCCATAAAGGCCTTGGAGTGCGTCTAAAGAAAACTCCACTAAAGGGAGGTGGGGTCAACAGCCAACGCATGATCGCCGCATCCGAACGCTACAGCACCGCACAAAGCAGGACCGCGCGCGGTAGCGCCCGCGGCAAGCGCGGCGCTACCGCGCGGTAGCGCGCGCGCGCGGTAGCGCCGAGCCTCCATTGAGGGGTGCGGTTAGGGGTGCGGCCAGGCCGCACACCCCTCTTGGGGTGCGGCCAGCCCGCACCCCCTCTTGGGGTGCGGCCAGGCCGCACCCCCTTCTTAGGGTGCGGGCTGCCGCCAGGCCGCACCCCCCTCTTAGGGTGCGGCCAGGCCGCATCCCTCCTGGGGTACGGCCCGGGCAAACCCCCCCCCCCCCCTTGGGGTGCGGTCGAGCCACCTCCCCCATGGTGGGGTTCAGACGTATCCTCTTCAAGCTCGTCGTGCGCACTTCGGGTTCCGGATTCCGCCCAGAACGCTCTCGTGTTCATTGCACGCTCAGAGCGCTCTCGCGCTCGTAACGTGCTCAGAACGCCTCTAAGCGCGTTCGGAGCACTTCCGTGGTCGTTGCACACTCAGAACGCCTCACAAAATGACCAGGACGTTTTCTCCGATCGTTGCGCTCTCAGATCGCTTCCCTAGTTGCCTAGATTGCTTCTCCGTTCGTTGCGCGCTCAGAACGCTTCTGAGCGCGCTCAACTCACTTTTTGTCTTTTCTGACTTCTCACATTTTGTCTTTCTAGCATGGTCATTTTTTGTCTTTTCAGTTTCTCAGATTTCAAGAACAGCTTGTCGCCTTTTTCGCCTCCAACAAAACTGCCCGAACTGCCCGAACTGCCCGAACTACCCGAACTGCCCGAACTACCCAAACTGCCCGAGGGGCAAGGTGGTCAATTACGAAAAATGGCGATCCGTGTGCTCTGAACCGGAAAATATGATTCGTCCGCAAGGTGGTTACGGTGGTTATAACGGCGAGATTACCGGGCTACCCCCGACCAAAGCTATAAAAGGAGCCCCAAGGGTTCATTTCAAAGGACCTTGCCTTCTGCACCCGGGAGAGCTCCTTGCAGACTTTTGCGGAATTCTCTTTCGGCGCTTGAAGATCTCCTTCGCGGACTTAAAGATCTCCTTCGCGGACTTTAAGATTTCCTTCGCCCCGAAAGGCGACGCAGCTTCTCACTTTTGTTCTCCCGAGCTTTCTCACTTTCGTTCGACTTCTAAGTCTCTAATTGTAAAACTAATGTATTTCTCACTTTCCTTCGTCCCGAAAGGCGACGCAGCTGCTCACTATTGTAGCGAGCAACGACCTGTCGCGCTCGACTTCTAAGTCTCTAATTGTAACCTCCCCCCTGAAGATAGTGGAAGTTTGGTCGGCACAGCTCCGACCACGTGGTTTTTTACCCTTTCTGGGTTTTCCATGCTAAAAAGTCCAAGTGTAATCAACAAATCTCAAATTGACTGTTTGCGCGCTTGGTTCGCTCCCGAGCTAAGGTGGTTCAAATAAACCGATCTACCAAGAGCCATAAGCGACCCGCAACAGTTAATAACCAAGATTTGCTAATAGTCTAATGTGGTTTGCTAATAACAATATCCTTAAATAATTAATCCTCGCCTGATTCGCCTCAGCCACCGGTTCAAGCGCATAGAGTAATATGCAAGGTTTTCAGAACCAAACATTTCACATATATTGATCTCTATTTTTAGAAGCGTGTTTTGCATGTGTCTAGCCAAAACGAGCCGCTTTGAGAAAAGACTTTAGTGGCGGTCAATTGGTGAGAAATACATTAGTTTTAAAATCAAACCAACTCAGCACCTTAAACAACAAACCTACGCCTAAATAGAATCGATAAGCGCAAAGTGTAATTAGAATTCAGTACATTTTAGCCCGGGCGTGCATTTTTCACCACGGTGCGAGTTCTTTTACCCGCGCGTGCGTTTTCACATGGGCGCACAATATTTGGCCCGAGCATGCGGTTTTCCCTTGAGCGCACATTTTTTGCCCTGACACGCGTTTTTTCCCTTCACACATATTTTGCCCCCGCGCGCGTTCCGCCTCCCCCCCCCCCCCCCCCCCCACACACACGTGTGTTTTTGTCTGGCGTGGTTGTTTAGCCCCAACGCGCGTTTTTCGCCCCGTTGCGGGTTTTCGTCCGTGTGCGCGTTTTTCCACTTGGGTGCATGTTTTTCGCACAAGCGTGCATTTTTCGTCTTGGCGCTAGTTTTTTATCCCAGAGCGCATTTTTCTCCCGGGGCGGGTATTTTGCCTGGCCACGTTTTTTTTCACCCGGTGGCGCAATTTTCGCCCTGACGTGCATTTTTTAACTAGACGCGCATTTTTTCGCTCGGGCCCACATTTTTAGGACAAGCGAATTTTTTTTTATCTGGGCACGCTTCCGTGAAAAGACGGTCTTCATTCGTACTAAGTCATGCCCATTCATTTATAGAAAGAACCTGTTCATTCATGAAAACCTGCATTTAATTCACGCATCCATTCATTCACACATTCATGTTTTAAAGCAAAACAAAATCATTTTATATCAGAGAAATTATTGCATGCTTGCATTTCAGCCCCACAAATATGCACATAATTATGGTTAAAAAGGGCAGCCCGGTGCACAAGGGCAGCCCCGCACAGGGAGGGTCCGGGGAAGGGTCCCATCACAATGGTGAAATGTAGGCAAACTTTACCACACATTTTTGCAGGAGACTACTTCCAGGACTCGAACCCGTGTCATGAATCGGGATCGGGCTTCTGAGAGATTGAGACAGCAAGTTCGCCAATTCTCGCCATTCTCAACTCCGTCCTGCTGTCTGTTTTCACTGTTAATTGATTTTGATTTTACTTTACAGTTTGAATGTTTTTTGTATGCAGGGAGACTGGAGAATGAGGCATAAAAAGATTATTATTCATTGAGCAACAGCTTACATATATATAGCCATAATTGGCAGAGGTCATTAAAAGGGAAATAGTTGGCGGTTTGCAGAGAACATTAATTAAGAACGACTAAGTAAATATTAATTAAGAGCGGCTAAGTTTTTTCCAATGCAGGTCTTTAGTGCTGGAACCATTCCCGAAGCAGTCATGCGCCGGTGCTCATTAAATTTGGGCTGATTTTCTCCTTCATTCTCAGCCGGGAAGAAGAGCGAGCGAGACGCTGCCAGGAGTGCTGGACACCGTAAGACTTGAAAAATGTAACTTGAAATCGAATTAGGAATTCCTAAATGATATACAATTATATTATAACAAAATTATTCAGGTTCATAAGATACTTGTTGCGGAACGCTTAGCGCTCTTGGTAGACCGGTCCAATTGAACCACCTTAGCTCGTGAGCGAACTAAGCGCGCAAACAGTCAATTCGAGATTCGCTGAGTACACTGGGACTTTTTAACGTGGAAAACCCGAAAAGGGTAAAAAACCACGCGGCCGGAGCTGTGCCGACCAAACTTCACTATCTTCTGGGGGTTACAATTTGGTAGTTAGAATTTGAGCGCGACAGGCCGCTGCTCGTTACAATAATAGAGAGGGAGAAAGAGCTCCGGGGGTGACAGGCCACCTCTCGGAAAAACTAAGACTTTTTCCTTCTGGGAATTCTGGGGAACAAAAATGAGAAGGCCCGGAGAACAAAAGTGAGAAGCCTCCGGGGAACAAAATTGAGAAGGCGTGTCGCCTTTCGGGATGAAGAAAATCTTCAAGTCCCCGAAGGAGATCTTCCAGCGTTGAAGGAGAATTCCGCAAAAGTCTGCAAGGAGCTCTCACGGGTTCTGAAGTCAAGGTCCCCTCAAATGAAGCCTTGGGGCTCCTTTTATAGCTTTGGCCGAGGGCAGTCCGGTAATTTCGCCGTTCGCAGTTTCCATAAATGTTTGGTGGACGAATCATATTTTCTAGTTCGGGGCACACGGATCGCCATTTTTCACAAGTGACCACCTTGCCCTTCGGGCGGTTCGGGCAATTCGGGCAGTTCGGGCAATTCGGGCAGTTCCGTTGGAGGCGAAAAAGGCGACAGGTTGTTCCTGAAATCTGAGAAGCTGGAAAGACAAAAAGTGAGAAGCTGGAAAGACAAAAAGTGAGAAAGTCAGAAAGACAAAAAGTGAGAAAGTCAGAAAGAAAAAAAAGTGAGAAAGCTTCTGAGCGCGCTCAGAAGCATTCTGAGCACGCGCGAGCGCTGAGGTGCTCCGAACGTGCCGCGGACCACGGGGATGCCCCGGGCGGACGGCGGAACAAGGAGTCGCCCCCCAAGGAGGAATTGAGATCCGACGCACCCGACGAGAGTGCGCGAACGCGGCGGGGGCCCCTTCGAGACCCCTGCGGAAAAAGGCGAGGGGAGGGGGCCGGACCGCACCCCACGGGTGGTGCGGCCGAGCCGCACCCCGCGGGGGGGGGGGGGGGGGGGGAGGGGGGCGGCTTGGCAGCGCCCCCCAAGGGGTGCGGCCGGGGCCGCACCCCTTGGGGGGTGCGGCGGGGCCGCACCCCCTTGGGGGTGCGGCTGGGCCCCGCACCCCCTTGGGGGGTGCGGCTTGGCCGCACCCCCTTAGGGGGTGCGGCTGGACCGCAGCTCCCAAGGGGTGCGGCTGGACCGCACCTCCCAAGGGGTGCGGCTTGGCCGCACCCCGGGAGGGGTGCGGTCGGGGCGCGATCGGGTCGCTCCTCCGCGACGAGGGGCGCTGCCCGCGCGCTACCGTGCTCTTCCGTGCGCGCGGTAGCGTACGTACCTGTGGCTTGCGCGTGCTTTGACCTCGGCGGCGGGCGGTGGAAGTGGCGGGTTCGATCTCTCAAACTTAAGCAGCGCCGAGGCAATGCGCCGAGGCAATGTGCCCAAGCAGCGCCGAGGCAACGGGCCCAAGCAGCGCCGAGGCAATGAGCCCAAGCAGTGCCGAGGCAATGCGCCCAAGCAGCGCCGAGGCAATGCGCCCAAGCAGCGCCGAGGCAATGCGCCCAAGCAGCGCCGAGGCAATGCGCCCAAGCAGCGCCGAGGCAATGCGCCCAAGCAGCGCCGAGGCAATGGGCCCAAGCAGCGCCGAGGCTATGGGCCCAAGCAGCGCCGAGGCTATGAGCCCAAGCAGCGCCGAGGCAATGCGCCCAAGCAGCGCCGAGGCAATGCGCCCAAGCAGCGCCGAGGCAATGCGCCCAAGCAGCGCCGAGGCAATGCGCCCAAGCAGCGCCGAGGCAATGCGCCCATGCAGCGCCGAGGCAATGCGCCCAAGCAGCGCCGAGGCCAGGTGGTCTTTCGGGCAGACCTAGTTAAATTTGTCGTACTTGACGCTTATCCTCCATTCGCGAGAGGCATCTTCTCTTCACCATGTTGGCAAATTTGCTGCTATGTGTTAGTATCGAAGATCGTGAGCCTAACTTTCGCAGCCTTGTTTTAGATAATTCGCGTTGCTGATAGAACCAGAGAATAACTGTAGTAATTGTAAATACACAACGGATACATGTGCACAAGTGCAATCTTGTGGCTTACTATTTTTAAAAGCAAAAACTGGAAGAAACAAGAACCGAAATTGATGATAGATGAGACGCGGGCTGTGCGCGCTCTAATGGGGGGAAAGTTCCCCTGCCCAGTACCGCTCGCCTATCCGCGTCGGGGTACAACGTTGTCCCCTACTGGATTGTCGGTCTGCGGTCCTTGCTGGTTCGGGACCTGGTTTAGTAAAAACCTTCCGAGGATGCCTTGTTGGACAAGACGTTCAATTTCCTCCTTCAACCGCTTGCAGCTTTCAGTACTGTGTCCATGCCCGCGATGGAAGTCGCAATATTGAGACTGGTCTCTTCCGCTCGACGTAAGTGGTTCGGGTCTACGGAGCGCGTTGCTATCCCGGATGGCGAGGAGAACGTTAGTCCTGGTAGTGTTTAAGGGAGTGTATTCCTGATGCTGGCGAGATCTTCGGTCTCGGCTGGTGTTGTCGTGATGCTTGTTGTTCTTATTGGGAACTGTCTGCGGCAGCGACTCCTCTTTCTTCCTCTTCGAGATCCCCTCGAACTGCCGGCGGTGTGCTTCGATGGCCTCGTCGGCGGCTATCTGAGCTTCAACTCGGCGAACGAGGTCGGGGTAACTTGGTACGGTTTCTCTCATGAGAGTTGAGTAAAAGCCACTTGGGCGGAGTCCTCCAAGGAAGACTCTCCGCAGGAGCTCGGGATCGACTCCTGGGATCTGTCGAGCCTCCGTAGTGAAGCGTCGGAAGAAATCTTTGAGTGTTTCTCCGTCGTTTTGGCGGATCCCTGAGAGATGGGAGGGATCTCAGACAATTCTGCGGTTGGCGATGAATTGGTCCACAAACTGCTGCGCCATTTCTGTGAAGTTGTTGATAGCCCCATTCCGCATGGAGTGGAACCAAGTGCGCGCTTGTCCCTTCAAGGTTGTCGGGAACACCTGACAGAGGAGCTGATCAGGGGCGCTGTAAATCCTCATGACGGTGGTGAAGTGATTAACATGCTCCAGCGGATCGTCCGTCCCATCGAATGTCTCGATGTTGGGAAGCTTAAATCCATTCGGAATTGGATATGTCAGGACTTGAGGCGATAGTGGGGAGCCGTGGTGTGCGGGACGGCGGGCGAGGGTTGCGCGTCGTCCTGCTTGGGCGTACTCCTCTTCTATCATGTCGCGTATTTCTTCTCGCGTAGCTCTTTCTATTGCTCGATCAGGGGCAGCTCTTCTCGGCTGATGGTGACGGTGGTCAGTTTCTGGGCACCCAGCTGGCGGGGCAGGGTGCGCGGAGCTTGCTGCGTTGGAGAATCTTTCTGAAGCTTCGTCCTCTCGAATGACCTCTTCGTTCGGGGCATGATTTGGAACCGGGGGCGGCGGTGCGTTCAACGCTGGCGGTTGAACGGGAACTCGAGGAGCCCCGATATTTCTTATAAGAGTCAGCACCTCGGCTTGTTCTTCTTCCATCTGCCGCATGCGCCCTTCCAATATTGCTACGGGCGCAGGCACTGCCTCTTCTGCAAGAGGTGCGTTGATAAGCGAGTGGGAGGGAGCTGGGTCGACGCGTCCCTCCGGGATTGATCCTTCGGTGTGGCGAGCACTTTTTCTTGCCATCACAATTGGTGGCGACTCGCTTCCTTTAGTGAGTATTTGCAGAGTTTTGGGAATCTTCGTTCCCACAGACGGCGCCAAACTGTTGCGGAACGCTTAGGGCTCTTGGTAGACCGGTCCAATTGAACCACCTTAGCTCGTGAGCGAACTAAGCGCGCAAACAGTTAATTCGAGATTCACTGAGTACACTGGGACTTTTTAACGTGGAAAACCCGGAAAGGGTAAAAAACCACGCGTCCGGAGCTGTGCCGACCAAACTTCACTATCTTCTGGGGGTTACAATTTGGTAGTTAGAACTTGAGCGCGACAGGCCACTGCTTGTTACAATAATAGAGAGGGAGAAAGAGCTCCGGGGGTGACAGGCCACCTCTCGGAAAAACTAAGTCTTTTTCCTTGTGGGAATTCTGGGGAACAAAAGTGAGAAAGCCCGGAGAACAAAAGTGAGAAGCCTCCGGGAAACAAAAGTGAGAAGGCGTGTCGCCTTTCGGGATGAAGAAAATCTTCAAGTCCCCGAAGGAGATCTTCCAGCGCTGAAGGAGAATTCCGCAAAAGTCTGCAAGGAGCTCTCCCGGATTCTGAAGTCAAGGTCCCCTCAAATGAAGCCTTGGGGCTCCTTTTATAGCTTTGGCCGAGGGCAGTCCGGTAATTTCGCCGTTCGCAGTTTCCATAAATGCTTGGTGGACGAATCATATTTTCTGGTTCGGGGCACACAGATCGCCATTTTTCACAAGTGACCACCTTGCCCTTCGGGCGGTTCGGGCAATTCGGGCAGTTCCATTGGAGGCGAAAAAAGCGACAGGTTGTTCCTGAAATCTGAGAAGCTGGAAAGACAAAAAGTGAGAAGGGAAAGACAAAAAGTGAGAAAGTCAGAAAGACAAAAAAGTGAGAAAGTCAGAAAGACAAAAAGTGAGAAAGCTTCTGAGCGCGCGCTCAGAAGCGTTCTGAGCGCGCGCGAGCGCTGAGGTGCTCCGAACGTGTCGCGGACCACGGGGATGCCCCGGGCGGACGGCGGAACGGGGAGTCGCCCCCTAAGGAGGAATTGAGATCCAACGTACCCGACGATAGGGCGCGAACGCGGCGGGGGCCCCTTCGAGCCCCCCCTGCGGAAAAAGGCGAGGGGAGGGGGCCGGACCGCACCCCACGGGTGGTGCGGCCGATTCGCACCCCGGGGGGGTGCGGCTTGGCTGCGCCCCCCAAGGGGTGTGGCCGGGGCCGCACCCCAAGGGGGGTGCGGCTTGGCCGCACCCCAAGGGGGGTGCGGCTTGGCCGCACCCCCTTGGGGGGTGCGGCTGGGCCCCGCACCCCCTTGTGGGGTGCGGCTGGGCCGCACCCCAAGGGTGGTGCGGCTTGGGCGCACCCCCCAAGGGGTGCGGCTTGGCCGCACCCCCCAAGGGGTGCGGCTTGGCCGCACCCCCTTGGGGGGTGCGGCTGGGCCCCGCACCCCCTTGGGGGGTGCGGTTGGGCCGCACCTCCCTAGGGGTGCGGCTTGGCCGCACCCCGGGAGGGGTGCGGTCGGGGCGCGACCGGGTCGCTCCTCCGCGACGGGGGGCGCTGCCCGCGCGCTACCGTGCGCTTCCGTGCGCGCGGTAGCGTACGTACCTGTGGCTTGCGCGTGCTTTGACCTCGGCGGCGGGCGGTGGAAATGGCGGGTTCGATCTCTCAAACTTAAGCGATTGTGAGTTGGCCGTTGACCCCACCTCTCTTCGGCGGGGCTTCCTTTAGACGCAACCTGAGGCTTTTATGGGTGTATAACAATACTAATTAGCGGTTTGCGGCCGATTTGTGGTTTGCGTTGGAAGAATTCTTGATTCCTGAATGATGTAGACATATAGTCTCGATGCGGTGTGATTTGCTCAATTTGAGGATTTCATAACCGGACCGCACAGGTAGGCGGCCGATTTTCATGCACGTAACACCGCACCACGCCTGAGCGGTCCAATTCAAAATGCGGTGATTGAATAAAATGATTGGAACAACTATTTTCTTCTGTAGAAAGATCTCTATTAAGCTTTAAATTAGTAGGGTTGCAACAAATTGGGATAAACAAGGCTTGCTATTACCAGCAAGTCAGCAACTACTGATTAGACATTGAATTACTAATTAAAATTAAATTTTAAGGTGATTGTTAACCGCACCCCGAGAATGGCTATCCGCAACCCATTGTTAACCGCAACCCAAAAATTTAACCGCAACCCGGGTTTTGGCTTGCCGCACCCCTTTGTTAACCGCAACCCAGAAAATTTGAATTTTTTTATCCGCAACCCAAATATTTAAAAAACGATGAAATAGAGCAAATAAAACCGAACCATTTAGTACATTTTCATGCATAGTTCCACATAAATATTACAAGTTCCACGTGACTTATTTAATACTATTACCGCATATATTCAACTGTCTATTTCTTATAAGAATGGGATTTAGCAACAAATAAATAATGATGCAATACTCTCCAGTGCACTAGCAAATTTAACAATCACAGAACCACAGTCCCAGATACTATTAAATACAGTCTCAGATACAGTCCCAAATGCATATTACAGTGCCAGATGCATATTAATAACATGGAAAATATAGTCAAAGATCACTAAGAACCCGGAATTTGTCTCGACCAACAAAATATATGTCAGCAACAATGTCTTAGGATATATAGAGTCGATTTCTCTAACAAAATGCAACATAAACAACCTCCATCTGCAATAAATAGTTAAAATTAATAATCAATTAAAATCACTAATTGAATGGCAAACAATATGAACGAGTTGAGCGTTTACCTATCTTTAGTAGCATCATCAATCACTCGTCTAAGAATTTCTGATAGACCGGTTGAGCATGCATTAAACTGTAAAAAATAAGTGTCTTATAAAATGTTACAAGTCATATAAATTTGTCGCAAGCCAATATGAATAAAATTTGTCGTATCTTTGGAAGAAGAGTCCTCCAAATGTATGATTGCAGTTGAACGTACAATATTGCTCTCATTCATTACCATCTTTGATGCAAATATAGTTTCCCATGTATGTGATATTTCTCCACAATACTTTCTCCATAGAGGGTAAATCAACGGTAACGTACATCCATCACGCATGTGAAGTTCAATGAAATGATTACCATCGATAAATCCAATGAAAATAATTTTTGGTTCTCCCGGTGGAGGTGAATGTAACGGAAGAAAGGTGAATGATTGCACTTTAGATAATTGGACTAACACTATATTGTAGCATGAAGCAATAATGAGTCCCATATCTGGCATCGACATCCATTTGTCCAAAGTTGCTGGAGTTGTATTGCATTCTAGAGACCATAGTAATTCATCTCTTCTTGTTTTGCCAAACATGATTTCATACATTGACAATTGAGTTTCAAGTTCTTCATGTAGATCAAACCGGACTTGTGCCCAACCACCCGCAATATTTAATGCTTGGCCAATTACTCTATATCCGCAATGCCCATTACCAAGTACATCAATAACCTTCATGATGTCATGTGATAAATAAGAAGACATTTGCTCCCGAACGCCATCCAACATTTTCTTTGAAAGCAAGGGATTAACATTTTTATAAATAGTTCGCTTGCGTGCATTCAACTTAGGAAGAACCTTCAACTTTTTGTGTGCAATTGCATTTTCCTCCAACAAAACGTACTCAAAATGTGATGGATCACGCTTTGTAGATTTTGAGTTGTCTTTAAATTTGTTGTAACTACCTTTAGGCCTTCCCTTTAAATGTAATTTAATTAAAGGCTCCGTAGTTTGGGTTGTTGATGGATCAATGAGTTCGCGCAGCTTCCGTTTTAACTCCTTCTTTTGTATGTCATTTGCATAAATGAATTTCCGAATAATTGCTTCTAGTTCATTGTTTATGTCGTTCGGCCCGTCAACATCAACTTTCTCTTCTCCAGTAATTAAGGATAATTGTTTCCAATGCCCATGTACCAACCATAATGGAATTGCTCTTGATTGAGCAACATAAGGCACCAACTCATGTGCACAGGGCAAACCCATAGTACATCTCTTTTTATGTGTACATTTATCTGCCTTACAACTTTCCATTCCACTCTTCACCATGTCAACCTCCTCTTTTATGCATTGTAGAGCTTTGAGTGAAACACGACCTAGAAGGTCGGAATACAAAGAACCTGTAAACTCTTTATTTACTTGAATGCAACTACTACCAAACGATCTCTTAATATCTGTGTGTTGAATGTTGATCATTTGATCAAAGGTCCTCCAAATAGTTGTTAAATTGCCAATAGAAACTTCCAAAAATTCCTTAAGTTGACTATGTGCACCTTCAACTCGATTGGTTGTTGAATTACCCAAATGAAGACATTTATCGATCCAACTAGAAACAAAATATGTTTTTTATGGATTTATCCAAGTTGTCATGATGTATGTGACAACTTCACAATACTTTGTAGAGTAATCAACCACAAGCTTGTTTAAGGACATACAAAAATCATTTTCTGTATGAGCATCTACCACTTTTTGCCATGCACCCATAAGACTTTCAAATGTCTTTCCCTCATTGAAGAACTTCTTGCAATTTGCTAAGATATTTCTATTAATATGCACTTGACATAAAATATTTTTTGATTGCGGGAATACAACCTTTATAGCATTCATCAAAGCTTGCTCTTTATCCGTCATGAACACAATGGGTTGGGAATGATGATGCAGAATGGATTTAAAACATTCAAGAGCTCATTTGTAACTTGATTCGGTTTCATTTGACATAAAAGTGAAACACAAAAAAAATGTCTGATTTGTAGATGTAACTCCAACAATGCATAGTAATGACATACGATAACGATTTGTCTTGTATGTGCAGTCTAACTGAAAAATTGTTGGAAACATATTACTTAGCTTTATTGAAACCGGATGTGCAAAAAATAATCTTTCCAATTGGTTATTGGTAGCGCAAACTTGGTTAAAAGAAATGTACCCCGCATCGTTCAAACACTTATATAAATATTGTATAGGTGTTCCTCCATCCAACTCTTTCTTTAGTAACTTCACCCGCTCATTGTAAATTGTTCTAATAACCGTGGTATTTTCACTATTTTCTTTTTTCACCGCGGCTAATATTTTGCGTGGCTTGACTCCTGAACTGTACATTTGTTCTACCAATTTTCTCTCTTCCTCATCTAATCTTCCTCTGTAAGCATGTGCTTCAAGATGGACTCTCTCATGATTGTGTGTCCCGCATAATATGTAAATCCTCCATTTTTCAATAATTAACTCTCTTTGCCCTTTCAGTGAAAATGAACAACCACAACGATTTGAAGAGGATCTACGCATTCCTTTATTCACCCAACTTTTGTTATTCTGATTTTCTCGGTATTTACCTCCTCTATCACAACCTAGAAATACACGGGGTTTTGGCCGCTCATTCAGCTTATCAGACGATTTTATGGTTACTACATAACCCAAGCTTGTACCAACACCACGAGCCCATTCGATTAACCCTTCTTTAGAATCGAATAATATGTCTGTGTCAAAGTGGCTACCAACATCCACTTCTACCTTCTCAAATGTTTTTTCTCTTTCATTATTAAAAGCTAGAGACATGAAAAAAATGTTTGAGAATCCTATGAAAATAAACATTTCATTGAAAGCAATTACATAGAGATTTACACTTACTGGTCATGGGTAAAGACAAATTTGTACCATACTCCAACATTTTCATGCTATCACTTGAAAACTCCATATAAGAAAAACCTATCCGTATAAGAATAACCTATCAATTTGCTGAATACCAAAGATCTACCGGAATTGGAGCATACAAAAAACTGTAAACCAAATCAACTCCAAATTGATGTATACCTAAAATATGCATACAAATTGCATACATTTACATGACATTCACCTACAAATTTGCTGCATACCAAAGATATGCATACTCCACATTTGCTGTATACAAAAAATGTAGTTATCTTTGGTTGAATGTCAAAGATTTGCTGCATACTTTGGTTTGCTGCATACTTTGGTTTGCTGCATACCTAACATTTCAATAAAAACTGTACATCAGGAGGAGGAATTACCTGAGCACAGAGGAAGGAGGAAGACGAAGTCGGCGGAAGGTTGTGCTCGTGGAAGACGACGTCGGCGAGGAGGCAGTGACGGGAACGGCGCGAGGAGGCACAGACGGGAGCGGAAGAGGAGGCACAGACGGGAGCGGCGCGAGCATGCACAGACGGGAGCGGAAGAGGAGGCACAGACGGGAGCGGCGCGAGCAGGCACAGACGGGAGCGGAGGAGGGGTTTTTAGGGCTGCGAGTAAAGTAAATAAAAACTGGCGTTTTAAAACAAAATGGGGGTGCGGATAGCCATTTTCGAGGTGCGGTTAACAATCGCCAATTTTAATCATACTTTGTGATTCACACGGGATTTCCCATTGCACTGGTTGTGACATTACCCGTTGATATTTGTCGCATCAACTGCGCACTCGCGGCGGTGAAAGTACCCGACCGTGAGAGTACCCTCTTACTCGTCATCTGGGTCAACCATTTACAGCCGCACCAGTACTTGACTTCGACTCAATATCCTCATGCACATTTTGTGACACCGAGAATACTCGTTATTTGCTCATCATCTATCCTGAAATCTAATAAAAACATTGCGCCCTTCCAAATTTCGTGGTGCACGGCGAGCGCGACTTGGAATACTGTGTGAATAACGGATATTATTTGTGTCACAAACTATTTATGGGGGCGTTAAATCGTAGTCGGGTATGGCCCATGCAATGCCATAATTAGTCTATACTAATTAATAAAGATATTATGCATATGAACAGTACACTTGTAGATCACTCGATTTTTCGATATTCCAAAACTGCCCATTTTGTGTTTACACAGGGGTTAGGAGTTTCTCTACGCGTCGTCATTGCTCCGTCTTCCCCCCTCTCGTGCCCTAGCTCTCAGCTCGCACCCTCTACCACTCCCTCGCTCCAGCACGACTGCATGCTCGCTCTTCTTCTCACCCGCCGTCGTCGCCTCCGGAATCCACATCGCCCGTCGCCGTCTCCCACGACTCCTCTGCAAGTGCTCACAGGCTTTATCTAGTGTAATCGCCGTTGATTTCTCTACAACTGCTCGGGAGCTCCGCCGACAATTATCTCCTCCGATTTCTTTTCACCCGGCAATATGTCTGTTGAAACCCGGAAACCGGTTCAACGAAGTTTGAACCAGGGGGTAGCTTGAGTTGCTTAACCCACAACCGGACACCTGTGACTGGGTATTCTGAGTCTAGATCTGACCCTCACCGATGGTAGATTGGAATGCATACACACATACCTACGAGCTGCAGCGAGGAGGTCCCGTCACACAATTGGAAG
This sequence comes from Dactylorhiza incarnata, assembly GCA_033032865.1. Classification (NCBI taxonomy): domain Eukaryota; kingdom Viridiplantae; phylum Streptophyta; class Magnoliopsida; order Asparagales; family Orchidaceae; genus Dactylorhiza; species Dactylorhiza incarnata. Next base: position 3,348,265 of record JAWHQI010000281.1, read on the forward strand.
TTTTTTTAACTTCCCCTCCCTAAACCTGCAAGGACTGAGCTCGCCACCTCGGATGGCGCAGAGAAGAAACTTGAAAGGTGCGAGCTCTAGGAGGCTGGGTCTGCCTTCTCCGAGGTGTTATGAGATCCTATTTATAGGCAAAATATCCCAGGGGTGTATTGGTCTCAATGGTCTGCGGATAGGCGCCTTAACCAAAATGCTACTCCCAGATCCCAGATGGTCTGCGGATAGCCCTCCCCGCCTTAACGAGAATACTATTCTCAGACCCTGATGGTTTGTAGATAGCCATGCCTTCAAAAGATTTGTTGCACACTATCCTAGGCGAGATCGAGGATTGGATCGACCTAGACTCGTCTCACCTACTCGGCGGCGAGTCCGGCTATGCTACCCAGGCTCGCACCATAGAACGCAGGTTGAGCCCGATCATCTTATCGGGCTCAACCATTGAGCTCTAGGGTTAGACCTGCTCTTACTATGGTTTACTGAGGCGAACCTTTTGTTAGAATTGAAGTGAGCTAGCGTCAGCGCTAGCGCTAGCGCCAGCGCTAGCTCATACTCGCCACCCCCCCTTGTTTTGCCTATAAATAGAGGGGTACCCCCCTCTAATCTCTATCGTTTCTGGATCTGGCGAGTATCATCAATTTTGAGCGAGTTAGAGATACCAGAGCGCCACCAGGCGAGCATCGGACTTGGAGTAAGTTCGGCAGGCGAGCATCGGACTTGGAGTAAGTTCGGCCAGCTCCCTTGAGCGAGTAGCGAGCAGTGGAGATACCGCCGGCGCTAGTGCTAGCGTGCGCGGTAGCGACAAGAGGCGAAGAGGCGAGCATCGAGCTTGCGAGTAGCTGGGAGTGCGAGTACCTACTCGGGAGATAGCGCCCAACGCTAGTGATAGCGCTCGCGCTAGCGAGTATTGGAGGAAGCGACGCGTGGCGAGTACGCGAGAAGCTTGGAGTGCGAGCAGCGAGCTTGCGAGTAGCAGAGCTAACGCCCGGCGCTAGCGATACCGCCGGCGGTAGCGAGGAGCGAGCTTCTGTAGCGAGGAGCGAGTATCACCTGTGCGGTGTGCTCCGGAGGAGAAGCGGACCTTGTCCGTGACCAAGTTCTTACCTTCGATTGGCTGTTGTGATTCAAGTTGGATGCAACTTGTATTCAGCCGTGTTCAGTTGTAACTAGCTACCAAAATTAGTATTGTGAAAGCTTGTGTTCATCTTTGGTGTCCTTATTCTCCGGTTGGTTGACGTGTTCTTCCGACTTCAAAACATTTCACATGGTATCAGAGGGATAGTGGGAACAAGGACGAAGCAACCAAGATGGACGGCGGAGGAGGGTATGCTAGGGGACTTGGCATTGAGCTGCTTACTCAAACCAACTACAAGAAGTGGATGTCTTGTATGGAGAGCTACCTTCTTGGAGAGGATCTCTGGGAGGTTGTTGGTGGTGGGGAGCAAGAGGAAGTAGTAGCTGCCGGTGATAATGGTCCAGCTGTGAGAGCTTGGAGGAAGACCAACGCCAAGGCGGAGTTCACCTTGAAGAGAGCCATATCACCTGACTTGTTCGACCACATCATAGGTTGCAAGTCAGCGTCTGCGATCTGGATAGCCCTCGATGGGTTATTCAACAAGAAGAATGTGGCGCGGCTACAATTCCTGGAGAATGAGTTGGCGAAGTCGACTCAAGGCGAGATGGCGATATCCACCTTTTTCCTGAAGGTGAAGAACCTATGTGGGGAGATCTCGGCCTTGGATCCTGAAGAGCCAATCTCAGAGGAGAAGTTGAAGCGGCACATACTCCGAGGCTTGAGGAGGGGGTATGTCCCCTTCGTTACTTCCGTGCAAGGATGGGCTACTCAACCCTCCCTTCTGGAGCTAGAGAACCTGCTATCGTCACAGGAGAGCTTGGCGAAGCAGATGGCGGGAGTATCCATCTCAGGAGGAGATGGCGAGGCTTTGTTCTCAGGAAAGAGGAGATCCTGGGACAAGAGAAAGAAGAACTCTGGAGATGGACCTTCAACGTCCTCTCAGGAAGATGGGAGGAAGTTCCTCCCTGCGCGCGATGAGAAGGGGAGAACCATTTGCTTTGCCTGTAAGAAGTATGGGCATATGGCAAAGGACTGCCGGTCTAATCTGAAGGTCGGTCATGCTGCTAACAAGGAGGGAGATCATCAGAGAGGTGGAGGAAGAGGTGGAGGTCACCAGGGCGGTGAGAGGGGGGACAATTGTTTCCTGGCAGAGATGACGGCAACGTCAGTCGATGTCTTAGCCTCCATCAACCTCGAGAACGACTGGATAGTGGATTCCGGTTGCGGGCATCATCTCACATGAGATATGTCCAAGTTCGACTCCTTGGAAGCATATGAAGGGACGGATGTTATCATCACTGCGGATGATACGGTACATCCTGTGGAGTGAGAAGGGAAGGTGTCCCTTGGGAGTAGAGAGAAGCCAGTGACACTGAAGAGTGTGTATCACGTGTCTGGCATGAAGAAGAACCTCTTCTCGGTGACTAACGTCGTGGATGCTGGATACCACATGCTGTTTGGACCGAAGGAGGTGAAGTTCTTGAAGAACCTATCGTCTGTCGATGCTGACGTCACGCTCACCGGGAGAATGGTGAAGGATTTGTATGTCCTATCTGCAAATGCCTACGTGGACAAGCTGAAGACAAACGACAGCGCTGTGATCTGGCATGAGAGGCTGGGTCATGTGGGGATGGACAAGCTGAAGATGATGGCAGCAAAGGGCCTAGTGAGTGGTCTGCCTCATCTCTCTTCCTACGGCGATGGCCATGTGTGCGACGGATGCCAATATGGAAAGTCACATCGACTTCCATTTGACAAGTCGGAGACCAGGTGTAAGGCACCTCTTGATTGCGTACATGCTGATGTTATTGGGCCGTGCGCCACCCTTGCTTATGGAGGCAATAAGTATGCGCTGGTTCTGGTGGATGACTACACCCGCTATACGTGGGTATACTTTCTGAGAGAGAAATCAGAAGTATTCAGCAAGTTCCTCGAGTGGAAGGAGCTTGTGGAGGGGAGGCTGAACCGCAGAGTGAAGAAGCTGAGAAGCGACAATGGAGGGGAGTTTACCTCCAATGAGTTTGCTTCTTTCAGCAGGAGGTTCGGCATTCGGCGGGAGCTCTCCTGCGCTCACACCCCGCAGCAGAATGGGGTGGCAGAGAGGAAGATCCACCATCTGGTGGAGACTACCAGGAGTTGGCTACATGCCAAGAGCATTCCCAAGGCCTTATGGGCGGAGGGAATGGCGTGCGCTACTCATGTGATCAACAGGCTACCTCTGAGTCCTAACAGGATGGTGTCACCACACCAGCTTATGTTCGGGGAGAAGCCCAATGTGGGTCACATGAAGGTGTTCGGTTCTACCTGCTTCGTGCACGTCCCGGACGCTCAGAGAACAAAGTTGGAGCCGAAAGCGAGGAAGTGTATCTTCATCGGCTACGATGAGCGGAAGAAGGGGTGGAAGTGCTTGGATCCGCAAACCCACAAGTTCGTCGTCTCGCGCGACGTAGTGTTTGACGAACTGGTCTCATACCAGGGAGTCTCTTCAGTGGAGCTGCCGGAGAGTGGAGAAGCTAGCAGGGAAGAGGAGTGGGTCACTGAGGACCCTACTGTGGAGTTGGAGTTATCTCCAAGTGCTCCATCACCTTCTGGCTAAGGAGGAGCATCTGGCTCACGGGGAGCTACGAACTCAAGAAGCAGGGAGAGCACCACTTCAGGAGGAGTTCAGAGAGGAGCTCAGAGAGGAGCTCATCCAGAGGAGTCTACCGGAGTGATAGATAGTGGCCAAGCCTTGAGGAGGTCGAAGAGGACCATCGTCCCGCCTGCTCGCTATAAGGAGGGGAACTTCGTAAGTTTGGTTTCCTGCTTCTTCGCAGGACCACTCGATGAGAGGGAACCTGCCTGCTTTGAGGATGCTGCTGGCATCAAGGAGTGGGACGCGGCCATGATCGAGGAGATGGAGGCCCTAGAGAAGAACGAGACATGGGACCTGGTTCCCATGGTGGAGGGCATCAAACCTGTCACCTGTAAATGGGTGTACAAGGTTAAGAAGAGGGCTGATGGAGAAGTGGAGCGGTACAAGGCGAGGCTTGTCGCTCGAGGCTTCTCACAGACCTACGGAGAGGACTACGAGGAGACCTTTAGTCCTGTAGCGAAGATGACGTCGGTGAGGAAGATCATCGCTTTGGCGGCGTGCCGAGGTTGGAAGCTATGGTAGCTGGACGTGAAGAATGCGTTCCTATATGGAGAGATCGACAAAGACATATTCATGGTGCAACCACCTGGATACGTGTCCAAGTCCCAGCCGCGTCACGTCTGCAAGCTGAAGAAGGCCTTCTATGGTTTGAAACAGGCGCCGAGAGCATGGTATGGGAAGATTGCGGAGTACTTGCAGTTCTGCGGCTACGATGCTTCAGACTCGGACTCCAGCATGTTCGTGAAGAAGAGTGGAGGTCTTCACGTGCTGGTGCTACTATACGTCGACGACATGATCGTGACAGGGAACAACCCTGAGGAGGTCGCGGCGCTGAGGCAGCAGCTTTCCATATGCTTCGAGATGAAGGATCTTGGTGAACTGCACCATTTCCTTGGCCTCCAAGTAGAGAAGAGAAGAGGCGGACTGGATGTTTCCCAGAGGGCGTATGCCGAGAGAATCGTCGAAAGATTCGGCATGAAGGAGGGGAAGAGCAGTTCCGTTCCTCTGGAGGCGGGGCTGAAGCTTCAGAAGGAAGAAGGGAGGATTCTTCCTGATCCAAAGATCTTTCGGGCACTGATGGGGAGTCTTATCTACCTGACTATCACGAGGCCGGACATCGCCTTTGTTGTCGGCCGAGTTAGTCGGTATATGCAGGAGCCGCGGAAGCCTCATCTGGAGGCAGCCAAAGGGATACTGAAGTACGTGAAGGGCACCCTTGAGATGGGGTTGTCCTATGATGAGAAGTCTGACTTCAAGCTGCACGGGTACACGGATGCAGATTACGGAGGTGACGCTGATGATCGCAAGTCGACATCACGTTACGTGTTCTTGTGTGGAGCAGCTGCTATCTCGTGGTGTAGCAAGAAGCATGACTCTATTTCCCTTTCTACCACGGAGGCCGAGTACAAGGCGTCGTCCTTAGCAGCTCAGGAGTGTGTCTGGCTAAGGAGACTAGTGGAGGATGTGGACGAGGAGGTCAGCGGACCTACTGTGCTACCTGGGGACAACGAGAGTGCATTGAAACTGGTAACCAATCCAGTTTGTCATGCAAGGACCAAGCACATAGATATCGAGCATCACTTCATCAGAGAGAAGGTGCTGGGTGGCTTGATCGTTGTGGAGCATGTGCGGAGTGAAGAGAACCTTGCAGATATATTCACGAAGCCCCTATCTGCGGGGCCGTTCCGGAGGTTTCGTACATTGCTTGGAGTTGTTCCTGGAGCTCACTTCAAGGGGGAGTGTTAGAATTGAAGTGAGCTAGCGTCAGCGCTAGCGCTAGCTCATACTCGACACCCCCACTTGTTTTGCCTATAAACAGAGGGGTACCCCCCCTCTAATCGCTATCGTTTCTGGATCTGGCGAGTATCATCAACTTTGAGCGAGTTAGAGATACCAGAGCGCCATCAGGCGAGCATCAGACTTGGAGTAAGTTTGGCAGACGAGCATCGGACTTGGAGTAAGTTCGGCTAGCTCCCTTGAGCGAGTAGCGAGCAGTGGATATACCGTCGGCGCTAGTGCTAGCGCGCGCGGTAGCGACAAGAGGCGAAGAGGCGAGCAGCGAGCTTGCGAGTAGCTGGGAGTGCGAGTACCTACTCGGGAGATAGCGCCCGACGCTAGTGATAGCGCTCGCGCTAGCGAGTATTGGAGGAAGCGACGCGTGGCGAGTACGCGAGAAGCTTGGAGTGCGAGCAGCGAGCTTGCGAGTAGCAGAGCTAACGCCCGGCGCTAGCGATACCGCCGGCGGTAGCGAGGAGCGAGCTTCTGTAGCGAGGAGCGAGTATTGGAGCGAGTATCACCTGCGCGGTGTGCTCCGGAGGAGAAGCAGACCTTGTCCGTGACCAAGTTCTTACCTTCGATTGGCTGTTGTGATTCAAGTTGGATGCAACTTGTATTCAGCCGTGTTCAGTTGTAACTAGCTACCAAAATTAGTATTGTGAAAGCTTGTGTTCATCTTTGGTGTCCTTATTCTCCGGTTGGTTGACGTGTTCTTCCGACTTCAAAACATTTCACACCTTTCTTCTGCTTGCTGAATACGGGATGTACAATGTCCTTTCATACCTTCTGCTTAAAAATAAGGGTACATGGTTAGTCAAATCACTGCATTGGCCAATTCATTGTCATTATGAATCTTGAGAGATTTACCTGGTTATCCTCAAGATGTCCATGCAAACTCCATCGCAATCTAACTCCTTCAATGCCTTCTATTCCACTGGCAAAAACCTGGTTATCCTCAAGTATGGACAACAAATGTTTTTTTTGTTTCCCGAAAGCCTCCGCTCTCGAGTCCGACGCATAACTATCATTTCTTTCCTCTTGCTCAGCATGGTCATTGTTGCGGGTCGCTCGGGCGCATTGGTAGACCGGTCGAATTGAACCACCTTAGCTCGGAAGCGGACCGAGCGCGCAAACAGTCAATTAGGGATTCGTTGTGTACACTGAGACTTTTTAACGTGGAAAACCCGGAAAGGGTAAAAAACCACGCGGTCGGAGCTGTGTCGACCAACTTCCACTATCTTCTGGGGGGTTACAATTAGGTACTTAGAAGTCGAGCGCGACAGGTCGCCGCTCGTTACAATAATAGAGAGAGAGAGGGAGTTCCGAGGGTGACAGGCCACCTCTCGGAAAACTAAGTCTTTTTTCTTCTGAGAACTATGGGGAACAAAAGTGAGAATGCTCCGGGGAACGAAAGTGAGAATGCTCCGGGGAATGAAAGTGAGAATGCTCCGGGGAACGAAAGTGAGAATGCTGAGTCGCCTTTCGGGATGAGGGAAATCTTCAAGTCCATGAAGGAGATCTTCAAGCGCCGAAGGAGAATTCCGTGAAAGTTTCAAGGAGCTCTCCCGGGTGCAGAAGTCAAGGTCCTCTCAAATGAAGTTTCTGGGCTCCTTTTATAGCTTTGGCCGGGGGTAGCCCGGTAATTTCACCGTTGTAACCACCGTAACCACCTGGCGGACAAATCACGTTTTTCGGTTCGAAGCACAGGGATCGCCATTTTTCGTAAATGACCGTCTCGCCCTCGGGCAGTTCGGGCAGTTCGGGCAGTTCGGGCAGTTCGGGCAGCTTTGTTGAAGGCGAAAAAGGCGACAAGCCGTTCCTGCAATCTGAGAAATTAGAAAGACAAAAAGTAAGCGTGCGCGAAATGTGAAAGTGCTCTGAGCGCTCTCAGAAGCGTTATGAGCGCGCAACGAACGGAGAAGCAAACTGAGCGACTGAGGAGGCGTTCTGAGAATGCAACGAGCGCAAGAGTGCTCTGAGCGAACGGATAGGCGTTCTGAGCGCGCAACGAGCGCGGGAGCGCTCTGAGCGCGCAACGAATACGAGAGCGCTCTGAGCGAACGAAGAGACGTTCTGAGCGCGCAACGAGCGCGGGAGCGCTCTGAGCACGCAACGAACACGTGAGCGTTCTGAGCAAACGGAGAGGCGTTCTGAGCAAACGGAGAGGCGTTCTGAGCGCGTAACGAGCGCGGGAGCGCTCTGAGCGCGCAACGAACACGAGAGCGTTCTGAGCAAACGGAGAGGCGTTCTGAGCGCGCAACGAGCGCGGGAGCCCTGAGCGCGCAACGAACACGAGAGCGTTCTGAGAGAACGGAGAGACGTTCTGAGCGCGCAACGAGCGCGGGAGCGCTCTGAGCGCGCAACGACCACGAGAGCGTTTTGAGCGAACGGAGAGGCGTTCTGAGCGCGCAACGAGCGCGGGAGCTCTGAGCGCGCAACGAACATGAGAGTGTTCTGAGTGTGCTAGGAGGCGTTCTAGGCGGAATCCGGAACCCGAAGAGCGGGCGGCGAGCCAGAAGATGGGGGATTTGCCCCAACCCCGTTACGGGGGAGAGTGGCTCGGCCGCACCCTAAGGGGGGCGCGGTGCGGCCGCACCCGAGGGGGGTGCGGCTTGGCTTGGCCGCACCCCAAGGGGGTGCGTCCGGGCTGCACCCAAGGGGGTGCGGCTTGGCTTGGCCGCACCCAAGGGGGTGCGGCTTGGCCTGGCCGCACCCAAGGGGGTGCGGCTTGGCCTGGCCGCACCCCACATGGGGTGCGGCGTGGCCGCACCCCACATGGGGTGCGGCTTGGCCGCACCCCACAAGTGGTGCGGTTTGGCCGTACCCCCCACTATGGGGGGTGCGGCTATTCGCACCCGACTAGTGGGGTGCGGGCTAGTCGCACCCCAGTAGTGGGGTTCGGCTATGGCGGCGTGCTCCGTGCGTTTCGTGCGTGTTCTCGCACTGGCGGTTGGCGGCGGAAATGGCGGGTTCGGTTTCTTCAACTTGGGCGATCATGTGTTGACCGTTGACCCCACCACCCTTTAGTGGAGTTTTCTCTAGACGCACTCCAAGGCCTTTATGAATGTATAACAGTCATCATCGCGGAATCCTTCGCAAAACAGAGAATCAAAAACATAGCAAAGAAGATAATAAAAAATATAGCAAAGCAAAGAATAAAAAAATTATGGTAGTGTCCGGAATCTGCATACTGATGCATGCAGTACAAAATGCAGCAGATTCATCTCACCTTATAGAGGAATCATAATCTTGAAGTTGTTGCTATCATGAATGACGAAGAAACTTGAGATAGATCGAGTCATTTGGTGTTATAATTACATACTCGATAAAAAAATATACATGTTTAAAAAAATTTAATATCTTACTACATTCTAGCAAGACCTACTTAATTTGAAAAGAGCATACCTTGCATACAAACCAATGTCATATTGTGCAACATGAATTGGCAAAGAGATTTAGTCATTGATGGAGCAGAAAACATGCGAGATATTATTCCAACAATAGAACACATTGCTCTCTGATCAACTTTGTGTGCACATTTTACCGCATTTTCTCCAATTGAGGGAGAAGGACAGTAGTAGAGAATGGCTGGGATAAGAACAGCAAGGTCTTACCAAATATCACATTACTTCCATGCCTTAAGAGTTCTAAAGAAGTAAGCAAACACTTATGCTTAGGAAATAATGAAGTTGTAGTTTTAACAATGGTAATTATAAGGAAGAATCCTTCTAGCTAGCCATCATATCGAACTACAGAGAATAGAGCATCATAAGTAATAAAATCTCACAACACTTAGTGTGCCAAACAGTAAGGAAAAGTATATTAAAAAAACATATTAGAACCCAACCATACATACGAAGCAAACACTTAGTGTACCTTTTTGAATGTTTCTCATGTGAAAGTATGGCATTCACACCGAAGGAAATGAAGAAGTGGTTGTACCTTTGTGGATATTACTTTGCTCCCGTGAAACCTTCTTCCTGGACCTTCTTGTGTATCGTGGTAGAGCAGGAGTTGGGTGTTGAGAGATCGAAAGACTTGAGATGTGCTGAATGGGAGGAGAACCGAGAGAGAAAATCCTACATGCGGCATGCTAGGACATTGAGAGATCGAAAGGCTCGAGGGGAGAGGGAGTGAGTGGAGAAGTCATTATCTGCATTAGAAAGCACTTTTGTAAACTTGCATTAGAAAGCACTTTGATATAACAATCAAACAACTACATGAGAACAATGACTAAAAGTGTACCTGAAGGAGACAACTTGAATGCAGATAGTGTTAGAATAACTTCGGGAGAGAAGGATCCTCGATCACAAATCTGTCGGAGTGCATGTAAAGTATACAGCCTCTGAAGAATCACATGCAATGAATATCTGTCGGAGACATGCATGGAAGGATGATTTCGTATCAGTTTTGGCTTTGAGAACTTTTTCTTTGTTTTGCTTAACGTACCTGCATGAGAGAAGAACCTACGACGGATCACAAATTCAGTCACTCTTCATTTAATCTGTCCCAGATAGAAGTTCCTTTGGAAGAAAGGACAACGAAAATATCAAATGAAACTCATGGTCAGGCATTAAGTTTTAGCAATTTCCTGAAATAATTTTAAAAACTTTAAAGAAAGATAAGTTATTCATGAAATTTTCAAATGAAGGAAATGAAACAATAATAAGGATTTTTCGATTCAACCAAGTGAAGTTAACTCATTGATAAAAAAGCGAGTCAAATATAGTAATCCCAAAGGATCATCAAAATAACAATAAAAAATCAATTATTGTTGATTATTTTGAAAGTTATTATTTCCCGAAATCAATTAAGGGTGCAAATTGAGAATAAACACAGAGCTAATGGCATGAAGACCGACGATAGCAACATGGGGGACGAAGAAGAAGAAGAGCATTTTGCACTTACTGAATGGTTGTTGATTTTAAAAGTACGATATGAGCGTAAAGATTACTATATTGTATTATATATATGTATATCATATTTAATGCAAAAAATTGTTTTGACGAAATATTCAAAAGTGTCAAATATAGTTTCATTGTTTTAATTTAATGATTTAACATATGTAATAATTTATTTTCAAAATAAAATAAAATACAACGCAGATACAAATAATTACACTATATCGCTAAATTAAAATAATTATGAAAATTCATAAAAAAAATAGTAGAGCTCTTATAGCTACTATGGTAGACTGATATTAGACATGTTAGTGGTCTTTTCAAAGAAGACTGTATTTAGGAATGTGAGCTTCTTCGAAGATTTCCTTAGAATTTCCCTTCGGTGCTTGAAGATCTAATTCGATCTTCGAAGATCTCCTTCGAATACTCGAAGATCTCCTTCGAGTCTTCGAAGGTCTCCTTCGTGCCTTCGGAGAATTTCCTTCACTTCGGAAAATAGTCTTCTAAGCAGGTTGGGAATCCTTCAAGCTACGAAAGTCGACTCGAGAATCTCACTTTCGTTCCCAAGAAACTACTTAGTCTCTCGAGAGGTGGTCTGCCACCCGCGAGGTTTTCTTTCTCTACCATTATAACGAGCAGCGGTTTGTCGCGCTCGACTTCTCAGCTTTGAATTGTAACAAACCAGTATATAGTGGAATTTGGTCGACACAGCTCTGACCACGTGGTTTTTTACTATTTCCGGCTTTTCTACGATAAAAAATGTTCGTGTTATTTAGCAACTCTCTTATTGATTATTTGTGCGCTCGGCTCACTCGTGAGCTAAGGTGATTCGATTCGACTGGTCTACCAGAGCGTCGAGTGACCCGCAACATAAATATATATAAAGAAATATTTCTAAGACCATTTTGAGGCTAAATTAGAATCATTCAACGAATGACAGCCGTCAGATCAAAGACCTATGGGCTGCAAATAGCCAATTTCTGAAACTCCTCCCTACCTCCCGATCCAAGCCTCGATACCCATGCCTCCTTCGTCGTTTCCGTCTGCCGCCACCGTCGGAGCCGCCAGCGGCCTGCCTGGAGCCCACCTTCAGGGTCGCCGAACCCCGACGAACCTGTCGGGGGTAGTCCTACGGTGTTCCGGCAGGGCCAACGTCGGCGGTGGCCCTGACCGTGAGGCCCAGATCTTGGGTCAGGGCCACCGCCGATGGTGGCCCTGCCGGAGCGTCGCAGGACTACCCCCGGCAGGTTCGTCGGGGTCCGGCGACCCCGAAGGGGGGCTCCAGGCAGGCCACTGGCGGAGGACGAAAACGGCAGATATCGGGCTTTTTTTTGCTTTAAATTTTTCTATAAATATAATGTATATATATAATATGTATAAATAATATTAATATATAATTATACATATAATACTAATGTATATAATTTTAATATTAATATATAATTATATATAATACAGAATTAATTATATATATATTTTATTTTTAATATTTTCTAAAAAACCGTTTAAATAATTATATATATATATATAATTTAGAAAAATTATAAATAACTGGGTGCGTGTCGGGGGCAAGCGAAGCCCACCGAGACAGGCAGGTTACTGTCGCGCGGGGCACGGGAGTCCCCCGTGCACTGTCACTCGTATATATATAATGTTATATGCATGCCTGTTTTGGCTTTATGCAAGTCGTTGATGTATGCAGGCCAAAAAATTGTTCATGCCAGTCAGATTTAATACATATAGGCTAATTGTTTTTGTTTGATTCTTGCTCGATGCGGAACCGCAAAGAATTGGCCTGAACCGTTCGCGAATTATTCAGGTTCTGGTTTGAATTTTGGAACTATGAACAACATTGGTCCCGCCGTCCCGGTGTGATTCTTTTATTTTATAATCCGGACCGCGACCGGAACCGGAACCGAAACTCTAACATACAATCCGTTTATTATTATTTTTTTTACCATTTTTATTATTATCAATATTATTATAATATTCTTATTTTTTTTATAATCTATCGTATCTATATTTACTATTATGGGTGAAAATGATTCGGTTGGTGCGGTTTGAGCCCCAAATGCAATTGCACCAAAGAGGGTCGGTTTTGAACTGAACAAAACCGCACCGCACCAAAACCATGCGGCGAGGTTTGATATTGGTGCGGGTTGAAGTCAGTTTTTGCGTGCGGCTTCAATTTTTATACAGTAATAATAGCGATGCGGCGCGGTTTGTCATTTTTGCACCGCCAAAAACCGCACAACAAACTATGTGATTTTGCAACCCCCAACGAAATCGCTTCACAACCAAACCGTTTGATGCGTTTTAAAGTCGGTGCGATTTGGTGCAGTTTTGTGATTTTTGCGGTTTTGCGGTTTCAGTATTTAACTTTTATTCCTACTTACTATATTATACAAAAAAGTCCCCCCCCCCCCCACCTGGTGTAACGCGAAATTCCTACGTCCGGATCCAAGACTTCGAAGTCCCTCTTGCAAAAAAACCGAACGGGTTTACTTTTACCCTCCAGTTTTTTATTTATTTTTGATCTCCCTCAATCATTCCGGCAAGTTTGATTTTGGTTCTGGTTGGAACCGGACCAAACTGAACCGTTAGTGGGCGGTTTGGTTTTCGTTCTTGTTGAACCGTAACGGAAACCGCTGTTAAGATGGTTCCAAAAATTATGCTGAAACCGCAACCAGAACCGGTCAAACAAAATAAGATTTTGGTTCTAATTTGAAGAACAATACCTTAGGTGTTCTGTTAACGATTTTAGTGAAACCGGAACCGAACCGTGAAAGCTCTACTCATCAAACTTGGCAGGTACCCAAACGTTCTAATGTCTACTAACAAGGCATTTGGTTAGCTAACATCTTTCACACTAGACCATCTTCGTCAATTTAAATCAGACTCTCACTCTCTTAGTTCTAAGCAGAAAATCAAAATTTTCCTATTGTTGCGGTCCACTCAAGGCTCCGGTAGATCGGACTAGATTGGACCGTCTTAGCCCGAGAGCGTTTGAGCGCGCAAACAGTCACAGAAAAAGAGAAAGCTAACAAAACAATTTTTTTAACGTGGAAAACCCGTCAACTGGGTGAAAAACCACGCGGTCGGGTCTGTGCCGGCCGAAACCTCCACTATTTGTTGGTTGTTGTACAAAGCTACTTTAAAGAACTCGAGGGCGACAGACCGCCTCTCGTTACAATTGTTGAGAGAGAGATACTCGGAGGGTGACAAGCCACCGCTCCTGGAGCTAAGACTTTTGTCTGATGCAGATGGGGATGCTGTGCTCTAAGCGCTCTAGAGGTTTTGACTGCAGTTTGAAGGTTGGATCGATGTGCTCTGTGCGTCTTTGTCTCTGTCGGTTGTCTCCTGCTGCGCTAGAGGAGTTTGGAGTGCTGTTCTTGCTGTAGGCTGGAGCGTTTGTTCTTGAGTGCGCGGAGTTATGCTTGGACGGTCTTGAGAGCGGAGCGCGCAGAGGCGCTCTTGGAGCAGTCTTCAGAGCGGAGCGCACGGAGGCGCGCTTGGAGCGGTCTTGAGAGCGGAGCGCGCGGAGGCGCGCTTGGAGCGGTCTTGAGAGCGGAGCGCGCGGAGGCGCGCTTGGAGCGGTCTTGAGAGCGGAGCGCGCGGAAGCGCGCTTGGAGCGGTCTTGAGAGCGGAGCGCCCGGAGGCGCGCTTGGAGCGGTCTTGAGAGCGGAGCCCGCGGAGGCGCGCTTGGAGCGATCTTGAGAGCGGAGCGCACGGAGGCGCGCTTGGAGCGGTCTTGAGAGGGGAGCGCACGGAGGCGCGCTTGGAGCGGTCTTGAGAGCGGAGCGCACGGAGGCGCGCTTGGAGTGGTCTTGAGAGCGGAGCGCACGGAGGCGCGCTTGGAGCGGTCTTGAGAGCGGAGCGCACTGAGGCGCGCTTGGAGCGGTCTTGAGAGCGGAGCGCACGGAGGCGCGCTTGGAGCGGTCTTGAGAGCGGAGCGCACGGAGTCGCGCTTGGAGTGGTCTTGAGAGCGGAGCGCACGGTGGCGCGCTTGGAGCGGTCTTGAGAGCGGAGCGCACGGAGGCGCGCTCGTGAGCGCGCAAGGAGGAGGCGCGCTTGGGAGCGCGCAAGGTGGACGCGCGCTTGTGAGCGCGAGGAGGACGCGCGCTTGTGAGCGCGCAAGGAGGACGCGCGCTTGTGAGCGCGCAAGGAGGACGCGCGCTTGTGAGCGAGCAAGGAGGACGCGCGCTTGTGAGCGCGCAAGGAGGAGGCACGCTTGTGAGCGCGCAAGGAAGAAGGAGGAGAGAGAAAATCCGTAGGAGGATTTTCCCGGCCGGAGAGAGAGAGAAAGTCTCAAAAGAGGGGAGAGATGGAGGAGGAGAAGAAGATAGAAAAAAGAGAAGTCTTGGGGTTCTATTTATAGTTTTTGAGGGTGGCACTTTCGTAATTAAATGGGTGGTTAGGGTAGTTATGGTGGTTATGCGGCTACCCGCACACCATAACCAATTTATGTGTTATACGCACACTTATCATGAATATAGCTACGCGCACACCAGTTTGTATAGTTTTGCGGTGATATGTATTCATATGACGGATATGGTTATGCGCACACCATAACCATATTATTTGATATACGCAGACCGTATTGAAGGATTTTACTATTTGCACCCCCATGTTGGCATGGGCGGACCTAAGTATAGTCCGGGGGGGGGCACGTGCCCCCCCTGAAATTTAAAAAAATTTCTTTTTTAATTATATAGGCCATTTAATTCAGTCGTTCAGCCCTAACTCCACGAGTACCGCCGCTTCTTCGGTCCCGCGATGCGCCCTGGCCCTGCTTGCGATTCCGGTTCCGGCTTCCTTCCGCGTCTCCGGCGACCGGCGCTCCGCCTCCGCCTCTAGGCTCTAGTTTCTCTTCAGCTTCCGGTTCCGGCTTCCTCCCCGTCGCCGTCGGCCCGTCGCCCGTCCGGCGCAGACCGCAGTCACTGTTTGTCTGTTTCTCTTCAGCTTCGTGACTTCTTCCCAGCCTCCCAGAGTCCGAGGCCAGGCCGCATCTAGGAAAGCAAGCAGGTAAGCATTTTACATCTTATTTTGCTACTAGAATGTATTATGTATAGACAGTAAGACAGTTCACAGTATAGT
This sequence comes from Dactylorhiza incarnata, assembly GCA_033032865.1. Lineage (NCBI taxonomy): Eukaryota > Viridiplantae > Streptophyta > Magnoliopsida > Asparagales > Orchidaceae > Dactylorhiza > Dactylorhiza incarnata. Next base: position 3,363,752 of record JAWHQI010000281.1, read on the forward strand.
ATGTTTAGGAATCTTATGTGATAAAAATGCATTCTCTGCTTTGTCTTGGGCATTATCGACCAAATTTAGTAGTATATGTTGGAATTGTTACTAGGTTGTAGGTTCCATTATTCATTGTAATTGATGTTCTTGGCAAGAAATGCCCCTATAAGTTAAACATTATTTGTTCCCCCAATATTGTAAACATTTTTTGTTCCCCCAATTTTTTCTAGGTTTCGCTCGGGTTGTTGCTATTGACAATCAGCAATGTATAAGTATTTTAAGTCAGTCGAAAAATCAGCAGGTGATACAAGTAATGTCTGCATCAATGATGATGAGTTATAATTAAGTAATAAACGTAGTCGGACTGAAACTGATATGACAAATCTTCCGTCAGATCCTTATTTTCGGATTCGTATTTCAGATTATCCTGTTGAACAACGTGATGAGATTAGGCGTTATTATTTGTTAAAAGGACCATATCAACCTCAAAGTCATAGATTTCCAAAAACAAAATTTGGTCAAAAAGAAAGAAAGTTTAACGCGGCTTGGTTTGCACAATTCCCTTCATGGTTGGAGTATAGTATAGAAAAAGATGATGCATTCTGTTTATTTTGTTATCTCTTTAAGCCAGCTATGGGACAACAATCAGGAGGTGATATTTTTGTTGTTGAAGGTTTTAAAAAATGGAAAGATGCATTATCAAAATTTAAAGAGCACATTGGGGGTCCGAATAGCATTCATAATGAAGCAGCTATGAAATGCAATAATTTAATGAATTCAAGACAACACCTTAAAGTCAGTTTTCAAAGACAAACAGATCAAAGCAAAAAAGACTATAGAACCCGAATGACAGCAACTATTGATTGCATCGGATTTTTGATTAAACAGGGTTTGGCATTTCGTGGGAATGATGAGTCAGAAAAATCATCTAATCAAGGAAATTTTCTTGAGCTTTTACGATTTCTTGGTGATCATAACGAGGAAATTAATCAAGTAATTATGGAAAAAGCTCCTGAAAATAACAAGCTTACTTCACCAGAAATTCAAAAAGATATTATCAATGCAATGGCTACTGAGACAATAAATTTGATTATTAGAGATATTGGAGATTCTTGTTTTTCTGTACTTATCGATGAGTCACGAGATATCTCGAAAAAAGAGCAGATGGCCATAGCAGTACGCTATGTTGATAGACAAGGTCAAGTGATTGAACGCTTTTTGGGTATTGTGCATATTTCAGATACATCATCAGTTTCGTTGAAGGTAGCATTAGAAGGATTCTTCTCTAATCATGATTTATGTATTTCAAAATTGCGTAGACAAGGTTATGATGGTGCCAGTAATATGAGAGGAGAGTTTAATGGTCTTAAAGCACATATTATGAAGGAGAATTCATCAGCTTATTATATTCATTGTTTTGCTCACCAACTTCAGCTTGCATTAGTCGCTGTTGCAAAAAATCATGTTTTAGTTGCTTGGTTTTTTGATTTAACAACTACAGCAACTAATATTATTACTGTTTCATGCAAACGACAAGAACTTTTTCGAGAATCTCAATCACAGAAAATTTTTGAATGTTTACAAAAAGGAGAGATAATTGCCGGAACGGGTCAAAATCAGGAAAGAACTCTTATTAGAGCAGGTGATACAAGATGGGGTTCACATTATAGTTCATTGATTAATATGATCGTGCTATTTTCATCTGTTATTGATGTTCTCGAGTTGGTTGAGCGAGATCAACATACAAGTTCAGAACAGAAAGCAACAATATTCTCATTACTAAATTCTCTGCAAACTTTTGATTATGCCTTCATTTTATATCTAATGAGAGATATTATGGGAATAACTAATATTTTGTCCCAAGCTTTGCAGCGCAAAGAACAAGATATTATTAATGCAATAAATTTAGTGAGAATATCAAGACAAAGGTTGCAAGATATGCGAGATAATGGATGGGAAAAGTTGATTAAAGATGTTTCATCATTTTGTCAGAATTATAAAATTGAGATTCCTTTAATGGAAAATATGTATGTGGCACGAGGACGATCAAGACGAAGAGTTCACGAGATGACAAATTTACATTATTATCGAGCCGAGATTTTTTATAATGTCATAGATTTGCAACTTCAAGAACTCAACAACAGGTTTACAGAGACGAATACGGAATTACTTATTTGCATTGCATGTTTAAATCCAAATAATGCATTTTCAAGTTTTGATAAACAAAAGCTGAAACGTCTTGCAGAGTTTTATCCATCAGATTTTTCCATTTTGGATAATATGGAACTTGATAGCCAATTGGACACATATATTATTGATGTAAAGTCTGACAATGACTTTGGACAATTAAATGGAATTGGAGATCTTACAAAGAAATTGGTAGAAAAAAGGAAGGATATTTTATATCCATTGGTATATTTGCTAGTAAAGTTAGCATTGATTTTACCAGTTGCGACTGCTACTGTCGAAAGAGCATTTTCAGCAATGAACATTGTAAAAAATCGTCTACGCAATCGAATGGGAGATTCTTTAATGAATGACTGTTTGGTTACATACATAGAAAAAGATGTATTTGCAAATATCGAAAAAGAGACAATCATTCAGAGGTTTCAAAAAATGAAAACCAGACGAGGGCAGCTGTAAAAATATGGTATGTTTACAAATTGTATTAAATTATTTCATAAATATTTTTAATGAAAAATTTCAATATATCTAATATTTTTTATTATTTTATAATGTTTTGCAGGAAACAAGAATATCACCAGAAATTTGATATTTCCTTAGAGAAATGTGTTGTGATCTTATATTTTGAAGTTCGTAAAGAGCCGACGAGGACAACTACAATGATTGGTAATTTTTACACTTACTGTTTAACTTTAATATTTCTGTTTTAATTTGTATTTCTTATACAAATATCGTTTTAGAATTATTAAAAATTTTGTGCCCCTCCTAAGAATTCTTTCTGGCTCCGTCCTTGCATGTTGGAGGATTTTACTATTTACACCCACATGTTGGAGGATTTTACTATTTATACTCACATGTTGAAGGATTTTACTATTTGCACCCCATAATGGGGGATTTTACTATTTGCACTCCATGATGGAGGAATTTACTATTTGCACCCTCATGTTGGAGGATTTTACTATTTGCACCACATGATGCAGAATTTTACTATTTGCACCTCATGTTGAAAGATTTTACTATTTGCACCCACATGTTGGGTGGTTACGGGGCTAGTGGGGTTTCTTTGGATAACCGCACACCCATGAATGGGGTGCGGTTAGCGCCTTCAAGGAAACCCTATCATTTGCCCCCCAAGTCCCCGAAGTTCAGAGCCGGGGCGAGAGAGGTGCGGGGACTTTTTGTGCGAAATAGTTGTGGCGATTGTGGTGGAGTTAGCAACGTGGTATGGAAGGAGGTGCTTCGAACCGTTTGTGAGCGCGAGGGGGCAGGCCATGGTGACGCTGCAACCTACTGCGGGTAGAAGGGCAGACCCATTGTAACTTTGCTTGACCGATCATCAAGGGCGGCAGGCCCCTGACGATGGCAGGCGGAGGTCTGGCGACCTTACCTATTGTAACTTGGCAGGGAGCGATCGTCAAGGGGGGCAGGCCCCTGACGATGGCAGGCGGAGGTCTGGCGACCTTACCTATTGTAACTTGGCGGGGACCGATCGTCAAGGGGGGCAGGCCCTTGACGATGGCAGGCGGAGGTCTGACGACCTTACCTATTGTAACTTGGCAGGGACTGGTCGTCAAGGGGGGCAGGCCCTTGAAGATGGCAGGCGGAGGTCTGGCGACCTTACCTATTGAAACTTGGTATGGACCGATCGTCAAGGGGGGCAGGCCCCTAACGATGGCAGGCGGAGGTCTGGCGACCTTACTTATTGTAACTTAGCGGGGACCGATCGTCAAGGGGGGCAGGCCCCTGACGATGGCAGGCGGAGGTCTGGCGACCTTACCTATTGTAACTTGGCGGGGACCGATCGTCAAGGGGGGCAGGCCCCTGACGATGGCAGGCGGAGGTCTGGTGACCTTACCTATTGTAACTTGGCGGGGACCGATCGTCAAGGGGGCATGCCCCTGACGATGGGAAGCGGAGGTCTGGCGACCTTACCTATTGTAATTTGGCGGGGACCGGTCGTCAAGGGGGCCAGGCCCTTGAAGATGGCAGGCGGAGGTCTGGCGACCTTACCTATTGAAACTTGGCAGGGACCGATCGTCAAGGGGGCAGGCCCCTGACGATGGCAGGCGGAGGTCTGGCGACCTTACCTATTGTAACTTGGCAGGGACCGATCGTCAAGGGGGGCAGGACCCTGACGATGGCAGGCGGAGGTCTGGCGACCTTACCTATTGAAACTATGTTATCTGAAACATATGAAGTTAATGAAATCAGAAAGTAATTCGCAGGAACCACGTGTAGAAGTTAAATCACACGTCTTTATTGAATGTTGATAACGCCGACATGAAGGAGAGGAGGTGCAAGTACAAGGGAGGGAGCTTTCTCCTGGTGCGATTACTTGTAGGGGTTTCCCCCCAGTCTTTCCAGGCAAGCAGGCGGCCGATCTCTCGCTTGCCCAGGTGTCGTCAACCGATTTAAGGTTTTGCTTCACGAGAATCTTTTCAGAAGTCCTTGTCGAATAAGACGTTCGATTTCCTTCTTTAGCTTTGTGCAATCTTCCGTGTTATGCCCGCGTCCGCGGTGGAACTCACAGTATTGTGATTGGTCTCCTTTGTTTGGAGCGATCGACTTAGGCCTATGAAGCGCCACCTTATCTTGGATTGCGTAAAGTATGTTTGTTCTGGAGGTATTGAGGGGCGTGTTTCTCTGGCACTGCCGAGGTTGTGGGTTGACGTGACGTTCATTGCTCCTCCCGAAGGTTGATGAAGCCTCTTGTTCCCTTTGCCTTTTCATGCCTCTGTCAAACTGCTGTTTATGTGTTTCGATTGCTTCGTCGGCAGTGATCTGGGCGTCGATCCGTTGAACGAGATCGGGGTAGCTGGGTACAGTCTCCCATATTAATGCAGAGTGGAAGCCACCAGGGCGGAGCCCTGCGAGTAAAAACCCTCGCAGGAGCTCTGGTTTTGCTCCAGGAATTTGTCGTGCCTCAGCGATGAAACGACGGAAGAAATCTTTAAGGGTTTCCCCTTCGCTTTGACGGATCCCGGACAGGTGGGAAGGATCTTTGACTATCCGGCGGCTAGCGATGAACTGGTCTGTGAATTGTTGAGTCAGCTCTGCGAAATCCCTGATTTCTCCCTCCCCCAAGGATAGGAACCAGGTGCGAGCATGTCCTTTCAAAGTTGCCGGGAATGTCTGACACAGCAGTGAATCTGTGGCATTACAGAGTTGCATCATGATCGTGAAGTGTCTGACGTGCTCCGATGGGTCGCTCGCTCCGTCGTATGTCTCAATCTTTGGGAGCTTGAAGCCAAGGGGGATTGGATGTGCCAGAACCTCAGGTACAAATGGTGAGCGACAATGGAGAGGGCGAGGGGCCAAAGCGGCACGCTGCGTTGCTCGTTCGTGCTTTTCAAAAATTATGTGACAGACTTCTTCACGTGTGAGCCTCCCATCTGCAGGCTCATGGCCTGTCGCTTCAGGGCGGTTGCGGTGATACCGAGTTTCTGGACTTCTGTCAGGACGGGCCACACGGTCTTGGGCATTCGTACTGGAGAGCTCTCCTTCGAGTTTGCTGATAAGCGAGTGGAGGGGAGCCAAATCAGCATGCCCCCCAGGGATTGATTCTTCATTTGTGCGGATGGCTTTTCCTGCCATGATCTCTAGTCACTAGTACCGTTGTGCAACGGATACTGTCTTCAGAGTCTTCTTCAAGCTTTGGGGGAACTCGATTCCCACAGACGTCGCCAAACTGTTGCGGATCACTCAAGGCTCCGGTAGATCGGACTAGATTGGACCGTCTTAGCCCGGTAGCGTTTGAGCGCGCAAACAGTCACAGAAAAAGAGAAAGCTAACAAGACAATGTTTTTAACGTGGAAAATCCGTCAACTGGGTGAAAAACCACGCGGTCGGGTCTGTGCCGGCCGAAACCTCCACTATTTGTTGGTTGTTGTACAAAGCTACTTTAAAGAACTCGAGGGCGACAGGCCGCCTCTCGTTACAATTGTTGAGAGAGAGATACTCGGAGGGTGACAAGCCACCGCTCCTGGAGCTAAGACTTTTGTCTGATGCAGATGGGGATGCTGCGCTCTAAGCGCTCTAGAGGTTTTGACTGCAACTTGAAGGTTGGATCGATGTGCTCTGTGCGTCTTTGTCTCTGTCGGTTGTCTCCTGCTGCGCTAGAGGAGTTTGGAGTGATGTTCTTGCTGGAGGCTGGAGCGTTTGTTCTTGAGTGCGCGGAGTTATGCTTGGACGGTCTTGAGAGCGGAGCGCGCAGAGGCGCTCTTGGAGCAGTCTTCAGAGCGGAGTGCACGGAGGCGCGCTTGGAGCGGTCTTGAGAGCGGAGCGCGCGGAGCGCGCGGAGGCGCGCTTGTAGCGGTTGTAACACCCTGCCAGTACGAAAAGTATAACAGCGCGTCCGGCCGGGACCCCACGCCATACAAACCATACTAGCTAGGAGTTAAAAGGTGATAAACAGAAAAGAATACAACTACACGAGAGTACAAAACGTAAGCGGAAGCATTTGATTAAAACATTTCAATTAGAACTGTCCACTATCATAGGAATGAAACCATAAAATAGAGTTACGGCCTTAAGGCCTTACATTCACCAATGTACAAAACTAAGAACATACTTCGGCACGCAGACCGGCAATACATGAGAAAGCAGAAAAGAGAGGCTGGCCTTCAAGGGCCAACTCAGCAAAAGGGCCACCGCCCGCTATTTCCCACTAGGCTCACCTGCACCTGCATAAGAACATTCCACCAAGCGGTGGCAAACAAAGTAACGGTCAGCACAGCTGAACAAATTATAACGACCCCACCCCTTTCCCGGGGTGGCGGAGCTCCTACCCTGCAAGCAAGCCATACTAGCACAAGTACTAATATAAAGAAAGTGCAACTACACAAGGTGAGGTTTCAAGCACAATCAATCTTCTAGGTTGAGCATCAAAAAGGAGGGAACCTAGGTATGCACATGATGTTGGTTGGGTTCACCCGAAGGTTCCCCACAACCGCCTAAACAACCGCATGAGGCTAACAACATCAATTCCACAAAACACTCCACCGTAAGGGCCATCGCCTTAGGTGGGAAAAAAGAGCTTTTGGTCGGTCTAGGTAAATCACCTTCCACGACCTCTCCCATGATCACACGGCTACATGAGGTAGGGACCTCTTACTGATCTGCATGGAAACGGGTTCGGTTTAGCTTTGCCCGTGCTCTAATCGTCGCGATCTATCGCACGACGCGGGTACGGCTTCACCTCGGCTCGTAAGGGTTTAGCACTTTCAAGTGCTACTACACAAATTATAAGCTACGCACCTAACCCCTTCGCAAGGATCTAGGCTTCACAAATACTCAACAAGGGAGGTACAAAACGCTCCGCATCAATTTCGTGGTGAAGGTTTGCCTTCATCCAATCTCAAAGCATGGGGCTTTCGTTAGGATCTTCACAAGACGCCTACACTTAATTCCCGCAATACTATAGATGATTTCACGGAGTCATTCTCCGGCACGCATTCTAGGTTTAACCTAAATGCAACGTTGCAAATCAAGCATCACCGATTCGGGCTCACGGCCACGAATAGGCTTCACACAAAATGCCTAAATCCGCACGACTACCGGATTTCTAAATGCAATATGCCGGGGACGGACACAATCGACCCGGAGTTCCGAAGAACTTGAGGAAAATCCTACACTTCACCCATTTGGTGAAAGGGATTCCTCATGCATGCATAGAGAAATGAAAGAGATGACAAATGACAAGTCCAAATATCGGGAGGAAGAATCGTTACCATAGGAGCGTTCTTCTTCGCCATGGATCCGAGATTCTAGACGGAGGGAAACGACCGCACCGGGCTGCACTCTCCAGATCTGGAAACGGCTCGCGAAACGGAGCTCCGGAGCTCCATCAATGGCGGGATCTCTCCTTCTTCTTCCTTGCCTCCTTCTTCTTTCTCTAGGCTTGGAGAGAGAAAAGGCTTAGAAATAATGAGGATTAACCTCCTCTCATCAGCCCTAAAGACCTCCAGCATCTAATCCTAGCCATTGGATCGGATTCCAAAAGATTTGGACGGACCGATCTCCTTCTCCGCTCAAATTCGCGGAGCAGAATTAACAGGGAGCACGATCACAGGCGCACGTTCACTGGTCGTGCGCCAAGAGGAGAAATGGTCGTGCGCACTACCCGAGACAGAACTCTGATTCCTTGCGAATTAACGCACGATCATTGGCGCACGATCACTGGTCGTGCGCGAAGAAGAGAAATGGTCATGCGCAGAGAACTGCTAAGGAATTTTTTAGCCTATCCCGAGCGCAGCACAACCACTCTGCTTACCTCGCTGAACTACAATTTTTGGGGTGTTACAGCGATCTTGAGAGCGGAGCGCACGGAGGCGCGCTTGGAGCGGTCTTGAAAGCGGAGCGCACGGAGGCGCGCTTGGAGCGGTCTTGAGAGCGGAGCGCACGGAGGCGCGCTTGGAGCGGTCTTGAGAGCGGAGCGCACGGAGGCGCGCTTGGAGCGGTCTTGAGAGCGGAGCGCACGGAGGCGCGCTTGTGAGCGCGCAAGGAGGAGGCGCGCTTGGGAGCGCCCAAGGAGGACGCGCGCTTGTGAGCGCGCAAGGAGGACGCGCGCTTGTGAGCGCGCAAGGAAGAAGGAGGAGAGAGAAAATCCGTAGGATGATTTTCCCGGCCGGAGAGAGAGAAAGTCTCAAAAGAGGTGAGAGATGGAGGAGGAGAAGAAGATAGAAAAAAGAGAAGCCTTGGGGTTCTATTTATAGTTTTTGAGGGTGGCACTTTCGTAATTAAATGGGTGGTTAGGGTAGTTATGGTGGTTATGCGGCTACCCGCACACCATAACCAATTTATGTGTTATACGCACACTTATCATGAATATAGCTACGCGCACATCAGTTTGTATAGTTTTGCGGTGATATGTATTCATATGACGGATATGGTTATGCGCACACCATAACCATATTATTTGATATACACAGACCGTATTGAAGGATTTTACTATTTGCACCCCCATGTTGGAGGATTGATGCAGCACGTCCAGGGCCGACCCACCCTGGCTCGGCCAGAAGGAACACGTTCCAGTCGCACTGCCGGGCTGCAGCCCAAGCACCCCAACCCATCTCCGGCCCCACCACAGAGCCGTTAGGTTGTTGAGGTCAGGGCTCGATCCCCCGACCTCCTTGATAAAGAGTCTTCAGGCAGACTCTCATCATCAATTGAGCTGCACTTTTTTTGATGCAGCACGCCCAGGGCCGACCCACCCTGGCTCGGCCAGAAGGAACACATTCCAGTCGCACTGCCGGGCTGCAGCTCAATTGGTGATGAGAGTCTGCCTGAAGACTCTTTATCAAGGAGGTCGGGGGATCGAGCCCTGGCCTCAACAACCTAACGGCTCTGTGGTGGGGCCGGAGACGGGTTGCGGTGCTTGGGCTGCAGCCCGGCAGTGCGACTGGAACGTGTTCCTTCTAGCCGAGCCAAGGTGGGTCGTCCCTGGGCGTGCTGCATCAAGGATTTTACTATTTACACACACATGTTGGAGGATTTTACTATTTATACCCACATGTTGAAGGATTTTACTATTTGCACCCCATAATGAGGGATTTTACTATTTGCACTTCATGATGGAGGAATGTACTATTTGCACCCCCATGTTGGAGGATTTTACTATTTGCACCCCATGATGCAGAATTTTACTATTTGCACCCCATGTTGAAGGATTTTACTATTTGCACCCACATGTTGGGTGGTTACGAGGCTAGTGGGGTTTCTTTAGATAACCGCACACCCATGAATGGGGTGCGGTTAGCGCCTTCAAGGAAACCCTATCACCTATATAAAAGAACGAACCAAGAGGAAGTTCGAGCTTGAAGAAACTTTTCGTTAGGGTTGTCTAGTTATTCTCTTCTAAATCGGAATAAGAAAAAAAAGAGCTTGAAAAGAGGAAACACAGGACCATGGGGGGAAAATAGATGCGAGATCACACATTTCGAAGAGAACAAAGCTCCGACTAGAGAACCGGAGGAATGGCCGCCGTCGGAGCAAGGAGACAGCGCGCACCGCCAGAAAATGGAGAATGCTATCCGGTTGCGACACGGGCGAAAGGCTGAAGTGCGAATATAGAGAGGCTTTGCATGTTAAGTCCTAAGATTAAATTTTAAGGGCGGATAGTCATCTGTGTGGTTCGATTCCTGCTTGATGCGACGAAAGCTAGGGCACACAGAGGTTGAAATCTCGGGGTCCGAGAGGGAGCCGGGCGGCGCAGGAGCGGATGGCGGCCCAGGCGGCGTCGGAGGAGCGGTGGAGTTTGGAGCATAGGCAATGTATCGGAGGTTTACCGGCGGCCCGGAGAGAATAGTTGTTAGTTGTTACAGCCTAAACCGACCTGCAGCTTGAAAAGAGAGTTTTTTTTTAAAAAAAAGTGGCCTGCATAAAGCCAAAACCGGCCAATATCAGTCTATATATATAAGTTTGCTAAGCTGCTCGTCTTCTCGTGAAGAAATTGTTTGAAGTTTAAGATATTCAAAGATATTTCTTCGCTGTAATTAAGCTAATCGTACAGGCACGATGTGCGGATGAGTGAATTTTCTAGTAAAATCCCCCATTAACCGGAAACTCCCAAGCAAAAAAAAAATCCCCATCGCCATGCGGCCGACCAGCAACCGGCTAAGATTCAGCAAAAACCGCTCACGCCAGGTGAGGTCTCGTTAATCCTCGCCGGAGGGATCCTAAAGTGCCACAAACGGCCGGTGGCGGCGACGAGGTTCTTCTTGCATAGAAACTCCATTGCGTACATCTTCTCCACCTTCCGATTGACATCGTGAAGGAACACATCGGTGACGCCATCGCTGCGGCGCGCCCTCGCCATCACCGCCGCCGAATAGATCGCCCCCATTCTCCCAGGCGCCTCCGCGAAGTACCCCTTCGGCGCATCGACCATTATCAGATCCCACTCCGTTTCGTAAATCTCGGAGGGCAGATCGGCGAGCGCCAGCCGGCATCGTCGATTCCCTTTTAGATGGGCGCGCGCGGGCATGCACTCGGGTTCCGAGCGATATGCGCCGAGCAGATGATCGGCCTCCGACAGCTGCGTAGGGTACAGGATGCTGTGGGCGTGGAGGGTTGGGGAGTCGCGGAGCACGGATTGGAACCATTTGGGATCTTCCTCGAGGAAGACGGTTTTTCCTCCGGCGTTGAAGGCGGACCACATGGGGGAATCGTGCCCGAGGCCGAAGACGAGGAAGTTGCAGGGGGCGCGTCGGCGGAGGACGTCGAAAGAGATGGAGATCTCGGAGCGGGATTGCTGCGGGACGATCGAGGAGGTGGCGTAGTGGAGAAGGGCGGAGAGGATCTCGTCGGTGGGGGTGGGAGGGCGGCGGGTGGGAAGAGAGCAGAAGAGAGGGCGATCGCTGCGGAGAACGAAGGCGGAGAGGATGAGCGCTCCGACGAAGAGAAACGTCGAGGTGGCGCCGACGGAGCAGCGGCTGAACGGCAGCTTTGGGAGAGACGACGCGCTCATCTTCTCCGACTTTTCCTTCCCCCCGCTGGTGGTCGTACGATCAGTACTGGGAAAAAAAGGATATGAGATTTATGGGGGGAGGGATAGGTTGGGGGCGACAAGTTAAACCATTTGATTTTACCCGAAATGCCCCTACATTATCAGAATCTGTGGGTATTAACAGCGGATCGTGACTATTGACCGCCAAGTAAATCTTTAAAAAATATTGGGTTAGTTTGGTCCCACTAGAAGTATTGCATTAGTCAAAATAAAGCCATCGAGACTTTACGAATTTTGCTTTTGCTTCCAATTTTGAATATACCTTATTTTATCTATCAGACATTATATTCTTTCGGCACGAAGATACAGCCTCAATAACCTAAAAACACAAAATCTAATTTGACTTTTCTCTAATAGCAGACCCACTTAAAGACTCTTCATTTTCGTTCGTTTTTCCCTGTTTTCGTCAAAATTCCCCGAAAATTTCTGATTTCTCGCCGCCGGTCGCCCACAACCGCCGGAGAAGAACCTTTCGACACCATCGAGGCGTCGAACCCCTCTGAATATTTTTTGGCGACACCGACAAACCCTTCCAAAATCTGGTACATTTTTTTCCTATTTTTCTCATACTTTTGATATTTTTGTACCTTCTAAATAATATTTTTCACTTACTTTACTATGTAGCGAGAAAAAAGATGAATTTTTTTACACTAATATGGTTTGTTTGACTAAAATTTTATTTTCATGTTAGGCTGCCAATATCCATCGGGCTGCCAATATCGCTTTGTTGGGCTGCTATTATCATTGGGCTGTCAATAGCCATTTGCGGGCTGCCAATATAAACACCCTAAAAATATATATGAAATATTTCACATATTTTCCCCAATTTTAAGCATTTTTACGCTCAAATAGCTCACCTGTGCCTAGTTGTTCGAGTCGATTCTCACGGGTCTTAGTTAGAATCCGGATCCACAAAAATTAGAACCGAGCAATTCGGGCCAGTTCTCACCGGTCTCAGTTATGTTCTAGATCCACAAAAATTAGAACCATGTAGTTTGATTCGGTTTTCAGTTCTTATGTTCGGGCACTTGAGAACTGACCCGGCACCGCGCGGCGGCCCCGCGGCCCCGCGCGCGGCTGCGCGGCACCCCACGTCCACGCGGCACCCCGCACGGCCGCGCGGCACCGCGCAAGGCCGCGCGACACTGCACGACTGTGCGGCACCGCGCACGGCCGCGCGGCACTGTGCAAGGCCGCGCGACACCGCCCGGCCGCGCGGTACTGCCGCACCGCGTGCCCGGCGTCGCGCGGTACTGCCGCACCGCGTGCCCGGCGTCGCGCGGTACCGCGCGGCTAACGCCGCGCGGTACCGCACGCCTAGCACCGCACGGCACCGCGCAATATCGCGCTGGCGATATCGCCCGGCACCGCACGCGACCGTGCGGTGGGCGCGGTGCCGGTCGGCCTCCCTCGCCGCCGGGCGCATTCTCCGGCCCCTCTTGTCTCATCCCCAGTCGGCCTCCCTTAACCAACGGACGCGCTCGTCCGACCTCTCTCGCCTCATTCGGCGGAGAAAATGAGGGCGACCAAGTCAAAACCTCCCTAAGCCTGTAACCACACATCATGGGGTGCAAATAGTAAAACTCCACATTATGGGGTGCAAATAGTAAAACTCCACATCATAGGGTGCAAGTAGTAAAATTACACATCATGGAGTGCAAATAGTAAAATTCAACATCATTGGGTGCAAATAGTGAAAATCCTCCAACATGGGGGTGTAAATAGTAAAATCTTTCAATACGATCTGCATATAGCAAATAATATGGTTATGGTGTGCGCATAACCATATCCATCATATGAATGCATATTATCCCAAAACTATACAAATTGGTGTGCGCATAGTCATATTCATAATAAGTAGGCATACAGTCTGCGTCTAGCAAATAGTATGGTTATGGTGTGCGCGTAACTATATCCATCATATGAATACATATCGTCACAAAACTATACAAATTGGTGTGTGCATAGTCATATTCATGATAAGTGGGCATACGGTCTGCGTCTAGCAAATAGTATGGTTATGGTGTGCGCGTAACTATATCCGTCATATGAATACATATCGTTACAAAACTATACAAATTGGTGTGTGCATAGTCATATTCAAGATAAATGCGCATATAACACATAAATTGGTTATGGTGTGCGGGTAGCCGCCCTAACCACCATAACCACCCTAACCACCCTCAAAAGCTATAAAAGGAACCACAGGGCTTCATTTCAAAGGACTTGGTTTTTCTGGACTAGAGAGAGCTCTCTAGAATTCCCTCGAAGATCTTCTTCAGCATTCGAAGATCTCCTTCGGAACTCGAAGATCTCCTTCAGCATTCGAAGATCTCCTTCGGAACCCGAAGATCTCCTTCGGAACCCGAAGATCTCCTTCAGCATTCGAAGATCTCCTTCGAAACTCGAAGATCTCCTTCGGCGCCCGAAGATCTCCTTCGGAACCCGAAGATCTCCTTCGGAACCCGAAGATCTCCTTCGGAACCCGAAGATCTCCTTCAACGCTCGAAGACTTTCATCAGCACTCGAAGACCCCCTTCAATCTTCGAAGAACTCCTTCGTCGCTTGAAGACCACCATCGTCGCTTGAAGATCTTCTGCGGACTTTGAAGACTTCCCGGCCGAGAAAAGTACTTAGTTTTTCTGAGAGGTGGCCTGTCACCCTCAGAGACCTTCATTCAACTACAATTGTAACGGGAGCGGCCTGTCGCTCCCGATTCTCGCACCATTACTTGTAACGCTCCACCACATAGTGAAATTTGGTCGGCGCTGATCCGACCACGTGGTTTTTCACCCTTTCCGGGTTTTCCACGGTAAAAACGTCTTCTTGCCACCTGTTCGTTCTCTCTGTGACTGCTTGCGCGCTCGGTTCACTCTCGGGCTAAGACGGTTCGATTCGCCCGGTCTGAAAGAACGTTGAGCGACCCGCAACACCCCCATTTTAAGCTCACCCGTGCCTAGTAGTTCGGGTCGATTCTCACAGGTCTTAGTTAGAATCCGGATCCACAAAAATTAGAACCGAGCAATTCGGGCCAGTACTCACCGGTCTCAGTTATGTTCTAGATCCACAAAAATTAGAACCATGTAGTTTGATTCGGTTTTCAGTTCTTATGTTCGGGCACTTGAGAACCGACCCGGAACCGATAATTGAAATTAAGCCTATGAAATGTTAGAGTCATGATTAAAATTTGATTCGATGAAATTATTAATTTGTATGATTCACTAGTTTCTGGGTATTTCTAATAATTGAATCTTTATGCAACTATATAATATTTAAACAATTTCATTAAGATGAAGCGTTTGATTCTATAAATTTTTTTGTTCAATAGCTATAAATGCTTATATGTATAAGGGTATGAAAAAATTACGATGCTCGGGTAGAACCAAGATCTGAACGGTGCCTTGTGGTTCAGATCCGATTCTATATCTTCGGTACATGAATCGGTTGCGATTCCCAAAAGTCAGAATCCAACCTACATGAATCGATTCTCGATTTTGTGTGGAATCGATCTGAACCGACTCGAGTTGCACCCCTCGTTTTATACAGTGTGAGATGAGTAAAATTTTCTACAATGATACCCAATGATGTCCAAAAGTTTTTACCGGCGTCAGATATGCACGGAAGACCGGGGCAAGCTTTGACATTACACAATATATAAAGAGCAAATGTTATATGCAGTCCACTTTTAGCTTTATGCAAACCGCGAATATATGCATGCTAAAAAATTATTCATGCCTGTCAAATTTCATATCTACAACTCATATTCAAAAATAAAATTCATATTTTCTTAAATAAATTATCAAGCCAAATATAACATTCATAAATGCCAAATAAATACATCTTTGCTTTTTCAAACCTTCTCGCCAAGCTTTTTAGATCTTGCTCATAAAATCTCTTTCTATGTTCGCAGTTTTCAACCTATACTCATTATTATATGCTCCTAAATTCATGTATGGAGGTCCATTTACAGAAGTAGGAAGCCACTCAATCGATGTCACATGTCCCTTCATCCACCGCCTTTGAGCTTTTGATTTATGCATTGCCATTTTATTATTTACAATGATCATTGACTTTGATCAAAACTGCCACATCTTCTCCTTCTTTAAAAAAAAAATTTCATACTGCTTCACACTCCACCATCTCAAGCTTTTCGTGATTTAGCACGTTGTCCATGCTTCCCAAGATGCCGGCGTTACTAATCATGACATTGATGTGTCCGTAGTAGGTATCCACTGCAAGGGCCACGACGGCGGCAACCTGCAGCTCTTCCCGGACATCGCCGAGAGTGTCCTGAATGTCAGTTATGACAACGGCACCTTGGGCGGCGAAGAGGCGCGCAGCAGCCTCTCCGATCCCGCTCTCACCGCCGGTGATGACCGCTACCTTGTCTTCCAGCTACTGCTTGGGTCGGGCTGCAGGGAGGTCGTCGAAAATGGTGAAAACTGCAGCTCACCGGAGAGGATCGCCGGCCGGAGTCGTCGGAGGAGGGATATGAGATCAGAGAGGAAGCTCGATCTCGTCAGGCGGCTGCACGAGTCGTAGGGATTGACTGTGCGTGAGTTCAACGACTGGAAGTTGAATACTCAGTTCGGGATGAAGTTTCTGAACGTGTTCTACACAGTTCAGTCAGATGGTGCTGAGGTCGTAGGGACTGCTGAAGAGGCTCAGTGGGTTTCTGATGAAGACTTCTGTCGTGACTACCTGCTGAACTGCATGTCTTCCAATCTAGCGAAGACGTACATGAAGCTGAAGACAGCTAAGACAATCTGGGATGCATTGCAGGAGCACTTCAGGCAGGAGGAGGACCTGTCCAAGGCGCACTTAGTGGACAAGTTCCACTCGTTCACCTTCGACGAGGAGAAGGTCATTCTCCCTCAGGTATCAAATTTTGAAGTTTTAGTTGATTCCTCGCATAGCGAGAACATTGCGTTGCCAGATAGCTTTGTTGCTAGCACAATTGTGTATAAATTGCCTTCCACATGGTACAATTTCAAAACTGAAATGTATCGCAAGAAAATGCAGGTGAGTTTGAACGAACTCAAGCGTTTTATACGCATTGAGGACGAAAATAGGACTCGACACGCTCTAGAAGTCGTTAGCAAGCAGAAGGCTGTTGCTAACATGATTTTGAACTCTAGGCGCATGCCGAACCCTAGGAAGTCAAAACCCAACCCGAGTAGCTCCTAGGTTGCAGGCCCAAGTAAACAAATCAAAAAGTTTAAGGACAAGTGTTTTAACTGCAACAAGTGGGGACACATCGCATCTGATTGCAGGCTTCCTCGTAAGGAGAAGGGGAAGACACCACAGGAAGGCAACCATTGTACAACCCCGATATTCGCCGAGAGGACAGGCAACTAAAGGCGAGCGAGCCAGAGGGGCCGGCGAGTCAAGAGCTCGCCAAGTGCTCGCTAGGAGCTCGCCAAGTGCTCTCCAGGAGCCGGCGAGTCAAGACCTCGCCAAGTGCTCGCTAAGGAAGCAAGCGAGTCAAGAACTCGCCAAGTGCTCGCTAGGAGCCGGCGAGTCAAGAACTCGCCAAGCGCTCGCTAAGGAAGCGAGCGAGTCAAGAACTGGCCAAGTGCTCGCAAGGAGGCGAGCGGGTCAAGTGTTCGCTAGGAATCGGCCAAGTTACCACGTCACCCTTGGTGGTCTGCCTTTAGCCTCTCCGAACAGCGGAGTTTGGCTGTTAGCAGACCCATTTGGGGTGCGGATAGTAAAATCAAGAGGCGGAATCCTGCTATTTGCAGGCCGGATCAGAAAATCTATAAATAGGACCTCAAGGGCACCTTTGGAGGGATCTCACTTCAGCTTCCCTCTCCTTAGGCTTTCTTTGGTTAGCATTTACAGAGCTCTCCAAGGTGCCCAAGTCTCAGCTTTGGCTTGGGAGGGGAAGCGCTCAACGATCTTCCGGGTTAGTGGAGGGACCTCCTCGCTGAGACTGAGGTCTTAGTCAGATTCTTAATCTTCCGTCCACCCTCCTCGAGGGATCAGTAAGGGCTAGCCGCCCCTCATTTCGGTGAGGGCCCCGAGCTCTACGAGAGACCGAGAAATCGGTTTCAACATTTTGGTGCGGTGAGCGTGGAGCGTGGCTGGTTCAAGAAAGTTCCAGAGAATGGTTATGGCGGGAGATGAGGAGCAGGGCGAGGAGTTCGGCGAGACCCCTCAGGAAGCGATGGCTAGGATGCTCGCGGATTTCAGAAAGGAGGTGCTCGACACCTTGGGGTTCACGGTCACAGCTCTGCGAAGTGAGTTTGCGACCCCGGCACCTCAGGCGACCACTCCCCCAACAACAATCGGCGAGAGGGCACCAGGAGGAAGGGCTGGAAAAGAAGTTGCCGTCGGCTTAGGCCAGAGCCAGGAAGGTCGGGTGCTATTCGCCTGCCCAGCGAGCTCCGTGCCGGCGAGCTCAGCGCTAGCGAGCTCCATCCCAGCGAGCGCGTCACTGGCGAGTGCATGCCAAGAGGAAGCGGCGACTGTTGGAGTGGTTCAGGAGAGCACCGCCTTCGCGAGCACAGTCCCGGCGAGCTCAAGTTTGGCGAGCGAGCTTGGGGGACGCGTGGAGCCGGGAAGAGTGACAGGAGGGGGAAGCCCCTTTTGCGAGTTGGTGCTTTCCGCACCCGTCCCGGGGGGATTTGGAGAATGGGACCGGGTGTACTACAACGGTAGAGATGACCCTGTCCAGCACCTGCAGAGTTTCGAAGACTCGGTCTCCATCAGGCCGATGTCAGATGCCTTTAAGTGTCGGCTCTTTGCCGTCACCCTCAAGGAGAAGGCCAGGGACTGGTTCCATCATCTCCCAGCAGGGTCCATCTACTCGTTCGAAGATTTGCGCCGAAGTTTCTTGCTGAGGTTCTCGACCTCAAAAAAGAGGAAGAAGGACGATGATTCCCTCTTTGCAGTGAAGCAGGGACCCAGGGAGTCGCTGGCTCAGTATGCCGATCGATTCCAGGAGGAAGTGCAGCTCACTCAGGAGATGCCTGGGTTTGCACTCCAACTCTCCTTCACGGTCGGGTTGAGAGAGAGTTTCTTTAAGATGGCGTTGAAGAGAAAAGCCCCCGTCTCCTTTGAAGAGCTGATGGAGAGGGTGTCGGAGGAAGTCGCAAGTGAGGAAGCCAATCCGGAGCTCACCAGGAGGCTAGCAAAGCTCAGTGAGCCGGAGGTGAGGCAGCAGGAGGTCAGGAGAAGGGAAGAACCCCGGGCCCCGGAGGGAGAATGGAGGTCGCAAGGGGGAGGAGTGCAAGGGCAGGGAAGGGGTTACGACCCAGGAAGGGGTAACCATGTCGGAGGTCAATGGAGGCCCCCCTAGTTAGGGTGGAGGCAAGGTCCGATGCAAATGCCTCCCCCTCCCCAGCAGGCCATGGCGATTGGATGAGGAAGAGGAAGAGGAAGGGGAAGGGTAGGAGAGGCGGAAACGGCGGCCGCTAGGAGAAGAAGGAATAGGGTGGCAGAGGACGAGGCAAGGGAAGTGGCGGTGCCATATTGCATCTTCCATGATGTGGAAGGCCACTCAACGGACACCTGTCCGGAGTTCCTAGAAGTGAAGAGGGGCAGAGCGCCCGCACCACCACAGCAACAGCCATTAAGGATCGTGGAGGTTGAACCTCGAGAGGAGGAGGAGGAAAGGTGTGAGGATAGAGCCGATATGGGAAGTAGAGGAGGGATCGGGGTGATCCATGGGGGGGTAGGGGTGAAGGCGACCCGCAAGGCTAGCCTCCATACCATCTACCGCCGCAGCGTGGCTTCGACATCCACCGCCCCACCCCCGGCCGAAAAAATCGTTTTCACTCAGAAAGACATGCCGGGCTACGAGGACCCATTCTGCGACGCGCTGGTCATCCAGACGGCGATCGAGAACTTCACCGTCTCCCGGATCCTAGTGGACAATGGAAGTTCGGTCAACGTCATCTTCAAGAAGGCGTTTGACAAGATGGAGGTAGAGCCTAGGAGGGTGTTGGCCTCAGATGGCCCTTTATTCGGATTCTCAGGGGAGAGGAAGGAAGTAGAAGGGGGAGTGGGGCTTCATGTGACCCTGGGCGGACAGTCCCGGAACTGTCGTTTTGTCATTGTGGACGCCCCAAGCAGTTACAGCGCTATCTTCGGACGGCCACTAATTAGTGCGTTCCGCTGTGTCCCTTCCACCTTTCATCAATGCCTCAAGTTCAACGATGGAGGGGTTCAGGTGCGGATCAGAGGGGATCCCAAGGTAGCAAGACAGTGCTACGTAACGGCTGTCAACACCATCTACTGGATGGGAGAAGCTGAGAAGTGGGATAGGATGATGGAGGAGGCGGCCGAAGCCGGAGGTAAGGAGGTAGCTGAGGAGAGGTTGGAAGGAGATGGAGTCCATGCCCAGGAAGGGGTAGCTGAGGAACCCCGGGCGGAAAGAGAGGAAGAAGAAGAGAAGGCCCAGGGGGGAGGGCAGAAGAGCTGATGGTGGTAGGAAAGGAAGTCGAGGAGGAATCCCAGGCTCCCACGTGTGCCGAAGAGGAGAAGGCTTGGGGAGAGCAGTCCCGGTTGGAGGCTGTGGACGAGGTCGTAGAGCTCGAGGTCACCGCCCGGCTGGGGGTGGTGGAAAAAGTCCGGGTCAGCGGAGAACTCAGCCCAGAAGATCAAGCGGAGATTTTGGCTTGCGTACAGAAGAACGTGGACGTCTTCGCTTGGAGCGCCGCGGAAATGCCCGGGATCGACGCGGATGTGGCTTGCCATCGCCTTAACCTCGACCCCGGCGCCCGCCCCATCCGCCAGAAGAGGAGGGCCGTCGCAGACAAGCTAGAAGGGCCCATCCGCGAGGAGGTGGGCAAACTCCTGCAGGCCGGATTTGTATCGGAGATCCAGTATCCAGGCTGGGTCTCCAACGTCGTTATGGTAAAAAAGGGAGGAGGTAAGTGGCGTATGTGTATCGACTTTTCGCTTCGTAATAAATCATGCCCGAAAGATTGCTACCCCCTGCCCAGAATCGATGCGCTGGTTGACTCAGCCGTTGGTTTTTCTGTAATGTCTTTCTTAGATGCTTTTTCAGGTTACCATCAAATCCGCATGCATCCCCCGGACATCAAGGATGTTTCCTTCATCACGGGGGATGGATGTTATTGCTATAAGATGATGCCCTTCGGGCTCAAGAACGCAGGGGCTACGTACCAAAGGATGATGGATAGGGTCTTCCGCGAGCAGAAAGGAAGAAATTTAGAAGTCTATGTTGACGACCTCATGGTGAAGAGCCGAGACCTTGGGACTCACCTCCGAGACCTCGAAGAGACATTTGGGACCCTGCGGCGGTACAAGATGAAACTCAATCCCTTGAAGTGTGTCTTCGGGGCGAGCCGAGGGAAGTTCCTGGGCCATTTGCTCACCCCCGCAGGAGTGGAGCCCAACCCGGACAAAGTTAAAGCGGTGATGGAATTGGAGTCGCCAAGAAATCCGAAGGAGGTTCAGAGCCTTACGGGGAAATTGGCTGGGCTCAGCAGGTTCCTCTCCAAGGCGGGAGAAAAGTGTGCACCTTTTTTCAAAGTACTGCGGGGAAACAAGAAGTTTGAATGGACCCCGGAGTGCGAGAAGGCCTTCCAGGCTCTGAAAGAACAGCTCACCCAAACCCCTCTGCTCCAGGGACCGAGGCCGGGAGAAGACCTATCCCTGTACCTGGGGGTAGGGTCCGAAGCAGTAAGCTTCGTGTTAATCCGGGAAGAAGGGAAGAAACAGTTCCCTATCTACTACGTCAGCCGAGTGCTGAAGAAGGCAGAGCTCCGGTACCCGATTTTGGAAAAGTTGGCCTTCGCATTGGTGGAGTCAGCCCGGAGGCTCCGGCCTTACTTCCAAGCCCATTCAATTAAAGTAGTGACGGACCACCCGCTCCGCAAAATCATGGAAGGGGTGGAGCACTCAGGAAGGTTGACAAAGTGGTCCGTGGAGTTGAGCGAATTCAATATCACATTCGTGCCCAGGACGTCCATCAGGGCTCAAGCGGTGGCAGACTTCATGGCCGACTATGCGGCCGAAGTGGGGGAGCACAAGCTACCCCCCCCCCCTCCCCCAGAAGCATGGAAGATGTTGGTGGACGGAGCGTCGGGAAAATACTCCTATGGAGGGGGAATAGTCCTGGTGAGTCCTCAGGGGACTCGGATTGAGCAAGCCTTAAACATCCATTTCCCAATCACCAACAACCAGGCTGAATACGAAGCAGTGATAGCGGGCCTTCGGTTGGCCCGGGAACTGGGTGTGCAGGACGTGGAGGTCTCCACGGACTCCATGGTGGTAACATGCCAGATCAAGGGAGAATTTGAAGCAAAGGACCCGACCCTCCTACTATACCTGGAAAAGGTTAAGGGGGTCATCGGGCAGTTCCACACCTTCTCCATCAAGCACGTGCCGAGGGAGGAGAGCACCCAGGCGGACCTCCTAGCCAAGTTCGGTCCCCGAGCGGGAGGGACGACTTCGGAACTCTTCCGACCCTCCATCGAGGAAGGAGAATTGATGGAGGTGGATCAACAAGCCTCGTGGATGGATCCGTTCATCACCTTCCTATCCTCCGGGCAGTTCCCTGGAGAGGATGTGGACAAGAGACGCTTCAGGTATAAGTCCGCCTATTACTCCTTGCATGCAGGGGGGCTATATAGAAAGACCCTCTCGGGACTCCTGGCCCGTTGTGTCTCCGAGGAGGAGGTCCCGAGAGTGCTGGAAGAAATCCACTCCGGGGAGTGCGACAGTCACTCCGGGAGTCGGACCCTGGAAGGGAGGGTGTTGAGACAAGGCTACTTCTGGCCCACTCTCAGCAGGGATGCGGCAGAGTTCGCAAGAAAGTGTCCGAAATGCCAGCTCTACGCCCTGCTCCAGCTCCTCCCAGCCCAAAGGCTCCGGACCATCACGGCACCCTGGCCCTTCGCCATATGGGGGCTGGATCTGGTCGGCCCCTTTCCCCAAGCCAGCGGCCAGAGGAAGTTCCTGTTGGTCATGATCGACTACTTCTCCAAGTGGGTAGAGGTGAAAGCACTTGCTAAGGTAATCTCTCAGGTTGTAAGGAATTTTGTGTGGGGAGAAATAATTTGCAGACATGGACTCCCTCTAGCTATAGTGACGGACAATGGGCCGCAGTTTGCGAGTGAAGAGTTTGTCGGCTTCTGCACTCAGCTCGGCATTGACCTCAGGTTCGCTTCGGTCCACCACCCGAGGAGTAATGGGCAGGTGGAGGCGGCGAACAAGATAATCGTTAACCTGCTAAAAAAGAAAGTGGAAAACCTTCGAGGAAGTTGGGTGGAACAGCTACCCTCTGTCCTCTGGGCCATGAGGACTACTCCGAATACCGCCACCGGGAAGACTCCATTCAAGCTCTCTCACGGGTTCGAGGCCGTTCTCCCCATAGAGTTTGAGGTGAAGACCCCCCGGGTGATCGCCGCGAGCGAGGGGGATGAAGAGTGGATGGAAGGTAACAATGCAGAGTAGAGGCTGTCCTTGGACCTGGTGGAAGAACTCCGAGACTTGGCTACCATCAGGCAGGAAGAGGTCAAGCGGCGGATGGCTCGATATTTTGACAGACATATCCGGATAAAACACTTTCAGAAAGGAGATCTAGTCCTAAAGAAGGTCGACGCGGCCGGTAGAGGGGCCACGGTGGGAAAGCTTAACCCCAACTGGGAAGGACCATATATTGTAAGCAGGGTGCTCAAGTCGGGAGGGTATCATCTCCAGGATGTGGAAGGGGTACCCCTCGACCGAGCCCGAAGTGGGGATGATTTGAAAAGGTTTTACCCTTGAGTGCTTTATTATGTTGCTTAATTAACGCCTTGCTCCTTTCTTATGACGCTTATAACTACTACCGTGCCGACATGACAAAGGTTGGGTATGTTGGTGCTGGAATGCCCCAGATCGATTCCGCTCCCGGGCTCTCACTAGACGGGGGGTTCAGGTTGATCTCTGGAGAGGCTGGCAAAGTAACAAGGGTTGGTGCTGGAATGCCCCAGATCGATTCCGCTCCCGGGATCTCACTAGACGGGGGGTTCAGGTTGATCTCTGGAGAGGCTGGCAAAGTAACAAGGGTTGGTGCTGGAATGCCCCAGATCGATTCCGCTCTCGGGCTCTCACTAGACGGGGGGTTCAGGTTGATCTCTGGAGAGGCTGGCAAAGTAACAAGGGTTGGTGCTGGAATGCCCCAGATCGATTCCGCTCCCGGGCTCTCACTAGACGGGGGGTTCAGGTTGATCTCTGGAGAGGCTGGCAAAGTAACAAGGGTTGGTGCTGGAATGCCCCAGATCGATTCCGCTCCCGGGCTCTCACTAGACGGGGGGTTCAGGTTGATCTCTGGAGAGGCTGGCAAAGTAACAAGGGTTGGTGCTGGAATGCCCCAGATCGATTCCGCTCCCGGGCTCTCACTAGACGGGGGGTTCAGGTTGATCTCTGGAGAGGCTGGCAAAGTAACAAGGGTTGGTGCTGGAATGCCCCAGATCGATTCTGCTCCCGGGCTCTCACTAGACGGGGGGTTCAGGTTGATCTCTGGAGAGGCTGACAAAGTAACAAGGGTTGGTGCTGGAATGCCCCAGATCGATTCCGCTCCCGGGCTCTCACTAGACGGGGGGTTCAGGTTGATCTCTAGAGAGGCTGGCAAAGTAACAAGGGTTGGTGCTGGAATGCCCCAGATCGATTCTGCTCCCGGGCTCTCACTAGACGGGGGGTTCAGGTTTATCTCTGGAGAGGCTGGCAAAGTAACAAGGGTTGGTGCTGGAATGCCCCAGATCGATTTCGCTCCCGGGCTCTCACTAGACGGGGGGTCCAGGTTGATCTCTGGAGGAGCCGGCAAAGTCGTGCATAGGTTGAGCAGGTAAGACAAGATACTCATGCCAGGGGATTCTGGCTCGCGAGTGACCCCAAGACCCGGGCGAGGCGAGGACAGAGGATCACTCGCGCACGAGGATCAGTCACGGCAGGGTAATAAAGCCGATGGCTCGCAAGGTCACTCGCAAAAGGTATCGAAGCGAATAAGGAAAATGACCCAGGAGGAGTCCGTTCTCGCGACAAACCGTGGATACCGGAGGGAACCCGCCAGTGGCGAGTGCGAATGAGGTAGGCGAGAGCGACCTAGGTATAATACTACGAGAAAAGGCCGCCGACAAAATAGGGGCGAGCGCGAGCGCTAAATGAAGTTCCACATACACGAACATAAAAAGATAGGGACCTCACGGACACAATGGAAAAGACTGCGTGCGAACCATGAATAAAACATAACACAGAAAAAAGATTGGCAAAACGTTCCCCTTCATTTCTCAAAAAAGATTACAATTCGGCGGCGGTCTCGCCGGAAACAAAAAGAAAAGAAAAACTTTTACATCATTAACAAAAAGAAAAACCAAGGTGGCTCGCCAGACAGCCCTTCAATCGCTCTCTCGACCCTCCGCCTCAGAGATGGGCGCGAACAAGTCGGGAACGACTTGCTCCGCGGTGAACTCCATGGCATCGGGGATGATCATGCCCGCTCCCTTGAGAATGTCGAGGACAAGCTCCGCGATCCCCATCGACCTCTTGCGGTCGGCTTCCTTCTCTTCCCGCGATTGACCGCGAGTCCCAGTTCGCGGAGGAGGAGGAGGAAGCACCGCCGAGGCCAGGTCGTGGACCTGGGCCTTGAGACAAGTATTCTCCAACTCCAAGTCAGCGATCCGCGCGTGGAGCTGACTGACGGACTCGGCGTCCTGCAAGAGGTGGGTTAGCGAAAGGAGAGCGAAGCCAAACTGGAAGAGACTTCCACCGAGCAACACTTACCAGCCCGCCTTGAAGGCTGGCGAGGAGGCCCTCTGACAAGGCCTCTTTCCCCTTAAGCTCCGTGACTTCATCCGCGGACTTCTGAAGCTCGACTTTGAGCTCCTTGATCTCCCTATCCGCCGTGAGGTACCGACAACCCACCATGTGTGTTAGCTCTATCGCCCGGAACTGGGCTCGCATCGCCTCGTACACGACCCCTCTCGACATGAAGGATCGAAAGAGGGAGGCGTCCTCGCGACCATAGAGACCAAAGGCGAGGGCGAACGCTTCACCCCCGGCCTTACCGGCCTCTACCCAGGAGGGGAGCATAGAGGAGCAGGCGATCTTGTTCTGGTCAGGGTCCCACGCGAGCACCGGTTCGCCGACCGCATCCACCAGCTTCATGCCGAGCCCGAAGTTAGTATGGATCGACGGCTTGGGTCTGGCGACAGTCTCCCCTGGCTCGCCCCCCTCTTTGGTGAGCTCCTGATCCGCAGAAGGAGAGGGGAGGTCGGGCTCAGACAGGTCCACGACCTCCTTCGCCTTGGCAGCAGAGGGAGTCTTCTTGGCCTTCTTCACCGCCCCCTGCGAAGCAGGCCGACGTTGGAGAGGAGGACGCTTCTTTTTCGACGAAGAGCTCGGGACGTCGCGGCAGGCCTCGACGGCCACGCGCGCGAGCGAGCCGAGAGAAAGAGAAGAGGGAGGCGCATGAGGCGGATTGAGGGGGAGATCGCGTTCTCCTACAAAGATAGCGAGCGTTAGACGATAAAAAGAAAGAGGATTAAGAAAGTGGGCGAGTTCAAGCAAAACCTTCTCCCGGAAGGACAGGTGGCAGGAGGTCCACTCGCTCTCGGAGTAAGGCGACCTCGAAATTTTTTCCTTTAAGGAACTGATACAGCGCCGCGTCGCAACCACCTAGCGAGATCGGAGGGCGGTAGGCAGCCTCGTCTCGCTGAATAGGGGTGTAAGAGATGTTGCCGAAGGGACCCTTCACCAGGATGAACTTTTGCATCCAGTAGTGAGTTTTGTTCACCGTCTCGCAGACGGTAACATGCTGGCTCGCAAAGTGAGCCGTTCCGTCCCTATTCGCGCGAAATGAGAAGATCTTGCGGAAGGCGAGCAGGCTGAACTCGATCCTCTCCGCCCTGAGGTAACTGGCGAACGCGACCACCACGGCGATCGCGTTCGGCGTCAGCTGGCACGGCAGGACGCCGAAGTACTTTAGCACCTGGAAAAGCCGACAAACATTAAGCGCTGCTCGCAAAGCAATTCAGGAAAGCCAAGGATGAGAAATAGATGATACCTGGCGCACTTCCGGCCAGAGAGGGAGTCGAAACCCATTTTCGAAATGGGCAACAGGAATCGCGAGCTCGTCCGGGTGCGGGTCGCTGAGGGAAGCCCTTTCGGTAGGACAGCGAGCCGCGAAACCGGAGTGGATGAACTGGTCAGCGGCAGCCCGATATTCCTCCTTCGTGAGGTTGGCGCAGTAGAAAATGCCGTCGAGGAAAGCCTTGGCGCACTTGGCTCGCCCCTCTGTTTCCGCCTCGCCAACCATGGTATGTGATCCGCCGAGTCACGAAGGTCGCGAAAACGAGCTAAAAATCTGCGAGAGAAACAGAAAGAGAAAGAACGCGAGGAGGAAACAGTAAATGCGGTGGTTGAAAAGAAAAACGGTCGGCTATTTATAGGAATAAGGAGGGCGGGAAGAAGCCGAAGCGTCGTTATCTGCGGATAGCGGATCCGCGCGGTACTCTCCAGCCTCCAGGGATCCAATTCACTCCTTGCGAGTCGGCAACCTGATAAAAGCTTTTCCCCACTGGCGAGCTAACACTAAAGACAATGAATCATAAGGGAAAGAAGCGCGGGAGGTGCGCGAGTGCGAGTAACAGAGATGTAATTCTCATGAGAGCAAACCAAGCGGGAAAAAGAACGAGATAAAAAGCAAAAAACGTGATAATAATAACAGGCTCGCAAGCGAGTCAAAGTACTGTTACTACAGATTCATAAAGATTGTTCGCGACCCCTCCTAATAAAGAGGAGGGGGGAAGAAAGACAATAGAAAGGCAATACGAAGAGCCTCAATATCGCAACCACTTCCAGCGACCGCGACCCCGGACACCAGAGCGGGGGGGGGGGGGGGGGGACTCGCGGGTAATGATACTCGCGGAGTGACCTGTTTGCCTGGCCCGTCAGCCGCATATAGTCATCGATGCGAGCAATATACACCCCGGGGGAGGTCGCGTCGCCCTGATCGGTCGGTCGTATATCAGCAAGAACGCATGGGTTCGCGTCCTCCATCGCGGAGAACCTTTCTTCATTGGCGAGCCGGTCTAACCGATTCTGCTCGTGTAGATCCCTTAGCAGGGTGGTATGCTTCTGAAATATCTCCGTGACCCGCCTCTTCATTCGCTCCGGATCGCTGGGATCCCCCCAAAAGTCAGCGACCTGGCTCGGCGAAGGAGGTGGAGACATCTCCAGCGCTCCAGACTCTGACTCGGAGAGAGGGGTCGACGGGTTACCTGCGAAGTAGGAATCAGCGACAAGGTGAATAGCAACACTCAGTGACAGCAGTCTAACTTAGGGGAGGAATTGGAGTACTGGGCCGCTGGCGGGAGGTGCCCGACTGACCCCGGAATGCCTCAATAAAGGCAGGGGTGAGGGCCTTACCCAGACCAGGGGCGAGCGCGTGTCTGAAGCCAAGTCCAGGCTCGGCAATCAACGTCCCTCCAGGGCTCCTCTGACCCAGGACGCTGAATCCCGGAGTGGAAATATTCTGATTCGGCATGAAGGGCGAGTTCGCTGGAGGAGTAACTTGATCCTCTGGCGCCGCGAGGGAAGACACTGCATGAAAAGTTAGTGCGACTTAGCGAGTCAAGGAATGCAAGGGAAAACGAGGTAGTTCGCTCACCTCGTTGCGAAGGCGAGTCCTGTCTATCAACAGCCCTCGTATCCGCAATAAGAACGTCACCCCCACCCGTGGAGGAGAGACGGATCTCCGCGTTTGGCCTTCCCGATTCTCTCTCGTCCGGATGATCATTCTGCGAATAGGATCAATAAAGATGAAAAGGAAGGACACCAAATAAGCAACTGGGCGATAATACCTGAGAGGCGCGCTCGCATCCGGAGAATGCGGCGAAGAGGAAGGCCCACCCCCACCAGCCGGGCGCCGGACGGCCTTTGCCGTCCTTAGGGAAGGAGGAGGCGGAGAGCGTCGCGGGGAATTCCAGGAGGCGATGACAACGGTCTTCCCCTTCTGGGCCGCCTGCGAAGCCTTTAGGCGAGCCAGCATCTCGTCCTTTTTCGACATTGCATTAGGGGCGAGAGACCGAATAAGAAAAGCCAGAGAAAAATAAAGAGTTCAAATGACGACCAAGGAGAGTGGTATTTATAGTGGTAGACGTGGGACCCACCGAAAGATTCTCGCCACGTCACCGAGGGGCCGACGAATATCAAGGGTTGGATGATTCTTCGCAAGCCTAAAAAGCCTCGCGAAGAGCGGGGATTGTGTACAACCCCGATATTCGCCGAGAGGACATGCAACTAAAGGCGAGCGAGCCAGAGGGGGCGGCGAGTCAAGAGCTCGCCAAGTGCTCGCCAGGAGCCGGCGAGTCAAGACCTCGCCAAGTGCTCGCTAAGGAAGCAAGCGAGTCAAGAACTCGCCAAGTGCTCGCTAGGAGCCGGCGAGTCAATAACTCGCCAAGTGCTCGCTAAGGAAGCGAGCGAGTCAAGAACTCGCCAAGTGCTCGCTAGGAGCCGGCGAGTCAAGAACTCGCCAAGCGCTCGCTAAGGAAGCGAGCGAGTCAAGAACTAGCCAAGTGCTCGCAAGGAGGCGAGCGGGTCAAGTGTTCGCTAGGAATCGGCCAAGTTACCACGTCACCCTTGGTGGTCTGCCTTTAGCCTCTCCGAACAGCGGAGTTTGGCTGTTAGCAGACCCATTTGGGGTGCGGATAGTAAAATCAAGAGGCGGAATCCTGCTATTTGCAGGCCGGATCAGAAAATCTATAAATAGGACCTCAAGGGCACCTTTGGAGGGATCTCACTTCAGCTTCCCTCTCCTTAGGCTTTCTTTGGTTAGCATTTACAGAGCTCTCCAAGATGCCCAAGTCTCAGCTTTGGCTTGGGAGGGGAAGCGCTCAATGATCTTCCGGGTTAGTGGAGGGAGCTCCTCGCTGAGACTGAGGTCTTAGTCAGATTCTTAATCTTCCGTCCACCCTCCTCGAGGGATCAGTAAGGGCTAGCCGCCCCTCATTTCGGTGAGGGCCCCGAGCTCTACGAAAGACCGAGAAATCAGTTTCAACAACCATGCTAACATGGTTAGTATCACTGAGCCATCCAACTTTGTTGCCATGGTTGGAAACGAGAAGGTCAATACAGAGTGGTTCCTTGACTCGGGGGCAACGTGCCATGTTTTCAACAACCCTCCTCTGATGACAGGTCTTACTGATGCAAGAGAATCTGTGACCATTGCCAACGGTGAGACAGCTGACGTGCTGAAGGCGGGGAATGCAACTCTGCTGCTATCCTCAGGTAAGACTTTAACTTTAAAAAATGTTAAGTTTATTCCTTCTCTACCTGCTAACTTAGTGTCTATTAGTTTACTATGTGATGCTGGTATGTCTTTTACTTTCTGTAGCGGTAGAGTAACACTGTCAGTTAACTCACACTATTTTGGATGTGAACACGTCCAAAATAGGATGTACGGATTAAGTCTAGCAAACGAAATAGTTCAACAAGTTCAAACAAACTTAGTTAGCCCTAAGACTCTACACGAGAGACTAGGACACGTAAACTATAGGAAAATATTCCAAATTGCTAGAACTCACCAGATAGCTTTAGACACTACAGTCAAAACTAATAAATGTGAAGTGTGTGCTCAGACTAAGATTACTAGGAAACCTTTTAGTGCGGTTACTAGGAACACAACACCCTTAGAACTAATACATTCTGACATATGTGACTTCAAAAGTTTTGTCACTAGAGGAGGCAGGAAGTATTTGATCACCTTCATAGATGATTGTTCTAGGTTTTGTCACATTTATCTCCTTAAAACTAAAGATGAAGCGTTTGAAAATTGTTGTATTTTCAAAACCATGGTAAAAAACCAATTAGGCATGAAAATCAAAAGGTTTAGAAATGATAGAGGAGGAGAATATATGTCCAGTGAGTTCAAATGTTTCCTTGCCCAACATGGAATCATTGCAGAAACCACTGCTCCTTACTCGCCCCAGTCTAATGGCATAGCTGAGCGTAAAAATCGCACGTTAACAGAAATGTTAAACTCTATGCTCTTGACTGCAGGCATGCCTTCCGCTTATTGGGGAGAAGCAGTCCTAACCGCAAATCACATTTTGAATAAAGTTCCTCATGCCAAGTTAGAGGTTACACCCTACGAGATTTGGTTTAAGAGACCCCCGTCTTTTACTAGACTTAAGACCTGGGACTGCATAGCCTATGTCAGGGTCCCTGACCCTAGACAGTCTAAGATTGGACCTAGGACCAATACTTGTGTCTTCCTAGGTTGTGCTGAGGATAGTGCTGCTGATAGATTCTTAGATATTTCTAATAACGTTGTTATAGAATCTAGGGATGCAGTGTTCTTTGAAGATAAGTTCCTCAAGGATAAGAACCCGTCTCTCCCAAGTATGCAAGTAACTATTACTGAAGATGATCCTACTTCAGTACCGAGCACCTCCTATTCCGTTCTGGTAGATAACTCTGGCCTAGAGTCTAGGAGAACTTCTCTAAGAGAGCAAATTCTCAGAACCTTCGGTAGTGACTTTGTCACTTGCCACGTTGAGGCTGATCCATCCACCTATAAGGACGCGATGAGATCCATGGATTCCCTACTCTGGAAAGAAGCTATTGATGAAGATATGAATTCTCTACTTCAGAATAACACCTGGACGTTGGTTGATAAGCCAAAAGGGGCTAAACCGGTAGGGTGTAAGTGGATTCTGAAAAAGAAACTAAATCCTGATGGTTGCGTAGCTAAGTATAAAACACGCCTGGTGGCTAAAGGTTTCACACAAGTAAGCAGAGTAGATTACTTTGATGTCTACTCACCTGTGTGTCACTTAGCAACCATTAGGGCCCTCCTTGTTATTGCGTCTATTGAGAAGTTTATTGTTCATCAAATGGATGTTAAAACTGCGTTCTTGAACGGAGATCTGACCGAAGAGATCTACATGAGTCAACCTGAAGGTTTCATTGTAGACGGTCACGAAATGAAAGTCTGTAAATTACTTAAATCTTTATATGGACTAAAGCAAGCACCAATGTACAACCCCCATATTTGCCGAGCGTATACCACGCAGTATGTACAGGGTCGCAACGACACAGATAATCGTAATTGGGTAGAATGGCGACTCGGGCGTAGTCGGGAACGACCGCTCAAGGGCGTCCGAGATCGGCTAAGGCAAAATCACATCCGAACGGAAGGAAAGAAGGAATGGCGGAACGGGTAGTGAAGGCCCCCACTAGCCCGTGCAGGCGAGTGAAAGGGGAAGGGAGTGCAAGGTCCACTCGCCCACGCGGGTGAGTGGGGGGGAAAACGGCCCACTCGCCCACGCGGGCGAGTGGGGGGGACGGCCCACTCGCCCGCTTGGGCGAGTGGGAGGCTGTCCACTCGCCCATGCGGGCGAGTGGGAGGACGCCCACTCACCCGCTTGGGGGAGTGGGAGACTGTCCACTCGCCCTAGCGGGCGAGTAGAGCGGGGGTGAGTGTCCACTCACCCCCTCCGTCCCTCCTCTCTCCCTCTCCTGATAGCGCAGGAGCCGCGTCCGCTTACCCTCTACGTCCGCTTATCTTCTCCCCTGCTTCCGGTTGTTTTTCTCCTCACCCCCCTCTTTTCCTCCCTAATGGATTTCTCATCAGGGTCTGCGTTTAGCCTATTCAAACAGCGGAATTCCGCTATTGGTAGACCAGTTTGAGCTGCGGATAGCCATTCCAAAAGGCGGAATTACGCTATCCGCAGACCATTTCCAGAATTCTATAAATAGACCCCCATGGGCACCTTGGGGAGGGTTGGCATCTCCTTACCCCCACCCCCTTAGTGTGTTCGGTTAGCTAGTGACCCTGCCTTCCGTTCGACAAGTCATTCAGGCCAACGGTCAGGTGTTGCGAGTGCTCTCCGAGGTGCCCAGGCTCAGCATTGGCTTGGGAGGGGAAGATCTTCGGGTCTTTCGGGTTAGTGGTGGGACCTCCTCGCTGCAGCTCGCGGGGTCTGTTTTCACCTGAATCCACCAGTAGAGAGGTTCTTAGGCTCTAAGTGACTCGCCGTTCGACTTTACCTGAGATAAGTAAGGGCAAGCTGCCTACCCCTATTTTCGAACGCTGAAGCCGGGAAACTGGTTTCAACATTCTGGTGCGGTGAGCGTGGAGCGCAGCTTGTTCGGAAAAACCCCAAGTAGGTCGAATGGCTGGAAGTGAAGAGCTAGAGAACCCACCCCCTCCCGGCAACTACGTAAGGAAAAGCAACTTCGATGAGTTCAAGAAGGCGATCATGGAGACCTTGCGCTCTGCACTCACCCCCACAGGCGAGTGCTCGACTCCGCCGGTACCTATCCTCACCTCACCTACTCTAGGTGAGACGGCACCAGCAGGGCGACTTGATAAGGATGCGCGGGTGGAGGAGGATAGAACTCTTCAGGCTAGGGTGCTGTTTCCTAGCCCGTCGAGTGCTCTGTACCTAGGGGAGAAGGGGAGGAAGAGAGAAGAGAAGAAGGAGAGGAGGATCGGTGTGAAGATCGGGCGGATGCGGGAGCACTGGGACGGATCGGGGTAATCCATGGAGGGGTAGGAATTGAGGCCACCAGAAAGGGGAGCCTCCACGCTATCTACCGACGAGGCGTCGCTTCTGTAAGACCCTATTTTTTTTTGCAAAAACCACCGGGTCTTAGGCCCAGAACCGCCGTTTTGCGGTGACACCTTCGCTCGAGAAGGTCGCCACTACAAAATGCCGATCCTGCCGGCCAAATCGATCACAAGAAAAGTAAGCTAAACTGATTAGTAGAACAAGCTAAGTCCACATCACATATATAAATAACTCATCAAAAGATGTCCACAATGTAACTGAAAAGAAAGGAAATAAGATAGCTAGGGCCTTGCCCAATACATCAGCTCCTCACTACATGATTCACTCGCGGAAGCAAAATAACTAAATCAACACTCACGGATCCTGTCATCTGAGCTCCTGAGCTAGACTGCCCCGCCTCCATTTGCACCGGCCTCCGGTGCTGCTCCGTCGCCGCGGTCTCCTAAAATGATAAGGTCCACCGACCGTCAGTCATAAAGACTCAGCCAATTCCCCACCCCTCCCCCCAAGGCTCCTAGGCACCGGATGGGAAGGAGGAAGCGGAGGACAAACAAGGGGTAGAACAAATGCAGGTGACAAGGAAATATCTACGCTACACAGGTGATATATATATGTAAATGAAACCAGAAATAAAAACAGCAGGGTAAAGTATAGGTAAAGCAGTAATGAGTAAATGTAGAAACAATTAAATATTATAATATTAACCATTGATTTATAGGAGTGCCCATACAAACCTATAGACCAAGGGGTCGTTTAGCAGGGCCTATCGTATAAAAAGTCCCATACCAATTTATACGATAGGTGTCAGGGGTTGAATGCAATGGTTATGCTATGACATGCAAATATGTTGTTATGCGGTGATCAAACAAGTGCAACTCACCCACTACGACTCTATGCGCATAGACCTTTAGTTCCCCCTTTTTGGAGCGAGCTAGACTCCCCGGATACTCCCGTAGTGGCAAACGGAAGCGGTGGGTTGGGCCCCGCCCACCTCTAGGTTGGTAAATGCACTACCCGACCTAGACCTATCGTACGCCTCCACTAAACCCGCGGAGCGTCTGCGTACTCTTACTGACTGGACCGCCAGATTTTATGGCTAAGTACAAACCCGCACTAGCCGAGCCCAAGTATCAATGTCGGTGCAACGACCGCCAACACTAAGGACCCACCACCTTATGCACATGCAAGATATCTTCCAACAACACCGAGCTACAAGCTCCCCGGGCTAACCCGCCCGCCACCAACAAACATCTCCGAAACAAAAGATCACCGGATTAAACCGGCCAGACTTCCACAAACACATTCTCATAATAACTTTCCTGCTATAGAAACTTAGGTGCTAAAAGACGCTTAACAGGAAAAGACGATCTTTCGTCAATCCCCGGACGACCTATTCCGAGGGTGGCACTCCACCACCCTAAGACTTACCAAACCCTAACTCCTCTAGGGATCCAAACATAACACAAGGCTACTACCCAACCTTCATCACTCTAGACCCAAGACCATCAGTTTGACCTTTAACCCCTAAGTTGTCTAGTTGCTAAACGCAGACCAACCTTAACGTTTTGATGCTCATAAAGAGAGGTACACTAAATAACCATCTCCTTGACCCAAGGGATTTACTGGGGACCCATGCTACCTATTTCAGACCAAATCTAGGGTTTCATAATTTTTCCAATAATAAAAGTATTTTAAATAATTTTCCAAAGGGCCATTTTACTAAGGTTTGAACTACAAGTGTACTTTCCTGACCTCCACTGCCTACTCCAATTTTTACATAAATCCATAGTACCTAATAAACAGTAGGTATAAAATTTTAGGAAAAACCAACAAGATTTACTATTTTTAGAAATTCCAAAACACAATTATTTCCAATAAATTACAAAGGAGGTACCCTCATATGATCTCTAAACCTTTTGCAAATTGGTACAGTGGTGTCTCATGATATGATATTCAGTCCTACAAAGTTTGACCATGTTCCACAGAGGGCATATTTGTAATTACATCCAAGGATATATTTGTAATCTCTTCCAAAATGAACTAGAGGTACCAAAAATATTGATCCATAAATTATGGGAAAATTACAGTGGTTATATATTGTTATGAAAAGACAACCAGCAAAGTTTCATGCAATTACTGTAACTTATCATCATAAATTTAACCAACCCAAAAATTGCCAACAATGAGGAATATTACAATTTGGACCTCCAAGGGTTAACTCATGTTCTAACCAATTCTTCCAGAGATTTATATCATTAAAACCATGTTTATGACAGAAGATGGTAAGTTGATAAGTACTATTTCTCCCTAAAATCCCAAACCCTAATTATTTACAAATTTACCCAAGGGTTTATTACCTAAGATGGGCAACTCCAAATCCCTCCAAATTCTCACAGTAGCATTCCCTAGTCACTAAGGCCACCTCCCCAAAATTTCAAGTCAAACCATTAAGTTTTGTCCCCTCTTCCTTCATTAGCTTCTAATTGCACCCCATTAGGGTTTAACCTAGGGTTAGGGTCTAACCTTCTCCAACAGCTCTAGTAGGAACTCCAGAGATTCATAACCTCAAAAACAAGTGGGTGACAGAAGATGGTGATTCCCTAAGTGTTATTTCTCCCTAGAACTCCAAATTCCAATTATTTACAAATCTACCCAAGGATTTATTACCTAGGTTAGACAACTCCAAACCTCTTCAAATTCACAAGGGAGTCTTCTCTGGTCACTATGACCTACCCACCAAAACTTTAGGTCAAACCACTAGGGTTTGACCCTACTCCCTTCATTGACCTCTATTTGCACCCCTTAAGGGTTTAGCCTAGGGTTAGGGCCTAAACATCTCCAAATCCACTCAAACCTCTTGGGAGGGGATTATACCACTCTTAGGACTCAGAGAGGTCTATTACACTTCTCCCCATGGGCATTTACTCCTACCTCCTTCACAAACCCTAAAAGGCACCATAAACTCAACCATTAGGATTCATGGGCACAATAGGTCCTAACCCACCCCAAGTGGCTCCTTGGGGTGCCTCCTACCTCCCAAGGCAGTGACCAAAGTTACCCCAACAATCAGTGGGAGGAAACCCCTCCACACTCCAAAACTAGCTTAGGTTTACCTTTACCCTAAACATAACCTTTAAGTGAAACTAGTCTCAAAGATCTCCCTACCTTGCCCATGTCCATGCTACTCACTATACTGACCATGGGTCAGTGAAAGACCACCCAAAATCCTACCAACATTTGGTGGGGAGTGGAATTCCAATGGGTACCTATTTGGGGTGCAAATAGCAATTTAGCCCCTTTTTGATTTACTAGGGCAAAACCCCTCCAATGGCCACCAAACTTGGACCAGAGGTTGGCATGGGGGAGGGTGAGGTGCACCCCAAATATGGAGCCAAAAGACCTTGTGGAAGAGTGGGGGCACTCACCCAAAGTTTTGCCTAAACCTAGGGAGCCTAAGGCTATTTTGGTGGAACACCCTACCAAAACAACTCCATAAATCATGATATTTTAACCAGGGCCTATACATACCCCTTAGGACCACCCATCCAAGTTTGGAAGGGTTTTGAGGTGTTTAGGACACCTAATTAGGTTAAACTAGGATTATTGGTCTTTCCAAAAAATTAAGAAGAAAACTTCTCCAATCCTTGTGATCTTTGGACATGACCTAAGTATGCACAAGACTAGACTACACCCCAAAAATCAAGTCATTTGGAGTTCTATAATGGGGTGGGCATCAAAAATGAGTTCTGATTAGCCCTAAAGACAGCCTCCACTAGAACGAGTGCTGAGCCCTAACCAGGACTCCAAATTGAGTGATCTCAATTTTGTATGAAACTAGACCCAAAGGGCTACATTTTCTATGTTGACCACTTTTCATGATTCGGCCTCTAAGTATTTTTCCCAGATTTAAATAGAGGCTGCATTTTAATCACAGAATTAATAAGGATTGAATTAAATTAGCACGAATCTTAAAGCAGATCGGGCGGCGCCGGGTCATCGTCCCCAAGAAATCAGCGGCTGAGATTTACCGCGCCTGGGCCACCTTGATAGGTGATTTCCCGGCCACCTGAGTGCCGCCCCGGCCGACCAACGCCACCACCACCTCCGTTGAGGTGGGGGCCGGCGATGAGCGGTGTTTGATCGGCCGGAGGTGGCCGGAATCGCGTTCTGTAAGAGGATACCCAACCCGATCAACGGGGGGGGCAAGGCCGGCTTGATTCCCGGCCAATTGGCCACGGATCGAGCCGCCGTCGATTTGGATCTAATCCTTAGAGTTCAGGGAGGAGAACGGGACCTGCTGGAGGGCTTGCCGTCGGGTCAACCTCGAGTACACCATGGGAGCTGCCGTCGGTTGAGAAGCCATGCCAATTCCTTCCTACAGTGCACGAAATCCTCCGGAAGCTTGGGGGTTTCTCTCCTCTCAGGTCTCTGAAGGTGAAGGGGGTTTCGATTGGGGGTGGTGATGGCTTTAAGCTCCATGGCCATTAATGGCTTCTTCGGTTTCACTCCAAGGCCGGCCCCTCTTCCTCTCCTTGCCTTAATTCCCTTGTGTAACTGATGGAAACTTCTCCCAGCTGGCTGAGGAGTTGAATGGAGGCATCAATTGGGGGGGCCAAGAGGTAAAACCTCTTAATGGCCATGAATGGCCTCTTCTCTCTCTTCCAAAAATGGTGAAACCCCCATTTTCTCTCTCCTAATCACCATGGTCGGTTTCTACACTCTCTCCTGAGTTTAATGATGGTCCACTTGGGCTGGTTGACCATCCAATTGAGCTAGCCCAAAGAGATTGGGTTAGGTTTGAGCATTTTGACCTAAATTGGGCAATTTTGACTTTTGGTCAAATTGGTCAATTGGGGAACCCTAGGATGGGGCTTTTGGGTTCAATAGGTTCTAAATTAAGTTTAGGAACTAATGGTGGAGTCAATTTGGTCATATGGTTCTTGGTTGACCCAATCTAAGATGATTTGACCAAAATAGGCTAAATTGACTTTGGTCAAATTGAGCCCTAGGGTTGACTTGGTCATGGGGCTTTTTGGTCCACTAGCTCCCCTATGACATGATAGCCCTATGGGTGAGGTCAATTTAATGTGGTGAAGGTCAATTGGGGTACTTTGAGAAGAAATGTCATTTTGACCTAAAAAGGGCATTTTGGTCAATTTGCACCCCTGGGGGTCCCATGATGGGGCTTTTGGGTTCACTAGGTCTATAATGGTATTCTAAACCTAGGGGTGTGATCAATTTGACATGGTAAGGGTTGATTGGCTCTAAATGAGCTACTTTGACCAATTTGAGGGTTTATGTTGACCTTAGTCAAATTGGTCTCTTAGGTTGACTTCAATGGGCCCTTGGTGCCCTAAGGGGACCCCTAAAGGGTTAGGGACACTATGGTGGGGTCCAAGGGTTAAGTTGAAGCCCTAAATTCCAATCCCAAGCTTGGAAGATGGGAATTGCTATTTGCAGACCAAGGTGGCTTCCTCCTCCTTTCCTAAGCTCTTAGGTTCAAAAAGGTTCTTCCTATGGTTTTGTCATGACCCAGTCATGACAAAACCAACTTAGGGGTCTAGCAGTTTGGGGGATGTTACAGCTTCCACTTCCCGAACCCCACCCCCAGGAGAGAAGATCACCTTCTCATCCAAAGATATGCCAGCGCACGACGATCCCTTCTGTGACGCCCTAGTGATCGAGGCTGCGGTGGAGAACTTCACGGTCTCCCGAATCCTGGTGGACAACGGGAGTTCGGTTAACGTGGTCTTCAAGAGTGCTTTCGACAAGATGAAGGTGGATCAGACGAGGGTGGTCGCGTCAGATGGACCACTCTTCGGTTTTTCGGGCGAGAGAAAAGAAGTTGAAGGGGGAGTCGAGCTCCTGGTCACCTTGGGGGGGACATCAAAAAACTACCGGTTCGTCATAGTAGATGCACCGAGCAGCTATAGCGCCATCTTTGGGTGCCCCCTCATTAGTACCTTCAAGTGTGTGCCCTCCTCCTACCACCAATGCATTAAGTACAACATAGGAGGGTTGCAGATCCGAATCCGCGGGGACCCCAAGATAGCCCGCCAGTGCTACGTCACGGCCGTCAACGTCGTCACTCGGAAGGAAGACGCAGAGGAAGTGGAAAAGGCGATAGAGGCCTTGGCCGGGCTAAAGGTGTCGAAGGAGGTGAAGGGATAAGAAGTCGTCAGCAACGAGGACAGGAGGCCCGAAGCAGCGCAGGACGGCTGAGAATTGAGCAAGGAGGACCCCGAGAAGGTCCGGATGTGCGCCTCATCAAGGGCAGTTATCTTTTTCTTTATGTATCTGTAATGAACCTTGAACACCTTATCTTAATGAATTTGGTTTTGACTAATGGAAGTGACAATGTTTCATGAGGCCCCGAGAAGAGACCGCTGATTGGGCTTGTTCATGCCGGCAGGGCAGGAGAACTCACTCGGTGAGGCAGAGGTTCATATTGGTTAAGGCCCCGAGAAGAGACCGCTGACCGGGCTTGTTCATGCCGACAGGGCAGGAGA
Organism: Dactylorhiza incarnata; assembly: GCA_033032865.1. Classification (NCBI taxonomy): domain Eukaryota; kingdom Viridiplantae; phylum Streptophyta; class Magnoliopsida; order Asparagales; family Orchidaceae; genus Dactylorhiza; species Dactylorhiza incarnata. The sequence goes on from JAWHQI010000281.1 coordinate 3,403,462, forward strand.
ACTCACTCGGTGAGGCAGATGTTCATATTGATTAAGGCCCCGAGAAGAGACCGCTGACCGGGCTTGTTCATGCCGGTAGGGCAGGAGAACTCACTCGGTGAGGCAGGTGATTCATGATGGTTAAGGCCCCGAGAAGAGACCGCTGACCGGGCTTGTTCATGCCGGCAGGGCAGGAGAACTCACTCGGTGAGGCAGATGTTCATATTGATTAAGGCCCCGAGAAGAGACCGCTGACCGGGCTTGTTCATGCTGGCAGGGCAGGAGAACTCACTCGGTGAGGCAGAGGTTCATATTGGTTAAGGCCCCGAGAAGAGACCGCTGACCGGGCTTGTTCATGCCGGCAGGGCAGGAGAACTCACTCGGTGAGGCAGATGTTCATATTGATTAAGGCCCCGAGAAGAGACCGCTGACCGGGCTTGTTCATGCCGGCAGGGCAGGAGAACTCACTCGGCGAGGCAGGTGATTCATGATGGTTAAGGCCCCGAGAAGAGACCGCTGACCGGGCTTGTTTATGTCGGCAGGCCAGGAGAACTCACTCGGTGAGGCAGATGTTCATATTGATTAAGGCCCCGAGAAGAGACCGCTGACCGGGCTTGTTCATGCCGGCAGGGCAGGAGAACTCACTCGGTGAGGCAGAGGTTCATATTGGTTAAGGCCCCGAGAAGAGACCGCTGACCGAGCTTGTTCATGCCGGCAGGGCAGGAGAACTCACTCGGTGAGGCAGATGTTCATATTGGTTAAGGCCCCGAGAAGAGACCGCTGACCGGGCTTGTTCATGCCGGCAGGGCAGGAGAACTCACTCGGCGAGGCAGGTGATTCATGATGGTTAAGGCCCCGAGAAGAGACCGCTGACCGGGCTTGTTCATGCCGGCAGGGCAGGAGAACTCACTCGGTGAGGCAGATGTTCATATTGATTAAGGCCCCGAGAAGAGACCGCTGACGGGCTTGTTCATGCCGGCAGGGCAGGAGAACTCACTCGGCGAGGCAGGTGATTCATGATGATTAAGGCCCCGAGAAGAGACCGCTGACCGGGCTTGTTCATGCCGGCAGGGCAGGAGAACTCACTCGGTGAGGCGAGATGTTCATATTGGTTAAGGCCCCGAGAATAGACCGCTGACCGGGCTTGTTCATGCCGGCAGAGCGGAGGAATCCACCCCGAAAGGTAGGTTATCAATTCATCTTTATCTAAAGGATCCCATGGCGGGGCAAAACAATGGATCTCGCTCAAATAACAAAGATCATGTGCGAACCAGAGAAACAGTAAAAGAAAGGCCTTTATTTACAAAAAAAGAAGATTACAAAGTTGAGATATCTCATCCCCCCGCTGACCCTTACATAAAAAAGAAATAAAAAGTGGACTCGCCTACATAAGGGGGAAGATAGCCAACTAAAGCATAAGGAGGCCCTTTTGACTCTTAGGAGGAAGGTGAATAATCATGGCTGCAAGAGGGCGAACCAAGGGGCGGGGCGGGAGGAAAGTACTCTGGGAGCACCATGTCAGGAGTGAAGTTTTTCCACTCGCCCCAAAACGCACCAACGTCGTGAAGAGAGCTGACCACAGCTTTAGCCGTCGTCACCACAGTCTTCCTGCGGGCAACTTCGACCTCGGCATGGGTAAAGTGGAGAAGCTCCGCCGCCCGCGAAGACTCGCCATGTCTTTCTCGCCCTGTAGCGCGAGCCTCAACAAGCTGAGCTTTCAGACCCTCCACCTTTTTTTCCAAGTCCTCGACCCTCCTCCTAACCGAGTTGGCAGCGTCGGGTCCCTGCATTAGAAAAACCGTATAAGTGAGAAAAAACAAGTAACAAAAAGAAGAGAGGGTCTCCGTTCGAATAAGGGCAAACCAGGCCCCCTGACGACTGCGCGAGAAGCTTCTCAGTCATCTCAAGACGAGTAGCCAGGTCGGCAGCTCTGTCCTCAGCCTCCCTCCTCGCCGCCTCAGCCTGAGTGAGTCGCCTAGAGAGTCTGAGGCTCCGGCGAGCCATCATATGAGAAAGCTCAGTCGCACGGAGCTGCGCTTGCGAGCTCAGGTAAGCAAGGTCACACGTGGAACTTTCTTGGAAGGCGGCCGCATCCTGCCTGCCATACAAACCGTAGATCATGTCGTATGCAGCGTTGCTAATCGGCCCTCCCTCGGCCCAAGAAGACTGCCGAGAAGACATCGAGACACGATTCGTCGCTTCATCCCATCGAAGGAAAGGCTCGCCAACCTGGTCCTTGGCATTACCCCACAATTCAAAGTTGGGGTGGCAAGCCAACGCGTCCGGGTCATCATCTCCTTTCTCCTCTCTCGCGGCGGATCGAGACCCGCCTCCCCTACGGACAACTCTCCCCCGACGCATCTTCGGCTCCTTTGGCTGGTGGGGGGAGAGTCCAATTCCACCACTGGCTCCTTCTCCCTCCGTTGCCTTAGCACTGGAGCCTCCTGGTAGGAAGAGCAGGCGTCTGTAGCCATTTGAGCCAGCTGATGGGTGGGGGAGGAGGAGCTCCTCCTGGCATGTGGAGGATTCCTGGGAAGGCTCCTCTCACCTGTAAAAGTAAAATGAGGGATGGGTGATGAGATCTAAGTAAGCAAGTAGGGAAATAAGAGGGTGGGGGGGGGGGGGGGGCTCAGGAGAAGGGGGGGGGGGGGGGTACCTATCCCCGGCGGAATATAGGGAAGGCGATCGACGTTCCTCCGCAGGAATTCGACTTCAAAACCCACTCCCGCAAGGAATTTATACAGCTCGGCCGCCTCGCCATCCACGCGAGGAGCCTTGTATGTTTTCTCTGACCTCTGAACAGGGGAGTAGGGGATCTTCCCAAGGTCACCCCGGACAAAAACGAACTTGTCGCTCCAGTGATGAACCTTGTTAGCACCCTCACAAACTTTCACATGCGCGCCAGTGAGGAAGCACACCCCATCGACAGTAGCACGGAAGATGAACGCCTTTCGGAAGACTGTCAGGTTAAACTCAATACCCTCCTCTCGCAGGTAACAAGCGAAGGCAACCAACATAGATATCCCATTCGAGTTGAGTTGGGCCGGGACAATCCCGAAGTATCTAAGGAATTGCCTCACTTCCGGCCAAAGAGGAAGCCGAAGCCCAAAATCGAAATGAGATAGCGGGAAGGCGAGCCAGTTATCATAGAAGGAGTTAACTGTCTCTCCCTCTGTAGGTCGGCGAGCAACCAGCCCTTCGGGGAGGAAGGACTTCTCAAAGGCAAGAAGTTCCTCCTCCGACACCCTCCCAACAGGGAAGGGGTGGTCAGAGAAGTTCACCGCGCACTGTTCTCGCCCATTCTTAGTAGGTGAGGAGCGGTTAGGAGCCATCACTAAGGGTGGAGGAGGATGAACGAGTATAGAAGCGAGAGGTAGAGCAGGAAGGGCAAGCAAGGATATCAAGGTAGGAGGATATGAAAGGGAGAGGGGGTATTTATAGGTAAAAGTAAGAGCTCTTTTCCACTCACCCCCCCCCCCCCCCCCCCCCACTCCTTCTCACTCGCTCATTCCCACTCAACCCCTCGCTCCAACTTCGACTCTCGCACTCGGCATGTCAGCGATTGCGTCCGCGTGAGAGAAGCAACTCAGTTAAGTAAACGCAAGTGCGTCGCAAGCGAAACAAATAGCTTAAAAATATAATCGCAACCGCACAAAGCAGGTCGAGTAGTCACACATATTAACTTTATTACATCACACTGCAGAAAGGTAAGCTGAAAGGGCAAATAGGAGAAGTCGGGCTGGTCCCGCTCAAAGTTGAGTCCACTTCCAAAAGCCCCGACCTCGGTTCTGGGCTGTCAGTCCACGCATGGATCCGACACATTCCTGAGTCAGGGCGAGTTCGTCATTCGCAACACGCATATTAGCCTCCACTCGGCGCAGGTGGTCCTCCACCGGTTCCATCAAGCCACCCGAAGAAAGCCGAACCTCCTCTACTAGCAGGGTATGATCTGCTTCCAGCGCCCCCATCCGCTGCTCCATCGCGCGGGCATGTGCGAAAGGGTTCGGTTCAATGAACCCTCACCCTTCTCGAAGCTCATGAAGGAAACGCCCCTGCCTCTGAATCATGTCAACCAAGCGGTCCCTCTATTCCGAAACATTAGAGGGGTGCCCGACGAGCTCGTCTATTGCCGAAGGAGAGAGAGGCGGCGAGAGCGCTCCCATCTGTCCCGACCTGCCGGTCGAAGCATCATCCGGACCTGCAGGTTTAGTAAGCTTGTTACCTAGATCTCCGACATGTTCAGATCTGGAGAAGACTTACCTTGCGGGGTCCTCGAATCTTTCCCGTGGCGAGAGGAGTGCTCGCATCGTTGCCCCAAGGGGTACCCCGACAGTGTGCCATAGGTGCCAGCGGGTGGGAGACCCAGGGACTTTCCTGCACCAGCTCTAAAAGGGGGTCTCTCGGGAGTACGCCGCTTGCTCGGTTCACGCAGGGGTGGGAGTAAGTCCGCCGGCATGCTGGGGGAGCCCTCCGCAACCGAGAAGGGAGGTACTGCGAGATAGGGAGGAAGAAGAAGAGTCATCAGTATGGGCATGAGCATGCTTATCAAGCACAGGTAAGGTCACTCACCATGGATCGGGGAGTGGACAGGGGGACTTGTCTGGGTACCCACACTCCCTGATTTAGCCGCCTCGAGAGACCTGTCCCTCCCACCGCGACTCGGTATCACGTCAACTGCCCCCAGGTGCTTGTGGAACTCGGACATTAATGCAGATGAGGAGGACGTCCCACCCGCCGGCTCAGGGTGATGTCTCTTAGGCATAGGTCCCTCCACCTGCACCGAAGAGGGAAGCGAATGCTCCATGTCGACAGATCTAAGCTCCGCCATGTCATCTAGGCTCTTTCCAGAAACGGCTTTGAGGCGGGCGCGAATGTCCAAGGGAGGTTGCATGTCGACCAGTCTAAGGGGAAGGAATGAGAAGGGAGAGGTTTTTGAGTAGAGGCTCACCCCTCTCCGTCCTGAGGTTTTATAGCCAACGGGTGGGACCCGCTCGAATATTCTCTTTAAAAGATCCTACCAGCTCGTCAAATCAGAGGGTTGGACTTTCTTTCCGAGCTTGAGATAAGCTCGCAAAGAGCGGGGATTGTGTACAACCCCCATATTTGCCGAGCGTATACCACGCAGCATGTACAGGGTCGCAACGACACAGATAATCGTAATTGGGTAGAATGGCGACTCGGGCGTAGTCCGGAACGACCGCTCAAGGGCGTCCGAGATCGGCTAAGGCAAAATCACATCCGAACGGAAGGAAAGAAGGAATGGCGGAACGGGTAGTGAAGGCCCCCACTAGCCCGTGTAGGCGAGTGAAAGGGGAAGGGAGTGCAAGGTCCACTCGCCCACACGGGCGAGTGGGGGGGGGGGGGGGGGGAAACGGCCCACTCGCCCACGCGGGCGAGTGGGGGGAAAACGGCCCACTCGCCCACGCGGGCGAGTGGGGGGGACGGCCCACTCGCCCGCTTGGGCGAGTGGGAGGCTGTCCACTCGCCCATGCGGGCGAGTGGGAGGACGCCCACTCGCCCGCTTGGGCGAGTGGGAGACTGTCCACTCGCCCTAGCGGGCGAGTGGAGAGGGGGTGAGTGTCCACTCACCCCCTCCGTCCCTCCTCTCTCCCTCTCCTGATAGCGCAGGAGCTGCGTCCGCTTACCCTCTACGTCCGCTTATCTTCTCCCCTGCTTCCGGGTGTTTTTCTCCTCACCCCCCACTTTTCCTCCCTAATGGATTTCTCATCAGGGTCTGCGTTTAGCCTATTCAAACAGCGGAATTCCGCTATTGGTAGACCAGTTTGAGCTGCGGATAGCCATTCCAAAAGGCGGAATTACGCTATCCGCAGACCATTTCCAGAATTCTATAAATAGACCCCCATGGGCACCTTGGGGAGGGTTGGCATCTCCTTACCCCCACCCCCCTTAGTGTGTTCGGTTAGCTAGTGACCCTGCCTTCCGTTCGCCAAGTCTTTCAGGCCAACGGTCAGGTGTTGCGAGTGCTCTCCGAGGTGCCCAGGCTCAGCATTGGCTTGGGAGGGGAAGATCTTCGGGTCTTTCGGGTTAGTGGCGGGACCTCCTCGCTGCAGCTCGCGGAGTCTGTTTTCACCTGAATCCACCAGTAGAGAGGTTCTTAGGCTCTAAGTGACTCGCCGTTCGACTTTACCTGAGATAAGTAAGGGCAAGCTGCCTACCCCTATTTTCGAACGCTGAAGCCGGGAAACTGGTTTCAACAACCAAAATTATGGCATCAGAAGTTCGACTATAGTGTAAAGAACATGAGATTCATGTCGAGTCTCTCGGATAAATGTCTTTACATACGTAATAGATCGGATAAAGTCGCCATAATATGCTTGTACGTAGATGATATGCTCATTCTAGGGTCTGATCAATCCGAAGTAGATGACGTTAAGTCAAACCTAATAAAAGAATTTAGCATAAAAGACCTAGGTGTAGCTAATACTATACTGGGCATGCAAGTGAGCTTTGGGAAGAATGACATCTCCCTAAGTCAAAGCCACTATATAAAGTCCATGTTGGACACGTGGGGATACAGTGACAGTAGAGCATCTGAGACACCATACGACTACACTAACCGCCTAAAGCCCAATGAAGGAGCTATGGTTAGATAGTTAGATTATTCTAAACTGCTTGGTAGCCTCATGTATGCTATGGTCTGCACTGGACCTGACCTAGCCTTTACGGTCGGCATGTTGTGCAGATTCACTAGTAATCCTGGCCAAGACCATTTGGACGCCTTAGATAGGCTAATGAGATACTTAAAGCACACCCAAAAGTATGCTTTAGTTTACACTGGTCATCCTTTGGTTCTTGAAGGTTATTCTGAGGCATCATGGTGCTCGGAATTAAACGACAGCAAGTCCACTAGTGGGTTCGTATTCACACTAGGAGGAGCAGCTGTAGCCTGGAAGTCCAAGAGGCAATCTTGTATTGCACTCTCTTCTATGGAATCCGAACTCTACGCTCTTGCTGCAGTAGGCGAAGAAGCAGAGTGGTTAAGAGATTTTGTGATGGACATTCCTTTATCGAGCCTGATAATGAGTTCTGTTGCAGTTTACTGCGACAATCAGGCTATGAAAATGATTGCTACGAACACTTTGTTCAATGGCAAAAGAAGGCATCTCAGGCTGAAACGATCCTGGTTGACCTCACTCACAAGTCAAGGGATTGTGACCCTGATTGATGTGAGATCGAAAGATACTGTTGCATACGCCTTGACCAAAGGCTTGAATAGAGCTCTCACAATAAAAACATCGGGGGAAATGAGACTAAAGTTCATAGAAATATGAAACTTTCCTCCGCAGTTTATGTTTTGATAGTGAGAACCTATAGTCGTAGCATTCAAGCATCTAAATAACAGACTGAAAACCCCAAATAATTTATTGATGAAAACCCAAGATGGTTAGATGCATGTTATTCCACATTTGATAACTAAGCATCTTTCTCATTGTAAGTTGATTCTAAAATTATTCAACTGAGAATAGAAAGTCGTTGTAGTCGGTTATCTAACATTAATGATCATAGCACATTATTCCACACCTGATAATGCTGCAAACGTTGTTGTGCCATATCATTCAACTTTTGTTGATGAGGCACATACTGATCACTAATGGATATGATAACGGATGATTTATAAAATCAACACTAGATTGGTTCCTGCTAGACCAGCTAGAGATGCTGACAGTGTTACTTCACCAATGCTACAGGTTCTAAGCTCGCTTATGTAAGAGCTAGTTCTCTTTCTACGTTACTGCATATGTTCATGAATTCATAGAGTTTTCTAACTCATGAAATTCCTTGCAGGCTTTGGTGGGGATGGAGGAGAGAGTGTAGTATTTGACATGGATGTTGATGCTCTAATAGACGAGTAGAATTGTTATTTGTTTTATCCTTATCATTTTTGTTTTCAGACTATTTGTTGAGTAGCACTTTTTATTCTGGATATTTTGTGTAAAATCCTGGTGTTACTTATTGTGCTAACTCTCTTGTTTATGTTAAGTCGAAAACTTCTTTTTGCTTTTACTACTTTCTGCACTTCGAAATGTATACGTTATTTGTCACAAATATAGGAGGAGGTTGTTAATGTATACTTGGTCAAATAACGGGTTCGAAGGTATAACGGGTCAGTTGGGTACACAGATACCCATCCCCGTAGACACTCCTAGGGTTTTCCCTATATATACCCGCTAGGGACAACAGAGAGTTGATTCCACTTCATCATTGTGTGCCCGTCAGAGAACGACACGAAAATAGGGGGGAACAGGGTTCCTGGGAGCTGTCGTCGACACTGGGAGATGGCGAACCAGAGAGGAGAACTCGCGAGCTCTTCCTCTTCGCGATCGGTGACGGGATCCAAGAAGAACAGCATCAGGAGGGCTCCAGAGAGCGCTGGCGAAGCGACGACGGGAGAGGACGCAGCGAACGCGAGCGCGAGCGGCGGCTGGGCACGAAGATCTCCTTTGCGAACGGCGGGAGCGGCGACCTAGCACGCGACCGGCAGCAGGCCTCCTTCTTCACGAACGGCGATGGGATAGCTCCAGCGAACGAGAGCAGCGAACGGGCTTCCTTCTTCGTCGATCGCGAGTGACTGGGGCGGAAGAATTGCAGATCCTCCGTGTGAACAGTGATGGCGCGATCCCTTGCGAACGGCGGACGAGAGCAAACCCTAGGGGCGTGATTCGAGATTGTGAGGGAAGGTTTGCTCGAAGCATCCGGAGGAGGATCAAAATGGAATCAACTCTCCATTGCCCCTAGCGGGTATATATAGGGAAAACCCTAAGAGTGTCTATGGGGATGGGTATCCATGTACCCAACTGACCCGTTATACCTTCGAACCCGTTATTTGATCAAATATACATTAACAGGTATAACTCCATGGCCTGCATATTGAAAAGGCAAAATGAGATATTTTTTTTAAAAACCGGGATATGCATACAGCCTAAACCGACCTGCGGTTAACAATGCACTATATGTTAAAATTTATTGTGAAAAATAAGTTAAATACCTATATTGTTATTAAAAAAAAGATATGCATATAACGCCCATGTTTATGGGTGATCTTATTAGCAAACCTACTTTGGTTGCTAGCAAACCGAAATAAATCTGGTTCACAACATTTATACCATTGTTCGATCCTACAAAATTACTACTAGCAAACCATTAGGTTACGCACAATTCGGTCCATTCCCCGATGTTCCTCTACGCTCATGATTCCCGCCTCTCTGCTGATACCTGCTAGCGATTCCTTTTCTTCCTCACGGCTGCTGCTCTGAGGCTCGCGTTTCTTCTTCCTCGACATCTCGCGATTTCGGTAATGTCCATTGCTTCCATTTTGTTTTTTTCATTTCGTCTCTTGCCTCTCCGATTAAAACCCGAGATCCGAACTCCAGCTCTCACTTCCTTCACGCCAAGGTTCCATCTCCTTCCCTGGGAGGACTCCAGATCTCATTTACTTCTCAGCAAGGTCTCATTTCGTCTCCTCCTTGCGATTAATGGTAAAGTAAAGTTCTTCCCTTCCGATTTTCATTTCGTCTCCTCGTTTTCCTGCATCTTGCCCCGTTATCTTCTGTAACATTAAAACCCCATAAATCTTTCATTTTCATGTCTTTAATCTACGTTCATAAGCACTATTTTTATCGATCTTGACTGGTTTTTGCTATTCAAGTCCAAGGTTATTGTTGGAATAATTTATTTCTTTTGTGTTTATTTTGATTCAACAACTCATTTTAGTCTTTAAGAATAGGGGGTTATGCATATTATTTTTTGCATTTTTCAGTGCAAAATATTTATGTTTCTTCTGTGAACGTCGATCCTCTGATTGTGAACCGATTGCTCAAACAATTTGTTGTTGTCTTGCTCTAGGTATAATGATGGATGTGCCCCCTCCTTCACCAGTTACATCAACTGTTATATCGAAAACATTGACTTAAATTGCATTTGGTGTTGATTTCTCCATGGAGATTGCTATCTGTAATCCATCAATTGAAAGGTACCATTTGCAACCGTAAGTAGTTGTGATAGCATAATGTTGATATTCCGTCGATATGGTTGTATTGACTTCGATATTTTATTCATTGCGTTGTTGAGTAGTGGATCAAATGTGAAGGTTTATGTTGATAGTCATTTGAAACAAAAAATCAGTTTCCATCTCGGTATGTGTTGATTGATTGGGCTCATAATGTTGGCAAATCTTGTAGTTTTGTTGTCACAGTTAAAGGTTCAGATAAATTAGAAGGTTACGTTGTAGAGCGCGCACGACCACGTGTAATTTTTGGGAGTGATAGAGGTGGATTTTACCGCGAGAAACAATGTAAAAAGGGTTGGACTAAATAAAATTTAAGAAAATCTACTAGTAAGCGTTGTGGTTGCCCCTCTATTGTGATTGGGGAAAAAATGTCTTCTCGGATGAATGGACAGTGGAAGTGAAATGTGGGGCACATAGCCATGAAATGGTTCATTTAGAAGCACATGTTACAGTTGGAAGGTTGGATTGTCTTAAGAAGAAGACAGTTCACGACATGCATGCCTCAAATGTTAAGCCCATATGTATACTGTCAACCTTAAAAAGGAGGAATGCATAGAATCACACAGTGATGCAGACTATTTATAATGAGAGATAAGTTGCAGAAAAATGAACTGGAGTCACACCTATACGATACATATACAAATGTTTAACAGATAGTGGGTATTTGAGTAATAAAAATCTGATTAGCTTATTCTTTGCTCATCTGGTTGCTATTAAACTAAATATATTATTTTCAACCGTATTTTTAATGGATTGTACCTACAAGACAAAAAGATATTGGTTGTCATTATTTTCTATAGTCGGTATTACATCAACTCAACTCACATTTTTTGCGGCTTTTGCTCCTTTGTCTGATGAATCTGAGTCAAGTTATAGATGGGTTTTAGAGCACCTCAAGACTATTTTGGATGAAACTTCCTTACCTACTGTAATCATCACAGATAGAGACTTGACATTGATGAATGCCATAAAGCATACTTTTCCAATGTCAAACATATCTTATGTCAAGTACATGTGCACAGAAATATTTTATTAAATTGTAAGAAATATTTCAAGGATGGGAAATAGTTCAAAATTTTTCTTGGCGTTTGACAACGTCTAGTGGATGCAAGAAATGAAATTGAGTTCAATATGAAATACAATACTATTTTGAGTGTTTATTCTACCGCATACCCAGATGTTATCTCTTATATATATGTACATCATGACTTGAACCTTTGAAGGAGACTTTTGTTTGTGCTTGGATTAATAATTATACGCACATAGGCAAATCAACAACAAACTAGGTCGAAGAGGGGCATAGCAAGTTGAAGAAATTTGTAGAAGTTTCAATTGGAAATTTGTCAACCATATGGAAGGCTTTTGATCAAATGTTAAGTCTCCAACATACGAAAATTAAAAGATCGTTTGGGCATAACATCATTCAAGTTAGTAAAGATTTTAAGGGGTCATTGTAGTCGGACCTTGTTGGGCGTGTATCGTTACAAGCTTTGCAATTGATTAAAGTAGAAGAAGATAAGTACCGAAAATCAAAGTTAGTTGTTGTTGAACATTGTCCACATGCAACTCGTTCAACACTTGGGTTACCTTGTTGTCATGAATTGACACCTTATATCACACAAAATAAAGCATTTCCGATACGATTAGTACACAAATATTAGAAGCAATTCTCTTTCCCCTTGGAAAGTGATGCAATGTCAAATACACAAGATTCTATGAACACTAGAGACACAGATATAGCCATTGAGTTGGAGGGGATCATAACAAGGTATGCAAACACTAATGAGCATCAACAAAAGGAGATTAGAAATAAATTGTGTGAAATCATGGATCCAACATCGGCCCGAACGAAAGAGCCACTTTTGCCAACAAAATTAAAAGAAAGACCGAAAGGGAGTACAAAGAGGTTTAAAAATGACTATAAAACTACAAAGCGCAATCCATCACTTTTTGTGCACATTTGAAAGAAGACATAACTACACAAAGAAAATTGTCAAAGTCATCAAGGGAACAAAGTATGCGAAACAATAAATTATATGATAGCGTTCGCCAACAACTATTGTCTTGTATTTCAGATCACTTGGTTGATGTGTTCAATGTCGCCGCGGATGGCTATTGTGGATTTCGTGTGATTAGTGAATCACTAGGCATGAGTGAAAATTGACAACAAGTTAGAGCCGATTTAATGAATGAGTTGGGGAGAAGTGATATTTTGTATGATGCAATTCATGGAAGCACAAGAAGAAATGAATTAATCAACAATCTTGATTGTAAAAGCTCACCTGCACCATATGATAAGTTGATATCCATACCCGATATGGGGTTAGTGATTTCAACTTGCTACAATATTGGCGTGGCTCATATTTCAAGACATCAAAGTTTAACATTTTTACCATCAGATTCATTGATTCCTCATGTCCCGAAAGTCATCTTCATCGGCTTAATTAATGGTAATCATTTCGTGGGATTGCGCATGAAAGAAGGGAGCTCACTACCACCATTATACTCTCCATGGAGGCGTCATATCATACACAAATGGTAATTTCATGGGAATGCATACTCAATTTAAAGGAATGAAATGTAAGATTGCTTATTAATTGTTTTCATTTTTTTTTCAATTTTATTATTTAAAACACATTGCTTACTAATATCATTCTTTTGTGTTTGCAATCAATGGTCATAAAAATTGTGGCACTTCAACAAAGTTTGGGGCGCTCGAAGATATTTTGGTGCACATAAATAAGATTTGGAGTACTTTTAAATATTTTGTTTACATAAATTATACGTAACGCTAACAAAAAATATTTACTATAATGCTTTTTTGAGAATGCTTGAATGCAACATATAATATGATTGAGTTTTTTTTTGGGTGATTTTCTAATAACAAAATAGTTTTTAAATAGTCATTTTCAAATGTATGATTTGTTAGTAGTAATGATTTACTAGCAGCGAAAATGAACTTGTTAATAACAACACCCATGTTTATTAATCTAACACGCTGCTTCCTTTTCTTACATTTTTCTTTTCTTTTTATATCTTTTATGAAGATAGAGGAGCAAGAGAGGGAGGAGGAGCAGGTGAGACTACATAACAAAATATAATATTATATATTGGCTAGTCAAGCCGTCTAGAGGTCAACTCAAAATATAATTATTATATATTTTCTTTGAATTAAGGCTCCGTTTCACGCGATGTTTTTCCTCCGATGAGTTTGGACTAAAATTCACCGCCAAAGAATGTATGTTTGGCATGACAACTCTTATGACCGTCACCAAGAAAAGAAACTAGTTTCAAACATAAATGTGGATGAAGTACCTTACGTGAGGTCGGGCGTTCACGAACAACGGTTCATAACCACCGCTTTCATGACCGCTACCATCGTGCTAATTAAACTGAGCTTAAATTTGTGCATATACACTGTGTGTCATATCATGAAAGATTGCTACAAGTAAGCGAAGAGTTCGATCGCCTAATGCATGATTATGTGAGCATGCGCTGAATTGCTTGGTACACGTGATCGCGACATAATTAAGCGGCGCCGGCTTTGGAAACGATGATTTTGTCTTAGGGCGGTGTTCGCTAAATATGATTTATCTGGTTAATTAAGCGACCTCTGCCACGAACACGCGGCGATCACTACTTATCGTAGCAATAAGTGATTATTATTATGCGAGCACTTTTTGTTCTGAACTATGTTATGAGCATTGCAATTATTTTCCAACGTGGGACACATTTTCTCAAACTCTTTCTATTGCATCTAAAAGCATGCTTACATACCTTTTATATTATATTAATACAAGTCAATGCTCAAGCCTAAACCAGATCTAACCGTACATTTACTCTCAACATCATTGAGGCTAACACGTATTCGGACACATATTCGGCAAAAATGTTAAGGTAGGCTGAGCGTATATTTGATCAGTGTGGGTGAGATCTACGCCGTTCGATCAGCCGAAAAGACAGCCGAAAACATTTTAAAAAAATTGCTCTAGATTTTTGGCCGGATTTTAACAGAGCCCCAGATTGCTCCAGATTTCCAGCCGGATCCCGTACCAATCAAATATGCGCTCAGCCTACGCAAAAATCTCTCATTATTAAAGGAATGAAATGACATTTTTGTCTTATTTCGGGCAACGAGTAGAGTCACGCTAACCAAGAATTAGCATCAAGCCTACAAGAAGGTGTGATTGATTTTGTATTGTAAGATGGATTTTTTTACAAAGAAAAATCGTAATATCGATTCATATTTTTTTTACGATCATTTTAAGATCGCATATGCATATGTTTTAGATAAATTTTGTAAAAATATTACTGTAGAAAGATGTTTTATTAGTGTTAAATACAACTGCATTTTTACCAACAAAAAACTTATGAAAACATAATTTTTTGGAACTGTTTTTTCGATACAATTGTAGTTAATTGAGAAAATACAGTCCCGCGCCTAGAGCAAGGAATGTTGCACGTATAAAAGTATTTCTCAAGAGTCATGCACTCAACGTATGCTCAATGTGTTGGAGATGTAGAGTATAATTCACAGTTTTTCGTGAATCTACTCCACAGTGAGTTGACTGGGGGTTCGGAGGGGTGGAGCAGCCCCCTGATCGGGGGTTCGAGGACAACATTCCTGTTGCGAGCCGCTTAGGGCTCTTGGTAGACCGGTTCAACTGAACCGCCTTAGCTCGGGAGCGATCTAAGCGCGCAAACAGTCAATTTGAGATTGCTGAGTACACTGAGACTTTTTAGCGTGGAAAACCCGGAAAGGGTGAAAAACCACGTGGCCGGAGCTGTGCCGACCAAATTTCACTATCTCCAGAGGGGTTACAATTATATGCTTAGAGATCGAGCGCGACAGGCCGCTGCTCGTTATAATAATGGAGAGAGAGAGGGAGAGGGAGAGCACTCCGAGGGTGACAGGACACCTCTCGGAAAAACTAAGTACTTTTCCTATGAGTACAGCAGTGAACGAAAGTGAGAAGGTCGTGTCTGCTTTCCAGAGGACAGAGGTGAGACTGCCCTGTCCGCTTTCCTGAGAACGAAAGCGGGAGCCTTGTCCGCTTCCCTGAGAACGAAAACAGGAGCCTTGTCCGCTTTTCTGAGAACGAAAGCGGGAGCCTTGTCCGCTTTCGCGAAGAAGGAAATCTCTAAGTCCACGAAGAAGATCTTCAAGCACCGAAGGAGAAATCCGTGGAAATCTTCAAGGAGCTCTCTCTGGTCATGAAGGCCGGGGATCATCTAAATGAAGCCTTGGGGGCCTTTTTATAGCTTTGGCCGGGGGTAGGCCGGTAATTTTGCCGTCGTAACCACCATAACCACCTTGGCTGACGAATCATATTTCTCGATTTGGGGCACTTGGATCACCATTTTTCGTAAATGACCATCTTGCCCTTTGAGGAAAGGCGACAAGCCGTTCCTGAAAAGTGAGAAACTGAAAAGACAAAAAGTGAGCGAGGCGAGGCGGAAAAGTGAGCGAGGCTGAAATGTGAGCGAGGCGAGGCGTACAAGTGAGCGAAGCCAGGAAAAGCGGACTTCGACCCTTTCCGACGCGGGGATGCGGTGTCCTCTGCGGAGGGGGACTGGGCCGCACCTCACATGGGAGGGTGCGGTTTGGCCGCACCCTCCTATGGCCGCACCCCCCTATGGGGGGTGCGGTTTGGCCGCACCCCCCATGGGGGGTGCGGTTTGGCCCCACCCCCCATGGGGGGTGCGGTTTGGCCGCACCCCCCATGGGGGGTGCGGGTTGGCCGCACCCCCCATAGGGGGGGTGCGGGTTGGCCGCACCCCCCATAGGGGGGGTGCGGTTTGGCCGCACCCCCCAAGGGGGGTGCGGTTGGGCCGCACCCCCCATGGGGGGGGGGGGGGGGGTGCGGCTTGGCCGCACCCCCCTATGGGGGGAGGGTGCGGCTTGGACGACCCAGGCGCACCCCATGCGGGTGGGGTGCGGGCTAACCGCCCCCTACGTAGCGGGGCGCGGGCTAACCGCACCCCGGTAGTGGGGTGTGGTTTTGTGCTTACCTGGCGCTGTTTCTAGTGCGTCGTACTTGCGCGGCGGGTCCTCTACTTCCGCGATCCGGGGTTCGACTAGTTCCCCCTCCTCTCTTTAGCGGGGTTTTCTCTAGACGCACCCCAAGGCCTTTATGAGTACGCAACATAAGCCCCCCAAACTTCCGGAGTCCGAATCTCGTTGCGAGGAGTTCGGAGGTTTTGATTCTCCTGCGGCGGCTTTTATATCTGAACTGCTTGAGGGTTTCCTGCAAAACTTTGCACGGTTCTGAGCCCGCGGCTTTTATATAATAGAAAGTTAGCTTGCACAAGTCTGGGCTTGCGGCTTTTTTGCACGAGTCTGGCCCGCGGCTTTTTTTTGCACGAGTCTAGCTCGCGGCTTTTTTGCACGAGTCTGGCTCGCGGCTTGGCCGGTGAATAGTGTTTGTATTCAAACCGAGGGTGAACGTAAGGGGGGCAGGCCCCTACGACACCGGGACTTGACGGCGGAGGAGAAGGGCGGGTCTTCAATCGACGGCGGTGCAAAGTCCACGGGGCAGGGCCCCGAAGTGGCCGGTGAATAGCGGGTGTATTCAAACCGGGGGCGAACGTAAGGGGGGCAGGCCCCTACGACGCTAGGACTTGACGGCGGAGGAGAAGGGCGGACCTTCATTCGACGGCGGTGCAAAGTCCCTGAGGCAGGGCCCCAAAGTAAAGATTTTTCCTTTATTAAATATAGGTGGCGAGGTATGCGCCTATTTTTATAGTAAGAAGTCTTTTTAAACATAGTTTTTCTAACATAAGACCAGTTTGCACGAGTCTGAGCTCGCGGCTTAGTACATAACATAAGATAGGTGCACGAGCCTGAGCTCGCGGCTTTTACATAATAGACTGTAAGATAAGTTTGCACGAGTCGGGGCTCGCGACTTAGTTGATGATAGACGACTGTGTTACTGGTAAAAGCGGCGCAGGTTCTGGGCGTTCCAGGTGCGCGGTAGAGTCTTTCCTTCTGCCGTTCTGAGCATGTACGTTCCGTGCTTTACGACCGTAGTGACAACGTATGGGCCTTCCCAGGCTGGTGTGAGCTTATCTCCTTGGGTGCCTTTGCCGGCTGCTTCGATGCTGCGTAGGACGAGATCTCCTACGTTGATTGGCCTGGGTTTCACCCTCCTGTCATAGCCTCGGGCTATGCGCCTTTGGTAGGATGTGGCGCGTTGGGCAGCGCTATCCTGAACCTCGGGAATTAGGTCGAGGTTTTCCCGAAGCAGCCCGTCATTTTCGCTGGGATCGAAGGTTAGCACCCGAGTGCTTGGAACGCCGACGTCGATGGGGATGACAGCTTCAGTGCCGTAACAGAGATTGTAAGGCATCTCTCCCGTGGGAGTCCGCTCTGTTGTGCGGTACGCCCATAGTACGTTTGGGAGTGCATCCACCCATTGTCCCCCAGTTTCTTCTAAGCGCGTCTTTAATCCTTTGAGGATGGTGCGGTTCGTGACTTCTACTTGTCCGTTGGTTTGTGGATGTGCTACTGCGGTATGACAGAGGTTGATCTTCAGGTCTTCGCACATTTTGGTGAAGGATTTCCCGGTGAACTGGGTGCCGTTATCGGCAATGATTGTTGCTGGGATGCCGAAGCGGCAGACGATTGTTGAAACCTGCAATAGGTCTCTTGAGTTCGGACCCACTGGGGGTGTAGCCGATGCTTATTTCTCCCTCACTAGACTCTCTTGACGGTGGATGTGAGAATATGAATAGACCCAAGGCTGAAGCGAGGAGGTCCCGCCACACACCCGGAAGATCTTAGAGAGCTTCCCCTCCCGAACCAGAGCTCAACCGGGCACCTTGGAGGGTACTAGCAGCCGACCAAAAACTAGCTTGGAGGAGAGGATTCTCTAAAATCGGATCTCCTCCAAGGTGCCCTTAAGGGTCTATTTATAGGTTTTTCTAGGCTGGTCTGCAAATAACATGAATCCGCCTTTTGGTTTTACTAACAGCACCCCAGATTGGTCTGCTAACAGCCTAACTCCGCTGTTCCGAAGGGCTATTTGCAGCCCACCAGGGGTATTATGGTCATTTCCTCCTCAAATCATCCTGGGCGAGTGGTCTGTGAGGGCACCACTCGCTGGGCACCTGCTTAGCTGGGCGAGTGCCCCATTCCTCTGGGCGAATGGTCCGTGAGGGCACCACTCGCCGAATTCCTTCCCTATCGACCTGGGGGCCCTTCTACCTATCCGAACCTGGCCGAATGATCTGACTGGCCCAGGTCTCGCCAACTGGCTTGAGGGGCCCACTCGGCGAATACGGGTTGTACACAATCCCCGCTCTTTGCGAGCGATTCCTGTGCTCGGAAAGAACAGTCCAACCCTGTATTCAGTGAGTGCCTGCTGACTGGACCTCCTAAGATTCTGTGGGTCCCACCGTCATTCTATATATATATCCTCATGTCAGGTTTTTCTGGACCACTCTCTCATCTCGGCTCGGAGTTTCTCCACTTCCTAATGTCTTTCCACAAACCTTCTGCGAAACCCCTCTCGCGAGAGATGATCGACCGCCTGGCTGCGGCCCAAGCTGCAACTTCCCCCAAGGCATCCAAATTTGCTCCCTGGCTGATGTCTAAACGGGATCTGAGCGCCCCCTATGTCTCGCGTCGAGCCAAGGCGATTCGGCTGAATCGTCAGAGAGGCGAGACTGCCTCGGAGTCTCCGGCGGATACTCCACCGGCGAACACGCTGGCGGATGCCCTTCCGGACCCTGCGATGCTGGTATGAGAATTCCTCCTGTCTCCATTTAGTTCCTGTCCCTTACCCTGCGTTTATTCTGACCATTCGCAGGGGGCTTTGGTGCCGGAGACTGGCCACGGGGCCATCTCGGGCAGTGTCGCGGTGCTACCTCTAGCGAACGAGAGGCCTCCAGATCTGGACCTTGCTCCCCCACCCCCTCCGGGCGAGACCTCATTGCAGTCCGGTAAGTTGTAAACCCTTTTAGATTCTCCCTTCATGTGGCTCGTTGCTGACCACTACTTTTCGCAGCCCTCGACCCCGACCTTTCGCTGCGGGACACTGTTCCTCCGAGTTCCCCTGTTCGACCGAACCCCTCCGTGCTCGCGGATGAGCCGAGGGTATCTCCCCAGAAGGGACTCGGTCAGCAGGACCGCGCGGATGATCCTGCGGATGCTCCAGCTCCTTCCTCATAGCCTTACCGTTCAGGAAAGGGAAAGGTCTTACCTCCCGCCTGGTTGTTTGGAACGCACCCCCATTCGTCTCGTCCTTCAGGTCACCGGGACCCCACCCCAGGTCAGTTCACTCACCCACCCCTATCGTACTCGCATATTTTATCACCACTAACCTAGTTGTGATTCCGCAGGCTATCGGGAAGCCTCCCCCTTCGACTCCTACTACGAGGGGGGAGAGGGAATGCTCTGGCCTCTCCCTTCCCCTGGGGATCTCGCTGACTTTCTGGGTGATTCCTCAGATCATGCGACCCTGAAGGATCGGATCTCGGAGGTCCTGGGGAAGCTCATCCACATCCAGCGAAACGTAGCCGGCCAGGTGGACGACGTGCGGCTGAGAGTCGCGCGTGAGTTAAAGGACCTCCATCGGGACTACTCGCGCATTCTCACCACGGTGGAGCGCCTGGGGGCGAAGGAGGGGAGTTGTCTCCCGAAACACACGCCGCGCGAGCCCGGGACCAACTTCAACTGGCTTCCCATGAGATCACCAATATACTCGCATATTACCGCCCGCGAATGCCCATGGAAGCTGGGTCGCGAAAGCGAGGTCGGTGGGTCTGGGAGGAGTATTGATCCAGTCTTTATTCGCCCTTCTTGTAATCTCAATTTTCTGTAGCGCGGATGCTGGATTTTTATTTCCGTCTGTAATAATCTTATGCCCTGTGTTTTGCGAATGCTCTATGCTTTGTCTTTTATTTCCTATATCTTGCTTGGGTATTGCCGAATGTTTTATTATTGCCGAATGCTTTCTTAACCTCTTTCGCGTAGTCGATGAGAGAATAGCCGCAGGGCATTGGTCATTACTGAGCGAGAGAGGTCGGCCCGGGTTCCGAGGCGTCGAGAAAGCGCGACTGCTATCTGCACACCCGTTACCTCGAAAGCCCAAACACCGTTTAGCCCTTCTATAAATAGGCCTTTCAACCACCGTATTAAATACCTTACCATCCGCTCCTTCTCTTTCCTCGCGCTAGCACTCGCGCTTCTCTCTTCCCTACTGCTCCCGCCTTCTTCAGTATTCGATGGGTGGTGAAGCCGAAGGTAGGGCCAGGTGCGCCAGCGCATTCGCCAACCACGCATTCGACTCTTGCGATCTCTCCGATGAGGCTTACCTGACCGCTGTCGCGGACTACGTTCCGCCGGGGTTTCAAGCGCGGAAGCCCGGGCCAGAGGACCGTCTAAACACCATCTCGCCTTGTGCTCTTGCGATCCCGCTAGAGCACTTCGAGGTGGGTTTTCGCCTTCCCATCTGGCCGGAACTCCGCCAGACCTTCCGGTATTACGGGGTCGTGCCCGGCCAGCTCAACCCCAACTCTATCGCCATGCTGGTCGGGTACGCGTGCTACCTGCGGGAAGAGGGGATCGAGTTCTCGCTTCCCGTCTTCCGCAAACTCTACACTTTCCACTGCACCCATGGCGTCTCCTTCTTCTCGGGTCAAAGCCCACTCAAGCATTATGGGCTCCCGAACAAAAACCATGACTGGGTTCGCCGCTTCCTCTTCGTCAGCGGGAGTCTGGGGAACACTCTTCTCGCCCCGGTGCAAGAGGAGGAGTCAACCTTCCGCCCCCCGACCATAGATGGGCACGAGGCCAAACTCCATCAATACATTCTGGAGCATGGGATGGACCTCTTCTATCTCCGGCGAAACGTCAATTCACTCCCGCCCGTTCCGCAGGGTGAGGGTAGGTTTTTCTCGAGATCCCCTCCTTTCCTTTAGGCTGTGTATCTTACCCCATTTGCTAACCCATTCGCGTTCTTGCGTAGGTGTGCGAAGTTTCCCCCTTCACCCGCCGCGACCTCCGGGGTTCTGCGTGTCTCTTGCGCAAGCCGCAGCGGATGCTTGCCGGGAGGAACCTTCTTCGTCCAAGCCCAGCGGCCGGAAGCGAAAACCTGGAGCGCTCACTTCATCCTCCTCCAAGAAGCCAAAAAGTTCTTCCGCCAAGGGGAAGGGAATCTTGGGCGAGACCCCAGGAACGAGTGCTCCAACCCAGACCCTGGGGACGGGCGCGCCGGCCCTAACCCAGGGGGCAGATGCACCGGCCCAAACCTTGGGGTTGGGTGCGCCAGACGGGGCTGAGACCACGGCGAGATCGTCGTTGCCGCCGCCTCCGTTGCCCAGGGACCACCGGAACTTTCCCAGCGGCGAGAAGTACACGGACCCCTCGGGGGCTCCCCTGGTGAAGTGGGATAGGAATGCTAACAGGGTCTCGCTCTCCACCCTCCATCCGTCGTGGATAGAGAGCGATCTTGCCAGCGGTGAGGCTTACGCCATCGCGCATGCCCTCTATGGCCGAGAAGACGCCGAAGTCTATGATGCCGAGACGACCCAGATTCTCGCTCATGAGAGTGCCAGGGCCATGCTGCGGGCGCTCGAGCTCGCGCATATGTCTTCGCGCCGGAGCATCAAACTGGCGCGGAACTTGAAGGAGGTTGAGGAGTCCCGGAATGTCGCTTCTGCCGAGGCGCGTGATCTTAAGATAAAGCTGGAAGCTGCGGAAACCCTTCTCGCCCGCCGCCCCGTGGCAGAGGTATATACTTTCCCTTCTCGCGAGTGACCTGTTGCCGATTGATGGACTCTCTTCTTACCACCTATATATGTATGTTTTGTAATATCTTCTTTTTCTTTCAGAACACCACGGTCGCCGAGATGCTTCGCGCGCGGGTGGTCGGTCTTGAGGACGAAGTCCGGTTGGCGAAGGCCGAGGCCCAGCGGTTGCGAGAAGCCGAGGCCTCGGCACTCGCCCTGGCGAGTGGGGGGCACTTCTACCCCCACCACGAATTGGAGCAACTGATGCAAGAGAACGCCCAGAGCGCCGTTAAGCATGCGTTGCAGGTGCTGCGGCAGGCTGGGTACCTGAAGGAGGAGGCCGAATGCCTCTCTGCCCGACAGGTCGTCCCCGAGCTCTACATTCCTATCCCCTTCCCGGAGGACGAGGATGGCCAGCCGCGTGAAGACGCCCTCTTGCTGGATTCGAGCGAAAGCGGTGGGCCTTCTGGCAAGAAGTCTGCCGGCCCATGAGGCGGGTTCTTTGTATTTTATCCTCTTTTTTATCTCCCTTTTGGATGTAATCATGAACTGGGCGAATGTCCTTGAAAAATATATATATATCGATTACAATTTGTGTTATCTCAATTTTTTGTCATTCATCGTTATATCTCGCTTGGCTCATTAGGACGTTGATTCTTTCTTATTCGCCGCTATACCTCGTTAGGCTCATTAGGACGTTAGGTCGTGATGCGACTGTCTTAGCCACCCCGCGAATGCTCGAAGATGACTTAGGTCGGTCGTTCCCTTTCGACCTCTCGCTACCGAGTGAACCTTACCATTCGCGCATCACGGGGTTTCGCTTAGGTAGTCATGAAAGTGGAGTGTGATCCCCTCTCCGGCGCGTGGTTTATGCGAATGCTCTTGAGATCATCTCTTGAGAACTTTGAACCTGCCATCGGGTGAGCCTTCAGACCTGCCAGCTAGATGGGAGCCTGGACAGCGGGTCTGCTTGGGGCCATTTTTCCTTTAACATAGAACCTGCCACCGAGTGAGCCTTCGGACCTGCCAGCTAGATGGGAGCCTGGGCAGCGGGTCTGCTCGGGGCCATTTTTCCTTTAACATAGAACCTGCCACCGAGTGAGCCTTCGGACCTGCCAGCTAGATGGGAGCCTGAGCAGCGGGTCTGCTCGGGGCCATTTTTCCTTTAACATAGAACCTGCCACCGAGTGAGCCTTCGGACCTGCCAGCTAGATGGGAGCCTGGGCAGCGGGTCTGCTCGGGGCCATTTTTCCTTTAACATAGAACCTGCCACCGAGTGAGCCTTCGGACCTGCCAGCTAGATGGGAGCCTGGGCAGCGGGTCTGCTCGGGGCCATTTTTCCTTTAACATAGAACCTGCCACCGAGTGAGCCTTCGGACCTGCCAGCTAGATGGGAGCCTGGGAAGCGGGTCTGCTCGGGGCCATTTTTCCTTTAACATAGAACCTGCCACCGAGTGAGCCTTCGGACCTGCCAGCTAGATGGGAGCCTGGGCAGCGGGTCTGCTCGGGGCCATTTTTCCTTTAACATAGAACCTGCCACCGAGTGAGCCTTCGGACCTGCCAGCTAGATGGGAGCCTGGACAGCGAGTTTGCTCGGGGCCATTTTTCCTTTAACATAGAACCTGCCACCGAGTGAGCCTTCGGACCTGCCAGCTAGATGGGAGCCTGGGCAGCGGGTCTGCTCGGGGCCATTTTTCCTTTAACATAGAACCTGCCACCGAGTGAGCCTTCGGACCTGCCAGCTAGATGGGAGCCTGGGCAGCGGGTCTGCTCGGGGCCATTTTTCCTTTAACATAGAACCTGCCACCGAGTGAGCCTTCGGACCTGCCAGCTAGATGTGAGCCTGGGCAGCGGGTCTGCTCGAGGCCATTTTTCCTTTAACATAAAACCTGCCACCGAGTGAGCCTTCGGACCTGCCAGCTAGATGGGAGCCTGGACAGCGGGTCTGCTCGGGGCCATTTTTCCTTTAACATAGAACCTGCCACCGAGTGAGCCTTCGGACCTGCCAGCTAGATGGGAGCCTGGGCAGCGGGTCTGCTCGGGGCCATTTTTTTGAAGCTTTTGGAGCTTTCCCTACATGTTGCAGCATCATACTTATACACATGGTTTAAACGAAATACTTTTATTCAAAAATACTGTCACTACATAGCGTTAGGGATAGAAGCGCTTAAGATCGTCACCACTCCATGTGTGGCTGAGAGGTTGACCCTCCACGTTCTGAAGGCGATACCCTCCAGACTTTAGTGCCTCTTCCACGACATAGGGACCTTCCCAGTTGGGGTTAAGCTTTCCTACGGCGGCAGACCTTCCAGCCGCATCGACCTTTTTGAGTACTAGGTCTCCCTTTTCGAATTGCTTGACCCTGATGTGTTTGTCGAAGTACTTGGCCATCCATCGCTTGACCTCTTCCTGGCGAATGGCTGCCAGATCCCGGGCCTCTTCGATGAGGTCTAGGGAGAGCCGCAATTCCTCTTCGTTCTCTGCTCTCCAACCTTCCTCTTCATTTGTGGCGACCTTTACCCGTGGTGTCATGACTTCGAACTCTATGGGGATGACGGCCTCGCAGCCGTGCGAGAGCTTGAAAGGGGTCTCCCCTGTGGCTGTGTTGGGGGTAGTTCTTAGAGCCCACAGGACCGATGGAAGCTGCTCCACCCAGTTGCCCTTCAGATTTTCCACCTTCTTCTTAAGCAGGTTCACGATGACCTTGTTTGCCGCCTCCACCTGCCCGTTGCTCCTGGGATGATGAACGGATGCAAACCTGAGGTCTATCCCCAGCTGGCCGCAGAAACTGATGAACTCCTCGCTTGCGAATTGTGGACCATTATCCGTGATTATGGCCTGAGGAAGCCCATGTCGACAAATGATCTCCCCCCATATGAAGTTGCGGACCACCTGGGAGGTGACCTTAGCCAACGCCTTGACCTCCAACCACTTTGAAAAGTAGTCAATCATGACTAGGAGAAACCTCCTCTGCCCACTGGCCTGGGGGAAGGGTCCCACCAGATCCATCCCCCATATGGCGAATGGCCAGGGCGCCGTGATACTCCTTAGCCTCTGAGCTGGCATGAGCTGAAGCGGGGTGAACATTTGGCACTTCTGGCACCTCTTGGCGAAGGCTGCCGCGTCTTTACTTAGGGTTGGCTAGAAGTACCCCTGCCTCACTATTCTTGCCTCCAACATCCTGCTCCCCGAGTGGCTGCCGCACTCGCCGGAGTGGACTTCTTCCAAGATCTTTGGGACCTCCTCCTCTGAAACGCATCAGGCCAGGAGGCCCGAGAGGGTCTTCCGATACAAGTCCCCCTCGTGGAGCACGTAGTAGGCGGACTTATATCAGAAGCGTCTCTGGTCCGGGATCTCCTCTGGAAACTTTCCTGTTGCAAGGAAGGTGACGAAGGGATCCTTCCAGGAGGGCCGTTGCTCTACTTCCATGAGTTCTCCTTCTTCAATCGAAGGGCGGAATAGATCTGTCAGGGTTCCCCCGGCCCGAGGACCGGATTTGGCCAACCGATCCGCCGGGGTGCTCTCCTCCCACGGGACGTGCTGGATGGAGAAAGTTTTGAACGTTCCCACGAGACCCCTCACTTTGGCCAAGTACTTTATGAGCGCAGGCTCCCTCGTCTCGATCTCCCCCTTGATCTGAGAGGCTATTACCATGGAGTCGGTGAGGACCTCCACGTCATGGACACCGAGCTCTTGGGCCAACCGTAGACCGGCGATCACCGCCTCATACTCTGCCTGGTGGTTGGTGATTGGGAAGTGTATCACTAGTGTCTGCTCGATCTTTACCCCTTGGGGACTTTCCAGCACCACCCCTCCTCCGAGTGAATTCTTGCCCGAAGCCCCGTCCACCAGCAGCTTCCACGGAACGTGACGAGGGATTCCATCTTCCTTCATCTCGGCCACATAATCTACCATGAAATCAGCCACCACCTGTGCCTTCATGGATAGTCGAGGGACGAAGACAATGTTGAATTCACTTAGTTCTATTGACCATTTTGCGAGCCTTCCCGAGTGTTCCACTCCTTCGAAGATCTGGCGGAGAGGGTGGTCCGTCACCACTTGAATTGAATGGGCCTGGAAGTATGGCCTGAGCTTCCTTGCCGCGACGACTAGAGCAAAGGCCAACTTCTCCAAGATCGGGTATCTGAGCTCTGCTTCCCTCAGGACCCTGCTCACGTAGTAGACGGGCAGCTGCTTCTTGCCTTCCTCCCGAACCAGGACGGAGCTTACAGCCTCTGTCCCGACCCCGAGATATAGATATAGGTCCTCCCCCTCCTTGGGACCTTGAAGCAGGGGAGCCTTGGTGAGTTGGCTCTTCAAGGCCTGGAAGGCCTCCTCACATTCTTTTGTCCATTCAAACTTCTGGTTACCTCGTAATGTTTTGAAGAAGGGGGAGCATTTCTCCCCGGCTCGGGAGAGAAACCTGCTCAGCCCTACGAGTCTTCCGGTCAAGCGCTGAACTTCCTTGGCGTTCCGCGGCGACCCCAGCTCCATTATGGCCTTCACCTTGTCCGGATTAGGCTCTACCCCCCAAGGGGTGAGAAGGTGCCCCAGGAATTTCCCCTTACTGGCCCCGAACACACACTTCAGGGGGTTCAATCGCATCTTGTACTTACGTATGGTGGCGAAGGATTCCTCGAGGTCTTGTTGGTGAATGCTCACATTCTTGCTCTTTACCATGAGGTCATCTACGTAGACCTCCAAGTTCTTTCCCCTTTGCTCTTTGAATACCCGATCCATCATCTTCTGGTAGGTTGCTCCTGCATTTTTCAACCCGAAGGGCATCATCTTATAGCAGTAGCACCCCTCCCTGGTGATGAACGAGACATCTTTGATATCCGGGGGGTGCATCCTGATCTGGTGGTAACCTGAAAAAGCATCCAAAAAACTCATCACAGAAAAACCGACGGCTGAGTCAACCAGCGCGTCGATCCGAGGCAGGAGATAACAATCCTTAGGGCAGGCTTTGTTTAATAGAGAAAAATCAATACACATGCGCCAGCGGCCATCGCCTTTTCCTACCATGACGACATTGGAGACCCAGCCTGGATACTGGATCTCCGATACAAAACCTGCTTCGAGGAGCTTGGCCACCTCCTTGCGGATTGGTTCTTCAAGTTTATCGGCGATGGCCCTCCTCTTCTGCCGGATGGGGCGAGCTCCTAGCTCGAGGTTGAGACGATGGCAAGCCACGTCTGCATCGATGCCAGGCATGTCCGCTGCGCTCCATGTGAAGACGTCCACGTTCTTCTGGATGCACTCCAGCATCCTTCTCTGGTCCTCCGGGCCTAGGCCCCCGCTGATCCGCACCTTCTCCACCCTTCCTGCCTGGGTGGTAACCTCCATCTCAACTATCTCTTCTGCCGCCTCGAGCCGGGCTGGCTCTTCCCATTGGCCCTTTGCTTTTCGCCCTTCCACCCAGGCCTCTTCCTCTGCGACTCATTCCGCCTCCACCGGCTCGACCTCCTGCTCCTCCTGAGCGACCTCCAACAACTCGACCTCCTGCTCCTCACGAGCGACCTCCATATTCTCCTCTCGGGCATCGCCCTCTCTCCCTACTTCTCTCTTCTCCACTTCTCCTGGCCCCTCCGGCCTCGCCATCTCTTCATCCATCTTCTCGGCATCCGCCATCCATGAAATGGTGTTGACGGCAGTCACATAGCACTGCCTCACCACCTTAGCATCTCCTCGAACGCGGACCTGGACTCCTCCACTATGGATCTTTAAGCACTGATGGTACGATGAGGGCACGCACCGGAAGGCGCTGATGAGGGGTCATCCGAAGATGGCGTTATAGCTGCTCGGAGCGTCCACAATGACGAACCGGCAGTTTCTTGGGACTCCTCCTAGCGTCACCTGGAGACCAACACCTCCCTCGACCTCCTTCCGCTCGCCTGAGAAACCAAACAGCGGTCCGTCGGAGGCCTGCACCCTCTTCTTTTCCACCTCCATTGCGTCGAAGGCCTTCTTGAAGATCACGTTCACTGAGCTCCCGTTATCCACCAGGATCCGGGAGACCGTGAAGTTTTCAATTGCTGTCTGAATCACCAGGGCGTCGCAGAATGGATCCTCATAATCCGGCATGTCTTCCGAGGAGAAGGTGAGCTTCTCCGAGAGGGGTGGGGTCTGGGAAGTCGACGCGACGTCCCTTCGGAACATCGCCTGGAAGCTCCTCTTGCGAGAGGCCTCTATCCCAACCCCTCCATGAATCACCCTGATTCCCCCCTGGTTCCTGTATCCGCCCTGTCCTCGCATCGGTCTTCTTCCGCCTCCGGGAGCATTTCCTCGATCCTGGCTTGCTGCCGCCGTGGCTGACCTCTCTCTCTCATCTCCAAGAACTCTGGGCAGGTGGCGGTCGCGTGACCTTCTTCCTGATGAAAGTCACAATAAGGCAACGCCACCCTGCCCCCTCTCCCTGCTCTTCCTCTTCCTCCTCTGGCTCCTCTGGCCCCTCTTCCCCGGCCTACTGCCATAGCTTGCTCCCTTGGGGGGTGAGGGGGTTTGGGACCCTGCCTCCACCCCGGATTCATTCCTCCCGCTTCTCTTCCTTGGTATCCTTCTTCCTGACCTCTCGCCGGTCCTTCCTGGTTCCTCCAACCCAACCTGTTGTGGGGTTCCTGGTACCTCCAATTCCGAGGTGGTCTCTCGAACCCTTGACCTCTGGGTTCCTCCCTCCTTCTTCCCTCCTGCTGCTTCACTTCGGGCTCGCTCATCTTTGCCAACCTTTTGTAGAATTTGGGGTTGGCTGCCTCCCCTTCAATCTCCTCCGTGGCTCGCTCCATCAACTCCTCGAAGGACACAGGAGGTCTTCTCTTCAGGTCCATCTTGAAGAACCCCTCTCGCAACCCTACGATGAATGCCATCTGGAGGGCGAATCCCTGCACCTCCTGCACTAGGTGTATCTCCTCCTGGAACCTGTCCACGTACTTGGCCAGGGATTCCCCCTCCCTCTGCCTGATCTTGAAGAGAGCCTCCGCATCCTTCTTCCTCTTTTTTGACGTTGAGAAACGCAGTCGGAAGCTTCGGCGCAGATCATCGAACGCGTAGATGGAACCTGTGGGAAGCTGGTGGAACCAGTCCCTTGCTTTCTCCTTCAGGGTGGTTGCGAAGAGTCGACATTGAAAAGCATCCGACATGGGAAGGATTGATGTCATGTCCTCAAACCACTGCAGGTGCACGACTGGATCCTCCTTGCCGGTGTAGTAGGACATCTCCGGCCCACGAAACCCCTCTAGCACTGGGGCCGAGAGGATCATCTCGCAGAAGGGGCTCCCTTCCCCTGCTCGGCGAATGGTCCTCTCGCGCGGAGCCAGCTCGCACACCTCAGCACTCGCCGGACAGCTGAACAGCTGCCGCCCGGGAAGATCTCGCGCACTTCCTTCGGCTGGCACCTCCTTCCCCGGCCGCTGCCCCGGTGCGTTCTCGCCGATCTGCAGGGGCGGGACTACGGGGACCGCCGGGGTCTCGCACTCGCTCCGACCAGCGAGAACTGTCTGCAGGACTTCTCGCTTGAACTTCTCAAACATCTCCAGCCATTCCCCTGTTGCTGGCGGCTGCGAGTGGCCTGAGTCAGAACCATTTCCCCCATCTCCTGTCATCGAACCTAGCTTGAGATTTTCCTTCACCGGCTACGTTCCACGCTCACCGCACCAAAAATGTTGAAACCTGCAACAGGTCTCTTGAGTTCGGACCCACTGGGGGTGTAGCCGATGCTTATTTCTCCCTCACTAGACTCTCTTGACGGTGGATGTGAGAATATGAATAGACCCAAGGCTGAAGCGAGGAGGTCCCGCCACACACCCGGAAGATCTTAGAGAGCTTCCCCTCCCGAACCAGAGCTCAACCGGGCACCTTGGAGGGCACTAGCAGCCGACCAAAAACTAGCCTGGAGGAGAGGATTCTCTAAAATCGGATCTCCTCCAAGGTGCCCTTAAGGGTCTATTTATAGGTTTTTCTAGGCTGGTCTGCAAATAACATGAATCCGCCTTTTGGTTTTACTAACAGCACCCCAGATTGGTCTGCTAACAGCCTAACTCCGCTGTTCCGAAGGGCTATTTGCAGCCCACCAGGGGTATTATGGTCACTTCCTCCTCAAATCATCCTGGGCAAGTGGTCTGTGAGGGCACCACTCGCTGGGCACCCGCTTAGCTGGGCGAGTGCCCCATTCCTCTGGGCGAATGGTCCGTGAGGGCACCACTCGCCGAATTCCTTCCCTATCGACCTGGGGGACCTTCTACCTATCCGAACCTGGCCGAATGATTTGACTGGCCCAGGTCTCGCCAGCTGGCTGGAGGGTCCCACTCGGCGAATACGGGTTGTACAACGATGTTCTTCCAGATGAATTGTTTAGCGTTTTCTTCCGTGATTTTGGCCAGGGGCTCCGCCTCTACCCACTTGGTGAAGTAATCGATGGCTAGGATGATGAACTTCCTTTGCCCGGACGCTATAGGCAGTGGGCCGAGAAGGTCGATTCCCCATTGTGCGAATGGCCACGCACTTTGGAGTGCGGAAAGTGAGACCGGGGGCTGATGGGGTATGTTGGCATGCAGTTGACAGCTCCTGCATTTTTGAACTAGGTCGATTGCGTCCCTTTTCATTGTTGGCCAATAGAAACCTTGGCGTAGTACTTTTCGCGCCAACGCTTTTCCGCCTAGGTGTTCTCCGCAGACTCCCGCGTGTACTTCTCGGAGGGCGTAGTCTGCCTCGTCTGCCGGTAGGCATTTTAGATATGGGCCCGAAAACGCCTGTTTGTAAAGTTCTCCGTCTATAACGGTGAATGATGTCGCCCGCACCCGTAACCTTCGCGCCTCTAAGCTATCTTCAGGGAGGCGCCCGTGTTCAAGGTAAGCTCACAATGGAGTCATCCAGGATAACTCTTCTTGGTGGATGGCTGCGATCTCCCATGGCCCCTGGATGCTTGGGACCACGATCTCTTCAATCCGGCGTCTTCGAGACTGGTAGCTGGAGGGCGAAGTGGCGAGCTTGGACAGGGCATTCGCCCTGGAATTCTGCTCTCGGGGGATGTGTAAGATTTGATGTGTCGAAATTTTCTGAAGGAGCAACTTTGCGAGCGCGAGGTATTTTGCCATCTGGTCGCTTTTGGCCTCATAGTCTCCTTCGACTTGCGAGACTACGAGTTGGGAGTCTGCGTAGATCGTCAGATTTTCCGCCTTGCAATCGATGGCGAGCCGGAGACCGGCGATCAGCGCCTCGTATTCTGCAACATTATTTGTTGCGGGGAACTTTAACCGGAGCCCGTAATCCAAGGTGATCTCATCAGGGCTTACGAGGAGTACTCCTGCTCCTGCCCCTTCTGTTCCTGAGGCACCGTCGACATAGAGAGTCCACCGGGGGCTAGGGGCATCTTTGGATAGATTTGTTTCTGGTGGAATGGTGTATTCCACAACGAAGTCGGCGAGTACTTGCGACTTGATGTCAGGTCGAGGTAGGAATTTAATGTCAAATTCGCCGAGCTCTACGGCCCACTTTACTAGCCTCCCCGAGACTTCTGGTTTCTGGAGGATTGCCCGTAGCGGGAGTTGTGTCAACACTTTCACAGTATGAGCCTGGAAGTAGGGCCGAAGCTTTCTGGCTGAGAAGACAAGAGCCAAGGCCGTCTTGTCTGCCGCGGGGTATCTGGTTTCGGTGTCAGTGAGGACTTTGCTGATGTAGTAAATCGGTCGTTGCACCCCTCCTTCATCCTTTACGAGTACCGAGCTTAGAGCTGTAGGTGATATCGCTAGGTACAAGAACAGGGTCTCTCCCGGGGTGGGTTTTGACAAAAGCGGCGGCGAGGCCAGGTATTGCTTGAGGAGCTCGAAGGCCACCTGGCATTCGTCAGTCCATTAGAAACCGGAGTGGCGCGCTCCCCGGAGGATTTTGAAGAAAGGGAGGTATTTGTCTCCTGTCCGTGATAGGAAACGGGATAACGCAGCGATCCTCCCGTTTAGACGTTGCACTTCCTTAATTGAACGAGGTGGCGACATATCTTCTAACACCTTGATCTTTTGGGGGTTGGCCTCAATTCCTCGATGGGTTACCATGAAACCCAAGAATTTTCCCGCCGTCACACCGAATGCGCACTTGCTGGGATTGAGCCGCATTTGGAAGCGACGGAGAAGCTGAAAGCACTTTCCCAAGTCTTTCAAGTGGCCGCAACGGTGTACGCTCTTCACTAGCATATCGTCCACGTAAACCTCCATCGACTCTCCGATGAGGTTCTTGAAGACCTTGTTCATTAGCCTTTGATAGGTGGCTCCAACGTTTTTAAGGCCGAAGGGCACTACCTTGTAGCAATAGACTCCTCTGTCGGTGCGGAAGGCGGTATGTTCTTCGTCCGCCGGGTTCATCCTTATCTGGTTGTAACCTGAGTAAGCGTCCATGAAGCTAAGTAGCTCGTGGGCGGCCGTCGCGTCGACGAGTTGGTCGATCCTTGGGAGGGGGAAGCTATCTTTTGGGCATGCCTGGTTCAGGTTGCTATAGTCGACGCACATTCGCCATTTTCCCGAGGCCTTCTTTACCATGACTACGTTAGCCAGCCACGTGGGGTATTCTGCTTCTCGTATGAATCCTGCATCCAGAAGTTTGGCTACCTCCTCCTCGATCGCCTTCAACCGTTCGGGGGAAAAGTTTCTCTTCTTTTGAATTACAGGCCGGCAGGCGGGGTTGATGTTTAAAGAGTGGTAGATGACGTCGGGGTCTACCCCTGGCATGTCTTCCGGTCTCCAGGCGAAGATATCCCCATTTCTTTGTAAGAAGGCTGTAAGCTCCTCTAATTCTTCTTTCGATAAAAGTGACCCGACTTGAACAGTTCGAGCCGGGTCTTGCTGGGAGAGTGGTACTTCTATTAGCCCCTCAACAGGTGCTCCGCGCTGTAAAGTGGCCTCATCTCGGAGGTCGAAGTTATTGATGTTGAGAGCGGTCGCCTTTACCGGCTGAGCCTGCTTTAAGTAACAGGTCCGGGCTGCTTCTTGGTCTCCTCTTACGATTCCTATGCCGGCGGCGTTGGGAACTTCATAGCCAGATGCGGAATGGATGGTACTGCTCCGAAGATTGACTGGAGCGGCCTCCCGAAGATGGCATTATAGGCGGAGGTAGACTCCACCACCACGAACTGGATGCTATACGTGGACTGCCTTGGGAACTCGCCCAACGTGACGGGGAGAGTGATCATCCCTAGCACCGGGACAGGTCTGTTATCGAAGCCGTAGACCTGCAGGGCTGAGATGATCTTTTGTGAGCTTCATATTTTGCAGAGTGGAGAGGAACAGAACGTCCACTGAGCTTCCATTGTCGACCAGTATTCTCTTCACCTTGAAGCAAGGATCTCCTATCCCTGCACTTATTACGAGCGGATCCTGGTGTGGGAGCTGTAACCCCTGCAGATCTTCTTCTCCGAAAGCGATCGTGACGTCTTGCTTGAGCTTCTTGTCTTCGTGGTCCCTCCCGGACTGGGCAATTGAGAGGATTTGTGACGCTGAGACGGAGGGTCCGGCGATCGTCTCGATCTCTCCTACCATCGGTCTTCCTCCTCCTGCGCTTCGGGGAGCGGGAGGTTGCTCCCTTGCCTCCCTAAGCTGCTGGTGCTGATTAGGGATCTGGCCTTGTAGGAATCTGCCCAGGAGTCCCTGGCGGACGAGGCGCTCGATCTCGTCTTTAAGTCTGGTGCATTCCTCGGTGGTATGCCCGGTCCCTCGATGGAATTCGCAGTACTTGGATTGGTCACCCCTCGGATTTGGGGGTTGCGCCCGGGGCATGCGAAGCTCTGGGTTGTTCTGGATGGCGTAGAGTACATTTGTTCTAGTGGTGTTCAATGGGGTGTAGATCCGGGGCGGCAGCGGTTCCAGGTCCCTTTGGGGATTACGACGGCGTTCGCCACCGCGGCGCTCCTCGCCGCGTCGCTCCTCTCGCCCGCGGGGGGCTTGATCGGATCCTCTCTTCCTTCCTTGGTTACCTTCAAACTGCGGGCGATGGGCCTCGATGGCCTCGTCCGCAGCTATTTGAGCCTCGACTCGGCGAACGAGGTCGGGGTAACTTGGCATGGTTTCTCTCATGAGAGCTGAGTAGAAGCCGCTTGGGCGGAGTCCTCCAAGAAAGACTCCCCGCAGGAGCTCGGGGTCCACCCCTGGGATTTGACGAGCCTCCGTAGTGAAGCGTCTGAAGAAATCTTTGAGTGTTTCACCGTCATTTTGGCGGATCCCTGAGAGGTGGGAGGGATCTCGGACAATTCTGCGGTTGGCGATGAATTGGTCCGCGAACTGCTGTGCCAGTTCCGTGAAGTTGCTGATGGCCCCATTCGGTAGGGAGTGGAACCAAGTGCGTGCTTGTCTCTTCAAGGTTGCCGGGAACACTTGACAGAGGAGCTGATCAGGGGCGCTATAAATCCTCATGACGGTGGTGAAGTGATTGACATGCTCTAACGGATCATCCGTTCCGTCGAATGTCTCGATGCTGGGAAGCTTGAAGCCGTTCGGGATTGGATGGGCCAGGACTTGCGGTGACAGTGGGGAGCCGTGGTGCGCGGGACGACGGGCGAGAACTGCGCATCGCCCTGCTCGGACGTACTCCTCTTCTATCATGTCGCGTATTTCTTCTCGCGTGGTTCTTCCTGTTGCTCGATCAGGGGCATCTCTTCTCGGGTGATTGCGAGGGTGATCAGCTTCTGGGCCCCTAGCTGGCGGGGCGAGGTGAGCGGAGCTTGCTGCGCTGGAGAATCCTTCTGAGGCTTCGTCCTCCCGAACGACCTCTTCGTTTGGGGCGTGATTCGGAACTGGGGGTGGCGGTGCGTTCAGGGCCGGCGGTTGGATCGGGACTTGAGGCGCCCCGAGATTCCTTACGAGAGCCAACATCTCGGCTTGGTGTTCTTCAATATGCTGCATGCGCACTTCCAGCCCAGCTACGGGAGCAGGTACTGCCTCCTCCCCGGGAGGCGCATTGATAAGCGAGTGGGAGGGGGCTGGGTCGACGCGCCCCTCCGGCATTGATCCTTCAGTAGTGCGAGCACTCTTTCTTGCCATTGTAGTTGGCCTTCAGAGAGTTTTGGGAACTGTTCCCACAAACGGCGTCAAACTGTTGCGGGTCGCTTAGGGCTCTTGGTAGACTGGTTCAACTGAACCGCCTTAGCTCGGGAGCGATCTAAGCGCGCAAACAGTCAATTTGAGATTGCTGAGTACACTGAGACTTTTTAGCGTGGAAAACCCGGAAAGGGTGAAAAACCACGTGGCCGGAGCTGTGCCGACCAAATTTCACTATCTCCAGAGGGGTTACAATTATATGCTTAGAGATCGAGCGCGACAGGCCGCTGCTCGTTATAATAATGGAGAGAGAGAGGGAGAGGGAGAGCACTCCGAGGGTGACAGGACACCTCTCGGAAAAACTAAGTACTTTTCCTATGAGTACAACAGTGAACGAAAGTGAGAAGGTCGTGTCTGCTTTCCAGAGGACAGAGGTGAGACTGCCCTATCCGCTTTCCTGAGAACGAAAGCGGGAGCCTTGTCCGCTTCCCTGAGAACGAAAACAGGAGCCTTGTCCGCTTTTCTGAGAACGAAAGCGGGAGCCTTGTCCGCTTTCGCGAAGAAGGAAATCTCTAAGTCCACGAAGAAGATCTTCAAGCACCGAAGGAGAAATCCGTGGAAATCTTCAAGGAGCTCTCTCTGGTCATGAAGGCCGGGGATCATCTAAATGAAGCCTTGGGGGCCTTTTTATAGCTTTGGCCGGGGGTAGCCCGGTAATTTTGCCGTCGTAACCACCATAACCACCTTGGCTGACGAATCATATTTCTCGATTTGAGGCACTTGGATCACCATTTTTCGTAAATGACCATCTTGCCCTTTGAGGAAAGGCGACAAGCCGTTCCTGAAAAGTGAGAAACTGAAAAGACAAAAAGTGAGCGAGGCGAGGCGGAAAAGTGAGCGAGGCTAAAATGTGAGCGAGGCGAAGCGTAAAAGTGAGCGAAGCCAGGAAAAGCGGACTTCGACCCTTTCCGACGTGGGGATGCGGTGTCCTCTGCGGAGGGGGACTGGGCCGCACCTCACATGGGAGGGTGCGGTTTGGCCGCACCCTCCTATGGCCGCACCCCCCATAGGGGGGGTGCGGTTTGGCCGCACCCCCCATAGGGGGGGGGTGCGGTTTGGCCGCACCCCCCATAGGGGGGGGGGTGCGGTTTGGCCGCACCCCCCATAGGGGGGGGTGCGGGTTGGCCGCACCCCCCATGGGGGGTGCGGTTTGGCCGCACCCCCCATGGGGGGGGGGGGGGGGGGGTGCGGCTTTGGCCGCACCCTCCTATGGCCGCACCCCCCAATGGGGGGTGCGGTTTGGCCGCACCCCCTATGGGGGGTGCGGTTTGGCCGCACACCCCATGGGGGGTGCGACCAAGTTTGGCCGCACCCCCCATAGGGGGGGGGGGTGCGGTTTGGCCGCAGCCCCCATGGGGGGGGGGGGGGGTGCGGTTTGGCCGCACCCCCCATGGGGGGGGTGCGGTTTGGCCGCACCCCCCATGGGGGGTGGGGGGGGGGGGGGGGGGGGGGGGGGCGGCTTGGCCGCTCCCCCATGGTGGGGTGCGGCTTGGCCGCACCCCCCTATGGGGGGAGGGTGCGGCTTGGCCGACCCGGGCGCACCCCATGCGGGTGGGGTGCGTGCTAACCGCCCCCTACTTAGCGGGGCGCGGGCTAACCGCACCCCGGTAGTGGGGTGCGATTTTGTGCTTACCTGGCGCTGTTTCTAGCGCGTCGTACTTGCGCGGCGGGTCCTCTACTTCCGCGATCCGGGGTTCGACTGGTTCCCCCTCCTCTCTTTAGCGGGGTTTTCTCTAGACGCACCCCAAGGCCTTTATGGGTACGCAACAGTTCCGAAGCAATTTTTGGGCAAGAATAATTATATATTTTTATCATTTCGGTAAAAAAAATAGTGAGAAACCTTAGTGCCGTTGTTAGGGGTGTGCACGAAAAACCAAAAACCGCTCAAACAGTCCAAATTGACCAAACCGCCAAAACCGAACCAATATCCACACCGAACCGCTCGGTTCACTGTAGATGCGTTTTTTTTTTTCACTTAAGATAACCTCCCTTATTTCGATTTAGTGCGGATAGAACCGCACCGAATCGAAATAAATTAATAATACATAAATACATCATAGTCTATACTCTAATCATATGGCCAAACCTTCACAAAAGTCGAATTCAATTTTTCCACATCTCTAGTCTTTTCCTCAAACTCTCACGACCTAATTATGTCAACTTTGCTTACATGTGTATGTTAGTAAATTTATCACATTGAATTTATATGTTGATTTGGTGCATGATACGTTGTAGAATGATGATTGAGAAGCAACGTAGATATCATAAATTTTTGCAATTTATTTTCACGACTATTCAGAATTAATATCAATATTTATTTTAAATACATTTTGTAGTTTCACTATTTTTATAAATACTAATATTTTCTTACTAATTATGGTATGTTTTTCTGTCTTAGAAATTTTATACAAGATAATATTCTTGACTTATAAGTCGAATTGAAACAAACATGCATATAGTAAATTTGAAATGAAAATTAATTTATGAAAATGATAATATCAATTTTTTTAAAATATTCTAATAAAATCGAAAACCACGCTGATTATTGAACCGCACCAATCAGTTTAGGTTTGGTTCGATTTAGAGAAATAAATACCCTACCATTTTCAGTTTGGTTTCGTTTTGGGTTCAAACCGAACGAATTGCACCTTTAGCGATCATGAATGTAGGCAAATTGCCGAACCACATAAATCTCTGTGTTTTGTGATCGTTTTCTCGTCATTTTTTTCATAATTTTCAATCTTCGTTCCCAAGACAACGTAGTTGAACGAAGGAGATGTGCTCGTGAAATGCAAGAGGATTAGTGGATTGTTAATGGAGAATTCTGAGTTTCTTATAATGGTGGGAGTGGGGAAGATAGAAGTGATGGAATTTGGAGGGATCAAATATCGCATTGTGTAATGGAAGACTTGGGGTCTCATGATTTGGGCGGATCTCATGGTTACATAGACAAATTGTTTGGTATATCATGTAGTTACAAAACCGCGTCGAACGGCAATTCGTCAATTTCGTGTGGCGATGGAATTCGACGAAAAACAGATACCGAACAGAATCGACGAGCTAGCTGATAAGAACGCATCGATTCTTCGCGTGTGTTGAATTGTAAAAGTGGCAAGGCATCTAACTATTCACTTAAAGATCTTCCCGTCGTTCCGCGACATTTGCTTAGTTTCCGCTCCCTTTAAAGCGAACATAAAATTGTGCATTATGCAAAAGTGTGCATAAAGATGAACGTAAACTAATCCCAAATAGTTTAAATTATTTATTTCATTTTTTTCAACTCTACACTTGAGAGGAAGCAATTTTGGATCCGTCGAGCGTGCATCATAACCTATCATTTCCATCGCGCCCGGAAGGGTTTAATAAAGGCTCCGGCTCGAGCAATTTCTCAAAAAGCCCGAACACGGCCACGGTGCCCGTCTACTTTGCCCGGAGCTAAACGTCAAAGCCACCTGTGGAGCGTAAAAATGGTCCTCAAATGAAGGTTAAGATAAGGCAATTGCTATTCGCAGACCATAAATATCTATCCGCGGACCAATTTTTTTCTCATTTTATTTGAGTTTACAAATTGTTATCCGCAGACCAATTTTAAATTTGAGCAGCCAATATCTTTGTTCCCCTGAGCAGGGCCCGTCAACGAAGAAACATCTCTGACGACCTTTTGAGCACTTCAGTGTAGTGTGCACGGATAGAGACCGAGTTGAGGAAGAAAGACGATCTCTTCGTTGTTCATGCGATTTCAGTTTGTTTGGGAAGATTTAGATAGCTAGGATTTGTTTAGGAAGATTTAGATAGCTGGGATTACTCTCTCCATGTGGTAAGGAAGATTTAGATTTGTTTTCTTTACTAATCTGCGGATAACAAAAATATCTTCAAATAGATAAAACCTACGAATAAATAAACACGATTTGCGAATAACAACCGCCTAAGATAATTGGGCGGTGCATTACTTGCTAGCACGATGAGATCCGACCGCTGAATGTAACTTCCATTTAACAATTCTTAAAAAAAAAAGAAAAAGAAATGCTACCTAATTTCAACAGGACACGTGAGCTGAGCGGCAGTTTATTTGGCTTAATATTTGTTGACTCGGTCTTTTCCAAGGCACTCTGGGGACTTCTTTTATGAGAGATTTTTAGGTGCGTTTTTGGACCTAGTTTTAGGTGTGAGATTAAATACAGTTGTATGATCTCACATCCTACGGTGAATCTGTTTTGGGTGAAAACTGACAGCATTTTTAATCGACAATTACGATAGTATTTCGATCAATCACCGAGAACCAACGGCTTGATGCGCACGATCATAGGTGAGAGAAACTCACCTAAATTTTTTCTTCTTTTATTGGCTTTAATATTTTACTGACTGTGCCCCGTCCTCCTTGTGCCACAGCGTGATGACACCATTGTAGTTCGTAGTCTGCTGAGCGTACGAATGCAGTCTCCCGATACGAATGCCTTCCGGGGTCACCGAGCCCTCCCTCTCGCCCCCATCCCCAGCAGAGGGGGCGAGACAGGAGGGGTCCGAGCCCTCCCTCTCGCCCCCATCCCCAGCAGGGGGCGAGACAGGAGGGGGCCGAGCCCTCCCTCTCGCCCCCATCCCCAGCGACGATAATTTTAGACATGCGCCGGCGACATTGTGCGGACGCGTTGGGATGTGGTATGTTTATCCTCAATGGGAGGCGGTTAGCATGTACACATACGTGCGCTCCGGTGACTATTTGGAGGACCAGAGGGACTCAGAATTACGCAAGAATGGGTCCGTTGGAATCGTATCGGTGAGTCGATCGAGGTCGCGGCAAAAAATCACAAGTTTGGCCTGGTCCGTTTTGGGAAATCCCAAATGTACAACCTTATATTTGGAGAGTCAGGCGCGGGTGCAAGGCACCGGAGCAGCGACAAGTGCACCACTCGCGGGAGCGTCCAGATCTGTAGACAAATACGACAGATATGTATAAGTTTTTTGGTCCCAGTGGTTTTTAGGTGCCAACACCATCAGATATATATATATATATATATATATATATATATATATATATATATATATATATATATATATATATATATATAAAAGATACAAATGGAAGATAGTAAACAAAAACGACAAGATTTGAAAATAAGGAAGTAGTTTAATTACTACTAACTGCTGATGAGGATTTTCGACATGCGCAGGCGACATTGTGCGGACGCGTGGGGATGCCCACTTTGTGGATCTGCTGACGAGGACTTCGGCATGCCTTTGGTGGCTGTTTGTCGGCGGTGTCTCCGATTTGGGCTATGATTGGGCTTCCAAATTTCACTGTGGATGTGAGTGTTGATTCCAGCTTGGACTGGCTTCGGTCTATCCATGGGTTCTTGCTGCCTGTGGAGTTCGGTCTCTTCTCTACAACCTGTTGGGCCCTTCTTTTATCCGCTCAAAGAATGAGGCGCATCAGGTGGTGCCTCCAGCTGTGGCGCTTTATTCTGCTAGCGCATGGGTTCCTCCGTTGCAGGGCGTTATCAAGATCAACTTCGATGGGGATGTACGGAGGGGTCCCTCCTTTCGTTGGGGCCGGCATTGTTGCTAGGGATTATCTCGGTCGATGTCTAGCTTGGCGCACAGGGGGTTTGGGACCATGTGGATTCTCCTGCGGTGGCGGAGGCACTTGCGGCTCGCTCTGCTGTGGATATGGCGGTCCAATTTGGCTGGGATGTTGTGCTGGTGGATGGGGACTGTGACATGCTTATTGTTAGAATTGAAGTGAGCTAGCGCTAGCGCCGGCGTTAGCTCCTACTCGCCACCCCCCTTGTTTTGCATATAAATAGAGGGGGTACCCCCCCCCTAAAGAGTATCGATTCTGAAAGTGGCGAGTATCCTCAACTTTGAGCGAGTTAGAGATACCAGAGCGCTACGAGACTAGCATCGAACTTGGAGTGAGTTCGGCAGGCGAGTTACCTACTCGCGAGATAGCGCCGGCGATAGTGGATAACGCCTGCGTTAGCGAGAAGAGAAGCGAGGAGCGAGTACCTACTCGGGAGATAACGCCCGGCGCTAGTTACTAGCGCGCGCGGTAGCGAGTAGTGGAGGAAGCGAAGCGCGGCGAGCGTGCGAGTAGCTTGGAGTGCGAGCAGCGAGCTCGCGAGTTGGAGAGCTAACGCCCGGCGCTAGCGTTACCGCCGGCAGTAGCGAGGAGCGAGTATCATAGCGAGTATCACCTGCGCGGTGTGCTCCGGAGGAGAAGCGGACCTTGTCCGTGACCAAGTTTTTACCTACTATTGGCTGTTGTGATTCAAGTTAGATGCAACTTGTATTCAGCCTTGTTCAGTTGTAACTAGCTACCAGAATTATTATTGTGAAATCTTGTGTTCATCTATTGGTGTCCTTATTCTCCTGTTGGTTAACGTGTTCTTCCGACTACAAAATATTTCACATGGTATCAGAGGGATAGTGGGAACAAGGACAGAGCAACCAAGATGGACGGCGGAGGAGGGTATGCTAGGGGACTTGGAATCGAGCTGCTTACCCAGACCAACTACAAGAATTGGAAGTCTTGCTTGGAGAGCTACCTGCTTGGAGAGGACCTATGGGAGGTCGTTGGAGGAGAAGAGCAGACAGAAGTCTTTCCACTCGAAGACAATGGTCAAGTTGTGATAGCTTGGAGGAAGACCAACGCCAAGGCGGAGTTCACCTTGAAGAGAGCCATCTCACCCGACTTGTTCGACCACATCATAGGTTGCAAGTCAGCGTCTGAGATCTGGATAGCCCTCAATGGGTTATTCAACAAGAAGAATGTAGCGCGGCTACAATTCCTGGAGAATGAGTTGGCTAAGTCGACTCAAGGCGAGATGGCGATATCCACCTTCTTCCTGAAGGTGAAGAACCTATGTGGGAAGATCTCGGCCTTGGATCCTGAAGAGCCAATCTCAGAGGCGAAGTTGAAGCGGCACATACTCCGAGGCTTGAGGAAGGAGTATGTCCCCTTCGTTACTTTCGTGCAAGGATGGGCTACTCAGCCCTCCCTTCTGGAGCTAGAGAACATGCTGTCGTCACAGGAGAGCTTGGCGAAGCAGATGGCGGGAGTATCCATCTCAGGGGGAGATGGTGAGGCTTCGTTCTCAGGAAAGAGGAGATCCTGGGACAAGAGAAAGAAGAACTCCGGAGATGGACCTTCAACGTCCTCTCAGGGAGATGGGGGGAAGTTCCCCCCTGCGCGCGATGAGAAGGGGAGATCCCTTTGCTTTGCCTGTAAGAAGTACGGGCACATGACAAAGGACTGCCGGTCCAATCTAAAGGCCGGTCATACTGCTAACAAGGAGGGAGATCACCAGAGAGGTGGAGGAAGAGGTGGAGGTCACCAGGGCGGTGAGAGGGGGGACAAATTGTTTCCTGACAGAGATGACGACAACGTTAGTCGATGTCTTAGCCTCCATCAACCTCGAGAACGACTGGATAGTGGATTCCGGTTGCGGGCATCATCTCACAGGAGATATGTCCAAGTTCGACTCCTTGGAAGTATATGAAGGAACGGATGATATCATCACTGCGGATGATATGGTACATCCTGTGGAGCGAGAAGGGAAGGTGTCCCTTGGGAGTGAAGAGAAGCCAGTGACACTGAAGAGTGTGTATCACGTGTCTGGCATGAAGAAGAACCTCTTCTCGGTGGCTAACGCAGTGGATGTTGGATATCACGTGTTGTTTGGACCGAAGGAGGTGAAATTCCTGAAGAACCTTTCGTCTGTCGATGCTGACGTCACGCTCACCGGGAGAAGGGTGAAGGATTTGTATGTTCTGCCTGCAAATGCCTACGTGAACAAGCTGGAGACAAACGACAGCGCTGTGATCTGGCATGAGAGACTGGGTCATGTAGGGATGGACAAGCTGAAGAAGATGGCGGCAAAGGGCCTAGTGAGTGGCCTGCCTCATCTCTCTTCCTACGACGACGGCCATGTGTGTGACGGATGCCAATATGGAAAGTCACATCAACTTCCATTTGACAAGTCGGAGACTTGGTGTAAGGCACCCCTCAGAGAGGAGCTCAAGCAGAGGAGTCTACCGGAGTGGTAGATAGTGGCCAAGCCTTGAGGAGGTCGAAGAGGACCATCGTCCCGCCTGCCCGCTATAAGGAGGGGAACTTCATGAGTTTGGTTTCCTGCTTCTTCGCAGGACCACTCGATGAGAGGGAACCTGCCTGCTTTGAGGATGCTGCTGGCATCAAGGAGTGGGACGCGGCCATGATCGAGGAGATGGAGGCCCTTGAGAAGAATGAGACATGAGACCTGGTTCCCATGGTGGAGGGCATCAAACCTGTCACCTGCAAATGAGTGTACAAGGTTAAGAAGAGAGCTGATGGAGAAGTGGAGCGGTACAAGGAAAGGCTTGTCGCTCGGGGCTTCTCGCAAACCTACGGAGAGGACTACGAGGAGACATTTAGTCCTGTCGCAAAGATGACGTCGGTGAGGACGATCATCGCTCTGGCGGCGTGCCGAGGTTGGAAGCTGTGGCAG
Source organism: Dactylorhiza incarnata (assembly GCA_033032865.1). Classification (NCBI taxonomy): domain Eukaryota; kingdom Viridiplantae; phylum Streptophyta; class Magnoliopsida; order Asparagales; family Orchidaceae; genus Dactylorhiza; species Dactylorhiza incarnata. Next base: position 3,446,757 of record JAWHQI010000281.1, read on the forward strand.
CTTGATGTGAAGAATGCGTTCTTATACGGAGAGATCGACAAAGACATATTCATGGTGCAACCACCTGGATACGTGTCCAAGTCTCAGCCACATCACGTCTGCAAGCTGAAGAAGGCCCTCTATGGTCTGAAACAGGCGCCGAGAGCCTGGTATGGGAAGATTGCGGAGTACTTGCAGTTCTGCGGCTACGATGCCTCAGACTCGGACTCCAGCATGTTCGTGAAGAAGAGTGGAGGTCTTCACGTGCTGGTGCTGCTATACGTCGACGACATGATCGTGACAGGGAACAACCCTGAGGAGGTCGCGGCGCTGAGGCAGCAGCTTTCCATACGCTTCGAGATGAAGGATCTTGGTGAACTGCACCATTTCCTTGGCCTCCAAGTTGAGAAGAGAAGAGGCGGACTGGATGTTTCCCAGAGGGCGTATGCCGAGACAATCGTCGAAAGATTCGGCATGAAGGAGGGGAAGAGCAGTTCCGTTCCTCTGGAGGCGGGGCTGAAGCTTCGAAAGGAAGAATGGAGGATTCTTCCTGATCCGAAGATCTTTCGGGCACTGGTGGGGAGTCTTATATACTTGACTATCACAAGGCCGGACATCGCCTTTGCTGTCGGCCGAGTTAGTCGGTATATGCAGGAGCCGCGGAAGCCTCATCTGGAGGCAGCCAAAGGGATACTGAAGTACGTGAAGGGCACCCTTGAGATGGGGTTGTCCTATGATGAGAAGTCTGACTTCAAGCTGCACGGGTACACGGATGCTGATTACGGAGGTGACGCTGATGATCGCAAGTCGACATCAGGTTACGTGTTCTTGTGTGGAGCAGCTGCTATCTCGTGGTGTAAAAAGAAGCAAGACTCTATTTCCCTTTCTACCACGGAGGCCGAGTACAAGGCGTCGTCCTTAGCAGCTCAGGAGTGTGTCTGGCTAAGGAGACTAGTGGAGGATGTGGACGAGGAGGTCAGCGGACCTACTATGCTACGCGGGGACAATGAGAGTGCATTGAAACTGGTAACCAATCCAGTGTGTCATGCAAGGACCAAGCACATAGAGATCGAGCATCACTTCATCAGAGAGAAGGTGCTAGGTGGCTTGATCGCTGTGGAGCATGTGAGGAGTGAAGGCAACCTTGCGGATATATTCACGAAGCCCCTATCTGCGGGGCCGTTCCGGAGGCTTCGCTCGTTGCTTGGAGTTGTTCCCGGAGCTCACTTCAAGGGGGAGTGTTAGAATTGAAGTGAGCTAGTGTCAGCGCTAGCGCTAGCGCCGGCGTTAGCTCCTACTCGCCACCCCCCCTGTTTTGCCTATAAATAGAGGGGTACCCCCCCCCCCTAAAGAGTATCGATTCTGAAAGTGGCGAGTATCCTCAACTTTGAGCGAGTTAGAGATACCAGAGCGTTACCAGACGAGCATCGAACTTGGAGTAAGTTCGGCAGGCGAGTTACCTACTCGCGAGATAGCGCCGACGATAGTGGATAGCGCCTGCGTTAGCGAGAAGAGAAGCGAGGTGCGAGTACCTACTCGGGAGATAACGCCCGGCGCTAGTGGCTAGCGCGCGCGGTAGCGAGTAGTGGAGGAAGCGAAGCGCGGCGAGCGTGCGAGTAGCTTGGAGTGCGAGCAGCGAGATCGCTAGTTGGAGAGCTAACGTCCGGCGCTAGCGTTACCGCCGGCGGTAGCGAGGAGCGAGTATCGGAGCGAGTATCACCCGGAGGAGAAGCGGACCTTGTCCGTGACCAAGTTCTTACCTACTATTGGCTGTTGTGATTCAAGTTGGATGCAACTTGTATTCAGCCTTGTTCAGTTGTAGCTAGCTACCAGAATTATTATTGTGAAATATTGTGTTCATCTATTGGTGTCCTTATTCTCCTGTTGGTTGACGTGTTCTTCCGACTACAAAATATTTCACACTTATCGACGCTTGAAGGCGGGGGTGGCGCTTTCTCAGAGGGATACTTCTTTAGGTCAGCTGCGGTATCCTTATAATTTTCAAATTGTATAGAATTTTTTGTCAAATCTCTTCGTGAAAAATCATGCATGCTTTGAAGGGTTTAGTTTTATAATTCAAAAAGACCCCTTAATCAACAATTAAATTTCTAAGTTTGAACAAAAACATCACCTTCATAAAATATGTGACAAGCTTCCAAGAAAAAAAATTGATCAACATAAAAGTGGATAGAGTTCGCAAATAAGTGAGGTCGGGCGTTCACGGGCGACAGTTCATGACCACCGCGTTCACGGCCGCCACCACCATGCCAAACAGATCATAAATCTCATAAAGGTCAATTCACAACTTTCGTCTGTCCATTCATTTGAGGGTATCAGTCGGTTACCTAGTTCTTTGTACATTTGGAAATTTATGATCCAATTATGATACAGTTTCTTTGAATAAAAAATGATCTGGCCAAAGACGCCGGACTTGAACGACTGTGATAACTAAAATTTCTTACCAAAAGTCGAATGTTATTGTTGCGGAACGCTTAGGGCTCTTGGTAGACCGGTTCACTTGAACCGCCTTAGCTCGTGAGCGAGCTAAGCGCGCAAACAGTCAATTAGAGGTTCGTTGAGTACGCAGAGACTTTTTAACGTGGAAAACCCGGAAAGGGTAAAAAACCACGCGGCCGGAGCTGTGCCGACCAAACTTCACTATCTTCTGGAGGAGTTACAACTTGGAAGCTAGAACTCGAGCGCGACAGACCGCCGCTCGGTACAATACTTGGAGAAAGAGAGCTTCGAGGGTGACAGGCCACCTCTCGAAAAAACTAAGTCCTTTTCCCTTCAACGACTGCTAGTCGCCTTTCGGAAGCGGGAAGGCTAGTCGCCTTTCCCTTCTGAGAGATGCTGGTCGCCTTTCGGAAGCGGGAAGGCTAGTCGCCTTTCCCTTCTGAGAGATGCTGGTCGCCCTTCTGGAATTGAGAAGGCTGGTCGCCTTTCTCTTCTGAGAACCGCTCGTCGCCTTTCGGAATCGAGAAGGCTAGTCGCCTTTCTCTTCTGAGAACTGCTTGTCGCCTTTCTGGAGTCGAGAAGGCTAGTCGCCTTTCTCTTCTGAGAACTGCTTGTCGCCTTTCGGGAGCGAGAAGGCTAGTCGTCTTTCCCTCCTGAGGAATGCTAGTCGCCTTTCGGAAGCGGGAAGGCTGGTCGCCTTTCTCTTCTGAGAACCGCTCGTCGCCTTTCGGAATCGAGAAGGCTAGTCGCCTTTCTCTTCTGAGAACCGCTCGTCGCCTTTCGGAATCGAGAAGGCTAGTCGCCTTTCTCTTCTGAGAACTGCTTGTCGCCTTTCCGGAGTCGAGAAGGCTAGTCGCCTTTCCCTTCTGAGAAATGCTAGTCGCCTTTCTTTCTGGAAGATGAAGATCTTCAAGTCCCGAAGGAGATCTTCAAGTCCCGAAGGAGATCTTCAAGTGCCGAAGGAGAATTCCGCAAAAGTCTGCAAGGAGCTCTCCCGAGTCCAGAAGTCCAGCCCCTTTCAAATGAAGCCATGGGGCTCCTTTTATAGTTTTTGTCGGGGGCGGCCCGGTAATTTTGCCGTTGGCAGTTTCCATAAATGCTCGGTGGACGAATCATATTCTCCGGTTCGTGGCCCTCGGATCACCATTCTTCGTAAATGACCACCTTGCCCTTCGGGCAGCTTGGGCAGTTTGGGCAGTTCGGGCAGTTCTGTTGGAGGTGAAAAAGGCGACCGACTGTTCCTGAAAAGTGAGAAGCCTGAAAGACAAAAAGTGAGACGCCTGAAAGACAAAAAGTGAGACGCCTGAAAGACAAAAAGTGAGATGCCGGAAAGACAAAAAGTGAGAAGACTGAAAGACAAAAAGTGAGAACGCTCCCGAACGCGTTCGGAAGCGTTCTGAGCGCGCGTGAGCGCGGAGGCGTTCCGAGCAAACGGTGGAACGGAAAGTTGTCCCCCAAAGGGGAATCGGGACCGGACGCGCCCCACGAGGGGGCGTGAATACGGCGGTGTCCCTTACGAGCCCCCTTATGGAAAAAGGCGAGGGAAGGGGGCCGGACTGCATCCTATGGGAGGCGCGGCGGAGACGCACCCCGGGGGGGTGCGGCTTGGCCGCACCCCTTGAGGGGTGCGGTTGGGCCGCACCCTATGGGAGGTGCGGCGGAGTCGCACCCCGGGGGGGGGGTACGGCTGGGCCGCACCCCCTCAGGGGTGCGGCTTGGCCGCACCCCTATGGGAGGTGCGGCTTGGCCGCACCCCCATGGGGGTGCGGCTTGGCCGCACCCCTTGAAGGGTGCGGCTGGGCCGCACCCCCCCCGGGGTGCGGCGGGGCCGCACCCCCAAGGGGGGTGCGGCATGGCCGGACCCCTTGAGGGGTGCGGCTCCGCGCGAGCCGCACCCCGAGGGGGGTGCGGCGGGGCCGCTCCCCCGCGACGGGGGGCGCTGCCCGCGCGCTATTGTGCGCGCGGCAGCGCACGCGCTTGCGCGCGCTCTGCTTCTGACGGTGGGCGGCGGAAATGGCGGGTTCGGTTTCTTTGATTCGGGCGATTGCGTGTTGACCGCCGACCCCATCTCTCTTCAGTGGTGCTTCCTTTAGACGCACCCCAAGGCCTTTATGGGTGGTATAACATAAGCCCCCCAAACCTTCGGAGTCCGAGTTTCGATGCGAGGAGTTCGGAGGTTTTAATTTTTCTGTGGCGGCTTTACCCATTGTCCACTGTGCGGCGCTTTTCTGGTAAGAGCTGATGTCGGAGGGTGCTGGTTTTCCGATGTCGTTGTGGGCTTGCTGCCCGGCTCTGATATCCGCATGGGCTGAGGGGTTTCTGCAAAATGACAGATTAGCTTGCGCGGTTCTGAGCCCGCGGCTTTTACACAATAGAAAATTAGTTTGCGCAAGTCTGTGCTTGCGGCTTTTTTGCACGAGTCTGTGCTCGCGGCTTTGGTGCACGAGTCTGTGCTCGCGGCTTTCGTGCACGAGCCTTTGCTCGCGACTTTTTTGCACGGTTCTGTGTCCGCGGCTTTGGTGCACGTGCCTTTGCTCGCGACTTTTTGCGCGGTTCTGTGCCCGCGGCTTTGGTGCACGAGTCTGTGCTCGCGGCTTTCGTGCACGAGCCTTTGCTCGCGACTTTTTTGCACGGTTCTGTGTCCGCGGCTTTGGTGCACGTGCCTTTGCTCGCGACTTTTTGCGCGGTTCTGTGCCCGCGGCTTTGGTGCACGAGTCTGTGCTCGCGGCTTTGGTGCACGAGTCCGTGCTCGCGGCTTTAGTGCACGAGTCTGTGCTCGCGGCTTTAGTGCACGTGCTTTTGCTCGCGACTTTTTGCGCGGTTCTGTGCCCGCGGCTTTGGTGCACGTGCCTTTGCTCGCGACTTTTTGCGCGGTTCTGTGCCCGCGGCTTTTACATGATGTAGACTTGACCGGTGAATAGCGGGAGCATGATGCTTTGCAGCGTGGGAGCTGTGTGCCCTGCAACGCGGGAGCATGATGCTCTGCAGCGTGGGAGCTGTGTGCCCTGCAACGCGGGAGCATGATGCTCTGCAGCGTGGGAGCTGTGTGCCCTGCAACGCGGGAGCATGATGCTCTGCAGCGTGGGAGCTGTGTGCCCTGCAACGCGGGAGCATGCTGCTCTGCAGCGTGGGAGCTGTGTGCCCTGCAACGCGGGAGCATGATGCTCTGCAGCGTGGGAGCTGTGTGCCCTGCAACGCGGGAGCATGATGCTCTGCAGCGTGGGAGCTGTGTGCCCTGCAACGCGGGAGCATGATGCTCTGCAGCATGGGAGCTGTGTGCCCTGCAACGCGGGAGCATGATGCTCTGCAGCGTGGGAGCTGTGTGCCCTGCAACGCGGGAGCATGCTGCTCTGCAGCGTGGGAGCTGTGTGCCCTGCAACGCGGGAGCATGATGCTCTGCAGCGTGGGAGCTGTGTGCCCTGCAACGCGGGAGCATGCTGCTCTGCAGCGTGGGAGCTGTGTGCCCTGCAACGCGGGAGCATGATGCTCTGCAGCGTGGGAGCTGTGTTGTCCTTTACTGGAGCGTCAGCGCGCAAGGTGGAGGCGCGCTAGTGAGCGCGCAAGGAGGAGGCGCGCTAGTGAGCGCGAAAGGGGGAGGCGTGCTAGTGAGCGCGGAAGGAGGAGGCGCGCTTGTGAGCGCGCAAGGAGGAGGCGCGCTAGTGAGCGCGGAAGGAGGAGGCGCGCTTGTGAGCGCGCAAGGAGGAGGCGCGCTAGTGAGCGCGGAAGGAGGAGGCGCGTTTGTGAGCGCGCAAGGGGGAGGTGCGCTAGTGAGTGCGCAAGGAGGAGGCGCGCTCGGGAGCGCGCAAGGAGGAGGCGCGCTAGTGAGCGCGCAAGGAGGCGACGCGCTAGTGAGCGCGCAAGGAGGCGGCGCGCTAGTGAGCGCGGAAGGAGGCGGCGCGCTAGTGAGCGCGCAAGGAGGCGGCGCGCTAGTGAGCGCGCAAGGAGGTGGCGCGCTAGTGAGCGCGGAAGGAGGCGGCGTGCTAGTGAGCGCGCAAGGAGGCGGCGCGCTAGTGAGCGCGGAAGGAGGCGGCGCGCTAAGAGGCGCGCAAGGAGGAGGCGCGCTCGGGAGCGCGCAAGGAGGAGGCGCGCTAGTGAGCGCGCAAGGAGGCGACGCGCTAGTGAGCGCGCAAGGAGGCGGCGCGCTAGTGAGCGCGGAAGGAGGCGGCGCGCTAGTGAGCGCGCAAGGAGGCGGCGCGCTAGTGAGCGCGCAAGGAGGTGGCGCGCTAGTGAGCGCGGAAGGAGGCGGCGTGCTAGTGAGCGCGCAAGGAGGCGGCGCGCTAGTGAGCGCGGAAGGAGGCGGCGCGCTAGGAGGCGCGCAAGGAGGAGGCGCGCTCGGGAGCGCGCAAGGAGGAGGCGCGCTAGTGAGCGCGCAAGGAGGCGACGCGCTAGTGAGCGCGGAAGGAGGCGGCGCGCTAGTGAGCGCGCAAGGAGGCGGCGCGCTAGTGAGCGCGGAAGGAGGAGGCGCGCTTGTGAGCGCGCAAGGAGGAGGCGCGCTCGGGAGCGCGCAAGGAGGAGGCGCGCTAGTGAGCGCGCAAGGAGGCGACGCGCTAGTGAGCGCGCAAGGAGGCGGCGCGCTAGTGAGCGCGGAAGGAGGCGGCGCGCTAGTGAGCGCGCAAGGAGGCGGCGCGCTAGTGAGCGCGCAAGGAGGTGGCGCGCTAGTGAGCGCGGAAGGAGGCGGCGTGCTAGTGAGCGCGGAAGGAGGAGGCCCTTTTTCCTTTGCCGGGTCTTCAGGGGTTGAGGAACTCCATGCGTCGGATAGCTCGAGAGTGGCTTCCACTCTTGTTGGTTCCGTGAATTCGGGCGCGGCGAGCGTTGCGTCCGGGAGCTCCTTGCTTGGTGATTGGGAATCGTTCCCACAGACGGCGTCAAACTGTTGCGGAACGCTTAGGGCTCTTGGTAGACCGGTTCACTTGAACCGCCTTAGCTCGTGAGCGAGCTAAGCGCGCAAACAGTCAATTAGAGGTTCGTTGAGTACGCAGAGACTTTTTAACGTGGAAAACCCGGAAAGGGTAAAAAACCACGCGGCCGGAGCTGTGCCGACCAAACTTCACTATCTTCTGGAGGAGTTACAACTTGGAAGCTAGAACTCGAGCGCGACAGACCGCCGCTCGGTACAATACTTGGAGAAAGAGAGCTTCGAGGGTGACAGGCCACCTCTCGAAAAAACTAAGTCCTTTTCCCTTCAACGACTGCTAGTCGCCTTTCGGAAGCGGGAAGGCTAGTCGCCTTTCCCTTCTGAGAGATGCTGGTCGCCTTTCGGAAGCGGGAAGGCTAGTCGCCTTTCCCTTCTGAGAGATGCTGGTCGCCCTTCTGGAATTGAGAAGGCTGGTCGCCTTTCTCTTCTGAGAACCGCTCGTCGCCTTTCGGAATCGAGAAGGCTAGTCGCCTTTCTCTTCTGAGAACTGCTTGTCGCCTTTCTGGAGTCGAGAAGGCTAGTCGCCTTTCTCTTCTGAGAACTGCTTGTCGCCTTTCGGGAGCGAGAAGGCTAGTCGTCTTTCCCTCCTGAGGAATGCTAGTCGCCTTTCGGAAGCGGGAAGGCTGGTCGCCTTTCTCTTCTGAGAACCGCTCGTCGCCTTTCGGAATCGAGAAGGCTAGTCGCCTTTCTCTTCTGAGAACCGCTCGTCGCCTTTCGGAATCGAGAAGGCTAGTCGCCTTTCTCTTCTGAGAACTGCTTGTCGCCTTTCCGGAGTCGAGAAGGCTAGTCGCCTTTCCCTTCTGAGAAATGCTAGTCGCCTTTCTTTCTGGAAGATGAAGATCTTCAAGTCCCGAAGGAGATCTTCAAGTCCCGAAGGAGATCTTCAAGTGCCGAAGGAGAATTCCGCAAAAGTCTGCAAGGAGCTCTCCCGAGTCCAGAAGTCCAGCCCCTTTCAAATGAAGCCATGGGGCTCCTTTTATAGTTTTTGTCGGGGGCGGCCCGGTAATTTTGCCGTTGGCAGTTTCCATAAATGCTCGGTGGACGAATCATATTCTCCGGTTCGTGGCCCTCGGATCACCATTCTTCGTAAATGACCACCTTGCCCTTCGGGCAGCTTGGGCAGTTTGGGCAGTTCGGGCAGTTCTGTTGGAGGTGAAAAAGGCGACCGACTGTTCCTGAAAAGTGAGAAGCCTGAAAGACAAAAAGTGAGACGCCTGAAAGACAAAAAGTGAGACGCCTGAAAGACAAAAAGTGAGATGCCGGAAAGACAAAAAGTGAGAAGACTGAAAGACAAAAAGTGAGAACGCTCCCGAACGCGTTCGGAAGCGTTCTGAGCGCGCGTGAGCGCGGAGGCGTTCCGAGCAAACGGTGGAACGGAAAGTTGTCCCCCAAAGGGGAATCGGGACCGGACGCGCCCCACGAGGGGGCGTGAATACGGCGGTGTCCCTTACGAGCCCCCTTATGGAAAAAGGCGAGGGAAGGGGGCCGGACTGCATCCTATGGGAGGCGCGGCGGAGACGCACCCCGGGGGGGTGCGGCTTGGCCGCACCCCTTGAGGGGTGCGGTTGGGCCGCACCCTATGGGAGGTGCGGCGGAGTCGCACCCCGGGGGGGGGTACGGCTGGGCCGCACCCCCTCAGGGGTGCGGCTTGGCCGCACCCCTATGGGAGGTGCGGCTTGGCCGCACCCCCATGGGGGTGCGGCTTGGCCGCACCCCTTGAAGGGTGCGGCTGGGCCGCACCCCCCCCGGGGTGCGGCGGGGCCGCACCCCCAAGGGGGGTGCGGCATGGCCGGACCCCTTGAGGGGTGCGGCTCCGCGCGAGCCGCACCCCGAGGGGGGTGCGGCGGGGCCGCTCCCCCGCGACGGGGGGCGCTGCCCGCGCGCTATTGTGCGCGCGGCAGCGCACGCGCTTGCGCGCGCTCTGCTTCTGACGGTGGGCGGCGGAAATGGCGGGTTCGGTTTCTTTGATTCGGGCGATTGCGTGTTGACCGCCGACCCCATCTCTCTTCAGTGGTGCTTCCTTTAGACGCACCCCAAGGCCTTTATGGGTGGTATAACAGTTATCATTTATTTTTCACCGAAGAAGAAGACAATATGGTAACCTCCTTATTCGAGGTTGTTGGGGTACATCAAAACTTGCCCCTTTTCAACACAATCGCAATAATCGAAGAGGTGCTTGATAATATTTTTTTTGGCGATTACTAACTGCAACTCAGATTTAGCTATTCGCAGCACCAAAAATTTGAAAAGTTTATCGGCAACCCAATTTATTTTTTTGAAAAGGCATTAATCATTTTTTCCATTCACATGTTAAGAACCGGGCAATCAAATGGTAATAGCATTGTAGACAAATAAAAGTTCTAAAATCGGGTATGAGACAATTAAAAGTAGAGTAAATACTAGTCTTGTATTAAATGCTTGAAGACAATTAAAATACTAGTCTTGACGCATTCAAATATATGGACAGCTATACACCCATCAGTCAATATCATGTTGATAGTTATAAGCTCTTCCACCTATATCTTCCCTATGTTTATATTTTTCTAATTTTGGCCGACGCAATTTATTCTCTTAACCGCGTCCTATGTACTTCGTCTCGTGTTCACATGCGGGTAATAACTGATTATTTTACCACCAGTTACTTGTGTTGGGTAACATCGAAATCCATCCAAGCAACCAAGGTCAATCTACAGATTATTTATATGAACGTTGTTAATGGCAGATCTGTTTTCGCTCTTGGCAGCCCACGGTTAATAGCAGACCAATAAAATACAAGTTACCTGTTTAGTTCCTCGAGATATTTGATCTTCTCCTTGAATTTGGTCATGATAATGCTAGACGAGCGCAGCTACTTCAAAAAGCCGAATTCTTCTCCAGGAACATTAACAGAAGATCTTCATACTTCTATTTTTGTTACTGCAATCTCCTCCGACTTGACATCAATCTCTTTTGCTTGCTGATCACTTTCCACCATAAAATTCTGGAACTTGATTAGTTGCTCATGCATCAAGAACTCTCCTTGAACTCTCCGAAAGTTGGCATTTAGCCTTGTAGTCAACCATAAGCATCTCCATTTCGGTCTTCGTCTCCTCTAATTCCTTCAATGCTTCCTCCATTTTCAAGAGCTAGCAATCTAGATCAATAAGATGGTAAAGAAAAGGGGAAACTTCAGCAGTTTCACAAAATTGCGATAGTATAAATGAAGCACAAAATCTCATACTGTGAAATTCTGAGGGTTCTTTACCACCCGGGTAAAATCAAATCCAACGGAATTGCCGCAAAATATCTATTTAGTTCGAGTCGATCGAGTTAGCCATTTTCATGCCAATAAATATATGCTAAGTTACTGGTTTCTAGTCAATATGTGGCAGGGGACTGAACAGCGGAGGCAGGCCGGCGAAGACAACGAACAGCGGCGGCCGGGCGGCAAAGCCAGAGAACGGCGGCGGGATGACAGAGCCAAGAGTAGGGGATGGGCGGGGCTAGGATCGGAGATCGGGAACGAAGCTCTTTCCAATGTGGGCTACCAATAGGGCAAACTAAAGCAAAAAAATCCTCTTTTTTCAAAAAGTAGGTCCGCCAATATCTAAAACCGGTATGCCTTTAAAAATTCATCATTTATATTAATTACCCAATATTTTCCTAGGAGTTAACATAATTACAGGTTGCACTTCTAAATTTATATTTCATAACATGCATGCATAAAAATTGTTAGATGTTGAATTGAGCTAACGCCCAGCGTTAGAGCTAACGCCGGCGTTAGCTCGGCTTCTAGAAGGTCTCTCCTTCTCATATAAATAGGAGGGCAGCCCCCCCCCCCCCCCCCCCTTTCAATGCATGAGATTATTTTGAGTGAGATAGTAGAGAACTCGGAGCGAGTTCGGCGAGTGATCTAGAGAGGGTCCCGTGAGAGAGAGTACTCGCGAGCTAACGCGGAGCGTTAGGAGTTAACGTCGGGCGTTAAGTGTGCGAGTGCGACTAGAGGCCAGCGAGTGCGAGTGCGGCTAGTGAGTTGCGAGTGCGAGCAGTGAGTTTGCGAGTAGGCTAACGCGACGCGTTAGGAGTTAACGTCGCGCGTTAGCGAGCAACGACCAGTTTTTTATTACTTTTATTTGGCTGTTGTAAATCGACTTGTATGCAACTTTATTCAGTTTTGTAATCTTGTAACCTTCTTTTTTAATCAAAGAGTAGTGTTTGTGTTCATCCTTGGTGTTCGTGTTTTGGTGCTCCATCGATCCGAAAAATTTCATATGGTATCAGAGGTCAGTTGGAACAAGCACTGAGCAACCAAGATGGACGGCGGAGGAGGTTATGCGAGAGGACTTGACAATGAGTTGTTCACTCAGACCAACTACAAGAAATGGCTTGTATGAAGAGCTAAAGCTACCTACTCGGAGAGGACCTCTGGGAGGTTGTTGGTGGAGATGAGAAGGAGGAGGTTGTGGCAACCGAAGACAATGCTCAAGCAGTGAGGGCTTGGAGGAAAACCAACGCCAAAACGGAGTTCAGTCTGAAGAGAGTTATTGCTCCTGACTTGTTCGACCACATCATGGGTTGCAAGTCAGCGTTTGAGATCTGAAATGCTCTTGATGGGCTATTCAACAAGAAAAATGTAGCACGGCTACAGTTTCTGGAGAATGAGTTGACGCGGTCCACTCAAGGAGAGTTGTCGATATCCATCTTCTTCCTAAAGGTGAAGAACCTGTGTGCTGAGATCTCGGCCTTGGATCCTGATGAGCCGATCTCTGAGGCGAAGTTGAAGAGACACATACTTCGGGGTCTGCGGAAGGAGTATGTTCCGTTTATTACCTCAGTGCAAGGATGGGCTACTCAACCCTCCTTACTGGAGCTAGAGAACATGTTGTCGTCACATGAGAGCTTGGCGAAGCAGATGACTGGAGTGTCTATCTCAGGGGGAGATAGCGAGATGTTGTTCTCAGGAAAGAAGAAGTGCTGGGACAAGAAGAAGAAGAAGAACTCTGGAGATGGACCTTCAACATCCTCTCAAGGAGATAGAGGGAAGTTCCTCCCTACTCGTGGTGAGAGGGGGGGACTCTTTGTTATGCCTATAAGAAGTACGGGCACATGGCAAAGGACTGTCGGTCCAATCTGAAGGTCGGTCATGTTGTTGAAAAGGAAGGAGGCCACTGGAGAGGTGGAGCGAGAGGTGGAGGTCACCAGGATGGCGAGGGAGGAGACAACTGCTTCCTGGCTGAGATGACTGCAAGGTCAGTTGATGTCTTAGCCTCCATCAATTTCGACAATGACTGGATTGTGGACTCGGGTTACGGGCACCATCTCACTGGAGATGTGTCTAAATTTGCCTGCATGAAGGCATATGAAGGGTCGGATGCTATCATCACTGCGGATGATACGGTGCATTCAGTTGAGAAAGAAGGGATGGTATCCCTTGGGAGTGAAGAGAATCCAGTGACACTGAAGAGTGTGTATCACGTGCCTGGCATGAAGAAGAACCTCTTCTCAGTTGCAAACGCAGTGGATGCTGGATACCACGTGCTGTTTGGACCAAAGGAGGTGAAGTTCCTGAAGAACCTATCGTCTGTTGATGCTGACATCACGCTCACCAGAAGAAGGGTGAAGGATTTGTATGTTCTGTCTGCAAATGCCTATGTGGACAAGCTGAAGACAAACGACAGCACTGCGATCTGACATGAGAGGCTAGGTCATGTGGGGATGGATAAGTTGAAGATGATGGTTGCGAAGGGGCTAGTGTCTGACCTGCCTAATCTCTCTTTCTGCGGCGACGTCCATGTGTGCGAGGGCTGTCAATATAGAAAGTCATATTGACTTCCGCTTGACAAGTCGGAGACCAGGTGTAAGGCATCTCTTGAGTGCGTACATGCTGATGTGATGGGGTCGTACGCCACCCTTACTTATGGAGGAAATAAGTATGCGCTGGTTCTGGTGGATGACTACACCCACTACACGTGGGTATACTTTCTGAGGGAGAAGTCAGAAGTGTTTGTGAAGTTCTAGGAGTGGAAGGAACTAGTGGAGGGGAGGCTGAACCTGAGGGTGAAGAAGCTGAGGAGTGATAATGGGGGGGGGGGGGGGGGGGGGGAGGAGTTTACCTCTAACGAGTTTGTTTCTTTCTGCGGGAAATTCGGCATTCGGCGAGAGCTTTCTTGCGCTCATACCCCTCAGCAAAATGGGGTCGCAGAGAGGAAGATTCGGCATCTGGTGAAGACAACTAGGAGTTGGCTACATGCCAAAGGGATTCCCAAGGCCTTATGAGCGGAGGAAATGACATGTGTAACCCACGTGATCAACCGGTTACCTCTGAGTCCTAATAGGATGGTGTCTCCACACCAGCTCATGTTCGGGGAGAAACCAAATGTGAGTCACATAAGAGTTTTTGGTTCTACCTGCTTCGTGCACGTCCCGGATGCTCAGAGAACCATGTTGGAGTCGAAAGCATGGAAGTGTGTCTTCATCGGCTATGATGAGCGGAAGAAGGGGTGGAAGTGCATGGATCCGCACACCCACAAGTTTGTCGTCTTGTGCGACGTAGTGTTTGACGAACTGATCTCGTATCAGGGAGTCTCTACTGTGGTGCTGCCAGAGAGTGGAAATTCAAGCAGGAGAGAAGAGAGAGTCACTGAGGACTCTACTGTGGAGTTAGAGTTTCTCTCAGTGCCCCATCGCCATCTAGCTCAGGGGGTTCTTCGTGCTCTAGAAGCAGGGGGAGCGTTGCTTCAAGAGATGTTGGGAGAAGAGCTGAAGAGGAGGAGTCTACCTGAGTGGTAGAAAGTGGTCAAGCCTTGAGGAGGTCGAAGCGGGCCATCGTCCCGCCTGCTCGCTATAAGGATGGGAACTTCGTGAGTTTGGTCTCTTGCTTCTTTGCAGGACCACTCGACGAGAGGGAACCTGCCCGCTTTGAAGATGTCGTTGGCACTAAGGAGTGGGACGTGGCCATGGATGAAGAGATGAAGGTCTTGAAGAAAAATGAGACCTGGGACCTTGTTCCCATGGTTGAAGGCATTAAACATGTCACCTGCAAGTGAGCGTATAAGGTAAAGAAGAGGGCTGATGGAGAAGTAGAGCGGTACAAGGCGAGGCTTGTCGCTCGGAGTTTCTCGCAAACCTGTGGAGAGGACTACGAGGAGACGTTTAGTCCTGTGGCGAAGATGACGTCGGTGAGGACGGTCATTGCTCTGGCAGTGTGGCGAGGTTGGAAGCTGTGGCAGCTTGATGTGAAGAATGCGTTCTGGTATGGTGAGATTGACAAGGACATATTCATGGTGCAACCACCTGGATATGTGTCCAAGTCTTTTCCGCACCATGTGTGCAAGCTGAAGAAGGCCCTCTATGGGTTGAAACAAGCGACAAGAGCCTGGTATGGGAAGATTGCGAAGTACCTGCAGTTTTGTGGTTATGATGCCTCAAACTCAGACTCTAGCATGTTCGTGAAGAAGAGTGAAGATCTTCATGTGTTGGTACTGTTGTACGTCGACGACATGATCGTGACAGGGAACAATAGGGAGGAGGTCGCGACGTTGAAACAACAACTATCCATTCGGCTTAAGACGAAGGATCTGTTGGATCTTACGACGCCCTTAGAGGGGGGTGAATAAGAGTTATATGGAATTTAAATCTTAATTAAAAATATTAGAGTTTGCAACTGAAGTTTCAAAATATTTAATAAAAAAATATATTTAAATATTCCAGATAAGATTATATTGAAGATTCCTTTTAATTGAAACAAACTTTTTGTTTACTGTTGCTAACGCCTGACGTTAAGTCTTAACGTTGGGCGTTAGCTCTCCAGAGAATATTCTTCAGAACAAAAAGATTGTCACAGTAATTTTACTTATGAAATCTTAAATGAAATACAATTCCAGAACATTAGAGATAAGGAAAATTATTATTGTATTTCAAAGATAATTATACAAATGTTAAGTTTAATACTTTGATGGAAATAGAAATTAAAACATTCTCAAAGAGGAAATAAAATCAATTGAATAGAACATTAAGAGACATGATTTTATTTCATAATAAATTGAATACACAAATGTTTAATTTCTATAACACTAGAAATCAAAGCGAAAATATGTAAAAATACTTTTTGATGTTTCACCGGTCCTTTTCCCAAGGAATGGTTGGCTATAGCCTATCTATCCCCAGATAAGGCCTCTAGCCACCCCCTAGATCTACCCTCGACCTAGTCGCCACGCACAAGACGACGAATTACCCCATAAGCCTCACAAGGACCTAGTCGCCAACACAAGATGAATTTACCCACGGAATCCTTCCCAGAATCCGACGTTCTCACCGAACGATTTCTCCACACAAAATACAAAAGGAAAAAATAAAAGATTACAAGATAAGTAAAGAGAAACTCCCCAAGAAATTCTGAAGGTGAAGACGAAGTCGATGTCGATGTTGGCGTTCTTGAAACGATCGTCCTTCGTAAGGAATATGCGTTGTAGACCTTCTCCTTCAAAATCTTCTTTAGATCTTCATGTTAGCCCAAGGGAGATCTCTTAATTTGCTGTACACGAACCTCTCTCCAATGTATCAGAATTCTGGAATCATCTATCTTCGATTGAATGAGAGGAGCTGTACTTTTAAATAGCCTCGGAAGCTAACGTGTACAACCCTCATTCTCCGAGGGTGGACCCCCCCCCCCCCCCCCCCCCAAGGCCACGTAGGCAGAAGTCAAAGTCAAAGAGGTCAACACAGAGCCCGGCAGTTCAAGGCGGAAGTAGAGAAGACCTCGGCGAGTATGCAGGCAATACTCGCCAGGTTGGCGAGTGTGGAACAGAAGACCTGGAAATTATTGGCCCGGCGTGCGCGAGTATGCATGCAATACTCGCCAGATGGGCGACTATGGCGTGATACTCGCCGAGTAACCCATAGTCGCCAGGTTGGGGGCTGGACTATAAAACCCCCCCTACCCTTTGGTTTTCCTATAAATAGGACCCCAGGGGTACTTGGATTGGCACCTGGACCTGAGCTTTTGGAACCCTGCTCTTGCATTCTGGAACCTGTCACACTTGGCCGCTACTCCCGGTACTAGCCAAGTCAGTGCCTTCCTTGTACCCTGCTCGGCCATTTTTGGTCTTGGAGGGGAAGTCTCTTCGGAGCTTCTGGGTACGTGGTGGGACCTCCCTGCCGAATCGCCTGGGGTCTTGTTTGTTGCTCTTCTAGCTCCGTAGTAGTCGCCAGCCAGGTCATCTCGTTGGACTGCTGGGCGAGTAACCTCCGGCTGCATCGGTCCGAATCTTGAGGTCAGGATTTTCCTGGCGTCAACATTTTGGTGCGGTGAGCGTGGATCGTAGTCGTTGGAAGAAAGTTCAGCAAGAGGCCGAGATGGTCGTAGTTGACGACCATGAGGAGGTAGTCGGCAATTCATCCGCAGGTGGCGAGTTCGTGACGCTATCAGTTTTTGAAGCCTTCGCGCAGCGTATGGAGGGGACCATGCGAGCAGTGCTTCAGCCGCGCGCCGAGGTCACGGCGACCTCGCCGCATCGCCCAGTTCCGTCCGAGGGAGGGAGTCCCCCTCGGCGAGAAGGAAAGGAGCACGTAGATGATAAGACTGAGCGACCAAGGAGGTCGCAGTTCTACCAGCCAACCTCGCAAGGGATTCGCTTTCGCGAGCCGGGCGAGCAGGCGAGGTACCAGGATACTCGCCCATATGGCGAGTATGGAGGTGATACTCGCCAGGTTGAGGATCGTCGCCGGGCAGGAGGGAGGAGCCCCTTCTGCGAGGAGATCATTGTCGCGCCCGTGCCAGAAGGGTTCAGGGACCCAGCCTTGAATTACTATTCGGGGAAGGAGGACCCCATCAGGCACATCCAATGGTTCGAGGATATAGTCTCTATCCGAACCATGTCGGACGCCTTCAAGTGCAGGTTGTTTGCCATCACCTTCCGTGCAAAGGCCTGGGACTGGTTCCACCAGTTGCCCGCCGGCTCGATCTACTGCTTTGAAGACCTGTGTCGTGGGCTGACAACCCGATTCGACACGGCCCGGAAGCTGAAGAAGGAGGCAACGGCCCTGTTCTATCTGGTGCAAAGGCCAGATGAGGCGTTGGGACCTTACATTGAGCGCTTCCAGGAGGAGGTTCTGCAGATCCAGGAGGTGGATAACAACATCCTGTTGCTGGCCTTGACATTCGGCATAAGTCAAGGTCTCTTCAAGTTGGAGCTCAGTGAGAATCCTCCCTACTCCTACGACAACCTCATTCAGAGGGCCAATAAGTTTGTCCGGGGAGAGGCCTCCAACCCTGACTTCTTGGCAAGGCTGACACAGGTGACCAGAGGCGACCGTGGAGAGAGGGATGGAATCCCTGAGAAGAGGAAGAGAGAAGAGCCTCGGAGAGAGGAGAAGAAGAGGCCGGAGCGGCTCGAGGAAAGGAGAAGAGAGGAGAAGAAGAGGGAGGAGCCCAGGAGGAAGGAAGCCAGGAGGAGCGTGGAGAGAAGGCCCGTCGAGTCCCCTGAGCGTCAGGAGGAGGGAAGGCGCTACCAGGTCCCCGTCAACCGGCCACCTTGGAGGCCGGCTGGACGGCACCAGCGTCAGGATCAAAGGGGGAGATCCCCAGAAAGAAGGCCCTTTCGCCAACTAGAGAGGTGTCAGGAGAGGAGGAGAGACGAAGCAATGGCGGTAGCCGGGCGAGGCTGCCGTCAAGGAAGGAAGAAGCAGAAGCCGAGGAGGCGTCAAGCAGAAGAGGTTCCCCTCTACTGTGACTTCCACCAAGTAGGGGGACACGCCATGTCTGCCTGACCAGACTTTTGGGAAGCCCGGAGGAGGCTAGCGGCAGGAGAAGGTGGAGGGGAGCAGCGGAGGATAGAGGCCCCTGCCGAGCCTCAGGCAGGGCAGGCTGCCGTCGTTCGAAGGAGGAACGAGGACCGGGTCAACCATGGAGGTCGGGGAGACCTGGGCCAGGGAGGCAGAGTTGGAGTAATCCATGGGGGAGCAGGGCTAGAAGCTTCCCGCAAGGGGAGCCTCCATCAAATCTACCGAAGGAGTGTCGCCACGACCTCACAAGCACCACCCCCGATGGAGGAGATTACCTTTTCTGAGGAGGACATGCTAGGGAACGAGAATCCCTTCCATGATGCCCTCGTGATTCAAGCCGCAGTGGAGGACTTCACCGTTGATCGGATTCTGATCGACAACGGTAGCTCTGTAAACGTCATCTTCAAGGGGACGTTTGGCGTACTGGGAGTCGAAGCTGCCAGGGTTCGTGCATCTGATGGTACCCTCTTTGGCTTCTCCGGAGAGAAGAAGGAAGTGGAAGGAGGAGCAAATCTCCTTGTGACGCTCGGTGGCACCTCCATCAGCTGTCAATTCGTCATCGTCGACGCCCCGAGCTGTTACAGGGCCATCTTCGGGAGGCCGCTTCTCAACGCTTTCAAGGCCGTCCCATCTTCCTACCATCAATGCTTGAAGTACTGCAAGGGAGATGTCCAGGTGAGGATCAGGAGCGATCCAAGAGCCGCGCGGGAGTGTTACCTCAGCGCCGTCAGCACAATCAGCTGGATGGCTGACGCGGAAGAGTTCAGAAGAGTGCTGGAGAGCCCGGCCAGGCTGGAGGTGGCTGAAGAGGTCGAGGAGATCGAGGTACTCTCCGCAGCGGGAGTGCCGGGGCTTCTGAAGATTGGCGGATCGCTAAAGACCGAGGAGAAGATCGAGATGGCGGCGTGTCTGCAAAAGAACGTCGACATCTTTGCTTGGAGCGCAGTCGAGATGCCAGGAGTCGACCCGGAGGTTGCATGTCATCGCCTCAACCTGGATCCCGCTGTCCAGCCCGTCCGCCAGAAGAAGAGGAGAACCGCCACCATCCTCGCCAAGCCAATTCGGGAGGAGGTTAAAAAACTGCTCGATGCAGGTTTTGTATCGGAGATCCAGTACCCAGGCTGGGTCTCCAATGTTGTAATGGTGACAAAGGCGGGGGGTAGCTGGAGAATGTGTGTGGATTTTTCCTTGATGAATAAAAGCTGCCCGAAGGATTGTTATCCCTTGCCTCGAATCGACGCGCTGGTTGATTCAGCCGTCGATTTTTCTGTGATGAGTTTCCTTGATGCGTTTTCAGGATATCACCAGATCCGGATGCATCCCCCTGATTGCCGCGATGTCTCCTTCATCACCGACGATGGCTGCTACAGCTACAAGATGATGCCCTTCGGTTTAAAGAATGCGGGAGCCACCTATCAACGGATGATGGACCACATTTTCAAGGAGCAAAAGGGGAGGAACCTGGAAGTGTACGTGGACGATCTCTTGATCAAAAGCAAGAGCGTCCAGGAACACATAGCCGATCTGGTGGAGACCTTTGCAACGCTGAGGAGATTCAAGATGAGGCTCAATCCGGCGAAGTGCGTCTTCGGAGCAGTAAGGGGAAAGTTTCTGGGACATCTCCTTACCCCGAGGGGAGTAGAGCCTAACCCCGACAAGGTTAAGGCGATCCTGGAAATGCCATCCCCAAAGACGATGAAGGAAGTCCAAAGGTTGACAGGAAGGCTGGCGGGTCTTAGCCGCTTCCTCTCAAAGGCCGGAGAGAAGTGCTCTCCATTCTTCAAAACGCTCCGCAAAACTGAAAGCTTCGAGTGGACCGAAGGATGTGAGTTGGCATTCAGAAGGTTGAAGGAGCAGTTGACTCAGACACCTCTCCTTCAAAGCCCGAAGGAAGGCGAAGACCTGCTCATCTACCTAGGAGTAGGAGCGGAGGCAGTTAGCTCCATTTTGGTTCGGGAGGAAGGAAGGAAGCAGCTACCCGTCTACTATGTCAGCCGGGTGCTGAAGAAGGCAGAGCTTAAGTATCCGATCCTGGAGAAGCTTGCCTTCGCTTTGGTGGTGTCGGCGCGGAAGCTCCGACCTTATTTTCAGGCTCACTCCATCCGAGTGGTAACTGATCATCCTCTCCGTAATGTCCTAGAGGGGGTGGAGCATTCAGGGAGGTTGGCGAAATGGTCAGTAGAACTCAGCGAGTTCGACATTTCCTTCTCCCCCCGAGTGGCGATCAAGGCCTAAGCAGTAGCTGACTTCTTGGCTGACTTCTCGGTGGAAGCGGAGCCAGGAGAAGAGGTGCTCAACCCGATTCCTTGGAAGATGTTTGTTGATGGAGCTTCGGGCAAAAGTTTAGTGGGGGTGGGCATCGTACTCGTCAGTCCGCAGGGAACAAGGATCGAGCAAGCAGTCGAGATCCTCTTCCCCGTCACGAACAACCAGGCAGAGTACGAGGCCATAGTGGCAGGCTTACGCCTTGCCAAGGAGCTGGGGATCCGTGATGTCCAGGCTTTCACAGATTCAATGGTGGTCGCGTCGCAGATTCGAGGCGAGTTCGAGGTGCGCGACACCATCTTGCAGAAGTACTTGGTAAAAGTAAAAGGGCTGATTGGAGGCTTCCAGTCCTTCTTCATCGAGCATGTGCCAAGAGAGGAGAACTCGGCAGCGGATCGCTTAGCCAAGTATGGGCCAAGGGCTGGAGGAACTATCACCGAGCTATTCCACCCGTCCATCGAAGAGGGAGAGATGATGGAGATCGAGCAACGCCCCTCGTGGATGGATCCCTTTGTGGCATTCCTGGCCAGCGGCCAGCTCCCAGCGGATGAAGGGGATAAAAGGAGATTTCGGTACAAGGCGGCATACTACCTCCTGCAAGATGGGGAGCTGTACCGCAAGACCATCTCGGGCCCCCTGGACAGATGTGTTTCTGAAGACGAAGTACCCCGAGTGTTGGAAGAGATCCACTCGGGAGAGTGTGGAAGTCATTCTGGGACTCGCACTTTGGAGCAGAGGGTCTTAAGACATGGTTACTTCTGGCCTACTATCCGGAAGGATGCGGAGATCTTCTCGAAGAAGTGCCAGAAGTGCCAGCTCTTCGCCCCCCTTCAGTTGCAGCCGGCCCAGCTGCTCCGATCGATTACTGCCCCATGGTCGTTTGCCATCTGGGGAATGGACTTGATCGGCCCCTTCCCTCAAGCAAGTGGCCAGAGGAAGTTCGTTCTCGTCATGATCGACTACTTCTCCAAGTGGATCGAGGCCAAAGCTTTAGCCAAGACCACCTCTCAAGTCGTGAAGAACTTCATCTGGGGAGAGATCGTCTGCAGATTTGGGATCCCTCTCGCCATCATCACCGACAATGGTCCCCAGTTCGCCAGCTTGGAACTGGAAGACTTTTGCAGGCAGCTAGGAACCGACCTTCGGTTCGCCTCCGTACATCACCCAAGGAGCAATGGCCAGGTGGAGGCCGCCAACAAACTGATCATCAACCTACTGAAGAAGAAGGTGGAGAACCTAAGAGGTAACTGGGCGGACCAGCTCCCCTCGGTCCTGTGGGCTCTGAGAACCACTCCTAGCTCAGCCACAGGGGAAACGCCGTTCAAGCTCTCTCACGGGTCGGAAGCTCTCATTCCAGTAGAGTTTGAAGTCAGAAGCCCAAGGGTGGTAGCTGCGGAAGACGGAAGCGAAGAATGGCGACTAGAGAATGAAGAGGTTCAAAAGCTATCTCTCGACTACATCGAGGAACTCCGAGATCTAGCTTCGGCCAGGCAAGAGGAGATCAAGCGCCGAATGGCGAAACATTTTGACAAAAATGTCCGCCTCAAGCACTTCCAAGCAGGTGACCTAGTCCTGAAGAAAGTGGACGCAGCAGGAAGATCAGCAGCCGTCGGGAAGCTCAACCCGAATTGGGAAGGACCTTTCATCATCCAGGAAGCACTCCTGACAGGAGGATACCGCTTGCAGAACCAGGAAGGCGAGCTGCTAGGGAGCACCTGGAGCGGCGATGACCTAAAAAGGTTTTTACCCCTAAGGGGAAATGTATATATCCCATCCTTGTAAATTCATTTCTTTGAATAAAATCTACATCTCCCTGAAACATGAGACAAGGCAGCTTCCTTCGCATCAACCCAGTTTTTTAAAAAAGAAATAAGGAAGTCAGGTGAAGTCAATCTCCACGCTAGGTTGGGAAATGAGCCTCCGACTTAACCCTCATAAAAACTCAGAACGGATGATGGGACAGTGCCTCGGGTGTGCGTTCCCTTAAGACCAAGCCTCTGCAATGACGGTCGAGATCAGCCCCCCCCTTGCACGTTGGCCGCGGTTCCCACCGACCGCACTTCTCGTCCGACTGTAGAGATTACCAGGAAGAAGTCTGGACGCCGACCTTCCGATTCGGCGAAGAGAAGATCGACTTCACTAGCTCTGGGGACCCTTGAAGAAAGGTGTCATGTACCCACGAGAGCTAAAAAGCTCGCAGCAAAGCATTTCGTTTTCTAAATTATGGTGTCCGATCATATGAGTTAGTATGCCTGAAGTGTGCTTAACTCCCTGCTAAACTCATTGAGCAACAGGAAGCAGGTCCGATCCACATCCAGCATCCAAGTGGGATGGAGGCCTTGGGATGGTATGTCCCTTTGGACCTCCCCGACTGCCACTCCGTGCTTGACGTCGTCTTGCATCAACATACCACACCGCAAGTTGGAAAGCGAGCCTCCGGCTCAACCCTCGTAAAAACTCAGAACGGATGATGGGATAGTGCCTCGGGTGTGCGTTCCCTTAAGACCAAGCCTCTGCAATGACGGCCGAGATCAGCTCCCCCCTCGCATGTTGGCCGCAGTTCCCACCGACCGCACTTCTCGTCCGACTGGAGAGATTACTAGGGTAAAGTCTGGAGGCCGATACTCCAACTTGAGAAGGGGAGCGATCGATTCGACCGGCCAAAGAATGGAAACATTCCGGCATCCAAGTAGGATGGAGACCTCGGGAGGGTGTGTCCCCTTGGGCCCCCCCGACTGTCGTTCCCTACTTGACATCATTCTTCGTCGACATCTGGTATCCAAGTAGGATGAAGGCTTTGGGATGAGGTGTCCCTCCGGACCTCCCCGACTGCCGTTCCCTACCCCCTCTCTCACAAACAAACTCCCTTAAATAATTTTAATGGGCTCTTCACCAGGTACAGAGCGAGACCTTGAGTTGAGCATGTGTCCCTCGGGACCCTCCAAGTAGCCTCCACAACTCGACTCCACCAAGGGAAACATTGAAGAAGGCGAGTATGGCATGTGCGAGTACCTAGGCGAGTATACAGGTGCGAGCATGGAGGTACGAGTATATAGGTGCGAGCATGAAGGAGTCCTCAATCTCGCCGCGATCCTAAGAGCCTAGCGAGCACTCAACCTCGCCCCGAGCCTAGGAGCCTAAGCGGCATTCAAAAAAGAAAGCAAGCACCAAAGAAACAGGCGAGCAAAAGCTTTGACTTTTTTCATTTATAAAAATTTGATGTACATTACAAAAGAATCTTCAAGGGGTTTACAAAAGGTCTCCGGGCGAGCAAAAAAGGGTGCCCAGGTGACTAGGCGACATCCTCGCCTTAAATATCTACGTCGGCATCATCAGCATCGTCGCCACCATCGTCGCCACCATCGTCATCAACATCATCGTCATCATCATCGTCATCCTCGTCCTCGGAATCGTCGTCCGCAGCACCACTGGACGGCGGCGAGGATGCTCGCAAGGGGGAGGTGTACTCCTCGGCGAGCAGCGCCGGGATAATGTCCTCCACGGTCAGCTCCATCGCCGCCGGCTTCAGAAGATCGTCCGCCTTCAGCTGGCTCAGGATGACGGTCCCAGTAGCTCGCGCGATCTCTCGGCGAACGCGTGGCATATTGTCGCCATGCATCCGGATCTGCTTGCCGATCCTAGAAGGGCCCGCCACCGCTGGCTGTTGCTCGGCAGGCCGAGTTTCCAGCTCAGCGATGCGAACTTGGGCGGCCTCCAAGGCCAGCCGAGTGTCATCCAGCTCCTTCTCCAGCTGGGACACCTTTGCCGCCATCTCCACCTCAGCGACCTGCAAAAACAAGAAGACACACAAAGTCAGCAAGTTATTCGGCAAAGTGGCGACTATCCTGGAGGCGAGTATCATAGAGAAGCGAGTACCTCATGCTCCTTCGCCTTGAGCCCCATGGCGATCATTTACTTGGTGCTGACCCGGATCACCTCCTCATACTCCAGCAACCTCCTCGCCGTCATGTGCGCTAACTCGGCGGACCGCAGCAGAGATCGCGAGGTTTGGTGCGCCAGGTACTCGGAAGACTCCTCTCGCAGCCTCTCAGCGTCCTCACGACCATAGATGGCATGAAGCACATCAAAGGCCTCGCCCTGATCCTCCCAGTCCTCTGACCAGGGCGGAAGGTTGGAGCTCAGAGACACCACATGGTTGCCCTCCGACCAGGCGACTAGGGGGCGACCATAGGCGTCCTCACCACGAATACCCAAGTTGAAATAAGGGTGGGTATAGGGCTCGCCGGCCTCAGAAGGGTCCGCCTTCTTGCCAAGGTCCCGGTGAGCGACCTCCTTCTTCTTCCTCGAGGGGTCGGATGGCTCGCCCCTCTCCTTCCGCTTCTTCGAAGGCCCAGATCCTTTGCCGACGATCAAGGGCTCATCGCCTCCTGGCGACAAGTCTATGGGCGAGTAGACCCCATCCCCGCGAGCAGAGGTCCCCGCACCTCCCTGTGTGGAAGCCGTCGCCTTCACCACCACGGGAAGAAGCTCACGCGGCATAACCTGGACTGCTGTAACAAGAGGAGTGATAATTCCGGTTAGTCGCCAAAGTTGAAGACGAAGAGCGAGTATTGCGAATACTCGCGCAGTAGAACTCACGCAGTAGATTACCTTCGCCTGCGAAAACCTCAGCGAGTTCATCCACTCGCCTCCTCCAGAGCACCACATCAAGGCGGCGATTCTTAAAGGATTCGAGCAGTTTCTCGCCACCCTCGTTCAAAAAGGAAACCCCGAAGACGCTCTCCGGCGGCTGGAAGGACCTTTCGGGGATCGCTTGGAAGTCGCCAACGATGACGACTAGTCGCTCTCCCCAGCGGTGGTTCTTCTTCGCCGTGCCTACCAGTGTGCAGACATGGCTGCAGAGGAAGACGACGCCCTCGCCAGTCGCCATAAAGTGGAATACTCGCCTAAAGACCGACAGGTCGAAGGCTATTCCCTGGTCGCGCAGGTAGCACAGGTATCCCACAATCATCGCCACCCCATTAGGGTTGATCTGGGCAGGGACTATCCCAAAGTAACGGAGTATCTGGGAGAACTCCGTCCACAGTGGTAGTCGCAAGCCCACCTCGAAATGGCGAGTAGGGAATACCCGCTCATTGGTCAAAAAGGTGTTTAGGTCGCTCGCCCTGGCGAGGAAGCCTAGCGACAAACCCTGGCGGGAGGTACTTCGCCTTGATGACCTCCAAATCCTTCTCAGTCGTGACAGACTTCTTGAAGGTGGTCGCCGCAAAGTTCCTGGCGTGATTGGCACGCCGGATGGTCGCCTCGTCGGTCATCTTGGAGGAAAGGAGGAAAGAGAGGCGAGTATCAAAGAAGACAAGAAGAGAAGAGAAGACAGAAGATACTCGCGCGAGAGTTGGAAAATCGCCAAAGCGTAATTAAGACTCACCCCCCCTATTTATAGTGGTCGGATAACTTGGCTTATCGAGCACGACGGCGCGATCAGGAATAAGGGGGTGGCGAGTATTAAGTTGAAGTCGCCAGCTCAACAACGTGCGTCAGCAGGAAGTCGACCTCCAAGGCGAGAAGACCTGCAAGAAAGAAACATGAACGAAGCTCGCCATGCATAGGCGACACGCAGACAATACTCGCCAAAATGAAAGAAGATAGAAAAAATCAAGACAAAAAATCCATCACAGAAAAAGAAAGCAGAGCAAGTAATGGAGGGCGAGTTTCCAATACTCGCCTAAATAATATTACATCAAACCAAAAATGTTTCAGAGTTACAAGGGTACTCGCTAAGGGCGACATAACATGGAAAGAAGAAAATAAAGAAGGACAACATCTAAGGAGGCGCCTGAAGATTCGCCTGAAAATCCGGAGGCTGAGGATGTCGCCCAACGAAGCCCATGCTGCGAGCACGCTTGAAGTGCTCAAAGGCCAGAGACATCGCGTCCTCACCCTGCCGCAGTTGGTCTTCGATCCTCTCCAGCCGACCGACCGAGCCCATGCTCGTGCGCATCCCCACCAACTCGTCATGATGCAGCTGCTGGCGATGCTCGATCCTCGCAACTCTACGCTCCAGATCGCTGACAGTATGAAGGCGAGATTCTGCACCAGCCAGGCGAGTATCGAACTCCTCCAACCGTGATACTCGCACCTCCAGCTCGGTCAAACGACGATGAGCGTCAGTGCTCGCCAGGCGCTCAACTCGCGATTCAACCTCGGACAGGCGGCGATGAGGCTCGCAGATCGCCAAGCGCTCCAGCTTGGACTCCAGCTCCAAGATCGCGCGAGTAGCCCTCTCCTGGTACTCGCGAGAAGGAAGCCCGACCGCGTCGATCAAAGCTCCTATGAGAGTATGAGCGCGAGCTGCAAAAAAGGTTTGAGTATTAGAACTCAGATGACGAAAACAGCGAAGTAAAGACAATGGCGACTATTGAAGACGGCGACTAAAAACCTGGCCGAGGACTGCGAGAATGACGCCGAGGAGAGACCCTTGCCCGGCGAGGAGATGCGCTGCGATGATGGTCGCCTCGCCGCGAAGAGCCACCAATTGCCGGATCCCGGCTGGGAGGCGCGTTCCCCCGACCGCGATTATCGACTGGTCGTCCTCCTCCCCTTGCAGGAAAAAAGCCCGAGGAGCCCCCAGTCCCGCCACGGCGCGAGGACTCTCCCTGATGAGTTGAAGGTGCAGTAGAGGTCGAAGGGCACTGATCGCCCTGAGGAGTAGCAGAAGGAGGGAACGGAGGAGGTGGCGGAAGCCCACCTGCGGGCAGCTGCGAACTACTCGCCGTTCCCATGGACTGAAGAGGCGGAGGAGGCGGAGGCACGATGCTCGCCAATGGATCATGTTGCCCGCTCATCGACCTCTTCTCCAGCGAGGAGCTGTGGAGAACTCGCCCTGAGCGACCTCCACCCCGAGGCGAGACCATAGGCGACGACCTCAGCGGAGGCACGGCCAGAGGCTCCTCCTGAGCTCCAATGGTGGACGAATCTGCGAAGCATAAAAGAAATATTCAACATCTCGGCCCAAGTCGAGATCAATCAAAGAAGGTGGCGAGTAGGTAACTCCCACCTCGCGCAGGAGCGAGATTCTCCGGTTGATTTTGGGTCGAGGTCCCAGGCATGCTCGCTTCCTCGGCGACATTTGGAGCAGGAGGATCAGCAGCCGGCGAGTCACCCTCATTAGAGAGCCCCAGGTCGTCCAGCAGCTGCTGGTGTTGGTCGCACGGAGGAGCGGCGACCTCACCCTCAACGGCTTTCTTCTTCTCCTGCTTCTTTTTCTTCTGGGCAAGCCTCTTCCTCTTCTTGGAAGAGGGAAGGTCGCCAGATGCGAGATCCGGGCGAGTAGGGAGCGAAGAGCCATCAAATAGGCCTACAAGACCAGCCATAGCCGCCTTAGCCTCGGCAACATAGTCGCGCACCATCTTGAGCGAGTTCAGAAAAGACGTGCCATCAGAGACCCCTGCCCCTCTATTTATAGAGTTCGAACGTCGGCCAGCGAGAGGGCGAATATAAGCCGATAGTCGCCGGCAGGAGAGCTCGTCGAATGAAGGTTGGATGATTCTTTCCGAGCAACTGCGTTACTCGCAAAGAGCGGGGATTGTGTACAACCCTCATTCTCCGAGGGTGGACCCCCCCAAGGCCACGTAGGCAGAAGTCAAAGTCAAAGAGGTCAACACAGAGCCCGGCAGTTCAAGGCGGAAGTAGAGAAGACCTCGGCGAGTATGCAGGCAACACTCGCCAGGTTGGCGAGTGTGGAACAGAAGACCTGGCGATTATTGGCCCGGCGTGCGCGAGTATGCATGCAATACTCGCCAGATGGGCGACTATGGCGTGATACTCGCCGAGTAACCCATAGTCGCCAGGTTGGGGGCTGGACTATAAACCCCCCCTACCCTTTGGTTTTCCTATAAATAGGACCCCAGGGGTACTTGGATTGGCACCTGGACCTGAGCTTTTGGAACTCTGCTCTTGCATTCTGGAACCTGTCACACTTGGCCGCTACTCCCGGTACTAGCCAAGTCGGTGCCTTCCTTGTACCCTGCTCGGCCATTTTTGGTCTTGGAGGGGAAGTCTCTTCGGAGCTTCTGGGTACGTGGTGGGACCTCCCTGCCGCAGCGCCTGGGGTCTTGTTTGTTGCTCTTCTAGCTCCGTAGTAGTCGCCAGCCAGGTCATCTCGTTGGACTGCTGGGCGAGTAACCTCCGGCTGCATCGGTCCGAATCTTGAGGTCAGGATTTTCCTGGCGTCAACATAACGCGTGCGTTAAGGCTAACGTCCAGCGTTAGTGAGGCAGTTGCTGAGATCGTGCATAAACTCGGGATCGTGGCAGATCAAAATTTCGTCGAACGAAAAAAAATTCGTCGAACGGAATTAACTTCAATTCGTCGATCGCAGTTCCGTTCGTCGAACGCTCCAAATCGTCGACCGCAGTTCAGTTCGTCGAACGCAATAAGTCGGGCTCAAGTTCGTCGAACACAACTTTTCTTCAGATTTCGTCGAGCGCAGAAGATTTCGTCGAACGGAACCCCTCGTTCGTCGAACGCAGCTTGTCGAGCTCAAGTTCGTCGAGCGCAGAAGATTTCGTCGAACGGAACCCCTCGTTAGTCGAACGCAGCTTGCTTCAGATTTCGTCGAGCGCATTCAGAGTTCGTCGAACGCAGCTTCCAGTTCGTCGAACGCAGTTTGCATCTCAGCGGTTTCTTCTCAGCGGTTTGCTAACGCTGGGCGTTCACTACTAACGCGAGCGTTAGTTATCTTTCCAGACAGTCATTTCCAATCAGCAAACTATTTATAGGAATGTGTAGCTATAGTTCCTGTACAACCTGCACACTATAAACACACAAAATACTAGATCAAATACAACACGATATTTGTTATTCTCAAACCAAGAGATGCGGAACATAGGCTCCAACAGGATCTTGGTGAACTACATCATTTCCTTGGCCTTCAAGTTAAGAAGAGAAGAGGCGGGCTGCTCGTTTCCCGGAGGGCATATGCTGAGAGGATTGTCGAGAGATTCAGCATGAAGGATGGGAAGAGCCGTTCTGTTCCACTGGAGGCTGGGCTGAAACTTTGGAAGGAGGAATGGAGGATTCTTCCTGATCCGAAGATCTTCCGGGCACTGATGGGGAGTCTTATCTACCTGACTATCATGAGGCCAGACATCGCCTTTGTCATCGATCGAGTTAGTCGGTACATGCAGGAGCCGCGGAAGCCTCATCTGGAGGCAGCTAAAGGGATTCTGAAGTATGTTAAGGGAACCCTTAAGATGTGGTTGTTTTATGAAGAGAAGTCTGACTTCAAGTTGCATGGGTACACGGATGCAGACTACACAGGTGATGCTGATGATCGCAAATCGACATCAGGCTATGTGTTTATGTGTGGAGTTGTTGCCATCTCGTGGAGTAACAAGAAACAGGACTCTATCTCCCTTTCCACCAATGAGGCCGAGTATAAGGCGTCGTCCTTAGCAGCTCAGGAGTGTGTCTGACTGAGGAGGCTGGTGGAAGATGTGGACGAGAATGTCAGCAGACTTACTGTGCTTCGCGGGGACAATGAGAGTGTTTTGAAACTGGTAACCAACCCAGTGTGTCACGCAAGGACAAAGCACATAGAGATCGAGCATCACTTCATCAGAGAGAAGATATTTGGTAGCTTGATTGCAGTGGAGCATGTGCGGAGCGAAGACAACATTGCGGATATATTCACGAAGCCCCTTTATGCGGGGCCGTTCAGGAGGCTTCGCTCGATACTTGGAGTTGTTCCCGGAGCTCACTTCAAGGGGGAGTAGATGTTGAAGTGAGTTAACGCCCAGCGTTATAGCTAACGTCGGCGTTAGCTCGGCTTCTAGAAGGTCTCTCCTTCTCCTATAAATAGGAGGGCAACCCCCCCCCCCCCCCCCCTTCAATGCATGAGATTATTTTGAACGAGATAGTATAGAACTCGGAGAGAGTTCGGAGAGTGACCTAAAGAGGGTCCCGTGAGAGAGAGTACTCGCGAGCTAACGCAGAGCGTTAGGAGTTAACGTCGGGCGTTAAGTGTGCGAGTGCGACTAGAGGTCAGCGAGTGCGACTAGAGGTCAGCGAGTGCGAGTGTGGCTAGTGAGTTGCGAGTGCGAGCAGTGAGCTTGCGAGTGCGAGCAGTGAGCTTGCGAGTGCGAGCAGTGAGCTTGCGAGTGCGAGCAGTGAGCTTGCGAGTAGGCTAACGCTGCGCATTAGGAGTTAACGTCGGGCGTTAGCGAGCAGCGACCAGTTTTTTATTACTTCTATTTGGCTCTTAGTTATTAAAGGCGTAAGGCACACCAAGGCGCAAAAGGGTCTTGGAGTCTAGGCGCAAGGCTCAAGGCGCAGGCGCAGGCTCAAGGCGCAGGCGCGCGCCTAACGAAGGCAAGGAGCAACCATATCCATTTTAAATAATCAACATCAAACATCATTTCATCTTCTCGATCAGATTCTTCATCTATTCTACTAATTAATCATTCATTACTATCATTTATATCTCTTAAAAATAGAATCAATGTGATCACTTGCATCATATCTAAGTCCCAAAGCACAATTATCTTTCATAAACATTAAATCAATAAAAAATTATTGAGTTCTTCTATTATTTCTTTCTTTATTTAAAAAAAATTACAACAAAAACTCACTCATGCATGCATTTTATGTTCCAAAGGCGCAAATAAGTCGCACGAAGGCGCAAACCTCTGAGCCTAATGAGCCTTGAGCCTTAGGCGCGCCTTTAACAACATAGATTTGGCTGTTGTAAATCGAGTTGTATGCAACTTGTATCCAGTCTTGTAATCCTGTAACCTTCTTTTGTAATCAAAGAGTAGTGTTTGTGTTCATCCTTGGTGTTCGTGTTTTGGTGCTCCATCGGTCCAGAAAATTTCACAATAATATCTCCTAAGAGTTGGCATAATTGCTAGAATTGTCACTGTTTCGGCTCGATTCGGTTCCAGTTTCATTAAAATTGAGAACCGAACTATATCATTCACTACCGGTTCGGTCTGGTTCTATGTGGTTCTTGTTAGAATTGAAGTGAGCTAGCGCCAGCGCTAGCGCTAGCGCTCGCGCTAGCTCATACTCGCCACCCCCTTGTTTTGCCTATAAATAGAGGGGTACCCCCCTCTAAGCGCGATCGATTCTGGATCTGGCGAGTATCATCAACTTTGAGCGAGTTAGAGATACCAGAGCGCCACCAGGCGAGCATCGGACTTGGAGTAAGTTCGGCAGGCGAGCATCGGACTTGGAGTAAGTTCGGCCAGCTCCCTTGAGCGAGTAGCGAGTAGTGGAGATACCGCCGGCGCTAGTGCTAGCGCGCGCGGTAGCGACAAGAGGCGAAGAGGCGAGCAGCGAGCTTGCGAGTAGCTGGGAGTGCGAGTACCTACTCGGGAGATAGCGCCCGACGCTAGAGATAGCGCTCGCGCTAGCGAGTATTGGAGGAAGCGACGCGTGGCGAGTACGCGAGAAGCTTGGAGTGCGAGCAGCGAGCTTGCGAGTAGCAGAGCTAACGCCCGACGCTAGCGATACCGCCAGCGGTAGGGAGGAGCGAGCTTCTGTAGCGAGGAGCGAGTATTGGAGCGAGTATCACCTGCGCGGTGTGCTCCGGAGGAGAAGCGGACCTTGTCCGTGACCAAGTTCTTACCTTCGATTGGCTGTTGTGATTCAAGTTGGATGCAACTTGTATTCAGCCGTGTTCAGTTGTAACTAGCTACCAAAATTAGTATTGTGAAAGCTTGTGTTCATCTTTGGTGTCCTTATTCTCCTGTTGGTTGACGTGTTCTTCCGACTTCAAAATATTTCACATGGTATCAGAGGGATAGTGGGAACATGGACGAAGCAACCAAGATGGACGGCGGAGGAGGGTATGCTAGGGGACTTGGCATTGAGCTGCTTACTCAAACCAACTACAAGAAGTGGATGTCTTGTATGGAGAGCTACCTTCTTGGAGAGGATCTCTGGGAGGTTGTTGGTGGTGGGGAGCAAGAGGAAGTTGTAGCTGCCGGAGATAATGGTCCAGCTGTGAGAGCTTGGAGGAAGACCAACGCCAAGGCGGAGTTCACCTTGAAGAGAGCCATATCACCTGACTTGTTCGACCACATCATAGGTTGCAAGTCAGCGTCTGCGATCTGGATAGCCCTCGATGGGTTATTCAACAAGAAGAATGTGGCACGGCTACAATTCCTGGAGAATGAGTTGGCGAAGTCGACTCAAGGCGAGATGGCGATATCCACCTTCTTCCTGAAGGTGAAGAACCTATGTGGGGAGATCTCGGCCTTGGATCCTGAAGAGCCAATCTCAGAGGCGAAGTTGAAGCGACACATACTCCGAGGCTTGAGGAGGGAGTATGTCCCCTTCGTTACTTCCGTGCAAGGATGGGCTACTCAGCCCTCCCTTCTGGAGCTAGAGAACCTGCTATCGTCACAGGAGAGCTTGGCGAAGCAGATGGCGAGAGTATCCATCTCAGGAGGAGATGGCAAGGCCTTGTTCTCAGGAAAGAGGAGATCCTGGAACAAGAGAAAGAAGAACTCCGGAGATGAACCTTCAACGTCCTCTTAGGGAGATGGGAGGAAGTTCCTCCCTGCGCGCGATGAGAAGGGGAGAACCCTTTGTTTTGCCTGTAAGAAGTATGGGCATATGGCAAAGGACTGTCGGTCTAATCTGAAGGCCGGTCATGCTGCTAACAAGGAGGGAGATCACCAGAGAGGTGGAGGAAGAGGTGGAGGTCACCAGGGCGGTGAGAGGGGGGACAATTGTTTCCTGGCAGAGATGACGACAACGTCAGTCGATGTCTTAGCCTCCATCAACCTCGAGAACGACTGGATAGTGGATTCCGGTTGCGGGCATCATCTCACAGGAGATATGTCCAAGTTCGACTCTTTGGAAGCGTATGAAGGGACAGTTGCTATCATCACTGCGGATGATACGGTACATCCTGTGGAGCGAGAAGGGAAGGTGTCCATTGGAAGTAGAGAGAAGCCAGTGACACTTAAGAGTGTGTATCACGTGCCTGGCATGAAGAAGAACCTCTTCTCAGTGGCGAACGTCGTGGATGCTGGATACCACGTGCTGTTTGGACCAAAGGAGGTGAAGTTCTTGAAGAACCTTTCGTCTGTCGATGCTGACGTCACGCTCACCGGGAGAAGGGTGAAGGATTTGTATGTTTTGTCTGTAAATGCCTACGTGGACAAGCTGAAGACAAGCGACAACGCTGTGATCTGGCATGAGAGGCTGGGTCATGTGGGGATGGACAAGCTAAAGATGATGGTGGCAAAGGGCCTAGTGAGTGGCATGCCTCATCTCTCTTCCTACGACGACGGCCATGTGTGCGACGGATGCCAATATGGAAAGTCACATCGACTTCCATTTGACAAGTCGAAGACCAGGTGTAAGGCACCTCTTGAGTGCGTACATGCTGACGTGATGGGGCCGTGCGTCACCCGTACTTATGGAGGCAATAAGTATGCGTTGGTTCTGGTGGATGACTACACCCGCTATACGTGGGTATACTTTCTGAGAGAGAAATCAGAAGTATTCTGCAAGTTCCTCGAGTGGAAGGAGCTTGTGGAGGGGAGGCTGAACTGCAGAGTGAAGAAGCTGAGAAGCGACAATGGAGGGGAGTTTACCTCCAATGAGTTTGCTTCTTTCTGCAGGAGGTTCGGCATTCGGCGGGAGCTCTCCTGCGCTCACACCCCGCAGCAGAATGGGGTGGCAGACAGGAAGATCCGCCATCTGGTGGAGACTACCAGGAGTTGGCTACATGCCAAGAGCATTCCCAAGGCCTTATGGGCGGAGGGAATGGCGTGCGCTACTCATGTGATCAACAGGCTACCTCTGAGTCCTAACAGGATGGTGTCTCCACACCAGCTCATGTTCGGGGAGAAGCCCAATGTGGGTCACATGATGGTGTTCGGTTCTACCTGCTTCGTGCACGTCCCGGACGCTCAGAGAACAAAGTTGGAGCCGAAAGCGAGGAAGTGTATCTTCATCGGCTACGATGAGCGGAAGAAGGGGTGGAAGTGCATGGATCCGCAGACCCACAAGTTTGTCGTCTCGCGCGACGTAGTGTTTGACGAACTGGTCTCATACCAGGGAGTCTCTTCAGTGGAGCTGCCGGAGAGTGGAGAAGCTAGCAGGGAAGAGGAGTGGGTCACTGAGGACCCTACTGTGGAGTTGGAGTTATCTCCAAGTGCTCCATCGCCATCTGGCTCAGGAGGAGCATCTGGCTCAGGGGGAGCTACGAACTCAAGAAGCAGGGAGAGCACCGCTTCAGGAGGAATTCAGAGAGGAGCTCAGAGAGGAGCTCAACCAAAGGAGTCTACCGGAGTGGTAGACAGTGGCCAAGCCTTGAGGAGGTCGAAGAGGACGATCGTCCCGCCTGCTCGCTATAAGGAGGGGAACTTCGTGAGTTTGGTTTCCTGCTTCTTCGCAGGACCACTCGATGAGAGGGAACCTGCCTGCTTTGAGGATGCTGCTGGCATCAAGGAGTGGGACGCGGCCATGATCGAGGAGATGGAGGCCCTAGAGAAGAATGAGACATGGGACCTGGTTCCCATGGTGGAGGGCATCAAACCTGTCACCTGCAAATGGGTGTACAAGGTTAAGAAGAGAGCTGATGGAGAAGTGGAGCGGTACAAGGCAAGGCTTGTCGCTCGGGGCTTCTCGCAAACCTACGGAGAGGACTACGAGGAGACCTTTAGTCCAGTCGCAAAGATGACATTGGTGAGGACGATCATCGCTCTGGCGGCGTGCCGAGGTTGGAAGTTGTGGCAGCTTGATGTGAAGAATGCGTTCCTGTATGGAGAGATTGACAAGGACATATTCATGGTGCAACCGCCTGGATACGTGTCCAAGTCTCAGCCACATCATGTCTGCAAGCTGAAGAAGGCCCTCTACGGGCTGAAACAGGCGCCGAGAGCCTGGTATGGGAAGATTGCGGAGTACTTGCAGTTCTGCGGCTACGATGCCTCAGACTCGGACTCCAGCATGTTCGTGAAGAAGAGTGGAGGTCTTCACGTGCTGGTGCTGCTATACATCGACGACATGATCGTGACAGGGAACAACCCTGAGGAGGTCGCGGCGCTGAGGCAGCAGCTTTCCATACGCTTCGAGATGAAGGATCTTGGTGAACTGCATCATTTCCTTGGCCTCCAAGTAGAGAAGAGAAGAGGCGGACTGGTTGTTTCTCAGAGGGCGTATGCCGAGAGAATCGTCGAACGATTCGACATGAAGGAGGGGAAGAGCAGTTTCGTTCCTCTGGAGGCGGGGCTGAAGCTTCGGAAGGAAGAAGGGGGATTCTTCCTGATCCGAAGATCTTTCGGGCACTGGTGGGGAGTCTTATATACTTGACTATCACAAGGCCGGACATCGCCTTTGCTGTCGGCCGAGTTAGTCGGTATATGCAGGAGCCACAGAAGCCTCATCTGGAGGCAGCCAAAGGGATATTGAAGTACGTGAAGGGCACCCTTGAGATGGGGTTGTCCTATGAAGAGAAGTCTGACTTCAAGCTGCATGGGTACACGGATGCAGACTACGGAGGTGACGCTGATGATCGCAAGTTGACATCAGGTTACGTGTTCTTGTGTGGAGCAGCTGCTATCTCGTGGTGTAGCAAGAAGCATGACTCTATTTCCCTTTCTACCACGGAGGCCGAGTACAAGGCGTCGTCCTTAGCAGCTCAGGAGTGTGTCTGGCTAAGGAGACTAGTGGAGGATGTGGACGAGGAGGCCAGCGGACCTACTGTGCTACGTGGGGACAACGAGAGTGCATTGAAACTGGTAACCAATCCAGTTTGTCATGCACGGACCAAGCACATTGAGATCGAGCATCACTTCATCAGAGAGAAGGTGCTGGGTGGCTTGATCGCTGTGGAGCATGTGCGGAGTGAAGACAACCTTGCGGATATATTCACGAAGCCCCTATCTGCGGGACCGTTCCGGAGGCTTCGCTCGTTGCTTGGAGTTGTTCCCGGAGCTCACTTCAAGGGGGAGTGTTAGAATTGAAGTGAGCTAGCGCCAGCGCTAGCGCTAGCGCCAGCGCTAGCTCATACTCGCCACCCCCCTTGTTTTGCCTATAAATAGAGGGGTACCCCCCTCTAAGCGCGATCGATTCTGGATCTGGCGAGTATCATAAACTTTGAGCGAGTTAGAGATACCAGAGCGCCACCAGGCGAGCATCGGACTTAGAGTAAGTTCGGCAGGCGAGCATCGGACTTGGAGTAAGTTCGGCCAGCTCCCTTGAGCGAGTAGCGAGTAGTGGAGATACCGCCGGCGCTAGTGCTAGCGCGCGCGGTAGCGACAAGAGGCGAAGAGGCGAGCAGCGAGCTTGCGAGTAGCTGGGAGTGCGAGTACCTACTCGGGAGATAGCGCCCGACGCTAGTGATAGCGCTCGCGCTAGCGAGTATTGGAGGAAGCGACGCGTGGCGAGTACACGAGAAGCTTGGAGCGCGAGCAGCGAGCTTGCGAGTAGCAGAGCTAACGCCCGGCGCTAGCGATACCGCCGGCGGTAGCGAGGAGCGAGCTTCTGTAGCGAGGAGCGAGTATTGGAGCGAGTATCACCTGCGCGGTGTGCTCCGGAGGAGAAGCGGACCTTGTCCGTGACCAAGTTCTTACCTTCGATTGGCTGTTGTGATTCAAGTTGGATGCAACTTGTATTCAGCCGTGTTCAGTTGTAACTAGCTACCAAAATTAGTATTGTGAAAGCTTGTGTTCATCTTTGGTGTCCTTATTCTCCTGTTGGTTGACGTGTTCTTCCGACTTCAAAATATTTCACAGTTCTGATTCTGTTCTGGTTCGATTCTTATTCGTAATGAATCAACATTACTAGTGATTGATGAAGATCATAGTTCACGAGTGAGCCGACTCTTATCGGAGCTTATCTAAGTTTATACTCGTAGAAAGATGAGTTATGACCGTCGTATAAATGATCTGAGTCCGTAGTCACGTTCAGATCAACGACAAGACATTTCTATATATTTTTTGTATGTTATTTATGCATATTTCATATATGTTTTATATCAGTTAATTTTAACAATTTTGCTATCCCGTCATGCAAATCGGCTCTTTACCACCTCTTCGGACTCCGAACGTTCGAGTAAGTTCTAATTTGAAGTTTATATTGCTTTTTGTTTCAATTTTTTGGTGAAAAGAAATACAATTTGGGATATAGATTTGTAAGAACTTGCTCAATATTAATCTACTTGAAAATTTCATTCGCTGAATGTTTAATTGAAGCGTTCTTTTCTTAAATTCCATTAGATCTTACTTGTATTTCTAACGTCTAATCTCTAGTGTGAATATTGGGGGATTTTATTATAAATTTAAGAATTTATTTTAATAAAATATGAGATAATCACATTATTATAAAATTCCTTTTATCATTGCGCTTGCATTCATCCATTAGAGTTCCATTAGGTACAGTACAAATAGTAAATTAAACTATCTTTTTTTAAATTTTGTTTATAAATAGTATAGTGGAACTCGCAGTACCGAGTCTGATTGCCTTTGTATGGCCAGAGAGGTAGGGCCTTCTGAGGCTTTGTCGTTCTAGATAGCGTGAAGCACGTTGGTATGAGAAGTATTGAGGGGGTGAGGTACTGTGACTTGTGGGGTCTTTGTTGTTGTCGGCGAGCTACTTACTCGTGGGCGTTGGCGTGGTTGTGATGCCCCTCACCATTCATATGCACTAGTTGGGGTGGATCTTGGGGATAGCCTCGTTCTTCCGCTTCTGCCCCCTTCTGTACTACTGATAGTCAATGATGAACCGATCATCGAATAATCGAGCCAACTTTGTGAAGTTGTTGATCACCCCCTCTCGCAAGAGCAGAACCATGCGATGAACACTTCGTGTTAGGGCATAAATGTTTGGGAAAACAACAACTCTAGTTTTTGGGTATGGAAGAAGATACTGAAAAAATAAAAGAGGAGAAATCTGAGGAAATGGAAACGAAAGAAAGTGAAATAGAGGATCATTAGCATGCATCATTAGCAAGAATTATGAATTACCATACTACGAGGGTCATTACATCCTGTCAAGGTAAATATACTTGTATT
Organism: Dactylorhiza incarnata; assembly: GCA_033032865.1. Lineage (NCBI taxonomy): Eukaryota > Viridiplantae > Streptophyta > Magnoliopsida > Asparagales > Orchidaceae > Dactylorhiza > Dactylorhiza incarnata. Next base: position 3,485,130 of record JAWHQI010000281.1, read on the forward strand.
CTGATTAATTCAGGGAGCACACAACTTTTTGGATGAATTGGGCTCCGAGAAATTGGGTTGGGGACAAAAACCTATTACAGCTTTTAGCATGATCATAGCTGCTGGGCAAACAAATACAAAGTGCAAGTATAATAATAGATTTTAAGAGGCGAATACAAGGAATTAAGTGAGCTTCAGACATGTTGACATTACCCAAGGGATGGTGTGATGTCGTATTAGGAATCCAATAGTTAATTACGTTAGGAGTAGTTAACTAGAATTTCCACAACCTGGAGATGAAATTTTACAGTTCAAGGAAAGAAGATTTCCTTACAGGGCTGCAAAAATGTATCGGAGGCAATGATTAACAGGAAATGAATGAACAAACTACTACAAAAATCTGAACAACTGGCAATGAAAGGCATTGGCATGATACAAGAATCAATAGTAGGAATTAAAGAGAGTAACTCCATACCATCATACAGTTAAAAATATCCAACAAGCACTACCTTGGTGTTTATTATTTGCAGATGATATTGTTTTGGTTGATGAGACGTGCGAGGGTGTAAACGCGAAACTTGAATCTTGGCGAGACACTTTAGAAAAGAAGGATTTTAGGTTGAGCAGGACAAAGACAGAGTATATAGAGCTTAAATTTAGTAGTGCAAGAAGGTCGGATGACTCCGTCATTAAATTGGGTGACAAAGATATTTCCCGCGGTGAGTGCTTTAAATATCTGGGATCGATAATTCAAAAGGGTGGAGGTGTAGATAAATATGTGATACATAGAATTCAAGCAGGTTGGTTGAAGTGGAGAGGCGCGTTTGAGATCTTATGTGATCGTAAAGTACCATTAAAACTTAAAGGCAAGTTTTACCGTACTGCAATTAGGCCAGCAATGCTCTACAGTTCCGAGTGTTGGGCAGTGAATGGTGTACATGAGCAAAAAATGGGAGTTGCGGAGATGAGAATGCTTAGGTGGATGTGTGGTCACACGAGACTGGATAAAATTAGGAATGAATGTATCAGGGATAAGACAGGAGTGGAGCCAATTGTAGAGAATGTTGAAACCGATTTCTCGGTCTCTTGTGAAGCTCGGGCCCTCAACAAGTTGAGGGGCAGCTAGCCCTTACTAGTCCCTCGGAAGGAGCAGACTGGGGACTCGGAAACAGACTAAGACCTTGGTCACAGCGAGGAGGTCCCACCACAAACCCAGAAGATCGTTGAGCGCTTCCCCTCCCGAGCCAAAGCTGAGACTTGGGCACCTTGGAGAGCTAGAGAGCTAAACCAAAGTAACCAAAGGAAGGAAAAGCTCAGAGAACTGAGATTGGAATCCTCCCCCAAGGTGTCATTCAAGGTCTATTTATAGTTTTTTGCTCATGGTCTGTCAATAGTGGAATTCCGCCTTTTGGTTTTACTAAATGCACCCCAATTTGGTCTGCTAACAGCAAAACTCCGCTGTTTGAACGGGCTAACGGCAGACCATTGGGGGTAGAGAGATAATTTCGCCTCCCTAACCTATGGGCAAGTGGCCCGCGAGAGGATTACTCGCGGGAGCTCCCGCGAGTCTCCTCGCAAGTGTGGCTCGCGAACCCCTCTTGGGCGAGGGCCCGCTCGTCCTTCTTCTGATGACATCCGCCGAGGTCGGGTCTCACACTTCCTTCTGCGAGCTCCCCCGTTGAGACAGGGCTGGGAGCTGCTGAGAAGGTGCTTGAGCCCGCTGAGACAATTGCTTGTCTCAGCGGGTCCGCTGGGACGGGACAGAAATAGCTGCTGAGACGGCCGACCCTCCCAGCCCAGCCGCTGAGATGATTTCGCCGGGGCTGAAGCGTGGCATTCGTCGAACTAAGAACGACTTTCGTCGAGCTCGGATTGAAGTTCGTCGAGCCCGGAAACTTGAAAAGAGACTAACTTCTACAAAAGACCACTTGTAAGCGGGCCGCGAGGATCTGGCTCGCCCGCCTTCTTGCGAGCGACCTTTGAGTTTCTGGCTCGCCTGCTTGTTGACCCCTCAAATCTATGCCTGGTCTGCGTGCATTCCTGCGAGCTATGCCTGATCTCGCACGCGTTTGCTGCGAGCTCCCCTCGGCCTTGTGAAAAACTGATGAACTTACTGGACGAGCGAGCTCATAGGGCCAGAAAGTAATTTCGTCGAACTGGAGCATGACGCTCGTCGAACGCCGAACATCCTTCTTCGAACTCAAATTGAAGTTCGTCGATCTCAACGGGAGCTCGTTGAACTGAAGATCAAATCTGTGGAGTTTGGCTAGAACGCCGAACGTTGAACTGAACGGCGAGTTCGCCCGTTGAACTGAACGGCGAGTTCACCGATCGCGAAGGTCTGGCTCGCCCGCCCTCCTATGAGCGGACCGCGATAACCCGGCTTGTCTGCTTCTTTGCGGGCCTACGGCGAGTGCTCGGCTCGCTCGCCTTCCTGCTAGCTACCTTCGAGGTTCCGGCTCGTTTTCCTGTCACTTCCTCCGCCTGTTGAATTCCTGCATCTTTGCCTACCTCCTGGTGAATATCGGGGTTGTACAAAGAAGATGCGAGAAGCTCGTTTAAAATAGTTTGGACATGTGCATAGGAGACCATTAGAGACACTTGTTAGGCGTTGTGAGAGTTTAGTCACTAGACATGTAAAACGGGGGAGGGGTTAGACCAAAAAAGACTTTGAATGAAACTATAAGGAAAGATATGATGTACTTAGGCATTGGTGAGGCTATGATTAAAAGATAGGGCAAAATGGCGACAAAGGATCCATATAGCCGACCCCACTATGTTGGGATAAAGGCTTGAGTATTATTGTTGTTGTTGTATTGATGAATTACATGAGGATGAATATTTTTCGAAACTGGATTTAGGGCAAGGGCATCATCAGGTTCGCATAGCCGAAGAATACATTAGCAAAACAGCTTTTAGATCGCATCATGAGCATTATGAGTTCATGACTATATTGTTTGGTTTAACAAATGCACCATTGATTTTTCAAAGCCTTATGAACAAGATTTCTCAAGATCAATTGCGGAAAATTATATTAGTGTTTTTCAACGATATACTAATATCCAGTCAGAGTTGCACAGAGCATACCGAACATCTGAAGCGTGCTTTTGAAATGTTAAGATAGAATATTTTGTTTGTCAATTAGAACAAGTGTTTGGTTGGAAGAAAGAATATTGAATATCTAGGATATGTCATATCCAAAGCAGGAATAATCGCTGATTCTAACAAAATCAGAGATATAGTGCACTTGTGTCAACCACAAACAATCAAGCAACTGAGAGGATTCTTCGGGTTAACAGCGTATTATCATTGGTTTATCAGAGGATATGGTATAATCACTAGAACACAAACAGAACTTCTTAAGAAAGATAATATCAGATGGAATGATCAATCCACATTAGCTTTTGAACTGAGAGAATTTTCTTATAGAGTCGAGGATGTCAACACCGCAGTAGAAAAAAAATATTTGACAAAGTTAATGGGATATGATTTTACTATCAATTATAAGAAGGGCGTGGAAAATAAGTGCACTGATGCACTGTCAAGGAAGATTGATGAAGGAGAAGGAGAATTAGCAACCAAAACAAGGTAAATTCGGATGCCATTCAGAAGGTTAAGGATTTCTAGAGTCAAGATGAATAGATACACAAGGTCATTAAAATGAAAGAAAACAACAAATATAAAAAACTCAATTGTCAATAGAATCAAGGAGTATTAAAAAGAAAAGAGATATCAGTAAATGGAAAAAAGCACGGCATTAAACAAATACTATTGCAAATGTATCGTGATGGAGCAATTTTAGGGTGGGAAGCATTCGGGAGTAAATGAAACAAATATTCTATTAGAAAAAACTGAATCAAGAAATTTTTGAGTATATTCAAAATTGTGAAACATGTCAACAATATAAAGGGGATAATCATAGGTCTTTTGGGTTGCTACAACCTTTGTCAATACTGGAGAAAGTATGACAAGCCATATCAATGGATTTCATAGATAGATTGATTCAAATGAAAAGTCGCTACTATTTGCCGTTATTGACAAACTTGGTAAATATGACCACTTTATAACCCTGCAACATCCCTATACATTGACTATGATGGCTCAAAATTCCTTGGATCATATTTTCAATTTCATGAAATGTCGGCGTCCATTGTTAGTGATAAGGATGCAGTATTTTTGAGTTCTTTTTGGCAAACATTGTGCATATTGCAAGAGGTGTAGCTATATATGTATGAAGCCTATCAACGGCAATCGGATGGGCCATCCGAAGCAGTGAATTGTTGTTTCAAAAGTCATTTACAATGTATGCCTTTTGATAAAACTCATAAATGGGTACATTGGATACTATCAGCTAAATGGTGGTATACCACTTTTCAGAGTACCATTGGAGGAATACCTTGTGAGGTAGTACATGGACAGAGGCCAGCATTACATATATCTTATATAAAAGACTGCTATATTGGAAAATGTCGATCAAACGTTACAGGCAAGAGAAGAAATGATATCCAAGCTCAAGGTACAACTAGCACAAGGGCATAACATGATGAAAATGATGGCTGATAAGAAGCGCAGGGAAATGGAGTTTGCGGAAGGAATATGGGTTTGTGTTAACTTACACCCATAAAAACAAATGAGTTTAAAGGCTAATCCCTGTCAAAAATTATCTCCTAGGTATTTTGGAGTTTGGACCATTCCAGATCATTGAAAGAGTAGGAACTGTTGCGTATAAACTGATGCTTCCAACCCAAGCCAAAATACACAATGCATTTCATATATCTCAATTGAAGGAATGCAAGAGCTGGGCATCAACACAAATAGAGTTGCCAGCAGCAGTTAATATTGAGGGAAACCTTCTGATTGAGCCCGAGAAAATTTTAAATAGAATAATAGCACATTATCATGCCTTTGCGATTACACATGTGCTGGTAAAATGGGTTAATGGCAGAGAAGAAGATGTTAATGTATTTATATATATGTCTTGTCGTGTCGAGTACGACTCGGATAAGCCTAATAGGGTTCGTGTCACTCTAGGACCCGGTCCTATGCTGGAAGTACTATAAGACTCCATTCCAAACTTGATGTAGGCCTTGTAGAATACTTTGAGCCCACTTCCTAACCCTAACATTCTCAAAGTAACTTTCACGGCTAGGGTTTTGCTCCCGAGTGTTCGTCCGCCGCAAGAGCTTGCTGAACGAAGGAAGTTGTCGCGCGTTCTCTCTCGCGTCTCCTGATTCCGTCCCGTCGCCGATCTGTGCTGAGACCGCTGCAGTTTGCGATCACAGATCAGGCTGGTTCTTCTTTTTCTAGATCCCGTCGCCGGATCTACTGCTAGTTCAGGCTGGTTCTTCCCGATCGTTGCTGTGCCGAGCTTGCAGATCCCGTCTCTGTCGCAGATCTAGTAGGAGAAGGTTTCGTTCTCTATGGATTACGCAGGAGGGCTCGGCTTGTAGTGGTTGCCGTCGCTCGATCGCAAATCGCGGCTGATCGGGGATATAGAGTTATTATCGCTGTTGTGGGAGATCGCCGGTCCTTCATCGTCCTGATCCAGATCTAGCCGGTGGATCTGCCGTTCTCAGATCTCCAGAACTCCAGTGTTCCCGGTCTGCTTCCCCGATTCCTGTGTTTGCTTTCAGATCTACAAGGCGGAAGCATCCAGATCCAGTTACCCTAAAGACTGCTGCTTTCCAGATCCAGCTTCTGATCGTGAAGGAGGATTTGCAGTCGCCTCCTAGGATCTTTGTGACATCCTGTTCCATGGTTTAATTGGTTAGCAGTGAATTATCCTTCCATGGAAGCTCAGATCTAGAGATCTGCAACCGCTTGGAGAAGATCTGTGCCTTGTTGAGTGCTTCCAATTGACAAAGAATTGGATTGAAGGAATTCTTCAACAGTGTTGCTTGCTCTACAAGTGGTGAATCCCATTTGGTGTAGCTCAACAAGTGGAGGAGCACATTTTGTTCTATATTGGATCCGAAGACCGCTACTCATCTCTGCGCAGCTCAGGTGACATTGCTCTGATTTATTTTATTTCTCCGTGAAAAGATGCCGAAGGTTACATCCTACGACATCGTCAAGCTCCAGTCGTTCGATCTCTCCGACTTCCATGCTTGGAGACTGCATGTCCAACTTGGAATGAAGGAGCGAGAGATCTTCTATACTGTTTTGAGTGATTTCGACACAACCGAAGAGGACGTGGACGATTATCAGTGGAGAAAAGACGAAGATTTCTGTAGAGACTACCTCCTTAACTCACTCAACCCTAGACTCGCCTTGACCTACAGTGGTTATAAAACCGCAAAAGAGATTTGAGACCGCTTAAATGCGAACTTCCAGAAGGAAGAGGGATTGTCGAGGACTCTCCTCGGAGAGAGATTCTTTAATATGAAATTTAATCTAAACTCGACAATCACCTCCCAAATAATTGAACTGGAAGCCCTGCGTCAGAAGTTGGAGGACGATAAGTCCGGTATCTCTGATAATCTTTTTGTGTGTTCTATTTTAAGCAAGCTACCTCCTGAGTGGTCGACCTTCAAGACTGAAATGCACAGGCTGAAGAAAAAGATCGCTCTCGATGAACTCAAACGGTTCATCCATATCGAGGATCAAAACATTGCAGGGAAGAGACAGGAACAAGGTGGGCAGTCCTCTCAGACTGTCAATTTTGTGTCTCGGCCCGGCAAGCCTCGTAGGAAGCCACCAGCGCCTAAGATTGAAGCCACTACACAGATTGGGCCTAAAAAGCCCTCTTTCAAAAAGAAGAGGGGCAAGTGCCACAACTGTGGAAAGCGGGGACATTGGGCGGCTGATTGCAAGGCTCCAAAGAAGCTAAAGGAGGAAGCCACACAAAATGTGGCGAACATGCTGGCAGATGCTTCAGATCCCAAGTCCTTCGTGGCTATGATCGGGAGCAGTCACCGCAGTTCGTCTGCTGAGTGGTGGCTGGATAGCGGTGCTACCTGTCCTGTAACGAATGACAGAGGATTACTGACTGAGGTGAAGGCGGTCAAGGAGAGAGTGGAGAACTGCAACGGAGGAGAGACTCAGGTGACCCATGCTGGGACAGCCGAGCTGGTTCTCTCGTCAGGTAAAAGTTTATTTTTAAAGAATGTTAAAGTAGTTCCAACATTAACTAAAAATCTGATTTCAATAAGTCTGCTAGACAAAGCTGGGATGACCTTTACAACTCAAAATGGTAGAATGACCCTTATGGTAAATTCACATTATTTTGGGTGTGCGTATCTGATCAACGGAATGTATAGACTTAGCTTAAACAATGATAGCATTAACCAAGTAAGTTCGAACCTTATAGATCCTAAGTTGTTACATAACAGACTTGGACATGTGAATTATAGGAAGATGCTAGATCTAGCTAAGAGTCAAAACATCCCCTTAGATCTGTCGATTCGATTTGACAAGTGCGAGGTGTGTGCTCAAACCAAAATTACTAGAAAGCCTTTCAGGTCAGTTTCTAGGAGCACAAAACTTCTTGAATTGATACATTCAGACCTCTGTGATTTCCGCAGTCATGCCACCAGAGGGGAAAAGAAGTATCTAATTACTTTCATAGACGACTTTTCTAGATATTGTCATGTGTCTCTGTTGAAATCGAAAGACGAAGCGTTTGAGGCGTTCAAGACCTTTAAGTCTCGTGTTGAAAATTAGTTAAGCCTGAAAATTAAGAGATTTAGAAGTGATCGGGGAGGAGAATATACTGCTACTGGATTCAAGGAATTCTGTGCCTCTGAGGGAATAATTCTTGAAACCACGGCTCCTTACTCACCCCAGTCTAACGGTGTCGCCGAGCGTAAGAATAGGACTTTAACAGAAATGTTGAATTCCATGCTCCTAACAGCTGGCATGCCTAATTCTTTTTGGGGAGAAGCAGTCCGCACTACAAATCACATTCTAAATAGAGTACCTCACTCTCAGCTCACTTCTACACCGTATGAGCTGTGGCACGGTCATCCGTGCAGGTACGATACTGTAAAGACTTGGGGTTGTATTGTCTATGTGCGTATACAAGACCTTAAGAGGCCTAAGGTGGGACCTAAGACGACGACATGCGTCTATCTAGGTAGTGCAGAAGATAGTGCAGCAGACAGATTTCTCGATCTATCCACGAATACCGTGATAGAGTCTAGAGATGCCATATTTTTTGAAGACAAGTTCGTCAAAGATCATGGATTATCTGTCTCCGGGTCCAATGATATGATTACAGAATCTATCATTGAACCTGAAGCTGGCCCTTCTGGCACCGCTCCCCAACCTGTAGAGGTGGAACCTATTCCACTTAGAGCATCTACCAGAGAGTGAGTTCCTAAGGATTTTGGTGAGAATTTCATCACCTATCACTTAGAGGATGATCCATTCTCCTACCAGGAAGCAATGAGGTCTAGAGATTCGTTGATGTGGGCAGAAGCCATTGATGATGAGATGGACTCGCTGTTACATAACAATACCTGGCATCTAGTTGACTTACCGAAAGGCGCTAAAGTCCTAGGATGCAAGTGGGTTTTAAAAAAGAAATTACATAGTGATGGATCTATAGCCAGATATAAAGCGCGGCTTGTAGCTAAAGGTTATAAGCAACAAGGGGGAATTGACTATTTTGACGTCTACTCACTTGTGTGTCGTCTATCGACTATCAGGATTCTTCTTGCATTAGCCTCTATTGAGAACTTTATAGTTCATCAGATGGACGTTAAAACTGCATTCTTAAATGGAGAGCTTAATGAAGAGATTTACATGACTCAACCTGAAGGTTATGTAAACAAAGATCAAAAAGACAAAGTGTGCAAACTCGATAAGTCAATCTATGGTCTTAAACAAGCACCTAAGATGTGGCATATGAAGTTTGATCAGGTGGTAAGGAGCATTGGATTTCAGTCCAGTCTCTCTGACAAATGCCTTTATTACCGCTCCTTGTCAAATCAAACAGTCATCATATGCTTATATGTGGATGATTTGTTGATTTTAGGGTCTAATCTTGCTGCAGTTAGGGATGTTAAATCCACTCTGGCAGAAGTATTTGACATGAAGGATCTCGGTCCTGTTGATACCCTGTTAGGTATGGAGGTTAGAGTTGACAAGGGTCGAGTTACTCTTAGCCAGGCTCACTATGTTGAGCAACTTCTCTCTACCTGGGGGTATGATAAGTGTAGGTCGATTGAGACACCGTTTGACCACAATGTTAAGTTAAGTCCTAATCTAGAGGCCAGCATTGATCAAGTCAAATATTCCAAAATAATTGGTAGTCTCATGTACGCTACAACTTGTACGAGGCCAGACATTGCTTTCTCGGTTAGCGCGCTGAGTCGTTTTACCAGTAGTCCTGGCAAAGAGCATTGGGTTGCCCTAGATAGGCTGTTGAGATACCTTCGAGGTACTGCTAACCATGCTCTGTGCTACACTGGTTACCCACCTACCGTGGAAGGACATTCTGATGCCTCGTGGTGTTCAGAAGTCGGGAACAACAAGTCCACCAGTGGATACATATTCACCTTGGGAGGAGATGCTATCACTTGGAAATCCAAAAGACAGACCTGTATAGCTTTGTCGTCCATGGAGGACGAGTTGTTTTCCTTAGCTTCAGCTGGAGAAGAGGCAGACTAGATCAGAAACTTGATTTTAGACATTCCCCTGTCTAAGTTACAAGTCAACTCGTTGAGCTTGTATTGTGATAATCGAGCAGCAGTTCAAGTCATTAAGAATACCCTCTATAATACTAAGAGGAGACATGTACGACTGAGACATGCGTTGTTGAAATATCTGAAAGAACAAGGAACCATCACTTTGATTGATGTACGTTCAAAGGATAACCTTGCTGATCCACTGACGAAAGGAATGCCCAAAGATCGGTTAATCAAAACAGTGGGGGAAATGGGACTAAAGGCGATTTAGTTCGGTCTTAGTTCAGTATCAGACGATTCAGTTCAGCCTTAGTCCAGACGTTTTTGATTATTCCATATTTCCTTTGTCAATGCAAGTATGTTGTGGTCCGCTGATGCTCTTGGTTGCTGAGCTCAGATCTGGTAAGTTGTTCATTCCAAACTTGATGCTAACAGCTTCATCGGATTCGGCTTTTGCCTTGGAGGAGAGTGTTATTCCAAACTTGATAACACAATCTGACTTGGTTTGTCTCTTCTTCTGAAGATTGGTTTCATTCCAAACTTGATGAGTTCCAATTGACTTTAGAAGAGCAGTAACCGTGACATTCCATATAGGATTACAGATATAGCTGCAATGTCCAGAAGTCTGATAATCGTTTCATTTGGAAACAGATAACAGATTCTGAGGTTAAACTATAATACTCTGTGAACGTGTCCTCCCAGCCAAATTAAATAATAATCAATACTAAGTTTTATGCTAAAACTAGATATCTGCAAATTACAAAGGATAGAATTCATTCTAAAATGAAATTCTCTATTGAATTGCAGGAGTTTCTGGGATAGGAGGAGCACTGGTTGTCTGGGATCCGGAGGAGGATGATCTTTTGGATGATTAGCCTGTTTGAGTGTTATTTTGTTTAGTTCCTGTACTTCTGTTCAGAGCATTGTTTAGCTCTTATTTTATAGCACTGTTTGTTTGGACTTTTACATCTCTGCTTGTTTTGGGACACCAGGTGTTTAGGGCATGTGTCTCGCTTGTACCTGAGACGCTTGTGTTGCAGCTGAGTTGTTTATTTACTTATGCATGCATGCTATCTTTTGTTATAGTCCGATTTTATCTTAAACAGGTGCTGGACACGGTTGTGTATGTCTCACTTCTGGTTGAATATTACACAAACCACCCTCTACCCGAAGTCTGGGTTCACGACGGACATAGGAGGAGATTATTAATGTATTTATATATATGTCCTGTCGTGTCGAGTCCGACTCGGATAAGCCTAATAGGGTTTGTGTCACTCTAGGACCCGGTCCTATGCTGGAAGTACTATAAGACTCCAGTCCAAACTTGATGGAGGCCTTGTAGAATACTTTGAGCCCTCTTCCTAACCCTAACAGAAGATGTGACCCGGGAAACTATTATAAAGGAGAGGTCTCAGGCCGGGTGTACAACCCTCATATTTTCCGAGCAGGTGTGACCCGACACAGGTAAGACCGCCATAGCAAGAGTGGCTACGACGTGACGAGCCAGCCCGTTGAGAGGGGTCTGAGGCTATCTGAGGCAGAAGAGGGGTGACAGACGACCCGGTTCGTTCCCCCGAACACCGCCGAGACTTGGGGGGGAAGTGGACTGAGGTCCACTCACCCGCCCCTAGGGGGCGAGTGGACCTTTGGTCCACTCGCCCACCCCTAGGGGACGGGTGGGCCTTCGTCCACTTGCCCACCCTAGGGGGGCGGGTGGACGGTGGTCCACCCGCCCGCCCCTAGGGGGCGCGTGGACCATTGGTCCACTCACCCGCCCCTAGGGGGCGAGTGGACCATTGGTCCACTCGCCCGCCCCTAGGGGGGGTGGACCTTGGTCCACTCGCCTGAATCTAGGGGGGACTCTCGGTCCATTCAACCCCCCCTGTACCGATCGTTCGGGTTCATTGATCGGGCTGCGGATAGCCGATTTTTGGCTATCCGCAGTCCATTTTTTGGGAAGTCTATAAATAGACCCCCATGGGCACCTTGGAAAGGGTTGGTCTTAACCCCTCTCCTTGTGTGTGTCTTGTGAGTAAGCACTACCCCCTCCCCTTGTCAGTGAAGGTGGACGGTGAGGTGATCCTAGTGCCCTCCAAGGTGCCCAGGCTCAGCATTGGCTTGGGAGGGGAAGTTCCTAGTGAGCTTTCGGGTACGAGGTGGGACCTCCACGCTGCAGCTTAAGGGGTCCATTCGTGGACTTAGGCTCTTTTCGTCAATTAGGTTCTTCAGTTCTTAGCCACCAGTCGGGAGTCTAGCTCGAGTCAAGTAAGGGTTAGTCGCATCCCCCTTTCGAACGCTGAGACCAGTTCTCTGGTTTCAACATTCTGGTGCGGTGAGCGTGGACGCGGCTAGTTCGGAAAGCCTTGGGTAAGCCTCATGGCTGGGAACGACGAGCTGGGGAACTCGCCCCCTGCCAGCGAGTACGTGAAGAAAAGTGATTTCGATGAATTCAGGAAATCAATCCTGGAACTCCTGCGGGTCGCACACCCCCCTCTGGGTGAATGCTCAACCCCACCCGCACCCGCACCCGCACTCGCCTTGCCATCTCCGATGGAAGCGGAGCAAGCACATCAGCCAGGGAAGGAGTTGGTCACGGGGGAGAGCTCGGGTCTCCAAGCAAGGGTGCTCTTCAACAGCCCCCCTGGGACCGGCTGCCCCAGTGGAGAGGTGGAGAGAACACCTCCGACTCGCCCAGGAGGAGGCGGAAATCCTTTCTGCGAATTGATCATCTCGGCCCCCGTCCCCAATGGATTCAGCGAGCCTGACATGTCCTACTACGCAGGAAAGGATGACCCGGTTCAGCATCTCCAGTGGTTCGAGGACATGGCCTCGATCAGACAGATGTCAGACGCCTTCAAGTGCAGACTCTTCGCCGTCACGTTCAGAGGAAAGGCGAGGGACTGGTTCCACCAGCTCCCGGGGGGAACCATCTACAACTTCGAGGACCTGCGTCGGATCTTCCTGCTAAGGTTCTCCACCTCGAAGAAGAGAAGGAAGGGGGCGGAAGCGCTGTTCCTGATTCGGCAAAGGTCAGGAGAGACGCTGGCGAGCTACGTGGACAAGTTCCAGGAAGAAGTCCTCTTGGTCGTTGAAGTGCCTGGACACACCCTGCAATTGGCTTTCACCCTCGGGCTACAACAGGGACTGTTCAGGATGAGCCTGACACGGGATCCCCCCGTGTCCTTCGAGGAGCTGATGGAGCGCGCTGCCCGAGAGATTGAGTGTGAGGCTACAAACCAGGAGTTCGTGGCAAGGATGGCAAAAAGTTCGGAGGAGGAAAAGAAGGAGGACAGGAAGGAGTCTGGAGGAAGGAAAAGAGAGGAAGTAAGGAGTCAGGGGTACCAGGGACCTCCCGCTGGGTCGGAGCAAGGATGGAGGTCTCAACCGCCAGCCGCCCGACCAGCTTGGAGGCCGCCTAGGAGGCCCTCTCAGGGCCAAGATAGAGGCCACGTCCAGGAAGGGGGAAGCTACCAGGGAAGGCAAGGAGGATACAACCAGGCAGGTTGGCAGCATGACGTGAGACCGTTGCAGGCCCGACCCCTGCAGGCCATGGCGATAGGAAAGAAGAAGGGGTGGAAGAAGAGGAACCACGTGGGGAATGGAGCGGGCGAGCTGGCCCTGTTGTATTGTGACTTCCACCAGCAGGAAGGTCATGCAACCGCGGCTTGCCCAGAGTTCCTCGAGATAAGAGAAGGAGGAGGAGGAGCCCCAGTGGGAGGAAAACAGTTGTGCCTAGAGGGCCCAGGCGGAAGTAGAGAAGGGAAGAAAAAAGAGGAGGAGGACCAGTGCGAAGAAAGGACCGACCTCGGGGCCTTGGGTGGGATCGGGGTGATCCACGGAGGAGCGGGCGTCGAGGCCACCCGAAAGGGGAGCCTCCATGCCCTTTACCGTCGGAGCATCGCTTCGACTTCCCGATCCCCACCCCCTGGCGAGAAGATCACCTTCTCGGCCACAGACATGCCGGCCCACGAGGACCCCTTCTGCGACGCGCTCGTCATCAAGGCCGCAATCAAAAACTTCACAGTATCTCGAATCCTAGTCGACAACGGGAGCTCGGTGAACGTGGTGTTTAAGAAGGCTTTCGACAAGATGAAGGTCGATGTGAAGCGGGTGCTGGCGTCGGATGGGCCGCTCTTCGGGTTCTCCGGGGAGAGAAAGGAAGTGGAAGGGGGAGTCGAGCTCCTCGTCACCTTGGGGGGCACGCCCAAGAACTGCCGGTTCGTCATTGTAGAGGCGCCAAGTAGTTACAACGCCATCTTCGGGCGTCCCCTCATCAGCGCGTACCAGTGCGTGCCATCCTCATACCATCAGTGTTTGAAGTACAACACTGGGGGAGTGCAGGTCCGGGTCCGGGGAGACCCCAGGGAGGCGCGCCAGTGCTACGTCGCAGCGGTCAACAACATCGAGTGGATGAAGGAGGCAGAGGAAATGGGGGGGGGGGGGTGATGGAGGAGATGATGGGGGAAAGGGCCAAGAAGGATGTGGCCGAGTAAGCGCGGAGGGGCGCTATGTAATAGTTTTGTACTCTTTTTATCTATGAATGAAATGCTCTCCCTGCTTCAGGTAACACCCATGGTAAGTTCCCCGAGTAGAGACCATGCTCTGGGCTCAGTTATGCCGGCAGATGGGAGACTCATCGGGTCGACTGGTTGATAAGTTCCCCGAGTAGAGACCATGCTCCGGGCTCAGTTATGCCGGCAGATGGGAGACTCATCGGGTCGACTGGTTGATAAGTTCCCCGAGTAGAGACCATGCTCCGGGCTCAGTTATGCCGGCAGATGGAAGACTCATCGGATCGACTGGTTGATAAGTTCCCCGAGTAGAGACCATGCTCCGGGCTCAGTTATGCCGGCAGATGGGAGACTCATCGGGTCGACTGGTTGATAAGTTCCCTGAGTAGAGACCATGCTCCGGGCTCAGTTATGCCGGCAGATGGGAGACTCATCGGGTCGACTGGTTGATAAGTTCCCCGAGTAGAGACCATGCTCCGGGCTCAGTTATGCCGGCAGATGGGAGACTCATCGGGTCGACTGGTTGATAAGTTCCCCGAGTAGAGACCATGCTCCGGGCTCAGTTATGCCGGCAGATGGGAGACTCATCGGGTCGACTCACCACGTATAAAGTGGCTTGGGAAGGGGTCAGGTTTCTTTGCCTCCAGGTGAAGGTAAGCACCTGGGGGGTGAAGAGATAGATGTCAAGTCCTAGCACCTCCAGGAGAACTATGCCCCTGGGACGTGGAATGGCTTGCCAACCCCCCAGATGGCTTGAGAGGGTGTTGAGTTCCTCTGCCTCCAGGTAAGCCAAGCTCCTAGGACGCGAGTTGGATCTCCACTCCCGACGAGCTCGGGAAGGTGTGAAGTTCCTCTGCCTCCAGGATAGCGGAGCCCCTAGGACACAGTTAGGTTCTTCGCCTCCAGCCGGTTGGGTAAGGCGTCGGGTGCCTCCACCTCCAGGTAAGCAGAATCCCTAAGGCAGGTTCAGGTTCTTCCGCTCTCAGCAGGTTCGGTCAAGTAATGGGCTCCCCCATCCCCAGGTAAAGATAAGCACCCGGGACGGGGGGGGGGGGGGGGGGGGGGGGGGGGGGGGATTACGCCTCCTATTGTTTGGACAGGTAGACTTGAGGTATGACAGGGAAGTAAACTCTCCCCATCGCAAAGGGAGGCCGTGAGCTAAGCGAACGTTCCGTTTAAAACCATAAAGAATCACATGAAGGTAGAAAAATTATCATGTTATTACTTATTACATGGTCGGAAAAGGTACAAATTACATGAACGATCGCTCCATACTTGATAGTTTTAAAACACACGGAAAGAAAGAGCGGACTCCGCTCATGCAAAGGTAAGGTTCCTCGCGGCCTCGGCGTTCAAGGGGTGTAACCATCACTGGAAGGAGGCGAGCTGGGACGCACAGGGGAGGGGTAGAGATCAAAGAGGATGTCGCTTGCCGAGACCCCCCTCCAATCGTCCCGGAGAGCGTTTGCCGCATGAAGGGAGTCCATTAAGGACTCGGTCGTCTGCCTCGCAACCTCCCTTCGGAAGCTCTCGGTCCTGGCGGGAGAAGGGGGGACAGACGCCGTCACTCGCGAGGATTCGCCCCTCTCCCCCTTCCGCGACTGCCTCTGAGCCTCGGCAAGCTGAGCCCTCAGATCGTGCACCTCCTTTTCTAACTCCTCGCAGCGCCTTCTGAGTGAGTTGGCAGCATCCGATCCCTGCAGGAAAGGAAGATAAAGGGATCGACATCATTAGAGAAAGAGGGGGTGAACAATGAAAGGAGGGTCACCAAGGCAGACACGAACCAGGCCTCCAGACGACTGGGCCAGGAGCTTCTCAGCGGTAGCCAGGCGCACGGCAAGGTCCTCTGTCACTTCTGTAGCAGTCCGACTCTCCGCATTGACCTGCCTTAGCTTCTTCGAGAGACTAAGACCTCG
This sequence comes from Dactylorhiza incarnata, assembly GCA_033032865.1. Lineage (NCBI taxonomy): Eukaryota > Viridiplantae > Streptophyta > Magnoliopsida > Asparagales > Orchidaceae > Dactylorhiza > Dactylorhiza incarnata. Next base: position 3,501,165 of record JAWHQI010000281.1, read on the forward strand.
GCGGGCGGTCATATGCGATAGTTCGGCTGCGCGGAGTAAGGCTTGAGAGCTCAAGCAGGCGAGGTTGCGAGTGGACATTTTCTTGAGTGAGGCTGCATCCTGTCGACCGTAGAGGCCGAAGGTGAGGTTGTACGCAGCATCTCCGGGAGATTCGTCCTGCCCCCAGGAAGGATGCTGGGAGGTGAACGAGACCATATTCAGCGCTTCATCCCAGTAAAGGATAGGGTCGTCGCGGGAGTCGGTGGCCTTCCCTCCCATCTCGAAGTTAGGATGGTTGGCCAACGCCTCGGGATCACTCCCCCCCCCCTTTCACTCGGCGCCACCCCAGAACCCCCCCTGCATACGGCTTTCGCACGCCGCATCCTCAGCTCTTTAGGCGGGGAGGAAGGCGTAGCCTCGTTCCCCACCGGCTCTTTGTCCCTCCGTTGCCTCGACGTGGGAACCTTTGGGGAGGAAGCACATGCGGTCGCGGCCTCCTTAACAAGCCAACGGGTTGAGGCAGAGCTTCCCCTGGAAAATGGAGGATGTCGCGGAAGGGTTCGCTCACCTGCGCAGGTCAAGGCAAGAGTCAGCACCTGCGTATGAGAGAGTAGGGGGAAGAGGCGGGACATCAGAAGGGAAGGGATACCTGTTCCAGGCTCGACGTAAGTCAACTTGCTGATGTTCCTCCGAAGGTGCTCGACCTCAAAGCCCGCACCCTCAAGATAGCTGTGAAGTTTGGCTGCCGCCCCCTGCAGGCGAGGGGCCCTGCAGGCCTTCTCGGATCTCTGAACAGGGGAGAAGGGGATTTCTCCAAAATCACCTTGGATGAAGACAAACTTGTCATTCCAATGATGGACCTTGTTGGAGGTCTCGCACACCTTCACATGCGTGCCCGTCAAGAAGCACACCCCGTCGGTAGTCGCCCGGAAGACGAAAACTTTACGGAACACACTTAGGTCGAACTCGACCCATTCCTCTCGCAGGTAGCAGGCGTAGGCGGTTAGCATCGAGATCGCATTAGAGTTGACCTGGGCAGGGACTACCCCGAAGTAGGTCAGAAACTCTTGCACCTCAGGCCACAGGGGAAGCCTTAGGCCGGCCTCAAAGTGAGCAAGCGGGAAAGCGAGGCAGTCCACATAAAAGGAGTTGATGGCCTCGCCCGGCGATGGGCGCCGAGCTACCCATCCTGCAAGAAGGTAGGATCTCCTGAAAGACATGTACTCCTCCTTGGACACCTTCCCATCAGGGAATGAATGTTCAGAGAAGTTAACTGCACTCTGCTCTCGGCCGTTCCTAACAACAGGAGGTCGATTGGGAGCCATCTCGCAAGGCAAGGAGAGATTAGTCTCGAAGAGAGGGTAAGTCAAAGGAGAGTAAGTTGAAGGGATTGGTAGTGAGAAGCCATAAAGGGGGGGGGGTATTTATAGGGGAATGGGGCTCAAAAGTGGGAAGTGGACCGCGGCGTCCGCTCGCCCAAGGCACGGGTGAATGGACCTTGAGATCCACTCGCCCGGGGCACGGGCGAGTGGACCACGGGTCCACTCGCCCGAGGCACGGGCGAGTGGACCACGGGTCCACTCGCCCGGGGCACCGACGAGGGGACCATGAGTCCGCTCGCCCGGTTCATCGGAGTGGTCCTCATGGACCCCTCGCCCGGCAGAGGTGAACGGACCCTCCGGTCCGCTCACCTGGAATAAACTCGAGGCCCCCTCGCTCATGATCCCCCCTGACCCTCTTCCGCCTACCACGCCTGGTGAACGTATCAGGTCTCCACCGACCACCCTCTGGGAAGTCATCCCGGCGTCAAGTCGCTTACCCCGACACCGAAACACAATCATCTGCGAGACGCGAATGAAACAAGGCAATAGAGCATAATCAGAAAATCAAAACAGAATGAAAGTGTTCAGCTGAAAGGTGGGTTGAACCACCGTTCATGACTCGTCCTTATTATTACATAGCATATAAACGGTTGGAGGAAAGGGAGAGGCAACTAGCGCGACACCCACTTCCAGGAACTTTGGCCACGGGTGTATGACGTCACCCCATGCATCGATTCCATGCATTCCTTCGCCGAAGCAATATCCTCGTTTAGGGTCCGCACAGTAGTCTCCACCCGACGCATGTGGTCCGCCATCGGAGCTACCACGCCCCCAGGAGCGAGCCGGACCTCCTCCCTTAGCAGGCTGAACTCGTTCTCCAGCCTCTCCGTCCGACGCTCCAACGCGCAAACACGAGCGAGAGGGTCAGGCCCAGCTGACCATCTCCCCTCTCGCAGCTCGCGGATCTGGCGCTCGAGGAGGGCGAGCCGATCCTCAAAAGGCTCCGCAACCACGGCAGGAGAACGGAGTGGCGAGGAGTGTTGATGCCAGGAAAATCCTGACCTCAAGATTCGGACCGATGCAGCCGGAGGCTACTCGCCCAGCAGTCCGACGAGATGACTTGGCTGGCAACGACGAAGAAGCTAGAAGAGCAACAAACAGGACCCCAGGTGCTGCGGCAGGGAGGTCCCACCACGTACCCAGAAGCTCGAGAGAGTCTTCCCCTCCGAAACCAAAGTGGCCGAGCTTGGTACAGGGAAGGCACCGACTTGGCTGAAAGCAAGGGTGACGGGCTCGAGAGTTCGGGAATCGGGGTCCAAAAGCTCAAGTCCAGGTGCCAATCCAAGTACCCCTGGGGTCCTATTTATAGGAAAACCAAAGGGCAGGGGGGGTTTTATAGCCCAGCCCCCAACCTGGCGACTATGGGTTACTCGGCGAGTATCATGCCATAGTCGCCCATCTGGCGAGTATTGGGTGCTGCTCGCACACGCCGGGCCAATAATCGCCAGGTCTTCTGTTCCACACTCGCCAACCTGGCGAGTATTGCCTGCATACTCGCCGAGGTCTTCTCTACTTCTGCCTTGAACTGCCGGGCTCTGTGTTGACCTCTTTGACTTTGACTTCTGCCTACGTGGCCTTGGGGGGGGGGTCCACCCTCGGAGAATGAGGGTTGTACACAATCCCCGCTCTTTGCGAGTAACGCAGTTGCTCGGAAAGAATCATCCAACCTTCATTCGACGAGCTCTCCTGCCGGCGACTATCGGCTTATATTCGCCCTTTCGCTGGCCGATGTTCGAATTCTATAAATAGAGGGGCAGGGGTCTCTGATGGCACGTCTTTTCTGAACTCGCTCAAGATGGTGCGCGACTATGCTGCCGAGGCTAAGGCGGCTATGGCTGGTCTTGTAGGCCTGTTTGATGGCTCTTCGCTCCCTCATCGCCCAGATCTCGCATCTGGCGACCTTCCCTCTTCCAAGAAGAGGAAGAGGCTTGCCTAGAAGAAAAAGAAGCAGGAGAAGAAGAAAGCCGTTGAGGGTGAGGTCGCCGCTCCTCCGTGCGACCAACACCAGCAGCTGCTGGACGACCTGGGGCTCTCTAATGAGGGCGACTCGCCGGCCGCTGATCCTCCTGCTCCAAATGTCGCCGAGGTAGCGAGCATGCCTGGGACCTCGACCCAGAATCAACCGGAGAATCTCGCTCCTGCGCGAGGTGGGAGCTACCTACTCGCCACCTTCTTTGATTGACCTCGACTTGGGCCGAGATGCTGAATATTTCTTTTATGCTTCGCAGATTCGTCCACCATTGGAGCTCAGGAGGAGCCTCTGGCCGTGCCTCCACTGAGGTCGTTGCCTATGGTCTCGCCTCAGGGTGGAGGTCGCTCAGGGCGAGTTCTCCACAGCTCCTCGCTGGAGAAGAGGTCGGTGAGCGGGCAACATGATCTATTGGCGAGCATCGTGCTTCCGCCTCCTCCGCCTCTTCAGTCCATGGGAACGGCGAGTAGTTCGCAGCTGCCCGCAGGTGGGCTTCCGCCACCTCCTCCGTTCCCTCCTTCTGCTACTCCTCAGGGCGATCAGCGCCCTTCGACCTCTACTATACCTTCGACTCATCAGGACGAGTCCTCGCGCCGTGGCGGGACTGGGGGCTCCTCGGGCTTTTTTCCTGCAAGGGGAGGAGGACGACCAGTCGATAATCGCGGTCGGGGGAACGCGCCTCCCAGCCGGGATTCGGCAATTGGTGGCTCTTCGCGGCGAGGCGACCATCATCGCAGCGCATCTCCTCGCCGGGCAAGGGTCTCTCCTCGCCGTCATTCTCGCAGTCCTCGGCCAGGTTTTTAGTCGCTGTCTTCAATAGTCGCCATTGTCTTTACTTCGCTGTTTTCGTCATCTAAGTTCAAACACTCAAACCTTTTTCGCAGCTCGCGCTCATACTCCCATAGGAGCTTTGATCGACGCGGTCGGGCTTCCTTCTCGCGAGTACCAGGAGAGGGCTACTCGCGCGATCCTAGAGCTGGAGTCCAAGCTGGAGCGCTTGGCGATCTGCGAGCCTCATCGCCGCCTGTCCGAGGTTGAATCGCGAGTTGAGCGCCTGGCGAGCACTGACGCTCATCGTCGTTTGACCGAGCTGGAGGTGCGAGTATCACGGCTGGAGGAGTTCGATACTCGCCTGGCTGGTGCAGAATCTCGCCTTCATACTGTCAGCGATCTGGAGCGTAGAGTTGCGAGGATCGAGCATCGCCAGCAGCTGCATCATGACAAGTTAGTGGGGATGCGTGCGAGCATGGGCTCGGTCGGTTGGCTGGCGAGGATCGAAGACCAGCTGCGGAAGGGTGAGGACGCGATGTCTCTGGCCTTTGAGCACTTCAAGCGTGCTCGCAGCATGGGCTTCGTTGGGCGACATCCTCAGCCTCCAGATTTTCAGGCGAATCTTCAGGCGCCTACCTAGATGTTGTCCTTTTTTACTCCTCTTCTTTCTGTGCTAAGTCGCCCTTGGCGAGCATTCCTGTAACTCTGAACTATTTCTCTATTGGTGTAATATTTTTCGTCGAGTATTAGAAAACTCGCCTTTTGTTACTTGCTCTGCTTTCTTCTTCTGTGATGGATTTTTGTCAAAATTTTCTATCTTCTTTAACTTTGGCGAGTATTGTCCGCCCGTCGCCTATGCATGGCGAGCTTCGTTCATGTTTCTTTCTTGCAGGTCTTCTCGCCTTGGAGGTCGACTTCCTGCTGACGCGCGTTGTTGAGCTGGCGACTTCAACTTAATACTCGCCACCCCCTTATTCCTGATCGCGCCGTCGTGCTTGATAAGCCAAGTTATCCGACCACTATAAATAGGGGGGTGGGTGAGTCTTAATTACGCTTTGGCGATTTTCTAACTCTCGCGCGAGTATCTTCTGTCTTCTCTTCTCTTCTTGTCTTCTTTGATACTCGCCTCTCTTTCCTCCTCTCCTCCAAGATGACCGACGAGGCGACCATCCGGCGTGCCAATCACGCCAGGAACTTTGCGGCGACCACCTTCAAGAAGTCTGTCACGACTGAGAAGGATTTGGAGGTCATCAAGGCGAAGTACCTCCCGCCAGGGTTTGTCGCTAGGCTTCCTCGCCAGGGCGAGCGACTAAACACCTTCTTGACCAATGAGCAGGTATTCCCTACTCGCCATTTCGAGGTGGGCTTGCGACTACCACTGTGGACGGAGTTCTCCCAGATACTCCGTTACTTTGGGATAGTCCCTGCCCAGATCAACCCCAATGGGGTGGCGATGATTGTGGGATATATGTGCTACCTGCGCGACCAGGGAATAGCCTTCGACCTGTCGGTCCTTAGGCGAGTATTCCACTTTATGGCGACTGGCGAGGGCGTCGTCTTCCTCTGCAGCCACGTCTGCACACTGGTCGGCACGGCGAAGAAGAACCACCGCTGGGGAGAGCGACTAGTCGTCATCGCTGGCGACTTCCAAGCGATCCCCGAAAGGTCCTTCCAGCCGCCGGAGAGTGTCTTCGGGGTTTCCTTCCTGAACGAGGGTGGCGAGAAACTGCTCGAATCCTTCAAGAATCGCCGCCTTGATGTGGTGTTCTGGAGGAGGCGAGTGAATGAAATCGCTGAGGTTTTCGCAGGCGAAGGTAATCTACTGCGCGAGTATTCACAATACTCGCTCTTCGTCTTCAACTTTGGCGACTAACCGGAATTATCACTCCTCTTGTTGCAGCAGTCCAGGTTATGCCGCGTGAGCTTCTTCCCGTGGTGGTGAAGGCGACGGCTTCCACACAGGGAGGTGCGGGGACCTCTGCTCGCGGGGATGGGGTCTACTCGCCCATAGACTTGTCGCCAGGAGGCGATGAGCCATTGATCGTCGGCGAAGGATCTGGGCCTTCGAAGAAGCGGAAGGAGAAGGGCGAGCCCTCCGAGCCCTCGAGGAAGAAGAAGGAGGTCGCTCACCGGGACCTTGGCAAGAAGGCGGGCCCTTCTGAGGCCGGCGAGCCCTATACCCACCCTAATTTCAACTTGGGTGTTCGTGGTGAGGACGCCTATGGTCGCCGCCTAGTCGCCTGGTCGGAGGGCGACCATGTGGTGTCTCTGAGCTCCAACCTTCCGCCCTGGTCAGAGGACTGGGAGGATCAGGGCGAGGCCTTTGATGTGCTTCATGCCATCTATGGTCGTGAGGACGATGAGAGGCTGCGAGAGGAGCCTTCCGAGTACCTGGCGCACCAGACCTCGCGATCTCTGCTGCGGTCCGCCGAGCTAGCGCACATGACGGCGAGGAGGTTGCTGGAGTATGAGGAGGTGATCTGGGTCAGCACAAAGAAAATGATCGCCATGGGGCTCAAGGCGAAGGAGCATGAGGTACTCGCTTCTCTATGATACTCGCCTCCGGGATAGTCGCCACTTTGCCGAATAACTTGCTGACTTTGTGTGTCTTCTTGTTTTCGCAGGTCGCTGAGGTGGAGATGGCGACAAAGGTGTCCCAGTTGGAGAAGGAGCTGGATGACACTCGGCTGGCCTTGGAGGCCGCCCAAGTTCGCATCGCTGAGCTGGAAACTCGGCCTGCCGAGCAACAACCAGCGGTGGCGGGCCCCTCTAGGGTTGGCAAGCAGATCCGGATGCATGGCGACGATATGCCACGCGTTCGCCGAGAGATCGCGCGAGCTACCGGGACCGTCATCCTGAGCCAGCTGAAGGCGGACGATCTTCTGAAGCCGGCGGCGATGGAGCTGACAGTGGAGGACATCATCCCGGCGCTGCTCGCCGAGGAGTCCACCTCCCCCTTGCGAGCATCCTGTCCGCCGTCCAGTGGTGCTGCGGATGACGATTCCGAGGACGAGGATGACGATGATGATGATGATGATGTTGATGACGATGGTGGCGACGATGGTGGCGACGAGCCAGTTGCAGATATTGATGGCGAGAATGTCGCCTAATCGCCTGGGCACCCCTTTTTTGCTCGCCCGGCGACTTTTTGTAAACACCTTGAAGATTCTTTTGTAATATACGGCAAATATTTATATATGAAAAAGTCAAAGCTTTTGCTCGCCTGTTTCCTTGGTGCTTGCTTTATTTTTTGAATGCCGCTTAGGCTCCTAGGCTCGGGGCGAGGTTGAGTGTTCGCTAGGCTCTTAGGATCGAGGCGAGAGTGAGTGCTTCTTCATACTCGCCACTGTATACTCGCACAGCCATACTCGCACCTGTATACTCGTCTCTGTATGCTCGCACAGCCATACTCGCACCTGTATACTCGTCTCTGTATGCTCGCACAGCCATACTCGCCTTCTTCAATGTTTTCCTTGGTGGAGTCGAGTCGTGGGGGGGGGGGGGGGGGGGGGGTACTTGGAGGATCCCGAGGGACAGATGCTCAACTCAAGGCCTCGCTCTGTACCTGGTGAAGAGCCCATTAAAATTATTTAAGGGAGTTTGTTTATGAGAGAGGGGGTAGGGAACGACAGTCGGGGAGATCCGGAGGGACACCTCATCCCAAAGCCTTCATCCTACTTGGATACCAGATGTCGACGAAGAATGACGTCAAGTAGGGAACGACAGTCGGGGGGGCCCAAGGGGATACACCATCCCGAGGCCTCCATCCTACTTGGATGCCAGAATGTCTCCATTCTTTGGTCGGTCGAATCGGTCTTGCCCTTTCTCAAGTTGGAATGTCGGCTTCCAGACTTTCCCCTGGTAATCTCTCCAGTCGGACGAGAAGTGCGGTCGGTGGGAACCGCGGCCAACATGCGAGGGGGGAGCTGATCTCGGCCGTCATTGTAGAGGCTTGGTCTTAAGGGAACGCACACCCGAGGCACTGTCCCATCATCCGTTCTGAGTTTTTACGAGGGTCAAGTCAGAGGCCAGTTTCCCAACCTGACGCGGAGATCGGCTTCGCTCGTTTTCTTCTTTCTTGAAAACACATAGCCGAAAGAGACAAAAGACTCACCATTTCCCATGTTTCAGGGAGGTGATGGTTTTATTTATGGATAACAAACTTACAGGGGTGGGATGTGTACATACTCCCGTTCAGGAGCCAAACTCTTTCAAGTTGTCGCCGTTCCATGTGTTTTCCAACAGCTCCCCTTCACGATGAAGGGTTCTTCCCGTCTTGGATTAAGCTTCCCGACGGCGGCTGATCTTCCTGCCGCGTCCACCTTTTGCTTACCTAAGAAATCAAAAAAGGGAACTATCCAGGATCATCATCCTGCTTGTCTCGACCTCCAGGTTGTCAAACGTGTTCGTGAGAACGACGTAAAGATGACACAGACAGATCCCCCGTTGCACTCCAGGATTCGGTTGACGGTGAAGTCTTCGACGATCGCATCAATCACACGGGCCTCATGGAAGGGATTCTCATCCCTTAACATGCCCTCCTCCGAGAAGGTGACTTCCTCTAGCGGGGGTGGTGCTTTTAGAGGTCGGAGCGACATTCTGGCGGTAGGCTTGGTGGAAATTCGTTTTGCGGAAAGATCCGAGCTCCGCTTCTCCAGAACTCACTCCTACCTCCCCGGCCTTGATACTTTCTTGACATCCTTGGCTGACCCGATCCCTATTCCTCCTCCGGCTATTCCTCTGATTACATCTGTTCCCCTGACGGATATGGTCGTCTCTCCCTGAGCAAAAATTCACAGCGGGATTTCTGAATCCTTCTGGCAATTGCGTGACATGGATCTCCTCGCATAAGGGGCTCCTCCCTCCTGCCCGGCGACGATCCTCCACCTGGCGACTATCCTGCTCGCGTGGCTCCCGAAAGCGAATCCCTTGCGAGGTCAGCTGGTAGAACTGCGACCTCCTTGGTCGCTCGGTCTCATCCTCTACGTGCTCCTTTCCTGCTCGCCGAGGGGGACTCCCTCCCTCGGACGGAACTGGGCGATGCGACGAGGTCGCCGTGACCTCGGCGCGCGGCTGAAGCGCTGCTTGCAAGATCCCCTCCATGCGCTGCGCGAAGGCTTCGAAAACTACTAGCGTCACGAACTCGCCGCCTGCGGGCGAGTTGCCGACTACCTCCTCATGGTCGCCAACTACGACCACCTCGCCTTCTTGCTGAACTTTCTTCCAACGACTACGGTCCACGCTCACCGCACCAAAGTGTTGATGCCAGGAAAATCCTGACCTCAAGATTCGGACCGATGCAGCCGGAGGCTACTCGCCCAGCAGTCCGACGAGATGACTTGGCTGGCAACGACGAAGAAGCTAGAAGAGCAACAAACAGGACCCCAGGTGCTGCGGCAGGGAGGTCCCACCACGTACCCAGAAGCTCGAGAGAGTCTTCCTCTCCGAAACCAAAGTGGCCGAGCTTGGTACAGGAAGTCACCGACTTGGCTGAAAGCAAGGGTGACGGGCTCGAGAGTTCGGGAATCGGGGTCCAAAAGCTCAAGTCCAGGTGCCAATCCAAGTACCCCTGGGGTCCTATTTATAAGAAAACCAAAGGGCAGGGGGGGTTTTATAGCCCAGCCCCCAACCTGGCGACTATGGGTTACTCGGCGAGTATCATGCCATAGTCGCCCATCTGGCGAGTATTGAGTGCTGCTCGCACACGCCGGGCCAATAATCGCCAGGTCTTCTGTTCCACACTCGCCAACCTGGCGAGTATTGCCTGCATACTCGCCGAGGTCTTCTCTACTTCTGCCTTGAACTGCCGGGCTCTGTGTTGACCTCTTTGACTTTGACTTCTGCCTACGTGGCCTTGGGGGGGGGGGGGGGGGTGGTTCACCCTCGGAGAATGAGGGTTGTATAAGGAGACCTCCCTCCGGCTCGACTGACCCGTAGAAGTCTTGTCCCCACCTATGAGAGTATAGCTTTAAATACCGAGACATTCAATCAAAAAGTAATTATCGCGATGACATTACCTTGTGAATCCTCAACTCCTCGGCTTCGCAGGGAAGGGTTGTCGTGGGCAGTCGAGAAGGAGGCAGGGTCCTGAACAGGGGTGGTATGTCCATCTTGACCACCCACATCCGCCGCTTCCACCGCGCCCTGACCTCCCTCGGGATGATCCGGAATGAGATCTAAGTCGTGAACATAGCCGGTCATCCCGTAGGAGGATGACGACGCCACCAGGGCCGGTCGGAGTTTTTTCTGTGGTGATCGCGCCGCCGGCCGAGTGGGCGATAACGAAGGGCCACCAGCCACAGCCTTGAGCTCCGTCGTGCTGCTCCTATCCTTCCCCGCGAGTGCTTTAAAGCAGGCTCGGACTCGAGGGGGATCCATCCTGAGAAAAGGGAGAAGAGAAGGGAATGCCCTCAGGGGTGATGTTCTCCTCACCTCCCCCTTAGGAGGCTTTTTATAGGTCTCTGGCGGGGCCCTCTTTAGATTCTCCCCGGGGGTCCCACCCACTCGTTAAATAGGTGTGTTGGACTTTCTTTCCGAGCTTAAGGAAAGCTCGAAAAGAGCGGGGATTGTGTACAACCCTCATATTTTCCGAGCAGGTGTGACCTGACACAGGTAAGACCGCCATAGCAAGGGTGGCTACGACGTGACGAGCCAGCCCGTTGAGAGGGGTCCGAGGCTATCTGAGGCAAAAGAGGGGTGACGGACGACCCGGTTCGTTCCCCCGAACGCCGCCGAGACTTTGGGGGGGAAGTGGACTGAGGTCCACTCACCCGCCCCTAGGGGGCGAGTGGACCTTTGGTCCACTCGCCCACCCCTAGGGGACGGGTGGGCCTTCGTCCACTTGCCCACCCTAGGGGGCGAGTGGACCAATAGTCCACTCGCCCACCCCTAGGGGGGCGGGTGGACGGTGGTCCACCCGCCCGCCCCTAGGGGGCGGGTGGACCATTGGTCCACTCGCCCGCCCCTAGGGGCGAGTGGACCATTGGTCCACTCGCCCGCCCCTAGGGGGGGTGGACCTTGGTCCACTCGCCTAAATCTAGGGGGGACTCTCGGTCCATTCAACCCCCCCTGTACCGATCGTTCGGGTTCATTGATCGGGCTGCGGATAACAGATTTTTGGCTATCCGCAGTCCATTTTTTGGGAAGTCTATAAATAGACCCCCATGGGCACCTTGGAAAGGGTTGGTCTTAACCCCTCTCCTTGTGTGTGTCTTGTGAGTAAGCACTACCCCCTCCCCTTGTCAGTGAAGGTGGACGGTGAAGTGATCCTAGTGCCCTCCAAGGTGCCCAGGCTCAGCATTGGCTTGGGAGGGGAAGTTCCTAGTGAGCTTTCGGGTACGAGGTGGGACCTCCACGCTGCAGCTTAAGGGGTCCATTCGTGGACTTAGGCTCTTTTCGTCAATTAGGTTCTTCAGTTCTTAGCCACCAGTCGGGAGTCTAGCTCGAGTCAAGTAAGGGTTAGTCGCATCCCCCTTTCGAACGCTGAGACCAGTTCTCAGGTTTCAACACCGGGCGTCGGCCATGGACCGGTGGAGTAGAGACAGGAATACAGGGGAAGCAGGTAAAAGTGAAACGAAGAAGATAAACTTTATTAATTGTTGGGTTCGGGTTCCCTCCTAGGTGGATAAAACCCGCGGCGACGGACATCGAGAGGTTCGTATAATGGATTGGATGAGCGGCTCGTGATTTCATTTGGTACAAATCGTGTTAAATTGGTGTGCGGATATCCAACCAAGGGGGGGGGGGCAGTTTTTGGTATTCTTTTTTGGTCCAAAAATGGAGAGAGAACCACATTTAAGACAAAATATATGGCAGCCGGATACAGTTTTCCCCTATGTGAAACCGTCGATCAGCTGTTCAAAAGAAAAAAAGAAAGAGGCGCTTATATTGGTTGTTACCATTTGTGACTTTTTGGAGTAATAATGGTGGACAGGAATTGGAAATTAAAAGCCTGTTTTTCTTCCCCCTCTATTGTAAACTGTCGGCCATGGTTAAGATTAAAAGGAGGAAACCGCCTCCCATTATTCCACCCCCCCTTCTCCCCCGTTTTGTTTTTGTTTCCTCTGTTCTGAGATCTGAGGCCGCCGCCGCTGCTTTGTGGCGAGATCCGGCCGTCTACAGTTGAGTTTGAAGGCGGCGTTTGTTGCAAGGGCGGAGACGCCGGAGGACTCTTTATGCGAGGGCTGTGCGGAGGCGGCGGTGGTGCCGTGCTTGTGTAGCGGGGCTGCAGTGCTTGTGTGCGGGGGAGCCGCGTGTGCGGAGGCCAATTTGGGCGGAGCCGGTGAGGTGTTGTTGCGGTGTTTGGAGACGTCGTTTGGGCTCGGGGGAGCAAGGATCGTTGGGGCTTCGACAGTGTTGTCAGACCACGGTTGTGGTGGTGCAGTGGTGCAGTGGGCGCGTCTTGCGCAAAAGGACGACGGCGTGCAACCGTCATATTGTACTCGGGCGAGTACATTGGGCCGCATCTGCGGTAAATGGCGTTCAGCGCAGGGAGGCATCTTAGCCTCAAGTGGACGTTGGTGGCGAGGCATCTGGGCCTCGAACGGGGCAACCTACTGACGGGTTGCGGACTGATCGGAGTGCGCCGACGACGTCGTGTGTCGACGTAGGCGAGACAGCTTGACAATATTGAAAGATCTTCGGAGGACTGCAGACCGTTTAGAGAACCAGTTCGGAGCGAGTCATTCTGACTCGAACTTGGTCGTCTTTGTCGGTATACCTGTACCTTTCTCTTGTCTTTATATTTGTCATAGCTGTAGGATCCATCTGGGGATCGCGGGAAAGCCATTGTACTTTCATATCATTTAGTGGAGGCTTTCCGGGTTGGACTCCGATCGTCCCGTGGTTTTTACCCTGTTTTGGGGTTTTCCACGTATACACCTTTGTGTCTGTGTGATTGTGGTTACTCTTGCGTATTTCGCTAACGCTTTTGCAGGTATCTCAGCACTAGTCCGTAAGTGCACTCAGGTCCGGGAAAGCATTTTTTCTCAACAAGTGGTATCAGAGGGAGGTTGAGTCGAGCCGATTGGATATTTTGGGTTTGTGAATAGGTGCGGTAGGTGACGACCATTGGTCCGCTCCCTATCCTCTCTAGTCACATTCTTTGAAATAGTCGGCTCCAAGATCAGTGGTCAGTGTTGACAGTGGACTGAGTGCAGATGGATTCGACTTTTGAGATGTCCATGAAATTGAACGGGGTCAACTATCATGAATGGCATATGATGATGGAGGACTTGATCAACGTCAAGGGTTGGCACTCGCCTATCTTTGGGGAGATGCCTAAGGATACGGATCCTGCAAAATGGGCGATTGAACACCGCAAGGTGTGTGGTTTTGTTAGGCGATTTGTGGAGCGCAATGTTTACAATCACGTGGCGAGTATCACTGATGCCAAGGTGCTATGGAAGACGTTGGAGTCTTTGTATGCGAAGAGCACGGGGCTGAACAAACTTTTGTTGCTAACGAAGATTAGTGAGTGCAAGTATCAGGAGGGCACTCCTATACTTGATCATGTGAATGAGTTCCAAGGAGTGTTGGATCAGTTGACCGCCATGAAGGTGACTTTTGATGATGAGGTCAATGCTCTATGGTTACTGAAGTCTCTCCCTGCCTCTTGGGAGATGGTTCGAGTTTCACTGATTAACTCGTCTCCTGGAGGTGCTTTGACTATGGAGGTTGCAAAGAGTAGAATTTTGAATGAGGAGGTAAGAAGAAAATCGCAAGGCGGGTCATATGCGACCGCCTCTTCTACCCATTCAGATATTTTCTACTCTGACTCTAGGGGGAGAAATAAGAGCAGAGATGACAAAGGATCCAATAGGAGTAATTCCAGACCGCGAAAAGATATTGAGTGCTTTCATTGTGGCAAGAAGGGTCACATAAAGAGGAAGTGCAATGCTTGGAAGAAACTGCAGATGCAAGAATCAGCAAAGCAAGATGAGGTCACAGCATCGATAGTAACGACATTTGAAGATGACGTAATCTTTGCAAGTGATGAGGTGGAGTCTGACCTCGCTTGTAGAGATGGTTCGTGGCTAGTGGAATCGGGAGCTTCAGCACATGTTTCAAGTGATAGAGCACAGTTTGCTACTTGCACCCCAAGTAAATATGGGGTATTGAAGATGGGCAATGGGGAAGTTTGCAAAGCTGTTGGTGTCGGTGATGTGCACCTGAAGACGAGCACGGGTTCTATATTAGTGCTCAAGGACGTCCGTCATGTTCCTGACATCCGATTCAATTTGTTGTCTGTTAGTCGATTGGATGCAGATGGTAATGCCAATATATTTGGTGATGGACGATGGCGACTGACCAAAGGTTCTTTGGTCATAGGCCGTGGTAGCATGATGTCCGGCCTTTATAGTTTGGAGGCGAGAGCTGCAGGTGCGGGGGAGCACAAGGTCAAAGGTGACAGAGCCACCGGTGTGTGGCGTGGGCAGCGTGGATTCTTCAGTGGGAAGAAATGCTACAGGCAAGTGAGACATCATGTCTCAAAGTCGACGGTGATAGGACAGGAGAGCGGTTCTCATATTGTTGCTGGCCAGCGGCGTCGGGTGACTTTTGATTGTCACGATCCTTCATCGAGTTCGACGATTTGTGAGAGAAAGATGCAGAGTTGCAGAGTTGCAGTGATGGTTCTCTCGGATTGATCGCCAGTTTGGCGAGTTCTTCCTCCTAGTCTGGAAGGGGGAGATTGTTGGGTTCGAATTCCCTCCTAGGTGGATAAAACCCGCGGCGACGGACGTCGAGAGGTTCGTATAATGGATTGGATGAGCGGCACGTGATTTCATTTGGTACAAATCGTGTTAAATTGGTGTGCGGATATCCAACCAAGGGGGGGGGGGGCAGTTTTTGGTATTCTTTTTTGGTCCAAAAATGGAGAGAGAACCACATTTAAGACAAAATATATGGCAGCCGGATACAGTTTTCCCCTATGTGAAACAGTCGGCCAGCTGTTCAAAAGAAAAAAATAAAGAGGCGCTTATATTGGCTGTTACCATTCGTGACTTTTTGGAGTAATAATGGTGGATAGGAATTGGAAATTAAAAGCCTGTTTTTCTTCCCCCTCTATTGTAAACCGTCGGCCATGGTTAAGATTAAAAGGAGGAAACCGCCTCCCATTATTCCACCCCCCCCCCCCCCCCTTCTCCCCCGTTTTGTTTTTGTTTCCTCTGTTCTGAGATCTGAGGCCGCCGCCGCTGCTTTGTGGCGAGATCCGGCCGTCTACAGTTGAGTTTGAAGGCGGCGTTTGTTGCAAGGGCGGAGACGTCGGAGGACTCTTTGTGCGAGGGCTGTTGCGGAGGCGGCAGTGGTGCCGTGTTTGTGTAGCGGGGCTGCAGTGCTAGTGTGCGGGGGAGCCGCATGTGCGGAGGCCAATTTGGGCGGAGCCGGTGAGGTGTTGTTGCGGTGTTTGGAGACGCCGTTTGGGCTCGGGGGAGCAAGGACCGTTGGGGCTTCGACGGTGTTGTCAGACCACGGTTGTGGTGGTGCAGTGGGCGCGTCTTGCGCAAAAGGACGACGGCGTGCAACCGTCATATTGTACTCGGGCGAGTACATTGGGCCGCATCTGCGGCAAGTGGCGTTCAGCGCAGGGAGGCATCTTAGCCTCAAGTGGACGTTGGTGGCGAGGCATCTGGGCCTCGAACGGGGCAACCTACTGACGGGTTGCGGACTGATCGGAGTGCTCCGACGACGTCGTGTGTCGACGTAGGCGAGACAGCTTGACAATATTAAAAGATCTTCGGAGGACTGCAGACCGTTTAGAGAACCAGTTCGGAGCGAGTCATTCTAACTCGAACTTGGTCGTCTTTGTCGGTATACCTGTACATTTCTCTTGTCTTTATATTTGTCATAGTTGTAGGATCCATCTGGGGATCGCGGGAAAGCCATTGTACTTTCGTATCATTTAGTGGAGGCTTTCCGGGTTGGACTCCGATCGTCCCGTGGTTTTTACCCTGTTTGGGGGTTTTCCACGTATACACCTTTGTGTCTGTGTGATTGTGGTTACTCTTGCGTATTTCGCTAACGCTTTTGCAGGTATCTCAACACTAGTCCGTAAGTGCACTCAGGTCCGGGAAAGCGTTTTTTCCCAACATTAATATCATAGTTATTTACATTATTCATAATCCTATGTATTTATACAGGACGGTTCCTAATATGACCGTTAATCGGTCTAATTAAAGACAGCATGCGGCATAAGTCGCCGATCTGGTTTATTCTATTTCTAGGCTATTCCTGTGTAGTGTGGTTCGCTACATTTCCTGCCCGTCCTGACCTTACTGCTCGGGCGGTGTCGGGGCAGCTGCTGGGGTTTAAAAATCTCGAAAACCCTAAATCCGGTATTTGTGTGCGGAGGGTTCGCTTTGATCGGCGTCGGCGTGGCGGCGTTGGTAGCTGTAGGCGGCGGAGAGAGCGCAGGAGGTTGTGTTGAAGTTGCGTCGAACGTCTGGTTGCGTCGTGTGGAGCTCCTGAGCCGTCTTGGTGAGTCTTCATTTTCGTGTCTTCTTCTGTTTGTTGTGCTATGATATGCTGCCCTGGCTGATCTGGGAATGTTGATAGTGTGCGAGTATTACTGTCAAAATATATTGGATTAGTTTGATCATACGAAACATTTTGGGGAATGACAGGATCTGGGTAGGGTAGGGGTTCGTCCCTGTGATTTGTTGGTATAGACAAATTGTTGTTTTCTTCCTGCGTACAGGTGCCTCCCTGCCTCCCATTTTCTGAGTATCCTGTAGTTTTAGCCTTTTAGGAATACTATTAGCCATCAAATTGGGTTTGTGAAAATGGATGACATTCCCATCATTTGAGTTAGAGGACTCCTTGTTCATTTTCGTTTCTGAATTTCCTGCAATTTTATTATTAGCCATCAAATTTTGTTTGATAGAATGGATGACATTCAGATTTCTTGAGTTGGAGGACTCCCTGTTCACTTCCGTTGTTGAATCGTCGTTGATTGTATCCGATTGCTCCCTTCTGGCGGCAGCAAATTAGAGCAATCCTCCCGTAAGCGCTGTATAGACTGTGGGTTGAAAGTATCGACATTTTCCCATGTAGCCTCTTCTAGTAAGAACCCTTCCCAGTGAACCAGAACTTGATCGACTTTGTTATTGTCAATAAAAATGGTTCTAAAATCCAAAATTTCTATTTGTTTTTGTTTTAACTGAGGCTGAGTTATAGGAATAGGTATATGTGTAATCACATTGTTTTGATTATCGAAATAAGGTTTCAATAGTGAGACATGAAATATTGGTGGTAAATCCAAATCTATATGCAACAGTTCCGATACGCTCTGTTATTTTATAAGGCCCATAATATAATAAACTAAATCTTTTGTATTTTTGGTTATGCAGGGTGCGTTGCCGATAGGGGTGGAGACGGAGGAGGACCAACTCTCCCACCTGAAAGTGTTTCTCCTTTCGTGTTTTGTCCGCCAAAGTTTTCATTTTGTTTTGTGATTGTTTCAAATTATATTGTAATCGTAATAGTAATAAAGATCTGTTATTTGGTGGTAGTGTAGCTGGTGAGGGGCATATGCCACCAGTAGGTAAGGGAACAAAACAAGGTGGAGGTCGGCCGAAGACTACCTCATATGGTGTCATTCCGGACGATTGACGAAACGAAGTGTTATAGTGATATTCGGCCCAACTTAATAGTTCGGCCCAATGGCGGGGATGCTGAAATGCAAATATCCATAAATATTGATTTATACACCTATTAACGCGCTCAGTCTGTCCATCCGACTGAGGATGGTGGGCTGAGCTAAACCGTAGCTTAGTTCCATTAGTTTTAAAATAATTCAACCAAAATTGACTTAAAAAATGGAATCCCTGTCCGAAACAATTGATTCGGGCAAGCCGTGTAATTTTCCACAATAATCCCAAAATACTTGTGTGACAAGTGGTGCTGTGTAATGTGAAGGCAAGGGAGCAAAATGTGCTCCTTTGGACAACCGGTCTACCATAACCAAGATAGTCGTAAAAGATTTTGATGAAGGAAGGTGTGTGATGAAATCGATCGAAATATCCGCCCAAATTTGGGTAGGAATAGACAATGGTTGTAATAAGCCAAAAGGGTGAGCATTCCGGCCTTTGGCCTTTTGGCAAAGGTCGCAATGCTGAATATACTGCTGGACGGATTTAAGTAAACCAGGCCACCAAAAATAATATGATAAACGTTTATATGTAGCGGTGTTGCCGGAGTGACCACATATTTTTGTATCATGAGCTTCTCTAAGTAAAATAGAACGAAGATGACAATCTGGAATATAAAGTTTGGATTTGTAAAATAACTTGGTCCTATACGTACCCAATCGGGTACTTTAGATGGATGAGAGGCAAGCAAAGTAAGAATATTTTAGCATATGAATCATGAAGATATAATAGATCTAAATCTTGAAACATTGTAGTGACTGAAAAAGAAATATTGTGAAAATCCATATCTTCGGTAGTTTGTAATGAACAAATAGAACTGTCATGAACATGTGTAGGTTGACGTGATAATGCATCTGCCGCTCGATTATCTCGTCCTGGTTTATATCTAATAATATAATTGAAGCCCAACATTTTAGATAGAAATTTCTGTTGTTCGGGCATGGTTAAGACTTGAGTGGAAAGGTTATGTAAGGTTTTATGGTCGGTGAGAATTGTGAACGATGTTTCGATCAAATATTGCCTCCATTTGCTAATAGCCGTAGTGAGGGCTAGTAATTCTCGGGAATATGTGGATTTGGCCTGCTCACGAGGTGACAACTTTTTGCTAAAATATGAAATTGGATGGTTGTTTTGTGATAAAACCGCTCCTATACCTACTCCGGAAGCATCGCACTCTAGAACTAAAGGAATGTCAAAATTAGGTAACGAAAGTACTCGTGGTGTCGTTAGTATTTTCTTTAGATTTTGGAATGCTTCTGAAGTGGACTATGTCCATTTAAATTTTTCCTTAATTAATAGATCTGTCAAGGGTGCTACGGAGCCTTCTACGCGTAAAGATTTTGGTGAAAAATTTCCTGTTAAAGCATTTACACTGATTTCGGATTCAATAATTGAACTAGACGGTAGATCATCCAAATTTTCTACTGGGTCAAATTGTTCATCGGTGTTTCCTTCGTAAAAATAGATTGTCGGTTTATTTTTACATTTATGGTCACGTGTATATTTCTCCTCACAAGTAAAACATTGGCCCTTATCCCGACGTGTTTGAATTTCAGCAGGAGATAGACGTTTAATATTAGATTTATAAGATCTGGTTGATTTAAATGTGTTGGTATTCTGTGAATGTTTTGAATCCCAATTCTTTTGTGTTTTGTGATCTTCTATATATTGATCTTCATAAAGCCTAATTAAACGAAAGGTATTGTATAACGAAGTAGCAGGTTGTGCAGTCATGGCTCGTTTAATGTACGGTTTAAGACTTGAAATAAAGTTACGGTGTAGAATATCTGGTGATAAACCCTCTATTTGGCAAGATAAAGATTCAAATGATTCTTGATATGAAGCAACAAAACAGGTTTGTAATAGTTTGTTAAACTTACCTAAAGGGTCTTTGGTACGCCCGTGAAAGGTGTATATAAATACGCAAGTGCACGTGTCGTACAAGTAATAAAATGATGAGAAAGTGATCGTTCCCACGAGGAAGTGCTTAACTTAGCGCTCACAAATATTAATTCTGTCTTTTCTCTAAATTCAAGCAAGTAGTAATGATTGGTAGAGAAAACTTAATAATTCAAAAGCAACAATTATAACTCTAATTACGGTTACTTAAAATACTTTTACTTCACTTGGAAAGATAGTCTCACATGTGATTTTCCCTTGCTATGATGACAACCAATAAAAATGATAATTCATGAAGTATTAATGATTCTCTTGCAACGATTCTAAATTAGATAACTTTATCTCTCGATCTCCATTATCCGTTTATCCCAAATCCTCTAGTCGTCTCCAACTTAGATGAAATTAGAATAACATAAAGTACTAGAATCACAGTTGCTAATTCAAGAGGAGATCTCTCTTTCTCTTGGAATTATATTAAGATTTATGATACACTTTCAACGCTCCTCTCTCGAATCTCGCGATGAAGTATAAATACGGAAGTTTGGTTAAAAACTACACGACTCCTCTCTCGAATATCGCCGTACAAAACAAACGTTCATCTAGCCCGACTCATCTCTCGAATTTTTGTCAAGCACTTTAAAGATGATACTTAAACCAAAATCCCAAGAGTAAATCATAAATTTAATAAAGATCACATCAATACATTCACAAATTATAAATGAAAATCAAGTCATCGTCACAACAAAGGTACTTCACACATGCAAGACTTAGGAATTTAGTTCATGAAGGAAGAGAGAAACCACAGATCAAAGTAGATCTTACTTGACATGATTCAGGAAATCAAAACGATGTAGGAACGTTTTTAAATTCAGATCTATCTCCTTAGTGATGGTTCAAGCCCCCCTTGCTCCAAGCCCTAGCCGAATTCTTCAAGAGGAAGAAGACCTCCAAGTTCTCCCTTCTCTTTTCCCTCTCTTTCTCCCCAAGAATAATCCCCCTCTCTCTAGTAATTTCGTGCTCTTAACTTCCATTCCAAATCTGAAGGGATGCCTCCTTTGGAAATACACGTAGGCGCCTCTTTTTAAAATTCAAAATCTGAATTTCGTCGTCACGTTGCAACCTGCTAATTTTTGGCGTTGCAACCTATTTTCTGCATCAACAATAAATGATCCATTGTGTTGAAACCGAGATCTTGTGAACAAGACTTGGTCTCTGTGGAGTTCGGGGTCCCTAAAAGGGGTGGTCTCACACCTACTTCCCTCGAGCCAACTCTCTATACAAGAGCACTTGGACTTGGAAACGGACCAAGAACTTAGTGGGGAGGTCCCGCCACGTACCCGGAAGTCCCCTTGGAACTTCCTCTCCCAAGCCACTACTAAGCTTGGGCACCACTGAAGCCTCTCCTCCCCCCTATGGAGAGATCTATTAGAGAGAGAGAGGGGAGAGAGCTGGCCTTGGAATGAGATCCTTTCAAATTGTGCCCCCTTGGTCCTATTTATAGGTTTTTTGGATCTGGACTGCGAATAGCCAAAACTGGACTGCAAATAGCCAAATCCCGCTGTTCTGAAGCGCTAAACGCAGACCACTGGACTGCGAATAGCCAAAACTGGACTGCGAATAGCCAAAACTGGACGAGAAGGGGCCTACCCTGGGAGAGAGGGGGGACGAGCCGCCCCTCCCCCTCTCCGCCTCCTTGCTGGGCGAGAGGGGGGGGCGAGCTGCCCCTTCCCCTCTCCGCCTCCTTGCTGGGCGAGAGAGGGAGGGGCGAGACCCCCCTCCCCCCTCTCCGCCCGGATACTTGGGAGTGCTCGGCGAATATCTGGGTTGTACATCGGCGACCCTTCACGCTGGGCCTCTCGATGGATATGGGGGTTGTACACAATCCCCGCTCTTTGCGAGGTTGGCACAACCTCGGAAAGAAAAGTCCAAGCCCAAATATGCATCGAGGGGGGCAGGACCTCGCCCCCGAGGCACATTCGACCCACCCAGCTAGTGAGATCCTGGAGTGAGGAGGACATCTCGATGGCGAGCTCTTCCTTCCGAGGATCATTCGACCCACCCAGCTAGTGAGAGCCTGGAGTGAGGAGGACATCTCGGTGTTGAACTTACCCATCCGAGGATCATTCGACCCACCCAGCTAGTGAGAGCCTGGAGTGAGGAGGACATATCGGTGGCAAGCTCTCCCTTCCGAGGATCATTCGACCCACCCAGCTAGTGAGAGCCTGGAGTGAGGAGGACATCTCGGTGTTGAACTTACCCATCCGAGGATCATTCGACCCACCCAGCTAGCGATAGCCTGGAGTGAGGAGGACATCTCAGTGGCAAGCTCTCCCTTCCGAGGATCGTTCGACCCACCCAGCTAATGAGAGCCTGGAGTGAGGAGGACATCTCGGTGTTGAACTTACCCATCCGAGGATCATTCGACCCACCCAGCTAGTGAGAGCCTGGAGTGAGGAGGACATCTCGGTGTTGAACTTACCCATCCGAGGATCATTCGACCCACCCAGCTAGCGATAGCTTGGAGTGAGGAGGACATCTCGGTGGCAAGCTCTCCCTTCCGAGGATCATTCGACCCACCCAGCTAGTGAGAGCCTGGAGTGAGGAGGACATCTCGGCAACAACTTACTCATCCGATGATCATTCGACCCACCCAGCTAGTGAGAGCCTGGAGTGAGGAGGACATCTCGATGTTGAACTTACCCATCCGAGGATCATTCGACCCACCCAGCTAGTGAGAGCCTGGAGTGAGGAGGACATCTCGGTGTTGAACTTACCCATCCGAGGATCATTCGACCCACCCAGCTAGCGATAGCCTGGAGTGAGGAGGACATCTCGGTGGCAAGCTCTCCCTTCCGAGGATCATTCGACCCACCCAGCTAGTGAGAGCCTGGAGTGAGGAGGACATCTCGGTGTTGAACTTACCCATCCGAGGATCATTCGACCCACCCAGCTAGTGAGAGCCTGGAGTGAGGAGGACATCTCGGTGTTGAACTTACCCATCCGAGGATCATTCGACCCACCCAGCTAGCGATAGCTTGGAGTGAGGAGGACATCTCGGTGGCAAGCTCTCCCTTCCGAGGATCATTCGACCCACCCAGCTAGTGAGAGCCTGGAGTGAGGAGGACATCTCGGCAACAACTTACTCATTCGAGGATCATTCGACCCACCCAGCTAGTGAGAGCCTAGAGTGAGGAGGACATCTCGGTGTTGAACTTACCCATCTGAGGATCATTCGACCCACCCAGCTAGCGATAGCTTGGAGTGAGGAGGACATCTCGGTGGCAAGCTCTCCCTTCCGAGGATCATTCGACCCACCCAGCTAGTGAGAGCCTGGAGTGAGGAGGACATCTCGGCAACAACTTACTCATCCGAGGATCATTCGACCCACCCAGCTAGTGAGAGCCAGGAGTGAGGAGGACATCTCGGCAATAACTTACTCATCATATAAGCAAAATAACTTCATCCATCTAATGGGGGGATTTCCCTTGTCAAAAACCTCCTGGCCTAACCAGCGAGGGGTAGAGCTTGTTACAAAGGAAAACAACAAAAAACAAAAAACACAACATACCCCCCCATGACACTCGCCTCTCAGGCTGCTTGCGCGAGATGATCATTCCTCTGTTTCTCCTGCCACTCCCATCTGGCTCATGCTCTCCATGATCTTCTCCATCTCCTCCGCCCCTGCCTACCAAGAGATGTTGTTGACGGCTGTGACGTAGCAGTGCCTAGCCATCCTGGGGTCTCCGCGGATCCTGACTTGGATCCCTCCAGTGTTGAACTTGAGGCACTGGTGGAAGGATGATGGTACGCATCGGAAGGCGCTGATGAGGGGTCTTCCGAAGATGGCATTATAACTGCTAGGAGCGTCAACTATGACGAACCGACAGTTCCTTGAACCTCCCCCCATCGTCACTTGGAGTCCAACTCCACCCTCTACCTCTTTCCTTTCTCCGGAGAATCCAAACAAGGGCCCATCTGAGGCCAGCACCCTCCTTGCCTCCACCTTCAACTCATCAAATGCCTTCTTAAAAATGACGTTGACAGAGCTCCCGTTGTCAACGAGGATCCGAGAGACAGTGTAACCTTCGATGGCTGTCTGAATGACTAACGCATCACAGAATGGATCCTCGTGTTCTGGCATGTCCTTGCTTGAGAAAGTGATTTTCTCCTCTGGAGGTGGGTCCTGTGACGTTGAAGCGACGCTGCGTCGAAATACGGAGTGGAGGCTTGCCTTACGAGTGGCCTCGACCCCTACCCCCCCCCCCCCCCCCCCCCCCCCCCCCGTGGATTACCGCGACCCGTCCTTTGGCTCCTACGTCGGTTCGGTCCTCGCAGATGTCATCATCCACCACTGCTCCAGGTGGATCTTCTTCAATCCGCTCCGGCGGCTGCTGTTGTGCCTGACCTCTCGCCTCTCTCACCTCCAAGAACTCTGGGCAGGTAGTTGTTGCATGCCCCTCTGCTTAGTGGTAGTCGCAGTATGGCACCGCCCTTCCCCCCCTTCTCCTACGGGCTGGGATGTCTCTTGCTTCAACTCCTCCTCCTCTTCGAATCGCCATAGCTTGAGCTGGTGGGGGTAGGAGCTGCCTAGAGGCCTGCCTCCAAGGAGGAGGGTTGGGCCTCCCTTGGCCTCCATAGAAGTTTCCCCCTCCTTGGGCGAGACCCCTCCCTTGCTCCTGACCCCCCTGGGGTCCCTGGTACCCTTGACCCATCTGCTCTTCCCTCCTCCTTCCTACTGCCCGAGGCCACCTTGCTCTCTTGGCTCGGCCTCCACCAACTTCACCAATTTCTATGCCAGCCCCGGGTTCGCCGCCTCGGTGGCTATCTCCTTTGCAGCTTTTTCCATCAGGTCCTCAAAGGACAAGGGAGGCTTCCTAGTTAGGCGCATCTTGAAGAGGCTCTCTCGTAGCCCTACGGTGAAGGCCATCTGGAGGGCATACCCTGGCACCTCCTGGATGTTCAAGATCTCCTCCTGGAATCTGTCCATGTACTGGGCCAATGTCTCCTCGTGCCTCTGCTTGATCAGGAAAATGGGCTCAGCATTCTTCTTCCTCTTCTTGGATGTGGAGAAGCGTAGCTGGAAGCTTCGGCCTAAGTCCTCGAAGCTGTAAATGGAGCCAACCGGGAGCTGGTGGAACCAGTCCCTAGCTTTGTCCCTCAGGGTGGTGGCGAAGAGACGACACTTGAACGCGTCCATCATGGGCCTGATGGAGATGGTATCCTCGAACCACTGTAGGTGCTGGACGGGATCATCCTTCCCGGTATAAAAAGTCATGTTGGGCTCCTTGAAGCCTTCCGGGATGGGAGCCGAGATGATCAGCTCGCTAAAGGGTGACCCCCCACTCGCCGGCTTCGCGAGCTCCACTTGAGTGACTCCTGCTCCGAGCGAGACCCCACTCACCGGGCTAGGAAAAAGCACTCGCCCGGCGAGGTCTCACTCGCCACTCTCAGTCACCGGTTCCTTGCCTGGCCGACCCCCTGGGGCAACCTCTCCTGACCCCCCCTGGGCGAGCACTCCTTGCGACCCAGAAGGCGGTGTCTGGGGGGAGGGAGCCGAGCAGTCACCTCCCCTGGTGATGCCTTGGAGCAGCTCCATGATTCCCTTGATGGCCGTCATGAACTCTCCCCTTCCTACCACCTCACTTGGGATGTGAGACCCCTCATCGTCTCCTCCTCCGAGGTCTCCTGCCATGAGACTTGGCTCAAGAACTTCTGTGCTGACCACTCTCCACGCTCACCGCACCATGTGTTGAAACCGAGATCTTGTGAACAAGACTTGGTCTCTGTGGAGTTCGGGGTCCCTAAAAGGGGTGGTCTCACACCTACTTCCCTCGAGCCAACTCTCTAGACAAGAGCACTTGGACTTGGAAACGAACCAAGAACTTAGTGGGGAGGTCCCGCCACGTACCCGGAAGTCCCCTCGGAACTTCCCCTCCCAAGCCACTACTAAGCTTGGGCACCACTGAAGCCTCTCCTCCCCCCTATGGAGAGATCTGTTAGAGAGAGAGAGGGGAGAGAGCTGGCCTTGGAATGAGATCCTTTCAAATGGTGCCCAATTGGTCCTATTTATAGGTTTTTTGGATCTGGATTGCGAATAGCCAAAACTGGACTGCAAATAGCCAAATCCCGCTGTTCTGAAGCGCTAAACGCAGACCACTGGACTGCGAATAGCCAAAATTGGACTGCGAATAGCCAAAACTGGACGAGAAGGGGCCTACCCTGGGAGAGAGGGGGGATGAGCCGCCCCTCCCCCTCTCGGCCTCCCTGCTGGGCGAAAAGGGGGGGGGGGGGGGGGGGGGGGGGGGGGGGGGGGGCGAGCTTGCCCCTCCCCCTCTCCGCCTCCTTGCTGGGCGAGAGGGGGGCGAGCTGCCCCTCCCCCTCTCCGCCTCCTTGCTGGGCGAGCTGCCCCTCCCCCTCTCCGCCTCCTTGCTGGGCGAGAGGGGGGGGGGGGGGGGGGGGGGGGGGCGAGCTGCCCCTCCCCCTCTCGGCCTCCTTGCTGGGCGAGAGGGTGGGGGCGAGCTGCCCCTCCCCCTCTCCGCCTCCTTGCTGGGCGAGAGGGGGGGCGAGCTGCCCCTCCCCCTCTCGGCCTCCTTGCTGGGCGAGGGGGGGGGGGGGGGGGGGCGCGAGCTTGCCCCTCCCCCTCTCCGCCTCCTTGCTGGGCGAGAGGGGGGGGGGGGCGAGCTTGCCCCTCCCCCTCTCCGCCTCCTTGCTGGGCGAGAGGGGGGGGGGGGGGGGGGGGGGGGGGGGGGCGAGCTGCCCCTCCCCCCTCTCCGCCTCCTTGCTGGGCGAGGGGGGGGGGGGGGGGGGGGGGGGGGGCGAGCTGCCCCTCTCCGCCTCCTTGCTGGGCGAGAGTGGGGGCTAGGGGCGAGCTGCCCCTCCCCCTCTCCGCCTCCTTGCTGGGCGAGAGGGGGGGCGAGGGGCGAGCTGCCCCTCCCCCTCTCCGCCTCCTTGCTGGGCGAGAGGGGGGGGGGGGGGGCGAGCTGCCCCTCCCCCTCTCGGCCTCCTTGCTGGGCGAGAGGGGGGGCGAGGGGCGAGCTGCCCCTCCCCCTCTCCGCCAACTTGCTGGGCGAGGGGGGGGGGGGTGGGGCGAGCTGACCCTCCCCCTCTCCGCCTCCTTGCTGGGCGAGAGGGGGGCGCGGGGCGAGCTGCCCCTCCCCCTCTCCGCCTCCTTGCTGGGCGAGAGGGGGGGGGGGGGGGGGGGGGGGGGCGGCGAGCCGCCCCTCCCCCTCTCGGCCTCCTTGCTGGGCGAGAGGGGGGGGGGGGGGGGGGGGGGGGGGGGCGAGCTGCCCCTCCCCCTCTCCGCCTCCTTGCTGGGCGAGAGGGGGGGCGAGGGGCGAGCTGCCCCTCCCCCTCTCCGCCTCTTTGCTGGGCGAGAGGGGGGGCGATCTGCTCCTCCCCCTCTCCGCCTCCTTGCTGGGCGAGAGGGGGGGGCGAGGGGCGAGCTGCCCCTCCCCCTCTCCGCCTCTTTGCTGGGCGAGAGGGGGGGCGAGCTGCCCCTCCCCCTCTCCGCCTCCTTGCTGGGCGAGAGGGGGGGGCGAGGGGCGAGCTGCCCCTCCCCCTCTCCGCCACCTTGCTGGGCGAGAGGGGGGGCGAGCTGCCCCTTCCCCTCTCCGCCTCCTTGCTGGGCGAGAGAGGGAGGGGCGAGACCCCCCTCCCCCCTCTCCGCCCGGATACTTGGGAGTGCTCGGCGAATATCTGGGTTGTACATCGGCGACCCTTCACGCTGGGCCTCTCGATGGATATGGGGGTTGTACACATTGCTTCTCCAACTTGAATCCTTTGACCAATCTTAGATAGAAAATCATGGAAAATGACCGAAATTATTCCAACATTGATTAATAAGATATTTAAACATATTTTTTATAATTGGCGATTATTTTCCTGTTTTTAATGAAAACTGGAATAAAATAAGTAGTGAAATAACTTCCTTTTGGGAAGTTATCAGTCTTCATAGTCCGTGACTCCGAATCGGTCATGTATGGCGTATTTGAATGTTGTCCAATCCGGACACATGCCGTCGCGAAGCAAACCTTGAAACCATGTTGCCGCCGGTATCTCCAAATGCATAGAGGCCATGCAAAAATAGTCCAAAGGATTGGTCTGGTGATAATGAAAATATAACTCAGCTTTGTATAGCCAATTGGTTGGATCTCCAGACGAGAAATGAGGAAAATCCATTTGAGCCTTTGATGGTTTGGCAAACTCTTGAGTAGGTGGGTGGTTATTGAAACCAGATGTTGTGGGCCGGGGATTAGTATTAGCCTGGGCCGAATATGCGGGAAAATGAAAATTGAGGTTGGGGTAGATTTGTGGTTGTGTTTGTGGGAGTTGATATTGGGAGAAGTAATATTGCGGTGGCTGAGAGGGGAGAAAGGCAGGGTTGGTGGGAGGACATGGATGTGATATGCCAGAGAATACGAAATCTGTGCCGATTGGGATCGCCGGAGCCGAAGAAGAAGGGCGTTCGTCTCCCAGTAATGGCGTTTAGTAAGGCAAGGATGTGGAGGAATGAAAAGAAGTCGCCGGATTTCCAATTTCCGTTGTCTTTGGCAATGTTGGAGGAGGCAGGGCGCTGATACCGGCGGTGAACAACCGGGCGACGCCTTGCATTTCGGTTCTGAACTCTTTGAATTCTTGATAAAGTCTCGATTTGCAGCGGTCGTGTTGTCGTGTTGTTGTTGGAGAGTGACGGAGGCGTTAACCTTTTGGAGTTCCTGGGTTAAAACGATCTTGGTAGGCTTGAATGGTCGCCTGAAGAGCAGTAGTCTGTTCCATGTAATGGAGATGGCGTTGATCAAGATCTTGCCATGTGACTGGGCGGGAGGCGGGCGAGGGTTGCGTGGTGGGAGATGACGACGACGACACCTCCATGATGTAGAAGGAGGACTCAACGAGAGCACCAATTGTTATAAAGGAGAGGTCTCAGGCCGGGCGTCGGCCATGGACCGGCGGAGTAGAGACGAGAATACAGGGGAAGCAGGTAAAAGCAAAACGAAGAAGATAAACATTATTAATATCATAGTTGTTTACATTATTCACCGGAAAAATGGAAGAGAAAGGGAGAAATCGCTGGAGAAAGGAGGGCTCGCGGATCTTCCCTATAGCGGGCGGCTTGCGATCAGGAAGAGCAAAGTGCGAATAGGGGCCGGTTTGCGCTAATAGGGTAAAAACCCTAAAAAGGCTAGTTTTAAGTGTGGATAGCCAATATTGCGGTGCGAATATCATCGGCCTAAAAATTGTCAATCAGTAAAAGATGGTTGATCATGATATTGGGTTTGTTGGTAGGTTGTTTTTGAGTCCGCTGAAAACCGCAGAATTAGCGCATTTCCTAGCCGCAATTCAAGGGTTGTGGTGGGGCGCATATATCCGTGCTCAAGTCCTTGACAGTGCGCTCGCATAGCTCAAGCCCTAAGCAGAGCTTCCCCGAATACTTTCTCCTCCAAGGTCGAGTGAAGCTTTTGCGTCCATTTGCTCATAATTTCAGGAATAGGAAGTGTTTCCGTCAATTCTGTGTTTTCGTTGACATTTTGTTCAGAAATAGAGTCCATGTCCACCCATGTGTTGTATGCGGTGGTAGAATTTTTTGTATTTTTCGTTCATTATCACAAAGAATAAAATTCTTCCAAACAGAACTCCATTCACAAATCATGGTTCACGACCACTCCATTCACAAACCACAGTTCATGTCCACAATGTTCATGACTGTCACCACCACACCAAACAAGCGTGCATTGTCGCTGCCGGGACTTGTGAACAACTATTAATAATTATAACATTTTTGCGGCTAGTCACGTGTCCGCTTCCTGTAAAGAAAATGAGACCAATGGAATTTCGCAGTTGCGCACATTGAAATATATATCTATACTATATTTAAAGCGGAATTTCTCCGTCTGTATTCTATAAAGAAAATGAGACCGATGAAATTTCGTCGTTGCTGGCCCCGTTGGGCATGAACTGTTGCTAATTGTTGCGGGTCGTTCAAAGCTCTCCTAGACCAGTCGAGCTGAACCGCCTTAGCTCGAGAGTGAGCCGAACGCGCAAATAGTCAAAAGAGAGAACCAACAGTAGACATCGAGATTTTTATGTGGAAAACCCGAAAAGGAGAAAAACCACGGGGCCTAGCCCAGTTCTGAATGATCCAATAGCGTTGTGAGTTACAAAGAGTTGTTTTTTTTTAGGGTGACAGACCACCGCTCGTTACAAAGATTTTACTAAGTCCTCTCAACGCTTAGGAGTCGAGCCCGGTGAAGCGTGCTCGTGGTCAACCACATGCGCAGAACTTGACAGAGCAGTCCTGAGCAAAGCGCTGCGGAGCAACCTAAAGCGGAGAGCTACGAAGCTAAAGCGGAGAGCTGTGGAGCAACTGGAGCGGAGCGCTGCGGACCAGCTGGAGCGAAGCGCTGTGGATCAGCTGGAGCGGAGCGCAGCGGAGCAGCCTGGAGCGGAGCGCTGCGGTGCAGCCTAGAGCGGAGCGCTGCGGAGCAGCCTGGAGCGAAGCACTGTGGAGCATCCTGGAGCGGAGCGCTGCGGAGCAACCTGGAGCAGAACACTGTGGAGTAGAACGGATCAAAGATGCTAAGGGGGCCCGCAATGGAGAGTTTGGAGCCCAACCGAGATCCTCCCAAAGTCCTTGAAGGAGAGTTGGAACGTTGATAGAAATCTTCAAGAGGGAGCTTGAAGGTTGATAAAAATCTTCAAAGAGTCCTTGCCGGAAAACTCAAGGGTTCCTTCTTGTCCTAATGCAAAAAAATGTCTCCAAATGGAGGCATGACCCCCTTTTTATAGTTTTTGAGGAGGGTATTCTGGTAACTGCATCATTGCGATTCCTGGACGAGCGAATGAGAATGCTTGATTCAGGCACACAGATCGTCAATTTCGAGGTTATGACGAGTTTGCCCCCGGGGCAGCTTGGGCAGCCTCCCTGGTGGTGGTGACTGGCGATCGCCGCCGACGATGGATGATAGTGGCGCGCTCCGCAGAGCAGGGAGGAGCGGAAGCGCTTCTTGTGGACCATACGAGAGTGGAATCGCTTCCGGTGGAGCAGGAGCGAGCAGGAGAGCGCTTCCCGAGAAGTAGGAGAGAGCGGAAGTGCGAGAGCATTTCCCTCGGAACAGGAGCGAGCAGAAGCGTTCTCTGCAGAGCAGGAGCGGGCGGAAGCGCTCCCCGCGGTTCATGAGTGAGCGGAAGCGCTCCCCGCGGAGCAGGAGCGAGCGGGAGCACTTCCGGCAGAGCAGGAGCGGGCGGGAGAAGAAGCGCTCTCTACGGAGCGAAAGCTCAAGAGTACTTCTCGCGGAGCTGGATCGCTTCCCGCGGAGCCGGAGCGAGCGAGAGCGCGAGAGCGCGAGAGCGATTTTCGCGGAGTAGGAGCGTGTGTAAAGTATGCGGGAGCACGAGAGCGCCTTCCGCTGTGCAAGAGCGGCCATAAGCACTCTTGTGGAGTAGGAGGGAGCGGACGCAGTCTCTGCGGAGCGGGAGCAGGAGCAAGCGAGAGCGCAAGAGCACTTCCCGCAAAGCGGGAGCGCTTCCCGTGTAGCAGGAGCGAGCGGAGCGCGAGAGTACTTTCTGTTTAGCAGGAGCGAGTGGGAGCACGAGAGCGCCTCCCGCAGAGCAGGAGCGTAAAAGCACTTCCCACGGAGCTGGAGCAAGCGGGAGCGCTTTTTGAGGAACAAGCGGGAGCGGTTAGCGCGAAGCTGCTTGCAGGATAAAGACCGGGCGTAAGAGTTGGAGCCGCCTTACGGGTCCGGGCGAGGCTGCGATGAGAAACACTTGGTCTGACTCAACCCGAGCCCTTGTAGGGGAACCCCATCACTAATAAATATGGTTTTTCAGTAGACTTAGGCTCTGTTTGGCGATGCATTTTTGCTCCGACGAGTTTAGACAAAAATGTCACCATCATAGAACGTATGTTAGGCGTAGAGCTGTCACTTAAAATTGAAAATTGTAAACCGAACTTGAACTGAACAGAAACCACACAAAACCGGACTGAACCGTTCGCGCATTATTTTGGTTCCGGTTTGAATTTTAGAACCGTAAACAACAATGTTTCGGGTACGATTACTTCATTTTATTATCCGAACCGGAACCGGAATCAGAACCGCAACATAAATGTCTCGACCGGTTTCAGAATATTTAGACCTGATCCGGGCTAGACCGAAGCAAAACCAAACCGCAATCCATTTATTATTATTCTTTATAATGTATATTATTAATATTATTATAATCTATTTGTTATATTATTTATAATAATATACATTTATTGTCGATACGACTATACCTATAACAGCCGTCTGATTGTTGCGGGATTCAAATACTCATACGCAGGCTGTGTGACATTAGGTCACTTTCTCGCTCCTCTGCGTCGAAGGCTTCCTAGTTCCTTCTCACTCTGCTTGCTCGATCGTTGGAGGTTTTCTTCCCCTCATTCCAACAGTGTTCGTTCTGACCTTTCTGCTAGGGCTTCGGATCTACGTACGGAATTGTCGACTTTCTCGACTGGCTTCTTCTAAATGATCTTCCGGCAGTGTTTGTTCTCTCCCTCGTTGTTAGGGTTTCAAATTTAGGGGTCTACGACGACCGTCTGATGAGCTTATTTCTTCTGAACTTTTTGACTCCATCTTTTTCTCTTCCTTTGATTCCATTTCTTCAATTGTTAGGGCATTTTGTTGCTGCCGCCACCTCTATCATAGATACGACATTCCATTTCGTTTTGCATTCATGCTTGTGATTAAGCTCATTCACAAATAACTTACAAGTAACCCATAACCTCTGTTCTCGACTTAACATTCATTTCATATTCATTTTATTAAATCTGAGGTCATATTCATTTACCATTTACAATACTAGTACAACTTATTATATGTTCTAACTCATTGAGAGGATAGATTGCCAATGGATTTCTATCCATGGTGTTATTTTATGGTGTTATGTCAAAAGGTAAATAAATAATTAAATTTAAAATTGTTTAGAATCTTATATAAAAAAAATTATGTACTTACTTTCTAACTTTGTATACATAGATATATTATTTGATGACTATAATATTAATGAAGGTTGTGATGACAAACTTGATGAATCTATTTTAGAGGTAATTTTCAATCAATTAAAAGTGAATTTAACGTTAGATAAGAATAAGATTTGATGGTTATTTTATTCTAGATATAACTAACATTTATTTAATTTGAATTACTCAATGATGAAAACCCTCTCAACATGCAAAGATGGTATTTGGTGGTTGTTATTTAATTTTGTTGATGAATATTTTCTCTAATTTGTTGATGTCTATGATTGTCATCCTTCAACTACTTCGGTAAGATGACTGTTTTTGTTGAGCACCGGGTGTTATAGTGTTACTTGTTGTCCATCATCTTAATGATCATATTTATGTAATTTACTTTTTTTGATCAGGTTTATTGTAATCATACAATATTACCATTTTTTCTATTTAGTGCGTCAAATTAGATATTATTGCATGCATATTAATATTAGTTCAATTTTAACATATTTAGACTTATCAAATCATAAATTTCCAATTTATTTTCAATTATGTATTTTTAAAAAGATAATAATTTTTGTGAATACGACTAATGACTCAAATTATAGAGTTATAAAATGATTAAAATTATGACATATAAACCGGACTAAACCGTTAGTGGCCGGTTTGGTTTTGGTACTTGTTGAATCAGAACCGGAACCGTTGGCATGACGGTTCCAAAAAATTATGCTAGAACCGGAATCAAAATAGGAACCGGTCAAATCAAATAAGGTTTTGGTTCTAATTTGAAGAACCGTTATCTTAGCGGTTCGGTTCACGGGCTTAGTAGAACCGAAACTGAACCAGAACCGTGACAGCTCTTGTTAGGCTGCGTTAGAGGTGGTACGCATTAGAGGGAATGACGACATCGGGGTTGATGGCGTCGGAGCGGGTGGTGGCGTTGAAGAGGATGGCGGCGTCGTGTCAGAGCTGATGGCAGCGGTGAAGGAGATCCGTACGTCGGCGCTGGGACAAATAGAGAGAAAATGCCTTGTTTATATGTGTGTGTGTGTGTGTGTGTGTGTGTGTGTGTGTGTAGAGAAAAAAAGTCTTGTTGGAAAAAAAGAATTATATGTGCAAACCATGAAATTATAAGTGCAAATCATTGTGTTATGTGTAAACCAAAATAAAATTAAAAAAAAATACAAAAATAATATATCCACCATTATAATCATGTTAGTTAATACAAAAAATGAGTTTTAAGTCAACACTTTCACACAACAAAATTCTTTGTAAAACTTTGTTCCATCATTTTTGCATCCAAAACTCCATGATATCATTAGTAGCAGCATACATAAAAGTAATAATTTTTATTAGCCGACTAAATAATATTGTAAAATCCTGTTGTAGGTTTAATATTACTAGGAAAAATACCTTTACTCAATATTTTTATATTAACCGGCTCATTTTCATTGTGTTTTTCTCATTCCCTTGCATTTTCTTCTCGATATTTCCGCTAAAGTGATATTGTTGGAGGCAATGCAAATCCTCACGCATTTGCAATTGAACAAAATGATTCTCATTGATAAATCTGATGTAGGCTATCTTATGAGAAATCAGCAGCAATGAATGTAGTGGTAGTAATGTGAACGGCTGATATTTAGATAAGTGAACAAAAACAATGTTATAGCAAGAAGCAATCACCATTCCAATATCAAGCATCGACATCCATTTGTCGTACAGAGCAGGAGTAATAGAACAATCAAGTGATATTTGTAAGTTTAATCTTCTTTCCTTACCAAATATGTAATCATACAAACGTGCATTGTTCTGTAGTTCTAGAGATAGGTCAATACGCACATTTAACTAGTCATTATCTATCCCCATAACATTACTAACCACCCTGTATCCACAATGACCAACACTCAATACATCAATCACATTTGTAATATAGTCAGAAACACGTGGCGACATTTTTGTTCGCACACTACATAGCAGTATGCACTCTTTCAATATCCCCTTTCGCATGAGTTGTTTCTTAGTTGGTGTCGTTGGGACTTGTTCACGCAATAATACATGCTCAAAGAGGGAGGGATCACGTTTTATAGATTTCGCATCAACCTTGAATTTATTGTAGCTACCCCTTGGCCGGCCTTTCAATGTTTTTGGTAGCAAAGGCTCCAATGTTTGAGTTGATGAGGGATTCATTAGCTCACATAACTTTGTTTTTAATTTCATGTTTTTGTAAATTACTAGTGCTCTTGTATCTCTTTAAAATACCAGTCATTTCTATATCAATATCACTATCCATCTCATCCTCCACCTTCACGTTCTCATTAGTCTTGTTATCTTGCAATGTCAACTGCTTCTAACGGTTGTGAATCATCCACAATGGAAATGAGTTTGATTGTGACATATATGGAATCAAGTCATGTGCACATGGTAAGCCCAACACATGTCTACATCTGTGTGTGCACTCGCTAACATCTATGCACCCGGATCTAGCTAATAGTTCCTATTTTTTAATCAACTCTAAAGTTGTGAAAAAAATGCGCTCAATCAGCTCAAAGTATAAAGGATGACCAAATTCTTTATTCCATTGAATTGAGCTCTGTCCAAATGCTCTTTTAATCTCTGTGTTTGGAAGAGAAAGAAAGTGGTCATTTAAGGAGGATTAATGGCATTCAAGGCAATTGATCCCTCATTCATTCCCCCCCACACCCTCCATTCATCTCCTCTGGCTGTTTCAAGAAGTTTAAGGGGTTTTCCAGCCCACATGGGGGCTGAAATGGGAAGTTTTCACCATGGTCGAAATCTGTTTAATGGTCATTTATGACAATCAGAAGTTACACCCTCCCTCTCCCCCAATTGAACCTTATAACTCCTTCAGAGGACTGGAAGGATGAGTTTTCCCCAACCCTCCTTAGAAATCGAACACTAGGAGCAGGAATCGGCATGGCACCAAAAGCTCTAGGTCGGCCATGGCCAGCAAGAAATCGACAAGGAATCAACCCTCCATACAGGTCTGGTTCTTCATCCCTCTCTCTGTGGATAGATCTCATCATGTTGCTTGCAAGGATTGGGGCCAATTGGTCCCAAATCGGGTAGGCCAAAAGCTACAGTTTCGGAGCTTTAATTCCCGCCTCCAAATCCTTGTTCCGGCCACCTCCGGCCGGCCAACCGCCGCTAATCGCCGGCCACCACCTCGACGAAGGTGGTGGTGGCATTGGCCGGCCGGGGCGGCGCATAGTTGGCCGGGAAAACAAGAAGGAAGGCAGCCCAGGTCGGGGCAATCTCAGCCGTCGGCTGGAGGAAGAAAACAACCAGCAGTCGTCGGGTTGCTTCAAGATCTGTGCAAGATCTTTTTATTAATTGTTTTAATGTTTACGTTTAGATTCATTTCATTCGTCGAACGCAATTACGAGTTCGTCGAACGAAATTGTTTCATCGAACGGATCTTGAGTTCGTCTTTGAGTAAACATCGTTACAATAGATTCATCAAGGCTATTCCCTGCCAGTTACTATAACCTGAGGGATTGAATGTTGGTCTAGAACAGATTTGAAACAATCTAGTGCCCATGGATAACTCTTGTGTTTCATTGGAAATGAATGTGATTGCTGCATAAAACGATTGCTTTGTTGAAGTAACCCCAACAATGCTCAACAACGAAAATCGATACTGATTTGTCTTGTGCGTGCAATCCATGATAAAGATCGTACGAAACATTTTACAAAGTTGTATAGATACGGGGTGAGCGAAAAATAAACTCTCCAAATTGCCCCTTTCTTTTGATATCATGTTATAGCAAATATACCCACTTTCAGTGATACATTTATATAAGAATTGAATGTGTGTTGCCCCTTGTAGTTCTTCCCTCTGCATTTTTGTTCTTTCATTGTATACTATTCTCAAGACAGTGTAGTTTGACGGACCTCTTTGCTTTAACGCCGTTAATGTTAGAAGGGGAGTGCGGCGGTTCAACCAACCTCGCAAGGTATCCAGGCAGCGCAGATGGGTGATGAGGGCTGCTAGGAGAGCTTCTTATCGAGGTCGGGAGTTCGAGGCTCTCCGTCAACAACCCGCCATCATGAGAACAGTGATGGAGATGGGTTGGGCCGTGTTGGGCTGCAGCCCTAGCTGGGGGCTTAAGGAAGGCGGCCTGGATACCTTGCGAGGTTGGTTGAACTGCCGCACTCCCCTTCTAACAAAAAACTGTTTTTTGTTAGAAGGGGAGTGCGGCGGTTCAACCAACCTCGCAAGGTATCCAGGCTGCCTTCCTTAAACCCCCAGCTAGGGCTGCAGCCCAACACGGCCCAACCCCTCTCCATCACTGTTCTCATGATGGCGGGTTGTTGACGGAGAGCCTCGAACTCCCGACCTCGATAAGGAGAGCTTCTTATCGAGTAGGAGAGCTTCTTATCGAGGTCGGGAGTTCGAGGCTCTCCGTCAACAACCCGCCATCATGAGAATAGTGATGGAGAAGGGTTGGGCCGTGTTGGGCTGCAGCCCTAGCTGGGGGTTTAAGCAAGGCAGCCTGGATACCTTGCGAGGTTGGTTGAACCGCCGCACTCCCCTTCTAACAGTTAAAAATTTCGTGGTTTGACTCCAGCTTGGTACATTTCATGCACAACATTTTGCTCATTCGAATCCAATCTACAAGCATACGCATGAGCTTCTAAATAGATCATTTCATGATTATGAACCTCACGCATGACATCCAAAATCCACTCATCTATGTGTGCATTTTTTTGTCTTTAAGAGAGAACAAGCACCACACTTCTTCGAGGTGGACTTTCTCATATTCTTTCTAACTCAATCTTTGTTTTGGTGATTATCACGATAAAATCCTGCTCTATCTCTTCCAAGAAATAACGTAGGTTTGAGCCGACTGTGAGTTGATCAGCACTTTGTATTGTAATTACAAATCTCAACCCAATTGAAATATTTCTAACCCCTTCAACCAAGTCCTCTTTGCATGTAAATAAATTTGATGTGATGAAGTGACTTCTAAAATCAATTTTAGTTGATTTTGTTGACTCCTTATAATAAAGTAATTTGATTTCTACATACAAAAAAATACCACCAAATGCATGAAAAATTGGAAGAACATGTGCATAAAAAAATCCACCCAATTCATAGAGAAGGTAAGGAGGAAGAGGCTGATACCTTTGTCTGGAGGTTGTTCTATTGAGTCTTCAAGATCTTCGGGTTGACGAGTCTTATGCTCCATTGAACCCAAATGAGGACGAAGTGTTGGAGAAACCCTAGATAAGAAACCATAAACATCACTACAATAGGTCCCAAAACAGCAAATGGCCGACGGAAAAGAGCATGAAGGCTGGTTCACTTCGGGACGAACAAATGGCGGAAAAGGGTTAGTGAACAAAATACCTGCAGGGTTGGTTCACTTCGGGACGATCGAATGGTGGTCGCCTTTGGGTCGCCGTCGAGCGGGGCTAGTCGGCTGCGGGTCGACGTCGAAGGAGTGGGGGTGGGGGACCGGGAGGCGGAGTAGGGTTTATCGGGAAAACGGAAGAGCCGACAACGAAAATAGAAAAATGCGAAAGCGGAAGGAGGCTTATGGGATATTAGGTCTTGGGTTGCACCTAGTGAGTTTGGAGATAAAATGTGTTTTAAAATTACTATAATTTTTAATAATTTGATTGATTTGCACATAATCACATTTGGCCAAATAAAGTACGCATATAACACAAAAGTGGCTATTAGCGTGTCTATCAATTTCGACATAAAAAAAATTATGTTAAAACAAATTTTATGTTGTAACATTAATTGCAAATTCAAATCTCTTTATGTCTACCGGCCTTTTTTGCCGAGTGCAATTCATTATTTTATTTAATTTTAAGCAATTCAGCACTTGATATTAAAAATAAATGACAAAAATGGAGGTGTCAATATTTTGTAATTGTTGACTAAATTTTTTTTAATGGTGTTAAATGCACACCTAAACTGATTACAAGCACACCGGTGATGCACATCAATATATTTAAAATGCGGGCCTTTTTGTTAAATGCACACAATTACAAAAAAAAAAATCACAACTTCATCATCGGCTTCTACCATCACGGCCAGGGGCGGAGCTACAGTAGGACCTGCGGGGGCCCGTGCCCCCACGCATTTTCGCGACCTGCAACAGCGATTCCGCGATTTGGAGCGATTTGGCGTCGGCACCTAGGGCAAGAGCGATTCCGCGCCTCTGCTGCTCGATTTGGCGACCTCGACGGCTCGACCTGGTGCGATTCCGCTCGATTTGGCGACTTTGCGCGGCGATTCCGCGACTCTGCTGCTCGATTTCGCGACCTCGACGGCTCGACGTGGTGCGATTCCGCTCGATTTCGCGACTCTTCATGATTCGTGGTCAGGGTTATGATGGTGCGAGCAATATGAGTGGACGTTTTAATGGACTTAAAAGTTTGATATTTGCAGAGAATAAATCTGCTTATTATGTTCACTGTTTTGCTCATCAGCTTCAACTAGCACTGATTAAAGTTGCAAAAGGACATAAGAAGATGAATACTTTTTTTTATTTTCTGCACATCTTAACTAATGTAGTTAGTTCTTCATACTTTAAGAGTCTTGTGCCCCCGCGCTCCAATATTCCTGGCTCCGCCACTGACCACGGCACCCTTATGCTTCTCTGGCGATGCTTTGCCCATGTTTGTCGGTATCATATCCAGCCGGTCAACTCTCCAGTTTGCACATATCCAGAAGTTCAATTTTCATCGGCTTTTCGGTCAACACCACATACCAGTCTAAAAATGTGAGTCTGCATTTCTCCCCATTTTTGTATTAGAGACTTGGACAATATGAAAAAGTTTCTCAAAATATTCTTATTGGTCACAGAAAACATATCAAGCGAGAAACTCTCCAATATTTTTGCATCATATTAGATTTTTGTTACTCAATTTCTTTTCCTTCTGGTAAGCAAAAAACTTGGAGTAATCCCGCCTCCCATCCGCACCATGAATCTGGTCAACAGAAAACTTGGAACGAAAGCTCGGTCTGGAACGAAAGCTCGGCCTAGAACTGAGGAGAGGTTCGTCGGACTAGAACAAAGGAGGGGTTCGTCGGTCTAGAACGGAGGAGGGGTTCGTTGGCCTGGAATCTTGTGGGTGGAGTGGTCGTCGGCTCGATTGGAGGAAGAGGACGAGCTTCGGGCGACCTAGGGCAAGAAATAAGGAATCGTGCGTGAAGGCGGATTGGTATCGGGCGGAAATATGTGAGTGTGCCTTTAACTAGTACTGAATAAAGAGAAAAGTAGGGGGGTTTCTAAAAATTGGCATGCATGAAGTCATTTTTGGCGTGTCTTTAACACTATCTTTTATTTAGCAATACTTACATGTGTAACTCTTCATTTGAGACAATGATGTAAAGTTTTATTAAGTATTCAAAGCATTCATAAACGCGTGCCTAATATTTTTATTGCTAACTTGTTCCTCTTAACAACTCTCTGCTCTCAATTGCAACTTTCTCAATGTGGAGGACATGAAAAAAAGATACTTCTTTGTTTTGAAAATATTCTCTTTATACAATGCTTTGATTTTTCTCCGATGTCTCTTTTTTTTCATTCTATACATCACATGATTCTCTGTCTTCACTGTTGGACTCTTAAATGTCTGTGATCAGGGATGATCTTACTTACGATGGTTTAGAACAACAGAGGTGGTCGGAGATCATCAAAAATCCCACCACACACCCGAGAGGTCTGTAAGAACATTCACCCTTCTGATAAGTGTGGGTGTAGAAAGAAACGCTCATGTACAATATCAATAAAGATCTTTCTATTGGGAAAAGACAACGATTTTAGAGAAAAAAAATGAGATTTGACAATGTTTACAAAGATTTGCTTCCATAAAATGACAAAATTAAATGTGTTTTATCTCAAAATTAAATGTAAAGAGTGGAAATGGTAAAGTAAAGACAAGATAAGAGCCCCTGGGAGAAGCCAAAGTAGTGACCGAGACTAATAAGGGTCAGTGATACACGATGTGAGCGAGATGACTGATGTTGGATCTCATGAAAAGGGTAGTGAGATGTTTAGTCAATCAAGTGTTACTTAGCGAGATAGGTTCCCAGATGATCAACTAAGACGAACACCTTGCCACAAATATGCTATGAATATCTATGTGCTATTTCCGATAAGCCTGCAATCTCGGGTGCGACCCGAGGATGTCTTCCCGACTAACGACATGTGACTTGGGCAAGAAGTGATGCAGGGGATTGGGGGGATGTGAGGAGGGGCGCAACATGTGTACAATCGAGTGAAGGCAGCAGTTTAATTGACAGGTCAAATGAAGCGTGGGTAAGACTGGTTAATGTTGATAATGTGTAATCATGTCATTTCGTATAGATGATTTTAGGTTAAGTACAGACATAGATAATCATGCTGGTGATTTGTATGTTATGGTGTTAATTATGGATAGAATCATGACCCTCAATGACCATCACTTGCGGTCATCCTCATACCTTAGGATTATGGCATTTGATGATTCTTTGAAGAAGTAATATCACAAGCCTTTTTTTACTTATTGGGGGGAAAAACCTGAACCTTCCATCCATACAACTGAAGGTGAGGTTTTTGCTCACTTCTGCTGCTAGTCATCGGATGATCGTAATGGATTGTATTATATTGGAAACTCAGACATATAGTACATCGATGATTGAGAAATCATGTTGACCTATGTAAGCATTGTTTTGACTTGGAGATCTTAGTTGTCCCTAGGAGATTGGTAGAGAGCATGTAATACAAATTTGATGCAACAAGGTTATCGAAATTCTAAAATAGGTAGGCAAGATTGTTCATAAGGGCACTAAATATTATTAGTCTTTAAACGTGATACTAACTCTTGAAAGTGACCATAGTGTTGAGGCTCCGCTCAAGATAGTCCACAATACCTCATCAACATGTGGAATGGGTATTTATAGTATCTCCAGCGTAGAGCAAATCCCTAGTGACACGGAACCCATCGGGTCGTTCCGAGTCGGTCCTGACACGCGCGGACATATTATTAAATTAACCTAACAATCTCCTCCTATGTCCGCGGTATACCGACGTTGGAAAAAGGGTTGGTGTGTGTAGTGTTCAACCAGTTCGACTCATTACACAACCGTGTCCGTAAGTACCTGTTATAATATATTGGACTGAAAGAAGACAGTAGTATGTATGCACGCATAAGTATAGAACATGGACTAAGCAGCATCACATCAGAATCCAAGTACAATCAAAGAGATAGGTACCAGAAAACCTAATGTCTCATGACTAACATGGAGTAGGAAATAGTCCAAACAAAACAGGTAGAGAGAGCTAAACAATGCTCTAAGTCAGAGAAAGAAAACCAAACAGATACTCTAGAAACCATCATCCAGCAGATCATCCTTTTCAGGATCTCAGTCTGCATGTGCTCCTCCTGCATCAGCATTTTCTGTAATTTCCAACTGAGAACTTCATTTAGAATGAATTCAACAATGGAAAATATACATGTATCTAGTTCTGTATATAAGAACGTAGTACTTTAATTATGCTCAGAGGATATAGGTAGAGTATTTCAGGTTTAACCGCAGAATCTAATAACTGTTTCCAAACGAAACGATTTCAGACTTCTGGACAATGCAGCTATATCTGTGTTCCTATGTGTGATATCCTGGTTACTGTTCTTCTAGGGTTGATTTGAACTCATCAAATGTGGAATGGAACCAATCAACAGGAGAAGGTCCAAAACAAGTTAGATCGTGTTATCAAATGTGGAATAACACTCTCCTCCAAGTTAAGGAAGATGAATCTGGATGAGATTGTTATCATCAAATGTGGAATGAAACAACCAACCAAAAATCCGTACTCAGCAACTAAAACACCAACGGAGCACAATATGCTAGATTTGACAAAGGGAGGAATCAAAACATTCGGACTTAGACTGGTTTCAACCCGCTTTGAGTCCCATTTCCCCCACTGTTTTGATTGAACGGTCTCGGGGCATTCCTTTTGTCAGTGGATCAGCTAGATTATCCTTCGATCGCACATCGACCAAAGTAATAATGCCTTGTTCTTTAAGATAATTCAAAAGAGCGTGTCTCAGTCGTACATGTCGTCTCTTAGTGTTAAAGAGGACATTCTTCACAACTTGGACTGCTGCCTGATTATCACAGAACAGGCTTAAAGAATTGATTTGAACTCTAGACAAGGTAATGTCTAAGATCAAATTCCTGATCTAGTCTGCCTATTCACCAGCTGAAGCTAAGGCAAATAACTCGGCTTCCATAGACGACAAAGCTATGCATGTCTGTCTCTTGGACTTCCAAGTAACTGCAGTGCCACCCAATGTGAATATAAATCTACTTGTGGACTTGCTGTTTGAAACTTCTGAACACCAGGAGGCATCAGAGTACCCTTCCAAAGTAGAAGGGTGACCAGTGTAGCACAGAGCGTGGTCTTTAGTACCTTTTAGGTACTTCATCAGCCTATCTAGGGCATCCCAATGCTCTTTGCCTGGACTACGGGTAAAACGACTTAGCATGCTTACGGAGAAAGCAATGTCAGGTCTAGTGCAGCTTGTGGCGTACATGAGACTTCCAATGATCTTTGAGTACTTGACTTGATCAACGCTTATCCCTTCATTCGGACTTAGCTTGACGTTCGGATCAGTGGGTGTTTCAACAGGCCTACAATCTTTATAACCCCAGGTATTAAGAATCTGCTCTATGTAGTGAGCTTGACTCAGAGTGACACATCCCTTGTCTACTCTTACTTTCATACCTAGTAGGGTATCGACGGGACCAAGGTCCTTCATATCAAACGCTTTGGCGAGAGCGGACTTAATATCCCTCACGGCAACTAGGTCTGACCCCAGGATCAACATATCATCCACATATAGGCATATGATGACTGTTTGGTTTGACATTGAGCGGTAATAGAGACACTTATTTGAGAGACTGGACTGAAATCCAAAGCTCTTTACCACTTGATCAAACTTCATGTGCCACATCTTAGGTGCTTGTTTAAGCCCATAGATAGATTTATCAAGTTTGCACACTTTATCCTTTATATCTGTATGGACATAACCTTCAGGTTGTGCCATGTAGATCTCTTCATTTAGTTCTCCATTCAAAAATGTTGTTTTCACGTCCATCTGATGGACGATGAAATTCTCAATAGAGGCTAAGACTAGAAGAATTCTAATGGTAGATAGGTGGCACACAGGTGAATAGACATCAAAATAGTCGATTCCCCCTTGTTGTTTATAACCCTTAGCTACTAGACGTGCTTTGTATCTGGCTATAGACCCATCGCTATGTAGTTTCTTCTTCAGTACCCATTTGCATCCCAGGACTTTAGCTCCTTTCGGTAGGTCCACTAGATGCCATGTATTATTTTGTAGCAGCGAATTCATCTCATCGTCGATGGCTTCTGCCCACATTAACGCATCTCTCGATCTCATCGCTTCCTGATAGGAAAATGGATCATCCTCTAAGTGGTAGGTGACGAAGTTCTCACCAAAATCCTTAGGGATTCTATCTCTTGTAGATACTCTAAGAGGAATAGGTTCGACCTCTAGAGGTTGGGGAGCAGTGCCAGAGGGGCCAGCTTCGGGTTCTACCGTAGACTCTGAGATCATGTCAGTAGATCCAGGAACGGTCAGGCCATGATCTTTGATAAATTTATGCTCAAAGAAGATAGCATCTCTAGACTCTATCACTGAATTAGTGGATAGATCCAGAAATCGGTCAGCTGCACTGTCTTTTGCACTGCCTAGATAGACACAGGTTGTCGTTCTAGGTCCCACCTTAGGTCTTTTAAGGTCTTGTATACGCACATAGGCGATACATCCCCAAGTCTTAAGAGTGTCATATCTACAAGGATGACCGTGCCACAACTCATAAGGAGTAGA
Source organism: Dactylorhiza incarnata (assembly GCA_033032865.1). NCBI lineage: Eukaryota > Viridiplantae > Streptophyta > Magnoliopsida > Asparagales > Orchidaceae > Dactylorhiza > Dactylorhiza incarnata. The sequence continues at coordinate 3,545,685 of JAWHQI010000281.1, forward strand.
ACTGAGCTTTGAGTGAGGCACTCTATTCAGAATGTGATTTGTAGTAAAGACTGCTTCCCCCCAGAAGGAATTGGGCATGCCAGCGGTCAGGAGCATAGAATTTAACATCTCTGTTAAAGTTCTATTCTTACGCTCAGCAACGCCATTTGATTGGGGTGAGTAAGGAGCTGTAGTTTCAAGGATTATGCCCTCAGTGGCACAGAACTCTTTAAACTCAGTTGCAGTGTATTCTCCTCCTCGATCACTTCTAAGTCTCTTAATCTTCAGATTTAACTGGTTTTCTACCCGAGATTTGAAGATTTTGAAGGTCTCGAATGTCTCGTCTTTCGATTTCAATAGGTAGACATGACAAAATCTGGAGAAATCGTCAATGAAGGTAATTAGATACTTCTTTCCCCCTCTAGCGGCATGACTCCGAAAGTCACAGAGGTCGGAATGAATTAATTCCAAAAGTTGTGTGCTCCTAGAAACGGTCTTGTAAGGGTTTCTAGTTATTTTAGTTTGGGCACAAACCTCGCACCTATCAAACCGAATAGAGAAATCTAACGGAATGTTGTGACTCTTAGCTAGATCGCGCATCTTCTTGTAGTGAACGTGTCCAAGTCTATTGTGAAGTAGCTTTGGATCTAACAGAGACGAACTCACTTGATTTATGCACTCGTTTTCTAGGCTAAGTCTATACATTCCGTTGATTAAGTAAGCGCAACCAAAATAATGGGAATTAACAGACAGTGTTATTCTACTGCTAATGGTTGTGAAGGACATTCCGGACTTATCTAACAAACTCATAGAAATTAAATTTTTGATTAAATTAGGAACTAATTTAACATTTTGCAAAATTAAAAATTTTACCTGAAGAGAGGACGAGCTTTGCCGTCCCAGCATGAGTGACGACTGTCGCTCCTCCATTTCAATTCTCGATTCTGTCGTGAACTGCTCTGACGTCCGTGAGAAGACCTCTGTCATTTGTGACGTGACAGGTAGCACCGCTGTCCAGCCACCACTCAGAAGACGCACTGCGGTGATTGCTCCCGATCATAGCCACAAAGGACTTGGGATCAGAAGTATCGACCACCATGTTTGCTATATTCTGTTTGGGAGGCAGCTTGCTCAAAATTAGACTCACAAATTGATTATCGACCGTTTCAGACTGTTCGTCTTTTAGTTTGTGACGCGTAATTTCAAGTTCTAGGAACTGAAAGTGAGCGTTCACGCGGTCTCAAATCTCTTTCGCGGTCTTACATGCTCTGTAGGTCAAGGCAAGGCGAGAATTTAGGAAATTTAGAAGGTAATTCCTGCAAAAATTCTCGTCTCTACTCCACTGAAATTCATCCACATCCTCACGGGTAGTGGCGAAGCCGCTAAGAACGGTGTAAAAAATTTTACGTTCTTTCATTCCTAGTTGGACATACAGTTTCCAACTGAGCAGATCAGTGGCGTCGAAAGATTGTCAAATAGCGACGTCGAGCGCGTTTTTCATTGACATTGCACTAGATTGAAAACAGAAATAAAAATTCTAGAACGAGGTCACCTGATTCATGTGGAGATGATCCAGTGTCTTCAGAACCAATCCAGAAATTATGTTTTGCTCCTCGGTGCAAACAAGAGATACCACTTGAGCTTTACAGCTCCGCTGAAATTGGTTTGACTGGATGAGTTGGCCTTGCAAGTGAAATTCCAAGAAATTTCCTCAACGGAACACCGCAGCGGCGGCACCGTTACTGCACGCTAACAGATCTCCTTCAGAGAGAGATGAACAAAACCGGAGAGCAGATCTGTTTGGATGAGCAGATCTGGAGAACAGAGAGCAGATCTAGATCTCTGGAGTACTCCAAGATCTGATCCAGCAAGATAATTCTGAAAGGAAACGCCAAGATCTGATCCAGGCAGGAACAAGATCTGGACAAACAGGAAAAACTCCAAGATCTGCATCGGTGGGCTGCTAGGACTCGATCGTCCTCGATCAAGGAAACCAGCGGTGCAGAGCAGATCTGCGACTTTCCCTCTTTCCGTCGAAGGCAGTCCACTGGATCAGGCGAACGACGAGGCTTCTCGATGAGCAGCGAACGGCGAGGCTTCTCGATGAGCAGCGAATGGCGAGGCTTCTCTATCAGAAAGGAATCACTGGCGGAAGAGGATCTCGCAACTTGCGATCTTGAATCTCCTTCCCTTCAGGTCGAGATGCCTTCGAGGTAGATCTCACTGAACTAAGGAGATCGGCGCTAGGAAAGAAGCCTTTGCAGATCAGCGGCAGCTGTCCTCCTTGGCAAGTTGCGAATCAGGGACGACGACCAGAAGAGGATCGTGAAGATCGTGAAGATCGGCGCTTCTTCGCGATGGCTTCTTTCGATCTTGGCGATGCCGACAGGAGAGCCCAGCGAACTCGCAAAAAATGAAAATCGCGAGAGACCGGGAGACGGGAGAAGATCTTAGCGATTTCTTCTGCAGAACAACGACTGATCTTTGTGATCGGAAGAGATGGCGGCAGAACTCGCGACCGGTAGAGAAAAAATCGCAGAAACAGGAACGGACGGGAGACGGAAACCCTAACTCCTATCTTGAGAATGTTGAGGCTCCGCTCAAGATAGTCCACAATACCTCATCAACATGTGGAATGGGTATTTATAGTATCTCCAGCGTAGAGCAAATCCCTAGTGACACGGAACCCATCGGGTCGTTCCGAGTCGGTCCTGACACGCGCGGACATATTATTAAATTAACCTAACACATAGTTCATAAATAGAATATTGATATATATTAGCAGTTGTCAATGGGCTACCCTAGTGCACAACATCTCTTAATTGGTTGCGAACGAGCTCTGCCTGTCTGCCCAAAGTTAACGGATATGGGTTTCGCCCATGCACACTATTGGGCTCCGTATGCGCCACTAGTTTGAGGAAGAAGGAAAAGTAACGTTTTAACATTGTTTTAGAAACGAAAATGAACAATAAAAGCAAAAAAAATACGATCTCTCACATAATCCCTTATCACTTACCTAAATTGTTGGATCCTGAAATGTCCGCGATCGAAGCTGACCCTACTGGTTTGATGTTTGGGAACAACAAAGGTGGACGACGATCGTCGGAGACTTCACTGCACACCTGAGAGCTTGATGACTGTGCTTCCCCTCCAAACTTGGCTTTGGGGCTCCCGTTTCCAGGGTTGGAAGAAAGAGAGCCTAGAGAAGAAGAAAAGACACCCCATCCTTCGTTGTTCTTAAATGAGTCTATATATAGGTGCACACTTAGTTTCATTAGGGGTAGTGAAGACTTCCACTAGCATTGTCTCGTGCATGGGACTGCCCTTCTCTTGCGGTTGCCAAGGCAACAAGTACAGTGTCAGAGTTGAGATTACCACGTGGCACACAATATAATGGGGCGTATCGAGGAAATAGTGAGTGGGCGTAAGGTAGTGAGGCAGAAGAAAAGATATGCCTAGTCTAATGGAAGATGTGCCCTTGTGAGTGGCGGGGATTATGCATTTGATCTTGAAATGGAGCGAAGAGTAGTAAAAAAAACAAAAGTAGTGGATTAAGACATGTCTCACTAAGTCACTAGCTTCTCAAAGACAGAGTTGAGACTTCTTGCTGGAGTATAGAGCGTCGAAGATTGTTGAATATTTGTGTATATGTCTGCACGTGTAGAGATTGACCCGATAGGGACTCGTGAGTTTCGTGTCGTCCTAGGGCACCAGTCTACGCTGGAGGTACTATAAATACATATTCCATACTTGATATAGTATTGTAGAATACTTTGAGCGGAACCGCCCTAACAATTGAGACTTCTTGCTGGAGTATAGAGCGTTTCGCCACAATATGAGGCATACCAGCAAGACATGGAGCATCTTGGCATGGCTGGGTGCATTTCGGTGGGCGTCGTGTGACGTCGGGGGGAAAGAAGAGTGAGGGAGAGAGAGAGAAAGAAAAATGACCACGCGACACTTGTCGAGATCTTACAACGAGATGAATGGTTATGCTGGCGAGATGTGCATCTCAGGCGATACGAGAAGCGTTGTAATACTTGCGAAAAGCGGGCTAGAGGGATGCAGGAAACAAATATTGGGTTCGCGAGTTGCGAATATTTTTTTCGTGTCCCGTTGTTGTGGTGCTTTAAGAACTATGATAAGTCTTAATGAGCATTGTAACTGCGTGTAAGAGTGTGATTTGACAAGAATCTTGGCCATTAATACCAAATCCACTCATTATCGACTATTTGAATAGATTTAAGAGTTATATGAAAAATTTTCTTCTATCACCAACTTTGTTGCCGTCTCTCTTTCATGTAAAGTCTGTATGCCTCAGATGTTTTTGATTGTTGTCATATATGATGCCGATTAATTATTTTTTTAAATAACTTCATTTAATGATGTTTATATATACACGGGGTTTCGCCCCTACGACCATGCGCGACAGTACGTGATTGCAACGGCACGGGCCTCCGGCCTTACATGAATGCAACGACACGGGCCTCCAACCCTACGCGAGTGGCACTCCCGCGGCTCATAAAAAACATATATATAAAGATTTATATAAATATATATAAGGATTTATAAAAAAACATATATTGGTAGGAGTGAAAGAGAGAGTGCAGAGAGAGGAGAGAGAGTGGAGAGAGAAAGGAGAGAGTGGATATCGGATATATAAAAAACATATATATATATCTACACGGTAGGAGTGAGAGAGTGCAGAGAGAAAGGATCATTAGTTTTAATAATGATAGCTTATGAGCCTACTATAATAGCTTTAGGAGATCTATAAAAAACTTTTTGAATTATATGGATTTTCATCATTACTTTTATATTAAAATATGATGTAATTACTTCTTTGTACAATGTATTTTAAATTTGAGAGTTTTGAATGTTAAAAAACTAAGGGTATATTTGATTTTTTTTGAATGTTTAACCAAAGGCAACTTTTTACTTTTAATATTGTAAAGATATATATATATATCTTAAATTATATAAAGAAAAACATTTATGCCCGTTTTGAGGCCAAATTAGGACCGATTAATGAATCACAACTATTGGATCAAGATAAAATGGGTTGCAAATAGCCATTACCTCGAATTTCATCTCCCTCACTCACGATACAGCGCGAGAATAATTTCCCCTCCCTCATTCCCTCCTTCCCACGGCTCCCTCCGCCACCGCCGTCGGAGCCACCGCCGGCCTGACCGGAGCACACCGTCAGGTTCGCCGGACTCCGGCGAACCTGTCGGGGGTAGTCCGGCGGCGCTCCGTCAGGGCCACCACCGGCGGTGGCCCTGCCGGAGCGCCGTCGGACTAACCCCGGAAGGTTCGTCTGAGTCCGACGACCTCGGCGGTGGGCCCACTGTCACTTGTGTGTGTGTGTGTGTGTGTGTGTGTGTGTGTGTGTGTGTGTGTGTGTGTGTGTGTGTGTGTGTGTGTGTGTGTGTGTGTGTGTGTGTGTGTGTGTGTGTGTGTGTGTGTGTGTGTGTTATATATCAGTCTTATCTTTTTTTTAAAGTCTATATTTAAAAGATGCATCAAAACGAAGGCGAAGCTCATTAAAGTGTGGATGCAGCCTAATCGCCTAAGTGTAGTCGATATGAGTGTAGCCATGCGCAAAACGATCAATGCACACAGACGCACATACACAAAGACAGACTAAAATATGCATAAAATCGAAGGGCGGAGCTCATTAAAGTATGGATGCAGCCTATGCGCCTAAGTGTAGTCGATATGAACGAAGCCCTGCGCAAACCGATCAATGCACACAGACGCACATACATAGAGACACACAAATATACACAGACACACACAAACACATAGGCACACAGACACAACATGCAAAAAAAATTTGCTATCAATATAAAATTACATCGGCTTGACGCCAAGCTAAGAAGAACAAAACTATTCAATCGTTACATGATCTAATCATCTAATGCAGAAGAGTGGAAAGCTCCGTCCTAATCTCACCACCGGTTAGCGCATCCTGCTTGCAAGAAAAGCTAGCTTTTTTAGCGCGATTCCCTATGTGCATTGTCAGGCGGTACCCTTACCCTGTCCAGACACCAGTATTTGTGCGCCCCTGCAATTCGTCGGCTTTTTAAAACTCGGAAAATCCTGTCACTGTAGGGGTAGTAGGGACAATTCACCGGGTTTTTTTTTTGGAGCAATTATACAATCGCATCACCGCCGTAGATGATTTCACGTACGGAAACCCTAGCTTTACCGGTCATACCCGGTCACATCCGGTCACACCCGAAGCCCAATCCACGAAATGCTACAACCCAGCCAGCCACATACAGGACCCTTTCGTCTCTCTCCTCTGTATCCGATAAACCCTGCGATTCTCTCTCTTCTTCCTCTCTCTCTCTCTCTCTCTCTCTGCGAATCTTAGACATGAAGAACCTCTACCCGAAGGGTAAAGGGAGGATCCACCCATCGCCTTCCGCCGCGTCGGCGAATCCACGCGGAGAGGCGATTGCTGTGCTGAGGCTGCTCCCTGCTGCTATTTTGGCGCTGACGGCTGTACTCGGGAATGACGACAAGGAGGTCCTCGCTTACCTCATCATGCGATCGATCGGCATGCCGGAGGATGCAGCTGAGCAGCGGCGTTTCGGAAGGCCCGGCGAACTCCACACCTCCCTCTTCGGCTGCGGCTGCTTCGACTGCTACACAAGCTTCTGGTCTCGGTGGGATTGCTCCCCCGACCGCGAGCTAATTCATCAAGCCATCGAGGCGTTCGAGGACCATCTCGCCAATTCCGAGCGCGCCGGCACCAGCACGAAGGGTCGACGAAGGGAGCGCCGAGTGGGCGACACGCCGGAAAAGGGGAAAAAGAAGGGAAAAGACAAGGAAAAGCCCAACGACGAGATTTCGACAGTAGAACAAATCATCGACGAGGCAAGCCAGAAGCCACCCGAGGAAGTGAGAGCCGAGCCGACCTCCGAAGAGGCCCAAAAAGGAGGAGATCGAGAGGAAGTGTTCGAGGCAGCGGCGAGCGAGTCCTCCCCCGAAATGCCCGCCGGTCAGCCGTCGGCACCCGTCGGCGAGCGGCGTAAAGGATGGGCGGACGTGACGGCGATATTTAATTCCCGTTTGTGGAGCCTTTGGAGTCCGGGCGACTGAACACCCCTCTCGAGTGGAAAAAAAGAAGATAAAGCAGAGTGAGTGTAGCTACTTTTAAAAACAGCAGGTGGGTTTCTCGAACTAGCGCCATTTCTTCCTCTTTCCTTCTTCGTCTTGTTCTCTGTAGATTGGCCCAGATGCTCTCTTTAGCCATGTTTTTGCTGCCGCCGCCGAACTTCGGACTAGCGGCGTTGTGAGAAAATGAAAATCGCAGATGGTTAATTGCTAGATCAGAGCGCTTGTGATTACTGTTCTTCCCTGCAACTCCGTCGATCCACTCTGGAATGCGGATAAGATGGATGGAAGGCTACAGATTCTATCTTTGACCGAATGATAGTTTTTTTTTGGCTGGCTCATTCATTAATGCCGGATGGATTATATGGACCTGTTCAATTAGGGTTCCATTTGAAATTGGGGCTTTGGAATTGAAATTGAATCTCTAATTTCAATCAAATTGACCTCCAATTTCAGAGCTCCGATTCCATCAAAGTGTAGAGCTTTTTTTTACAACTTGCAGATGTTTATATGCCTAGGGTTTGATTGGATTCATCAAGATTAGGGAAAAAAGTTTAGGTCAAAGATTTGAGCTCAATGACATTAGCTGTCTTAGGAATTTTCAGAGAGTATCCACCATGATCCATCCATCCATCCATCAGCAAATGTATACAAAAGTTTCGTAGGCGTTTTTCGTCCTGAATATTGGATCGATGAGAGCCACAATTTGGGGTCTGTTTGGCACAACGTTCGTGGTGATGAACGTGGTGGTTATGAATCGTCGATCGCGAACGCCCGACCTCCACTGGCTGTCGCAACCTTTGTAATACCAAAAACATTCTTCGGGTTTATGATTTAGGGTTTAGTACCACTTTTTGAGCACGAGGGTGATAAAATCTTAATATCGAACTTAAAATCAATTGATTGCAGGCTGATGACGGCATATCTTCTAGAAGTGCGATTGTTTTATCTCCTGTCATTGATTCTGTTGCTCCGTGTTCGGCATGACATCGGTTACGACCGCCACCAAGAAAAGATTACTAGTTTTGAACATAAAAGTGGATGAAATTTCTTAGCTGAGGTCACCGTGTTCACAGACCTCGCCAAACAGAGTCGTCCCGAACCAAGGAGGCATTCTGGCGGGCGCGTGCGTGTGCCGACTTCAGAGACTACAAGCCGAAAGCGACTCGCTTCTATTCTCGCCCGTTGGGATTGGATATAGATGGGGAATCTCTATAGATCGTAGTAGTTCCGCATACGATACAATTTCACTTTCACTTCAAGGCACGACAAAAAAAGAGCTTCGCTCTGACGCTTACTTTCTCTTCTCTTCAGTCTACAACAAGTGGGAGCGACAGTTTTCTAACCTAAGTAGTGTTAGGATTTTGACACCTCAACGCGCTCGGGGCGTTAGGATCGCGCCACGTCTACGATCCATGGGAGGTGTTAATTCATATTTTGTGGCTTGTCCAGTTTAGGAATAAGATTTGGGTAGTTATTCTCCCTATTAATTGGACCGGATATTATTTTCTTTTTGAGAAGGAGAATTGATTATGAAATCCCCTAATGATGCTGATTTCATATTTTTTGGAATGCTATTTCCGGGCAATTCATGTTGGCCACCCATTTATTTGGGTATTAATTGTGGCCGGTTATCGTATTACTTAATTAAGAGTTATGTCCTAAATTTGATGGTTTTTGTCTGTTGCTATTTATATGGGGGGATCTAGCCTTGGCTGAATATATGCCTCCAAGGAGAAAATACCTCCATTCGTCAGAGGGGCGTTCGGCGGCGGCGGTGTTGTTTCCAGGCGGAGGCGATCCAGGCGGACGACTGTCCAGGCGGAGGCGATCCAGGCGGACGACTGTCCAGGCGGAGGCGATTCAGGCGGACGACTGTCCAGGCGGAGGCGATCCAGGCGGAGGTGATCCAGGCGGCGGTGATCCAGGCGGCGGCGGCAGAAGGTTGATCCCGGCGTGCGGCGGCGGCGGGACTTGGTCCCGGTGGCAGAGCGGCAACGCACGACGGTCGTCCAGCGGAGGCGACGTGGTGGGGTCATCCAGAGCGGCAAGGCGGCGGTGGCAGCAGCGGTTGCAGGCGGCAGCAGTTCGGTTAGTGCCAGGGAGATATCGCCCGACGATATCTCCGGCGACAGCCTCGGCGATAGCTCCAGAAGAAGTTTTGTTCTTGGTTTGTTTTTGAATTATTTCAATTTGTACTCTTGTAACTCCTGATTTATAGTGGATTTTGTCCGGCGCGCTCTCCCCGTGGAGTAGGAGTCCCATACTCCGAACCACGTAATCTTTTGTGTCGTCTGTGTATGCTAGAATCTCGTTCTGTTTTATTTTGCGCGATACTGGTCCTTGCTCATTCGTAAAATTCCGTTGCGCTACCGCGGCTTAACTCGATCCGATTTCACAACAATTGGTATCAGAGCCAGGTTCCGCGGGGGTGATCGTCTGGACGTTCCGGTTTTCTGATTTGGGTCAACGGTGGGTGACGACATTGGTCCGCTCCCTATCTTCCCAGATCGGTTCCGCGAATATCATCTTGATCGCCCAGTAGCTTTGCGAGCAAGACAATGTCGGCAAAATTCGAGATTTCTAGGTACGACGGCAAGATTGATTTTGGCCTTTGGCAGAAGCGCATAAAGGCCGTTCTCGTCCAACAAGGTCTTCACATGGCTATCCTCGGCAAGGAGAAGTCCGGGAAGAAGGACCGGCGGAGGAGCAAGGCAGGTTTCGTGGCGAGGGCGTGTGCGCAGAGGGAGGACCTTGGCGGAGATAAAGTTTTCGCATCCGTGGGCGGAGAGTCATCTCAGGAGAGCCCAGACACCGCAAAGGGAGTCATCCGGCTCAAGGGTCCCACCAGGGAACTCATGATCACTCAGGAGAAGGTGGAGTCGCACAGTGAGAGGTTGAGTGCGAGTCGTCTTGCAAAAGACTCGGTCTATCGGGCAAGGGCGAAGCACGTCGGGGTGCGCCACCGGGAGTCGAGGGAGTTCGGTAGAGGTGGAGGCAGGAAGTTGTGGGAGATATCCTGGAGGGATATTAGTACGGACTTGCGAGGAAGTCCATCGACTGGAGTCAAGTTCAAGAGCGGTCTTGACTTGACTCATTCTGATGCGCGTTGATCGCGGTCAGGCCCCAGGGAGAGGGGGCTCGTAGTCGCCGGTAGTGGAGATTTAAGCAGAAGGTGGAGTTACGTTCGTCAAGGTGGAGTTTTGTTCGTGTTAGGCGTCAAGGTGGAGATTGTTAGGATTTTGACACCTCAACGCGCTCGGGGCGTTAGGATCGCGCCACGTCTACGATCCATGGGAAGTGTTAATTCCTATTTTGTGGCTTGTCCAGTTTAGGAATAAGATTTGGGTAGTTATTCTCCCTATTAATTGGACCGGATATTATTTTCTTTTTGAGAAGGAGAATTGATTATGAAATCCCCTAATGATGGTGATTTCATATTTTTTGGAATGCTATTTCCGGGCAATTCATGTTGGCCACCCATTTATTTGGGTATTAATTGTGGCCGGTTATCCTATTACTTAATTAAGAGTTATGTTCTAAATTTGATGTTTTTTGTCTGTTGCTATTTATATGGGGGGATCTAGCCTTGGCTGAATACATTCCTCTAAGGAGAAAATACCTCCATTCGTCAGAGGGGCGTTCGGCGGCGGCGGTGTTGTTTCCAGGCGGAGGCGATCCAGGCGGACGACTGTCCAGGCGGAGGCGATCCAGGCGGACGACTGTCCAGGCGGAGGCGATCCAGGCGGACGACTGTCCAGGCGGAGGCGATCCAGGCGGACGTCTGTCCAGGCGGAGGTGATCCAGGCGGCGGCGGCAGAATGTTGATCCCAGCGTGCGGCGGCGGCGGGACTTGGTCCCGGTGGCAGAGCGGCAACGCACGACGGTCGTCCAGCGGAGGCGACGTGGTGGGGTCATCCAGAGCGGCAAGGCGGCGGTGGCAGCAGCGGTTGCAGGCGGCAGCAGTTCGGTTAGTGCCAGGGAGATATCGCCCGACGATATCTCCGGCGACAGCCTCGGCGATAGCTCCAGAAGAAGTTTTGTTCTTGGTTTGTTTTTGAATTATTTCAATTTGTACTCTTGTAACTCCTGATTTATAGTGGATTTTGTCCGGCGCGCTCTCCCCGTGGAGTAGGAGTCTCATACTCCGAACCACGTAATCTTTTGTGTCGTCTGTGTATGCTAGAATCTCGTTCTGTTTTATTTTGCGCGATACTGGTTCTTGCTCATTCGTAAAATTCCGTTGCGCTACCGCGGCTTAACTCGATCCGATTTCACAACAAAGTAGAAAACCTTCAACAGTTTGTGGGCGTTTTTCCTCATCTCTGTTGGGAGAAAAACGCCAACGCTCAAAATACCTCTCCATTCTCTCCAAAATGTCATTTTTGACCTTCAATTCCACCGCAGCCCAACACTCCATTCCCAACGGAGCTCCATTCCCGCCGCTCAAACAAACAGACCCCTAAACTGACTCTGAAATCGGGCTAGAACTTAAACATTCAACTTTTAATTGGATTGATATATCCATGTAAAGTTTGAAATTATTTTATTTTTTCAGTGGAATAATATTCCCATTAATTAGGATAAAATGAGAGAGGAGTGGTCAACGGAAAAGGTAAATAGTCCATGAGCCAATCATACGATTGCTATGCACCTAAATATTTTTTCAAATGTATAAATAAAATAATGCCGTAGCTGCCCTTGATGGGTGGAAGTCATAGATCAAGCAGGAATCTACTCATATTCGTTCTTTTTGTGCCGCTTTTCTTTCTCAGAACAAATAAGGTTCCTCTACAAAAGTGAGGAGTTTTACGGCGTTTTGGGGTTGGAGCGTTATGCCCAATTTTGGCTCGGTTTGTTTCGGTTGTGGGGTTTTGGAGCATTGAGAATGAGAGTGTTAAGAATGAGAGCGTTGAAATGGAGGGAGGGACAAAAATGACATTTTGGAGCGTTGGCAATGGAGAAAGTTTTATCAAACATGTTTTTTCAGCGTTAGCGTTTTCTCTCACCGCCAATAGAGAAAAAAAAGGTAGAAACAAACGGATGGCGGTGTGTTTAAATATGTTCAAATTTACATCTCTACTTTTTGTTGAATTCAAGCTTATATAGTTTTAAGTATTCCTACTTGAAATTACAAAAATAGGGGTGATGTTTGAGCGGACTAGCGGAGGTTAAGTAATTATGCGAGGATTATTCAAATAAGTGCGGAGAAGTGGATTGGGATTTCCTCTAATTATAATATTAATTTGAGAATGAATTTATCTAAATTGAAATTACTTTTTTAATAACTGATGGACTCTTTTAGGAACTCTTTTTTATATTACAATTTTATTAAAAGAGAAATAGAGAGTGGGTGGGGCCTTGGGTCCCCCAATAATAATTTGAGAAACTAAGGCTTTCTTTGAGGGGATTTATTTTCACAGGTCAAGCGGTTACGACTGTATGAACCAGACCTTAATTAATGTCCGGTTCATGCGATCGTAACCGCTTGACCGGTGAAAATAAGTCCTCCCAAACTGAGCCTAAATGTCTTAAGAAACTCCTCACAATGATTTTACTAAAGAGAGTTTAAGCTTCAAACCACAAATTTCTACTACGGCTCCGTTTGGCGGAGCGTTTTTGCTCTGATTGCCTTGAGTTTGGCATGACAACAGTTATGTCTGCAATCAAGAAAAGAAAATTAATTTTGAATATAAAAGTAAAGAAGTTCATCAGGTGAGGTCGGGCATTCAAAAACGATAGTTCGTAACCGCTGTGCCAAACGGATCCTATTATAAAATGATATGATATGAATCAACAATAAACAATATTTCATATAAATTATTTTGTTTCTTAATTTTTTTTACAGTGACAAGTGATTCGTTTTTTAGAAACAGCTGACAAATTATTTAAATAAAGTTTTCAATTTTAATTCAATATAAATCTCTAAAGTTTTATTTTTCTAATATTGATCTCAAATTTTATGCTAAGTTTTAAATCTGTTCATATGTATTATGTATATATAAATTTCAATGTTTTAGACAGTCATATTTCTGTATATGAAATAAAATAAAATAAAATTTTTATTTATAAAATAATAATATTTACTATTCATGTTAGCTATACAGTAAAATAAATTTTTTATTTATAAAATAAAAATATTAAATACTCATGTTAGCGCATCATCTAGCGCCGTGACATCATCTAAAATCATTAAATTTACTGAAAATTTGTCAGGCAATTGTTATTCGCAGACCATAATTGTCTATTTCTGGTCAACTTTTTCTCATTGTATTTGAGTTTACAAATTGTTATCTGTAGACCAATTTTAAACTTGAACAATCGATATCTTTGTTCTCCAAGAGCAAGACCCGACAACAAAAGGATATCTCTGACGACCTTCTGAGCACTTCAATGTGTGCACAGATCATGATTCATAAAATAAATGCTTGGATAGAGACCGAGTTGAGGAAGAAAAAAGATTTCTTCACTGTTCATGCGATTTCGATTTCTTCGGAAAGATTTAGATAGCTAGGGTTTGTTTGATAACTATGATTACTCTCTTTCTGTGATTAGGAAGGTGAAGAAGACTTTTTTTTTTTTTTTTTGATTAATTTGAGGATAATAAAATATCTGTAAATACGCAAAATCTACAAATAGAAGACAAACAGGCGAATAACAACCGCCTGAGAAAATTCATACAATAATTGTTTCGTACGCTTTAATTTTTATGTGACGTGGCATTAGAGTTGCTCCAAAAAAAAAAGACAGCCAGCCGCTCTTATCTCAACATGGAATGGGGCCCACGTTCATAATTGACAGTCTTCACTGCCCTTCTCACATTAATGACAATATATATGCTCCTAGAATATCAACTCTAATAGTAATAATTACGATTATAAAGTGCAAGGCTTAATAATGTTCTTAATATTAATGTAATTATTAACTCCTAATACTTCATAACGTCTATAATGTTAATATAATTATTACATTAATAACTTCAGCATTATATTGATATTATTATGGTAATAATTATTACAGCACATTGAATATAATATAATATTTATTACTTTATAATATAATGTTTAGTGATATTATAAATGTTGTATCCTTATTTGTTAGTGGATTAGAACATGCAAGGTCTTATTTAGGGTGCTAATATAAGTTTTAGAGTACCCACCGCTGAGGCGCTGACCCAAAACTTGAACTTCTCCCTCCTTGTAGGGGGTTTAAATAGCATGCATGAGGGAGTGATCACAATGTGTAAAGCATAGTCTTTTTCGTGGGTGCTTCTTGCACCGTGACACTCTGCAACGCCATTTTGCAATAACCAAGTTTCCGAGGATGCGAGGACTATCGTCTGCGGGAGAGGACTGTGTGGGGACGGTGTCGCGGGGCCTCTGCTTCTTTGTGTACGCGAGGAATACATTAAAGGGGACATATGTCATCAATTTGTTGGATGAAGCATGCGTGCAGGGGAGGATCAAAGAATTCAACAAAGAAATCTAAAAGCCTTCATCTTATCGGAACTGTTTCTCCTTCATCCAACTACTTTTTTAACGTGTAAATAGTCAAAATTTATTGCTTCGATGAGAGAAATTCAAATCTTTCATCCATTTTGATAAAAATTTGGGAGGGGTCTGACCCCAACCCAAACCCCACTTAGATCCGATCCTGCACGTGTGGCACCTTTGTGGGGCCTCTCAGGGAGAACACTTCATTCTAAACAATAAGATAAGTATATTATTTCAAAGTTATTTTGCCATCCTATAATATAAGCTTAAGTGATATAAATAAAGATTAATATTTAATTAATAAGCTTGAGTTGTCAAAACATAAAAAAAAATATGTATGTTTGACATGACCATGGTTATGACCGTCATCAAAAAAAGAAAACTAGTTTTGAACATAAAAGCGGACGAAGTTTCTTAGGTTAGGTTGCGCGTTGATGAACGACGGTTCATATGATAACCATCGTGTTCGTGACCGCCACCACACGAAATCTATTAGTTGACTTTTGTTTCAATTTTTCGTCACTTCAATGAATGTAATTCAATTTACGCATGCTAGATGATATATTTTCTCCATCATAGCATAATATAATGTAATACAAAGAAAATAATCCTCATTAACTATAGAGAATATAAGACTAAGAACGGGCAAACTGTTAACAAGATTGACTTTAAATAATATAATACGAATTAATTTAAAATAAAAGCCGGCAAGAACAGTGAAATTTTTTTTACTGATGCGCTGGGCTGATGGGGACTTCGATAATGACCTCTATTACTATTTTGACCTGGCATGAACAGGTGCACAGTGAATTTAATCTTTTTGTACCGAAGAGGGGATTAGAGAGTCAATGGCATCTTGGTAAATGTTGATGCATGAGAGGGGTATTTTTAGATTATCACGTGAGTAAGATGCGGTCATGTCTATTCTTTCAAATAGTTAGATATCTTATTAAAATATAAATTTATGCAAATCTCGTGCATATAGATATCATATATATATATATATATATATACGAGCATTTTCGCACGGGCTACGCCCGTGCTCGATGCTCTCGTTCGGCCTTCGGCCGCATCAATGCGGGCTTCGCCCGCAACCAAGCGGGCTTCGGCTGCTTGGCATTCAAGGCGGGCTTTGCCCGGCCCCTCGGCGTCGGCGGGCTTCGCCCGCCCCTCCCCGATATTCGCTCGCCCCTCGCCGATCTTCGCAATATTTTTTTTCAAAAGATCGCATTTTTTTTTTCATAAAAAAACGTATGTTTAAATGTAAAAAAAAGTTTACATGTATGTTTTTTTAAACAAAAAGTTTATAATTTTTTTTTTAAAACAAATAGCAGGCGGGTCCCGCCCGCTTCAATATATTAGGCTACGCTCGTGCTCGATGCTCTCGGGCGGTCTTCGGTCGCATCAATGCGGGCTTCGCCCGCAACCTATACGTTATTTTCTGCATTAAAAACAAAATATTTGAGATGATTTTAGCATGTGAATAATTTGACTTGCAGAATGCGGATTTCAATAGAAGCAGAAATGTAACTTTATTTTAATCTTTTTATATGCTACTGACGTTATCGGAGTAAATAACATTTTTGCATTGCAAAAAGATCAAATAATAATAATAAACCGCCCAACGAATATTATAAAACAGCAGATATTAAAATAGTTTATAATTAAAATTGATCGATAGTGATTATAAATAGCTTTCTTCGTTCGCGGCCGCCTCATTTCATGGATATAAAACTAACTATTAATTCATCCCTAAACCCTGAAAATAGAAAATAAATTAAAACTACCACAAAATCTAACCTAATAAAATTTATATTTGATTTAAACATATGGTTTGAAGCTGCAATCTGATGTAACCATTAGCTGAAAATCTTATATATGGCGAAGGCAGCGTCGAGGATTGAGCACGGTCGAGGCAGTTATGAAGCAAGCATCTGAAGGCGAAATAGCAGTCAGTCCTCATAACAAAGCCGGCGGTCAATAGTCCAAACGCAAGGAAATAATATACAGTAGAATGAGTAGAACTAACAAAGTTATATCTATTTGTTTATTTACTACATACGGTTATAAAACAGTAAACCATCAGCTGTGTGTAATACAAAATTCGCATTCGCAGTTTGGGTATTGAGTTTTGTGTTGCTCCGAACACTCTTCAATTGCAATGAAAATCCTTAACCATAAGTTGGCGAGATGCATTGCAGGAGACGTTTGCGCTGTAGCTGGCGTTGCTTGTGCTGTCTAACAGAAAATGTATGCACTACAAATTAGTTATACGAAAATGAGTGTGTAAGAGTAAAGTTTTGTGGTGATATATCAAATGAGACAAAATTTATATATGAAGTAAGTTTTATTATGTGAGTAAAAGTAAATAAAGCTGTGAAAAGAAATTGCATATTTTTATGTAATCAGTACCTGTGAAATTTTTTTTGTCGGGACAATTTTGGTAGTTATGCCGTGGTAATCATGAGAGGGTGAAATCAGAAATGTACGCGTATGAGAACACTGCAGTAAGACGAAAAATTATTGCGTTTGCATGTTTATGTAATATGTGGATGAAGTGTAAATGATTTAAAGTATCATTTCAGTACTTACGGCCGCGTCGGAGTTTGTGGTAATTACACGATCAGCTTGGGCATTTGTTTTAACAATTCGAGGCCTTGGAAACCACTGAAATAGGTGTTATATTTATCAATGAGTACGCAAAGTATTATATTTTAGAGGTGTGAGTGTCATAATGTGTTTTCTCATTTTCTGTACTTTTCTATTTCATAGACATATTTCAGCATACCTTGGCAAGGTCTTCTGGAGTTATCTTCTGTTGTGTCTTTTGTTGTGCTGCCTAAAACAAATATCAAATATGAAATAGTCATTACAGTAGTGTCATGCGTGATGAAACTATTGTGAAAAAGTTTATATCATACATAATTATAAAGCGTTAATGAAAAAGATTGCTTACCAATGCTTTGCCTTTTATGTGAGTTTTGTTTGCGTTCGTGCTTTGGTTGTCATGGGATGACATATTCAAATTGGTAGAGGTTTGTAAAAACTGATGTAGTACAAACTGTTAGCGGGATAATTTTTTTTTGTTAGTATCAACAGAAGTATGCAAAGTTATGTTCGTATCACAAATGCATGATATGTTTTTTTATGTACAAATATGATATAAATATTACGGGCAGCATTGAACAAAAGCAAATCAGTAGATGCAGAAAAGAAAAATTGGACTGACAGTTAAAAGTTTGTTTCATGAAATGAGAAGCTCAGATTTGGATGCAGGAAGTATAGAACATTTCGAAAGTACGTAGTTGCAACAACAAACACGTTGATTTAATAGATTTATGCGTATGATCACATGACAGATTGGTTGGCATGTATTTAATAATGTTATACTAAATGCATCACTGAGATGTTATATATATTTTTTGTATGTGGAATATGTAAGTTTATATGTATGTGTAAGTGTGTTTTGTTGTCTGTGTGTGTTTCTGTATATTTGATTGATTGGTTGTGTGCATGTATTTGTTTTTGTTAGACGTTATATGTATTTCTGTGTGTTTCGTGTATGAGTGATTGTTGACTTTTGTGTTCTTTGTGGGTGTGTTTGTGTTGTTGTGTGAGTGTGCATATGTGTGTGTGTCGTTTTGTGTATGTACGTGTTAGTTTGTGTGAGTATTTGTTTCGAATGTGTTTGTTTGTGGTGGTGCTTTTGTATATCGGAGACAAAATTGCATATTGTTTGATGTGTTATTATGTACCTGTAGATGTATTTCTCGTAGACGTGCTGTAAATTCAGTTGTTTCCTGTAAATTCTTTGCTGATCATGGTTCATGGGGCTATCATGTACGTAGAGAAAATCATTAGTTTGACGCTGTATTGTTAGTCAGCATGCAAATGAAGATAAATAGATAGCGGAAGTAAAGTGTATACCTGGACGATGACTTTGGCAAGGAGGTCTTTGAAGACAACATTTTTGGTGTATGTGCCTTTATGCCCAGCAACAGTACCATTTTGTATGAGAATTTTTGTAGTTACTGAAGATACTCCTCTTGACAAAGCAACATAGAGCTGACCATGTGTAAAGACAGGTGCAGGCAGATATATGCCAACATGATTAATTGTTTGTCCTTGAGCTTTGTTTATTGTAAGCGCGAAGCTTAAACGCACTGGGAATTGTTTGCGAGTGAGTTCGAAAGGCACTTTTGCATCTCCTGCATTTTTCAGTGGTATGCGAGGGAGAAAAACTGATTTGCCTTTATGTTGGCCTGTAAGAATTTCTGCCTCAATCACATTTTGTTGGAAATGACGGCACAGAAGGCGTGAACCGTTGCATAGGCCTATTCGGGGATTTAGATTTCGAAGGAGCATGACAGGGGAACCTTTTTTCAGACATAGTTTATGTGGCGGAAGATTGCCCGGGGACAGACTATTGAGGAATTCTTGTGGGTATAAATTATGCTGATCATCGTCAACTGAGTCAAAAGAGTAATATGTCATTTGAACACCAGGGAGCATTTTTAAACAACTTTCGTTTAATTGGGTGACAGTTTCATTTAATGGAGTCAACAACGCTCTGCTTTCCCAATAATCAGCTGTGGTAACACTCAATGAGATATCTGCAAATATGATGTTAATAAGTGTAGTAATGGAATGTTCGCCTTCCCATGGAACAATCATTGATTCTGGGATATGTATCATTTCATCGTCATATGTACGCTCATCACCGTTTCCAACTCGAAGTATGAAATTTGAGAAATCTTGATCATGGAGAGCGCGCATATTTTGCGACAGTGACAGTAATTGTACTGATGACCACAAAGGTGAAGTAACAATGCTGGCGTTCATGATCTGAGACATTGTTCCGTTAATCACGACAGGCGGAACCTGCCGAAAGTCCCCTCCTAGGATTAATACCTTTCCACCAAAAGGTTGGTGTATGTCAAGAACATCTCGTAACGATCGATCAACAGCTTCGAATACATGTTTATGCGACATTGGAGCCTCATCCCAAAGAATTCCAGAACAATGTTGTAAAAGATTGCGTATCTCTGACTGCTTATCGAACTTGCAGAAGGAACCCGCCTCTATAGGAATTGGAATCTTAAACTTTTGATGGGCTGTAGTTCCACCTGGAAGAAGTGTTGCAGCAATTCCCGATGATGCAGTAGCAAGTACAATGTGGCCTTCACGCCGTATATGTGCAAGTATTGCTTTGTAAAGAAATGTTTTTCCAGTGCCTCCAGGTCCGTCTATGAAGAAAATACCACCTTCGTTGTGCCTAATACTGTGCATAATAGTATTGAAAGCATAATGCTGTTCAGAGTTTAAAGTTGAAACAGAGTTAAGATCTGTGTATGAGAGTGGTAGTGACAGTTCATCATCAATTAGAGTTGAGAAGCGAGATATATCTGCAAATAATGAAGATATTTGAGGAAGATCAAACTGTTTAATACTCTTGTTGTGTTGTTGAAGAGTAAGCTCGATTTCATGAAGGAGTTTATTCAGGATGTATATATCAGTGGTAGAAGTGGAGCAGATGTAATCTTCACTCATTGCAATATAATTGTCATTCCACAGTTGCCGAATTTCTGTAGGGTTGCAGTAAAGTAAAATTGTTGTAAATAAAGTTCGGAGTGCAGAAGGCATCTGGAATTGTCGGGCCTCGCGCATACAACTATGTAGGCTGTTGTCTTGTTCAAGTAAACCATACTGTTCAGCAGCTTCCTTAAATGTTGGGTAGACGGTGTCACGAACTGTCATGAGGTGCTCGAAAGATGTTGGGCCTTGAATATGGTTTAAAAGTAAACGTAAATAAAATCTTTCGCCCTCAGAAGGATGTACAGAGTATAATCGACCAATAACTTTTTGATGGCGCCTTCGTTTGTTCCATGTTCTAGAAGTTGAGTTCCATGTATAGTGCTTTGGGAAATCAGTGTATAAATAACTATGCCTTTCTTCGTGGGCACTGTAAATATTGAAAAATTCTGTTAACATTGTGCGCGAATTACGCACGTCAGCAAGAACGTTGCTTATGGAATCAGTGGTGCGAAACTGCACTTGATGTTTGTTAGGTAAATGAATTTGTAGGCGAATAACTGATGGATATGTTTGATACATATTGAATTTGAATATCTTCCAACAGGCTTCTTGAGGACATATCCATCGACCATCAACGTATTGCGATATTTCTGTATAAACTGGATGAGGATGAATTTGCAGCGCGACAGAATCGGGACCTTTGTGAATGTATTTATATAGATATTTTATACTTTTTATACTGCTGCATATTTCAACGTTAATATGACAATCATATTTTAGCAGGAGATATGGATTATACGGAACGACTCATCGGTTATCAACAGTGAAATCATCTCTTCGCTGGAGTCGAAATGAGCGACCATTATTTTGACGTCGATATATTGGGTACGAATCTGATCCCTGCAATGTTTGAGCGGCAAAATTTTTGGGGTAACCTTTTTTACAGGAACCTTGTTTCATACAGGACGCATGAGGGTTTACATGGGAGCACGGACCATGAATCATATGTTTTACAACAGCATTGTATAGTTCGGGGTCTGATTCGATATGAGGAAGCTCAGCTGTAACAATCTTATCGTAGTCATCCGGAGTATTCATTTTATCTGACCCATCTAACATAACCAGCATATGAGCATGTGGCAAACCTCGTTTTTGGAATTCAATAACATGCACATGACCAACTGTTCTTCCCAGAATGTGCCTGTGGAATATATCTTTCTGTAATTGCCGAAATTTTGCATGAAATATTCGGGAGACTAAATCAGGACGGTCTTGTGACGTTTGGCCGGGATAAAGTGCGTCCGTTATTTCTTTCCAAGATGCGTTGCATGTCATTGTCAGAAATATATCTGGTCTGCCGTAGTGTTGCACGACAGCCATTGCATCCTGATAGCGTTGGTACATATCGCGAGGACTTCCAACGAAGGATGATGGAAGGATGAGACGATGACCAATATTTGCTGCACTTAATGAACATATATATTAATTTGCTATACTGTGAACCTCTAAAATCACATTCTGAAATAACATGTACATACCTCCACTATTTTCTCCACCAGTTAGACAATCTTGTAGTTCACTGTATAAATCTGCGCGGATAGTGTTCTGATTATTTTTAATCCAACGCAGTTTTTGCGTTTCTATTTTAATGTAGTTATCAACAACATATTGTTGAAGCAGACGACACCCATGTAAAGGAAATGATGAAGTTGGCTGACGATCCTACAGTAGTATGAGTATGAGATATCTTATTATTTTAAGCGTAGCAGGACGTGGGTGCATTTAACAAAAATAGCAGTCAAACCTGCAGTATATATGAGTAATAGTCGCAACAGCCTACGTGGCGATTATTCAGGCCTTTACATTCGGCCAACCAACCATATGTACCATATGGGAGGAGCAGTGGATATTGGAGTGGATCGTAGAAGCCAGCATATTCGTGAATAGTGAGCAAAGGACCTTCAGTTGGCTGTAAAATTATGTTTCTGTCATTTAACTCAGCATATTCCTCAGCACCAACAATTATACCAGCCACCTGCGATGCGCTTGGTAATGCATATTGATGACCCAATGCCTGTTGTTCTTTTATAACCAATCTGCACCTGGTAATATCCTCATGTCGGGCAATTTGCCGGAACATCGATACGAAAGGATTATATTTATTCAGAATGGCCCGGATTTTCTCTAATACTGCAAAGTTAAGCTCGTTGTTTTCTTGCAGACGATGATCTGTCTCATGCTCTGTATCGTAAATATATAGTTGTAGATATCTAGGTCTACAGTTTGGAGCAGGCAAAAGTGAGCCAATTCTATGATAAATTGATCCGTGAGCCCGGAATGTGTAGATGGTGTGTTGATCGACTGTCAAAGTTTCATCTAACTTAACACCCATAGAAGTAAAAGCGAAAACGTGGTTATATGAACGAATGTATCGCCTGAAGTGATGACCTTCGGCAGTATCAGTAGTGAATAAAGTGTAAAGCTCAGGTGGAACTGGTATAGGTGGAAGCTGAACTATTCCATTGTTGCAACACATTGTTGGTGTTTCTCCATCAAAAAGTTTAGCATTGCAGTGACGACAGAAATGCGGACGTTGTAACTGTAAATGCACAATTTGTTGGGTTGCGTTACAGATGCGTGCAATGTTGTGGTTTCCAGCACGACGGCGCCGAGCACGGATAGTAACAGCAGAGTCATTGATATCTGCATGTTTATGTTGCAGAAATGAAGTTATGGCTGTGTTTGTAAGATATAGAGCAATAGGTAGATGTGGTAGAGAAAAAGAAGAGCGTACTGTTTGATTGACTGTGATTGATGATATGTTCTTCTGGTACAGGAGATGTGTTGTGGTGAATGCGGGAGGTTGATGCTGGTGCAGCATATGTCATCAGTAATGTTGGAGCAGAAGTAGTTGAAGTCATATGGCCAACTGAGACGACAGGGATTAATGGCAAGTTACACTCAGGCGAGGCCATACACTGTGATTGTGTCGTTGAGGATTCTCCAATTTCACGCAGGCAGCCGGACTGGAAGCACGACGTATACGGTACACTTGTTAGTGAGTATCTGTGCACAACAGCAGTACCTGTGTTTGGGAATTTCTCATTTAGTGATGTCTAAGATTTGCCATATGTAAACATATGTTAGTGTAAAAACAATTAAGATGTAGTTACCCAATGTAGTGCAGGCGGCTGAAGTAGCGGAGGGCAGCGTTGATGTTAGCGCAACTGTGCCTTGGATGTCAGGCACTCGAACTTGTGTGTTGGTAGTTTGGTCGACTGACTGTCTATTTCGCATTGCGTTTGCAGCATGCGTAATTTGTGGTTGTTGCACTGATTGGCGGGCTCGAAGTTGATTTGGAGCACGCATAACCGGCCGGTTGTTCGCTTGTTGTGGCCCAACCATCCGAGAACGCCTTAATCTTTGGTATAATCGATTATATGTTCGTCGACTTTCTTGTTCTTCGGTTGACATTACGGCAGTTGTTCTTCGAGCAGCTTGTCGATTAGATGTGCGTTGTGCCGCACGTGATGTCTCACTTATATGTGCATCTTCTGTTATAGTGCACGAATGAGTATACATTTGGTGTGAATGAGGTTGTTCGAGTGGTGACGATTCCCCAGTTGGAGATAGCGGAGCCGTGTGAACGGGCACTGAGTACGCTGCAGTTGTTAATGAAGATCCATGGAGAACAACAGTAGCATGGTGATCTGCCATTGTCAAATGCATGTGTGTATGTTATGTGTCGGTAGATGTGAACATATAAATATGTACATAGATATAACACGCGACAATATATCAAAATGTACAGCAACAGATGTTGTAACTACCTAAAGTGACGCCTGCATACTCAGAGGCATTGTGTGGCGTTCGTGCGAATGTAGTTTGTTGAGGCAGAGTTGCAACATGACAGTCGGTGGTGGAAGCAGCAGTTTGGATTTGGTAACGTTGTTGGGGTACATCTCGTTGGTTCTCTGTTTGGTGTGATTCAGTAAGACGCGAACGTCTTAATCTCTGGTAATTTCGATAGTACGCTCGTTGAGCCTCACGTTGTTCATCAGACATTAGGGCCCTTCTTCTCTGCGAACGCTCTGTCG
The DNA here is from genome assembly GCA_033032865.1 of Dactylorhiza incarnata. Taxonomy (NCBI): domain Eukaryota; kingdom Viridiplantae; phylum Streptophyta; class Magnoliopsida; order Asparagales; family Orchidaceae; genus Dactylorhiza; species Dactylorhiza incarnata. The sequence goes on from JAWHQI010000281.1 coordinate 3,569,917, forward strand.
CAGAGGCTCGTTGAAGTTCATCCGGTGCACGTGCTGTTGATGTAGATTGGCATTGTGCACGTTTTCCAACACGGACATGATTATCATCCATTGTACATACAATGATGCTACAGTAACTGTAAATACTGTATAGTAAGGTAAGGAATATGGGATCGTATGTGAAAAATAGGCGACACGCGCACATGGATTGAGAAATATGCAGAAGGAGGTATTTATAAAGTAGAGATTTGACATTAAATATGGTGTCTATTATATCAACTCATAGCTATTCGCAATGGGAAAGTAAGAATAGGCACAAATTTGACCTCATCAAATATTTGAAGTAGTAGTAATTAGAGTTGAAGTAATGTAGATGTATATTTGTAGTAATTGCAAAATTAACAGAGGCGTAATATAACAGAGAAATAAATTACGTAGAGAGCACAACATTGACGGCAAACAGAATGTGGCAGCAGTTGAGAATATGTAGGTGAAAAAAACCATATGAACTACAGACAGGCACAGATTAGTGTCAATCCATGTATGCCTTACAGAAAATGCACAACAGAGAAATTATAGTCATTTAAGTTCTATCTTCGAAATTCATTTCACCGATAACCGCACGGAGCAGTCAACCTCTAGTGCAGCTTCTGTAACATCATCGTACTGGTGTGTAGGGTACGTAGGCTCGCTGTGTCCTATAAATTGACACATGGATGAGCGTATGAGAGCGGGTGCATATGGGTGGAGCTAGCATTCTTGTCTACGTAATGTCGATGCGAAGAACATTGAGCATGGCCGAAGCTCATGCGACACTGCTCGTATACATATATATATATATATCTGAATATATACATCAATGTATGCATTTGAATATAGAGTCGGTTTCAAACGGGTTGTAAGTCAAATTGAAGCTGTTAATTTGCTAATAGCTTCTTTTTATCGCAGCTAATCCTAATGGAACATGGTGTTTTTTTTTTAGAAATTCAGTTTCATCATACAAATAAGAATCTCAATGCAATTTTCATAATTACATTTGTTATTTACAGCTTTCCTCATGTATTATTATGTAGAACAGAAAGAAACAGGAGTTATCAAATATACGTTGCCACAACAGATATGAGAAAGAGGGAAATTCCGAAAGAGCACTGCAGTGAATTCCCGAGAACATTGCGTAGAATTCTTGGCAGTAGGTGTGGAGCCTCATACGCATAAATTGAGCTACGGTCAAAATGATTGTTTTAATTTTGCAAATAATAGAAAAACGTCACAGTTATGTTATGGTACCACCAGCCATAACAGATGTGACTGGGGAACAACGGTGCTGGCAAAATTGGAAGCCCTGCTACAGATGCAAGTGATCGAGGCGTCAAAAATGAGCGGATGTCAAACATGTTTATTTAAATGTATAACGGCACAGTGCATGAAGAGTTGGTGGCCTCACCTGTGAAAGAAAACAGAAACTTTGGAGTGCAAGCTATTGCAATAGTCGAAATGGGAGGACGCGCAAGCAGTATTTGAAACGGGGGGACGTGCAAAAGAGAACTCTATTCACATACATAGAAGCGGCGGGCACGCTGAAGCACTGCATTATGGACAATCACCATGTGCACGACAGAAACAAAAGTAGTTCAACTAAATACTAACAGATGTAGTAGATAAAGGACAGGCATAAGTACTTTACACATCAGTGACATATTCGAGAAGACAGTAAGAGGAAGGTAGCTAGAAATACTGAAAAACAGAACATTTCTTGACAGATGTTTAGGAATATACGTGAAGGGCTGAGACAACAAATACCAGAGTAGGATAACATTTTCATAGCATACAAAGACATGTAGATGTACAACTGACGTACGCAGTAGTAGGATTTTCAAACTCGCCTCAGATCGGCGTTGTTATATAACATGGTTTGATTAACATCGCTCCTGAAAGTACTCTGGTTTGACATCAAATAGCGACATCTCACGGACTTCGATCCTTGTGCCGTCAATGATGTACTCGTTCATCTTCTTTGCAGCATTGGTCATTGTCGCCTCGCTTGCAAAGATGACCTCCCCTGTTCCCATTCGCACACCCTCCGTATCGACGTTTACCTTTAGCAATGTGTTTAAAATAACATCAAAATACAAAACTGAGAAGGCTAAGACAATGTTGAGTCGGCTAAAGATTGATGATGCCCACATGCGCGTAGATGTATCCCGGAAGACATTCAAACACAGTCTTCAAATCATCAGTACCCGTCGCAAGGTTAAGGTTGTGTAGTAACAGTGCGAAGTAGTAGTAATCACGCATATCTGTTGGAATCTCGGGGTTGTAGCCGACCTGGTCAGCAAGTACAGGCAGCTCATTCTCGCAGAGCATCTCTGAGGAGCAGGCAGAATCAAACATTTCAACTGTTGTGATAGTCTTTTTATGAGAAGTTGGTATTGCACAGTGTTGTATAAAAAATATCAATTATTTCTAAATTTGATATGAAAACTGAGATCGGGAAGTTTGTATTCCTATTTATTTACTGAATGAAGGTTTGTCTTCTCTAAAAACCAAACCAAACATAAAGTTTACATTCCTAATTATGTAAGATGTAGATGAAATTTTGTATTCCCAACAGGAAAACCATATTGAATAAGGTTTTTTGAGAGTGGCATTCTCATTCAATCATCATCATCAGAACCACTACCAGTACTACCAACGCCACCAGCATCATTACCCCTCTACCAACAACCAACATCCCATATATACATGTGACGTAATTGAAACTATGAAGAACATATTGATGAACATAAGCGGAGAAGAGAAGAAACAATCGCACCTGCAGCGACTCCTGAAGGGAAGAAGAAGCAGAGAGACGTGGAGTTCAAGCAATTTCGCCCGAACTGGCGAGTCGTGGGAGGGATTTAAGCGGCCAGAAAGCACCGGTAGAATGCAGAAGACGGAAGGGGTATTTGTACGAAATGTGATGTCGTGGAGGCGGCAGGTCGAGGTGTCATTTGCAGATGGAGCGCCGGAATTTGTAGCGGCGGTAGGTTGCGGGGCGAAAGTAGAAGTCGGGAGGTGAGAGGCGGTCGAGCGGCACACGGCGACAAAGAAAATACGTGGCAGGATTTTGGAGAAACGGCGGCGTAGGGTGGCTGTGTAAGCGGTGGAGGGGCACGCGGCGAGCGCTGAGCTGCGGGAGGCGGGAGAGGCGGCGTCAGCAGCGGGCGGCGGCATGTCTCCGTGGCAGCGGAGGGGGCGAGGGCAGAGAAGCGATTTTACTGTGACCGGGATTAGGTTTTGTTTTTTCATATTACCAAAAACACGCTGTTATTTGTTTTTTTAACAAAACTAATCTGCCAAATTATATGCTGACATCTAAAGCGGAGAAAAACAGAGGACAGGAGCACATAGTGAGGGTCACATAAGAGGATCACATAAACTATATGTTTGCAGGTAAATTAGTGAACCTAGGAAGAACTCAAGGTGAATAAGAGGAAGCCCCAAAATAATGAGGCATAGAAAATAAATGAAGTGCTCTTCAAAACCTGAGCACAAAATAATGACTTCAAATTCTGGAAATTAATAACAGCTGACAGTTATAGGTGAGAGCAACATGACACTCTATTCTTGAATCACACAATTTAATAAAATGAAGTATCGTAGAGAGTTTTAACAGTGTAGGCAATTTATTGATTCACACATGGTCTCCTGTAAGAAAACTGAACCATGATAACAGAATTTGTATAAGAAATTTTAACACTAAGAACAATGTCGAAAACTGAACTGGTTAAACACTGATGTCCGCTTATAGTGAAATAAAATCATGTTCGCATAAGAGAAGAAATCTGATTTATACTTATAAGAGGCGTAGAAAGCCACAACTTTCTAAATAGGGCGGCCAAAATGACGGCATTATTTGAACATGACATTTGTAGATGAAAGTAACATGTGAATAACAATAATAAAGCCATAGAAAATGAAGTGCTGTATGAGTAGTACATATTTAGGCTTGGAGCAGCTATGATTATATTGACTAAGAAAAAAGAAAACCGATGAACTCACAAATACTGCAAACTAACAAATACTGCAGTACTACACAAATAACTGAAACCTCACGAATACTACAAATAGTGCTCAAAAATAGTGGAAGCTCACAACAACTGATGAACTGCAGTCATTTTGCAGCCATTTCACTAACAGACGACACTATTCTGCAGCCATTTCACTAACAAATACTGCTTCACAGAACCTATGAGCTGATGAGCTGATGTTCTGACAAATAAATGTAAAGAAGATTGAAATAAATCTGAAACAAAATACATTCTCAAGACACTTTTTTTCAGTCATTTAACTAACAAAGAAATATATTACACAACAAACAGATTCACAAAACAAAGGATGAAATGCAGGCATTTTCGTATGAAGAACATATTGATGAACATAAGCGGAGAAGAGAAGAAACTATCGGACCTGCAGCGACTCCTGAAGGGAAGAAGAAGCAGAGAGAGGTGGAGTTCAACCAATTTAGCCGGAACTGGGGAGTCGTGGGAGGGATTTAAGCGGCCAGAAAGCACCGGTAGAATGCAGAAGACGGAAGGGGTATTTGTACGGAATGTGATGTCGTGGAGGCGGCAGGTCGAGGTGTCATTTGCAGATGGAGCGCCGGAATTTGTAGCGGCGGTAGGTTGCGTGGCGAAAGTAGAAGTCGGGAGGTGAGAGGCGGTCGAGCGGCACACGGCGACGAAGAAAATACGTGGCAGGATTTTGGCGAAACGGCGGCGTAGGGTGGCTGTGTAAGCGGTGGAGGGGCACGCGGCGAGCGCTGAGCTGCGGGAGGCGGGAGAGGCGGCGTCAGCAGCGGGCGGCGACATGTCTCCGTGGCAGCGGAGGGGGAGAGGGCGGAGAAGCGATTTTAGGGATTAGGTTTTGTTTTTAATAAAAAAAAAACCCGCCGGTTTTTTTATATTAATCAATAACTTTCAACGCGTAGGCGGGGCCCACAGGCGGGCCCCGGCCGCAGTTAATTGCAATGGCGATGTGGGACGTTTAGTCCCACATCGCCAACAACAGCTGTTTTCCGCTGTTGATATAGCGGAAAGCCGGAGGATAATTTGAAAACCGTCAGCCCAGCATCTCCTGCGCGCTCCCCTCACGCGTGAGCTCGCTCCCGCCCTGCGCGTGCACCCGCCCGGCCCCGCCTGAGCTCGCCGGCCGCCCCGCGGGTGCCCAAAATTTTCGCCCCCCCCAGGGGCAAAAAGGTCATTTACTGTGACTGACATCTTGACATTCTTAGAGGCGAACGGCGCTTATTAATATAGATATATATTTAATTTAATTATGCAAGCCCATCACCAGTGCATAAAATAAGAAAAATAAAAAATAAAGTGCGTCATCATTTTATACTAGGGTGTTTATATTTGTAGACCAATAATTGCATGTCCAAAATAAGAAAAATAAAATAGTTAAAATATTCAACAAAGTTTTCTAATTATAACCACAAATTAAACCCCCCACATTCCCGCCTCCCTCACGCTCCTGATGCATCTAACATAGCCGATCTCCTCGTCGCCAGGTCGCCATCCACCGGCGTCCAACCAGCTGCCCGCATCTAGTGTGCTGCCCGCCCGCCCTCCTTGCTTCAATTTCCATCCGGCCTGCCTCCCGCCCGCCCTCCTTGCTTCCATTTCCAGCCGTCCAGCAGCCAACAAAGCTACAACAAAAAGCCGTCTGCCCGCCTATCCTTGTTGTCACTTCCTACTCTTTTCTTCCATTGTACGTATTTTTTTATCGGTTTGTTGACTAGATGTTAGGGGTTTCATTGGTATTCTTGTGCTTAAATATGCAGAGTATCTTCGTGCTTAGATGTTAGGGGTATTCTCTAATTAATTTCTTCAATGTTAGTAATCTTGTGCTTAGTTGTCAAGGCTTTTTGTTTCATTGCTCTAATGTGAGTTTTCTTGTGTTCATTTCACTTAATTTTTTTTCTAATTTGAAATGAGTTATGAGGAGCCAAAATTGTTGTTACATGATGACTTTTCTAAAGACTCCGTGATAGATGTAGGAAAACTTTTCTACACGAGGAAGTTTTTGATTTTGTTTGAATGATAAATGTGTTTATTTTGTAAGTTTTATCATTGCTACTAATAAATGATTTTTTTTATAATTAGAAAAGAAATGTAACGAAGAAGTATGCATGTTTTCAAATTTTCACGAGTGAAAGATGTTGCGGGTCGCTCGGGTGCTTTGGTAGATCGGTCGACTTGAACCGTCTTAGCTCGGAAGCGAACCGAGCGCGCTAACAGTCAACGAGTAAGCTAGTTAGTGACTGGAAAACCCGGAAAGGGTGAAAAACCACGTGGCCGGAGCTGTGCCGACCAACTTTCACTATTTTTTGGGGGATTACAATTAGAGACTTAGAGCTCGAACGTGACAGACTGCTGCTCGTTGCAGTGAGAGAGAGAGAGAGAGAGAGAGAGAGAGAGAGAGAGAGAGAGAGATCTCCGAAGGTGACAAACCACCTCTTGGAAAGCTAAGTCCTTTTCCTTCTGAGAACATGAGTGAGAACAAAAGTGAGAATGCTGGTGAGAACGAAAGTGAGAATGCCGAGTCGCCTTTCAGGAGAAAGGAAATCTCCAAGTCCACGAAGTAGACCTTCGAGCCCCGAAGGAGATCTTCAAGCGCCAGAGGAGAATTCCAGAGAAATCTTCAAAGGAGCTCTCTCGGGAGCAGAAGGCAAGGTCCCCACAAATGAAGGCGCTTGACTCCTTTTATAGCTTTGGCCGAGGGTAGCCCGGTAATTTTGACGTTGTAACCACCTGACGGGCGAATCATGTTGGTCGGTTTGGAGCACGCAGATCGCCATTTTTCGTAAATGATCGTCTCGCCCCTCGGGCAGTTCGGGCAGCTTCGTTGAAGGTAAGAAAGGCGACAAGCGGGTCCTACAATCTGAGAAATTAGGAAAGACAAAAAGTAAGCGTGCCCGGAGTGCGGAAGTGCTCTGAGCGCGCTCAGAAGCGTTCTGAGCGCGCAAAGAACACGGAAGTGTTCTGGGCATGCAACGAACACGAAAGTGTTCTGGGAGCGCTATGAGCGCGGAGGAGTTCTGAGCGCACAGTGAGCGCAGAGGCGTTCTGAGCGCGCGGTGAGCGCGAAGGCGTTCTAGGCGCGCAATGAACGGGGAAGCATTCTGAGCGCGCAAGGAGGTCGGAAACGGGAATCCATACCCCCATAGAAGGGATGAGGTTCCGGTCGGGCGCTCCGCAGGACCCCCTGTAGGAGAAGGGGGCGGTCTGGCCGCATCTGCACGGGGTGTGGCCGCACCGCAAGGCGGGGGGGGGGGGGGGGGGGGGGGCTGGCCGCACCCCAAGTGGGGTGCGCCTCAGCTGCACCCCTTGAGGGGTGCGGCGGCTTGGCCGCACCCCAAGAGAGGAGTGGCGGCTTGGCCGCACAGCAAGAGGGGTGCGGTTAGGCCGCACCCCTTGGGGGGGGGGGGGGGGGGTTGCCGCTACCGCGCGTGTTAGCGCCGCGCGGTGCCGCCACGCACGTCGTGGTGGTAGCCCGCCCGCTAACGCGCGCGGTAGTGCTTACGATTGCGCGCGGCAGTGCAGTGCGCGGTGCTGGCGCGCATGGTTGAGTGCGGCCCTACGGCCCTGCGACACATTCTGTGTGCGTCTTTGCACGGGCGGTTGGCTGTGGAGATGGTGGGTTTGACCCACTTTCCCACTCATCCCTCATCACCTTAGTGGTGGAGTGAGGTTTGTGAGTAACCGCTACCCGGCTTTGGACATATAGATGAGAGCACATGTATGAATGTGTATCATAAGCCCCCCAAACCTTCGGAGTCCGAATTTTTATACGGAGGAGTTCGGAGGTTTTGATTCTTCTACCGTGGTTTCAATCATCGTCATCTTTGTGGCGCCTTGGTTAGGAATTGTCACTGAGGGATGAGTGTGCAGTTGCTTTTGTTTTCTCGTTCTTTCTGGAAGTCGTCGCTCGGTTCTAACTGTGGGAGAAACTTTTATCCCGTCCTGACCGGTTGCGAGCTTGTCGCCAGTATTTGCATTGGAGATCGTGACGAGCTTGCTTTTTAGCGTTGATTCCTGAGCAGCTTGGTGGCTTTTTACATAATAAAAGATAAGTTTGCACGAGCCTGAGCTCGCGGCTTTTTACATAATAGAAGATTAGTTTGCGCGAGTCTGAGCTCGCGGCTTTTTTACATAATAGAACATAAGTTTGCGCGGTGAAGGGCGTACGTATTCAAACCATGGACGAACGTAAGAGGGGAAGACCCTTATGACGTCGGGACCTTACCGCGGTGGAGAAGGGCAAACCTTTAATTGATGGAAGTGAGAGATTGCTGCGAGCGCGCTGCCCGGAGGCAGTTGTTGTTCATTAGCGCGCTGCCTGGAGGCAGGTGCTGTTCATTAGCGCGCTGCGTGGAGGCAGGTGCTGTTCATTAGCGCGATGCCTGGAGGCAGGTGGTGTTCATTAGCGCGCTGCCTAGAGGCAGGTGTTGTTCATTAGCGCCCTGCCTGGAGCCAGGTGCTGTTTATTAGCGCACTGCCTGGAGGCAGATGCTATTCATTAGCGCGCTGCCTGGAGGCAGGTGCTGCTCATTAGCGCCCTGCCCGGAGGCAGGTGCTGTGCATTAGCGCACTGCCTGGAGGCAGGTGCTGTTCATGCAAATGGACGTCTTTACGTAGTTTCGACAGCGCAGGATATGACATGCCTGAAATGATTAACTTTAAAAACTATTAGTCGTAGTGACAATTTACACATTTTTTATAGAAACAAAGTTGGCAGAATATTTCAGTGGCGCTGGTAGATCCCCGTTGATGGGTATGAAGCTTTCTCCTAGGATGACTGCTTTAAGGGTTGCCCCCCAGTCCTTCCTGGTGATTTGTTGGATGATCTCCTGCTGGCTGATGCGTAGCCTTGTAGAAATTTCCCCAGTATGCCTTGTTGGACGAGTCGCTCGATTTCATCCTTAAACTTGGAGCAATTTTCTGTGTCATGTCCTTGTCCACGATGGAACTCACAATATTTTATCTAGTCCCCCGCGTTTTTAGCGAGGGGTCTGGGCTTACGGAGCGCTTCGTTGCCTTTGATTGTGTAGAGTACGTTAGTCATGGTATTGTTCAGGGGAGTGTAGTCTTGATGTTGGCGAGATCCTCGGTCTCGGTTGGGGTTGTCGTGATGCTTGTTGTTCTTATTGGGAACCGTCTGCGGTAGCGGCTCCTCTTTCTTTCTTTTCGGGCTCCCCTCGAACTGCCGGCGGTGCGCTTCAATTGCCTCATCTGCCGCTATTTGGGCCTCGACTCGCTGAACGAAGTCAGTGTAGCTAGGCACAGTTTCTCGCATCAGTACAAAGTAGAAGCCACCGAGGCGGAGCCCTCCAAGGAAGACTCCTCGCAGGAGCTCGGGGTCGACCCCCGGGATTTGTCGAGCCTCCAAAGTGAAGCGTCGAAAAAAATCCTTGAGAGTCTCTCCGTCATTCTGGCGGATTCCTGAGAGATGGGAGGGATCTCGGACAATCCTACGATTGACGATGAACTGGTCCACGAACTGCTGCGCCATTTCTGCGAAGTTGTTGATGGACCCATCCCGCAGGGAGTGGAACCAAGTGCACGCTTGTCCTTTCAAGGTTGCCGGGAATACTTGACAGAGGAGCTGATATGGAGCGTTGTAGAGTCGCATGATGGTAGCGAAGTGGTTGACATGTTCTAACGCGTCGTCCGTACCGTCAGATGTTTCGATGTTGGGAAGCTTGAAACCATTCGGAACGGGATGGGCCAAGAATTGAGGCGATAGTGGGGAGCCGTGGTGTGCGGGACGGCGGGCGAGAGCTGCGAGGCGCCCCGCCTGGTCGTACTCTTCCGCTATCATGTCGCGTATCTCTTCTCGAGTGGCTCTTCCCATCACTTGTCCATGGAGAGCTCTTCCCTGGTGCTGGCGATGGTGATAACCTTCTGGTCTTCTGGGCGGCCGAGCAGGATGGGTGGAGCTTGCGACGTCAGAGAATTCTTCTGAGGCTTCTTCTTCATGAACGACCTCTTCATTCGGAGCATGATTCGGAGCCGGGGGAGGAGGAACGTTCAATGTTGGAGGTTGAGCGGGAGCTCGAGGAGCCCCAAGATTTCTTACAAGAGCCAGCATCTCGGATTGCTGTTCTTTCATTTGCCGCATGCGCTCCTCCAATGCTGTTGTGGGCGCAAGCATTGCCTCTTTTGCGAGAGGTGCGTTGATGAGTGAATGAAAAGGTGCGGGATCGATGTGTCCTTCCGGGATTGATCCTTCGGTTGTACGGGCACTTCGCTTGCCATTACAATTGGTGGCAAGCGCTTTCTTTAGTGAGTCTTTGCAGAGCTTCGGGAATTCGTGTTCCCACAGACGACGCCAAACTGTTGCGGGTCGCTCCGGTGCTTTGGTAGACCGGTCGACTTGAACCGTCTTAGCTTGAAAGCGAACCGAGCGCGCTAACAGTCAAAGAGTAAGCTAGTGAGTGACACAAGGACTTTTAACGTGGAAAACCCGGAAAGGGTGAAAAACCACGTGGTCGGAGCTGTGCCGACCAACTTCCACTATTTTCTGGGGGATTACAATTAGAGACTTAGAGCTCGAGCGCGACATGTCGCTGCTCTTAACAGTGAGAGATAGAGAGAGAGAGAGATCTCTGAAGGTGACAAGCTACCTCTCGGAAAGCTAAGTCTTTTTTCCTTCTGAGAACAGAAGTGAGAACAAAAATGAGAATGCTGGTGAGAATGAAAGTGAGAATGCCGAGTCTCCTTTCGGGAGAAAGGAAATCTGCAAGTCCACGAAGGAGATCTTCGAGCCCTGAATGAGATCTTCAAGCGCCGGAGGTGAATTCCAGAGAAATCTTCAAAGGAGCTCTCTCGGGTGCAGAAGGCAAGGTCCCCACAAATGAAAGTTCTGGGCTCCTTTTATAGCTTTGGCCGGGGGTAGCCCGGTAATTTTGATGTTGTAACCACCGTAACCACCTGACAGGCGAATCATGTTGGTCGGTTTGGAGCACGCGGATTGCCATTTTTCATAAATGATCGTCTCGCCCCTCGGGCAATTCGGGCAGTTCGGGCAGTTCGGGCAACTTCGTTGAATGTAAGAAAGGCGACAAGCGGGTCCTGCAATCTGAGGAATTAGGAAAGACAAAAAGTGAGCGTGCCAAGAGTGTGGAAGTGCTCTGAGCGCGCTCAGAAGCGTTCTGAGCACGCAACGAACACAGAAGTGTTCTGGGCATGCAACGAACATGGAATTGTTCTGGGAGCGCTATGAGCGCGGATGCATTCTGCGCGCGCGGTGAGCGCGGAGGCATTCTGCGCGCGCGGTGAGCGCGGAGGTGTTCTGAGCGCGCGGTGAGCGCGAATGTGTTCTGAGCGCACGGTGAGCGCTGATGCGTTCTAGGCGCGCAACGAACGAGGAATTATTCTGAGCGCGCAAGGAGGTCGGAAACGGGAAGCCGTACCCCCAAAGAAGGGATGAGGTTATGGTCGGGCGCTCCGCAGGACCCCCTGTAGAAGAGGGGGCGGTCTGGCCGCATCCGCACGGGGTGCGGCCCCACCCCAAGGGGGTGTGGGGCTCGGCCGTACCCCAAGTGGGGTGCGGCTCGGCCGCACCCCTAGAGGGTTGCGGCGGCTTGGCCGCACCCCAGGAGGGGTGCGGCGAGGCCGCACCCCACGAGGGGTGCGGTTAGGCCACACCCCTTGAGGGGGGTTCGGCGCTACCACGCGTGCTAGCGCGCTGTAGCGCCGCACGATACCTCCACGCGCGTCATGGCGGTAGCGCGCCCGCTACCGCGCGCGGTAGTGCCAGCGGTTGCGCGCGGCATTGCCGCGCGTGGGGCTGGCGCACACAGTTGAGTGCGGCCCTACGACCCTGCGACACGTTCTGCGTGCGTCTTTGCACGGGCGGTTGGCTGTGGAGATGGTGGGTTTGGCCCACTTTCCCACTCATCACTCATCGCCTTAGTGGTGGAGTGGGGTTTGTGAGTAACCGCTACCCAACTTTGGATATATAGATGAGAGCCCATGTATGAATGCGTATGAAATGATAAAAAAAAATTGAAGGGTCCGTTCGTTTGAACGGAATTGACTTTCTGGAATTAGCTTTTCGACGAAAACCAATATCTACATGAATTGGCTTTTTACAGAATTCCAATTTTGTTGTTCGGCGGTAAGATTGAATTCAGTTAACAGAATTGAATTGAGGCACAAAAGTTGTTCCGCTGAATGATGAAATTGATATTGGAATTTACATTATACAATAATTTTATAAAACTCAAAATAGGCGTCAACACCGAACGCATTAAATTGCATAATATGTATTAAGACACACGTTTTTCGCCCAAACGCAATTTTTTCGCCTAGGTGCGCATTGTTTTCCCGGGAGCGCATTTTTTGCCCAGGTGAAAAACGCGCGCCCGGGCGAAAAATGCGCGCTTGGGCGAAAAACGAGTGCCCGAATGAAAAACGCGCGCTCGGGTGAAAAACGCGCGCCCGGGCGAAAAATGCGCGCCCAACTGAAAAATGCGTGCCCGGCTGAAATATGCGTGCCCAACTAAAAAATGCGCGCCCGACGAAAAAGGAGCGCCCGGGCGAAAAAGGTGCGCCCGATCGAAATAGGTGCGCCTAGGTGAAAAATGCGCGCCCTGGCGAAAAATGCGCGCTTCGGCGAAAAATGTGCGTCCGAATGGAAAAATTTGCGCCCGGCTAAAAAACGTGTGCTCAGTCGGAAAAATTTGCGCCCGGGTGGAAAAACGTGCGCCCGAACGAAAAAAATTCGCGCTGGTCAAAAAATGTGCCCGGGTTGAAAAACGCGCGGCCGACCGAAAAACGCGCTCTCGGGCGAAAAAACACGTGCCAGAGCGAAAAAAGAGCGCTCGGGCGAAAAATGCCCGGCAGGCCGAAAAACACCCGGTCGGTCGAAAAAACGCCCGCCTGGGAGAAAAATACGCGCCCGGGTGAAAAACGCGCGCTCGAGCGAAAAATCTCGCTCCCGGGCGAAAAATGCACGCCTGAGAGAAAAATGAACGTCCGGTCGAAAATCATGCGCCCTTCTGAAAAACTCGTGCCCGGCCGAAAAACATACCCGGCAGGAAAACGCATGCAGTGCCGAACGCATTAAATTGAGGCACAAAAGTTGTTTTGGCTGAATGATGGAATTGGTATTGGAATTGACATTATACAATAATTTTATAAAACTCAAAATAGGCGTTAGTGCCGAACGCATTAAATTGCATAATATATTTTAAGACACGTTTTTCGCCTAAACGCAATTTTTTCACCCAGGTGCGCATTGTTTTCCCGGGAGCGCATTTTTTGCCTGGGCGAAAAACGCGCACCCGGGCGAAAAATGCGCGCTTTGGCGAAAAAACGACCTCCCGGATGAAAAAACGCGCGCCCGGGCGAAAAACCCCCGACCGGGCGAAAAACGCGCGCCCGACCAAAAAATGCGTTCCCGGGCGAAAAATGCGCGCTTGGGCGAAAAATGCCCGCCCAATTGAAAAATGCGTGCCCGGCTGAAAAATGCGTACCCGACTAAAAAACGCGCCCGACGAAAAACGTGCGCCCGGGCGAAAAAGGCGCGCTCGGGCGAAAAAGGCGCGCCCGGGAGAAAAACGCACGCCCTGACGAAAAATGCGTGTTTGGCGAAAAACGTGCGCCCGGATGGAAAAATTCGCGCTCGGCTAAAAAACGCGCGTCCGGACGGAAAAATGTGCGCCCGGGCGGAAAAACGTGCGCCCGAATGAAAAAAATCTGCGCTGGTCAAAAAATGTGTGCCCGGGTCGAAAAACTCGCGCCCACCGAAAAACCCGCTCTCGGGCGAAAAACGCGTGCACGACTGAAAAACGCGCTCTTGGACGAAAAACACGCGCCTGAGAGAAAATTGAACGTCCGGTCGAAAAGCACGCGCCCGACTGAAAAACTCGTGCCCGGACGAAAAACATACCTTGCAGAAAAAATACGCCCGGGCGAAAAACGCGCGCGCAGGTCGAAAAACTCCAGCGAAAACATTCGATTATGCGGAAAACCCATGGGCGGAGGTAAAAATTGGCTATTTGAGTTTTTAGTTTATAGTCAAAGCCATGAGTTTTCACAAGAAAGTCAATATCCGCTTAAATTCCGTTGCTCCGAACAATAGAATTGAATTTCTAATCTCCAATGCCAATTTCAGAAAGCCAATTCCGGCCAAACGAACTGACCCGAATTGATTTTTTATATTAAAATCTGCAAATATCAATATTGAATTACTGCAAATATTTTGGGTTTGCAAATATAATTACCCTTGATTGTGTAGATAGTTTATTCGATTTATTAGTTGGCGCTTGAGTTGACTTGGTTTAATATGAATGACGATACAATCTCAGGCGGTGTAGGAATTGTGCGAACCGGGATTCCAGAACCTTCCTAAAAGTTAGGGCTATGTTTTTAGTATCTTTTAGAAGTCTTTTGCATTTTAAAATAACTTTTAAGAAATTATTAGCATCATTAGGTTCTTTATTTATTTTGACTCAAACTATGCAAAGTAGACACGTGTAGAGTTGAGATTCTCCTTCCTAAAACATAGGACGATGTTTTTTCAGTATTTACTAGTTGTCGCGCAAACAAATCCTTGCTATCTAAGGCTTCGTTTGGCGGAGCGTTTGGCGGAGCGTTTGGCGGACTCCGTTTGGGGCAAACGCCGCCGCACGGCGGGTAACCAAATGGCCGGCGGCGGCGTTTGCTCCGTTTGCTACTTCTGAGCCATGAGAAATGGAGGAAAACGGAGCTACTCCAACCGCAGCCTCCCCCCTCCGGTTCCAACAGCCGGCTTCTCCTCCCGCCGCCTGAGCAAAACGCCGAACCAAACAAAGCATAAATCTTCCCAAACAAATCGGAATCACATGAACGGTGAAGAAATCATCTTTCTTCCTCAACTCGGTCTCTATCCGCGCATTTATTTTATGAATCACGATCCGTGCACACATTGAATTGATCATAAGGTCATCAGAGATGTTCCTTCGTTGTTTGGCCATGCTCAGGAGAACAAGGATATCGAATGCTCAAGTTTAAAATTGATCTACGGATAACAATTTGTAAACTAGCGGATAGACATTTATGGTCTGCGAATAAAATTTGCCTACTTTTATCCCTCATCAGACCACCTTCATGAGATTCGAGCTCCAATAACACTCATGGATAACATCGGGCCTTCTTAAGCCCAAAAAACTAGCTCGAAAGCTATGTCGGTTTTCAAACTTATAAACCAAGCGAATGACATGCCTCCCCTAGGAGGAACCACCTTTCTTTCTCCATCACCTGGAGGCCCGAGATCGACTTGACCGCACAGAGCCGTCGATGATCACACTGGGATTTCGTAGGAGAGATTTGCACCTCTTCTATCATATTTTATCATTTGTTAGCATCATTCTTCTTGATAAATCTATCAACACATTAATTGAAGGTCCATGTTAAATGAGCGAATATTACCCTCTATTTTTTTCTTAGTATCTATTCAATATTCTTGATAAATTTATCAACCGTCGTTCATGAACGTCCGACCCAACTTAAGGAACTTCATCCATTTTATGTTCAAACCTAGTTTTTTTTTCTTGGTGGCGGCCATAATCGGTCATGTTAATTTAATGACAGTGACGTTTTTGTCACGATTGATGGTGCATAACCACCAAGTTCATGACCGTCATCGCCATGCCAAACGGATCCTAAGTACCTACAATATGTCGTCAATTAGCCAAATTAGTTTGGCTAGGTTCTAATCGTTTTTGCACCGGTGACTGGACAAAAACGTCACCACCATAGAATGCATGTTTAACAAGACAATGATTATGACCGCCGTCAAGAAAATAAAACTGATTTTGAACATAAAATTGAATGAAATTCCTTAGGCGTGGTCGTGCGTTCACAAACGCAGGTTAATAACCACCGCATTCACAACCACCACCACCACCGTGACAAACGGATCCTTAATCTACTTAGTTTTCGTGAGAGTTCAATTATGCACCCATTCTCATGAAACTTTGTAGACGGATCCTTAATCTACTTAGTATGAATATTCGTAGATGGATGCATGTGATTCGTAGATGGTCAATCATCGGAGATAGTATTTGTTTCGTGTCCAAGATTTTGCAGTTTTGTCCCTCGTATCGTGGGCTCGAGGGTGAGCGATGACATTTGGTATCAGAGCCGTTTCTCCCGGTTCAAGCGTAGGCTAAAGGTTCAAAAACGAACCCCAGTGGAAAGTTGTGAACGCGGTGCAAATTCCACTTTCAACGAGAAGGTTTGTAAATTAAGGCTCTGTTTGACGCGATGGTGAATGTTGTGAATACGGTGGTTATGAACTGTCGTTCGCGAACGCTCATGCACTTTTGTGTTCAATACTAGTTCTCTTTTCTTGGAAGCGGTCATAACCATTGTCATGCCAAACGGCCCAATCATACATTCCACGACAGTAGCGTTTTTTATCCGAACTCACCGGAGCAAAAACGCCGCGCCAAACAGAGCCCAAAGGAAGAAATGATTCTGGGCAGAGATCATCTCTTCCCATGAGGTGCCATTTAGTGGAAAAAACCATAAACCCTAAAACCCAATATTGGGCCCACCGTCCACGAGGCTATTGAACCCAAAGAGGATACAATCTTACACGGTGAACCAAGAAGTCACAGAGGTGGAAATTGATTAACCTCAGAGCTGAAAAATCATCAGATCATATCAAACCTATCTGCAATCTGAATTACAAGAACAAGAATTCTGAAGGGAGTAGGAGGATTTCATTGGAAAAAAATACTAAAAATACTTCATCAAACCTTTTATTAAAATATATTCCAGTCTTGATAGTTGTATATTCAGTAAATCAAATTCAAATTCATCTCCTATAACATAATTGGAACATTTGAACCTATAATATCGAGACAGGCGTAGCATAAAATTCTGTATAAGTCGCAAACTATTTCGTATAAGCAAGGGCTAGCAGGTGCTATCCATGAATTCTATCAGAAATTCTTGTACCAAACCTCTGTCCGGCATCTTCCCCGCCGCGCCATAAACTGGCGCGAGCCCTCCGCTGACTTTCCCCGGGTTTTCTTTTACCTGAAATTCAAGAATAGAGAAAAATAATTTGTTATATAGACTTGATAGATATTATGTTTTCAAAGTACAGAACAAGCTTACAGTTCTAACAGACTCCCTAAGATCAATCAGGAAGTTTTCATAAGCAGCAACATGCTGGAGGGTGACACAGATATGAATGCTGTGAAATGAAAATAATGAGCATCTCTTCAGAGCAATGAAATTGAAAATAGGAGGACACTAAGAAAATCCTAGAAGAATCCACCTGTTTGGCCTCTGCAGGGCATTCAAATGCCATCCTTTGGAAGAGATTATATCGTTGACCTCAAAAATGTCGATAACATTTGATCCGAACGCTACCACAGTCATGTCGGGCTTTCCGATGATAAATAATTCCGGAATATCTTCAATCCTAGGGGTAAATAGAAGTCATACATTAATACTTAGAAGAATGAAAAGATTTAGCTCCGTTTGGGACAATAGTGGATTTGACCGGCGACGGTATGAAACTGTGGTAGTAAACGCAGTTGTGATAGTTTATTGGCATCTTCAACCTTTTGTGTCAACTCTTTTTAACTCAAATTCCACTTTTTGGGATCCGAGCATTCACGATCGCTAAAGTTTGACCATACTTGCATGATTGTAGTAGTGTTTTGACTTAAATATTGTCTAGAGAAAAATAGCATTTGTGACCACACCTACCAAAAGAGGTCACAAGCACTACCTGCATTTTATATAACTGCGTTCACAATTGTCACCATTCTCCCACCGCTCTGACAAACATTATCTTAGTAGAGTTATGATTAGAGCTTAATGATTACCCTTTCTGTATCTTCTTAGATGCTTCCATTATCTGGCTTGTATTTTCCAAATATCCTTCAAAAACAAAAGAGTATGTTGTCTCAGTGATAATGCTGAAAAGGAATTAGGTGGATGAACAACAAATCTTTGATTACCATTCAAGCCCAGAGACACCATTGCCGCCCATGCTCCGGCTATCAATCCACCAGGTCTGCTTCCAGCAATCGTAGGAGAAACATAAAGTCCGCCCGACCATTCCGTGACTGAAACAAGCAGAAAACACGCGTAAAATGTAATAAATGAGAATGCAATTGATGAAGGTTTCATGGATTTAGTATCAGGATTCATAGAAAAGAATATCGGGGCTTACCAGCAACAAATTGATGCTGAACGGTTCACAATGCACGTAGCCACGAAAGAGCAAAGTTCAGTACCCATTCATTAATTTCGAAAAAAATGCAGGAAGAAAATATTCTGCGCGTAGAGCCATAAAGGAAGTCACTCGACACAGTGATAACTATCATGTACCAACTCAATGATGGTCAATAAGGATAGTGTTTAAATTCTTGCAGGTCTTAGGGTTTAGGTTTTAGGACACTTTGAACTCCAACTCTCTTTTGAGGTGAATGGAGTCTTTAAAGTTGGATTAGAACTAGCATTTGAAGCAACTCAGCAGAAATCACTTCACCAAATCCGTTTGAGTTCCTTGGCGGCTTAAAATCATGACTATCGACTTCATCATCATAATTAATTGGGTTCTTTCGTATCAGTGTTGAATGAAATGTTAAAACATAAAATAAAGGGTAGCTCGGTGCATAAAGCATCCCCGCGCAGCGAGGGTGCATGGAAGGGTCCCACAACAAGGGTGAAATGTATGTAAACCTTACCCTGCATTTTTGCAAGAGACTGATTCCAGGACTCGAAAACGTGACCTCAAGGTCACACAGCAACACCTAAACCGGTGCGCCAAGGCTCCCCTTCAATGAAATGTTAAAACATATTTTTCAAAAAAAAATTTGACATTATATTCAAGTTACCCTATGTCCATTAATTTCCTTCTTAATTCTTCAAAATAAATAAACAGCAAATCATATTCGTAGATAGAAAATCTAGAAATTCAACTCATGCGACGAGATAGAAGAATAAATATGCGCACCATTTTACATGACACAAGAAATATTGATAGATATGATAAATCCTTGGTCAAGGGTTCAAAGTGTACCAATGGAATATTGAGCAAAAAAAAAACTTAAGCTTCTTTGAAAAGTACCTTCCGAATTTCATGATTTCTGTATAGAACTACACTTGTGCCCTTAGGAGCCAAACCATACTTGTGAACATCTGCAGAGATTGATGTAACCCCTTTGACAGAAAAATCGAAAGGTGGAATCGGGTATCTGAACAAACAGAATATGTGGACTTGTGAATGAATCATACAACAGATCAATAAAAAATGATTAGTTACAAGTACAAGATTTCCTACAATGTTACAAAGTTACACATGAACATACTAAACACAAGAGTATAAGTAATTGAAATAATACAAATCAGAAATTACAATATTTATAAGATGGTGATACAGATACCACATCCTGGTCACGCGTCGCGTCTATATAGCCCTAAGGGGCATTATCATAATTCGTGTGTTCCACTCACCTATAGAATGAAGCAACAGTGTCTCCTATTTTGGGCATCTTGAGAACTTGTGAGTTTAGGCTCTCCTAGGCGAGAGAGGCTCTTAGCGGGAACCAACCCTCAAGAGTTTGGGTCGAGCTTGTCTCAACAATTGTATCTCTATTTTTGTGTTTAATCTTACAATTTTCCGTAATTGATAGTTCCAACTATCAGATGGCCTAACCGATGTCCGGAGAAAATACAAAATAGCATCTATTTTCCAGTTCAAGGACCAATTCAAACAAAGCAGCCAAGGACGTCAAAGTAACTTTGAGGAATTCTTTTGGCTCTACACACAAATTACACGAAGAAAAGACAAACACACAAGGATTATATGAAAAAAAAACACAATAGTATTACAGGAGAGAACTCCCGCCCAACCCTTAGATGATTCCGCTCAAAGAGAACTTAGATACCTCCAAGCCTTAAATGTCACCCCTTTAAAAAGATTCCATGGACACACAAAATAACATATATAATTATATAGGGGCATTTACCGGGACCTCCCAAGTTTGAAAAATTACAGATTACACCCCTCTTATTATTGAAATTACAAAAACCTCCCCTGAATGTTACAAAACATAACATTTACCTCCCTGAAGTTCACATTTCATAACATCAATGCACAAAAATACCCCCCATGGAGTACATTTTTAGGGGGGTATTTTGTGCATGGATGTTATGAAATGTGAACTTCAGGGGAGGTAAATGTTATGTTTTGTAACATTCATGGGAGGTTTTTGTAATTTCAATAATAAGAGGGGTGCAATATGTAATTAAGCTAACTTCCAGGGGAAGTTTTGGTAATTATTCATTATTAATTATAACAAAAGCTCGCTCTAACTATCTAATACACGTGCTCATTAAAACGAGCACATTTATTAATTAAAATGAACATATAGTGACTGCCTAATAAACACGCCCATAACTATCCCCACATAATCCAGATGACATTCCCAACATATTCTCCTCCCATTCTTCCTTGATTGCCCAGTGTGGTCTTGAATGTTGTGTCTTGTGCGGGGATCCAATTTTGACACGTACAGTGGTAGGGTCATGGGGCTGACCCCCAACGCAATGCTTGTTGACTTTTAGAGCTTAAACAAATTATTCATCATCATCATTGATAGTCTTATCCCAACTATTTGAGATCGGATGTATGATTTTAAACAAAATGTTGTAAGCATCAAATTAGACATGGAAACATCAAATACGACAGAAAAGTTAAGATATGCTCAGTTTTCTCATAACCAAGTTTCAAAAATGAAGCAACAGCTGATGATGAAATTTTCCAGAAATTCGAAAAATCAACTGTAGAGATTACTAGATATAAGTTCAGTAATAAATTCTATTGAACGACAATTGTAACAAGACCAAACAAGAAATTGTTTTGGGCATAGCCTAATCGTCCTTATAATTCATATTTGTATGTATTGTATTAGGTCCATTGTTGCGAAAACATGAGTAGAACAATCAAACAAATAAAAAATAAAAACACAGAAGACAGATTTATGTGGTCACCCCAAGATGGGCTACGTCCACGGGCAACAATAGTCCGTTTTTCACTAGATCAAGAACAAAGACGGTTACAGGGAAGTGAGCGGATTTCAGATTTCTAAATACCCCTAACCCAAGAATGAGAAGGTGTTTATATAACACTCAGTGCATTTACAAAATACCCAAAAAAACCTGATAACTACCCCAAAAAATTTTCAACCGCGGCCCCGGACTTCGCGGGTAGAGATCAGCGCTAACATCATCTTTGGGCTAGGATTCGAAGCATATAATTAACATCCATGTCTTTGATGATGTTATAAATCGCCGCGGTCGTCGCGATTAATTATCATGGTAGATCTTTTATTAAAGGCATGAAGTAATATGACAAATAAAATAACGAAATAAAAGGGCATCAAGAAAAAGGAAGACATACTGGAGCATTTCAAATAGATACTTCTGAATACCATGTAAACAAGAAATAATTACAACATTCTAACTAAACATGAAACAATTACTCCTATGGAACCTTGTAAGTTTCCTGGATGAAGTCCTTTCCTACAATAATTAAGTTTCAGAAACTACAAATATATTATTATTATTATTCATATTTAACATACTGAATACTAACTGGATAAACTAGCAATTAATATAAAGGAACAAGAAGAATAAAAATCTTTGTAAAACATACCCAAGCTTTCGAGCGAATGGCAATACAAAACCACCAAGGCAAAGATCAACATGTAAGCAAACATCATAGCGAGATGCCAACTCTCCAAGCTCCTATTTTTAGTGAAGAGAGCACCGACGCATACATAAAATTAATGAGAAAATTAACTCCTCAAGGCACTTCGCAAATAGGAAAACACATAATAACTGAGATATTCTGGAAGGGAAGAAAAGAATGGCATACTTCAATGGGATCAATTACACCATGGGGAAAACCTGGTGCAGACCCAATAATCTGCATAATGAGGAAAAGAAATGTTTTTTCGTCAAGTGATATGGTTTTATGTAACTACGATGATTTACTTCATCAATAATTACTCTCAAGGCATGAAGTTCAAAACAAATGTAAAGGTTGAGAAGGTAACTTTACATAGGTTATAGATACTTATAACTGGAAATAAGCACAATTTTCTCTCTCGAGAAACATATGCTATGACATATTACAAAGATGTTCAACAAGGTAGCTTAGTCAAAAATAAACGGGAGCTAGAAGTGTTTAGCACGAGGAACATGTGATCATTGAGAATTAACGATCCACCCACACAATAGGTTTCAAACCCTGGTCGTAATGCACAGAAGTCCACAATAGAAATTAGGGTTTAAAAATATCATTCTATGTACAATGTCATTTTTCATATTTATAATACATAGTGGGTTCATCACTAGGTGTAGATAATAAATGAAGAAATAAATAGTACCACTTCTCAAATATGGTGCGCAATGTTGCGGATCCACGTTGGGGCGTCACATACCAACTTCGCGCACGACCTCATGAGGAATGATTTCCGCCTTATTAGTCTTTTCGTTTTTGCATTGTTTAATTTTCGGGCTGGGTTATTTTTGGACCTCAATTGTGTTAAGCCCAGTGAGGGGGTATTTTGAGAAAGACATTATGTGGTTTGCTTTGTGCCCACCGGTTACAGGGTGGAGGATTTTGGTGTGTGAATTTTATCAAAGAATTAATCTAATCCCCCCATCTCTCTCTCTTCCTCTTTTCTTTCTATCGAACCTACCTTCCGCTCGTCTGCCCTAGCTGCAATCCGCAAGCCGCACACCACTGCTCGCCGGAGCCTCCCGCCCCCTCCTCGCCGGTCATCCTTCATCACCGAGATAGGTTCTCGTGGGTCCAAGAAGGGGAACTCCAACCTCCACAAGAATTTATACGTCGCCCGACCGCGCACGAGATCTCAAACGGGGATCCCTATCACGCAAGCCCTGAGATTTAAGGAGTACTCAGCCAAAATACTGGTGGGCCATTCAACGTCCTAGATTAGAGTAATCAGCAACCGTGCCTTGCTAGTCAGTGGCGGCACAACTTACTCACCAGCTGTGGAGACTACTCACCAGGCGAGTTCATGTGATGGAGTCCACATTCAACTGCCAGTTAGACATACATCCAAAATATATCCTATATGCATGATAAGCTGTGTTTGCAGACTTGCTATTCAACCTAAACTAACGTGATGATTTCAGTACAAGGATTATGAATGGATTCAATTCAAGAATAACATCCACCAGTTAGGCTAGGGATGTCTATAAGTTTCAAACAGCCCATCCGGGTTGCAACACTACATGGAAGAAAGAAACTAACAATATATGGCACAAGAATATGAAATCTAAATTTTCCATTAAGAAATAATGTACATGGAATAAAAACAATCGAGCAAAACCTACCAAAATGGTGTTCTTATTAATGCATCTTCTGATGGCTTTAACATCTGCAACAAATTCTTTATTCACAGGAACACGCCGCACCTTTATGTTAAAGTACTGTGCAGCCTTATCATATGCTGAATGTGCAGATACTGCAATTATCCTGAAGTCATATATAAATAAAATAAATAAATACATAAAATAATATGATTAGAACATAAAGGAAGTTGAAGAAACTTTGCTCACATTTCTGGTTTTGTAATTCCCTTCTTATTTTTCATATAGTCTCTTGATGATTTGACAGCTAACAGTATACTTTCAGTTCCACCAGATGTCATGTTTCCACAAATTTCCCCTCCCGATTCTTTCTCTTTACTGCCAAGAAGTGCAGCTGTCATAGCCACAACTTCTACTTCAAACCTTGCCACACTTTGAAATACATCCTGATGTAATGGATTTGTATGTGAAAACCTGAAATAAGTGATTATGTTACAATAGTCAATTTATATGAAACATATCCTTATGTAATGGTTCATATAATTTCTGTCTCTCAGGGGTCTTTACAGCCATTTTATTATTGTTGAGCAACATTCAAGAGTGGGTAACTCTCACGAAAGCTCTACGTGGTCGTGTGAGCTCTTAATGTTTGATGATATTGAAAAGTCTGTTTGAGAGGGATCAATGGCTGAGGTAGAGAGCTCTGAAATAAGGATGGTATTGTTGAGGCATGTGAGACTGATGTGGGCACACACAGTGCCTATTGGAGGCGGGGACGGCCACCGGGAATGGATCCTAATTCGGCATTATCTTTTGACTACGTCTTTTAATTTCTGCCTTTTAATTAATTTCTAGTTTGTCCATCGAGGTCTATTTAAGTGAGTGTCGTAACATTATTATCTTTTGATCAATTGGATATTGAGCCTATGGCTGGCCAAGGGTGTTTTCTTAGCTTTTTCTCCTCCCTCTCATTCTCCCTTTTTTTTCTTCTCCAAAACCCTAGGAAATCCCTTAAGTGTCAGTTTGTTTGGACGGAATTTAGAATTGAAAGTCTAATTCCATTTTTGTTGTTCGTTTGCGTGCTTGAATGTTGGAATTGGAATTCTAATGAATTCCATGAAATTCATTTTGAGCAAAAGTCAATACTTTCCAATCTATATACAACAACAACAACAGAACCCATATAGTCCCCAATCATTGGGGGTATGGGCGGGGGAAGATTGGAAACAGACCTAACCTTTGGCACTATGCACAAAGTGGCTTCTCTCAGAGGAGAAAGACCTAACCTTTGACAATAAATGCACAAAGTGGTTGCTCACAGAGTACCACTGAAATAGTGGCCCCCTATACCATCGCGTTTGCTGCGGAATCATGCCCTCAAATCAAAGCCAAAGACATCAGAGAAGGCAGACCCAAGAATCCATTTTGATTTATGTGCACATAACCATGCTTCCTTCATTCAGTCGGGGAGCGTTTTTTGCAGTGGGCCTTGTTTTTGCACTCGGAGCGCGTTTTTTCGCACATGCGAGCAATTTTCACCTGGGAGCGTGTTTTTTTCTAGGTGCGCGTTTTTCGCTTGGGCGAGCATTTTTTTGGCTCAGGTGCGCTTTTCACCCAGGCTTGGGATTTTTCCTCGGGTGCGCTTTTCGCCCAGTCTTGGGTTTTTTGCTCGGGCGCGCGTTTTTCGCTCAGACACGCGTTTTGCGCCTGGGGGCGCGTTTTCGACCGACATGCACTTTTCGCACGGTCGAAAATGATAGGTTCTTATTGAATGGATTATGCTATAATTAATGTCAGTGCATGTGAGAGAATATTGGATTTTTCATAATATATGTGAGAGAATGTTGGTTTTTAATCGCCAATGATAAAAATAATAATTCTTAGATTAAATTTTATCTAACAAACGAACAACAAAATTGATCAATTCCACAATAATCTCAAATCTTGTTTATTGAGCGAACACTATAATTGGAATTAGACTAACGAACGGGCCCTAATAGTAACAAAATATTAAGTGATTGGCACTCTTTCATAAGCTTAAGATTTTAAGCTGAAAATGAGTTTAAATAGTGGTGTGTAATGCCACTTTGGTTTGCACTCTAAAACTTACTCTCTAGTTTTTTACTTATTTTCTTCTTCATAAATTCAGTGGTTTGCATGATTTATCATGAATATGTCCAACAACTCCCACTTTTCATGAAGCAAACTGAATCGATATAGCAAGAACAATTAACCAAAAAAAAGATATATATAACAACTTTATATATAATTAACCAAGTTCATAAATTCTGAGAAGCAAGAAACACTTTAATGGAGAATTCCTACAGAATGATATCTCAAAAGAATATTCTCCTAATTACCACCAACTCAAGATAAGGGCTTTACGTGTTGATAGTTTCCGATATTAGAACATACAAGGAAACAGGAATACACATCGCATAGTGCACTGTAAGCAAACATTTATTCAATCATGAAAAGTCAACCAAAAATGTTGTAGCTTAAACAAGTGTAGCATCTATAAAACAAGTAATGAATAAAGAAAAACAAGGTATATTAAAATAAGGAATAAAAATTGCATCTTACTAACATTGAATATGCCTCGTTTGTCAACGAGAAATGATCCTCACTTTGACTTCCACCAATATAGCTACAAAAATTTATAAAAAAAGGAAAGTCAGAGCCAATGATATCATGAAGACATAAATGTTTGGAAGAAAAATGAAAGGGGGTTTCATAATCTAAATTATTTTTAGTCATTCAAAACATACACAGTCCCCGAGCATTTGCCTTTCCAATCAACATCTTTACATTTTGCTTCCTCTAGTTTCCCCGCGACTCCTTTCCCAAGTCCAATATTTGGTAATTCAGTCATCCAGCCATCCCTATTTTTGTTGCCAGATTGTAGTTTCTCCACTACCTGAAGAATTTATTCCCAATTACTCGAAGAAACTGAGTTATACATAGTTTTTAACATATTCCTTAATGCTGTTTGTGTATAAAACAATTTCCAAAACAGTATAAGTATGGCAGATGAAGGTGTTAAATAACAGAAGAGATTTGAACTAGCAATCCCGATGACCCAAAATCTTACAAATTCTTCAGAGTCATGGTGAGAAATAGAGCTCCCACGTTGCGGTGGGAATGAGAGCTAAAAAAATGAAGTTTTGGGTCTTCCCCACCACAATTGCAATCAAAATGGAGGTTTACCAGACACATGTCTATCTCCGGTGACATTTTTTCCCACAGGAGATGGAGATACAGCGCCGAAACAGATAGAGCCCAAGACTTATCTCCCACAAAGCAACAACCAACGGTGAAAACAAGCGAAATCAAATTCTCAAACCATGATCAAAGGCTAGAAGGAATTTCATTTCAGATTTAAAACTTGTTTTAAAGCATAATCATGATTTGTTTCTTGAACTGAATTGGTACTGAAGAACTTATGATTCATAAATCACTAGCATAACATGGATTTTTTTTACTTGGTAAGATAAATTTGCCATTTAAATTTCTAGAACCAAGAGTAAGAGCAAATAATCCCACATATATCGCTAGAGCCACCAAATCAGAATAATTTTACAAGAACTAATCATCGGCGTAAACCACGGCCCAAATTTAGCCAGAGTTCAAGCACCGCATCAGATCCAGAATACAACAAAAAGAGAGTCAACGACTGACCTTCCTCTTCTCAGATTCAATGTGGCCACTGACGCCTGGAATCAACCTGCTCCAGTCGAGAAATCCAACGAACGAAATTAGCAAACACAACCAATCAAAATTCAAATTGAGCGCCACAGCGCACGCGCAACCACTCACTTAACCGAGCTCATGAAGAGTCCTAGCACCGCCGCCCGGAGCCCCTTCTCCTGAAGCGCGCCCACGAGCAAGTGAAGCGCACGGGCTACGAAAAGCGCGAGCAAAGTCGCAGCGACGAGCACGATTGGCTCATACTGAGAGAGGAAAGAGTTCGCCGAGCTTCGGAGGCGGTGCAAAGAATCCGCCACGCTCATCGACGACATGGACGGAAGAGCCGCGGCGAGAGACGGTGGATTACAGCCAGCAGTCCCTCCTCCGGGACTTCGTATATATAAAGTATGGGGCCGCGTCGGCGTCCAAGACGAAGAGGAGGAGGATTGATGGTTTCTTACCCAACCGGTTTGTCCTTACTCACCACGCTTCACCTAAAATATTTTCTTTATGTACACATTTATTTTAATAAAAAATATATATATATATTAAATCATAAAATATATATATAATTTATTAAATCATAAATTAAATCAAATCAAATAAAAGCCCAATCCTCACGCTACCAGCTCTCTAAGGGACCGTTCATTTGGATAAAATTGAAATTGGAGATTGAGATCAATTTCAATTCTTCGAGTAATTCGAATTAATCTAATTTCAATTATAATGTTCGCCCAATAAACTGAGTTTGAGAATGTTGTAGAATTAATCAATTTTGTTCTTCGTTTGTTAGATAAAATTCAATCTTAGAATTATACGCGTCAGAGCAAAAAACACGCGCCCGGGCCAAAACGTGCGAGCCTGGGCCAAAAAGTGCGTGCCCAGGCGAAAAATGAGTGACCATGCTACAAACATGTGCCTAAGCAAAAAACGCTCGTCCGGGCAAAAAATGAGCGTTATTGAGAAAAACACGAGCTCGGGCGAAAAAGTGCGCCCGGGCGAAAAGTGCGCCCGGGCGAAAAGTGCGCCCGGGCGAAAAATGAGCCCAAGGCAAAAAACACGATCTCGGGAGAAGAACGTGCGTCCGGGCGAAAAAAACGCGGGTCCGGGCGAAAAAACACGATTCTGGGCGAAAAAACACACGTCCGGGTGAAAAAACACGCGCACCGGGGAAAAACGTGCTCCCGGGCATCTAACGCTCCTTGAGTGAAATAAACGCGTCCGAGTGAAAAATTCGCACCCGAGAGAAAAACGTGCGCCCGGGAGAAAAAGTGTGCGCCCGGGCGAAAAACACGCTCACATGCGAAAAACACGCACTTGATTGAAAAAATGCGCTCGTGCGAAAAATAAGCGCGCCCGTGCGAAAAAAGTGTGCTCGGATGAAAGTGCGCGTCGAGCCGAAAAATGTTTGCTCGACCTAAAATTGCTCGCCCAGGGAGGAAAGTGCGCGTCCGGGCCAAAAATAAGCGATCAGAAGAAAAATGCGCGTCAGATCGAAAAAAGCACGCCCTGACAAAAAAAGTGCACCCGGGCGAAAAAGGTGTGCCCTGGCGAAAAAGGTGTGCCCGAGCGAAAAAAGCTCGCCCGCGCGAAAAATGAGCGCCAGGGCGTTAAACACGTGCCTGGTATGGGTGTGCACAGAAAACCGAAACCGACCAAACCGACCCGAACCCACCCAAACCGACCCGAACCGACCCAAACCGAACCGAATTTGGACCGAACCGATAGGTTCAGTTCGGGTTCGGTTCGGGTTCGGTTTGGGCGGGGGGCTGAAAACCGAGCCTATTCGGTTCGGTTTCGGTTTATAGGGTCAATAAACCGAGAAAACCGAACCGATTATAAGTTTGGACTTTGAGTTTATCCTGTCGTATTAAAACATGAGGTTGTGAGCATTGAGTTTGAAGTTGAACCCGACATAACGAGACCATGTAATTTCACTTATCTTATCATAAGTTTGTAACAATTACACGAGCGTGAACGAGTAAATTAAATATGTTGTACTTATTGATTTTTATTTTAAACTAATATTTGAACTTATTGTATTTATTGTACAAGTTAATCTAAATGTTATTGTGTTTTTTCAATTTCCCTTCAATATTGATAAACTGCTTTCTAGATTTACTATTAGAAAAACACTTGGACAAACATTAAAAATTATTTTGGGGGATAATATGTTTTAGGTTTACGGAAAAACCGAACCGATGTTAAAAAACCGAACCAAACCGAACCGAACCGATCCATTTCGGTTCGGTTTCGGTTTTGGGTGTGTAAAAACCGAGCCTATTCGGTTCGGTTTCAGTTTTACCTAAAATCGAACCGAACCGAACCGCTTGCAGGCCTAGTGCCTGGTGAAAAAATCACGTCTGACAAAAAAATGGGTGCCTAGGCGAAAAAAACGCACGCCCGGGCGATATACGCTCGTCGAAAGATATATGCTCGCCCAAGAGATATACGCGCGTCCGTGTGAAAAACTTGCAGCCAGGCGAAAATTGCGTTCCCGGGCAAAAAATGCACTTCCAGGCAAAAAAGTGCGCCCGGGCGAAATAGTGTGCGCCCGGGCGAAAAATGCGCGCCCGAGCAAAAATTTGCGCCTGTGCGAAATTGTGCGCGCCTGGGCGAAAATGTGCCCGAACGAAAAATGAGCGCCCAGATGAAAAATGAGCACCCGGGCAAAAAATGAGCGCCCGAGCGAAAAACGCGCCTCAGGGGAAAATACGCACCCGGACAAAAACGCGCGCCCGGGCAAAAAACATGTGACGGGCAAAAACTGAGCGCCCTGTAGAAAAACACGCGCCCGGGAGAAAAACACGCACCCTGGCAAAAAAGTGCGCGCCCGGGCAAAAAAGTGCGCACCTGGGCGAAATATGAGCGTCCGGGCAAAATACGTGCGCCCAAGTCGAAAATAAACGCCACTTATAAAAAACGCGACTTGACCGGAATTATTCAATTCTTATATAAATTGGAAAGAATTGTCTACAGTTCAAAATGAATTCCACGAAATTCATTAAAATTTCAAATCCAACGTTAAGCGTGCAAAGTGCAAACGAATGACAAAATTGATATTAGACCTTTAATTCCAATTCAAGGACCTCAATTCCGTAACCTAATAGATTCGCTCCTTCGCTCCAATCTTTCCTTGCCGATCTCCGCATCAGTCCTGCTGCCTGAGCTTCTCAACGCGCTTGCAGAACGGCACCGTTGCATGGTGCAGGGAGGAGGAGCATGATACAAATTTGAAACCCATACGCCGCCGCCGGCTAGTGGGCGGAGGTGGCGGCGAGGATCAGAAGGGGGATTGAAGGAAAGGGGACCGAGCAAAGATGCTGGATTGAGTTGGATCGAAATCAGCGGAAGAATGCATAAATTTTATGTGGCTGAGACCGGCCATCCACAATCTGAGATAATCTTCATGAAATTGGGGGAGGTGGTGGATGCGATTAAGGAATGGGTTATGCATGATGTGGGGGAAGATGCGGAGGAGAAGTATTTGATGCAACACAGCAAGAAGATGACGGTGAAGTTTGGCTTACTCGCCACCGCGATTTGAATGATTTTTTTAATGATTTGAATGTTTTTTGTTGTTTGAATGTAATAATTTGGTCTGCACATATAATTTTTGATATTTTTGAGCAAAATTGATTTGCACATGCCTAAAAGTGGATTGCACATAACTTTTGACTAAGGTTCTGTTTGGCTCGATTGAAGTGGTGAGAGAAGCAGTGATGTGATGCAGTGATGAGAAAATCAGTTGTTTTGCAAGATGATGAGAAAATCAATGAAACTGTTTGAAAGATTTGTTTTTCAGCGTTGTTTGAATAGAGAAACAATCTATACTGTTTGACAGAATGGCATGCTAATATCTACCCTTATATATATATCATAATTCATGTTCAAACGGTAAATATCACATCCCATAAAATATTTATATATGAATTTTTACATATTTTGTCAAATATTAATATTATACAATCCGAGTAAGTATCACAAACGGTAAGTATATCCATTTGAGGTCGTGATGATGGTTATGAACTAGTTTTCTTTTTTGATGGCGGTCAAAACCGCTGTCATGCCAAACATACATTATATGACGGTGATGTTTTTGTCTAAAGTCACCAGAGCAAAAAAGCTATGCCAAACGGAGCCCAAGTAATTATGATTATATAAGGCGATTGTTATCTGCAGCCCAATTTTGACTTGTTGCACCTCAATGTTAACCGTAACCCGAAAATTTTAGAAAATTTAACCGCAACCCAACATTTGACTTGCTGCATCCCATTATTACCTGAGGAAGGAGGCGTCGGGCAGCTACAACCAGGGGCGGATCCAGGGGGCAGCCAATGAATTTTGACTACTTGCACGTCAAAAACGGTGTCCGGATGAGGGAAAATGACTCCTAGAAGATGAAGTCTTTCAAAAAAAAAAATTGACGAGAGGAAGACGATGTTTGGCCCCGCTCCTACGAAGTCGGAACCATTTTGATCCACCTTGCTTCAAGCAGCGGCCTCTACGCAAGTAGACGAGCAAAAAAATATTTGTGTTGTCTACAACAAGCACGCCAACGCCTCCCAACATGGCCGGCGCACCACCACCGCGACCCGTTATAGCTCCAGCGACATCTGTTCTACCGGCCTCGCAGGCCAATGTTATCTCTCCACCTCTTTTACCTGGCCCCCCCTTGTTGAAATTTCTGGATCCGCCTCTGGCTACAACGAGAGGAAGGAGAAACCAAAAGAGGATACACGAGGGGTTGGGTGTGACTGAAGACGGGATACGCGAGGGGTTAGAATTTTAAGTTTTGGGTTGCTGTTAAACACAAGAAAATGAGATATTTTTTAAAATTCTGGGTTACGAATAGTCAAAAACAGGTTGCGATTATCAATCTCCTGATAATGGCTGTGAGGTGCCTTTGACACGTGAATAAAGGCTCAAATATGAAGCCATCAAATAATTATGACTTATGACGCGTCTGTTGGTATCACAATTAATATATTTTTTTATTTATAAAATATAGATAAATACATTGTTTTCCAAAAAGTTATTAATTGAACCAACAATGGGTTTGAACTTTGAAGGTGGGGATTGATATTTAATTAGGCAGTTTTATTAAATTTGATGGTATAATACCTACAAGGCAATTGTTATCCGCACTACAGCTTTGGCTATCCACACTCTTTCTTTTTGTATGAGTTATTATGCCCTGAAATTACGTTTTGTATATGCATTTTTAGGAAAAGTGATCAACACGAAAGTTGTAGATCTCATCAAGATCTATAACTTTCA
Organism: Dactylorhiza incarnata; assembly: GCA_033032865.1. Taxonomy (NCBI): domain Eukaryota; kingdom Viridiplantae; phylum Streptophyta; class Magnoliopsida; order Asparagales; family Orchidaceae; genus Dactylorhiza; species Dactylorhiza incarnata. The sequence continues at coordinate 3,602,268 of JAWHQI010000281.1, forward strand.
TGTTGCACATTTTCTCTAAAAATGCACGCACAAGACGTATTGCCCTGATTAAAACATGTGCGTAATCATAACGAATTCTTGAAAATACACATTGTGCATGCATTTTTAGGAAAAGTATTCAACACAAAAGTTGTAGATCTTGAAGAGATCTACAACTTTCGTGTTGAACACTTTTCCTAAAAATGTATGTACAAGACGTATTTCTAAAAGAGGCGTAATAACTCATACAAAAAGAGTGCGGATAGCCAAAACTATAGTGCGGATAACAATCACCTATAATATACATGCTACATAATAAGTACTATAATTATTTTAAGGAAATAAATGAGAAATCCATTTGAGAATAAAAGCATTTATAAATATAGTATAATATTTAAGCTTTTTTATTTTTTTTATCATCTTTAAAGATAAAAATAGAGGAAGAGACAATCCATAAAAAGAGAAGAAAAAAAAAACAAAGACACAAAGAAACAAAAGATATAACAAGAGCGATATATTTGAAGAAAAAAATAAATAGATATTGTATATAAGTATATAACGAAGAAAAGGTGAGTATCATATGGACATCTACTAGTAAAGTAGTAATGCATAGCTGATTTTTCTCTGCGTTGAGCGCAGGAAGCAAGCCTGCGGGACAGTATTTTTAGTTTTATGTACAGTTATAACGTCATATACCATCTGTATATAAACTGTATTTTTAGTTGTAAATACAGTTGTACATTAGTTCAAGAAATACATTTTTTTTACAAGTGTATTTTCACATCAAAATATATACATATTGTTGGGAAATCAGGTGCAAACCACAGTGCACCGCTATAAAATTGAAGGGAAAACAAGAATGCAAAATAGGCAAACACTGCGCCCGGCAAAACCCGCCGGCGCACAATCACAAATATATATAAATTAAACAGTATATAAATGTAATTACAGGAAATAACAAGTGAAGAAATAGACCGTCCGGTGGAACACCGCAGATGCGCCGGACACGCACGATCCGCGGAAGAGTAGAAATCTGGACTGCAATCCGACTAACGGACGCACAAGGTTCGTCGGAACCTTCAACGTCGAACTCCGACGTTCAACCGCAACCACCACCGGAGACCAACTCCGCCACCGGAGACAAACGCCACCACCGAGATCCGACGCCGTCAAGGCTAACTGCACACACACGCAAGCCTTCAACGTCAACGGCGATCTCCGCCAAGCCCGACGACGACTCCATCTCCAACGCCGGAGGCTCACTTCCAAAGCCGGAAACACCTCCTTCCAACGGCGAAACCTTGAGGCCGGCAGCCTCTCAATCGCACGAGAGAGAGAGAGAGAGGAGAGAGAAATGGGAGAGAGAGAGAGAGAGGAGAGAGGCTGACCGAATACTTTCTCCCAGGCGATTTTCTCCAGAAAAAGGTACAGGCTGCAGGCGTTTCTCCAAGCATGCGGTTCTGCCTGTTAACGTGAACAGGAATTCTCGACGACCAAATAAATAATGGCGGTTCCAATTAATAACTTCCCCTGGCGGTTTCTCCAAGGCAAAACATGCGGCTGCTATTTCATTGGTTCTACATCAACCAAAATAAACATTTTCTATATAATTATATATATATGATATATATATCTATACTATTCTATAAATAAGAAACCCCATTTGGTGCAACATTCAATATGCCTCTTCTACCCCTCCTCCTATTCCAAATATATTTTCTGTTTTCAAAATAATTTAAAGTTTTAAGTGCATTACGGTCATTTTCACCTCACGATTTACTATGCTTGCCCTTTCTAATCCTACAGCAGAAGCGCTCTCCCCAACAATCCCTCGCCCCATCTATTCAAGAAGATGTTGCGCCCCCTCGATGCCCTCGCCTGCGAAGGACTACAGCTCCTCGCGAGCGAAAGCTTTCTAAAGGAGGATCCACGGTGATGCTCGCCTGTAGGCGACGAAGCCCTAGGCGATGCTCCCCAGCAGGCGACGAAGCACCAAGCAGGCGTCGAACCCCTTGATCGAAGTCCCTGCAGGCGACGATGCCTAGGCTGAAGCAAGCTCCCTACTAAGGCAAGAAGGCAATCATCATATTCATCTCCTCTCTTTGAAATTTCGATTGTAAGGTTCTGATTTGGAGATAGGTCTTGGATTTTGTCATTTCAGAGGCAAGAAGGCACGGATCAGGCTTATACTGAGCTTAGTGAACAACTATGAGAATTTTGGGGTGGAAAAGCAGTATGTGCAGTCTTCCTCCAGCCTTCTTCGCGAGCAGTCGGCAAACATCTCGCCTTCAAGCCAACTATTGAGGAGTCGTATCCCCTGCGACTTACCTCCTCTTCCGCTAGCAAAACTCTCCTGGTGCGACGTTCCTCCTCCGCCTCCGAACAGTGACTGCCTCCAATATCTCCGGTGACTCAATGCAGATTTTATTTCATACTGATTTTTTGGGTATGCTGATTTTATTTTGTTATGATTTTCTTGGGTGCGTTTATTTCATTCTGATTCTTTTCCATTATTAAACCTTATTCTCTCACCTTTGATCTCTTTTCTGAATGACCTACTGCGAGCTCTCCAACTCCTACATGATGCATATATAGTTTGAAATGATGTAGCTCTTGATGCAGCTCTCCAAATCCTACATGCACAACCATCTTCAGGTAATTCTCCCCTTCCTTTCCTTCTTCTTCAACCATTTCTCGCCATCCAATCGGGATTGCCAAAGAATATTACAAGTTTCTCCTCTTCCTGTAGGGATTCATCACTACGGAACATAGCTTCATTCGTGGGGTTCGCTCAACAAATTATCTCTTCAAAATGAGGTTCTTTTTGAAAATTTATTGATCTATTAATTGCATACTTAGTGTTTGTTAAAATCACTAAATGAGTTTTTCACTATAGTGATAAACACAGTTCAGAGATTTCATGGATGATTTTTGTTCTCTCTCAAGACATCTAATTCTTATATTCTGATGATATATTACACTAAATTTTCGGTCCAAATATTATATTGCGTAGCCACTACCATGGCTCCTCTAGATGCATCTGCTTTCGCCCTTTATCGGACGTAAATAAAAATGTGTATTCCTATTATCCATGGTATTTCAGTAGTATGCTCATGTCTGCTGCTCTTTCTTCCATGGCTTGGAACTATTAAATTTTGTTTAGTTTATCCTCCATCTAAGTTGGAACTTTCATTCCCCTATGGGTATGAGTTTATCAGCCCTGTAAAAATCGCTTCTCCCATGTCCTTCAGGTAAGATGACAGTTTATATATAATCTATTGACAAATTTGTATATAACCAAAGGGAGTATAATAAATTTTTGATAGCATTTAATTCATTGCTTAAAACCATCCAATTCATTTGTATATGAATGCAGCAATAAATGCATTTAAAACATTTTAAACATTTGATTCATTTAAATGAAGGTTATATCATTTGGTTAACCATCTGATAACATTGATATCTGATGTTATAACCAAATTCAGCATTTATATTATCTGATAGCCATTTGATATCAGATTATATACAATCTGATATCCATTTGCTATCAGCTTATATAACCAAATGAAGATTGGTTATATCATTTGATTATATCTGCAATTTCTGATAGCAAATCCTTTAATTGCTATCAGATTTGTTACCAAGCCTTCTAATATCAAATGCTAAAATCAAACGAAGATCTTTATAGAAGCTGCAGTATATAAGTTGAATTCTGTAGTCAAATTTGTATATAATATGATAGCAGATGTCTATCTGATAGTCATTTGGTTATAACATTTAATATTTGAAGGTTAGTTACTATGGGAGAATAAAATCAAATGCAGTATATACTTCATTTGGTAATAAATATGAGCAATTTGCAGCAATACATTTCTATACTGCTAAATTTGAAAATAACCAAATGGAGTAATATTTCTAATAGTAATAAATGCAGCGATGCATTTATATACTGCAAAACCATCTTATAATAAACATCATTTGGTTATATAATTTATCTTATATCTTATACTATTCTATAAAGAAGAAACCCCATTTGGTGCAACATTCGTATTCCCAATTTTACCCTTAATTTCTAGGTTTTAAATTTCAAAAAATTTCAAAAAATTTCAAAAAGAATGTATAAATTGGTAATTTTAAAAATCTCGCTGTCTCTTAACATCCCGCAATAAATTTTGCTGTCATTGCACGCCTTAAGAGACAATGTTAATCACGAGTTCAAGGTGCAATATTACCCAATAAACCAACAAATGCCATCTGGAAAGCATGCCCAACGTGGCAGTAGGTGAAAATGGGTTTTGAAGTATAATATCTGAATACTACTGCTTTATCAAATATTTATTGGACCGTACGTACACATTAATATAATATTATTATTTTCTGCTTTTAATCTTTATTTCCTCTGCTTGCTCCCCGATTGCTCCCCGCCGCACCCCCTCCAAGATCATGCCTCCTCTGCATAAAAATCTCTGCTTGCAGAGCCACACCCCCTCCAAAGCTCCTCATCCATCTAGAGAGCCTCCTGCGCAGCTCCTCCTCGGCGGCCCCTCATCCATTCACAGAGCCTCCTGCACAGCTCCTCCTCGGCGTCTCCTCCTCGACCTCTTCCTCCTTGGCAGAGTCTAGCCTCCTCCAACCTCTCTCGGTACTCTCCTTCCTTTCTCTCTCTCTCACATTCACTCTTTCTCTCTCTTGAACTCTCCATTTATTCTTTACATAAAGCCTGAAGGTGTTTCATATTTTTTTCTTATATTTTTTATTCTTTTTGCCTCACTACCCCTCAACCCTCTGAACCGAGATTCTGCAGATGTCCTCACCGGGGCTCAGTCGGAGACAGGCCTCGATCACCTGTGGAAGCCCACTTCTTAACATGACTTATGGTGAGGACTGATGAGTAAGTTATTTTATTTTTATTTTTTTATTGTTTTAAATATTGTTTTTTTTTTTTTACATTTTCGCTGCACCTTTTCGGTTTTGTGGTGAATTTTTTCACACTTTTATGTTTACTAACATAAACTTTCCAACTGCAGAAGATCTAAAGTGAACATGGTCGAGACAAGAGAAAGGTTGGAGATTTCCGCGAATCCAATCAAAATGGGGATAGAGAGAGGGAGAGAGAGAGGAGTGAAGAGAGAGATTATAAATGAGCACACCTCTATTATTCATACATTCGTCTTGCTTTTATTTTATTTTTTTATTTTAGATTTTGTCATGATCCTCTCATTTCTTAAATTACAACAGGCTTTAATTTCGAATCGAGCCAAGTTTTTTTCTTCTGGAAGAGAGATCTCAAAATGATTACTTTTATTTTTTTCAGAAAACTCAGAGATCTTAAAGTGATTAATTTTAGCATTTGTCATTTTATCATATTTTTAAAGATAAATAGTTTTTGAGTTACTTTGTTGGTCAACTTTATGTAGGTTCAGAATGTGGCTTATGAGGTGTTACTTTGGACCTCAATTGGAGTAGCTAATATCCATCAAAACAAATTTCTAAACGTTGGATTGACAAATGAATGGAGTAGCTTATGAGGTATTAAGTAATGTCTCGAAATGAAGGAGTTGTAATGCCCCCTTAGCTATTTGTTGAACCTGATTGAGAATGGAAATATAAAATTCTACTTGCATTTATAGTTAGGTTTTGGAAACACTTCTGTAGTCAGCTGGGGTATTGATATAGACTGTTGAAAATTTTGTATGATGTTGTGCTAAAATTTATTCGTTCTCAAAATATTGGGGAGCACAAAACTAAGTATTCTGCTATTTGCCACTTCGATGGGAGAAAAGTTTGATTTAGCTGTCAAAAAGTTTGATGGCACGGTTTATGCTTAATGTTTGATGACACTCCCGCCGAGTGTCGCCGCCCCCGCCGAGTGTCGCCGCCCCCGCCGAGTGTCGCCGCCCCCGCCGCGTGTCGCCGCCCCCGCCGCGTGTCGCCGCCCCCGCCGCGTGTCGCCGCCCCCGCCGCGTGTCGCCGCCCCCGCCCCCGCCGCGTGTCGCCGCCCCCGCCGCGTGTCGCCACCCGCTTGAATGCCAAGCGGGCGAAGCCCGCTTGGTTACGGGCGAAGCCCGCAGCGACGCATCGAGAACGGGCGTAGCCCGTTCGAAGATGCTAGTAACCTTATATATATAATTTAATCCGAACCAAACAAATCTCAACAAATCACCACCTTGGTTCGGGATCCGGAGCCACCACCTGCACGAAGCACTCTCTGCACGAAACACCAACTGCGCGAAGCAACACCCCCAAAACTGAGGCGTCAGCCGACCTGCTCCACTCGACTCATCCCTGCTCGGGCTCAACCCCTGAATGTCGACGCAACCGGATCGCTGAATCTGACTCGCATAGTCAGACTACCAGAAGGGCGATCCCCTGCACCACCTCGACCATCCACCCGGTCGGCCGCAGAAAACATGGGCACACCACCTCGCATCGTGGTCCCCATCAGCCAGTACAAACTACTGCGCTGCATAGCTCCCATGAGCACGATGCGCCCTCGCCTCACCGTCAGAACTCCACCTCTCGATGCAAAACTGCACCCACCGGAGTCCAATCTGCCCAACGAAATCAGATTCCTGCGTAGCTTTGGGTACCAGATGTACCCGCTCGAGCCTACACACTGCTCCGTCATGCGTCCTGATGTCCACCGTCCCTGTCCCCGTGACCTCACATGCTGAGCCGTCACCCAGAAAGACCGACCCAGTCGTCACCTCCAGTGAACTGAACATCCCTGCATCTGAGCAAATGTGTTGCGAAGCACCAGAATCCAAAATCCAGCTATCAGAGTCACTCTGACTCTCAGTGACGCAATAAAAACCGTCATTTCCTTCCAGGTCCAATGTCACTAAGCCCGCATCTTGGACATCCTTCGAAGTTCCAGAACTTCTTGCACGCTGCAGACAATTTCTCCTAATATGACCAACCTGTCTGCAGTGGTAACACGTCACTGCCTTCTTCGACGCCGACTGAGCTCGTGCACCGCTCGATCCTCTGTCAAAACTCCTCCCGCGTTCTTGCGCTACCAAGATCTGGTCACCCCTAGGAGTGGGGTCCATTAACATCTGACTGGATAACAGCGCTGACGTGACTTCTTCCAGCCCCACCGTATCCTTTCCATACAGGAGCGTAGTCACCATGTGCTTGTATGACGCTGGGAGCGAGGTAAGAAGCAAGAGGGCTTTGTCTTCTTCCTCCACCTTCACACCAACCACATGCAGTTGGTTAAGAAGTCCATTGAACACATTGAAGTGTTCCTGCAGGTTACCACCCTCCTGCATCTTCAGGCCGTACAATCTCTGCTTCAGTAACAGCATCGCGGTCAACGACTTGCTCATGTAGAGTCCCTCGAGCTTCTCCCACAACGTGACAGCGGACTCTTCAATACCGATGTTGAACAACACCTTGTCGTCGACGCACATCCGAATAGCGCTAGTTGCGCGCTCATCCATCTCAGTCCACTCAGAATCCTTCACCGGATCGGGCAAATAATCACGCCCCCGCAGCACTTGGATCAAACCTTGCTCAACCAGCATATCCTTGACCCGAATCTGCCATAGGCGGAAATTCCTGCTGCCGTCAAACTTCTCCACTGAATACCTTGCCAACACTGAATTCTTCCCTGCCATAGCTTCCCTCAGCAAACTAGAAGACCTGATTTGTTCAAAGGTCGGATCTGAGAGAGTGGGAAGAGGACCTAGTCGTTCATCACCGCAGTCAAACCCTTCCTAGAACGTCAAATCACGGTCGTCTACCAAACCTGCCTCTGATACCACTTGTTGGGAAATCAGGTGCAAACCACAGTGCACCGCTATAAAATTGCAGGGAAAACAAGAATCCAAAATAGGCAAACACTGCGCCCGGCAAAACCCGCCGGCGCACAATCACAAATATATATAAATTAAACAGTATATAAATGTAATTACAGGAAATAACAAGTGAAGAAATAGACCGTCCGGTGGAACACCGCAGATGCGCCGGACGCGCACGATCCGCGGAAGAGTAGAAATCTGGACTGCAATCCGACTAACGGACGCACAAGGTTCGTCGGAACCTTCAACGTCGAACTCCGACGTTCAACCGCAATCACCACCGGAGACCAACTCCGCCACCGGAGACAAACGCCACCACCGAGATCCGACGCCGTCAAGGCTAACTGCACACACACGCAAGCCTTCAACGTCAACGGCGATCTCCGCCAAGCCCGACGACGACTCCCTCTCCAACGCCGGAGGCTCACTTCCAAAGCCGGCAACACCTCCTTCCAACGGCGAAACCTTGAGGCCAGCGGCCTCTCAATCACACGAGAGAGAGAGAGGAGAGAGAAATGGGAGAGAGAGAGAGGAGAGAGGCTGGCCGAATACTTTCTCCCAGGCGATTTTCTCCAGAAAAAGGTACAGGCTGCAGGCGTTTCTCCAAGCATGCGGTTCTGCCTGTTAACGTGAACAGGAATTCTCGACGACCAAATAGATAATGGCGGTTCCAATTAATAACTTCCCTTGGCGGTTTCTCCAAGGCAAAACATGCGGCTGCTATTTCATTGGTTCTACAGCAACCAAAATAAACATTTTCTGTATAATTATATATATAGGATATATATATATATATAACCTTATATATATAATTTAATCCGAACCAAACAAATCTCAACACATATGAGTACTTAAAATGATCATAAAAATACAAAGATTAATATTCAGTTAATTATTTTGTGAAAAAATAAAAAATGTAATAGATAAATGCATTTCCCCCACCATCCTTTGTACAACTGTATTTACAACTAAAAATACAGTCTATATAAAGTTGGTATATGACGTTACAACTGTATATAAAACTAGAAATACTGTCCCGCAGACTTGCTTCCTGCGCTCAACGCAGGGAAAATTCACCCATTTAATATCTAATCGGATCTTATATTTATATATTAATATTTTATTTATTTTAAAAACTAAGCCACAATCAGTTAATAAAGGGTGTTATAAGCAAACCTTTTTTGGCTGCTAGCAAATCAATTTCTATGAGTTAGTACCCGCCTTTTGAAAATACGTTTTGTACATGCATTTTTAGGAAAAGTGTTCAACACGAAAGTTGTAGATCTCGACGAGATCTACAACTTTCGTGTTGAACATTTTTCTTAAAAATGCATGTACAAAACATATTTTCTTGTTATTTTTAAAAATTCACTATAGTTACGATCAGAGCGATTTTAGGGCCTTGTGCGTACATTTTTAGGAAAAGTGTTCAACACGAAAATTGTAGATCTCGACGAGATCTACAATTTTCGTGTTGAACACTTTTCCTAAAAATGCATGTACAAAGCGTATTTTCAAAAGGCGCGTAATAACTCATAGAAGAAGTTCCATTTTTGGCGCGGCGGCGGGCTAGGCAGAATCCACATCATTTATCTGCTTCCTCTCTCCCTCCCATCAAAATTCCTCAATCCGCCCCTTCTTCCCTTCCCTGCCACCCATTGCTTCGACCTCAACTAGTTTGAATCATTCTCGTGTTACAACGGGTTGGATCGATTCGCTGGATTTCAGATTGTTAAATTTTGTGCGTTGATATTCACAGAATCTATATGACTATTCGTACTCCATATATTAAAAAATTAAAATAGTTTTTTTATTGTCCTAAAACCCCTAAATGTACCCCCACATAACCCACACCTAATATTCTCTCGCTCACGCTGTCGGCTGCTCGACACCGTGCGACTCCTCCTTCGTCTCTTACGCGCGACACCGCCCGATGCTTCTCTCGGCCAGATTCCGGCAGGCGAGCCACCTATTGCAGGCGAGCATCCACCATAGGTCCGTTCCTTGCACTCCGATGATCCTTTCTCCCATTTGTCTCAAATTTTTCTATCCTAAAACCTGAGGTTTCTCAAATCTATTTAATATTGTTGTTGTTGAATTTTAGTATTCAACAAAATTTTTTTCCGATCACAATTTTTTCCGATCACAATTTTTTCGCTTTTGTAGTATAATTTTGGGATAATTTTAGCAATTTTTATGATTGATTGTTGAAGAATTTTGAAGATTTTAATCATAAGATACGCACCGCTTAATATGAATGCTTACAGTTATTATTGTATTTGTGAGTTTGTATTTACTAATTATTGTTTTCTTTTGTTTTAGGATTTCTTGGGATACGACTGTTAGATGTATTATATTGTATAGTCTGGTGGTCGACTATCTTGGGCTCACCTCTGGGTGTTGGGATCACCCTTCCGTGTATATATATGTAGACCCATTGTTGAGCAATACAATTTTATCGATTCATTCTCCTATCATGGTATCAGAGGGATCAAAGCTAGGTTTTCCGCTCTAAGTTTCCGATCCCCGCTTCCGCCTATTCCTTCCGCAGCCGATCGAACCCCGCTTCCGCCTATTCCTTCCGCAGCCGATCGAACCCCGCTTCCGCCTATTCCAGGATCGATCGTCTCCTCCAGGATCGTCTCCTCCAGGATCGATCGTCTCCTCCAGCATCGTCTCCTCCAGGATCGTCGATCTCCTCCAGGATCGCTGCTTCCGCCTGTTGCTCCCGCCTGCCGATCGATCGTCTTCTTCTCCTTGCCAGATCGTCGATCGCCTCTCTGGATGCTTTCTGCCGATTGACGAGATCCGTCTCTCTGCGATCCTCAGCGTCCGTTTGCGATCCGTCTGCGATCCTCCGCGCCCGTCTGCGATCCGTCCAGACCGTTTCCGCTCGTCTGTGCTCCTCAGCCTGCTGATCTTCCTTCCCGACTTCTCCCTTGACGCTCGTCTGCGATCCTCAGCGCCCCGATGGCCTCGTCTCACTCCTCTGCCTTCCTCCAGAAGGCTGATGTCATCCTCGACGGGCGAAACTACAAGGCATGGTCCGCCACTGTCGGCGTGATCCTCCGTGGTCTCGATCTATGGGGTCACATTGACGGCACCGAGCCTGCTCCTGCGCCTGCGCCTGCTCCTGCGCCTGCTCCTGCTACTGCCGCCTCCACCAAGGGCTCCGACTTAGCGCGATGGCGCTGAAAGTGTCTAGTTGCGGCCTAAATCACCTAGAGGGGGGTGAATAGGTGGATTCTATGTCTTTACGCGGAATTAAAATATAACACAGATATGAACACAATAAAGCACAGTACAACCACAAGGATTTTATAGAGGTTCCCCGATGTGGGTAGTCCTCTCTCCCGCTCCGCCTATCTAGCACTCCGGGCTAGCGTCGACAACTTCACCAAAACTCGGATTTATCAACAAATCCTACACTCGGAGACAACGACTCATACAAGCTCGGAGACAACACTCCTACAACTCGGAAGATAAACTTCCTACAACTCGGAGTAAACAACTCCTACAACTCGAAGTAAACAACTCCTACAACTCGAAGTAAACAACTCCTACAAGATAACTCGGAGTAAACAACTCCTACAGAAATTAAATTAAGTTTAAAATGAAACTTCTCTTGAATCTCAATAGAGATTAACTTCAGATCTGGAGAGACTGAATCTTCTTCTTCCTTTAGAGTGGAAGCTTGGATCTTCAAGGATTAGGAAGAATGAAGAATCGGCAAACCTGATCTGAGTAGGCCCTTTGATTAAATCGAAAAGATCTTCAATATTGAGAGCAGCAACTTGTTCAAAGGCCTTCTTATCTGAGAAATCTTTAGCACCACTGAAGAACGAAACTTGAGAGGTGCAGAAGTTAGATCTCAGAAAACTTCTCCAGCACGCGAGGAAGAAGACGGCTGGCTTCTTCTTTTTCTTTTTAACAATCGAGAGATGTCTTGTATTTGCCCTAAAATAAAAGACTATTTATAGGGAAATCTCCAACGGCTCGGGCGACAGACAAGGAGGGGTCGCCACGTGTACTGTACATGTCGGCCAACCATAATTTTGGAAAACGAAACTGAAATTTGAAATCCGTCTGTCCGTCATTCGTCGAGACTTCACGTGAACATTCGACGAATTGACTTAGCCACAGAAAAACACTGAACAACCCGTGAAAACACCTTCTGTTTTCATTCGTCGGGATTCGTCGGGAGTTCACGAGAACATTCGACGAATGGACTTAGCTGCAAATTTTTCTTCACAAGACTGTCTTTTTGACTTCTGTCTGGATTCGTCGGGAGTTCACGTGACATCTCTGTACAACCCCGATATTCGTCGAGTACCCTCAAGGGCTCCTTGGAACAAGGGAGAGCATCGACCCACACAGGAAGAGAGGTAGAGGCAGGGGGCGAGAGGGGGAGGGGCGAGCCCCCCTCTCGCCCCCGCCCCCAATATCAAGGGGGGCGAGAGGAGGAGGGGCAAGCCCCCCTCTCGCCCCCGCCCCCAATATCAAGGGGGGCGAGAGGGGGGGCGAGCCCCCCTCTCGCCCCCGCGCCCAGAGACCTGTGGGGGGCAAGCTGGGAGGGCCGGGAGGCCTCCGACTCGCCCAGAGACCTGTGGGGGCGAGCTGGGAGGGACGGGAGGCCTCCGGCTCGCCCAGAGACCTGTGGGGGCGAGTTGGGAGGGCCGGGAAGCCTCCGGCTCGCCCAGAGACCTGTGGGGGCGAGCTGGGAGGGACGGGAGGCCTCCGGCTCGCCCAGAGACCTGTGGGGGCGAGCTGGGAGGGCCGGGAAGCCTCCGGCTCGCCCAGAGACCTGTGGGGGCGAGCTGGGAGGGCCGGGAGGCCTCCGGCTCGCCCAGAGACCTGTGGGGGCGAGCTGGGAGGGCCGGGAGGCCTCCGGCTCGCCCAGAGACCTGTGGGGGCGAGCTGGGAGGGCCGGGAGGCCTCCGGCTCGCCCAGAGACCTGTGGGGGCGAGCTGGGAGGGCCGGGAGGCCTCCGGCTCGCCCAGAGACCTGTGGGGGCGAGCTGGGAGGGCCGGGAGGCCTCCGGCTCGCCCAGAGACCTGTGGGGGCGAGCTGGGAGGGCCGGGAGGCCTCCGGCTCGCCCAGAGACCTGTGGGGGCGAGCTGGGAGGGCCGGGAGGCCTCCGGCTCGCCCAGAGACCTGTGGGGGCGAGCTGGGAGGGCCGGGAGGCCTCCGGCTCGCCCAGAGACCTGTGGGGGCGAGCTGGGAGGGCCGGGATGTAACATCCCGACTTTGAAAAAGGGGCCTAGCCGGTTCAGTTGAACCCTTGGAGGAATCTAGGCCGGGTCATCAGGCAATCACGACCCGACCTTCGCCACATAAATGGTAGTCATTTAAAGAAAGTGACCATTTTGGGTATAGTAACGCGTCACGACGATGCAATTTTAGAATATGGAGCATACGTGCTTCGAATCGACTTCCGTCAGTTGCATTAGACTCGTATAGTTGTTACGAGTGCAACATAACTCGTTTCGTTTCAATCCGAGGTCATTTGGTGAATATGACCATTTTGAGTATAGTAGCGCGTCACGACGATGCAATTTTAGGATATAGAGTATACGTGCTCCGAATCGACTTCCGTCAGTTGCATTAGACTCGTATAGTTGATACGAGTGCAACGGAACTCGTTTCGTTTCGATCTGAGGTCATTTGGTGAAAGTGACCATTTTGAGTATAGTAGCGCGTCACGACGATGCAATTTTAGAATATGGAGCATACGTGCTCCGAATCGACTTCCGTCAGTTGCATTAGACTCGTATAGTTGATACGAGTGCAACGGAACTCGTTTCGTTTCGATCCGAGGTCATTTGGTGAAAGTGACCATTTTGAGTATAGTAGCGCGTCACGACGATGCAATTTTAGAATATGGAGCATACGTGCTCCGAATCAACTTCCGTCAGTTACGTTAGACTCGTATGGTCAATATGAGTGCAACAGAATTCGTTTCGTCCCGATCTGAGGTCGTTTGGAGAAAACGACTATTTTGAGTGATACCGAGCACCGCAACAACGCCATTTTAGAATATTGGGTAAACAAGCCCCAATTTCACCCTAGTCAGTTGCAACAGACTCATGTGATCAATCCTAGCACAATGTAATTCGTTTCAACCAAATCCAATGAGATTTGAGAAAGTTAGTCAAAAATGAGTTAGTTTGAGCTACGTGCCAACTCTAGCAAATAATTATGGGCGAGCGGGCTCTGAAACAACTTCGGATAATTCCGTTAGCTTCGTATGGTTGACACGAACACGACGGCGCCCTCCGCGAAATTGTCTCGTTCCTATTTCGGTAGTCATGAGCATATGTACATAAAAATTTAGAAATTTATGCATATATATATATATACATATATATATACATATATATATATATACATATATATATATATACATATATATATATAAACAGATGGCTGGAAACGGGAACCGGGATCAGCGATCAAAGCACTGGGAGCAAATCCTGGGCGGAAAACCAGGGGCGAAAACCTTGGGCGGGAGAGAAATCTCACCGGGGGCGGCAGCGATTGCCCACCTGGACAAAATTCGGGGTAGATCCATCGACAAGGAGGTGTCCAATGAAGGAGAGCCACGTACTACATCCATCGAGCTCGTTGGGAGCTCCGGATTGGTTGTTACCTTCTATATGAGGGTGGCTCCGTTTCCTGGTTCCGGCAAGACAGGCGGTGAGGGAAACCGCCCCATTTCATGGTTCTTATTCCTCCCCCGGCAATGGTAATCTCTAAGCCTTCTCTAAGTTCATTTATTCATCATCTTGGGTTATTATGAGGATGGGGAGATTCATGGTACTCTGGTTTGAGGTTTTGGGTTTTCTTCCTCTTCAAGGAAGGATCTCCTCTAAATCTCTTTCTCTCTCTATCTCTCTCTATCTCTCTCTTGATACCTCTAAACCAAACATAAGTTGAGCTTCAGAAATGGCTAATAATGGGATCACTACCTATAGGTACTACAAATATATGCTTTTATATATATATATGTTTATATATATTATAGCTAAATATTAAAAATGCTGGAAAAGTTTTGAGTCCATAAGTGAACACTCTCCTCCCTGATTCAGCTAGAGAGTTAAGCTCGTCTCTCTCCCTCTCCCTTCCGCATCTTCTTTTTCGTCTTCTAACTCTTGGTTTATATGTTAATGTCATTAAAACCTAAGAAGCGGAGTCGCATAAGACTCAAATCTAATTTATGCTAAAAGCTTGGAATTTAATCTATATGTTTTTTTTCTTAGTATGTATATATTTACATACAACGTTTGTAGATTAATTACTAAGCTTGGAATTTAATCTATATGTTGCCTCCTGGTAAAGAAGAGAAGCAATTTCCCTAGGGATAATGGAAAATCTCTCTCTGCCGAGCTAATCCTAATTATAAAGCTGAACCTTTTTCTTTTGGTATGTAGTAAAGCCGATGGTATCAATCACTCCTAGTATTGGTTACCTGAACGATTGATACAGTTACATATGGTTTTCATACTTGGGCTTTTAGGATGGTTATTGGGAGTTTGTTTGAGAGGTGCACATGGGGATAGTCCTACAATATTACTACTACTAGCACTTCTCCTCCTGCTACTACTACTATGGCACCCCTGCCTCTGTCACTACTGTTGTTACTGCTGCTACTATGGCCTATACAGTTAACATCGAAACATAGAGGGGAGGTTGTTCTTTTGCAATTTTGAAAGATAGGTCCCTATAATTATGCAAAGTTAAAAGGAAAACTGAGTAATTTTTGATAGTTTTGAGGTTGAAGGATGAGAGAAGAACTTCTCCAACTCTCATCTTTCTACCACTACTTTGGAGTCGCACGAGCAGCTCTATTTATGGAACCTTGGGGGCCTCTCCCTCTAAGAGCTCTACATATGATTGATGTGCCAATATCTTTCCCTCGCTCTCTCTTTCCTTCTTTCTTTGTCGGTGCAAGTTTATATATATATATACACACATATATTTATACACATATATGCACATAAGAAGGGGGCTTCACAGGAGATGGTGGATAAGCAAAGGCTCTAGTGTAGCCCTTGGATGTTTCATATGCTCCTACTCTCCCTCTAGGAGCTTTACATATGGTGGATGTGCTAATATCTTTCTCTCTCCCTCTCTCTCTCTCTATGCCTATGCAAGCTCTTATGTATTTCTATATAGGAGTTGTAAGCTTGCTCAGGAAAGGGCCTATCTTGGGCTTCATTTGAAAAGGTTGGGGGGCTGCTCCTTGTTGAGTTGGACTGCAGGTTGGTGGTTTGGGCTGCTCCTGCCTTTTTGTATTAAAATGGGGGCTGCTCTTTACTTTCCTATTATATAATCTGTTTAGGGGCTGCTTCTTAAGTATTGTTTATGGGAGGCTGCCTCTTTGTTTCCGTTTCTTTGGGCTGCTCTTTACTTGTTAGTAGGGGGCTGCCTTGTGAGCTGATGTTGGGGGCTGCTCCTTGTTGAATTGGGGGCTGCCTTGTGAGCTGATGTTGGGGGCTGCTCCTTGTTAGTAGGGGGCTGCCTTGTGAGCTGATGTTGGGGGCTGCTCCTTGTTAGTAGGGGGCTGCCTTGTGAGCTGATGTTGGGGGCTGCTCCTTGTTAGTAGGGGGCTGCCTTATGAGCTGATGTTGGGGGCTGCTCCTTGTTGAATTGGGGGCTGCCTTGTGAGCTGATGTTGGGGGCTGCTCCTTGTTAGTAGGGGGCTGCCTTGTGAGCTGATGTTGGGGGCTGCTCCTTGTTAGTAGGGGGCTGTCTTGTGAGCTGTTAATGGGGGACTCTCACACCATAAGCATCACCCAAGAGGAACCCCTTCTCCGCCTCTTACTTGAGCCTATCTTCATCTGGTTTGGTATCCGATTGAGGGAGCTTCATCTCTTCCTCCTCCGACAAATGGTAGACTCTAAACCTTATCTATTTTCGTCTACTCTTTATCTTATTTCTCCCTTTCACACTACTGTGCTACTCCTTGTGCCTATAAAGCTTATGGGTGTCTTGGGCTTGATTACCAAGCATTCAAGTGATCGACGGAAGTTTACATAAATACAAGCGGGTCTTATGTGGATGACTTGGGATTGATCGCCAAGCACCGAAATGATCGACGAAGGTCTACATGAATGCAATTGTGCCCTATGTGGGCAGGTTGGATTTGATTGCCAGCCGAGTTAAATTAGTGGTACCTTCTTGGATGGAGATATGGTAAGCTTATAAAGAGTTCGTCTTCTCTCCTTCTACAAAACTACGGGTGGATATTTTGTTAAGCTTTAAGAGAGCTTTCTTAATTCCTACGGGAATGAAAGGTTGCCTTCGAGAAAGTAATTCCTACGGGAATGAATTGTTGCCTTCGAGAAAGTAATTCCTACGGGAATGAAAGGTTGCCTTCGAGAAAGTAGTTCCTACGGGAATGAAACGTTGCCTTCGAGAAAGTAATTCCTACGGGAATGAAATGTTGCCTTCGAGAAAGTAATTCCTACGGGAATGAAATGTTGCCTTCGAGAAAGTAGTTCCTACGGGAATGAAATGTTGCCTTCGAGAAAGTAATTCCTACGGGAATGAAATGTTGCCTTCGAGAAAGTAATTCCTACGGGGAATAAGTTGTGCCTTCGGGAAATATTCCTACGGGAATATATCGTGCCTTGGGATAAAATCGGATGGCCTATGAGTTTTACTCTAAGGCAACCCGCGCGATGGACAGTCTGGGAGGGCAACCCGTGCGAAACTAATAGAACTACGTGGGTCTGAGGCCGTATGCAGGATGATACGGAGTACGTAGGCGGTGGTCGTGGGAAGACCGCCTCGGCCCAATAAAAGTCCAGATATCCCCTTCCTTATAACTGTTATATTATGTTTGTGTGATAGTAGGAGTTGGATCCTGTTTGTAGTTCTAATAACTTGTCTTTAGCACAGGTGACAGGTGCGGATGAGTGACAGCACCTATGTGTGGATGAAGCCACAGAGCAGGCTACTTCAGGTATACGTTATTAAGCCGCATCTCCTTTTGTTGTGCCCTATCTCAGGGTATACATATATGATGCAATGAAGCCTTGATGGATAGGATTCATTGCGGCGGCGAAATCAATATTACTCATACAGGTTTTGAAATTATGGTTTCTGTGATATTTAATCTTCCGCTATAAATAATGTCTTCCGCTGAGGGTAACAAAGCGCACTCTTTAATAATGTCTTCCGCTAAGGGTAACAAAGCGCACTCTCTAATAATGTCTTCCGCTAAGGGTAACAAAGCGCACTCTTTAATAATGTCTTCCGCTAAGGGTAACAAAGCGCACTCTTTAATAATGTCTTCCGCTAAAATACTGCTTCCTTACTCTGTTGGTGTGTAGTGAATTTCGCTTAACACCACCCCTAGGCGTGACTTCGGAGTGTTCCAGGAAAAGGGTTGGAGAAGCTAGTGCCTTCACCCTTCGGAGTCGCTTCGGCGTCGTGCTAAAGGGTGGTGTGCGATAAGATCCCCCGGTCGGACCGTTGATTCTGGAGGGGGGCCTTACAAATGGATCAGAGCGCAACCGATCTTGTCGACCTATTCGTGATCACAGAAACTTCTCTCGCTCCGCTAATCGATGTAGTGTGGTTCGGGACGAACCACTGCAGCGGAAGCAGTGGTGGACCTAAAAGATAGAAGTTGACAACAAACTTGGCATATATATATGTGGATTGACACTTGAATGTCATTCACCACTTCCGATCTCAAGCGACGATTTACATTGTCCCCATAAAACACTCCCGTAAAACCCTACAAACATCCACTTCAAATTTTGAACCTCGGGTTTAAGCCTCTTTGTTTTATTGGGGTTAAATTTTCGTTTTTAAAATTCCATTCGAGGTAAACTAATCGTATGAAATTATGTGTACAATGTAAGGATTCTATTACTAATTCCAATCCCAAGTTTAAGCCTATTTGTTTTATTGGATTAAAATTCTCGTTTTCAAAATTTCATTTGAGGTGAGCTAATCAAATGAAATTTTGCGTATATATGGAGAATTGCTCTAACAATTGCAAATATGAAGTATGATTTGACTTGATCAATTTAACGATCTGTTGAAAATAAAGTCGTGCAATCGTAAAAGAGCTATGATAAAATGTTAGTCTTTTCAATAACGTTAATACGTCAGGAAATGACTACTGAGGCGACGTGCTGGAATGAAGTAAATGTGTGGCAAATTTATAAAAGCTTGTATACAAACAATCCAAAAAGTACATTGTTAAACATTCTCAGGACTTGCGATGGTTGCATACTCAGCCAGCCGGGAAGCCTCGTTAAAAAGGGTAAGCCACTGAGGACCCGAAGGTGATGGTTACCTATTTTATTGCTTGCTTGCTTTGGGAAACGTGGCGGGTCGGTCATGCCCGTAGACCGTACGTACCGGTGCGGGAAGGTTGACAACTCTAGGCGACAGGGAGGTGTGCACCCCGGGAGCTCGGTTGTATCTTACATGCCCCGTTGGGTCCCTCCGCTGGTTGACCAAATTCAGTTATTACCGGATGTCTCCTACGTCCGAGGGTACACGGGGTTGTACGTTGTGGCCTGGGTAGTGCGGTACATCCACACCCAGAAGTGGCAGGACCGGCCACTGTCACCGACGGCCACATCGGTGAGGCCCGCGGGGTTCGCTACCCTGCAAAAAGAAGCGGTCAAAATATTTCAACGTAAAGAGCAAACTGGTAAAACATTATATGTGATTACCGTGGCGGGTCAGTCGTGCCCAAGGACCGTTCATACAGGAATGGGAAGGTTGACGACTCATGAGGTACTAGGGAGTGTGTGAACCCCGGGAGGTTATTTATTATTTCCCCGCAGGGTCCCTCTGCTGGATGGCCGAATTTTGTAATTGACGGATGTTGCTCACATCCAGGAGTACACTGGGTTGTACATTAGGGCCTGGGTAGTGCGGTACGTCCACACCCAGAAGTGGCAGGACCGGCCACTGTCACCGACGGCCACATCGGTGAGGCCCGCGGGGGTCGCAACCCTGCTGGAAGAAAAGCGGTCAAACTGTTTCAACATTGTATGTTGTGATTGAGTCATGAGTACTCGTTATGCATGGCTTGCATATGCATCATTTGCATCAAAACATTCATATCTGCATATACCATTAACATATAACCTTCGTATGGGAGTTGGTTATATGTTTATGGATTTTTACTGCTTATTTGCAATTTTATCTGTACCATTGACATATAACCTTCGTATGTGAGTTGGTTATATGTTTATGGATTTTTACTGCTTATTTGCAATTTTATCTGTACCATTGACATATAACCTTCGTATGGGGGTTGGTTATATGTTTATGGATTTTTACTGCTTATTTGCAATTTTATCTGTACCATTGACATATAACCTTCGTATGGGAGTTGGTGATATGTTCATGGATTTACTCTACTTATTTACAATTTTCATCTGTTCCGTCAACATTTAACCTTCGCATGGGAGTCAGTTATATGTATGGGCTTTACAAAAAGCTTGTGCAAGTTATAACTTTTATATGTTCCCCTAACACGTAGCCCCGTGAGAGAATTAGCTATATGCGGATGGATTTTTACTATGTGCCTTTCGGACACAACTCATAAACGTTGCGTTTAAGATATGCAAACCTTGGAAGGTGTTGAGTTGCCTTCGTCTCCCGTTAAGCTCGGTTCACGGGAGGGGTATCAAGTGATGAAGGGTTTCTTGTTTCTCACGATTAGATCAATTTGAGTCGTTCAAGCTACCCCGTAGTTCACGTAAGCTACTACATGGCAGGAGCCATCAACGTAGCTCGTTAGGTAAAGACCAAACCTAGAGAATCCTTAAAAGTTGGGATCGTGCGACACCTCTAGTGGTCTACAGTACGTCCCGTTTTGAATCCCCATGACCCACTCGTATTTTCAGGGACGAAAATTTTCTTTGTTTTATTGGATTGTAACATCCCGACTTTGAAAAAGGGGCCTAGCCGGTTCAGTTGAACCCTTGGAGGAATCTAGGCCGGGTCATCAGGCAATCACGACCCGACCTTCGCCACATAAATGGTAGTCATTTAAAGAAAGTGACCATTTTGGGTATAGTAACGCGTCACGACGATGCAATTTTAGAATATGGAGCATACGTGCTTCGAATCGACTTCCGTCAGTTGCATTAGACTCGTATAGTTGTTACGAGTGCAACAGAACTCGTTTCGTTTCAATCCGAGGTCATTTGGTGAATATGACCATTTTGAGTATAGTAGCGCGTCACGACGATGCAATTTTAGGATATAGAGTATACGTGCTCCGAATCGACTTCCGTCAGTTGCATTAGACTCGTATAGTTGATACGAGTGCAACGGAACTCGTTTCGTTTCGATCCGAGGTCATTTGGTGAAAGTGACCATTTTGAGTATAGTAGCGCGTCACGACGATGCAATTTTAGAATATGGAGCATACGTGCTCCGAATCGACTTCCGTCAGTTGCATTAGACTCGTATAGTTGATACGAGTGCAACGGAACTCGTTTCGTTTCGATCCGAGGTCATTTGGTGAAAGTGACCATTTTGAGTATAGTAGCGCGTCACGACGATGCAATTTTAGAATATGGAGCATACGTGCTCCGAATCAACTTCCGTCAGTTACGTTAGACTCGTATGGTCAATATGAGTGCAACGGAATTCGTTTCGTCCCGATCTGAGGTCGTTTGGAGAAAACGACTATTTTGAGTGATACCGAGCACCGCAACAACGCCATTTTAGAATATTGGGTAAACAAGCCCCAATTTCACCCTAGTCAGTTGCAACAGACTCATGTGATCAATCCTAGCACAATGTAATTCGTTTCAACCAAATCCAATGAGATTTGAGAAAGTTAGTCAAAAATGAGTTAGTTTGAGCTACGTGCCAACTCTAGCAAATAATTATGGGCGAGCGGGCTCTGAAACAACTTCGGATAATTCCGTTAGCTTCGTATGGTTGACACGAACACGACGGCGCCCTCCGCGAAATTGTCTCGTTCCTATTTCGGTAGTCATGAGCATATGTACATAAAAATTTAGAAATTTATGCATATATATATATACATATATATATACATATATATATATACATATATATATATATACATATATATATATATAAACAGATGGCTGGAAACGGGAACCGGGATCAGCGATCAAAGCACTGGGAGCAAATCCTGGGCGGAAAACCAGGGGCGAAAACCTTGGGCGGGAGAGAAATCTCACCGGGGGCGGCAGCGATCGCCCACCTGGACAAAATTCGGGGTAGATCCATCGACAAGGAGGTGTCCAATGAAGGAGAGCCACGTACTACATCCATCGAGCTCGTTGGGAGCTCCGGATTGGTTGTTACCTTCTATATGAGGGTGGCTCCGTTTCCTGGTTCCGGCAAGACAGGCGGTGAGGGAAACCGCCCCATTTCATGGTTCTTATTCCTCCCCCGGCAATGGTAATCTCTAAGCCTTCTCTAAGTTCATTTATTCATCATCTTGGGTTATTATGAGGATGGGGAGATTCATGGTACTCTGGTTTGAGGTTTTGGGTTTTCTTCCTCTTCAAGGAAGGATCTCCTCTAAATCTCTTTCTCTCTCTATCTCTCTCTATCTCTCTCTTGATACCTCTAAACCAAACATAAGTTGAGCTTCAGAAATGGCTAATAATGGGATCACTACCTATAGGTACTACAAATATATGCTTTTATATATATATATGTTTATATATATTATAGCTAAATATTAAAAATGCTGGAAAAGTTTTGAGTCCATAAGTGAACACTCTCCTCCCTGATTCAGCTAGAGAGTTAAGCTCGTCTCTCTCCCTCTCCCTTCCGCATCTTCTTTTTCGTCTTCTAACTCTTGGTTTATATGTTAATGTCATTAAAACCTAAGAAGCGGAGTCGCATAAGACTCAAATCTAATTTATGCTAAAAGCTTGGAATTTAATCTATATGTTTTTTTTCTTAGTATGTATATATTTACATACAACGTTTGTAGATTAATTACTAAGCTTGGAATTTAATCTATATGTTGCCTCCTGGTAAAGAAGAGAAGCAATTTCCCTAGGGATAATGGAAAATCTCTCTCTGCCGAGCTAATCCTAATTATAAAGCTGAACCTTTTTCTTTTGGTATGTAGTAAAGCCGATGGTATCAATCACTCCTAGTATTGGTTACCTGAACGATTGATACAGTTACATATGGTTTTCATACTTGGGCTTTTAGGATGGTTATTGGGAGTTTGTTTGAGAGGTGCACATGGGGATAGTCCTACAATATTACTACTACTAGCACTTCTCCTCCTGCTACTACTACTATGGCACCCCTGCCTCTGTCACTACTGTTGTTACTGCTGCTACTATGGCCTATACAGTTAACATCGAAACATAGAGGGGAGGTTGTTCTTTTGCAATTTTGAAAGATAGGTCCCTATAATTATGCAAAGTTAAAAGGAAAACTGAGTAATTTTTGATAGTTTTGAGGTTGAAGGATGAGAGAAGAACTTCTCCAACTCTCATCTTTCTACCACTACTTTGGAGTCGCACGAGCAGCTCTATTTATGGAACCTTGGGGGCCTCTCCCTCTAAGAGCTCTACATATGATTGATGTGCCAATATCTTTCCCTCGCTCTCTCTTTCCTTCTTTCTTTGTCGGTGCAAGTTTATATATATATATATACACACATATATTTATACACATATATGCACATAAGAAGGGGGCTTCACAGGAGATGGTGGATAAGCAAAGGCTCTAGTGTAGCCCTTGGATGTTTCATATGCTCCTACTCTCCCTCTAGGAGCTTTACATATGGTGGATGTGCTAATATCTTTCTCTCTCCCTCTCTCTCTCTCTATGCCTATGCAAGCTCTTATGTATTTCTATATAGGAGTTGTAAGCTTGCTCAGGAAAGGGCCTATCTTGGGCTTCATTTGAAAAGGTTGGGGGGCTGCTCCTTGTTGAGTTGGACTGCAGGTTGGTGGTTTGGGCTGCTCCTGCCTTTTTGTATTAAAATGGGGGCTGCTCTTTACTTTCCTATTATATAATCTGTTTAGGGGCTGCTTCTTAAGTATTGTTTATGGGAGGCTGCCTCTTTGTTTCCGTTTCTTTGGGCTGCTCTTTACTTGTTAGTAGGGGGCTGCCTTGTGAGCTGATGTTGGGGGCTGCTCCTTGTTGAATTGGGGGCTGCCTTGTGAGCTGATGTTGGGGGCTGCTCCTTGTTAGTAGGGGGCTGCCTTGTGAGCTGATGTTGGGGGCTGCTCCTTGTTAGTAGGGGGCTGCCTTGTGAGCTGATGTTGGGGGCTGCTCCTTGTTAGTAGGGGGCTGCCTTATGAGCTGATGTTGGGGGCTGCTCCTTGTTGAATTGGGGGCTGCCTTGTGAGCTGATGTTGGGGGCTGCTCCTTGTTAGTAGGGGGCTGCCTTGTGAGCTGATGTTGGGGGCTGCTCCTTGTTAGTAGGGGGCTGTCTTGTGAGCTGTTAATGGGGGACTCTCACACCATAAGCATCACCCAAGAGGAACCCCTTCTCCGCCTCTTACTTGAGCCTATCTTCATCTGGTTTGGTATCCGATTGAGGGAGCTTCATCTCTTCCTCCTCCGACAAATGGTAGACTCTAAACCTTATCTATTTTCGTCTACTCTTTATCTTATTTCTCCCTTTCACACTACTGTGCTACTCCTTGTGCCTATAAAGCTTATGGGTGTCTTGGGCTTGATTACCAAGCATTCAAGTGATCGACGGAAGTTTACATAAATACAAGCGGGTCTTATGTGGATGACTTGGGATTGATCGCCAAGCACCGAAATGATCGACGAAGGTCTACATGAATGCAATTGTGCCCTATGTGGGCAGGTTGGATTTGATTGCCAGCCGAGTTAAATTAGTGGTACCTTCTTGGATGGAGATATGGTAAGCTTATAAAGAGTTCGTCTTCTCTCCTTCTACAAAACTACGGGTGGATATTTTGTTAAGCTTTAAGAGAGCTTTCTTAATTCCTACGGGAATGAAAGGTTGCCTTCGAGAAAGTAATTCCTACGGGAATGAATTGTTGCCTTCGAGAAAGTAATTCCTACGGGAATGAAAGGTTGCCTTCGAGAAAGTAGTTCCTACGGGAATGAAACGTTGCCTTCGAGAAAGTAATTCCTACGGGAATGAAATGTTGCCTTCGAGAAAGTAATTCCTACGGGAATGAAATGTTGCCTTCGAGAAAGTAGTTCCTACGGGAATGAAATGTTGCCTTCGAGAAAGTAATTCCTACGGGAATGAAATGTTGCCTTCGAGAAAGTAATTCCTACGGGGAATAAGTTGTGCCTTCGGGAAATATTCCTACGGGAATATATCGTGCCTTGGGATAAAATCGGATGGCCTATGAGTTTTACTCTAAGGCAACCCGCGCGATGGACAGTCTGGGAGGGCAACCCGTGCGAAACTAATAGAACTACGTGGGTCTGAGGCCGTATGCAGGATGATACGGAGTACGTAGGCGGTGGTCGTGGGAAGACCGCCTCGGCCCAATAAAAGTCCAAATATCCCCTTCCTTATAACTGTTATATTATGTTTGTGTGATAGTAGGAGTTGGATCCTGTTTGTAGTTCTAATAACTTGTCTTTAGCACAGGTGACAGGTGCGGATGAGTGACAGCACCTATGTGTGGATGAAGCCACAGAGCAGGCTACTTCAGTTATACGTTATTAAGCCGCATCTCCTTTTGTTGTGCCCTATCTCAGGGTATACATATATGATGCAATGAAGCCTTGATGGATAGGATTCATTGCGGCGGCGAAATCAATATTACTCATACAGGTTTTGAAATTATGGTTTCTGTGATATTTAATCTTCCGCTATAAATAATGTCTTCCGCTGAGGGTAACAAAGCGCACTCTTTAATAATGTCTTCCGCTAAGGGTAACAAAGCACACTCTCTAATAATGTCTTCCGCTAAGGGTAACAAAGCGCACTCTTTAATAATGTCTTCCGCTAAGGGTAACAAAGCGCACTCTTTAATAATGTCTTCCGCTAAAATACTGCTTCCTTACTCTGTTGGTGTGTAGTGAATTTCGCTTAACACCACCCCTAGGCGTGACTTCGGAGTGTTCCAGGAAAAGGGTTGGAGAAGCTAGTGCCTTCACCCTTCGGAGTCGCTTCGGCGTCGTGCTAAAGGGTGGTGTGCGATAAGATCCCCCGGTCGGACCGTTGATTCTGGAGGGGGGGCCTTACACGGGAGGCCTCCGGCTCGCCCAGAGACCTGTGGGGGCGGGCTGGCAGGGCCGGGAGGCCTCCGGCTCGCCCAGAGACCTGTGGGGGCGAGCTGGGAGGGCCGGGAGGCCTCTGGCTCGCCCAGAGACCTGTGGGGGCGAGCTGGGAGGGCCGGGAGGCCTCTGGCTCGCCCAGAGACCTGTGGGGGCGAGCTGGGAGGGCCGGGAGGCCTCCGGCTCGCCCAGAGACCTGTGGGGGCGAGCTGGGAGGGCCGGGAGGCCTCCGGCTCGCCCAGAGACCTGTGGGGGCGAGCTGGGAGGGCCGGGAGGCCTCCGGCTCGCCCAGAGACCTGTGGGGGCGAGCTGGGAGGGCCGGGAGGCCTCCGGCTCGCCCAGAGACCTGTGGGGGCGAGCTGGGAGGGCCGGGAGGCCTCCGGCTCGCCCAGAGACCTGTGGGGGCGAGCTGGGAGGGCCGGGAGGCCTCCGGCTCGCCCAGAGACCTGTGGGGGCGAGCTGGGAGGGCCGGGAGGCCTCCGGCTCGCCCAGAGACCTGTGGGGGTGAGCTGGGAGGGCCGGGAGGCCTCCAGCTCGCCCGGAGACCTGTGGGGGCGAGCTGGGAGGGCCGCGAGGCCTCCGGCTCGCGCAGAGACCTGTGGGGGCGAGCTGGGAGGGCTGGGAGGCCTCCGGCTCGCCCAGAGACTTGTGGGGGCGAGCTGGGAGGGCCGGGAGGCCTCCGGCTCGCCCAGAGACTTGTGGGGGCGAGCTGGGAGGGCCGGGAGGCCCCCGGCTTGCCCAGAGCCTTGTGGGGGCGAGCCGGGGAGCCCGGGAGGCCTCAGGCTCGCCCAGCTCCAAGTCGGATAGGCGGTCTGCGTTTAGCGCCCAAGAGTAGCGGGATTTGGCTATTCGCAGTCCAGTTTTGGTTATTCGCAGTCCAAGAGCAACGGGATTTGGCTATCTGCAGCCCAGTCCAAGGGTATTTTGGTAATCTAGCATTCTAGTTTTCGGCTATTTGCAGCCCAACTTCAGAAATCCTATAAATAGGACCAAGGGGGCACCATTTGGAGAGGATCTCAGGCTAGGCTAGCTCTCTCCTCTCTCTCCCTCCCCAAGAAGTCTCTCTGTAGAGGGTGAGGAGAGGCTCCAGTGGTGCCCAAGCTTAGTAGCGGCTTGGGAGGGGAAGTTCCAAGGGGACTTCCGAGTATGTGGCGGGACCTCCCCACTAAGCCCTTGGTCCGTTTCCAAATCTAAGTGCTCTCGCCTAGAGAGTTGGCTCGAGGGAAGTAGGTGTGAGACCACCCCTTTTTGGGACCCCGAACTCCACAGAGACCAAGTCTTGTTCGCAAGATTTCGGTTTCAACATTTTGGTGCGGTGAGCGTGGAGAGTGGTCAGCACAGAAGTTCTTGAGCCAAATCTCATGGCAGGAGACCTCGGAGGAGGAGACGAGGAGGGGTCTCACCTCCCAAGTGATGTGGTAGGAAGGGGAGAGTTCATGACGGCCATCAAGGGAATCATGGAGCTGCTCCAAGGCATCACCAGGGGAGGTGACTGCTCGGCTCCCTCCCCCCAGACACCGCCTTCTGGGTCGCAAGGAGTGCTCGCCCAGGGGGGGTCAGGAGAGGTTGCCCCAGGGGGTCGGCCAGGCAAGGAACCAGTGATTGAGAGTGGCGAGCGGGACCTCACCGGGCGAGTGCTTTTTCCGAGCCCGGCGAGTGGGGTCTCGCTCGGAGCAGGAGTCGCGCAAGTAGAGCTCGCGAAGCCGGCGAGTAGGGGGTCACCCTTTAGCGAGCTGATCATCTCGGCTCCCATCCCGGAAGGCTTCAAGGAGCCCAACATGACTTTCTATACCGGGAAGGATGATCCCGTCCAGCACCTGCAGTGGTTCGAGGATACCGTCTCCATCAGGCCCATGACGGACGCGTTCAAGTGCCGTCTCTTCGCCACCACCCTGAGGGACAAAGCTAGGGACTGGTTCCACCAGCTCCCGGTCGGCTCCATATACAGCTTCGATGACTTGGGTCGAAGCTTCCAGCTACGCTTCTCCACATCCAAGAAGAGGAAGAAGAATGCTGAGTCCATTTTCCTGATTAAGCAGAGGCACGAGGAGACGTTGGCCCAGTACATGGACAGATTCCAGGAGGAGATCCAGAACATCCAGGAGATGCCAGGGTATGCCCTCCAGATGGCCTTCACCGTAGGGCTACGAGAGAGCCTCTTCAAAATGCGCCTAACTAGGAAGCCTCCCTTGTCCTTCGAGGACCCGATGGAAAAAGCTGCAAAGGAGATAGCCACGGA